>OX424493.1:24880015-27383765 GCA_949152395.1 Agrochola litura
GCTGAATATGCATAATTGTTGCTGTCTGATATCATAACTGTTTCTAAAATTGGTGAAATCATTTTTCCTTAACCAATTCTGTGGTTTAACTTTAGAGGCCATGTAGCAAGACTGTCAATGAATGAGTGTATGTACTTGCTACAGGAATACAAACTAAAATTGAAGAGACATTGATTCTCTTGTCACAAATGCCTCTAAACTAAACTAAAAATCACCAAAATTTAGTTTATTCCTGTCAAACGACGATTTCCCATTCTGAAATAGACTAAAGTGACACAAGTTAACTATATTTTAGTTTGACAGCACTAAGATGGCAACGAGATATTAGTTTAGTGAAAATAACATTTTTGCTATTCTGAATTTGACGTTTTTCACCTAAAATTTAGATTTTCTAACTAAATCTGACTATTTTTAATCGCGACTAAAAACGTGTGGGATAAAATTGGTTGTCATTAACTATAAATTCACACCAACACCTCGACTTCAAATGCAAAAACAGTACTGAATCTTTTTCTTTTCTTTTGCTTATATCTCGAAAACGGTGTGTCCAATCGCAAAAATAATGAAAATTTCGACCCCCTTTATAAAACCCTTAAACCCCTAACACTCTACATGTAGGTAATAATTTTTCTTATTTTCCATACAAAAAGTGAAAAATTCCATACAAAACACGACGAGGCTGCCCCCCCTGCGCGCCTCCGGCTCTAAAAAGATCACGTGGTTAGGTATCACGTGTGGAGTCGCGATTGTCAAATTCGATTTAGATGTGTCAAAATTATTTTTAAATTTAGAGAATTTATTTTGCAGAATAGCTTTAAGATTCTCATAGTCAAAAGTAAGGAATTTTAGTGATAGTTTAGTTAGTTTAGTTCGGTGTACAAGAGAATCGGCACCATTAGTATGTTAGCTAAATATATAAAGTAAATGTACACACAATCCTCATGGCTACCCTGCCACTAATGGCACTGAATTAACCATTCAAGAAGCGTCTACCAACGCTCAATCAAATTTTTTACCACATATTATTATGAATCGCAACTTTTTACAAATGGTTTTGTGAAAATCGCATTGTAGAGAATATGCAAAAACAGGATACTGCGTGGCATACACAAACGCGTTAGTCGTTGCCCTGTAAAGAAAGCAAGCTCTATATATATAATATATATATAAATATTTTGAGCGATGGATAGAGATTATAATATAATAATGTATTCAAATAATTGTGTTAATTGATTGATCATCGCAGAGATTTCCTTTTAAACTCGTCTAGACGTCTCATTAAATTAGTCACAACTACCTTTGTTATTTCGTATAATTAACGCCTACTTTTTCGGATATCATGTTTAATTCATTTATAGACGATATGCTAATGATCTTGACCTAGATCGTTTTGTTTACATGTACTGTTAACGGTGACCATTTTTTGTTTCCTTGTACCTTTTAAATCTGGTCAGTTATGTCAAGTTTTCAATTAACATCATTCTAGCCTCAGAATGATGAATGTTCCTTGCTTCCTCTTCATCTTCTACTAGATCAATTTTTTTTTTGGTAAGTACATCCAACTATAATTATACTTATGAGAAGACTAGTTGTCGACTTGTTACAGCGAAAGTTTAAAGGACCCACGGACCCCAATTAATCTTTTACCGTTATATCAATTATCAAGATCGTTTTTTGAGTTTGTTCTGAAGTCATTTAAATAACTCATTGGGTTGTAGCAAATTGATTTCTTTATACATACAACATTCCCCTACCATCTTCTAAAGTACTAACAGTTTTCTCCTGTGAACCCGTAATGCCTTCACAATTTAATTTCTTCGCCTGTTACAAGCCCTATTGTGTAGTTCTTGCCGCTTTCTTGTCTGCAATGGACCGTGTCGTGGCTTCAGATCGTGACAGTCGATCAGGCCAACGACAAACCGATTCAACCAATTTTTTCTATGCGGTCATTGGCCATACCTCGTTCATTGCTCGTAGTTACGCAATCTTTTACCTTCACTGTCTTCTTTACATTGATGACTGTGTTCGTAGCATTAGATTATAAGTTAGTGTTAGGCCAGTAATGATACTTGAACAGTTTTTTTGCGTTTGATACCATCTCCGAAGTTACTTTTCCGGTTTAGAGTCGTGTACTTAGTTATTAAAGCGTTTAGTTTGCTGCAGTCTTTACATATTCTTTTTGTTACGAAATTCTTAAACTCGGAAGCTTATCTAATAAAATGATATGCGTGCTTTATCAATAATTAAATGTAACGCTGGTTTACTATTTGTTTATCGGGGATAATTTTGCAGTATTTTTCCAATAGACAAAAATAAGCATAGGCAATATCGAAATGTGATTTTATATTCGTCTGATTGAAAGAAACCCTTGCTAACCCAACCCAAGCCAAAGAAATCGGTATGTTGAGATTGAATTACAATATTTATGATGTAAACTGCCAGACCAAGACTCAATACATCATTCTGTCTGCGGTTTCAAATGACAATAATACCTCTTGTTGGTAACATTTCCTGTTATAATAACAACAAATAAATAATAAAGCCTGACTAATAAGTTTTAATCGAAATTATTTAACCTGAAAGGCTTCGAGGCCAATTTCGGAGAAATAATTGACACAGAATTACATTCACTGGACACGTAGGTATGGGTATTATGAACTGGAATTGGTAAAATTTTCGGAAGAGTTGAAATGAGAACAGGTAAAGTTTGGTAGCAAAATTAATGTTGGACTGATTTAAACCAGTAAGATGCAGAAGAAGTAGGGTTGACTACTGAAATGGTTGACTTGCTTTCTTTTGACTCTGAAGAGAACGTAGGTATATCATTTATAGTGATGATCTTTTTACAAGATTTTTACCTAATACATTAAATGCAACAATTTTTTATTCAAGTTGGCCAAATTGGAATTAGAAATATAATTCTTTCCCCATTGTATCCCCATTCAAATAAAACCATACAAGACCGGTGTTTGAACTCGGTGTAGATGTCAAGTGCGACCGCTTCCTGTCATCTGGCGGATGTTCTCGCCTTGCACAGGTCACAGGTGTGGCTCACTACTGCCAATAGTGACGTCAACTTACACTTAGGCAGCTCTCGTTGGCTGTCAACTGTCAACACGTTTACTTACTGGCTTCTGTCTTAAATGGCACTGTTAACTTGTTTGTGTTTGTTTGGTTCTCTGTATGCTTGTTAGTTGCAGGCAGCTCGGTTGGATCTTTTATCTTTTTCGCAGACATTTGTGTCTTAAGCTTTTCATCATGAGATCTATGTGCTTATCAGGTACATCAAATCTTAGTTTCTCAAAAGGGTTTCTTTGTGAAAAGTGTCTGTTTTGTAGGTAGTATTTTATGAAATTCAATGAAACTCTTACCGACCTATATCTGCTACCTGTGCAAAAGTGTTTATATGAGTAGACTCCTATTCCTATTGGTAGAACGATCACGACACTACATAGGTTTTTGATAAAACTATCAACATTGCTATCTAGGAAATAAAACGGAAGCCTAACAACCTCGATAAGTCTTTTGAAATAAATTAGGAACATTACTTTAAATTGAATCACAATATTAATTTTATTTCCCGGAAGTCTTTTATTATTTCAAATTAAAAATACCTGCATACTATAAGTTTGGGGACCTGTTTATGACTTTATGTAGAATAAGGTAGCCACTCACGGTTTTATTGTTCCGGTTATCGAGATTCAGTCTTATGGGGGAAAATCCAGGTTTAAAGCTATATTTGCATATGAGGCTGTATAAGTATTCACATCATGTTCCACGAATTGTGACTCATGAGAATACTAATATAATTCAGAGAAGTAAACGGTAGTTTAATATTTTGATCACATAAGCTTTTCTGACTCTGAGCACGTACGCAATTTTTATTTTTTGGCCTGTTTCCTCAAGTATGCTAAATAACCTACAAAAAAAATTTAATGAATAAATCGGCGAATTTATTTATAGTGATTCGAATGTGTCTTCAGTGTTATGGCTAAACTATAAATCCAATTGGGATGAAATGCGACAGAAAGGTCAAGAAAAGCCTTAGCTTTTATATAATAAATTGATATTTATTTCTCTTCTACAAAGGCACCTTTTATATATGAAGTTTTCAACATTTGATAAAGTACAGTCTCCTTTGTGGGAGACTGGTATCTGCAGTAGGAAAACCTGCCACACACATTACCAGCTCCCCCCCCACCAAAATAAAAACATTGTGTGTGGAATGTAGTTAATCATAAACGTAATATTATTCAATTATTGTAACCTTTGGTATGAACAACAAGAACATCCATATCCAGAGGAGACAGACGTACAGATACAGGTTGTGCGTTATGCAACGTTGCAAGTTCTCCCCCCCCCCTAAATATATGCTAAATACTAATATTATAAAGTTCGTATGTAGGGGGTAATTGTCGGAACTTCTGATCCGATTCCGTAATTTTTTTCACAAATCGGAAGCTACAGTATTGTCGTGTGTCAAGGGATATATTTCTTGTTTTAACAGACAAATTCCTTTAAAACTAATGTAGGTTTCTTAGCTGATATAACGTTATGTCCTTCTTTTATACATCTGGGGAAAACCTAATAACCAAAACAGATGTTTGAATTTGCATACTTTAGGTACCTAGTGAGACTAATTCGCACAATCTTTCAACATATTCTTGCTAAACGATGACGAATGCTTAAACATACTTGTAAAATACATTTAAGTAGTCTTTATTATTTCCTTAATTTTTTTCTATAATATCGTCATACTGTATGTATTAATTTGGACTTGAGCAGCCTTGTAACGAGTACATATATTTTTTGTTCGAGCTAACTTTACGGATGGCTATCTTTTGGGTCATATTGGTGTATTTAAGTAATCTCAGTATATTAGTTTAATTTAAGCAATAAAGTACCTTCAGCATCCTGTATGTTTCATTTTATTATATTTTAGTTTTTATTGTATAGTCAAACGAAATTACGTGCTAGTGAAGTTCGCCGGTAATTATACGAGTTGCTGTGTCGTCCAAAGATGAAGTGATGCCCATGCCTGATAATTTGATAACGCTGAAACTACAATTATTTTCAACCACCATCGAGGACGAGACAGCAACGAGTATATAGCAGTTCAGTTATTAAATGCAAATCCTCGTTTTTAGTTACTGCTGTAATGCCCCTGCCACACACTCGTCCGCGTCGAGTGGCATAAGAAATAGCTAGGAAAGTAGGCATAGACGAAGTGTGGCAACGTAAAGGCTTGTGCAGACCAGCGCGACTTGTCGCGCGACACAAAGACACCGCTCGCCGCGCGACGAGCGGTGCCTGTGTGTCGCGTCGCGTGTCACGCTGGTCTGCACGAGCCTTTACTCGTCATGCCGCACGTCATGCTCCTCGTCCACTGCTCCCTCTTTTGTCGCTATTTGGGCGCGAGTCAAAGGACGTAGTGCGAAGCGTCGCGATTAAAGGCTCCTTCAGACAGGCGCGACACAAAGACACCGCTCGTCGCGCGACGAGCGGTGCCTTTGTGTCGCGCTGGTCTGCACGAGCCTTAATTGCGCGAGTAGAGCAGTGTGTGGGCAGAGCAACATCGCGGCAGCGCGAGGAGCAGAGCGATGAGCAGCGCGAGGAGCATAGTGTGGCAGGGGCACAAGAAACGACAGGAATCCATCAGGAATAAAGCATTTTCTTGGTTTGATATTTTGAAGGACAGCAGCGGGGTAATTGCGTACCTAACACATTATCAGTAGCAATGGCTTACATTTTGACAGTTCAACAACATTGCGTTATTTACATTGATGAACAGACAAATTTTTCGAACATTTGAAGCAATGGATTAACAATATCCTTCAAAATCATTCAGATTGTGATTGATTGTGTGTTACGAAACTAGGGTGCTGGATGTTTGTTTAAAATGTTACATCTTGGCAGAAATTCCAAAGACAACACAAGATGAATTGATTAGAATAGAAAATGAAGATGAATATTATTATGCTTCTAAATTGATGGTAGGTATTTTATAATGTTCAACCTCGGAATTTTAAGCACGCATTCTTCTCAAGTGTATATTTATTTACCTGTGTGGTAAATTAATTATGTATTTAAGATTGCTTGAAAAAGCAAACGTGTGCAGTGGAGTATGAAAATTTCATTCATATACAAGCATATAGCTATTATTTATGTACTTCTGAATGAATGGTTCGCACAATGAATGCCATATGATTGTGATAAAATTGCCTCGGTGTGGTGTGCCTATTTCATGATGGTTACTATTCTACTGGTACCTGGTACTGGTGGTGGTGGTAGCCTAGTGGTGTGACCGTCCGACTGCCAAGTCCTCTCCTCTGACTTTTCGGGTTCATGTGTGTATTGTGTAATTATCACTTGCTTCAAAAACGGTGAAGGAAAACATCGTGAGGAAACCGACATGTATGAGAGATATTTCTCGACGACATGTGAAGACAAGTCAGAGGCCCATAGGCGGCTTTAAAATTCTGACACCAGGCTAGTCACTAACCATACGAAAAGAAGAAGAAGGCTATTCTACTCGTAAGAAAGTACACACGGCTACACCTCAAGCTATCCTACATTTCCAGGTTATGCTGATCTCGCATTGGAAAAGGTACAATGCGAGGTCAGCTTATACTGGAAATGTATAGATTGATGTGTAGCCGTGTGGTACATAAATTAAGTAGGCGGTAAATATATGTTTATCAGTTTTTTTAACGTTTGAACTGTAATTTCTCTAAAGGCTTGTGCAGACCAGCGCGACTTGTCGCGCGACACAAAGACACCGCTCGTCGCGCGACGAGCGGTGCCTTTGTGTCGCGTCGCATGTCGCGCTGGTCTGCACGAGCCTTAAGTATCGTCATATCAGATTGATTAATATGATTATATCCAGCCTTTTACTAGACTACTTAGCTTCAGCCCGCGACTTCGTCCGCGTGAAATTTCTTGTTTTAACATAAAATATATCCTATGACACTCGGCAATACTGTAGCTTCCCATTAGTTACAGAATTTTCGCAATCGTATCAGTAATTTCGAAGATTACCCCTGACATACAAACTCACATATTTTACCTCTCTAAACTAGAGAGATAGTATAGATGAGGAGTACCTACCCAGTTATGGGCCAACCAGCAGCACCATTATTTAACTATACCCTAACCAAATGAGTGACGTTGTCCTCAACATTACAGAACTTTCCAATAGCAACTCGTTTTTTTTGGTGACTGTCAACCGCGACTGGTTGGGCGACACTTTTTGTGCTAACGGTATTTGAAGACGGCTACCGTGCGACGCGGCGATAATTTGTAATGCGCAGGAGTCGATGAGAGCTTGAAGCCCTGTTTGAATCAAGATATGAGGGAACCACTTGGCCTGATGTGATGAAAGAGCTGAACCGGCCATGTTTTTCGTAAGAAGTTTTTTTTTGTGTGGGGACTAATTGCAGTAGATAATAAATTGGTTTTTGCCAACAGTATTTTTAGATGGGTTGTCGTTGTCGCTCATTTTAAAACAGGCAGCGATTTTGTGACAAGTGAAAAATTTGAAGTTCTTAAACTTCGATCAACAACTTCTTAAAGTAGCACTGGCTTAATAAGTTAGTAGACAAATAGGACCTTTTTTTTGTTTTCGGTGGGAATTCTTCATATATCGCCCGGACTTTGGGGATAAGACCGGGTATGGAATTCTAACCTCTCTAAAACCACCCTGGTGATCACCATCAGCACATGGAAGGGGGCACTGTGTCCTCTTAAAGACCATCCTGGAATCCCTTCTGTGCAACACCTGATCCGTGGGGAGACAAATGGAAACTAGCCTACCTACTTATAAATAAATAATATTTTTCTCCTCGTTTTCTCTCTTAGTAAGCATTATGAATTATGCTTATTACATAACAATAATTAATGAAATCCTCATAGGACTTATTTACGTCATTCAATTTCCTTTTATAAACCACAATTTAATTAATACAACATGCACCACAAAACCAAGAGTGCCTACTACAGAGACCTACATTACTCACTATATGTAGGTATAAAATAATTACAATATTTATGTAATAATTGTAAAGGCAAGGGTATACGTCATGTCCTAAAATGGACAAGTTGCAGTTGTCAGATGTTATTGCAACTGGACAAGTTGCCTTGTGCCTTGACACAGTGAGCAGATGGCCCTAAAAATGTTCCACTAAGAACTTGCCTAGTTATGTTACTAGGAAAGTCTAACTCTTAGAGATGTATGTATCATTTACAGACTTGACATTGGCAGCTTTGTTCCACCCATTGCTAAGTATCATTCCTTTAGTGCCGATCGCCGTGGTTCCATGGTCATTTCTAGTCTCACCCGCCACCTGGTCTTTCCCGCGATCTTTTGAATGTTATCCACCCATCTGACTGGATAGGCTGTCAACACTCCTACCGTCTCTCGGGAGCCATTCATTGAGGGTTCTACTCCACCTGCCATCACCACGAAATGCCAACAAACAGTCACTTACGTCTAACAAAATAAATCGTTACTTTGCTGTAGTGTTCCTGTATTCTTAACTGTTACATTAAGGCTCCTCTCCTACCTACTTCAGTCATTCCAAGAGTCGACTTTAAATACTCACATGAATACTTTAAGAAACTGCTTACGATCGCTTTTTATGAATTTACCTCTCCTACTTTCAAAACGGTTAGGGGAAACGGTGAATGAACTTGAACTTTTGCGAAAAAGCTTCTCATTCATAATCCACAACAATACGCTGTAACTTTGTTTGAACATTGTTCCAACTCTCTGTATACACATTCTTTCCCCTAATTTGGGGTCTCTTCCCTACTTCCGCTCAAGTTCAAGGAGAGTACACTGCAGCAATCACCGACCCCTGTTATTGGAGATATCAAAAATAAGACGGAGATTCTACACCTCCAAACAAAATTGCATTTTATTTCTTTAACATGGAGTTCATTTTCGCTAAATTGTATTGTTGTGGGGACTACCGACAAATATTTGATTCCCCGAATAAAATATGAATTGAAATGTAAATCGAATCATTTTGTGGAACCATTTCCTTCTGTAATAAAGTCTAAAATAGCGACGTTAAACCTATTTACTACGTAATTTTATTTCCTACTAACTCCTTTTAAAATTGAATTCAAAGGGATTGCCGAAGTTTGAATCTTTTTTTGTTGGCCAATTTTACTCATGTTTAACAAAATGTGATTCTATTCTGAAGGTACTAAAGATCATTTTTTAACCGACTTCCAAAAAGGAGGAGGTTATATGTTCGACGCGTATGTTTGTTTTTTTTTTTTTTTTTTTTTTTTTTTTTTTTTTTTTTATGTATGTCCACCGATTTCTCCGTCATTTGTGGACCGATTTTGAAAATTCTTTTTTTGTTTGAAAGGGTAGGCTCCCAAATTGGTCCCATATAAATTTTATTAACTTTGCTTGGGTAGTTTTTGAGTTAGCTACAAAATACGTATTTTTTTTCCCACTTAGTATGTAGATGATATGATAAGTTCTTGACACTAGTAGCAGGTAGTGGTATTCGAATGTATGTGGGGTAGGTACCACAACTAAAAAGTGAAAAATAAAAACTTTTTACTAAAAAAAAACAACCGACTTCCAAAAAAAAACACTACAAAGTGAAAAATAACTTTAATTTCGGAAGTCGGTGGCAAAAAACGAAAACACAAAACCCAAGACACCGACTTCCGAAATTAAAGTTATTTTTCACTTTGTAGTGTTTTTTTTTGGAAGTCGGTTGTTTTTTTTTAGTAAAAAGTTTTTTTTATTGAAGGATTGTTAATTAGCACGCAAAAACTTAGCTGGGGGCGAGAACATATGGCAAGCAGATTTTGCGTGTCCAGTTGAGTCCATCGGCATCCGAAGTAATCTGAGAATTTAGGGTTCCTTACGAATAACAAAATTAATATGAGCATGATGATAATTCACGAAACAATACTTAGACACGAAATGATTACTTAAATCAGAGACAATGCAATATAATAATACCTATTAGTGGTAATTGGTTTCATTATACATACAAGTATTTATTGTAATTTATTATAGATTTACCTCTCAGTACGTTATAAGTTTGAGTATAACTTTAATGAACCTGTATTGACCAATAGCACATCTACTTATACATGGTATAAAACAAAGTCGCTTTTTGTGGACTGTGTAGCCTTCTAAACTACATTAAGGATTTTAATCATTTAGAGAATTTATTCCGGAAGGTTTATCTTTATAATACATAAATATTTTACTTAGATAGAGCACAGAAATCTCGATGTTTTGGCATATCGCCACATTTGCACCGGTGCGTGCGAAGCTAGGGTGGGTCGCTAGTTGTGAATAAAACATGGTACCTACTTTTTGCATCAGACGCCATCATGGCGCTATCAGAAGCTGCATTGTTGGTATGGTGGAAATATGTAGCAGGATAAATCGCTGTCCCCGGCGAATAAAATGGTAATGTGCTACTACGATGGTTTTAAGGTTATTGCATATTTGATACTAAGAGGTCCGATTACACTCTGTAAATTTTTTTCATTCATTTCCTACGGTTATTTCAGAAGTTACAAGATTTTAAGGTGTATTGTAATGAATGATAAAATCAATTTTCTTTTGATATTTGAATAATTCCGCTATGTATATTAGTTAGTAAGATTTTCACAAAAAACTGTTTTTTATTTTTCCTGTAAAATTTACGATTACCTACCATTTTATTCGCCGGGGACAGCGAAATATTCTCAACTCGATCATCACGGGTCGTATGTAAAACTTTTTGCTGGAAATTCGACTAAGTAGTTCATAACAGCAAGTTTTTTGCCAGGATCAATAGCTAGATGAACGGACAGACAGATAGATACCATGAATTAATGGCAGGTGATGGAGCAATGACCGCTTTATGTAATATTCTATGTAGTTAGCTTTGCTATTATCCTTATTATAATGATTGAGTTTTTTGCCAACTTATGGACCACGCTTTTTAGTTTGACTATTTTCCTGTATATTATACAACTAGTGCCTATTTTTACCCGACTACGGCGAAGCAAGAAGGAGGGTTATGATTTTGATCGGTATGTATGTATGCGATACGAATCCGGAGTCACACATGTTAGGACATAAATCGAACAAATGACTCCGGATTTTTTATTTGTCTGTCTGTGATGTCTTGTTTATACCTTTTTAGTTAGTTAGTTATTAGTGTTCTGAATATACCAATGTAAATCTAAACGAACCATTGACTCAATCGATAGACGATTTACAAAATGCTCTCGAGTACACTGTGACTGACAACTCTTTTTCTAAATTCTAGACCATGGTACTTATACCTAGTTAAATATTTCCAGACATGAGGATATTTCAATGGTTTTCTAAGCTTGAGTAACTTGCAGGACAATTTCAAACTTTGAAGATAATGGTAAACTACTTCCACTAACCACCACATTGCCTCACCATGGAAGTTATGAAAGTGTAATGATACTCCTCGCTTGATTGTCGGTCTCATGTAGGTATGTCAGCAATTCAGCATGCAGCAACAATGGGCCAGTGATGTGAAACCATAGTGCGGTGCCGACTAATTATTAAGACGAGTCGAGTTACTCTTTTGTTTGTTATTAAATGCCATGGAGGGCTAGGACTCACGTGATTATGTCTGTGTCGGTTGACTTAGCAAAAAAATCGTGTATTTTTTTTTAAATAGTCAGGCGCTTGTTAGGGTGGAATAGGTACTTAGGGCGGGTGCAAAAAGACTACGGCTCTCAGCAGGTGGTCCAGTACAGTGTACGCCTACAGTGCTCAAGTAGAGCCAAAACTAACCACCGTAAGGACTATTCTTTTTTGCAGCGCTCGCCCGCTATAGAACCGGGGTGGTAACAGATGCGGTCATCGTGTGCACGGGATTTTGTTTTCAAAGTGGTTAGCTATGGGCTTCCGCGATGGTTACCTACCACTGATGTGCGGCCTCGTCAGTGGTAAGACTGACCATAGGCTGGCCTAGAGTACGTAGTTTCAATAGAATAAGAGACTAGCTTATACTGGTTTATGTTACCACTGTCGTGCGGCTTGCCGTACTCGGCTCGTTTAGAAAAAGTCGTCAGTTTATCTTTGTAAAGGTTTAGATGTTTTCTGAATTGTTTCTTTCTATACATTCATTCAGTCACGTTCCGGTAGTAGGTAGGTAAAATAAATAAACTTCAAATGGTCTCCTGTCTGACTCATTCAAATAAATGAATCTGAATTAGTTGACGCCACTTAGCTACATGTGGCTCGTGGTCGGTCCAAGGGTCGTACTTTACTTTATCAATCAACAGCTGTTATGGTGCCTAGGTACTTGACTATTATCAATACTATTCTATACCTAATTACCTCTCGCAAGGACAGTATGTTTCTCTGAACGATTCGGGGATATTTTCATAAATACGTAACGCCATGGTATCTTGTAGACTTGTACTTTCTATACTCATCATAAACATCTTAATAACTATCTCCTCAGGACACTGATTCTTATTCTTTAAACATTCTTGTACGTTACAAGTTTACAACATGTAAGGAAAGCTTATGTACAAAAGCGAACTTAACCCAGAATTGTCAATTAGCCAAAACAGTAAAACAAGAACCCATATTAACTATGATATGATTTTAATGGCCAACACACACTAAAAATTATAATAAATTTATTATTTAATAGAGCAAATGTCGTGCAAACTAGTATCAGTATAATTTCCTGTGCAGCTAAATAAAAACTGCCAGGTGCTGGCTATTCTCAAAGTGTGCATCTGTCGGGCGAGCCCCTCGCGACCCTCACCAGTTACCGGTGTTGTCAGTGTTGTCACCCTACAAGGGCGATGTTGCTCATTGAACATTGTACTTGTTGAGAGGGGAAATTCGCACGAGCAAATAATTATAGAAAGGGTAAGTTCATACGATTTATGGAGTCGTTTCGAAAGTATGTTATGTTTTTGTTATCAATAATTTTGAGATCGAATAGGTTGATTAATTTATTGCATCATCTAAGTAGATGATGCAATAAATTAATTATAAACCCTGTTTATAAGACTGTTAAAAAAATAACGAAAGACGAATGATGTTTCCGAGACACGAGAAAATGTACAATATACCTACCTAAATCATGTTGAAAATAATAACAAATCGGAAAAGTCCAGCAAAATTGTCGAAATTCGAAATTGAGGTTGTAAAATAACAATCTGCTTTTCTGTAAATTTCTGACCTCTTGCTCTATAGAAACAGCATTGTCTAACTAATGACAGCTTGATAGTTGATAGGCAGCTGTCGTAAACACTATTGACTCGACAATGATGCAAACGTGACGCAACTTGATGCAAGAGCCACCGGTGACCGGAGCTAGCGGCTACCTCATAATAGTCTTAAGGCACAGATCTATAAACGTTACTAAGTACATACTTTGGCTAAGCGTTATTCCGATCGCAGTCGCACAACTGTCAAACTACAACTGCAAGATAGAGACGGGACATGTCTAACCCAAGGGACATGTCTTTAATCTCGGCCATAGACTCATGGCACAGCTGTGTATTTTGATCAAGTCATGGCACGTGGACCGAGCAGTGTCCATTGAAGTTATACGTGATGAAATATTCTACCTAATGCTTGTCGGGCAGGCGAAACTCGTACGTAAGAAAAAACTCGGGGTTGACGCCACGTGCTCACATATTTAATTTGGTACATGCGAGCATACAACGACCTTTTTGAAGGCTACAATATTTCTACTATGTAAACGTTTTGATTGTTTGCCTCATTCAAACTATCCTACCTATATAATTCGAAAGTGAGTTTGTTTGTTACGCTTTCACGCTAAAGCGGCTGCACGGATTCGGATGAAATTACGTGCGGGTGTTTTTCCTGCGATTTGGAAACGTGCGTTTATAACCCCTGTTTATAAGACTGGTGACAAGAACAAAGTAGAGAATTATCGCCCCATCTCTATCCTTTCTACTTTGTCTAAGGTTTTTGAGAGTCTTGTGCGTGGCGTCGTGTACCCCCACATTCATCAGCTTATTTTACCCGAGCAACATGGTTTAGTCAAACGTCGTTCAACTGCAACTAATCTGTTAGTATTTACCAACTCTTATTTGAAAAATTGGATCAAAAAGTTCAAGTGGACGCTGTGTACACGGACTTTCAGAAGGCTTTCGATAAGGTGGATCATACACTGCTTTTTAGAAAAAATTGCTTTCAACGAAATACGTGGTAATTTGCTTAGATGGTTTGTTTCATATATTTATAACAGGACCCAAAGAATTGTTGTTAAGTAATAGTTACGAGTCAGACGACGAGAATGTTACATCTGGCGTACCATAGGGATCTATTTTAGGCCCTCTTCTCTTCATTATATTCATTAATGACATTAAACTATGTTTTATCAATTCTAAGTTTTTAATGTATGCGGATTATATAAAAATTAACAGATCTTGCAAAAATATACAAGACTGTCTACTTCTTCAAATGGACCTGAATAGATTATATACATACTGTAACAACAATAGGCTCTTTCTCAGTCTTCCCAAATGTAATGCTATCTCATTTACCAAAAAGAAAATTAAAATAAATTTTAATTATTCCATTCATAACGCACTCTTAAATAAAGTTAGCTTTGTTCGTGATTTAGGTGTTACACTGGATGCCAGTTTACACTTCGACAAGCACGTTGACAATATAGTAAACAAGGCGTATCAGATGTATGGTTTCATCATGAGATCGTCACGTGACTTTATGCGGCCCTCTACGTTCTTATTGCTTTATAAGACTGGTACGATCCCAGTTAGAATATGCCGTCCCCATCTGGAATCCTTTCTACGATAAATACGGCACTAGAATGGAAAGGGTACAGAAGAAGTTCTTACGGTCTATGAACTATAAGTGATAGTGGTATAAAGGTTCCTTACGTGCAGCTTTTGAAACGGTATGGCGTTCTGGAATTGAGATCTAGGCGGCTGTTACTTGATGCTATGACACTGCACTGCATAATTATGCAATATTAAATTTGACTGTATTGTCCTTACAAACAAATTGTGTTACAAGGTACCCAGAAGTGTTATTCGAAGGGGGGTGCGCGTGCCTCAACTGTTCCATAGACATATGCAGGACTAACGCGGGGGAACGTGCACCTCTTCGTCGCCTTGTTGATTGTTACAACACGCATTTTATGGAACTGGATATATTTTGTTTATCTAAGCAATTATTTAAGAAAATGGCTCTGGATATTTTGTTAAGCGAGTAATTTAAGTTAAAGTAAGCTAAGCTAACACAGCAATATTGTTGCAGCGACTGTTTTTTTTTTTTTATCACTCTTCTTCAGCACTTCTTTTAACCTTTTGTTAAAACGTGGACAATGGTGTGGGTAACATGTTTGTTAAATCTTAGTTTATTTCTCTGTAATTTGTAGTATGTAACTGTTTTTTGTCCCTAACAAATAAATAAATAAATTTGGCACGTTGGTAGACCATGTCCTGGAGAAGGACATTGGCTACTTTTTATCTTGGATTGTAGATAAGTCGCGGGCAACAGCTAAGTAGTTTATTTATAATATGCCTGTGTCCAGATGACCATAACTACTGTATTACCTAAATCTACCTTAAAAATATATTGTGTATATAGAGTAAGAGAAACGCAGGTGCTTAGGAATAACACACAGATCACACAAATTACCTACAATCCAACAGAACCTTTGAGTTAGAGCGCACATTCGCACATTGGTGGGTTGCTTACGATAACAATCATATCTCACACTGGAGCTTACGCGGGCGCCCTCAGATGGGCGGCCGGCTAACCACTCTGGGTTGCTATGATAGCATAAAATGTTCCTTCTGCCGCATGCTATACTTTATAGAAAAAAGAAACAAACCACCACCTCTAACCAACCACCTACCTTACAAATATATGGAAGCTTCTAGAACATATGACTATTTAGGTATTAAGTAAATATTTCGACCTAAGGAACCAGGCTATAGAACATGCTAAGTATTTTAATGTCCGTCTGTCCACACAACATAAACAGATGAGCAAGCTATGTTTATAGACCACCTTGACACATCACAAATGGCAGAATATTCATAACTTCCGACCTTTTGTCTGAGTATAAATACATATGGACAAGTTTATGACGCGGTTTGATAAATAATAAAATTGACAATGGTTTAGCATCAAACTTATTTAGTATACTTGTACCTACATAGCTAAATTAGTCAGGTTTTTACCATCGGGAAACAAAGAGAAGCATTCAATGTCAATGATGAATACCTATTAATTGTTCATAGTAATGCAGGGCCTGATTCAATTTTTCAGCAATAACCATCGATGGTCATCTCACTCAGAAATTCTTCTTTTCGATGGTCACATTAATAGCAACGTCTGTGGCCTTCATTTGATTCTCAATGGTGCAGTTGTATGAACACTTGGGACATTTCAGAAAGTGGGCCATCCTTTGGACAGTACCGCATAGTCACATTGGGTGTTGGACGAGTGTATAATCCCCTATTTTGCCAAGTTGTGTTTGTAACAATTCTGATTCACTATTATGATAGATTATAAACACAATAAAGCACGCTTAGCTTACATAACGCGACCATCTGCCACATTCCGTTTCCCTTCCCTAACAAACAAAGAGCTACTTCATAAGCTCAGCTCTGTTATCTGGGCTATAATCTCCAATACTGTCCAGTGTTCGTCTCAAGCGGGCCATTGAAGAGATAATCATAACTAGGTATCCGGTGACAAGGTTCGTTTGTAAATATCGAGCCGTTGATATGCGTGTGATAACCCAAACGGACTAGCAGCCACCCGCGTTGGCGGACTATGAATACTCCTTTTGATTTGTACCAGTTCCAACGGTTCTTGGTAATCAGGCCTGTGATGATTGGGTGTGGAACACAGTGAACAGGAAGATGCGATTAGGTATAGTTTGTAAGTAACAAAGCTTTTTATGTAGCTAAAGGCAGGAAGGAACAATAGGAAGTAAGAAATCAATGGTTGCATGCATTGAAAATGGAATATAATTAATGTGTACAAATATTTTTATTGACACACGTATTTACATCATTTAAAAACTATCAGACTAATATATGAATTTTTGATGCCCTATGATTATTCCTCCCCCCTTTTTATATACTTGTACATATTATTATATTAAGTCTGATAGTTTTTAAATGATGTAAATACGTGTGTAAATAAAAATATTTATACTACAAATGTATACAAAATATTGTAAAAAGTTTCAAAAGTATGGAGTTTCTTGCCCATTCTTCTCCATACGAAACTGTGTAACTTTTAAAAATGGCAATTTTATTTTCTTTTGCTTAATCGAAATAAATGATTTGCATAGGTATAAATCGAATTTACCTAAAAGCTCAATGACAAAGAATCCTAAAATAATATCTTACCTATCCAAATGACACAGCTCATAGAGGAAAACAACATGTTTCATAAACAACTGTTTCATAAATAACCGCAACAAATAAAAAAAAAAAAAAACAGTTAGAGGAAAAATGACCATTACCTATCTTTCTGGGTTAATTACACATTTACCTCTCACGGTAATACATCGGTCAATAGTACGCTAATATCCACTCGAGATAAAATGACATAATGATGTACATACATTCGTTTTCAAGAGCCTGTTATATCCAAAGCGGTTGAGTGTTTTAGGAGATTATGTCACACAAAAATGTTTATAAAATATTGAGAGAGAATGTGGAGCCATTATTTGGTGGAGTGAAAGATTACTAAAATAAGAAGTTCACATGTTTATACTTTACGAGTCTGTTGCTTATGTTGAATTGAATACTGACTACCGTATATTGCATCGAGTCATATTATAATTTATCAGCGTCTTCCTGGCTGCTATGACGGTGAACTGGGATCGCCAATCCGTCTACCAAGGCATAAAAGCCTTGACTTGGCTCAAAACTTTATCTTCATCATTGACACCCTTGTTCCACCTTCTACCTCGTAAATATTTCCCTCTCTTTTGTTAGAACAGGACTGAAATTTACCAGTTCTGTCCAAGTCTTAAGCTAAAATCTAAAGTATTGCTTAATATTGCTTCATTTTGATCTTAGCCTTTGTTAATAAAATAAGATTAATTATTAGAAACCCCTACAAGTATTTAAATTCAACTCTTCTCGTATAAAACCGTCATTAAGTTGAACTGAGTAGGGACCTATAACTACATAACAGTACAATTGTCGCCCGGAGACAGTGGTATCTTCATTAAACGGTTGTTCACTCCTCAGGAATTTTAATACTGACCACCGACGCCTTTATGTCTTCATACACTTAGATATCTCATACGAGAGGCGAGCATTTTTTAAGTTGGTCGCTTTTATTAAAAATCTCTTGAGGAATGCTTATAATGTATTGTGCCGTGTGTTGCTAAGCTATGAAAAGTTGCCCACCATTGGATAGCTATGATGATAAGTCTCACACTTTTGGGGTTTTAAACACGATGATCGAGATGGAAAATATTAGTCTATTTGAAGACTTAAACTTCAGTTATGGATATTTCCGTATTAGAAATGTTAGTTTTATCATGGTCATGTATCAGGTTAACAATATTGTTAAGTACAGCACTAACAAGTGTTGCCAACACAACAATGGGCAATTTCAGTGGAAATGGAGCATTCTGGTGTTTTGATTCCAATGGTTAAGTGGACATTGTTATTATCACTTCCGGAGTAAAGTGAACCAATTCAGGGACAGTGGTGAATAAAGTCGGCTACAGATTGTTTGAATTTGCTCTGCTATATAATCATTATATCAATCATATTGGTTGAAAAACTAGATAACCCCTAAAACAAATCAACATGTTTGAGGAAAACGACAATTTTTAATGACGCCCGAGTTCGTAAAAGCATCTTCCATGGTCGTTGATTTGACGAAATATTGATATTTACGTAGCCAAAATCTTGCTGAATATTATTGATATTCATCATCGAATACATTCAACAACTTACCATGCTATGATGTTAATATCAGCATTTGTTCCATTGAATATCCTAGAAAGCCAAAATCTTCAACTTCCTTATCTCCTTCCAGGCGCACAAACTTTACGCGCTGCGCTACTGGGGCTGCGAGTTACTCTGCCTGGTCAACATAGTGCTGCAGCTCTGGATGATGGACAGCTTCTTTAACGGAGAGTTCTTCTCGTACGGCACCAGGGTGCTGAGGTACAGCGAGGTACCGCAGGAAGACAGGTATGTACTAGCAAAGTTTTGTTTAAAGTGTGGGTTTTTGATACGGATCGCAAAGTCCAAATTTTTTTTTTTTTTTTTTCACAGACACATTCATGATGTTTTATGCATTCAAATGTCACTCTCACTCAGTAGGGCAGTAAGCAAGGAAGCTGGTTGGCAAGCTTTGTTAGCTTTACTATTTTGCTATTGGTTAGCAAACTTGCAGACAATCCACCAGGTGACAGTGTTCCCGCCACATATGAATGACGAATATATTTTGTTACATCAGAGGCATCACAAGTCCCAGTCGCGTTGCCATCCAAGGACAAAGCTACATTGGCACCAACACCAATACCCTTCTAATTGGACAGCAGGTTACCAAAATATGATAGCCCAGCATAGCTCACTGCCGGACAAAAGTTTCCCCCACTAAAAACAAATGTCTCCCGCTTTTAATTGTCTATTAATTTCACTATTTCTCATTCCAGATATGATCCAATGATCTACATCTTCCCTCGAATCACAAAGTGTACGTTCCACAAGTTCGGTGCGTCAGGCAGTATACAGACCCACGACAGTTTGTGTATACTGCCGCTGAACATCGTGAACGAGAAGACGTATATCTTCTTGTGGTTCTGGTACATCATACTGGCGATTGTGCTGGCCCTGCTTGTTATTTACCGGTAAGTCCTATTTGTTAGCGTATATTCTTTTTCGCACTTCTGTGTGGTTTGGTATATGAAATAAGTAGATGATTCGTAGTATCTTTTTGTCTGCTTCTGATTAGTGACTAACCTGGTGTCAGAATCTTAAAGCCGCCCATGGGCCTGTGACTTAGCTTCACATGCCGTCGAGAAATATCTCTCAGGCATGGGGACCGTTCAAGTATTACGTAAGCACTATAGGGGGGCGGGGGGGTCTATGCTTTGCTTATTTTTGATGACATGGGGGGTGGGGGGTCTAGATGGTGATTACGTCAGCAGTAATAATTTACTTTTTTACACATATGGCAAGTATGGCAACCCACACATTGTCTATGCTTGAAAACGAAACTCATATTCGGGGATTCCCACAAATAATGAATACGTTTAGGTACTCGCTTAGAACCGAGTAGGGAAATTACCGCGTGCTATTCACTTGTCTAAATTTACACTTGTTAGAATTATAACTGCTGCTCATGAATCAATAAAAAAAACAGAATACTTACATTACAAGAAATGCATATACCAATGTTTACGTAAGCATAGGAGGGGGGGTAAGAGCTTTGCTTACTTTTATTGACAAGGGGGAGGCGGGGGTAAATAATTGTACTTGAACGGCCCTATGCCGGTTTCATCACGATGTTATCCTTCACCGTTTTTGAAGCAAGTGATAATTATACAATACGCACATGAATCTCCAAAGTCAGAGGTGCGTTGTGTTCGAACTCGAAACCTATCACTTGGCAGTACGCCGGTCACACCACTAGGCTATCACTGTTTTAAAAAAGAAAACTGCGGAGCGGATGGCCGAAGGGGCCGAGAAGTTCTCAAATGACGAAATCGTACCGCTAGGATCAGCGTGGGTATTTAGGTAGGTCGCTGACCAGGTGAACCAATGATCTGATGAAGGCAAGACTGGTCGCGTCGCTGCTTGGTGAACCCTAATCGTCTTATTACAAAAAAACTATCAAGACTGAAAGGATTGTTACGATACCAGGTTCAAAATGTGTTCCGATTACAAAACGAAGACTATTCGAGGATCAGTTAGTACCAAAGAAGGTTCATGGTTTAAATAATATCCACAGATAAGAACTTTAGCAGTTTTTTTGTAATAAGAGGTTAAGGTCCAATAGTAGATGTTTTGTTGACAGAGATGATGATTACTTATACCGATCCACCAACCCGTCTGCTAAGTGTTGATTATGGTAGTCGTAATTACCAGTGATCGTGTCGGGATCACTGGTAATTGAGATTTTCAGAACCAAAGAGTGGTTCTGTTGAAAGCCTTGATTCGTGCTATTCCACAAATCTCCGCGATTATAGACCGAACTTAAACAAACAGTCGATACATCATAATGCGACAGTTCGTGGCTTATCAGTGTCAACATGGTATGGTACCTGCATAATGAGGTGCCGATAGCGGCATATAGCCTAATTATGATAATACTGCGTGGTTAAGTGCCCCGTCACTCTAAGTTTATGTCACTTGCTATTTTAGTATGGGGTTTGAGGCAGATTAAAATGTTGTGGTCAACTTTGTCTGCCGTGCAGAACATACAGGGTGGCAGGGCATTTGTTACCATGGATTCAGTACATGATTCTGAACCGCCCTGCGTTGAAATTTTTCGTCGGTTATTTAAAAAAAAAATCTGCTGTTTCATAGAAAAGTGCAATACCTACGCGGTCAAAATGTATGGAACAGCAGATTTTTTTTTTTCATGAATCCATGGTTTCAGTTTTTGCGTCGATGTCCCTGACACCCTGTACTGTTTATAACCTGGATTAACACATAGGATACTTTTATCCCGATATTCCCACAGGATCGAGACTTATGCGAGTGAAACCGCGGGGCGCTGCTAGTTACAATATCGATGATGTGATTATCAATATGATTAATTACATATTTCCTCTCGTTTCCAGCTTGGTGATAATCTTCGTGCCATCAGTCCGTCCTCGCCTGCTGCAGGCGCGCTCCCGCACCCTCGACATGGACACCGCCAGCCGGGTGTCCCGCCACACCGACATCGGCGACTGGTGGCTCCTGTACATGCTAGCCCGGAACATAGACCCGCTCATATACAGGTACTTATCAATTACCATCCACATGGAAAAGGATATGTCCTAAAATGGTTTTTTATTATTCAATAATTCTAACCAGGCTAAGTTAAATATATTTGAATAGACATCCCAAAAACTAGTGATTCTAACTATATCATACATTTTTAAAGGCCTCCAATTTTGAGAAAAATCTTTTTTATTTTAGTAAGAATTTACTCCTAAAACGAACAACCCTTTCTAATTACCTAGGATAATATAGTGAACACACCCCATAAAATAGTAAACTTGTCAAAATTTACGCATGTGTCAATTTATGTCATATTGACATATTCAAATAGTAAACTTGTCAAAATTGACACATGTTACTGTCATCACTGTCAATCAATTGACAGTGATGACAGTAACATGTGTCAATTTATATTTATTTGTCATTGTTGCCACCAACAAATAAAATATTTGTACTATAGTTTATAATTTTTCTCATAAATGGAGGGGTCTAAAAATATTATTTCAGTGGTTCCTAGTTCCATATTTTGTCGTTTTTATTTAGATGTAGTTTGATGCTGGTTAGATTTTTCTCGGAATAAAAAACCAACGTCCGTACAAAAAGCGGACATCTCCTTTCTTAGAGGTTTTTCTCGATGGTGTATCTTCGCGGAAAGCTATAACTAACCACCGTAAGGACTATTATTGTTTGCAGTACTGTAGAACCGGGCCGATAACAGATTTGGTCATCGTGTGCACGGGAATTTGTTTTCAAAGTGGTTAGTTATGGGTTTCCACGATGATACATTTATAACAACATAACATAACATCTCACCTTGTTTCCCCGAAGGGTTGGGTAGAGGTGTCCCTGTTTAGCAGTTACACCCACATTTCGCTAGTTATATGCATAACTCATTAAAGAAATCCAAACAACCCATATTAGGCAGCAGTGTTACTTGTGTCAAAAATTATCTACTGGCATTTTCTTAGAACTAGTAATAACTTTCCTTATTTATAATTTTTTTAAACTGTTAGTCCAAGTATAATGTAAAATAATTATCGATTCTATGGTAACCAACATCGTATTTTGTATCGCTCAGGGAGCTGATCACCGAGCTAGCCAAGCGCAAGGGCGAGAAGCCCGGCGCGCGCGCGTGACGCACGCCGCCCAGCGTCGCCGTGCTCGGCGTCTGACACACACACACACCTCCCCCCCCAGTACTGCACTGCACCCCTCTACTGACAACAACCGCCCTGAAGGACAACTGAACCAACATCAGCTAAAAACTCCGTAACAGACCTATATTAAAATTCAGAATCTCAGATAATTATTATGTTTTGGAATTGCAAACTTAATGGCAGACAAGATAAAGTTCAAATTGCATTGCAACCAATTTTGTAGGATATTTTTTTTATTACTAATTATCTTTCTAAATCAACTTAAAATACAGAATCCTAAATAGTTGAGTAAGTAGAAATGAATGTAAATTATCTAAGATTCTGAAGTCTTTAATGTCAGTTAATAAACTCGCTGTTACGCTGTTTTTTAACTAAAAATGTTTGCTTTTAAAATGTCAACAACGATACGAGATAAATACATAAAATTACAACTTACACAAATATCATCTTTAAACTCAAGTAATCTAAGTTGATTTTTTTATGAAAGAACAATCGATAAACGTCATAAAATAATTTTAATTGCAATGGAAACTGAACCATACGCAATTACGTTTAAAGTTTTTAATCCCAAAGCAAGAAATTTATCTCGTCTCGTTGGCTTCAGTATAAAGTCTCAACTTTGTTTCAGTTTGTAGAAAGCGTATTTTTTTTTGCAATTTCATAACAATTCTTGATTTTTGCTCTCAAGTATTCAAAGCAGTTTATTAGCTGTTATTTTAAAGTTGTTTCAGTTGTTTGTAAAAAAATATGAAAAAAAATACCGAATAAATAAATACTAATGACTTGGCACCTCGAAAAGAAAAAAGAAAACTTTAAGAGGTGTCTGACATTTTTCTGTAACCAAGTATGTGATCAGATAGAGTAATAGCTATACAATACAGCCGAAGTATTGTGGCCGGTACGAACTTCGCGCAGACGCTGCGCTATAAAATTTTTTAGGAACCAAATGGTGACATGAGGCGAGTCTGAGTGACAGAATATGCACGAAAGTTCGCAGAGCCTATGTTCAGAGCGGCCATGATGCATCGGCCGTATTATACAAATATATTATTTTTAATGTAGTATTTTTTTCAGCTGTAGTCGACGATAGTCAATTACTTGCCCACTGTCGCTATTAAAAAGTTATTGCATTTCCTGATGGCGCATCACAGGCCTTATGACAATGATATAAGGTTCAAATTGTGATGGTTTATGTCGTAGTGAAATGCAGAATCTCTAGCGTAAAATACTCTACTTAAGATTCGCAATAGATGCAAATCGTCAAAATATTTCTATAATAAGAGATTCTTTTACAAGGTTTATGGCCATAATTTTTAATAGCACTGTTAGTTTATATATTAAAATATTTTGAAAAAAAAAAACCGGAATTACCGGATATTGCTAACAATAGCGTCCGTGAAATTCTAAATATATTCTCGAAGTATAAAATCTCTACTAGATATCTGAATTATTTGTATATTTTAATTTTTTTAAGCTCACAAAATTATATCGTATTATTTTTTATTTTTAACATGACATTAGACAAAAACTGTCCGTCTGTACAACGAAATCTCTGTATCTGACAATTTTCTTAACATTTGGTTATTTTTATAAGTATTCCATTCTGTAGTCATTATTGTTCACTGCCATTTTTATTTAGAAGAATGTGTATGTTACTTTCTTATTTGGGAAGAAAATACAAGAAAATTAATTATTTTGTAACTGTTTGTGCAATACAAACTCGTGAATGTTTTAGTGAAACCAACATAGCTTGTATTTTTTTCGATGCAATATTTATCACAAGTATCTATCAGCACGCGTAGCGACAACCATAGAACCGGTATTTTTATGGGTTTTGTCGACGGAATAATAGATAAAATGACAGATAAACAATCACAATCTGTCATTTTGTCTATTCTTCCGTCGACAAAACCCGTTTCTATTGCGTGCTGCAGTATACTTTAGTCTAGACCTTAAGTGCGTATTTGCACTGCGTCCGAGAAAAGACGGTCCGAAGTGCCCGCAGTACCATTTGTATCATGGGTTGCGCACTAGACCTAAATTCCATCCGTCTGAATTTAGAACGTTTTCAATTCGGATGGATCTCGGATCCCGAATTCGAATTCGGATCGTATACAGTGTGCAAACGCTCTTAATGGTCGAATTAAAATATTAGACAATTCGTGATTCGACTATCTATTCTACTCCAACCATATTACAGTTAGACGATTTAATTATTTGTCTTACAAGGTTCATCACAAAACGCGCACAATATGTGTCAAAATAGTCGTTCTTACAATTTTTATTAAAACATCTTTTTCTGAACCTCATTTTTACTTCGAATTTAAATACCTTTAGTTAGATCTGAAATTGGGGACACTGAAAAATTCCTTTATTTTATTCTACATTGATGATTATAATAATTAAAAGCTTGTTATAACCGGTCAATGTATAGTAACGTAAGAAATGCTTGTCTAAAATCCCCTGATCTGAATAAAAATACATTTTTACTAAACAGTTTTAATGCATATCATGTAGTTCTTTTATAAGTTTCGTTACAATTATTTTAATGTCCTGTTATACTCCGACAGTTGTTTTTAAGGTTAGTTAAATGCCATCTGTCTTTTGATGGTTTTAAATTATTTCTGTATCCATGTCTCAAAATAATCTCAACCATATCTTAGCTCAAATGTTTTTACAATTTTCGTACGGCGATTTATTTTTTTTATTTTTTATATAGCAGTCTCAAATGTCTTTGAAAATGTACAGAACTTGTATGTTTGGGCCATTTTATTCTCGAATCTAACCATCATGGTCCATTATGTATGTTTATAGTTATATATTAGTAGTGACAAGCACTGACATGATCAGATGGACTGGAAATGTATGGCCTTAACTGTAGTGTTGTATGATATGTATGGATATTGTGGATTTTGTCAATTTTGACTAAACTCGCATGACTATATCTCAAATTAGTAAGTGTTGTATGACGGTAAGTTTACAACCTTTGTATTTGGATTTTCCAAGTTTATATTCGGAGGTAGTCAGTGATATATTGTATCATTTTGGTATTTATATTATAAAAGAACTAGTTATACAAATCTTTATGTGAAGCAAAAGTAAAAATATAACAGTTTTTTTTAGTGACGGTGTCGCCCTCTCGCGGCTCGCATCCAAATCGTAACGAGTGTTGTGATCATCTGACTGTCGGTGTTCATTTTTCTAATAAAATTATAAACTCCCTTTTATTGGAGTTTTTTTTTAGCATTTTCGCTCTTTTGCGCGTTGAAAGTTGACTTTTTAGATGAATTGTTAAGTTTTAATAATGATAAGTATCATTTTTTACTTGGTGAAGGTTTCCCTCTCCCGAAAAGCAGTGACTCAAGCCTCGATGCTGCTAGTTCCCTAGTAACATGGAGCAATATTATAGCTCCTTGTTTATAGAACTTTGCAATTATTATCATCACATTACGTAGTGTTAACCATTAAATAAAAATACAAACCAACTTAAAAACATTATATGAACTGAAGTCATCAAGTTAAATAAACTAAATAGATGATACTTCAAATAAACTAAATATGTTACAGTTACTATCGCAAGCTCATCAAATTGTTTTTACAAATAATATTAACAAGCAACGCTTGATCACAAAATGCGCTCAAGAATAATGCCATAAAATGTTACAAATATCTATTACAAAATCACAAAAGCTATATTATTTGTATATTATTTAGTGAAAATTAGAATGATTATTTCTACACAAGTTGCGTTCGTGCAACTTCGTCAACTTTTTCCATTTTTAGTGACTTTTATTTTGTAAGTTAGGTTTTTTGTAATTGTCATACACCGTTATTTTCGCAAAGGTCCTGCCAGTTCGAGATTAAAACCCATTTTCGTTTGAAAGAGTGAAATCAGAAGAGAATAGTAATGTAACTCGAATGTCCAAAAGTGTTATTTGGTGTATGACAAAAATTATTACAAAATTTAATAAAGACAGGATGTATATAGTGAATTTAGTAGTTAAACGTATGTTCCTACAGACGACTAATTTAAGTGCAATTTTAGTACCTATATAGTTGTGTTGAAAGAGGAAAACGATTGTTTCGCGCTCTGGAATGAGGTTGTCGCATTTTGTAAGACTCTGACTTGTATATTGGTTTACATGTTATGTCATTGTATCATAATTATTACTGTACTAGCTGACCCAACAGACGTTATCCTGTCGAACAAAAATCCCATAGAAAATGAACTTTAATTTTCCCGGGAGCTTGCAATTTTTTTCTTTCCCTAAGAACCTGATTCGGACTATTACGAACACATTAAAATAAAAAATAGCTAAATCGGTTCAGCCGTTCTCAAGTGATTCGCTTACCAACGAACAGCATTTAATTTTTATTTATATGATGATTATATTCTGTAGTGGCACACCTCATGATTATACGATTATTATATTAAAATATTTAGTTACAATGCGACAACACCTTCCATTATTGGCGCGAATTTATATTTAGACTTTTTTTTTAAATATGTGGCATGCAAAGTGATGTGATATTGAAATTAACATCACAGTAGTTTCACTTTAATTTTAAATATTATTTGTAACGATCCAGCATTTATTACACTTAGTTTAAATCTTGTGTTAATATTTATATACTCTGTATGATACGTTCTCGAATTAAGACATTATTTTTATAAGTTATTAGTTTTTAAACTGGTTATTTTTATTTGTCAGAAGTATCTTGAGAGATAAATATATTACATTTTATAGAAAAAAATCTTGTTTGTATTTTTTTGAAAGATGTAAAGCAACACAGGACGAATAACGATTTTTATTTTATGAACGGAAGACCTTCATTTTTTTATCCTTGTTTCTTTCTTGTATCACTATAACAGTGTTCTTTACCGAAATGTAAAGATAGTCAAAATCCATCAATATTGATTTTAAAATTCCCACTCGCAAGATTTGATTCCACACCTTCAATTTGTAATTTGATCAAACTATACCTACTTCCCTAAATCGTGATTATTTTATTTAGACCCTATAAACTATAATTGTTTATAAATAGCTGTTAAAGACGCGATGTTTCATTTTCAGATAAATTATACAAATATTATTCTTTTAAAATGTCTGGTTTTTATTCAATGGTGCCGATTCCCTTGTTCACAAACTTAAACTAAATTTAAGTACATTGCATCTTTTTCTTTCTATTTCATTAAGAAAAGGACAGAAGATGAATTTTAGTTTAGTCCTGTCAAATTAATCACTACTACTGCTCAAGAACTACTTGTTCTTGTGATATCCAGCTGTGACAGACAGACGGGTTCCTTTTTACCACTTTGGTACGGAACCCTAAAAATACCGTAAAATATGATACTATGAAAGTAACTAAAATATACAGGGCTTTGCGGTATCAGTAAATTGACGGATTTTTGTACGGCAGCGCTTATATTGGGGCTAACCGTCAATTACCCTTAATTTTTTACCGGGTCTGTGCAAGATTTTGCTGCCAACAACCATTGTGAGTGGAACTTCATTCAACCTGAGTCGCCCTTTATGGGAGGTTGTTGGCAGAAGCTTGTACGCGCCCTGAAGACAGATCTTTAGGTGTCATTGAGGAAAAGAGCCCAGAGAAGAGCTGCTGCCTTCGCTTCTTTTAGAAGCCGAAGCTTTAGTAAATACCTCCTCCCTAGCCTCATACATTTCCATTTCCTAATAGGCAGTTCATCAAGTCAACAGTTACTTGCTCTACTGAACGACCGGGTTTTCGCATTGAGAAAAGAGTTGCTGTTGAGGCTCTTCGTCGTTTGTAGGAAGTTAGTTGAACTGCTTCTTTGTGGTAAGCTCCACTGCTGAGCATGTGGCCCTGGGTTCGATTCCCAGATCGGGCAAAGTATTCAGATTCAGATTATTTATTTGTAAACATAGGTTACAAATACACAGGTGTGTGAGATGTTACATTTTTGTAAGCTCTCTATGCTTTGCCATTAGGCGTATAAATGTTAGCATCAATTTTAATTAATCCATTATTCACTTCACAATATCAAATAAAAATTACAGAAAGAGCTAGAGTGTTGGCTAAATCAATATAATATTCCCCTGATAATTAATTCAATTAATTAAAAACTACAATGTCAAAACAACTACCAAATTAATAAAATATTTCAAAAATTAGGATCGTCCAACAGGAATTTCTCAGTAGCAGCCCGGAGGCTGGCGAAATGCGGATGTACCTACTACAGGTACACCTCTGCCTAACCCTTCGGGGAACGAGGCGTGATGTTAAAAAAAATACAATATCAATTTTCAAAATTATTTATTCGATATCTCCCATGGTAACTTTCGTCTGTCATAACACTTCGCTATAAATAATATCTTTTGGCACAATATTTGGCATGGTTCACTAAGTTGCAGTATCGTGTTGCTGTGACGCCCGTATTCGGAGCTGTTCGACGAACTTGTTGCGCGACAAGTAACATGCAGCATCGTTGCATCCTTTAAGTTGACACACTTTTTCATGTAACTTACAAATAACCAGTTTGGCATCACCAAAACATTAAGTGCAATGAGATTTCTTATTTTACGTAAGTACTATGTTTACCTACATTATGTTATTACTTTAGATGTAAGAAAGAGACTCCATTACCAATATTGTCATGTTTCCTTTGATTCCAACCGAATACGGGCGCTAGGAACTAAGTTCTAAGTATTCATATTGATGCAGCCTTCAGGCTGTGTCCGACCGCAGCAGCAAACATAAATCGTTACATTTTACATCTTTACATTCAGACAACCTTTACATTTACAATATTTACGTGTCTACCGTGACGTGGAATGTGATCTCCGAAAGTGTATTTAGACTCTATGAGCCAGTCAATTATGGAAAGACTTTCGAAGAAGTTATTTCTGATCTCGAAACGCAATCCTTAAGAAATTCGTACATCTGCTAGCCACTAGGTTTGCTAACCTAATGTGTGTTATCTCTTCAGAAGATCCTACAACAGTTTAACATCAAAAACAATTAAAATCTTTGGAGATCAAACACCCCACTCCAGCGACGCGGACACAATTTTCTAATATCCTCACGAACACAACAATTGTTTGTAACAATAATAAGTTTCAGCCTACTTCTAGGCAAATCAAGTTCTCTAAATAGCTTCATATGCTTACAGGTTCAATGCATTCTAACACAATATCATTGTCATCTAATTTAACAATACCTACTTATCCAGGTAAGGTAGCAATTAAGTACCATCTGACAATACTTTTCTGTTCCTACTTTATAGATGCTTTGAATCTGCAAACTTACTTCTAAAAGTTTCGATTGGAGAAATCATATCAACATTTTGAAATGTACTACTTACAAGAGTTCTCTATGATGTCTCTGAATTCGTCAAAATATCAATATGATTTTCTAACAATCGAAGAAATTATAAGAATTCAGTCGCTCCATTACAAGTCATTAGGTTAACACAACAAATCTTTTTAAACACATCTGAGTGAACATTTAGATCATGTGAGAGATGTGTTCCGTTGGCAGTGTGGGTCTCATCATAACAGTTTCATCATTTTGAGCGCTAGATACATGTGGCGTTTTAATTGTTCTGTAAATACAGAATCATTTTTGGGAATTCATTCTACCAGTCAACATAAAGAAGCTGGAAAATATATTGGAAGTCTTCAGATAAAGTTTTCGTTTCGTCAAATTAAATGGCTGACGAAGTTGTAGCGTTTAATGCTGCTAATTTATGCATAGGTATTAGAAACAAAAGGTTACAAATTTATTGCGTTAAATGTTCTAAGGTTCGTTCGTCAAATCTGCAATTTACGTAAATATGTCTTTTGACACGCAGGAGCTACGTCTCCGTCAAGTCGCTGTGATCCTACTACACGGGTATTTACTCGATCCTCTAAAGAACAGTTCGTTCTACTAGTAATATCCTCAATTACAACTACACTATAATACTTAATTGCTTGATTAATTATTGCTTTTTCTTTTGGTCTGTCAAATCCTTGGCGAGTGAAATGTGTAAAAATGTATATCGTGTCTGTGTGCTCACCGTGTACATTACAACAGCTAAATTAGAAAACAAACGAAGCGTCGATTAACAGATTACTACGAGCAGCGAAACTATGAGTAAAAATAGTTCTAAAAAGTATACTAGTACTAACGGGGTAGCCGTCGATGTTAACTATTAGAAGGCCTTCGATAGGATTCGTCCTGAGATCACGTTCTTAAAGATTAAGTACAAACTATTATTGCATGTTTAGAATTGCACTGTTACGATTTCGATTAAAAAGTATCGATAAAAGTAGTCTTTACACTCGTTAGTATTGTCCAGAAGTCGAGAACATGCGTGGGGTACTGCAGGGCGACATCGCGGGCCCGCTCGTCGCGCGGAGCTCAGGCGGGCGGCAGGTCGCGCTGCAGCGACGTGAGTCACGTGTGGAACACCCACCCCGGCACCGGAGGTCACGCGTCCGGCACGCCGTGGATGTGGTGCTGGTAGTTGTGGTTCAGCTTGTTCGCGAACTCGTGCATGATGTCCCGGAATATCACCGAGTCGAGGTTCTCCCCGAGGATGTAGAGGAGGTACCAGTCGCCCATCTTGCTGCGCCGCACGATGGTGTCGACGTTGTCGCGGCGGACGAGCCGAAAGCGCATGCGCATCATGTACACGCGCATGCGTGGCGAGAAGATGATGACGAAACGGTAGACCAGGGTAATAAACGTGAGGAGGCCGAGGATGACGAACCAGAACCAGAGGAAGACGTAGATCTTCTCGTTGACGACGTTCAGCGGCAGGATGCAGAGTGCGTCGTGGCGCTCCACCTCGCCCGACGAGCCGAACTTGTTGAACAATGTGCACTTCACCATCCTGGAATGTACACGATTTATGTTATTTGATGTAATCTGAAATGGAGAGGATATTTTTCCAGATGTGATATTGAGCAATAGAAGAGTAAACTCATGAATCGGTGGCAAACTAATTATACTTGATTAGAAATGAGCAAAGAAACAATATGAATAAGAACATGGTTAATGAAAAACATGGACCTATTGTAAAACATTTGGACCAATAGGAGGCATTTATAACGTTACTATTATCTATTTATCTTGCTAGTGATCAAGTTTTAGCAGTGAAAGTAGCATCAACGTTGCAAGAATAATTACCAAATTGCTAGCTTTCTCTTTCCTCCGTATACCGCGATAGAATAACAGTTGTATTTACCTTGGAAATATGTAGATCATGGGGTCGATGCGATCCTCCTGATCTGACTCCATGTAGGCGATGACGTCCAGCCCGAAGGTCATGAACTCTCCGTCGAAGAAGCGGTTCATCAGGAACATTTGCCCTGAAAACATTAACATCATTAATTTATCCAATGTACATGTCAATTTTAACTTTGACTACGTATCATTATTATAAAACAATGCCTTTATCCTAATTTACTTCCGGTCAGCGCAATATATCTCTATAATATCTTCCCAAAAAAGGTATGTTATTCTGTAATATTCATCTCTATTGGCCGATATTTCATTATCATTACTGTTCTAGACATCGATATCACGTCTAAACGATTATAAATTCATATTTTTCACAAGACCTTGAATATTGCTAAAAGTTTCTGAGAAATGTAGGTTAATTAATACGCTTGGTAGCAAGACCTTTTTTGATTATCCTTAATACGCTTCCCTATATCATGAGTACCTACGAAGAAGATAAGAATCAAGTTTAAATTCTTATAAAATTTGATATGAGGCCCTTCATTAAAATATTGTTTACAACGACCTATCTAAGCTACATCACATCTAAATTCTAAACTGAGCCTCAAAAGAGTCGACGCATGGTGTTTTTTTTATTGCATAGTTTGGGTACAGGTCAACATTCGGGCATAAAACCCGCAGCGTGCTGTAAAACTTGGTTTATGTCCGTTTTAATTCAATATGTTATGATTTACAATCGGCGCGGTAGGACCCTACGGCGTAGTGCAAGAAAGTAGCAGAAGATTCAGAGTCTTTTTCACTTCATAAATTTTGTAAAATACTCAAAGTGAAAGAGTTCTTATATGAAATCAATGCATTATAATAATGAGCTTAAAATGTCCGCTGCTTTAGAAGATCCCTAGACAAGCACCCCTTACCTAAAAAACCTAGCCATTATAGTCTGTTTTGAAACGTGTTCTTCACCGCAGTAAGAGGATGCACACAGTAGTAGAAATTCTGTGCCAGTTATCGTGTCTTCAAAAGTGATAGCAGTGAACAAGCGATCGATCCCTAGGTCGGATAAAGCTATATCGCGATTTTTTGTTAAGACACTTTCAGAACTAGTCAGCGAAGTACAGTAATAGGAAATAGGTTCGCCCCCTATTACATGTACTCCAATATATCTTGCGAATTGTGGGGAATATACAGGGCGAACACTACGCTAACGCTGGTGGGTCTAGACGACTCTAGAATATACAGGGCGAACACTACGCTAACGCTGAGGAGTCTAGAATCACGTACTGAATTCATGGTAACAGTTTGTGGGTTGATGTTACATCGAGTAGTGTGACGGTCATGTTATGTGTCTTTAAAAGTAATATGACACAATCAAACGAAGATAAAGTGAGCCTTCTTCCAATTTCCGTTGGTGTGACCGGTTGGTTCACGATTCAGATCGTGCGCGCGACAGATGTGCGTCTGATATATCAGTTAGGACATGTTTAGGTCCCGCGTGGGCCACTAGTACCGCGACTCTTGAAAAAATGCCAACACCAAACAATATAGTGTTACGTAAATCTTTTCAATGTATTTGCAATTCATAAGAGCGGTGTTAGTCTCAAAACGGTAAAGGAAAATATCGTGAGGTATCCAGCATGATCTAGAACCAAAAAATCAAAGACATGTAACATCTACCAACCCGCACTGGGCCCGCGTGGTGGATTACGGCCCACTATCTCACCGAGAGGAGGGCTGTGTCCCAGTAGTGGGAACATTATAGGCTGATTATGCTTATGCTAAGAGCGGTCCGTAAACGTCCATTTATTACGGTTTGATATTAACAGACACACGTAAATACAATTCCAATAGGTAAGGACCCAAAAAAAAATTTAATACTTACCCATCTTCTTGACAAAAATGTCAGGGAGATTTTCAATGGTTTTGTCTTTCCTTCTAATAATTATGCGTATACCTACTCTGCCCTGCTCCCTAATGCGTAACACTCTTTCAATTACAAGCCGAAGGATTTTAAAGCAAATTGCTAATCCATTGCTTCATTTGTTTGATAAATTCGTCTGCCAACAACGTAAATAACGCAATGAATGTTGTTAAACTGTCAAAATTAAAGGCATTAGAATAGTAAGAGTGACACTATTACTCCGCTGGTTTCTGAATCGTTGTCCATACTAATAATTGTGCTCTGCTATTGAAGAAGGTATTGTTTTTAAAGTGCGTTTTTGCACGTCTAGGCGTCGTAGTTTTCAGGGCCCCAGCCCCGGCGAGATCGCGCGCACAGCATTATTTCCCTCGCGGCCTACTTAGTTTTTGTTATTGGAAACGCGACAGGAAGCGAAAGTAAATAGCTGTTATAGGTTTAGAATTACAACCAAAAGGATATTGAAAAATATTTCCTGACAGTTTTTGATGAGCTTTTTGATGTCTCTTTATCCAAAAGCAATACATTAGTTGCTTCCGTGAAAATGGTTGAGATTTTGAGTATATCGTCTAAAATTAAGTTACTGCTTTCTCTGGCATAGTTTACCTAACACATAACACATAATCAGCCTATAATGTTCCCACTGCTGGGACACAGGTCTCCTCTCTATGAGAGGGACTGGGCCATAATCCACCACACGGGCCCAGTGCGGGTTAATAAAAGTCACATGTCTTCGAATTTTTGGTTCTAGGACATGCCGGTTTCCTCACGATGTTTTCCTTTACCGTTTAAGAGCAGTGGTGAGGAAATAATTTACACAAAGTAAAGCGCTTGTGCAGGGTTCGAACCTACGACCTACAAAACAAGGATTTTAAAATTAGTTTTTGTCGTAACCTGCTTGGAAGTTCCACTTCAATCTTCATAACCGCTCAAATTAATGCCTACATCTTTTTCATAAATCATTTCAGAATCACGACCTACCACAAAAATTTCATTGACAGGGCTTTCAGGATGCTAAATGCGTTTGGTTTATGAAAACTTAAAGCTTATTTAGAATGCTGAAGTAAGTTAAAGTGGCTGGATTCGATCACTACGCATCATAATCGAGATAACGGAGAGTCCACTTGACAGCTTTCGAAAAGGCTTTTAGGATTCGAAGAAGGTTAATAAATTCGTATTTATGAACAAGTGGCTGGTATCGATCCCAATTAGTATCGACTTCTTGAGAGTATGCTAAATAGAGTTTGATAGCACTTTTAATAACTAAAAGCTTAGAGTTTGGTACGTGTGACCAAACTAATTATTGATGTTAGGGCGGAAAAAATACATGAAAGTTAAAATTCATTAACATTATTGACTTGTTCGTACTTGACACAGCAACACTAAATGCTCTGCTCATACGTTGACGACCTTTGAGCCATAATTGAGAAGTTTGTAACACAGCATGATGATACTCGTTGATAAACAGAGCTTTACTTAATCTCCTCTCAAATCTGATAGCTTTATGAGGTAGCGCATGAATCCATAATAATGTAATGGTAAGCCAGTCAGCAAGTTGATCAACAAGCAAGACCCAGAAGAGGCCGTGAGATATTTACATTTTAGTTACGAAAATTTTGAGTCTATTTAGAGTGATATAATTTGATGCCTATCCTTATTTTATTTATTTATTTAACACTTTAAGCACATACATGTACAGAGGCGGACTTAATGCCATAGGCATTTTCTACCAGTCAACCTTTGGGTGATGCAGAGACAAACAGTGGTAGGTGCAATATTGAAAATTGTGGAATAAATATTTATTTAAATATATGCATATATATGTCTATTTTATTTCATGTCTAACTAGAGATAGAATAAAAGTTTAGGGATAATCTGTGCAAATGACATCACCATCATCATCTGCGCAGCCTTTTCCAGTCTTACCGTATGCAGCTGTATATCAGAGCATTTACTTCGAGCGACTGCGCTAAAAATGTATAACATTAATAAATTAAACTCACCTATAACATTGATAAGAGCAAGCCCCTCGCACAGGTAGTACCGGTAGGCCCACCAGTTGTGGTACCGCAGGTTCTCCCACAGGTAGTCCAGGATCAGCTTCTTCTTGGTCTTCTTCTCGATCTCGGTGCACACGCCCACGTCCAGGTCCATCATGAGGGCCCTGATCTTGCCCCCCTCCCAGGACTTCCACAGCCAACGGGGTGCGTAGAATAACATTGCCTGGAACAAAAAATTCTGGGTTAATGGAGTAGTAGTGAATCCCTAAACTGACTTCAAAGCCAGGTGGGCCACTGCAGGCACAATTTAATCAGATGAGATTAATCCAAGTCTCCAAGGAGCCACAATGCGATTGTGGAGCAACACCTCAGACGATGCCTCACCGTGTCGTGCGAGGCTAATGCTGACGCTGTCAACGTGGCTGAATTCTGGTCAAAACTCATACATATAATTCGGAATAATCGATACGACGAAAAAGAGTAGATCCAAGGTTGGTAGAAGGGCTTCTTCGCTTCTCATATCGGCATGTAGGTACTATAATAATGGGAATATCTTATGCTGCCGTAAATTAAGGCAGTCGTCAAGGGAGGTAAGCTGAATTAACTGCCAAGGTAGAAGTGGACGTGCCTTTAAACGCACCGGTGAGGCACACTCCCCTCCTAATTTCTTACATCGCTCTTTACACTTTTTATTTTATTTTTATTTTTTTATTTGCTGTTAATTATATTGTGTGCTTTTTTGGTCTGTGCTAAATAAATGTATTTTCTTTCTTCTTTTTTTCTTTATAAATAAAAAAATCCATGCCAATGTCGGCTACGGTGACTATTTATGGTTTTGAAGTGTTTTTGTGGCTACTGTAACCTATCTTGGCTATGAAGGTACGTGCACAGTATGGAAACGTGGACGTAATTAGCTTTTGTCCATTGTAAATGCTTTTTTCATATGTTCATAGGACAGTTAATGATTTTTACGAAGGTTTGGAAACCCGAAGAAGTTTTCATATTCAAATAAATAGAGAGCGATCAAACTTTGTTCCGGAAATATGAAGGACAAACATAAATGAAATTAAAGCCTTGAATTGACCCTTTCGCAACACGCCGACACTTTTTCGTCTTACATTTATTGGTAGTAAACATAAAATTATGTCACGTTGTTAGTATTTACTGTATGTTAAAAGGATAACCTATGCATAGTGTATCAAAAATGCGAGTTCATATTTAAGACGCAGATATATGCCAGTGACCTTGATTATTTAGCTTGCGTGTTCTGTGCTGAGTTCACGCAACGCGTTGTACGTCCAGCCAGTAATAGGACTAGCCCATCAAGGAGCGCTGTCTCAAATTAGACGCATTATTAATTTACTATACATAAAACAACTGGTATTTTAATAAAACATGTATACTAAAAGATCAACAGTTAAATTATCTTTAAAATGGTGAAAATTTGAGAAAAATACGCTTGATTGCGTGATTCTCAGTTTTTTATCCGCGTTAGACATAACTTTACAAATTAATTTCACTAAGTAATATAAACATTATCTAAAATATTCCTATTTAAGTTATTAAGAAAATGCTCTAATTTAACGTAATTTTTTTCCAAATCATTAACACTATTCGTTTAGACGTGATTTTCAGTACAAAATCATTAAAAGTCGGTTATCGTCGCCATAAGGGTGTGGTACATACAATCAAACTGAGCAACTTTCTCCATGGGACCAACATCGTAATCGTGGTAAAATAATCAGCTATTCCATACAAATATTCAATACATACTCGACCCAAATGTATGGGACAGCTGATTTTTTTTTCACCACTCCCTTAATTATGAGCACATATTTCTGATACACGCTGTAGATGTACTGTGTGTGCTGGTTACAGTTTCCTCATCCTGTTTTCTTGTCAACTTTTAGTTCTACCTGCAGCCCACCGCTTTGCCCGCGTTGACCCTAATTCTTTTTCTAAAACAAAAGTTACTCCTTATAAACATCAGCTATCTACCAGTGAAAGTCCCGTCAAAGTCGGTCCATCCGTTTCGAAGATTAGCCGGAACAAACAGACAGACAAAAGTTTTAAAAACTGTTTTTTGATAAAAAGCATTTAGTAAAAAACTGTTATTTTGATATTACAAACAGAGACTTCAATTTCATTTGTCTGTATGATTTGTATATATGTATAGATAGATACAGAGCAAAGTGGTTCTTTCCGACCCAGATGACCCCATTACACTCCTCCAGGAGCAGAATAGGGCCACCAGTACAGTGCACAAGAACAGACGCCTCCCGTCATTCCGACCTCGCCACCGAGGTGCTTTGCGATCGCGACCGCGTCCCCGAGTAAATGAAACTCCCCCAGACCCTTGCTCGAAAACGAGGTGCCAGCAGTTGTTGCAGCTGAGCACGTAGCTTTAAATACCCCGCATAATAATCATGATGAAAACCTAAGTTTGATTCAGCCTGTCCCTTCTTGCTGTCCTCCCCTCAGCGATGCCTTAAGCCGAGGTTCGTACCCCACAGGGGGTGCCCTTAGCGAGCACTCGCTTAATTTTAATTTAGCATAGTTTAAAAGCTCCTGGCTGGAGGCTCTAAGTGTAGAAGCTTAAGGCCACCACAGGAAAAGTCCGGTTAAGCAGCCATGACCTTACTGGTCAAAACTGCGAAAGGCCATTTAAAAAAAAAAAAAAGAGCAAAGTGGTCTTTAAAATTTACCAAACAGCACTTAACACTAACAAATACCAATTTCACCAATATAAGTACTACCCAACTTATTTTTTAACTACCACGTTTACAGCGGCATTCAAATGTTTTACAACCAACTTAATTAACTTGATCGCAACTTATTTTAAACTTTATGTCTACGGTTCTAAAGTCTAAAGTTTAAAAGTTACGGAGTGAAAAGGCATGAGTCACAATGAGAGCAATCTTTAAATCTGTTGCAATAAAATTGTGTATGAAATAGTTAAAAGGAGCAGACGTTTAAATGATCGTATTGCAACCTGTATTACGATGTAGCAATGTTTAATGCTATTGTCGGTATATAAATGCAATTGCTAAAATATATATCGGAAGCTGACAGGGCTGTCGCAATAGGTTAGATTTTTTTTAAGTGAAAACTTCTTTAGGCGCGTTGGGCATTTTTGACATGGAACTAAACCATTGATTTCGCGACACCATGATGACACCTCATTTTTATAAACGCGAATATGCTCTGTATTTATATTACTTTACGGATTTATGTTCTATGCAATTATTTTAAGTAAAAGGTTGTGGTAGTTTGTACGTCATACTCAATAATGCACATCGATGTTGTTTAGCTGTGCATTTCTCTAACATAGCTTTTAAGTGGAACAAATGTCTAATTATACTTAGTAGCAATAAATCCATCAAGGGAATCATTCGTCTACTCATTTACATAACATAACATACCTAACAGGTTTACATAACAAGTACATAACATTTTCACTGTTGGGCATTACAACCCCAACAGAAAGTATTATTTTTTGTAAACGCGATTGTGCTCTTTATTTAAATGAGGTTACGGACCAATGTTCTATACAAGTATTTTTCTTCCACCAAGGCGATCTTGTTCAAGTTGTAACTTCTGTAGGCACTCCTGGAGTGCCACCACTTTTTTTTTGTTTTTTTTTAAACTTATTTAAAAGAAAGGAGACTCTCAAGAAGTAAATGAATTACATAAAGGTATCTAAGGGTCACATTTTCCAATACTTATGTAGGTACCTAAAACCTTTTTAGATAAATCTTTCAGTCTTATCATATCCAATTAAGTAGGTGACCTGACTTCAAAGGTGTTAAAAGCCAGATATAAACAGCTAGACAATCAAGACAATAACACTGCTACCAGGTGCCAGGTCGCCTACCTCTCTTACATAATAATAGAACATCCAATACTCTCACTACTCGCCAACTTAAATCAATAACTTTCAATCGGCAACCCTATCTATACGTCATAAATTCATCTGGCTAGACACTATCGTAAATGGTTTATAGCCATCAGATATTATGGCTTTCAGCAGGCCGCGGGAGATGCGCACATACTGACAGACATCATAATACTGATGACTTTATATAAATAACTGACTGACGTTTGTGGGGCACGCTACTAGATGGCGGTAGTAGGCGCTCAACTACTATTATTAGTAATGCAGTTTCTGCTGCATTTTGTGGTGTCACGTCAGCTATAAATTGAGAGTGTTTCAATACATGGTTTGTAGATTCAATGCTTTTGCTGTATTATTTATTCAATGAGTTCGTGTTTTCAGCGTTTTCTTGAAAAATAGGCAATTCCAAGCCACATAACTAGGTAGGACAGGGTTATACTGTACTGTTGAACGAGTTCAGTGTTATGTAATAGCATCTTTTTTTTCAAGTTAAATTCTCACAATAAAAAAATATCTACTACCGTTCTATTATTCTTCTAACATAACATCAGGTCAGTATTTATTTATTTATTAAAATCTCCCTTAAAACTATAATTACAGGTGTATTTGCCCAATGCGACAGTGCGGTAGTTTACAAATCTAAACTAACTTGTTTACAATTTAATTAAAATGTAAAGGACTGTAACATAGGCAATAGGAGGATTCCCCAAAAGATTAGGCAGAGGCGCCTAAAGTACATTTCGCCAGTATTATCTGTCTGTCCTTCTTTCCCAAATAATACTAATTATATTTTTAAGTCGTAAAGCTAATTAACAGCACCAAAAAACCCGATTATCCAACAAATCATTCGAAACGAATCCATTGCAGTAATGCCAACCTGCAAACAAGTTGTGAACTGTGCAGTGTGCATAATGCAGAGCTTACGACTGCAGCCGCTCGTGTGCACGTAGCTCATAAATTGAATGTGTTCGATGCGGCTCAGGCCCGCGGTATTATCTATTCAATGCATGCCCCAAAATAGAGTGGGTATGTGTTTGTAGTTATTTACAGAATTTTGGTAGTTTTTATCGTCAATTTTTTTCATATTTGGTGTTAATGTAGCCTAAGAACTAATGTAGGCTTATTTTACAAACGAATTTTTATTGTAGGAATAAAATATATATTTTTTTTCGAAACGCTGTTAAATACCTTTGGAGGTATTTTATAACTTTAGTTACTTTTTGTATAAAATAATTGGTAGATATTTAAAAAAACAAAACATCTCCTTAAAACCATATTCAAATGGATCAACCAGTCACTAGTTTTACAGCAAAAAGAATTACAAACAATAAATCGCTAGCTACCCGTAACCGAAATACTTCACTTGTCCACATCGACCGGCATCCGGTTTATTTACGTTCCGCATCGCCACGAATGCCGCGATTTCGCCAGTGTGTTTACGACCTAACGATTGACCGGCCATACGTTGTCGACGGCCGCGAATCGTGCAGTGTGTCCCCGACTTTACTGGCGTTATTAATAGTACCGCCAATTCATGTGGTTTAATTGGAAATGTAGTGTTTTGATGGTTTTCAGTTTTCAGATAGATTTTCTATAGACTATTTGACTCGATCGGAAATGTCGCTGTAAGCTGTTTATGCTAAGCAGTTGTTTGGCCCTTCCCGCCAACAAATAAGGAGCGATGACAATCGGTTTTAAACACGCATAATGTGCGTCTGTCTTACTCATTATGCGTGTACTTTGTACCACACTGGCTTACAATTACAGGAATAGTGACTCGTTTTCTACTTATAATAATATATTATAAAAATATTTAATTTTAGTGCAGAGATAGCCTAGTGGTGTGCGATATTTCTCGACGGCATGTGAAGACAAGTCAGAAGCCCATGGGCGGCTTTAAAACTGTAACTCCAGGTTAGTCACTAACCACACGAAAAAAAGAAGAAGAAATTAATATTTGCCAACAATTTTTGATAGATAGCTCTAATGAGTGTGAATGACCCCGATCGATGGAAAGAGGTATTCCACTCAGAGCACTGATTTCAACAGCAAAACACAGCGCGTTTATTTATGCTATTGCATGAATTAGGTTTAGTAGAATCTCTAAAATTTACCTAAGAACCTATAATATAATATGTACTAGGGATGTTACAAGAAACGGAACCGGAATCGGAGGGTTTAAATTAATCGGAAGTTCCAACCTTTCGGAACCGGAACCGAAGCTCCGTAACATCCCTGCTAAGTACCCACATAATATTTATAAGTAGGTACATAAAATAACTGTATTACATACCGATGGCGAAAACCAGTGAATTGTCGAGTCTTGCTCGAGCCTTAACGCCAATAGAGAATAGATAACTCATACAAACAGAAAAGAGAGAGTGACAGAAGTCAAATGCAAGTCTATATCCAACACACACAAATTCACACAAATTATAACACAGTGAGAGGTGATAAAAGGAAGTTCCAAACATGTCTTTAGGATCGTACAAAAGCTAAAACACATACATTTACTGCAGTAAGTCTCAGCGAGTGTTGCCAGTTTTTCTCGAGCCGCGGTCGACCACAACAGCTGCTTGTCCCGTCCACAACCACTAGATTAATAGCCTGACTGCACTTGTATGAGCATTCTGAGGTTTGGCCAGTTACGTCAGTTACGTAAAACACGTATAAACTGCCGGGTGTCGTTGTTGCTGAATAATGACTTTTTAAATGGTATTTACTGAAACTGAGTTTAATTTACATTAACTCTGGTGGAAATGGTCTTTGTTTGCAGATTCTGCACAACGGAAATCGGAGTCCTATCGAATCTAATTATGCGGTAGCCTTTCAGTGGCGGATCCAGGGTTGTTGTTTGGGAGGGGCTTGACCCCGCTTTAGGTTTTAGCAAAGTAAACACTAAAAAAGCACACAACATTTTACAAGCCTCCTCGGATAACTTTTCGCAAATTCCTCAATGACTTCGTTAGGTTGTAGACTACCAGAGATATCTCAGTGAATAAACATGGCGGCCAAACCGGGAAGCGTGAGTGTCAGAATGAGTGGCGCGAGGATTCAAAATTCGTCACGTAAACAAACCATCTTAAAAGACAAAAACTTGAAAATAAAATATTTATTAAGTTACGGATAATTGATGACAATCGGGATGATGACTACAAAAATATTTTTTGTCCGTCTTGTAGATTAATAAAAAATATTGGACACATATTTTTTCTTTTTTTACGTTGTCTAAAGATTACGACGATACATTGCGTTAAAATGTGCCGTGACGTCACTTGTATGTAGATTTTATACTTACTTGTGACGTAGGGTCCCCAGTCCCCAACTTTTAATGCGTTTTATCCGAGTCATTTTTTATTAATATGATAAAACAAAAAATACGTGTCTAATATTTTTTTATTATCTGACTGACGGACTAAATAAAATTTCTTTTTTTTGACATGCCTATTGTACATTAGGTAGTGTAATACTTCCGAAAAAGTTTAATTAGAATAATATCAAGTTTACTTTAAGATTTGTCACCGAAGAACTCAGATGGTTTTAGGGAGAGCTTGAGCCCCGTAGCCCCCCCCCCCCCCTGTATCCGCTACTTTGGTCTTCCATAACACATAAGTACATGATACATAAGGGGGGTCTCTTTGGCTTTGGGCTTTCAGATTACGTAAAGATGAAGGGCTGCAGCATAATATCAGTCTGCAGAGGGGAGATGATGGGCAGTCCGGATACTTAAGGCCATATCCGGGACAGTTTTTGGTTTGCAGTAAACAAATGAAAAACCGGCTAAGTGCGAGTTGGACATGAAGGGTTCCGTACCACCATACAATATTTACCAAAAAACGCAGAAAAAAAACACGTTTCTTGTATGGGGGTTCCCCCTTTAATTTTTAACATAATTTTATTATTTGTTGTTATAATGGCAGACAATCTGTGAAATTTTCAACTGTCTACCTATTACGGTTCATGAGATACAGGCCGCTGACATATAGGCGGACAGCGGAGGCTTCGTAAAATAAGGGTTCCGTTTGGCACCTATCGGTTCTGGAACCCTAAAACACGAAACAATTTGAAATTACGATGAAAAAGAATAACTAAACCTTTCTCATAATCACGTTTTTCCGAAACTACGAGTACTTATACGCCCAAAGTGAAACAGCCTATGCATAATCTCTAACTAGTACCTTCCTTTGACAGCAGTGATAGCCTACTGGGGTGACCATCGGACTGCCAGTCATAGGTCTCGAGTTCGAACCCAAGGCACGCACCTTTGACTTTTCGGATTCATGTGCGTATTGTATAATTATCACTTGCTACAAAAACGGTTAAGGAAAACATCGTGTGGAAGCCGCCATGTCTGTGAGATATTTCTCGACGGCATGTGAAGCCATGTCAGAGACCCATGGGCGGCATAAGAACTCTGTCACCAGGTTAGTCACTTACCACACGAAAATGAAAGACGTAGTATCTATAAGCAAACAAAGCCGAGACAAATAACAAGCTACTTTGTATCACCTATTTTACTCCATAAAAGTTTATTTTTAAAGCCTGACCTTCTTCGGGAACACAAATAGAGCACTCTTGCACATTCTAGCAAGGAGGCTGTTATCTGCACAGCCGAGTGAGCTCTGCGATCAGCTGTGAACCGATTGTGACATACTTGTTGCATTTGTCGGGTAGACGAGTGTTAGCCAAGCGAAGATTTTATGTCAAAGTAGCTCTGCAGTTAAGAATTTATCGTTATTATTGTTATACACTCCTTATTTTATTTTTATAAAGTATCAATACAGTTTCGTTCAGATATTTTAAAGACTGCCTCGTTGGTCTAGTGGTCACAAGTGCCACTGCTGAGCATGAGGTCCTGGATTCGATTCCCAGGTCGGGCAGTGTTATTTGGTTTTTCCATCTAGAATTTCTCAGTAGCAGTCTGGAGTCTGGATTTGTACCCGGTTGATGGTAATAGGCTCACCCCCTATTACACGGGACTTAAACATAACTGGCGAAATGTGAGTGAACTATAGGCAAACCTCTGCCCAACCCTTCGGGGAAACAAGGTGTTATGTTATGTTATCAATACAGTTTTTCGTTTCTCTTATTAACTGTTTTTTATAACCTAACCACCTAACTTTAACATGGTAGCAGAGCGTTGAAAGTAGCGTAGAGATTTAATAACCACTTTTGAATGAGATTTAAAAAATAACTCTTGTTTGGGTTTAAAGTACTCCACAATTTAGGTTCTCCACATTCAATATATTGCTAATGCTACTCATTTTTGCAACAAAACACAATAACGAGAAAGAAAACGTCAGTTTGAAAATGAAACTATGAATTTTATCTCTTTTTGATTTATATATTTTGAATGTAATGGAAATCTCTCTCTTCCCCGCCTTCCCCCGTAACAGACGTGACAAAAATCAACTGTGTGCGCATACGTCAAAGACGGCATTAATGGGAAAAAGCGTTTTCTGTATGGCTCCAAAAATGTATTATAAAATACCACAGTCATATAAAGCATTGCCGGTGAATTTGTTTTAAAAAAAGATACGAGATTTATTAACGGACTAGTGTTATTATAATATAAGTGACTTTTTGAATGACACTACCATACTTGGATTAAAGTGCCTTTAGAATTTAGTTTTATTTTGTAATGTAGTTTTTTATGTTATTTACTTTATGTAAATTTTATTTTGTGCCTTACGGGTAAAACATGTAGGGACGAAATATTAATATTGTGACATCCTGCATGCTTAATTTGCATGTATACGCATGTTTAGACAAATAAAATTATCTTTATTTATCTTTGAACAAAACAATCACATAACATATTATTTTTTTATTGGAAATAATGCTTTCTGACGCAGTCTAAAAAGCACAGATGATGTAAACAAACCCAGACTACAGATTAAAAAAAAACAAAAGACTATGGAATGTGGAAATATCTCCCTTTGAATTCCTCAGTTTTTCTCTCAGTGGCATTCCCCTAAAACATTATACCATATCTAAGTGTCGAACCAACGTAAGCGTGATAAGCTGATAGAAGTGCACTTTGATTTACGACTTTACGAAGCATATAGATGGCATATGAATATCGACTTAGTTTTATACATAGGTACTTGTTCAATATGCGTCCTGCATGTCATGTCTGAGTCTATGTGTAGTGCAAGAAATTTTGTAGTTTTAATTTTTTCTATGTATAATTAATTGGTCTTTTGGTATTTTTTATTTTTGAACGTCATTATAAATGTTTTAGCTAGGTTTATTTGTTCATTTAAATTTAGCCAGTTAACTATAGACAATAGCGTATCGTTCATTTCACGGTCATGTGTCGCAGGGTTTTCAGATACATCTATTGCAGTACTATTGTCAGCATACAGAACCATGGAAGATTTGATGAATTTGGTAATCATAGCCTATATATAATCGAAAGTAAATAGGTATGTGTTTACGATCTTTTATAATAATACCTACCAATGTTACTCAAAAAGTACCAAAACAAAATTGCAAATGCAGCAAATAAAAAAAAGATGAATTTTACACAGACCGATGGGACGCCGTTACATTTGACCTTCGATTTTATCTACTAAGAATCTTATTATGGGATATCGGTTATCGATATTATGAGGTCAAACAATATACCTACCTGCATAGGGTCAAACTGTTTATCAAACTTTTAGGGTTTTTCAAAGGTCAGATGCGTAGAAATCGTATCCGGTGCGCGTGTATGGCCAGATGTAGGTATACCTATTATGAATAACGTTGACGTAGCAAAAGGAAGGCTGGTATTGGAAGGTTTTAGTTTATATGCAAGGGAAATTTTTCCCCGACTGGTCAACACTACGCGTGACCAGAGGGCTGGCTCATTCTTTGTCAAAAAAAAGCTGCAGCAATGCTGCCAGTCTTCTGGGCACGTCTCCGGATGACATGCAGCGATGTGGAGGAGTACTTCGACGACTAAGTTTCCTTTTGTTGAAGTGAAAACTTGAAAAAAACAATTGAACTCGCGACACTGTTACCGACACCAGCTTTTACCATTAAAAAGACATCAACGCGCGATACATTTTCTTTGGAATTAATGACATTCCAAACGTTGAGACATGACAACGACATGATTAACATTTCCCTTTTTTTACCGACTTCAAAAAAGAAAAGTATTTCCTGCACAATAAAATTTTGGTGATGTTTTTTTTTGGATTTATTTGTATAGTTAGTTATTTAATTTAGTACCTAGTGTAAATAGTTAGTTGCATAATAAATTTACTATTTTTAGGTACCGTTACATAAATGGGACAATAAATCGATCTGTCGAGAGAGTTAGAGGATTATTTTGCGCGTAGGCGACATGACAGCTAATTATTATGTAGGTATACTCGTACCATTCATTTTGATGCAACACTCCTAATATTAGAGACGCTTAAACACCCACATGTAACTTGTAATTGCATTGGTTAAAACAAAAAACATCCACGTACACAAAGCTTTCTCGATAATAGCTGTAAGAGCGTATAATGGATTTAGGATTTAAAACCTCATTTTTATTATTTGTTATTATTTATTATAGCATTTATTTCGGGCTACGCCCACAGTGTTAGTAACAATGGTCTTATAAACTAGTGTTAGTAGACATACAATTTTTATTTAGGGAGTTTCATCCAATGTCGCAGCATAGGAGACTCCTATCTATCTGCGAATAAACTCAAGATGGAGGCACCAACACCTCCACGAAGACGAGCAAGCAGAGAACGCATGATAGCAGCAAAACCATCTAGGTATATGCTTTTCCGCAAACATCTTTGACGCGCTACATCGCCATGGCAGCCTCAACAGTATCCTGAGTGCGTTATTATACTGGACACGCAGATCGCTATATGCACGCAAACTATAACTAGTCCACAGGCTGCACGTGTAAAATTACGAGCAAAAAGATTTAAACAGAGTCATCTTGACCGCCTCTGTACATCGCGCAAACCTGCGGGACAGCATCTTGCAGCGTACCGGCAGTGATCTACGTTCCCTGTCAATGTCCTTGTTATCTTTCAAATCGTCGGTAACCCAATGATCCAAGTACTTATATAGTCGTCCAGACCATATTTGGCCATGATGGCCAATCTCAACGGAGACTTGCCTTCGACGCGGGAGTGCACTCTCTCTTCCCTCACTCTCATAGTCCGATGGAACGGCAATCCGACACGACCGGAGAGAGATCACGTGCACGTCACGAGGGTATCACACCGTCAACTTCCAAACTCCGGGCTGTTACTAAGAAATTCCTCATTGAAAAACTCAATAACATGGCCCGAGTCGGGAATCGAACCCAGGGCGGCTCAGCAGTCGAGTTTGCGACGCACACACACACACACACATCCACACTTTCCATTACTATTTATTGAAATCTACGTAAGTTTCTTCTAGCGAAATAGAAGTGCACGGCTATTTTATTGCTCTGTTGAACATCAGCATAAACTAAAAAGATTAAGTCACAAGAGTGTCACATCGGTTTTCTTTGCTCTGCAAAGCACGGAATCATGATTTAATACCACGAAGCGTAGGTGTGTCCACAAAGAGAAACAGTACCATTAACGTTTTATAACAGTTTATAATTAGCTGGTGTTACAATAGATTAGAGTACAGTGCTGACAGATAGGTACAAGATCACAGCTGAGTCACTTGGCACTCGATAACGGTCAACGTCGCAGTGTTTGTGCCGTCCAAGTTAAAAGCGGAAGCGTTTGCAGATATTCCAACAAAAAGTTTGTAAGTCCATGAAACGTTGGTTTAGCCGCTGGAAGACATGCAGCAAAAAAAAAATTAAATTTATCGTTCTGTTTCACTTTACAGATGGGAAATGGATCAATAGATTTTAAAACTCGAAATCATTTTCATTCGAAATCGCTGTGACTAAGACGGGTAACAGCTGCAGGATGAATAGGGTGACTTTATGTGCAAAATCCAGTCCAATAAGGAACATAACAAACCGTTTGATTCAAGCATCAATAGTGACTTTTGATTTCACAATGTTTCATTATTTAAATCTATTACAATAACAATATGTAGTTATTACAATCTAACACCAAAATTGCGAACTGCTGTTAATTATAAAAGACGTAAACACGTCAATAGCGGAAACATGACTAATTAAGAATTTAAAACAAAATAATACTTATAAATTCTTAAATTAAACAGCAATTGAGCTACATGCCAAATTGTTCTCGCCGAGAGTTTATAACTTGCATCCATTTCCCACGGGCGGGAAAACGTTAGCGAGTCGTGACTTTTTCACGGCCACAAGCAAAACGACTTATGAAATATGGAAACCATTAATGAGTACAACACTATAGTTTCGTTTCAAACTGTTAAACGTGTTATTTTTGAGTTCCAACCGCCAAAAGTGCATGAGTTAATTACTCCACTGTTCGTTCTAATGAATTGTTTATGGTTAACCTTGACAGTTCATATTTAAACAATATTTTGTTTTTCGAACACGACATACCTAATTTACGGTCGCGCGGCCATTTTATTAGCTATGGTTGTTACATGTTTTCGGGATTAGGGCAAAGATTTATCGCTCAATTTCTTCTAAATATATTAAAATACGCTTTGATTGTTAAGTAGGATATTTAGGATTATTAACACAGTTCATAAATTATCTTTAATATGTTTTAAGTGTGTTGTGCGATTGTTTATAGACAAACAAAAAAAATATATAGGCTCATTTATTTTAGATAATAGCCCACGTATTTTTCGTAGACACAATAAACATAATTTTTTATATTCTAGAGATTAAAGATGACATTGGTGTAGGAAGGTATTTCAGGAGCACAGTGTGAGTCGAAATGGAATATCTTCTCGGGTTAGTGAAGGTCAAGGTTAGAATAATTTAATGATTAATAAAAAGAAATGAGTTTCATGAAGGTAAGATAAAGACTTCATTGACATTTTCGCGATTATTACCTTAGATAAATTAATTAGCGTAAAGATCTTCCTGCTCTCATATCTAGTCCGTCAATTTCCAGTCGAATCCCAAGTTCTGGCTTTATAATTTTACAGAGTTAAAAGCCACTAATTATGCATTAGGCAAATATTAAACAAACGTTTATTCGACGAATTCTAAATACATTTCGGATGCATCGATCATCGTTCGGATACATGCGCGCTATCGGGGCCGACACGCGTGATTTATGCGCTGGCTGTACGTCCAGTTGTCTTTGCTTTCCGCAGTGACAGCGCGGGAAAAATAGCAGAAACGCTGCCATTTTTATTAAAATTATTGGATAAAGTTTTTATTGTTTTTTTCTTTTCGTTGTGTCGTTCTGACTTTTGATTGTTTATTGATTGAGTTATGGGTTTCCTAGGTATAATTACAAAATATTTCAGGCTACCGAAAATAGCTGTTAAGACCTGTTAAGACTTTTATTTTCACACTGACATTCACAGACGTCGATTATAATTAGTTTTCATCTAACGATTATTTAAAGGAACCAGTGTATTTCAATTTAGTCTTCTGATGATTTTTGCAGAGAAAACATCGCTAAACTTCGCTGTCTTTTTCTCACACCTAGAATTCCCAGACTATGTAAACTACAACAAAGTACAATGCTCCACTATGTACCTACCTATGTGCATACAAGCACCGGTTCCCACGAACCGCTGCTAATAAATAATAATTGTTTACCGCTTCATTAGAATCCGACTTCATTTGTTACTACGCTACTCTGTTTCTTAAATAACTTCGGCTCTAATTACTGTAGTATCAACGAATGTATGAGGAAATTGCAAGAACGCTCGATATTAATTTATTTAGACATTTAAAAATTTCATGAAAATATGTTTTGCATGTACTGCGTCTGTGTAGTTTCGTTTTCGTAGCAGCGATGTGTCATAGAAGAGAAAAACCAGCATGGCCCACATGCTGGGATAACATTAACAGTAGCACGTGCAATCACATAAAATACTCTACAATATGCGCGGAAAGAAAACACACAGACCACAGGAAAAATAACAAACTCAAAAACGTCCGGAGTCTGTTATCATCAAAATATCACATCACGAAAATAAATATCAGGTACAGTTTCATCTCGACGGCCCACGTACTACTGCTAATCATCAATAAGTAAAAAATGTTTGAAAAGTTAACACAAACACGCTTACGTATATTTTTATCGTAATTACAAACAATCTGACAATAATATAATCAAAACAATAAAACTGACGTTTGGCGTAAACAACGCGAACACGAATGCACCGTCGACGGGCATGCTACCATTAATAAGTATAATTTCAGCACACGTAAGTCATAATGCTGTTGATTTAAAATAATGGTTGTAATTTATAATTTTTTGCAATAAAACTAGCAGCCGCGTTGTCAGATTAGTTTTTCAAATCAAATCTATTTATTTGCCAGAATGTAGGTTTACAATGGACATTGACATTTTATTTTTTATACGATTCACACATTTTTATTATTTTTTGACGATTTTGTTTTAGCTCAGGAGAAAAGTTTTATTACTACTCAGGACAGGTCAGCATTTAAGTAAACCTGCACAATTGGCGCAGTGGCTGAGCGATTTTGTTCTACGGCTTCAGTTCCTGCACGGAACCAGAGATAATTAACGTACGGAACAATGTTTGTATGGCCTATGAATATTATTGTTCTGGGTCGCTGGACATTTGTTTGAAACAATCGACAAATAAAAAAAAGTGCAATATTTTGTGAGCTTTCCACCACTCATCGCAGCATGTTAAAATGTACCGAAAATGGACAAAAAAACCGCGGTTCTGCAACGTTGCTACGATCAGCTGAATATGGGAAATTCTGGAACGTGTTTTTTTCGCTCAGATTTTTGTTCCTAGCCTGAGATAGGTTTCACGATTCAGGCAATACTAATAGTCAGGCGTAGTTAAAATAAAAGTGTCGACACTTAAAATCATGACGGACACGATACGAGACGAGTTCCCTAGAATATTAATAATGATTTGCAATTATAACACTGAATTTGATGTTGATAACAATTTTAGGTGTAAAAAAGGCATTTGGAAAGTTTAAAAAAACCTTTTTTAACATCTATAACGAAATATTCGGTATAACGATATTAATTATTGCATTTCATAATCAATATTTTAGTTCCCTAGTTAGCCACATTTCTTAATTCCATACAGTAATATTGCTAAATTAATCAAAACATGTAAATATTTGACAGCTATTTACGACGTTGCCAACTTTTAGGATAAACCCTCTTAATCAATCATATTTTCAAATATGTTCTATTCTATTTTTTTTAAACTGCGCGATTTGCATGGCCACGTACTGGGCCCAACTCGTTTAACACAATAATACATGTTTTACCATCGACTAGAACAGAAGAATCAATCTGCCTAGCCTTTTCCCAACTATGTTGGGGTCGGCTTCCAGTCTAACCGAATGCAGCTGAGTACCAGTACTTTACATGGAGCGTCTGCCTATCTGACTTCCATAACCTACCTAACCTGGGTAACACGATACCCCTTGGTAAGACTGGTGGGCTTCTGACTACCCGTAACGACTGTCAAATATCTATGAATGACAGCTATGTAGGCAGATTTATATCAAAATATAGATGGATATGCGAACAGGAATGATTCCGCGCCATTTGTGACGGTCAGCAGAGGGTAGTAATTTATAGCTGGTTGCTAACAAGCGTCATAAACTCATAATTTATGAGCTGCAGCTAACCACACGCATGATTTCATTGTGTACTTGGGGTGATTATCCAATTACACTATACGAGGGTGACATTAAGTGAACACCAGTAGTACTTTATTTAAATTAAACAATTTTTAAAAACTTAAAGCTATGCCACGTTTTGGGCACGCCACAATTGCGGCGATAAGACCCCTCTTTGAGGAGTGGCTTGAGAGGCACCACGGTGCCTCACCTTCCGCCTGACGCATGTCCTCACCGGACACGACTGCTTCGGGAGGTTCCTGTTCAGGATAAGGCGGGAGGAAACGCCCGGGTGTCACCATTGTGTGGATCGCCCGGAGGACACGGTGGAGCATACGGTGGAGGTCTGCCCGGCTTGGGCGGAGCATCGCCGTGTCCTCGTGGAGGCGATCGGCGGCGGTGATCTCTCGCGTCCGGTCCTGGTTCAGGCCATGGTACGGAGCGAGAGGAAATGGCAGGCCGTCACCTCCTTCTGCGAAGCGGTAATGCTCGCGAAGGAGGAGGCGGAACGCGTGAGGGAGAGGCAAATTTCACGCCCTCACGCCCCTAACCGCCGCAGGAGGAGACGCCCGGGGCGGGAATTGCAAGCCGATTTCCCACCCAAAAAAAAAAACCACTTTTATGAACTCTCAAAATTGTTTTTCCTATAGGGATTCACACAAATGACAATAGGAAGGGTAAAAAGGTAAATGATTTAGGTAATGACACTCTTTCAGTATGTTATGAATAAATGAGTTCTGATTTTAAAAGGATATTCTCCGGTTAAAAAACGACTTATTAAATTATTTATAAGGCTTACCAAGTCCCAACCCAAAGTCTTTGACATAATTATAGATCACACACAGACAGACAGACGGACGGACGGACGGTCAGACATGATTTTAGATTTGATAATTCTTTTTAGTGTTTTTGTCCTTACCAAAAATACTAACCGTACGAGTAATTATCCTAATCCTAACTAATTTATGAATGCGAAAGTGAGTTTATTTGTTTGTTACGCTTTCACGCTAAAACGGCCGAACGGATTTGGATGAAATTTGGCACATGGGTAGACCATGACCTGGATATGGACATAGAATACCTTTTATCTCGATAATCTTACGGGATCGAGACTTATGCGGGTGAAACCGCGGGGCGCAGCTACTCGTAGTTTACTATAACCTAACAAACTTTACAACGCCTAGTGGAAAAGCATAATAAATAACGTTGCGGCAGTAACCGCTACATACACAGAGACTAGAACCCAATTATTTTCCAACATAATCGTGATTCTAGCCAAACCTCTGAATTGGCAACTACACACTACACAGTACATATTTTAGGCAGCCCATGATCCCAGTGTGATAGTGGCACGGACTCTGTGCCCTCGGGACGTGGGTTCTAATCTGGGTAGTGCTCATGCATTATGCGGTATCAGACAAGGTTCCGTACATTAAAAGCTTGTTATCTCGTATAATAAACAGACGTCTCGATTGGCTTCCGAGTACAGGTTCTTCTAATGGGTTTAGGAGTGTGGTTTGGACTACGTTGAACTGAAAAGTGTAGGTTTATTATGTGCAAAGATCAGATAAAATCGCATGAAATCTTTAAGATGAGTGGCTTTCGGAATAGAATATACCAATAGATCACACCTGGTAGCAGCAATACGCTTATCGCTTATGGCAACAAACGGCAATCACCAATGCATTTTCCAAGTAAGGTATCTGTTTTTTCTTTTTCGTGTTGGTTAGTGAGAGTTTTAAAGCCGCCCATGGGCCTCTGACTTGGCTTGACATGCCGTCGAGAGATATCTCTCAGACATGCCGGTTTCCTCACGAATGTTTTCCTTCACCGTTTTTGAAGCAAGTGATAATTATGCAATACGCACATGAATCTGAAAAGTCAGAGGTGCCTTGGGTTCGAACTTGAGACATAAGAGTTGGCAGTCTGACGGTCACACGGGCTATCACTGCTTGGTGATTTTCAGAAATAAGTACTTTATCAGAAGACTTCTGTTTAGTGATAGTCAATTTCCTTCTTTTCAGACATAATTGGACACAATATTCAGTTGAGAAAAATACTTATGATGATTTCAAGGAGGCCTGCGAACACGGCTCGCAACTACAAATCGAGATGTTTGTAAAATTCAATTCCAAGCACGTTGCGCTAGTGTGAGTGCCTGTCGGAGCGATATACACCTACAGTGAGCAATACTACCACGCACACATTGACAATTATTGCTTGACGCGATAGCACTATTAGCTTTCGAAAATTTATGATAAAAGATGTGTTCCGTAATACCAAAAATGATGAATGAAAACTTAATATTTTTCCATTTTTATTCCGATAATTTGTAATATCAAATTACATATAAGCTATGCTTCTGCAGAAACAATATTATGAATATTGTTGTTTACAATACAGAAGAAACAATATGAAGGCATGTTATTTACGCTGTAAAAATGTGCGAAATTAAATTCGTATAAACTTCATTTTAGAAAAGTTTTTGGAAAAAAAAAGATGTAGGAGCCTGGATAAACACTGTCTAAATCCGAATAACAACATAATATGGTGGAAATATGCCCAAATTGCAAATGATTTAGGTATTACGTTTGTATGGACAATTCATGCGTCGCCGCGTTCTTAACCCTGTATTACAGGGTTAATTGAGATCATCATAAGTATTCTCTGTAAAAAGAAAATTACTGTCAATCATGTTTTATTATCTTGAGTAGATATTAGTGGAGCTACCTTGTTATTAAGTCTAACCCTTAAAAACACGTGTATTTTAATTAAAATTATGAAATGTACAACGCGGTGATACGGTCGCCATGGCTGAGACGTGACCCCACATAATATGACACTACAGCCCGTTGATAAGCCTTGAGAAACTCTCAAATGCTTAGGGGCACTATATTATAACAGGGGCATAACTATGAACTAAGAAAGTATGAAGTCCTTAAAACTGTAAAATGATTAACTTTCACTTTGAGCTTTTATGACCTTGTCTTACACTATATTTAAGAATGTAACATTTACAAATTGATTTATAAGCATTCATTTCAATATTTTAGTAACATAATTGGCTCTGGAATGGCGGTCGCGTATCGGAAAGCGCTATTTTAGAAGGTCTCCCATAAGTTGGACCGATGACCTTGTGAAGACCGCAGGAATCCGCTGGTTGTGAGAAGTACATGATCGGTCGACGTGGCGATGTTTGGGGAGGCATATGTCCAGCAGTGGACATCTTTCAGCTGAAATGTTGATGCTGAGTCCCATAATTGTAATAATTACTAATTGCAGAATAAACTATAGGATTTAGTTTTTAAGTACCTAAGTAATTTATTTTTAAACTGATTTGACTGATCTAATTCTTAATTTTATTCTGTTTAGTTTTTATTTATTTTTGTGTATTTTTTTTATGTACCTACTTTGCATGTCGAAAGGTAAAATATGGTGATACTAAGACTGTGATATGCAATTATTACACGAATGTATACATATTTGCAAATAAATGATTTTGAATTAGAATAATAATTCAAGGGGTTCTTCGTTGACCTCCCCGTCAATGGAGTAGACTATTTTTATGTCGTTTATGTGCCAATAAGGGTACACACAACGGTACACTTGGAAATTCTGCATGTGATTTAAGGTGTTAACAAAGCCTCCAAAAAGTTATTTAGACAGTTAAAGAAAAGTAGACGGACTGTTTACTCCTTACCGATAATAGGAACCCGACATACTGTCCGGAAATAGGGACCAGTGAACACTCACGCGTGTAAGGACGTAATTGTATTACTTTTATGATAAAAATTAGGTCAAAACATGATCAAGTCATAATTCTATGATAAGAAAATTAAAACAGAAGCTAAAAAAGATAGGTGTTTAATCTCTCTATGTAGGTGATGGTCGAGAAATTAAGTTCAGTCACTAGGTATGAAACGTCTACGCGTATTGTAAAATATTAGAGGTCGTACAGTAAACTTTCTCGAAGTCAAAGTATGCCACGACGAATATATAACACCTAAAAGAAACAACTAATAAAAATCATAAATCTACAGCGTGTTACAAAAACCGTGTCCGATCCGTGAGGGTGTTGTTAAGCATCATACTGAGAGTGAGTGATAATTTTAAGGAAAAAAGAAAAAAAATCGCTGCATTTTTTTTTTAATGGGGAATTTTTCCGGCTCGGCCGTCGTTTAGCGGGTGTCTACAAGTCATAAATTATGACCTCTGTAGAAAATTTGCTAATTTATAATTAAATTAAATAACAATAACTTTTTATTTTCATTAAAAAATATTGTATATTACTCTTTGGTAATGTTATTGCGGTACCTTTCGGATTAGACAGCTTTTTTGTTACAAGCTGTATACCTACGAAATAAATAAAGATTAGGTCAAGGCCTAGAACACTGAATATTCCTAAAAAGTCCTTACATCTCCACAAATCACAAGAAAACAGTAAAATATTAAAACAAAACTAACATAAACCCTTGTCCTAACTACGCTCCTTCGTGTCTTATCTCAAAACATTTGTAAAATCCCTAAATAGTGCACAACTCGCTTCCATTCTGGTAAACATCCCATTATTTAGCTTAATAAAGTGAAAATTAGGTCGCTTCAGAGTGAGGGGGGTGGAAGGTCGCAGGGGGGAGGGTAATGTCTGTGTTGGGATGATAATCAACCGATATTAACTGCTACTTGAGTGAGCTCTTACATTTTTATTCTGATGATCTGTTTAAGGGTGAGTTTTGATCCTGCGACTTTTTGTTGCGATTTGTCGCGGTTAAAATTTGCTTTGGTTAACGTACAAGTATTTTTTGTGACTACGTAAACCGACCTCATAAAAAAAAGAGTTGCAAAGCCAGGGTTCTTAAATGAAACGAAAATTGCTACAGTATTGTGGCTCTTCATTGATTAACAAATACCTCGGTTTGATAACTAAAATGGATTAACCTGTTAACCTGATACGCATGTAGTGTAAATAATGCAAGCAATAACTTGACAGTTTAAAAGCCAAACATAATGTAATTTTTTTTTACCTACATCGTCTTTTTATTTTCGTGTGGTTAGTGACTAACCTGGTGTCAGAGTTTTAAAGCCGCCCATGGGCCTTTAACTTGGCTTCACATGCCGTCAAGAAATATCTCTCAGGCCGGTTTCCTCACGATGTTTTCCTTCACCATTTTTTAAGCAAGTGATAATTACCACCATAAATCCTACCTTACCTACATACATAAATCTAGTAGTAATATGTATACTATTTTTTAACACTGACAGCCAAAATGGCTCTCGTTTCTTTCAGTCCATCCAAAGACTATCTGTACGAGATCGTCTTGTGCGATAAACCGCCCATTTTACACTAGTTTTAAATATGTATTTCCTTTTCATTTTATGTGGCGCACAATGAAGTGATAAATAAATAAATATATCTCATTATTCAAACTGAAAACTATTTTGCAAGAAAGTCGCATCAGTGGAACTGCAGGGTTGTCGCGAGTCGTCGTCGACATTACCATGTTGTTGATATTTGCATACATTAGCCAACCAGTGGAGCCAGCCCTAATAAAAACATAGCTTCTTGCCAACGTTACACAACCTCCCCCGGACTTTCAATATATAATAAGAAAGTACAAGGATTCAAAATATTTATGTAGTTAAAATAAAACTTGCTTTTGATGCTATTTTTACTTTGAAATCTTTTACTTCTCTACATTTTACTTGATTTGAATATTGATATCATTATCTGTCATGCAGGAACAAGAAAATAGAAATTAAAGGTCTATTAAGTGCTACGGCGTAGCTAAGTCGTAGCCGCGTAGCTGCTCGCAGAGTCGTAGCACACAACATTACTAAACTTTTATCTCTCGTTTTAAGATTAGGGATTGTGCTGTATCGCTAGTAATCGCATAACATAGTTGATGTGAGTTGTGATATAAGATATTTTTTTATTTTTATAATTGGCATCTAACAGGTCAACCTAGAACAGGGATCTTTAACTTTTTGAAGTCAAGGGCTAAGAATACTTTGATTTTGGTTTGGCGGGATGCAACACAAGGGAAATTCATAATAATTATTTTATTATAAACTTATTGGGAAGTTGGTAACTTTCAGTTATTTATTTTAAAATTTTACAAGGCTAGAAACAGCAAATGATTCTAATAAAATTCAATCAATGAGATGTTTGACATTGTTTACTCATAACTAATTTTTCAATATCTGCCCTTATAGTGGTTGTAACATTTCTCGAACTGTTTTCAAGGTGAATGTTGGTGATTCTGGTCCTTGCCCAGGACTTTATGTTTTCCATGCGAGAAAATAGCTGCTCGCATGGATTACTGAAGCCAAAAAGTAATGTCATTTTCTGAGCATAATTTCTGATTTTAGGAAAATCTTAAATGGGGATGTATTTTGTTGGATGTTTGCTGATATCCTTAGATTTTTAGACATAAATTGTAATAAATTTTAAACTTTCCAAACTATTGCTGGGCCGCCAAGGAAGCCACCGCGGGCCGCGGACTGAAGATCTTTGACCTAGAAGGTTGTCGGCTGCTCAACCAGGCTTGCCTGAGGGTGTCTTAGTAAATTAATGCCTCCAGCCAGGGCTAAAACTTAAAAACTAAGTGACTACACGCTAAGAGCATCTCCTGTGGGGTACGGACCTCGGCTTAGGGCGTAATGTGACACACAATTTATATTTGTTCTACATAAACTTCTCAAAAATCCAAATAGTGTGTCTCCCTATTACAAGTCGTAGTTCTGAGAGTAATAATTAATAGGAACTTAGTTAACGGTCCGTTCAGTTAATCTTGGTAATCTTCAACATGAAGTTAAGTCGCTAATCCTTCCGCATCTAATTATGTCGGCAGTAGGGAGATAACGTGTGGGTCGTGGCAGACATTTAAAATGAATCATAAATGAGATGTACTTTGGGTTTAGTGGTTCCGTATAAACTGTAGAAGCTGTAAAATGTTCAGTTCGATTTCCGGGTCGGGAAAAGTAAAGCTTGGTTTTTGATAATTTTGATAACGAATACTGTGTTTGCCTAGTTCCTTCTCTTACTAAACTTAAGAAGCATTTTAGAAAAGTTATAGTTATTTAAACGTTGACCAAAAGCTCACAGTAAATTTTTTGTAATGAGTTTTAATTCACGGATTATCTTTTTAACCGACTTCAAAAAAAGGAGGAGATTCTCAGTTCGTCGGGATATTTTTTTATTTTATTTTTATGTATGTTACCGATTACTCGAAGACGGCTGGACCGATTTGAAAAATTATTTTTTTGTTTGAAAGGCTGCTTTCAAGTTAGTCCCATTGTCATTTGGTTACGATCTGATGATGGGATCTTAGAAAAATCGAGGGAACTCTTTAAATATTATAGGCATATCTATAGCTATTTAGGTATTTTTGATGAGCAGTTGACATTAAGCTATTGTAGATAAATTACAAACCAACCCAAAAAAGTAAAAAAAAAAACTTTTATATGTCTTTGACTGCACTACATTCTTCCAGCTATACAGCAGCACAGCAACCAAATTTTAAACAGACAAACTCACTGTCCGACCGCACACATACGACATGCACTCAATAAATTACACAAAATATTTTGATCACCGCATTTTCCGGATTCCTGATTAATGCCCCAGTTTTATTGATCGTTAAAACGGATAAAATGATAAAAAATAAACATATTGTGGAACGGGTCGCGCTGGCAACATTAAACAATGTTCTGTACTAATTATAGTTTGCTTGTTTTACTTGAGCTTTGTTTATGCGCGTGCGCATCGCATCTATGTTGCGACACTGGTAACGCAGGTTTTCTTAATTTTATAGGTCATTTAATGCACCAATTTTATTAAAATACGATGTGATAAATATAAACTATTTAATTTCTTTTATGGATCCTTTTCACTATAAACTGTTACTATTTTTGAATTTATAAGCAGAGCTTCAAGATATGAAAGTAGGTAGATCATAGATAAAAGAACTCTCCATAGTGGTACCGTTAAATTAAAATGTTTGTTTTAAAACTGGCCAGTAACAGTGTTTCTATTATCGCAGACGTCATTTTGTAAAAGAAACAAATGAAATGAAACAGTGGCTCTGGCGTGTTTCTAAATTCAAAGAATACTAAAATGTCAATGTCAAACATTCGACAGGGAAAATGTCTGCCTGTCAACGACTTGTCAAAACTGATCTAAAAGTGAGTGTTAATTTCAGTAGCGACACCACACTAGACGTGTCAACAAAGTTGTGTTAGTCAAGGGGATATTTAACTAGAACTAAAACTCACCTGAAAAAATAGGCAAAAACACACCCATTGGTAGTACTTGTAGATCTTCCTGTCGTTCATATCTTCCTTCCCTTTCTCGCGGCTGTTCCCGATGCCGGGGTACGGCACCTCCACGCCCACCTTCTTGTTGAAGAAGCTCTTTAGCGTGTACGTGGAGTGGATCCAGCAGTACGTGTTCAGCACATCCTCGGGGATGTCCTTCGTGTGAATGCAGTCTATAGGGTTCCCGACGTACTGCCGCGTCGTCACGATCAAACTGAACGAGATCAGCAGGATCACCGTTATAGAGTAGTGCAACCGAAAAACCGGCGAGTCGATGTGTACATAGTTCACTTTAATGAGATTCTTCAATCCACGAAAAACGTCTAACATCTTAAACGTTTGACCTTATCGTCCGTGTGTCTGTGTTCACTAACATTATTTATTGTTTCGAAGCACCAAGATTACACTATTTATAACGTAAGGCACTATTTAGTTTGGCAGTGTGAATGTTCCGGCGGGTAGTCATGTCCTCTCACGAGGGGATAACTTTTTTGGTATTTTGATGAACTTGAGCAGTGATAGCGCTTGGCTCATGTTTTCTGCGTTTCATGGTCCGGCTGGTCACAGCGCGCGCGCCGCCATGCCGGCACCCGCTGCAGTCATCCAGTCTGTTAGCGATGACGCGACGCTGCGTAACGCTTAGGAAATTAATCTTCGAGGAATTAACGTAAACTAGATTATCAGGTCAGATGTTCTAGTACAAATTTATGAGTTCACACGTCGTCGATCCGCCGGAGCACCGCGTACCCGTGTGTACGATAAACTAATTGGTGTAGGAAACTGATGAAAAATATTTAAATTATGATCCTAAATAGAGCTAGTGTGTTCCCTACAGCTTAATTTATGCGTCGCTATGACTCAACTGTGGAGAGTGCAGGAGAGCTGGAGAGTGACTAACCGCAATATTATGATAACATTAGGATAAACTACTTCGACACCTGATGCGAGTTATAAGACCATTAAGATATTTATTAGCGTTGGCAATACTCGGAGTAAACTCACGTTGAATGCAATCGCTCCGGACTTTCAGTGAGATGGTCTCGGCATGATAATTTTATGTGTTCTACAAATACCGTGTGATATTTTAAACAACAATGACAATCTTTTGGAGAGCATCGCGCGTTTCTACGAAGTCTATTTCTCGAGCTGGGAGGATTTATGGGCCAGTGCCGGTTCAAGGACTGGTTTGTCACAAAGTGTGCCACGAGGCGTGTTGCTGTTAAATTGTGCTAATATTTACACGTTAGATTTTAAGAGCTCCTTTGAAATATTATATTTAGTAGCCATTGTTTGTGATGATTCAGCTCTTGTCTCACGGCCGCTTGGCTTTTAACCGACCGGACATTAACGATGACAAGTATTTCCTAATACTTTGCAGCAGAGAAGCAAAATTATGATTTGTTATCTATTTCTAGACCAAGTTCTCAAGAAACTCAGTTTAAATACAGTATTTTTACTAGTTATTCGAACTTTTTTCTACAGCCATAAACAATTAGTTTCTATACTAAATGTCAGTTTGACAGGAAAATGCGCGCGAAATTCCATTCGCCATTTATCATCTCATGGCTTTAAATCCATTTAAGCCTCATATAAGCTGTGTGTTTTACGATGACTTTGTTTTAGATTAAGATATTCATTACACTGAAAGAATATTTGTTCAAAGAACAAAGCATAGTAATTATATTCGGTGCATTAAAGCTTCAAAAGCATATCAAAGGATTAGAGAGCGCTGCGTTTCAAGAGTAATAAATTTATCAATTTCTAACAAATGGCTATATTCTTATATTATAATAAATGGCTATGGACTATTAATATGCACTAAATAACATAAATATTGTGTTTTGTTTTAATATCATGATTATAACATACTTTTAAGTGAACTTTGCATGTGAAAGTAAGCTTTTAGAGTGTTATATTGAAGAAGATCGCAAAACGCATTATATAAGTAGGTATTATTAAGCCCAGACGGTTTCTTTACTGTTAGTAGAGTAAAAATCAAGAAACTGGATTACTGTTTTTTACACTTATATCAGTCTGAAACCATACGTAGTCACAACGTGCTTGGCTTACAATTCAGTGTTGCAATTGAATCAACTAAAATGCTGCGAACCTACTTTCCATCTTTTTCGTGTGTTTAGTGCCTAACCCGGTGTCAGAGTTTTAAAGCCACCCATGGGCCTCTGACTTGGCTTCACATGCCGACAGAAAATATCTCTCAGGCAGGTTTCCTCACGATGATTTCCTTCACCGTTTTTTAAACAAGTGATAATTATTCAATACGCACAAAATCTGCCTAGCCTTTTCCAACTATGTTGGGGTCAGCTTCCAGTCTAACCGGATGCAGCTGAATACCAGTATTTTACATGGAGTGACTGCCTATCTGACCTCCACAACCCAGTAACTGGGTAATACGATACCCCTTGGTAAGACTGGTTGTCAGACTTTCGGGCTTCTGACGACCCGCAACGACTATCAAAGATCTACGAATTACAGCCGGGACCAACGCCTTAACGTGCTTTCCGAGGCACGGAGGAGTCTCGATATGTAAAGATGGTCACCCATCCACGGACCAACCCCGGCCAACGTAGCTTAACCTGGTGGATCGCCCCGTGCGGCTGTTATTACGTAGCCACGAGCTCCCAATTATTTAATTATTAATTAATTATTCAATACGCACATGAATCCGAAAAGTTAGAGGTGCGTGCCTTGGGTTCGAGACCTACTATCAGACCAGTATGACTAATTTGTTTCATTTTGCCAGTTCAACAACATTCATTGCGTTATTTACGTTGTTGAGCAGTTTTTTTTAACTTATGAAGCAATGGATTAGCAATCTGTTTCAAATCGAAACGAATTGTGATTGATCGTGTATTACGCAATTAGGGTACCAGTCTGTCGGACGCGTAATAGTAAAATATTGTCAATTTAGCTTGACGGAGACTTTCGCAGAAAATTGGCCTCTTGAAGAAAGGAAGCATATAAAGATTTTGTCTGAAAAATTTCTACTTTTTGTACATCAAAAAAGGAAAGTCTTGTCTTGTCTAAAAATAAAAAAGTCATTTTATTATTTCTGGTTGAGATACGTAGACAACGTTTCGTAGAAGCTGTCGTCGATTCTTCAACCATATGATTTTAATTAAATCGCTCAAAAACTATTCAATATGTTATTTTCGCGAATCGGACATCACAATATGTTAATACAGATGGCAGCCGATCATTCAAAAACAAATTAATTATCATCATTAAAATTATTTAACAGTTAACAGACGGATATAATTACTATGATTTATCGATTAGTAATCTGTGCGATAAAATTAATATTGCCTTAATAAATAATAGCAGCGACAAACTATTTGTCAAAATTAAGCGGTCGAAATCTAGCAATCTCGCAGGGTTGCCAGTTTTTTTGTGGAGATCGTAAATTATGTATCTCACGCCGCATCCTTAGCTTTTTGGCAAAGAAGAAGCTGCCAAGTGTTACAAATGTGCTTAAATATTTCCCATGCCTCGTATTCCTGAGTTTTGGTAGCATTCTTGCATTATTTTCTAAAGTAAAAAGGTTATTTTATTCTTATGCATTTTTTACTAGTCTTCCTTTCCTAAAGCCATTTTTTCTGCAAGAGTACCTGCATCCATTGAAGTCCGGCGGAAAATTTAGGCCCTACATTTTTTTAAATGCAATTTTATGCAATGACATAGACTTTATCGCCGCGTCTATTGAGCTTGAGTGGTGGCGCGGACTCTGATGGTATTTATTTCCAACGTCAAATATATTTATTCGAAAAATAATAATTCTAACTACTACTAATCGCAATATTTATTCCTCAGATGAAAATATCTGACTGCTGAAAAATCAGTCCTAAATTAACAAAGTTTAATGGACTGTTTAGTTCTGTGTAATCATCATTGTTTATCCATTTGACCTATAACTAGTCCACGTGGTAGGCAATGATGCGTGACACTGCACCCAATATCATGGCTTTGTGTTGCAACATTCCTATGGCTCATATGCAACAATGACTGAAGTTATGGGGTCTATTGTTCATATCTACAGTCATGTTTGTTGTCTGTCATGGTTCGTTGTTCCGAAAAGTTATTAAAAACAATCGTAAGTAGAAAATAGTTAAATCAGTGATTTATTTTCAGTGTAAATACGCGCCATCTACATAATAAAGAGTCCAGTCATAATTCTTCTATAAACTTAGGTTTTTTATTTTAGAATTAAGTGCCCTCCAGTAAAATATTAAAAAGCAATACATCTGATGTGTGTAAACTGATACAAGCCTAACAAAAATCGTACAACAACATTTCATTTTTACTCTGTGGCAACCCTAACTGCTCAGTTAACGACCTCCTTAATTTACGGTTCTCTTCAAAAGGAACGCTCTTCCGCTCACTAACATATATTTTTTAATTTTCCTCTGTCATACTTTACTCTCTCGGTATATTTTCGTGTTATATCGATTCCAGGTCAAGGACGTACGTAAACGGGGCAGGAAACGTAGACGCGGGCGCATAATATTAGTAATTATGCGTTCGGGAAGTTTCGTAAATGTTCGGCTGTCATGTCCGCTGTTATGTCATTTGTTACGTGATTATATAATTTTATTATGGCGGCTAGTATAGATTGTTTAAATGCCGGATATGTGTAACAAATAATATAGTATGAGTGAGTTCAGACTCAGGCCAGTGCATTTTATCGATGTCAAAAAGGTTGATGGCCGTCACGGCGCCATATAGTGTCCGCAATTTACCGGCGAATGATGCTCTGGACATTTTGTTAAGCGAGTAATTTAAGTTAAAATAAGCTAAGCTAACACAGCAATATTGTGACAGCGACTTTTGTTTTATTTTTATTATTTTTTTATCACTTGTCTTCAGCACTTCTTTTAACCTTTTGTTAAAACGTGGACAATGGTGTGGGTTACATGTTTGTTAAATCTTAGTTTATTTCTCTGTAATTTGTAGCATGTAACTGTTTTTTTGTCCCTAACAAATAAATAAATATGAAAGTAAGTTGTTGTGTTTTTTGACACCGTACAATCAAACCCCGCCGCCATCATTTTCATGACCGCCGTCACTGCGGCCGATATGTAGCGGCCACCGCTATTCTAGTAAACCGTTGCTTTACAGTGTTTTCCTACACTGTTATTCAACGGTATCTAAGATTACCTTGGAAAACAATGTCACTGTCACCAGCGCTGGGGCTCTGTCTTGTATAGGGTCGTAGCATAATGCTGAGTGATAGCCGATTTGCGTGGATGTGACGCATGCTTCCCCAACCTTATCTCATTTTTATATTTTAAACAATTTTTTTCTGCGTCATGTTTACTGCAAATAAACGTTTTTCTTTCTTCTTCTTTCTTATACATTTATTAGCAGTTCAGTATTTTTTTTACGATACATAATTCATCATCGTAACTTCAAATGAACGGCATACCCAGTATTTAAGACGAATAATATGGCATAAAAGTGGCAAAGTTGCAAGTACAGTCTCGTGCATTTGTTCCTGCCATGTACAGACTGCGCCGGAATAGGAAGCCGGAGTAAAAAGGTTGAAAAAGATCTAATTAGTGAGAGTTCACATTTTCATCTGCGAATTACAAAACGTATTCTTAGTTTATTATGATGTAATAAGCAGTGTGCTCGATAGGATTTTCCATCGACGAAAAATATATAGGAAAAACCTAGGCAGATTGATTCAAACTCAAAGCATTTATTTCAATTAAACCATTTACAGGCACTTTTGAATTGTCAAGGAGCCAGCCAGTCAGAAATATGAAGCTAGTTGCCCATTCCAAAGCGTAGTAGGTACCTATGGAGAAGAACGGGCAAGAAACTCCACTGACACTCTTTTAAATAAAAAATTGGTTACATCGTTCATGTTGAAAATTATACATGTGAGAACAATGTAAGAAGACGTGCAAGTTAGAAGCGTCCGTTATAAAAAGATAAAACAAATAAAAATTCAAAAACTAAAATAAATTAAAAATAAGCCATAGCAGCTAAGAGATGACCAGTCCCAACTGACGGCGCCCGTTCACGAACATGACGCACGGATTAGCACCATTTTGAAGGGAGCTAAATGATCCAACACACGCGCCACCATCAGCGAGACATCTGAGACATCTGACTGATTCTATCTAAATAGTACTTATATCATGAATGATAAAAAAAAAATACAATAGACGTGGATATCAACACTCATTCACACTCGCACTCACTCGGTGTGGCAAAACGCCGTGTTCGGGTTCGCGACAAGTCAATCGTCATCCGGAGGATGCCTCGTTGAGAGGTGAAACACGTGTCGATTTCTTTCAGGAGTTTTTATGGTTCTTTAGAAATAGCTAAGCGGAACAGATTACTAATATATCCACGTCTATTGTATTTTATAATGGATTTCCGCAAGGTCACGCCTGAATCAATTGAGTATGAATGATTATTTAAAGAAAATTGTCTCTTTTGTAAAATATACCGCAAGGTAGAGTAGATTTTCGTCATCTATCTTACCAAGGAAACATTATTCAAAACTATTAACAACATTTCCTGAAACTACTGAAACTGTAATAATTGCTACACAATGTTAAAATTCGGAAATAAACATTACTTAATCTTATCAGATTTAAAATTAAAATATCAAGAATTAAAATATTTCGATTAAAGGAACTCCTTCGTGTTTGGTAAAGCCGTGAAAAACATAGTGACCTAGGTACGTATTCCTACAAAACATGACGCCAACATTCTCCGAAGGGTGAGGCAGAGGTGACCAAAAGTACACCCATATTTCGCCAGTTATGTTTAAGTCTCATGTAATAGGGGGCGAGCCTATTGCCATCAAACTGCTACTGAGGAATCTTTCGGAATCCGGAATAACCTAATAACTCTTTTACTAACCTGGCAATCGAACCCAGGACCTCATGCTCAATAATACCGCTTACGACCACTAGACCAACGAACCGTAATTTAGTATACAATTATTTTAAAAGATAATTCATATTTGTATTTATTTTGCTTGCCATCTCTTTATGTGTTGATTGTGGCATGTGGCTCTGTCCAAATAAATTAATAACTCATACCAACGTTTATATTATTTTAAAAGAAAAATAGACTTCAAACTTTTGCCTGAAATTCAGTCTAGGTTCACCAGTAGGCGGCAATAATTTAAACTCCTGCATAATTGTTGAACATTAACGCGAGATTTATTTTATTATAATTTATTAGAAAAGGGGAAAATAAACAAGAAACGCGATAATGTTAACGTTAAGTTTTATTTCAATCAGCTGAAACGTTTATAACTTGTTAGTTTCGGTTTTAGATTTAGGAGGTTCGTTATTTATTGCCGAGGAGCCCATTATAAAGCACTTCGTCTTAAAGTAGTTTCACGTATGGCTGCTTAAGGAAGCTACAAAATAATCCTATCAAGCAGTGATGAAGGGTTTCTCCATAGGACGATTTTCTCTCGTCTTCCCTAAGAGCCATATTAGACTATCATAGAAATATGATCAGAGATGTAAGAGTCATTTTTATATAAATAACCTATGGCGGTATAATAACTACATATGATTCATATCGTATATGATCATAGTGCAAGAGTACAAATACGATCATATCCGTCTAACCTCAAAAATTTGCTTCAAACACGGCTAAACCGTTATCCACCTTGATTAAGTATGACGTTTGATCATATAAGTGTAATATGTACAAATGAAGAACAGCATCATTTAAACTATGATCACAGAATTTGGCAGATATGAAATCATATTTCTATGATAAATATATGATAGTGTATTTGGGGCCTTAGGTCCCATACATAAGTCACTTTTGAATTGGCATTTCTTAAATGATGTTTCTATTAGAGCCAGTTCAAAAGTAAGTAAATCCTTTACCAATGTTACAAAATCTAAAAAAAGTACTGAAAAAGCCATGGTTTCCTACAAGAGCGGTGGCTGGTACATAACGGTCGCAGTGACAGCTGTCATAAAAATGATGACAGCTGGGTCAAAAAACGCTCTCTAGGAAAACACACCTACTAACTTTCATAATTAACGTCTCAGTGACGTCATTCTGCCGGTTGATTGCGGACGCTATGTGAAAAGAAAGATTGCGAAAATTACTAAAGTTACCTCGAACTCAATTGTCTAGCCATGTGACGAGCTTCATACAGTAAAAGTTGACCTTCTATAACGTATTTAGCGTTTGCTCGTGTGACAACGTTGGCAGCGCACGCGCAGCCATTTATACGCGTATTATTCATTCACAAGCTCCCGTATATTTAGTGTTACGTACTTCATACCTATTCTGTGGCACGTGGGTGTGAACGCGACGCGTGCACGATTTATTTCGTGCGTTTGTCAAATGATCGTGCGTACGCGCCGATTTACAGTTTAAAGAATAGCGGGTTTTGCGATAATGTGGGATGTATGAAATTGTTTATGTGGAGCATTAGTTTTATTTTGCTAGGCTCTAATAATTTGGTTTCAATACGAGTGGGTTTGTAAAGCTTCGTGTTATGATAGCGCGAGCGGAAGAACATGGATCTTTCAATATTTCTAGTCGACCCAGCTAGAATGGTCTCATTGTATTATACAAGGAACTAATGTAAAGCATAGACTATAAAACAAAGCTCTAAGAAAGACACTGACGTATAATCCTTACATGCACATCTCGTCTGCTAAAAAGTCTGAGAAAATTACAAACATAGATTTAAAAATAAAGATTTTTTTTAAGATTAAAAGAAAAAACGAGCTTGCGTTACAGTAGTCGCTTAGGATGTGTAACATCCATTGATAAATACACTTAAATCTGACATCTTGGCTGACATATACCAACCTCTCGGAAAATGGGTTGGTACCATCTGACGGCCAAATCTAGCACCGCGCGTTCTTATTGGTCAAATCAAATAGTGCGCGCTTCCCCGGCTTCCCGTTACATACTTCCGTCCCTTTTCACGAAATCACTCTCACTAATTGCAGGAAAGCGAGAGGAAAATGTTAAACATAAAAAAAAAAAATTGAATTGAATTGAAACACTTAAAGTTTTACCTATTTACCTACTAGCTAAAAGCTAAATTAGGTACTATCGTCAAAGCTAGCTTTCTATTCATATTTGCAGTTTGATAGAGTCTAATAATTCATTCAGTAAATAAAAAATCTGTTTCCTCTATTCTGCTCCATGTATCTTTATAAAAACAAAGACAACTGAAAACATATTTCAAACAAAATAAAACTTAACTCCATTAAAGAGGACAGAACCGCGCGATATTAAACAAAATCATCTCCAAAACTTCATAGACGACAATCCATCAGGAGACAAAGGGTTTAAAAACTGCATTTCAAAGAGCCACAATATTCACAAAATATACATAGAGGTAATAATTTAACACTTGGAAAGCCATAAAAACGAAAGCTGCGTAAATTACATACGTCCGGTGTCAACGACGTCGCAAGTGAAACAAGAATAAATAACATTTCAATATGGTGGAGTTCGATTTTTGAATCGCTTGGGGTTTGTCACTTGTCTCTGGTATTCCTAAAATGAATTTGACAGAGTGTTTTTCTTAATGCGGAGTCTTTTAAAATGCTGTTGGGACTATTGATAAAGTTCTCTACTTAATATTTTAAATTTATTTTTCAATATCTATTACGTAAATTATGTTCTATACTAAAAAAGGAATCCTAGTAAGCAAGTACATATTTTCACTTAATTTCTTGTGATTTAATTAACCTAGCAATAATATTATCTAGAGGAGGTACATGTATTTGCTAGAAAATCTTAAAAATATCGGCTAAACTAATTATTTTTTGTTTAATAATTTAATAACCAAAATAATAACATCATATATAAAACAAAGCTCAGTTACCGGCCGTCAGTTTTCAATTGCTCGCAAATAGCTCAGAGCGGTTCAAACATTGCTCCCGGTCGAGTCTTTGCACTTTCGGTTTATTTACGTCCGTATGCAGTTCGAATGGCAGATAAAAGTGCTCGGCGCTATTATTTTGATGTTTATGGTGCGTTCTCATTGTTTGTAACGATAACGGGCGAGTTTTTCATAATTTATTTGTGGGTTTTTGGAGCTTGCATTTTTTATTTTGGGGTTGGTATTAAATTTTTGCGTCAATCTGACGTAGTTGGGATGAAATATTGTTTTAAATAAGTTTGTTTAGATTTCTTTACGAGTACTTCTCGTCGTCCGGGATAGAATCCGGAACGAAGTGATCCGGCAGAAAACCAAAGTTGTCGATTTAGCTCACAGAATAAGCAAGCTGAAGTGGCAGTGGGCCGGCCATATTAGTCATAGAACCGATGATCGTTGGCGTAGACGTGTTCTTAAGTGGAGACTGCGAATCGGCAAACGTAAGGTAGGACGCCCTCAAGCTAGGTGGAGCGACGATCTTCGTCGGGTAGCTGGTAGCAACTACATGGATTTGCCGAAAATCAAGTTAAATGGCGTGCAATTGGAGAGGCCTATGTCCAGCAGTGGACTGCTGTAGGCTGATGATGATGACGATGATGATGTAGTTCTCATAAAGCCCTTTAGCATAAAATTATTTAAGTGTATAGCGTAAAGCCTCAATTTTTTAAGCATGCTAGTTTTTAAACACTTTTTAGGAACCCTTACACAAGGAACCCTTATAGTTTCGTCATGTCCGTCTGTCTGTCTATCTGTCTGTCTGTCTGTCCGCGATCTAGCTCCGAGACCTTTAGTACTAGAAAGCTGTAATTTGGCATAGGTATACATATTAATTACGCCGACAAAGTGGTAAAACAAAATTATGATAAACATTTTTTTTAGGGTACCTCTCCTACACGTAAAGTGATGATGTTTTTTTTTTTTAACCCATGGTGAGGGGTGTCATTGGAAAGGTCCTTTAAAAAAATTGTGAGTTTGTAGGGATCCGCTTGCGAAATATTAAGCTTTGAAGTGCTAATTTTTGTTAGAGTCAAGTGTCCCGTCCCCCCCTGCCAGCTAAATGGTTGGTTTTGGATGTGTGAAAAAAATTACAGCTGTAGTTTATACAACAAAATTAAAAGGAAAACTATCACAGCTAAGTAGGTAACTGCAAAGTTCAGTTGGTCAATTATTACCTACTCGTTAACTTGTACGAGTAATAATTGACCAACTTAACTTTGCAGTTGCAAAAACATGTTTTCCCATACATTCCTTATGGGAGAACATATTTTTCAACTACAAAGTTAAGTTTGTTTTTGGGATAAATTCATCCCAACTACGGAACCCTTCACTGTGCATGGTCCGACACGCACTTGGCCGGTTTTTGAATATTGAAAGTAAAATAAAGTAAAAATATCAACATCCGAGTGACTGCACATTTGTTACGCACTCTGTCAGTCTCTGAGTGTGAGTGACATGAAAATTACAATGTGTTTCGAATGTCAGTAACTCGAACAATTTTTTAACAAATGGAGTAGGTATGTATTACAGTTTCAGTTTGTATTTTAATAATCTTTTACTTGTTCATTTTTATATATGTAATTTTTTTTATAATGCGTAGGTACCTTTTCTGCCCCAACAGTTTCAAAAATTGATTACCTAACGCTACAACTTTTACACATCATTTAAATTGGCACAAAATTATTCAATTAATTGTATTTCAGCATTTAAGAGCAATTATTCTTTTAGTTTTACTTCTGTTCAGATTTTAATTGAATATTTAGCTCAATTATTAAGTTAAAAAAAGAAAATGTTAATCGGCTATTGTCGGTGACTACATTTGTGTGAGACAAAATAGTATTTGAAGAATTATTGAAATATCTACTTATTTGGAGATCGTGTAATGCTACGTCTGCTACAGCAGCCTTATAACTGGCTGGCTAGCTTAACCTGTCAATCCAGGTCATAAGTAATTTTCTTTCCGGACCTGTTTTTAGAAAAGAAAATAGCTCGCGATTATCGTCCTAATTTTCTGACGGCTGTCTCTAGGACTAACACACTTCAAATGGCACGTCACTTCATTTATATTGCAACCGTTTCATATTGTATTTAATTAATGTTGTGTTTGTTAGCAATATCTAAATAAACAACAGTCAAAGATGATCCCAACCGGTAAGTGATTCTTAAAACGCATCTGCACCAACGGATGTAACTCATCCACATTTTAAATTTCGAATCAGGCTGCGCTCTTTCAAAATTTAAAAAATAAACATAATCATAGACTAAACGGCTTATTTCTTTGGCGCCATTATGCTCAATAAAACACTTTTATTTGATATTACATCCGGAAATCTTAGTAATACTCATTGAAATGCTGCTCTTTACATTTTATAATATTTTACAACTTCCTTTTTGTGAGCGATTAAAGTTTTATTAACTGGTTTCGTGTAAGTGTTGTAACAGTAATGTTTTGATGTGAATACAGTTGATGTTTGATCAAAACAGTTGTTAATGAATTGGATTAGCTACTTTCTTTGATAATAGTTGAATGTAGTTTTGTAAAGTAGATTGCGACATTTTTTTGCTAAAAGTCACCGCAGATCATCGTTGTAGCGTGGGTCGGTTTCCTGTGCGAAAAGATATGATTCAAACTTCAAAGCTGTATTTAAATTGATGCATTATTCACAGATTTCATTAGTCATATCAACACGTTTACTTGCACTATTACTGGCTGAAAATATTCCCTAAAGACAGCTAAGCACCCCGCTTGCAACGTGGTCGCCAGAAAATACAGATGAAACAATTTATTAATGAATGTATGCAAACTCCCTCAAGGAATAACCTACAGAGCTTTTAATATATCAGCATATTTGGTAAACGACTCATATTTGTTAGTATCAATTACTGTCAAACTTTTGTTCAATATTTTAAAAAGGTTTATGTTAATTCGAAGCCAGAATTTTGGAAACATGCTTTCTCTTTTAAATGGCGGTCATTTTAACCATTTCGACCTAGAGAGTGTGTAATTATGATTCCGAACATTTTTTTACTTGTACAGTGTTAAAAAAGCATAATATATTTCTTTAAACATAATAAATGTAGATAGTGATAGAGTTTTTTTTTTTTAAATTGAATGTTTAGTGTTTCTTTGTTTCGTAATGTTAATCACTTTGCATACTAATTTACTTATATAATCTAATTCTTCTAAGTGAACAGACAGCTGTGCTGCTGGGGAGTTTGTTGCGCCACTTCTTCCCAGCTAAAGCACTAGGAAGTGGTGAAGGGTGGGCGTTTTGGGGTTTATGTCATTTTGACGTTCAAAAAGTTTTGATTCTCAGCGTGATATGAAAATATAAACTTAGATTTAAAAAGAACTTTAATAATAGTCAGTTTATTTTAACGTACACCTATACATCGGCTGAACAGCAGCGAATGTAGTATTTGATTTGTGTTTGGAAACGCAGCTAGGATGACAGAAAGATTATAAGAGTGAGTATGATGTACCTACCTACAATCGGTTGTTGTATAGCAGTTTGGAAAAAGCATACTTAGCCCAGCAGTGAACTACTGTAGGCTGTGTTAGTTGATTGAAGCTAGCCCCGGATCTAGAATTTTTTTGAGGCGGGGCAAAAACTGCCGACTGCCGCCCCCCGCCAATCTTTTATGGGTATGCGCTAAGTTAACCCGCGAAATTCAAAATTTATCAAAATTAAAATTTTGGCAGCAACATATTCATCAAATTGTATCGATACTCGTAGATAATGCGCCAATCCAACAGGGGCTGATTGTTTGGAGATCTTGATCGTGTTTTTTAGTTGTTTATAAATATTACTAACTTAGTTTGTAAGTAATTTGTTATTAACGAAATGAGTCCATGTTACTTGAAAATAAATATTTTATTATTATTATTATAAAACTGTTGTAAAAAACAGAAAGATTATAAATGTGCAGCGCGTCTCATTTATTGCAAAGTTGCTGTGTGCTGGGTGGTGCACTTGTCTGCTACGCTTGAATTTGTCGCCCCTTGAAGTTAGCGCTCGGGGCACGGGCCCCGGCTTGCCCCCCCTAGATCCGGGGCTGATTGAAGCTCAATATAACTTGAATATGAACTGCACATCAATAGATACTACCGCTTATCAATGGGCACGCGCATCTCGGGCCGCGTATAAATATTTATTATATTGCTCGTAGATCGCGTACACTACGTCTGCCTTCATATTCGAAACTAGGTGTTTCTGCTTCGGGAAAGTAATAACATAGTTTTGGATTTAATAGCATTTCAATTGCTGACTGTTAAGTGTTTGATTCAATTATCGAATATTTTAAATCTGATATGTATAAGTGACTACACTAACTACGGTCGATGAACCCACAAAAAAAACATCAAATTTATTTATTTTCGTTTTATCATGTTTAGATATAAATACCTAACCATTGCGTATGTGGAGTTTTCCTAGTTAATTTAATGTTACCCCGTAGAGTACCCAGCGGTAATCGTGGCACATCGAGTTTCAGAAAAAGTTCGGCTTAGTATAGCGTCGTCTCTCTCACTCGTAACTACGTGACACATCCGAATTCAGAAAGAGACTGTGTTTCTGTGTTTTAAAGCTCGATGTTTCATGTCACTCGCTCTTCTCCATAGGAAATGAAATGAAATGAAAATGTTTATTATGTAATAGGACATTGGAAGATTTAGAACTATGCAAAAAAAAATACGTGTGCGGTCGGGAACGAATTTCTTTCTCACGTATGATTTAAAAAGAAACAACATTTTTGCAGCCGTCATCTTGGATTTACATTTCGACCCCATTATCGGCTTTAACACCCTCAAAAACCATGAAAACGATACCCATGATGGAAAATTTGAAAATATTCGGAGCCGCCATCTTGGATTTTCATTTTGACCGAATTCACACTTTCTCTCTCTATCTCTCCGGCATGCAGTGTACTCGGGCCGATGTGTACAATTTTATTCCACGACACTGTAATCACTTTACTCTTTTCTTTTGTTTTTTTTCTACCGGCGTTCTCTCTCTCTCTCTTTCTTTATCTTTGAATTAGAAGAAGACAGTCGCAAGTATTAACACTTTTTAGCATGACGATTTCTGAAAGTTTGCAAGCCGCGTTAAAGAACTTTGTTCCAAAAAAAAGCTAGATGGAGTCGACATTTCCTATCTGACTACTCCTGAGAAGAAATAGCGGAACTAACTCGGGGAAAGTCTCTTTTAAAGTCTAGACATAATCTTGGTCAGATCATGTGAAGACCATGTAGATAAGTGTCTGAAATACGAACCAATTGGAACTGTACACCAAGCTTCTCATGCTGCATATATGCCAAAGTAGGATAAGGTTTGTGTAATAAAATATATTGTTTTTTTTTTTTTATTGTTTATGATACATGATTAATTTCTCTGAAAATACCATTGTTTTCCTATACTTAAATCGTCTAGTCATCATATGCGATATCTATAAGCCGTAGATAGGAGATAATTAACAATAACAAAGAACCACGCAAAACAAGAGAATAGCAAAATAACTGCACTAGGTTGCTAAGCAGAATGTCATTCTTTAAGAATCAGATCAAGGACAAGATTAATAAATCAATCCTCTCCGTTTTGATGCGATCTTTATAGGCAGTAGTTTATGACGCGTCGATCGGGGGCCGGTAGTAATATAAGTGATGGTTGGATAATTAGATAAACAAAATGGCGGCTTGTCAACAAAGCAATACGTATATCAATTTGTAGAGATCTTGGAGGAAAAGCGTAATAGAGAAAACTTATTATGATTTATGGTAGATTCAAACGTTTGGTGGTACAAACGGTTAGCTTTATGTACTCCTTTGGGGTAGGCGATTCATAATTCAACAAATGTTTTTGCTCAGTTAAGAATCTGACACCTGAAATTGGAAAACGAATAGTTTAGGCATTTAAAAAAATTGTGTCACGATGATTCCAAATAACTACAAGCCTTTTAAGGAGAGTTAAGTGAAATTTAAACGTCAAAAATGTATGACGATAGGTTAAACAGACACTAATCCTTACTTAACTTTAAGCATAAACAAGGGGTAAATTGCCAACACAATTTTTTTTCTCGTCCGGTCTTTTTAAACCGTCGATTCCCATCAACTAGATTTCTAATCAAGACTTCCAAAACCTAACCCCGTATAGGACTTGCTGCCTGTCCATCCATAATGAAGACGAGTGCCAATGCCAAGCTATTCAGTGATGAGTGACAGTTGACAGCGACACTCGCAGTAACTCCAGCGCTGCCTATCAATCAGCGATCAATCAGCAATCAATCAGCGGCCGGTGAACGGGTACAGCCCAATATCGACTGACATGAATTGTCTGAAGATTCTTACCTTGTTTGCTTTAAAGTGTATTTGTTGTCTATGTCATAGAAAAACAACCGACTTCCAAAAAAAAAAAACATTTCAAAGTGAAAAATAACTTTAATTTCGGAAGACGGTGTCTTTGGTTTTGAATTTTCGTTTTTTGCCACAAAGACTAAGTGGGAAAAATACGTATTATTGAAGGTAACTCAAAAACTACCCAAACAAAGTTAACAAAATTTATATGGTACCACTGCGCAAGCTTCCTTTACCAAATTAAAAAATAATTTTCAAAATCGGTCTACAATTAACGAAAATATCGGTGAACATACATATTTTTTTTTTACATAATGTCGAGTATAGAACCTTCTTTTCTTTTTGGGAAGTCGGTTAAAAACGAAATAATAGGTACAACTGTAGGTACAAGGAATTTTTGGCACGTGGCAAATATCGAAACTAAAGCCGCCATCTTATATTTTCAATACATTTTCACAATTGTTTACAAATAAAACTAAAAAACCTCCTGTCTATGTCATTCAAGCACCAAAAGCTTCATGAAGCACTGTATACTAGCAGCTTTTTAAACTTTTACTATGCCAAGCAGTGGACAGCCACACTTTGATTGATAAATCTTTAACAAACGATTGAAATGTCGATTTGACTCACTAAAATAAATAACCCGTTTTCATGTTAGCCGAATGGCACACATACATTCATAAATGTAACATTTGACTATAATAAATCTAATATTTATTTACAAACAAAAAAGATTAAAGCAGTTTACAATTCACAAAATAAACAAGGTTAACGTTCGAGCTTAAAAGCTAGACTCCTTGACTCACAGACTGAAATAATTTTAAAATGAAAGTGTACCACAGAATAAATGGGTACAGAAGACCAGTTTCTTACAATGAGCGTAAACAGGTGCACGCATACATGGACGCATACGTACAGGTAAACTAGTAAAGGCATGAGCTTCGGTAATCTTCTGTTGTAGTGTCTCTTGTAGTAGTGCACCGATCATTATTTGTACGCGGTTTTCTCTTTGTCGTATAACTTACTCTGGTCGCAGATCGTCATATTTTGTCTCTCTCAAAAGTTTTTTTTTTGCAATTACGTAGGTAAATCAGTGAGCAGTATTAATAGAGCAGTGGTCGCCTAGTGGTAACAACCGCGACTTACGATTTGTATGTCGTGGGTTCGATCTCAAGCAGGCACTTTACTTTGTGTAAGTTATTTCATCACCACTGCTCTCGAAACGATGAAGAAAAACGCTGCTCTCAAAACATGTCCCAGGCATGTCCTAGAACCAAAAATTCAAAGACATGTGACATCCGCCAACCCGCACTGGGTCCACGTAGTAGATTACTGCCCACTCCCTCTCACAGAGAGGAGGCCTACGTCCCAGCAGTGACAAAATTATAGGCTGATTATGCTACATAAGTTAATCTATAATTTTGCAATCATGGTAGGTATTACAAAATACCCAAGCAAGTACTTCCATGGTTGTAGCAGCTCTATATTAGATCCCATCATCGTGTTTTATATGTCCGAAGATAGACGATTTTTCCCGAAGCGCACACTTTTCTTGGGATATTTGTACGGCCATCGCAATAATCTCAAACAAATGCCAATAGCGTCACAGCGCTTGTATGTACGCGCTGTTCGTAACCGTGTCAACGTGTGCGTATGTTTTCGCTATCAGAGCGCTCACGAAAGGAAAGAAAAAAAACGTGTGGCACTCGGGGACTGCCGCGGTAAAGCTATTGCATAGCATTTGTAACCTCCATACTTCCTATTTGTCAGCGTTACACTTGGGATGATGACGTGATGACATAAAACAAAAATTACGTTCCCATGACAACACATGACAACATCACGTCAACATCACGTTGTCATGGGAACCGTCATTACATGGTAGGCGGAGTGGGGGGTGTTCGGTTTTATTTTCGTTACGTTACGGAATTTCTTGATTCGGTCGCCGCGCTCAAAGCCCGCGATAAAAGCTATGCAATAGCTTAATTAGTCTAGGTCGCTCTCTCGTTGTATCATATTATTTAATACAAAAGTGAGTTTGTTTGTTTGTTACGCTTTCACGCTAAAACGGCTGAACGGATTTGGATAAAACTTGGCACATGGCTAGACCTTGACCTCGGTAAGGACATAGGCTACTTGTCATCTTGGATCGCAGACGAAATCGCGGGCAACAGCTAGTATATATATAACATGTTTTCGCTCATTGTTTGAACTCAACCTTCTGTACATTCCGTGGTCTATTGTGGATGGGCGTCAGGCGCGGATAACGGCAGCTAAAATAAAATTTTATGTGTATTAGTATCGAGTCGATCCTGGATCGGTTCCAGAGGCATCTGATATGATGGACAGGTTTTCAACTGACCGAGATGTCCGTTATCAGGGAATGGCACGGTTTTGGACGAATTTTGATACGAAATCACCCTGGTGGTAAATACAGCCATTGATTTTGCTATACGTTACATTATTTCCGAACATTAAGAAAGTTTTTGCTTTGCCTATGGCTAGTACCAATTCGATACAAGTTTGCAAAGAAACATAGCTGCGAAATGCAAACTACATAGTTAATGGTAATAAAGATAGTTATGTGTAACACGTAAAATTCTAACCGAATATAATTATAGTCGTACTGCTAGACTTAAAATTAGCTAAGTCAGTCATGATGTAAAGGATATGGTAGAAGAGATACCCTAAAAAGCTAACAACATAAACTGCAACAGACACCTTACTGCAGTTAAAGCGTCCGGAAGACTAATTAAGATAACAATGCGAGGCATCTGCAGTTGCGAGTGAATCACAGGATTATTTCCACGTCAGCAGCACACACCTTCCGTTCCTCCACGGTGAGTAACGGACTCTGGTCGAACATGCCATCCCGGACTTACGAGTATTTTTAGAGAATTAATCAGACGACCAAGAGCCAATAAATTTAAGCTAAATATAGAAAAACACATGCCCTCGAAGTGATTAAATTGAAATTGTTTTAACTTTGAACACAGAAATCGAAAAAACACCTAAAGGTTTCCAATATCAATAATAAATACAAGAAACTAACTTAAAAATGGCCTCTTTGCAAGATAATTTATGTTTTCGTTGAAGTTGACATAATTTATTTCACAAAATAGCCACTATTAGTGTGAAAAGTCAGCGCTATTTATTTGATAAATTGAAAATATTACCTGGACCATCACTAATTGTGTATAGCATCAATAATGTTGGAAACTGATGTCAAAAGATTTCCAAACAATTAATTATAGAAAAAAACTGCTGTAATAAATGGTTTATATTTCTAGCCAAGTTGTGTCGAAGTCAACGCAATTTACTAAGAAAAATCATCAGAATTACAAAACAGCAAACAAATTTTATTTAAATTACAAGGGTTACGCAAATAAATGAACAAATTTTAAATTAATTACAAAGAAATTGACATAAAATATCGCTAGTATTTGAGGTCAATAAATAACTGACAATTCAACATTATTAATGTGACAATATCACCACAATTACTGACAATATCAACACACAAATCGTCAGAATCATGACAAGTCCACCAAAATTTATGAATCGGGCCAGAAAAACTGACTCACCTATAATTGACTACAATAAATTGCTTTACACCGATATAATGATCTTCATAATATCTCGAGGAAACGCTTCTCGTATAAACAAGATGAAGGAAGGTAATGATGATTCATGGACTGATGATGTATGACTTCTTAGTCATGCTGCAGTCTAAATAGGTCAAGATTTCTCCGAAGTACATGAAGTACTAAACATAATGGTTTGAAGTGTTCATGATGCATCAGTACTGACGTTTCTAAGAGTTCTAGAGTTACCGGTGCATGAGATGGAAAATGTATAGTGTAATGGTCGATCTTTGAGTGATCTAGTGCCAAGCATTCACTTCATCTTTGGTATGGGGATGATGAATAATGGTGATGCATTCTAGCTATTTTAACAAAACTTTGTGGAAATGTTAATAGACACCAGCAATACACCGTGACATTTTTGTCGTCTTACAAAAGCAGCCCACTTCATGTATGACTACTAAACATTCATTTAAAAAAAACAATGGCACTCCGGGAGTGCCGACAGAAATGAAACCTTGAACAAGACCGCCTTGGTGGAAGAAAAATACTTGTATAGAATATTGGTCCGTAACTTTATCTAAATAAAGAGCACAATCAAGTTTACAAAAAAAAAAAACTTCCAAAATCTTTAAATTAAAAATACTTGCATAGAACATTGATCCGTAATGTATTATAAATAAAGAGGACAATCGCGTTTACAAAACCTTCAAATTAAAAATACTTGCACAGAACATTGATCCGTAACGCAATATAAATAAAGAGCACAATCGCGTTTACAAAAATGAGGTGTCGTCACAGTGTCACCAAATCAATGGTTTAGTCCCATCTCAAAAATGCCCAACGCGTGTAAAGAAGTTTTCACATTGTAACAATTTTTTAATTGCTCCTAGATGTATTTTATGTCGGGTACCTACATTGAGTGGCCCTTTGTAGGTCGACTTAAATATCACGTTGTATTTAAAAAATTTAAATAAATTTTTAGTGGTCATTGCATACATGAAGTGGGCTGCTTTTGTAAGACGACTAAAATGTCACGGTGTATATAGAGGGGTATGCCGATGTGTTACTAATCAAGATGAAGTTTGCTGAAATTATAATGCTTACAAAAAGTTGCTAGAACGGAAGTACCAATCCTATTCCTAACTAATATTATAGATGCGAAAGTAAGTTTGTTTGTTACGCTTGTACGTCTCAAAGGCTGAACAGATTTTGATGAAATTTGGCATACAGGTAGATCTTTCCGTGGGATTATTTCCAAACTCCACACTGGCGAAGCCGCGGGCATAAGCTAGTTAGAATATAAGACCAATTTTTGTACACTGAGTTGGCAATAAACGTTATGAATTTGGCTTTCAATCCGAAAGTCTCATGTGTCTGTTATTTTACCGGCAACCATATTTAAAAGCATATCTTTAAAACGGAACATGGAAATGCCGACAAACTTTTCCCGACTGTCAAGAACTAATCCATTTCAGTGTCTCTCGAATTCGTTTGACATTAACAACTAATTTATCAAACAAACAATTCCTTAATTCCTAATCTTCATTCTTACCAGACTTATGAGTTCTCAGACTGGTAACATTTTTACGATTTCCCATTGTTTAACTAGACAATGACAGTGAGGGGTGCAATCGATAAGGCGATAGTCGTAAGACGCACTCGTACGGCATCGCAGGCATTACGCGGAAGACGCCGGAACACACATAAGTACTGTGTAATGCACGCCGTATCCGCTCGACAACCGGACTGCGAACTACTCATATATGTATTTGGGAATTAATATGGGAAGACATGTTTAGAAAATAACCATAGTTCTTAGTAAGGTTATTCTTTTTTTTTTCGAAATTCGAACAGCGTCAACGTGTGAATGCGCGACACTTGAGGTCAGTGATGCGCGATGACTTTTAAAATAGAAAATAGTTTATTGTCGAGGTAATACAGTAAGCAGGTTTACAGTTAACACCAAGTTGAGACGACATGAGTAGTTTAAAATATAACCTATAGCTAGGTTACAAAATATTATTTACCAGTGAGCCCCAAACTAGACAGTTACCTAGTCTTTATCTTAGGGCTCGTGGTACGAATTCCAGAGCCGAGACTTGAGAGGTGATTTCAGGCATTGTATGGTATATCTGGTGTGTTTGTGTATGTGTGATGTGAGTGTGGTGTGTTTGTGTATGTGTGATGTGAGTGTGGTGTGTTTGTGTATGTGTGATGTGAGTGTGGTGTGTGTGAGTGTGTGTATGTGTGCGTATTTGTTTCCATCGTATATCATTTGATTCAGAATTCGAATTGTTAATAAATGAGTTCGTTTTAGATTTGTTGAACTTTACGTTAAAAGGCTAAAAGTTAAAAGTTCACATCCCGGGCTATTTTAGCCCAGGATGTGAACTTTTGGCAATTATTTATTTGAACATAAGTACCAATACTTATCTCAGTTAAAATAGTAATTACTACTGAGCATTATTGCTTTGTTAGATTTCTAAAATAATGAAAATTACATGATTTTTTACTGCAGTTAGAATTAAAAATCAATCAATCTGCCTAGCCTTTTCCCAACTATGTTGGGGTCAGCTTCCAGTCTAACCGAATGCAGCTGAATACCAGTAATTTACATAGAGCGACTGCCTATCTGACCTCCACAACCCAGATACTGGGTAACATTATACCCCGTGGTAGGACTGGTTGTCGAACCTTTGGGCTTCTGACTACCCTGCAACGGCTGCCAATGATTTACGAATGACAGCCGGGACCAAGGGCTTAACGTGCATTCCGAAGCACGCAGAGGTCTCGATATGTATTGTATCACCCATCCACGAACTGATCGCGGCAAGCATAGCTTTACTTTCGATCGACCCGTGCCGCTGTTACCTATCAGTACCTGGTCGACCAAGCTATGCTCGGATGAAAATAGATATATCATCCATATCGTCCAGGTATATCAACGTTGTATCACATTCCCGAGGCTGTGAAAATAGAGAAAACTATTTTTTCCGGATATGAGACCTAGCTCGATCGATTTTTCATCCTCGTAAACCCCTATATTGCAACTTTCATCGAAATCGTTAGAGCCGTTTTCGAGAACGTGATTACAAGTATACCTATATATATATTATACAAACATTGCTCATTTAATAGTATAGGATAAGATAGGATTTACCCACAAGCCCCTCAGATCGGATTAAAAATATTTTTTTCGGAATTCAGCTCTTACACTGGTTTGAGGATACAGCAGAAGTTATATTAAATTGACACTAAGGCTGCGTTCTGGGCACTATCCATCGGCAAAATTTACTTTCCTAATGCGAAAGGTCGCATCACCTCATTGTGAAATATGCAACAAAATTGAAGATGTGAAAAATTTGTTGATGGAGTGTGTCAAGAGCAAGAATGAAAGGGAATTGTTGGTTAAAGAATTTAAATTGACCATTTTGGACGTGTGGTTAATTCAAAACATTTTAGCAAACCCTAGATCAGTGATTGCAAAGAGGTTATGTGGTCTGGTGAAAATAGTGCCTGGTCATTCAGAATCAGAATCAGAAAGCTTTATTTGTGAACATAGGTCAAGTTACACATAGTGTGAGGTGTTATAAATAGGTAGATCCTCCATGTTTTGCCCAGAGGCGTACAAATAAAAAATGTATTGAATGATTATTCTGTTACAGTTTATAGTTGTTGTGTTATATTTTAATTAATGTTAATTAGTTGATAAGGTAAATGGGGTTGGCATGTCCGTATGGACAAAAACCCCCTGTCATTAATAAAGATAAAAAAAAGCTCTTACACAGTATCTGAATAAATTTTTCACGATTTTTCCTTCAAACTAAAACCAATAAGTACATCCAAAAACACGGAAACCTAATTATCCGAGTATTTCTGTTAATACAGTGAAGACAGTCATAACGAGTACCAAGTACAACACTATCAAATAAACAGTTGAAGTGCGTAGGGAAAAATGGCAGCAGTTTAAACGTAGTTTATTTAAATCTCGACGACTGACATTGTAAAGTAATTCGGTTCTTAGCTGGAGTATGTCGAGGAGTTCAATGATGAAGGTCATCTGGTCATCTAAAGCAGGGTATACACTATGTTTGCTCCGCGTATCACCTTTGTCGTGGTGACCTTTTTTTTACCAGAGGGGGGGCAATTTTCCGTATTTTAAAAAGTATTCTAATCTTAGTCACAATATGTCAAAAACACTTTTAATTTACATTTTTTTTTTTGGGTGGGAAATTATCTAATAACTTGCGGAGGGCGTGTCAGACTCTTACTGACTAAAATCCACCCGTGTTCCTTCGGTTGCCTGTTGCCGGGGGCCACCCATGGGCTTCTGACTTGCATGGCTTCACATGCTGTCAAGAAATATCTCTGAGGCTTGCCGGTTTCCTCACGATGTTTTCCTTCACCGTTTTTGCACCAAGTGATAATTATAGAATACGCACATGAATCCGAAAATTCAGAACTGCGTATCTTGGGTTCGAAATCGACTTAGCAGTTAGACTGCTCTCTTTTGGCATTGATGAGATGAGATGAGATTGTGACTAGATTTTGAACGTTTTTAACTATGGGAATTGACCTTGTGATGCTCGGAAAACATAGTGGATACCCAGCTTAACACTGTTTATATCTCAGGGTAGATAGTACCTACTTGTGGGTGAGGTTTCACTGTTTGAAGTTCGTTTACGAGTGTACTTATAGTAAGCCATGGTTGTAATGGTATTAGATATTAGTGTAAATATATACTTATTGATTCTGGTCGTGATAATAAGCAGATGTGTCTATTGCTAAATGTATTCAGTTCCTGGACTATATTCACAAGGACTCTATTTTGACTCTCCTCTTAATGAAAATCTAATATTATACCTATGACGCTGCACCTTGCCTTTATTTCAAGCCATTAGAATGTTTTCAATACAAGAAAACTTCCCCTTTTCGCAATAACAATGATTCCATTCAAACTAAGAACTTATATCAACAAAACCCAATCCAGCTATTTCAACAACTAGGGTAACACCAGAGTTCAACGAACTCCAATCCCAGGGATTTTAACTCTCGTATCTGTCAGAAATCCGTTAATATCTGGCAACACTGGCATAGATACGGCGTATGATCTGATGCCAACTGGCGGCCAATCGATCAGCAATCGACTCGATACAATGCACGCTCCATCACGAATTGATATGAATCGCGAAATGCTGATCTGTGGCGTCACAGTGTATAATAGTTGTTCGCAAATAGTAGGCTGTGACGTCAAACAGGTTTGCGGAGACTAGGTTTAGGCTTATGTGATAATATCTGTTAAATTGATGTGAAGGCTGGGTTATCATTTAAACACGTTGGTATTATTGGTCAGTTAAAGCTTATGACATACCATTCGAGTTTATTTCATGATGCTTTTGATATGGATATCTGGGCAATTTAAACACGGCAAATGTGTACGGATAGTCACAAATTTAAGGAACGCGGCAAAAAGACTACGTCAGAATTTTAGCACGTGACCTTCTGCAGTGTCTGCATATTGAAAAAAGGTGAGTTTGTGCTTTTAAAAACGTAGGTGAAGTAAGTAGTAGATACAAATATCCAGCTATCAATACGGAATGTTATTAACATTAAACTTAATACACAAACAACTACGCTAGCTAATATTTACGTAGCCAACGAATAAGGAACACATTCGCGGTTTACTGCAAATAGAACGGTACAGTTTGGCGAGACAGACGAATGAGAGCAATATTAGGTAGGTATGTTCCTACAGGTGGTCTCTTGATACTTTCAGACGATCAGCAGCCAATAAGTCGATGACTGCACAATGACTGACTAATTTCTACTAGACAGTGTCTACAGGTTACATAGCGTGATCAATAAATAATTGAGAGAGAATCGCCGTGACTTCTGAACTGATTCATGGGTATCTAACGATGAACAACGGTGTGATGTTTTTGAATCTGTTCATATCACCGCATATCAAGATGGCGGTAACCATAAAGCACAGAATGGAACAAATATTAAAGAGCCTGGTAGAAGACACCTTCACAACAATATCTAACGGAATGAAACACTTGGTCACAGAGGTCATCGCGGTCGTAAGGCAACCAGCTTGCCTATCGTCACCAACGACGCCGGCGCCGTAAAAGCAGGTCAGTACCACCGACTGTAGAAAACAGAAACAGATCTTCCACGAACCACAAAGATCCCAACTAAAAGAAATAAACATCATATCACCAACAGTAACCAAAAAGCCATAGTTGTCAAATATCATCAATCATACGTATTGACGCAGCGGGATCGCCCGCGTTGCGTACGCGCCGCTCGAATTAGATCACAAGTGGGTTAATACCCGCAGTTTTTAAGCCACGAACCAGACATAGTGTAATGTTATGTACATTGTTGCAGACTAACCAGGTGGGAACGCTAAAATACCTTCAAACGTTGATGGTAAAAGATTAAGTGGTGTAGGGAAAACAAAAGGTAAGAAAAAATTTGTGGAACGAGATACAATTTGAGTCAAAGCAAAGACAAAGGTGGAAACAAACAGACGAGCATATACAAAGCGGCTTTTAAGAGCAGTTTACCTTTTTGTATACAAATTATTGTTTGAGTGTTGATACTGTAACCGTTTTGCTCTGGACGAGACGTTGGTGAATAATGGAGTCTACTTTTGAATCTTCAGCAAACGGCAGCTAGAGGGCTCAGAAAAGTATACACCGATTCTATCTCTACTCTACGAATAAGAGGCATTATCACTTTCTATATCCTAACTAATACTATACTATTAATAATATTTGTATTTATATTTGTTTGTATATATATTTCTACTCACGTTCTCGAAATCGGCTCTAACGATTTCGATGAAAGTTGCAATATAGGGGTTTAGCTAGGTCTTATATCTGGGAAAATTTGTTTTCTCCGTATTTTCACCCGAGCAGAGCTCGGTTGCCCAAAGTTTAGAACAAGATAATGAATAATGACATGACATTATTGACATTAGAATTATGATCATGGCAGCATGGAATTAGTAAGTACCTACTATCATGGCAGTATGGAATTAGTAAGTACCTACTATCATGGCAGCATGGAATTAGTAAGTACCTACTATCATGGCAGTATGGAATAAGAAGGTACTATCCTATACAATTAAATGAGCATTCTCTATTTTCAGCAGAGCAGAGCTCGGTCGCCCAGGTACTGTTATAAATGCGAAAGTGAGTTTGATTGTTTGTTAGTTATGCTTTAACGCTATAACGGCAGAACGGATTTGGATGAAATTTGGTATACAGATAGACCTGGGTAAGAGAATAGGCTACTTTTCATCCTGAATCGCAGAAAAAGTCACGGGGAACAGCTAGTATTATATAAAGTGACATTTCTTTTCTTATCTCATAATTTGTTGTGTAGACTAATTTTTTTAATGTTTTATTTAAACCAAAAATATGATGTTTTGTACGCCATAAATGGCAAAACATGCAGATCTACCTGTTATTTTAAGACCTTGCACATATTATTTGATATATACTCATGTTTTACAATAAATATATTATATTCTATTCATTTTTGACATCGCGCCGTAGAAATCTTTCTACAATCTGGCATTTTCTCTTTCGTTTCTTCTAATAATCGCGTGTAGGAGTAAACAAAACATAGGTTAACACATAGTTACACAATATGTTCGTTATGGTTGCTTTGTGTCCGCGCCTTACCACACCCGGTCTGGAGTAAGTCAGGGCACGATTTTGGGACCATTACTATTTGGGATCATGGTTAATGACCTCGAAAAGGTTCTTAAACATGCTAAGTGTTTGCTTTACGCAGATGACCTTAAATTAATATATGGCGTGGAAAAGGATTCTGATTCAGAAACTTTACAGGAGGACATAAACTCAGTCTTTCAGTGGAGCATTGACAACAAGTTGCTTTTCAACAATAACAAATGCAGCGTTTTGTCTTTTAGTCGTGCACATAATCCTAGGCATGTACAATACTTCCTGGGCGAGGAACCGATTGCCCGTGTTCTCTCTGTGAAAGATCTCGGAGTACTATTTGACCCGAGACTTACTTTTCATGATCACATGAGGACGCTCGCTGCTGAATCATACCGGAGACTAGGATTTGTTATTCGACATATGCGTGAGTTTAACAATCCACTGGCCATTAAACTAGTTTACATGGCCCTAGTCAGGAGTAAGCTCGAATCAGCTGCACTGATTTGGAACCCTTACGAATGCACTTACGCTTTACTTCTTGAAAAGGTCCAGAAGGCCTTCCTTAGATTTCTGTATAAAAAGCTCTTCGGATACTACCCCTTCCTTTATCCTACAAAATTTTTACTCGGCGTACTAAATTTTAATTCTGTCGAGGTAAGGCGTAAGTGCTTCCTGCTTATCACTGCCTGCCGTATTATGCGGGGTGAGTCCGATTGTCAGGAACTAGTGGAGCAGTTGGTAAGGCTTTTTGTCCCTGTTCTGCCCAAACATCAACTCAGGCCGCGAAGTCACCGGCTACTAGCCGTACCATCAGCACGCACGGTGTCGCGAGCTAACTCGCCCCTCGTTCGGGCCCTTACTATGCTCAATGCTCTTCTGACATCAACTCCGGAATGTGACTTGTTTGCTGGGAGATGGATCGATGTGTGTCGTGAATGTTTAAGTTTTTGTGAGAGGATGGATGAAAGATAATTTTTTTATAAGTTTTTTCTTCCTTTTTTTTTTTTTTTTGTAATTTACATAACCTACTACGTAGGTATGTGTGTAATTTTTAGTTTGTATATTGTTCTGTACGACGCCTTGGATGTATATTCTGTTATGTTGTGCATGAAACTTAAATAAATAAATAAATAAATAGTTGTTAATACCACAAAACCCGCCATAACCTATTTACAAATAGACTTCCGCGGGAAGAACCTCATAACCTGCCCCAACTCCCAACGCGTCTAATCTCGCGAATGACATTATAAAACTACAATTTTCTGTTGTAACGAGGTATAAATCTCTTCCAACCTCTGTGGTTGAACACCGCCGGATACATGAATGTCGAGGCTTAGGCTACAACTGTTTGTGTCGATCGTTACAACATGTGAAATACGCTCTTTTGCTCGTAATTACCTATCTTTTCATCTACCCACGCCAGCGACAAATGTTCGGATGAAGCAATGAGTTGGAGGATGGGATAGTGAATATATGAGTAGGTATAGAGGACAATGTTCTACAACTTAATAACGATGTGGAGTGAGTAACGCTTGTATTTCTGGTAACATCTTCTTTAGACACTAGGGAGTGGTGAAGGATGGGCGTTTTGGGGGACTGTCTCATGTAATTTTGAAGTTCGAAAGTGCTGATTCTCAGCCTAGTTTGATAAATGACTTTTTTTTTTGTTTATAAGATTCAAGATTCTTGCTTGCTAGTGTGTCAGTAGTTCATTACCTTAATTAGGCATTGGCCTAACTTGACCATCTTGACCATCTCTAGCCCATTTCTTAGGCATAAAAGTATCACGCATACAATATTTGTATTTTATTTATGTCCCTTGGGAATCGTCGCATTTCCGAATACAAACGAATGCTAATTTGCATGTCCATCAATTATTAGATTTATCGTGTATAATAATTTAAATTCAGAACTCAACTCACTTACTTTATTGGTGTTTTGTTTTTATTTCCGTGTGAACTATGTAGAGCTGTAAAACTATTTTCCTATCTGTCGTGCCTGCGACTTTAGCACCTTTTCTCCCATTTTTTAAATAAATTACATTATGTTAAAAGAGTATTAATAACTCTATATATTTCCAAGTCGATTGAGAGCGTCTGGTCTGCACCAAGTGCAAAGGGCAACTGATAGAAATCCGACGACTGACGAAACACAAAGTTTGCCGAGAGACATTAAGAAAATTTATTTTTTATTTTTATTTGTTTATTTTAATAATTGATTTACATAAATATTTACAAAATAGGGCCTTAAACTAGAGGTATATATTAATTGGATTCTACCTGAACTAGGAATAAACCTGTATCTCAGGTATCACACTCAAATGCTTATACATAAGTACTATCCAAGATTCCATGAACAAATAGTAAATAATTTATCTAGGTACTTTAAATTATGGTTTTATTCAAATTAAGAAAAGTCGAATGATACTTTACTGCATCATCGTAATACATTTTTGCAACCATGTTCTTTTATGATTTTTGCAATGTGACATTTTTATAAACAGAATAAATTGCCGTGTCAACAAAATGTAAAATTGCATGTTTATTTATAATACGAATTGTAAAAACTAAACTATTTTTATGTGTTATATTATAACTAGTAAAGAACAATATTATAATAAGTACATAAAATAAATTAAAAAAAGGACTTATAATTAAACGTTGGCGGTGTTACGCGACCTCATTATAATCTATAGAATTTATATATCTTGTCTCAGCTATTTTCTTTGCAGGGCATTCTTGATCGCCTGTTTTATGGTTGTTCGGTTTTTTAAATCGCAAGCATGTTGCACAATGTGACGGTTCAGCATGTTTAATGCACTCATTCGCCTGATGACCTTGTTCTCCACAATGTCCACAAGTATAGCTAGCCTCTCGACAAGTCTTTGCAGCATGTCCATACTGTTGACATTTAAAGCACCTAGTCACAAGTGTGAAGTCTCTCACTGGGCAGGATGTCCAATTTATGAACACTCGATTTTGGTTTATAAGCGCCTTTCTTATGCTTGCAGTTACTTCAAGAATAAAGTTGCACGTAGGTCCCTCTTTTTTACCTGACTTGTGACTTAAATTTATTGAAGCCAAAAAAGAGTCACGGGACAAAGTAGGCAGTTTGTCGGCTACATTCTGCTCGTAGATGCAATCGTAAACTTCTTGATCACTTAAAACGGTTGGTACTCCTATAACTACAATTCTTGGTCTTCTCTTATGGGGCTCTTCCACTTTTAGGCCGGAACTACTTAGCTGAGATGATTTCATAAGTTTTTCAATGTCATCTTTCGTCTCCGTGCTGATTATAACGCCACCGTTTTTAGTTTTGCGCAATCCTCTAACGTGCAATTTCATTTGTTCAGGGGATATAATTTTTTGGACAAGAGATTTAGTGTCGTCACTAGATTTTAATTTATCCGTGGGATAAAGTGCAATAGAACTGACGTTATTGGGGCGCAAGTAATTATTTTGATTGGTTTTTACCATGTCAGCGAACGAAACTTTTTCTGTCATCGTTGGTTTAACGCAGTTTTCTTGAATACTAGCTTTAATAGTTTTCTTGAAGTTTTCGAGACAATCCGTGAGGTCACCTTTTTCTCTCAACACTAGTTTAGTGTTTTGTATTTCTTGAGCTTTTAGCTTCAAATCCTGGTAGTAAACTGCCATTTGTGATACACCATGTCCAACCTTGCGCGATAGGGAATTAATTCTTAGTTTTTGCTCGGAGTTCAGCTTTCCTTCCTGAGCAATGGTACAAACTTCATTCAGGCATGACTCAATTGAGATCAACCAGTTACTTATCTCACTGGTGTCCACTGCGTGAATTTCTCCTTCAGTCGCATGGTGAGGTATTCCAGGTTTCCTGGCAGGGCTGCTTGGTGGTGGGATACTCCGAGGGCTGTTTTCACTATATGACATACTTAATTCTTAAATGTTTCTTATAATTAATTGTTATTCACTAAAGTAAATCACTAACTTAGCAGAAAAATGCACGATTTGTTTTCTAGGTCACAGAACACTCGGAAATATTTTAACGACATATGATAAATAATATTGCTTAGACACACGTCCGCTCTACTTGAGTGTCAGTAAAGTCATCCAAAGTAAAGTAAAGTCAGTCAAAATAGAAATACTATACAATATTTATCGTCCAAGACAGTTGCATTTAGATTGCGTACTGGTTTTTCACATGCATACTAAAACATTTAACCGTTTGTACAAAATGGTGTAATCCGGACATTTACATAAGAATTAGTTGTACTATTGACAATAACGAGTGTAGTCTCGACTATTACCACTAAACTAGGTTAAGAGTTATTAGTGTATTGATGAGTTTCATTGTTTTGGCTCTTGTATAGTTTAAATTTGGCCAACATCAGTATGTGGAGTAGTACTCTACATACTGATGTTGGCCAAATTTAAACTTTCATTAATAGATAAGGTGATATGAATGAAATGTTTCTAATTGATTAGAGTATTAGAAAATTGGCAATAGAAAAAGGTTTTATTTAGATTTGCTTTTAAAATGTTTTTCTTTAAATAATCTTCAACACTTTTTTTAAAGTTTGAATGTTCCGTTCGTCTAAATGAAAACACTGGCAATCATTATTAGTGCGTAGGAGTATATTGAAACCATCAAATACCAAAATCCAAATAACGAATTTAAAAAAAAGTTTTTTAATTACTTTAAATACTTAGTAGTAATGAAACGACAATAGGTTTTGGGATTATATATAGTGACTAATTGAATATTATGTATTAGATTTATTTTTTGTTTGTTTACGGGGGACGTCATATTAAGATATAGGAAGTTTAATTTACAATCGTATACAATTTTATTTACTTTTAAAGAAGATAGGTTGGGGTACGTGAATATTAAAAAAAAAATGTATTTTTTTACACGTCCCCCAACCTATCTTCTATAAAAATAAATAAAATTGAAGTGTCTGTTTGTAATGTCAAAATAACAGCTGTTTACTAAATGCATCTGAAAGTATATACGAAACAATTATTTTTTTGTCTTTCTGTCTCTTTGTTCCGGCTAATCTCAGAAACGACTAGACCGATTTTGACAGGACTTTCACTGGCTGCTGTATAAATAAAAAAATTAAGTATATCTAGACATGCGGACGAAGTCGCGGGTAACAGCTATATATATATGACTCTCTAACCAAAAATTAACTTATCTTTCACACACAACACAATTTAACCGTATAGTTCGGAAGCGCCCCCGATTGGACCCGAACACACAAACCTCCGCCGGCTCGGTAGTGGGTCCAATTGGACCCCAGAATTACCATATACGACACCCTTAATTGATTATGTAAATATTTATTATACTACCCATTAAATCTTATGAATGTGCGTTAATTAAGAGAGTTGAATAAAAAACTCAAATGTTTACACCATTAAATCTTTCATATTTAACGTGCAAGATTATTAATTTACCTTTATAAAATTCAAGTCTGTAAATGCTATAATCGCCATTTTGATGACAGTCGAGGTTGAGGCTAAAAATCATAAAAATTGGGGATTTCGAACATCTAAACTCCACCACAGGGGCAGTGAATACCACATCATTTAATTATTTGACGAATTCATCCATTGTTCCAGTTAGATAAGTAGTGGTAATGAAGTTTTTGATATCCAAAGTCGAAGTTTCGCGCCAATCCTGCGTGTTTACATTTTAACTGTTCACTAATAACACACATACACATGTAGAAACGATTTAAAATGTGACAAATATTGTTAAAAATATTATAAACACCTAGAAAATGCCCAAATCTTAACGTAATATACGAACACAGGTCCAATAACACGTAATATTCATTACCACTACTCAATTTGTGTTAAAAATATCCGACCATTATTGTTTTTTTTATTGTAATGATGTGCGAAAACGATTATGCCAAACGATTTTTTTTTTTCAATTTTGATCGACTCGATTAATTAATATGTCGAAAGTCAGAAATCGATACTTGAAAATTGAAATAAAATTGTTTTAAACATTAAATACATTAAGCATTGTTTATAATAATTATTTATACTTTTCTAAAGTAATTTTAATAGTTTTTTGGACATTGTGTATAAAACGAGTCAACAGACAGGACGGGGATAGATACTTACCTCATTTATTAAATTTCGCGCTTAATTTATTTGAATTTAAATTCGGAATGCGCTCGCTGTTCAAAACTATTTTAATTTTTTGGACAATTATTTACTGTAGATTTTAATTTTGATACTTTCTGATAGTTTGCTACAGAATGCCCAGTATACATTTTTTAGGTAGGCGTAACAAAATTTTGTTTGGGAATAAATTAATTTTATAAAGTGGGTAGGTATTCCGCAAACGCTTTTAAATGACGTCCATATTTTTAGTTGTATGAGTTTGGTAGTTTTTGTTTATAATAGGTCACTCTTACTTGAGTAATATAAATTGTTTTGTTTTTGTTGTAGTTTCCCAACGAAATTAAAAAAACTGGCCAAGTGTATGTTGGACTACGCACAGTAAAGGATTCCGTAGTTGGGATGAATACTTATTTACGCATAAATATTGCACAGCATCAATTTTATCGACAGCAAAAATAAGGTTGTATTTCTCGAAAACACTATAATAAACAAAATTAATTCCGCGGTTGTAACCGAAAATAACCCACATCTCAAAAACTATTGACTTAAAAAGTAAAGCCACAAAACATATTTATCATTTTAATTAAGAGATCCAACAATACACGCTTTATATGCATAGTTTTTTTTTCATCCCTCGGTTATATGTATAGGGAATGCCACCCCCTATATTACGTTTATCGTAATTTCATTACACCATTGTTTAGTGGTGCAAAGAATACACATTTTTCCAAATTTTCATCGATAGAGTAAATAGTCTCCGTGTAAAGTGGCTGTATGACATCCGGACGCACGGACAAACGGACTTGACGAAATTAAGAGGGCCGTTTTTTTCACGGATTTTGGCTATCGAGTTTACAATCCGCATGAAACTGATGTCTATGAGAATTAATCTACAATATTATTATTATTTGGAATAGCCGCCATCTTAAAATCCAGAATGTTCATCTTATTCGATATTAGCACTATCCCCTCGAAAAACATGAAAATTGTAGTCATGATGAAAAATTATCAAATTAGAATAGCATCCATGTTTTATACCAATAATTTACCCCAAAAACAAACTCATATTATTTTACGACCATAGACTTTATAGGTTTTCCAGTAATATATAATCAACCAACAATTTCCAGTATTAAAAAACTATTATATTCAATGGCTCCGTAGATAAGTAGGGAATGGTCTATTTACTATAATAAATTAAAAAAATAAAACGTTTAAGTCCGGGGGAACCAAGATCTTTTTCACGTATAATTTCAAACAAAAATAAAATTTTCGCAGCCGCCTATTTGGATTTACCTTTTGACCTCACTATCGACTTTAGCACCCTCAAAAACGATGAAAACGATACCAATGATGAAAAAATTGAAAATTTTCGAAGCCACCATCTTGGATTTACATTTTAACGTCACTATCGGCTTTAACGCCTTCGGCAACCATGAAACCGACTCACACGACGAAAAATTTGAAAATTTTCGCAGCCGCCATCTTGGATTTACATTTTGATCAAATTCACACTCTCTCTTTCTCTCTATCAAATAAGAAGAAGACAGTCACAAGTATGAACACTTTTTCGCGTGACGATTTATGCCAGTTTACTCCTACTGCAAGTCGCGTTAAAGAACTTAGTTCCAAAAATAATATAGAATAATTTACATAAATATTTGGGAACCCCACTACCCCCCCCCCCCCTTTCATTTGATATGTCACACGGCATAGTTTGCAAAACTTTTTTTACTATCTAGTTTAGACCCCAAAAGTGACCCCATATTCAAAATTCATTTATTAACGTTACACTTCTGTATTTGGGTCACAGAAATTTATATGTGTACCAAATTTCAACTTAATCGGTCCAGTAGATTCGGAACAAATTGGCTGTGACAGACCGAAACACGAGTAATCCTTTATGGGTTCCGTTTTTTCATTCGTAGGTACGTACGGAACCCTCAAAAGTTACTACCCTATCCACACTGTATGTATGTACTTACTAATAAAATTATTAATATCAAAAATAAAATAATTCATGGAAAATATACCAAAGAGTTTTTATTCAGTTTCTAATACTTTTTTTACTCTGATTTTATTGCGAGTATCGATTAGGCTGAATGCTACTTTTGAATCGATATAAGAAAATTGGGTAGACGGTCAGCACTAAGAAGTGTCACGTCGCAACACAATTTTTAGTAATTTTCATCAAGATTTGATCGTGTTTTTTAAGTAGTTTATGTCATGAAACATGGTAAAAGTAAGAATGCAGAGAGAATGATAATATCTTTATTTTTCCTTTTCGCATATTTTCAGCAAGAGAGTGGGTTGTTTATGTACATATTTTCAGCATTTTTAAATTACCTACCTTTTGGATAGGTGTAGTAATACCAATTCTGTACAACTTTCGCAGTGTACTGACGCGGTTTGACTGATCTCAACATATAATTAAAGATATTTTCCACAAACTTATTGTATAAAATAGGCGCGGTAACATATTTTTCTTAATAAATTCGAATGCTGAAAATTGATGAAAATTTCTGAATTTCATGACTGAATTCGCAACACCCCGTCGAGTCAACTGATGTGTCACATGTCAAAATCTTGTCGAGCAGAGAGGTTAAATCAACAAAACATTTTAAAACGTTACCTTACCGAGAGCACATACCTACGCTCAAAAACTCAAAAGAATATTGTCGATCACAGAGGAAGACGTGGAAAGCTTATAATTTTTTAACCTCCCATTATAGTGCGCGGGTAGTCGGCAGACCCGCCTGAATAATGTAATCCCATCATCTCAGTTGTACCGGCAACGCTAGCTTTGGCTTTTTAGGGTTCCGTAGTAAACAAGGAACCCTTATAGTTTCGCCATGTCCGTCTATCTGTCTGTCTGTCCGCGGCTTAGCTCAGAGACTGTTAGTACTAGAAAGCTGTAATTTGGCATGGGTTAATTAATCACGCCGACAAAGTGGTAAATAAAAAAAAACTTTTTACAAAAAAAAAAACAACCGACTTCAAAAAAAAACACTACAAAGTGAAAAATAACTTTAATTTCGGAAGTCGGTGTCTTTGGTTTTGAATTTTCGTTTGTCACCGACTTCCGAAATTAAAGTTATTTTTCACTTTGTAGTGTTTTTTTTTGAAGTCGGTTGTTTTTTTTTTTGTAAAAAGTTTTTATTTTTCACTTTTTAGTTGTGGTACCTACCCCACACAAATTCGAATACCACTACCTGCTATGTGAATAACAGTGACAAGAAGTTATCATATCATCTACATACTAAGTGGGAAAAAAACGTATAATTGAAGCTAACTCAAGAACTACCCAAGCAAAGTTAATAAAATTTATATGGGACCACCTCTGAAGTATGATCTACCAAACAAAAAAAGAATCATCAAAATCTATTCATAATTGGCGGAGTAATCGCGTAACAAACATACAAAAAAAAAAAAAAAAACAAAAAAAAAAAAAACATACAGACGAATTGAGAACCTCCTCCTTTTGGAAGTCGGTTAAAAAATCATGAAATGTTTTTTTAGGTATCTCCCCTACGCGTAAAGTGGGGATGTTTTTTTTTTCTCATCTATCCCATAGTGTCGGGTGTGGTTGGAAAGGTCGTTCAAAAATATTGTGAGTTTGTTAAAAAAATGTTTGGATTCAAGGGTCCGTTTGCAAAATATTAAGTTTTAAAGTGCTAATTTTTGTTGCAGTCATGTGCCAGTTAAATGGTTGGTTTTGGATATGTCAAAAAAAAACACGGCACTAGTACATATAACGAAATTAAAAGGAAAACTATCACAGCTAATAGGCTTTACAAGTTAAAGAGTAATTAATTATCGACCAACTTACATTTATGGTTGCAAAACCATATTCTCCTATACATTCCGTATGGGAGACTATGTTTTTCAACTAAAAAGTAAGTTTGTTCTTGAGATAAATTGCTTCCAAATACGAAACCCTTCATTGTGCGTGGTCTGACACGCACTTGGCCGGATTTTTCTATGTTTTATAGCATATTTTTTATTATCGAAGCAGTATCTGCATTGGAGTTTTAATGCAAATCGAATGTTGGAACTATTGCTGCCTTGGTATCATTTTTTGTTTGTTTGTGAATATGGAAATTAAGGTAACCTATTTATCGTCTTAAACGCTCCGTATATATAGGTAGTCGTTGTGTATTACAACGTAAATGAACCGCGAATGATAAGGCTTTACCTACTCCAAGTTATTTACGTTGAGAGTTAAAAAAAATACAAGAAGATACAGTGTATCTTTATAAAATGTGCACATATCGAAATGCTTCTTCTATCTATGCTTAATTTTATCGATAGAAAAAAAAATTAAAAAAATCTAAATATATATTTTATGGACTTTTTAACTAAACGGTGTAACTTTTCAACTAAATGATCTATCGCGATGAAACAAACTCCATAATGATTGGAAATAATTAGGTGTCTTTATAAAATGAAAATTTTTGAAAATAAATTTTTTGAAAAAAAAAATTACCCTCAATTGAAAATAAACATGTTTGTTTTAGCAAAAATCTCTTTTTTTCATGAATTTTAACAATAATCGTAAATTTTCTCAATAAGACGCCAAATGGAACAAAAAAATGAAAAAAAAAAACAAAAATACATTTTTATATAGACTCACACTGTATAATAGGTACCCGTATTAGACGCCAAAAGCTCAACACGTTATAAAACATTGTGGGAGAGAACAAGTTATATATGTACCTTTAGAACTCTTGAATACAAATACGAAAATTTGTTACTCTAAAGTTATACCTACAGCATGCTCTTTGAAATTAATTGTGTTATTCAGTTTCAGGGATGCCAGTCCTACCAAGTGGTTGTGGAGGTCAGATAGACAGTCACTCCATGTAAAGTATTGGTATTCAACTGCATCTGTTTAAGACTGGAAGCTGACCCCGACAACATGGTTGGGAAATTGGCTTGACAATTGGCTTGGCCTATTTAGGCTTATTTTAAAGTATCTTTAAGGGTTGATAACGAAGAAAAAAAAGAAAATGTCCTTACTTCAGGGATATTACTTAACACTTTCAGTACCGGGAGACCTCCTGGAGGGTTCACCTAGTCGCAAATGGGATACCGGGAACCCTCGCGAAGGGCTCATTTTAAATGTAAGTTTTTCTTAGCGAATACAACATTATAAACATGAAAATAAAATCTGGGTTTCTATTTCAACAAGATTTATTAGTTTATGCCTTGGTTTTGAAATCAAGGCATTTTTTTTTGGTTCACTTTTACAAATATTCACAAAAAAAATAAAAGGTTAGAAACGACGTACGTAGTGACAAGACCCTCTTGAACACACTATTTTACTTCGTTTTACAGTGTTTTATAACATGGTTTTAAACCTAATGCTGTTGACCGTCCGCGATGGTTACCTTTAGCGTAAACGTAACGCCGACAACCCTCCCGGAGGGTTCACTTCCAATATGTATGGCGGCATGGCGAATGAGTTTTGTGAAAAGTGGGTAGAGTCGATAGTGTTAAAAAGCCGATTATAACACGTGTGCTCGCCGTCAATATATCAGTCGAAATCAATATACTCGTTCTATCACAACAGTAGTAAATAGTTGGTCAGTGAGTAATGCATTAAATGCTGGAGAGGCTTTAGTTTACGTCACGAGCGCAGCCACTGCAGCTGGCAAATGTTGACCGCGTCACACGTCGGCGAAATACTGTTAAAAATTGTGATACATCATATAAATCTATGTACAGGGTGGCCAGGGTGGCCTGCATCCGTCAAGGGGGTGATTTTACCCGTCATACTAAACAACTTTCGCTATGAAGCTTATATAGGTACAGTACCGACCAAAAGTCCATAAGCAATCTCACAAAGCAATAGACTGACGCTTCGGTTTGACTTACGACCTTCTTCTATAAGTTATTACAATACTATAGACACGCACAGTACACACACACACACTCACTTTGTCTGCAACCAATGACTAGTTCGATAATCATTCGTTTTTTGTTTCATTCATCTTATTCACATAAATATTAAAGTTTAGCAGGTAGACCACAGAAAACTAACTAAATTATTTCCATTTCTGTGGGGTAGACAGATTCAGTTCGTTACGAGTATTCACTTAATAGAACTTTGTTGGTTCGTAGATAATGTTGGTGACGAGTATTTAGCGCAGTGTTGTGGTTATTATTTTCAAAAAGCAAATATTGAACGGATTTCAAAATTATTATTGCGCTGCGTAAAAGTGAATGTTATTTGTGTAAATATCATTTATAGTGCTATATCTAATGAAACCGGACTAAGTGTGAGTGTTATCATTTAAATATTTCATATTTTACTAAACATAAATCTTAATCAAGGGTATTGTTGAGACAGAAGATGCCTTTAAAGTTTTAAACTCATTATGAGGTTTAATTCGATTAGTGAATAATAAATAATTAGGTATTATGTGTAATAAATACAATGTTATTCTTTGTTCTAGAGAAATACCGTGAGGGTTAAGAGATATGAGGAAGAGGCTTATTATCGAGGTGCAGCGACGTCAAATGGTGAATTAATATGAAACAAATGGTTTCATACCAACGAGATATTTTGCTGAATTATTAAAAACACGTCATTATGAACCGTTCGCCGTGCACTCTGAAGGCTTGCATCACTGAAGACCAGCTAGAAAAACCGTTTTTGACCTTAAAATATTGACCGTACCAACTTAATAAACAACAGATTCGTTATTGCATGAATTTATGGTAATTTTTTAGGCACGTTTCAATATGGTGTTTGTCGTATTTCTTGCAGATAGACCGAAAATGTTTAATATTATTTTAGTAATGTTATTATTTTAGGATTAATATTTGAGGTTTAGTTTCAATCTTCTTTTCGTAAAGAAAATGAATACTTAAGCTATAACCTCAATACCAACCAATATTTAAAATAAAATCTTAAATAATTAATATAAACACACTGCCTATACTTAACCTTATAATCAACTATTTTGTCAGTAGTTTTTTTTACATTTTAAGTAGTCTAATATTCTTATTTATAGCTTAATTACTTCGACCATGATCAAAGCTTTATATTTATGGTGAAAAAAATCCTTTTCAAATTTAAAACATTTCAAAATTTAAATATGTCAAATCAAATCAAATCAAAATCAAATCAAATAATACAAATTGCTTCTAAGTTTGTAGACATCTATTTCACATCTTATTCAGCTGAAGTAATGATAAATAATTGTAGCAGTTTGTTAACTACACTTAATTAAAATAAAATATAACGAATAAATATTTTTTAATTTTATTATCACATATCACGCATTTTTTATTCTAAACCCTTTATTGCAATAACAACAGTTAATAAAAAGGCAGCAATATTTAAAAAAATATTATTATTGAAAACAAAAATAATAATATTTGCAAAAACAGCCCTGTAATTTTCGAGATTAGAACCATAGCCATCTTGAATCTAAGATCAATGCTTAACGCCTTCTGCTATCTGCACATATAATTTACTTTCGAATTTTAGCAATGCCATACACTGGCCAAGGTCACGCGTATGATGCGTGTCTAACAATAAAATGCGGCGCTCGCGAACCGCGACGATACGACAGTGTGTAGTGCAAAACTGCGTTTTCTGTGGTGTGTGTAGGGCACACACACCACAGACGTCTGATTACACATACAAATGTACGGACTACACCGCGTGTTCACAGCAATACGACTCTTAGCGTGCTTATGCACTTTTGAACGCTTACTGTACTTGCGATTCGTAAAAAAAAATTTTTAAATACAGGGTGGCAGGGGTGGCAAAAATCAGCTGTTCCATACATTTTGACCGCGTAGGTATTACGATTTTCTATGGAACAGCTGTTTTTTTTTTAAATAACCGACGAAAAATTTCAATACAGGGGGGTTTAGAATCATGTACTGAATCCATGGTAACAGTTTTTGCGTCGATGTCCCAGCCACCCTGTGTGCATCGAAATAGTCTGTCTACGGTTAAATAGAAATTGTTTTTTATTTCACGAATCAGATATTTAAGTGTCATAGCGAAAGTTGTTTAGTATGGCGGGTAGAATCACCCCCTTGACGGATGTAGGTGACTAAATTGCCACCATATATGTATATGAAATGCTGTTCGTAAACGCATCACTTGTTCAAATTCGGGAAAAACTGAAGGTCCTTTTTCTATGGGATTTTTGTATGTTTTTTTTTTAAATGGTCAAGACAGCGTCCGTCGGGTCTGCTAGTTACACAATTATAAATGTAGAAAACTTTAATAGGGTGTCACATTGGGCGGCCTTTTGGCTAAAAGCGATCTTTTAAAGACAACCTTTGGATGGATTAAAGGGAGAAGAGACGATATTACAGATAATCTGTGGTATATCATTTATATATACCTACAATAAATACAAACATAAAACACATAGGAAATCTTGTAAGTTACCAGTTGGTTTTTACGTCCTTTTCGGGAAAATTAGGCTATTAAAAGCCTTAATTTGCTATTTAAAATACTTCTAAAAATATTCGATTTGTTAATCAATACTTACCATCTAAAGATAGATAGCCTTAAAAGTTACAATACTATTCTAAAAGCCTTAATTATTGTAGAACTGCCATAATATCATCTCAAAAAAGAACCACCGACGCTAAATATCGGCAGTGGGTAGGTACCAATGACATCATTTCTACACCCGAGTGATCCGAACATTGACTCCGACCAATATGGCAACACCGCCTGTGTTTTTTCACATTATTTATCAAAACAAATATTAAATTAATATTAAATAGGGACAAGATATTATACGACTCACCTCCATTTTGTTCGTCGCTTCGAAAACTTATAAACTTGGTACAGTCAGCATGGAAAGTAAGTCATCATTACACTTAGAATCTAATACCTTTAAACGAGCAATTCTTGTATATTATGTATATAAATATATAATCTGAATCTCGGAAACGGCTCCAACGATTTTCATGAAATTTAGTATGTAGGCGGTTTCGGGGGCGATAAATCGATCTAGCTAGGTCATCCAGATATTTTATTATAAAAATGCGATATCATTGAGAACTAGTTAATTGAATTCGTTTTCAATATCATCATCATCATTTTAGCCGAAAGACGTCCACTGCGGGACATAGGCCTCCCCCAAGCACTGCCACTTCGACCGATTCTGTGCTTTCCGCATCCAGCGGATTCCTGTGGCCTTTACAAGTTCATCGGTCCATCTTGTGGAAGGCCTTCCAAGGCTACGTCTTCCGGTACGTGGTCGCCACTCCAGAACCTTTCGACCCCATCGGCCATCCGTTCTGCGAGCAATGTTTTCAATATATGTAATGGAAAATCATTCTTACCAAGGGGTATCGTGTTACCCAGTAACTGGGTTGTGCATGGAGGTCAGATAGGCAGTTGCTCCATATAAAATATTGGTATTCAGCTGCATTCAGTTAGACTAGAAGCTGACCCCAACATAGTTGGGAAAAGGCTAGGCAGATTGATTTTTATTATGGAAATGGAGAGATAACTCTACAGATTAATAAAATGATTTATAAGTAAAATAAAATTGGTGTAACTAATAAATTTATTAAAAATTTAAATTTTTGCTGTCCGTACAATAAATTGTAAAACTAATAGAAGTATCCCTCGTGCAGGTATACCTTTGTTTACACGTTTAAATAAATTATCCCGACTCGTAAAGCATCGCGTTCCATTCTAAAAGAATTCATCATTTTCAATGTAAACTGACCCATATACTCGTACGCGAACATTCACGTTTACCGGGATAGCTACGCAACGATACAATCCAATATTTAGAAACATTAAAATGTTCTAAAAGGGAAAATAAATATTATTGTCAGAACTACACAAGTTTTATATCGTGTACTTAGTTATTAACAAAATCTACATGCAACAGATTAGATTTGATCGTTAACTTCAATAAAACAAATGTTTAAAAAAGATGAACAGTATAAAAAATTGTTTCATCAACTTATACACGCGAGTTTTTAAATTCGAAGGAAAACCATAAAGAAGCCAGTAAAGTCTAAATTGGTATGATCTATCACAACATTTATTTATTTGAAGATGCGCGAACAAATACACAACATCTTTATTTTAAACTTATACTCGCGAATCAGAGGTGTATAGTCCGTGAATATTGAAGTAAGTCATCATTTCTGATTATTACTAGTGAGTGGTAGCAATATTTGGGAAGTGCGCACGATCTTTGAACAGCGTTATTGTTTATGGTAGAAGTCTTTAACCTCAGATCTGTCTGAACTATGGTGGGCTGTGAAACTTTTTTTTAAACTCCTCAACAGATTTAAATAGAGAACGGGTGTCTTCGCATCTGGCATCGGCTCATCGTAAGCTTTCGACGAACGTAAACACTGCGTAAACGCTGCTCAAACGCGACGTTTTCTCGATACTATCATTGCACGCAATTGCACAGCGTATACGCGCCGTTTACCAAACATCAACGCTTACGCTAGAATGTATCTACGATACACTATAAATAAGTATCTGCGTATTTGAATATCTATACTTATTAAGTTTTTAACAGTCACATAACATTTTGAAACAAAGTACTGCATTTCAAACTAGCCTATTTCTCCTCCCGATTTTTAAAGTATCAGTAGGTACTAATCGTGGAACTATGTCGGGCAAATACGAATTTATCGATTGAAAAACTTTATTCGGTGCAGCACGGAACGGTACATGAAAAATAAAACAAGTAGTGGTGGAACATGCGACAATGAGCCAAAACGATGTGCCGGTACAAACGGGGAATTCAATAATGGATAGTTTATGGTTTTCGGAACGAAGTTCTTTAATGCGGCTTGTAATTTTTCAGAAATCGTCACGCTAAAAAGTGTTAATACTTGCGACTGTCTTCTTCTAATTTCTAGAGAAAGAAAGAGAGAGAGAGAGAACGCCGGCAGAAAAAACAAAAGAAAAGTGTAAAGTGATTACAGTGTCGTGGGATAAAATTGTACACATCGGCTCGAGTATACTGTAGGAGAGAGAGAGAAGGTGTGAATTTGGTCAAAATGTAAATCCAAGATGGTGGCTCTGAAAAATTTCAACTTTTTCGTCATGAGTGTCGTTTTCATAGTTTTCGAGGGTGCTAAAGCCCATAGTGAGGTCAAAATGAAAATCCAAGATGACGGCTGCAATAATTTTGTTTTTGTTTAAAATCATACGTGATAAAGAACTTCGTTCCTGACAGGGGTCCGCACACGTTTTTTCTTTATTGAGAGGTTATGTTAGTAAAGTTGAAGTTGTGCTTAAGAACCGAGTAGGTACTTAGTTAGGCTTATGAAGAAGAATGCTTTTGGTAAAAAGTTTTGAAAGAAACTTTAGCAGTTTGACCAAATTTGTCTGTACTTATCGAGGTTTTTATCCACTCTCCCTGAAGACTGCGACACTGCGGCAATCGGTCGTGGTCTTTTGCGAAACTTTCTGAGAAAGGGTTTCTTTGCCCTCTAAACTTAACCTAATCTTCACCTGCCACAGCTAACCTAAATTCATTTAATTCTCAGCGCACAACGAATGCCAAGTTCGTTACAAAAATAATTCTTTTAGACAAATAAACATCCAGCTAGCACCAGCGTTAACCTGGCAGAGGTAATTACGATGCCGCGTTACCTATATTTACATTTATTTATTCTATGGGGGCTATTCTCCGCACGTTAGCAAGTATGGCGCGTAAAAATGGGTGTTGCTAGTTTTAAAAATAGTATTTAGTGATGGATATACTTTTCGGTGAGATAGAACTGGCAATAAATGTGTTTGTGGTTGCAACACTCATTTGTTGGTTTTGTTAGTAATTTGTAAATATTTGCGCGTACGTGTGAAAATAATTAAGGTTGTCGAGTGGTTTATTTTTTTATCAGAAGGTCGAAAACTCATGGTTTTCCTTAAAAATTTGGTTGGAATAATAGGTAGGTACCTACCATAGAACTTTAGTACTGTTTGTACAACGTCATGTGGCAAATAGATCTAGTTACGTAAGGAAGAAGTAGTTTAAAAGTTCTTAAACAACAGTGCTCCGGGTAAGTTTAATAACTTAAGTTAAATAACTTGAAAGTGTTCTAGAAATTCAACGCGTACAATAGCCAATGATAGTCTCTATCAAAAGCTATTTTAACTCCCACACAAACTCGAATTATCTACGTTATTATTGCCTTTACTCTCAGCCTATTCCTTATACCAGTTTTTGACAAACACAAAATGTTTGTCGTGCTACAAAACTAGCTTTATTAATATTACGGGATAACTGTTCAAAACTGATTGAAAAATTACTGCTATATTTCTCGACAAATAAAACAGTTCACTTCCAACTACTAAACACTTAACAAATGGCGGCCATTTAAAAAACATGAATGCCAAACTTGCGTGTGACAACATTAATAAAACTTAATGTGTCGCGAGAAAACAGTTAAATCTATCTCCATTCAGTCCACTATTTTAAAGACATATAAATACTTTGACACTTTAAAGGGTTATTTTATTTTAGAAGGTAGCAACACAGCCGTTTCAAAAATGGAAGAAGAAACATATTTATGGCCAGTTCGGACTGAGAAAAAATACGTTTGACAGTTTTGTGATGATACAAAAGATGTCATGTTGAACGAATGAATGAGTGAGCGATAAACATCGTTCAAAAGGGGCCAATGGATGGTGTTTTGAGTGAAAAGGGATTCTGTATACGAATTTCGAATGGAAACTATTCGAAGAATGAGTGGAGCTGGTAGATGATAATAAATATTATGGAATGGAACAGAAATGTTCCTAATATGATTATTTTTATTAAGTAAGTAATTAATTTCGTATTTGTCCGCAGATTAAAAGTATGTGAGAGACCTTTGCCCAACAGTGGGAAAACAAAGGTTAGAAACCCAATCCAGTAAAATGTTAGCAATCAATGAAGACACTCTTATGTTCAGAACTTTTTGCAGTATACATCTATGCTTTGATACTTTACCTAATAATTTCCAATGATGACACCAAATCGGAGGAACCTATTCATTCCATGCTAAATCGTTCTGGTTTAACAAACATAAAAAACAAAATATAAATGGCTTAGCATTCCAATACATTCCGTTATTCTAAAAATAAATACGAAAGAGCTATTACGTTTGCAAATATAGAGAACAGTTTTCTGATGGCGGTTATAAATACTTGAGGCTAACCGAACAGGGAAACGGAATAGAATAGAGAGTCAATTTTCTAAAACTGTCCGTCTAAAGCCACTGTAATATCTCTGAACGTCAAAATGGAACTTTTAGTATATAAACTAACGTCAAAGATGAAGTTTTCGCATTTATTTCTTTCGTGTTCAATGCATTTATTATTCTTATGTATCAATCATAGACGCCGCTACCGATAGAGGATATAAAAATCATAATATCGAAACTTAATATTATTTAGATTTTTTGTATCTTTATTTACGCTTTCATGCAAAAACGGCTGAACGGATTTGGATGAAATTTGGCACATGGGTAGACCATGATCTAGGTTAGGACATAAAATACTTTTTATCCCGATATTCTTATGGAATTGAGACTTATGCGGGGGAACCGCGGGGCGCAGCTAGTCTTAACTAATATTATAAATAAAGATAAAAGATTAGATTTTTTAAACTAAAAAAATAAAACAAACGATTTAAAAATTCTTTCACTTAGAGAAAGTTACATTATCAGCGAGTAACATGGGCTGTATTTTATCGACTTCCACGCGAACGAAGTCGCGGGCAGAAGCTAGTATTTAATATACAAGAGAAGATTTAAGTGATTGAATTCATGAATTCACTTTTTAACTTAGTAGTACGTTCCCGTGAGATAATTTCTGACCTCCGCGGGCAAAAGCTAGTTAATAATAATAATTAAGTAGAACAGGACACACTCATAAATTGAATAGAAGAGTAAACGAGAAAACAAGACAATTTCTCCATCTCTTTCGCCTTTTTGTGAAATTGTGATTTTAATTTTATTTTTATTCAATTTTAATTTTATTTGTAAATGTGTATGCCTCTTCTAATATGAGTCTATGGTACTCGAATTAAATGATTTGAATTTGAAAACGGCTGTCACAGTACGAATTCTTTGGAAAGTATTTTCCGATCACATTAGGTAGTGCCAGTTTATAAGTGACTGTTGTCAATTTTTCTGACATTTATTCCATATATTTCCAGCCAATTCCCAGCTTGACATGTTCTATTATTTACTGCCATAATCTCGAAGTAATTGTAAACTAGATTCGAATAGAACTGTGTCAGTGAGGTGTTGTTGTGTGGTCCTGCTAAATATAGTATTGTAAGGGACTGCGTTCCATGAACCAGACTCTATTAGGTTCAGAATCCCATGTTTTATTTATTAAAATCTCGCTTACAACTATCATTACAGGTTTGTATGTACCCAATGCGACACTGCGGTTATTTACAAATCTCTACGAACTTATTTATAATTTAAATATAATATAAATGACAAGCAACTTGTAACATAGGTAAAGGGAGTATCCCCCGAATGATTAAGCAGAACATTTCGCCAATAGTATCTGTCTATTATCCTTCTTTCCTAAATAAATTAAAGAGACTTTACAAAAAATAGGTATTATTGAAGCTAACTCAAAAAATATCTAAGCAAAGTTAATCAAATTTATAAGAAACCACCACGACGGAAGTATGATCTACCGAACAAAAAAAGAATCATTAAAATCAATTCTTAATGGGCGGAGCAATCGCGTAACAAACATACAGTCAAATTGAGAACCTCCTCCTTTTTGTAGTCGGTTAATAGACAGCTGTGTTTATAATTATCTTTACCAACTTGTAAATGTAGGAATGAAAACTGACACAGTTAACAATTTATGATGTTATGAAAAACATAAATAACAATAATCATGGGTCCCTACTTTCATTTTGAGTAGTTTTTAATCATTTTTACTTGTTGCAAACACCTACAACCAGCATCAGACTTCCTTCTATCATTTCCGTCTACATAAAGCACAGTACTTAGTTATTAACTTAAAAAAGCTTTTGAATCAACCAATAAAATACATGCAAATGCAAAAAAACTAACATAAGTATCGTGTTTAGAGTTTTCTAAGAAATCATTTCCAATTCCACGTACCTAATAAATAATAATCCTCTCGCGGTCAAACTAATCTATCTACTTTCCAAGAAACTACAAGACGAATGAAAACCCAAACTATTACAAACTCTTTACATCCGTGAAGCAAATATTAATTGATTATTTAAAAAATCTGCTCCACCCACCGTTTGGCGCCAAAAACAACATACTTCGTTTGTTTATCTGTGTGTGTCACGCGCTTCTCTCGAAAACTGCTGAAGTGATTTTAACGCTACTTTCTCTGCTACATTTCTTGGAATGCCGGAAACGTGACGGTCAATGAGATTCCTTTTGCTGTGAATTTTTGACAACTGAAGGCCAGAAAACAGTAGGTAAATGCATCATTCATAGTTTCAGGAAGAATGTAGTGTGAAAATTTTGATAGTTTTACAAAATGAATTTACTGACGTATACTTATTTATCTCAGAAAGAAAAGAGATACTTTTTGAAGTGAAAACTTCTTTAAGCGCGTTGGGCATTTTTGAGATGGGACTAAACCATTGATTTCGCGACACCATGACGACACCTCATTTTTGCTAGCGCGATTGTGCTCTTTATTTATATAACGTTACGGATCAATGTTCTATGCAAGTATTTTTACTTTAAAGGTATAGGAAGTTTTTTTTTTTTTCAAGCGCCTTTTTGCTCTTTATTTAGATGAGGTTACGGACCAATGTTCTATACAAGTATTTTTCTTAAACCAAGGCAATCTTGTTCAAGTTTTTACTTCTGGCGACACTCCCGGAGTGCCACCAATTTTTTATTATTTTTATGCCTGCAATAAAATGACTATAGAGCCAAAAAATTGTCAGATAATTTTCTACTAAATTCTGATTTTCTAAATAATAACTAAAGTTACCACAAGAATACAATGACATTATCTTGTTTTGATAATGACTTTGAAATACCTACATAGTTTTGTAAATACAATTCAATCTGAATTTTGTTCAATAAAAATCAAGATAGTCAGAATATCCCAGTGCATCTATCTTATCTTGAAAAGTGTGGGTTATCCAAGCCCAGACAGTTCGCGTTATGAAGTTTGCTCAGGAGCGGGAGCGGGCCACTGAAATAGACACGTCAGGAGACTAATACCTCTGCGATTAATCGCCATGCCAGTCACACTGTTCTCGGCATATTTTTTATTCTTGCATTTTTGCAGGAGTTATTTCATACAGATTTGAATGGGAAATGAAAATCTTTGAAAACTGTAGGATCACTTATAATAGTAGTCTATGATTGCAACTGTAATAACCAAAGAGATTTAAGATTATAAAGTTCGTTTTTTAATCCTAGACTAATTTGACATTTCAAGTGATCGTTGTTTGTTTTTTCTATTTGGCGTTTGACATTTGCACCTGTCAAATTGGTCTCTGGGATTAAAAAACGAACTGTAGATTAGTCCGCGTCGCCAATGAAGTCCGATAGACACGGCGCTAGTGTCTATTTTATTAAATCAAATTGCGTAAAAAAATGTAGTTCCACAATTTTCCGTCGGACTTCAGTGGTGGCGTGGACTCTAGAGAGGCTATCAGAAGAAATGTCATCAGTGACGCTATCTAGCATAGTATAGCAAAATTGTATAGTTTGCTTATTTTTACACGATACATTTTTACCGACACCAACCTACGATTACCAACCGTCAGATAGTTTCAAAAATCTACGAAAATTATATAATTTATCTAAATACTCGTGGAAATTATAAATAGTAGATTATAAACAATAGAATATAAATAATAGAATAATAAATAAAATTAATTATAAATAGCGTCCAACTGTTAGCCGTTAAATGCACGCACACTAGACAATGACAGCACAATGACGTAGAGCGAGTGTAAGACGTAGATGCCACGCACACCAGCATAAAAAAGTTGCCTTGTTTGTTTTTGTACTTTTGCAGCGCGACACTCTATCTAGATATATAAATAATCAAAGTAAAATACTAACGAAAATAAACCGAAGTTAAGTCCAGTCATTTTATCACTACGAGGATTGCAAGTCCACAATGAACAAGTTGGCATATTTTCTTCGAAATAATTTTCTTTCGCACACTATGCGACCTGTCATATGAGGCCTATGACACATAACAAGGAAGTTATCATGTTTTTCGCTTTGTCTTGTCTATCGTTAGTATATTTAAATGTCACAGCAACCGCTAATTCAATTTTCAAGTCATGTAATGTTATTTCGAAGCTTTTTCGTACGTCTGCGTGTTTCAGAGAAACCAATCGTAATTTCTTATGTGTTTGTATTTACGTCTGGTCTGCAATAATTAAGAGTTAAATCGACGAGTCGGGATGACGTGCGGCGTTCGCACCACGGCCGAACCAGTCGTCAAACCATCCGTCTATATCAATCTACCTCACCAACCTCCTTGAAACAGACCTCGATTCAAAAACAACGAAAAAAAAAAACAAACTCTCCATATTTATTTTAAACAATTATTTGCGTAATAATTTCAAATATCGAGGCGAGTGTAAACGCTCCGCAACACCGACTTCATTTATAAATACATAATAAACTTCCTACATGCCAAAATAGACTGGTGTACCGATACAATCTGAGTTACCGATACGCCGATACACCGATACGCCGATACGTCGAGTACGCAAACCGACTCTATCATTGACTAGAATTAAAAAAATAAACGGAATCATTCGCTAATACGATTTACGATTGTAAATAATTATAATATGCGTAAGTATCGCTCCAAGGTTTGTATCTGGAGTTCTTTTTGTTAATCATTTATTTAGTGAGGTTGCGCGTACTACCTGGAACCGGGAACAAATTGACAACCGCTATGGATACAGAGCAAACATTTTGTACGTCAATGTTCGTTCGTAAGTTATCGATAGTTTAGCGTTCCTATTGCCGGTTTTGCTTGGCCTTTCGATGAGTTGGTCGAAGGAAACACCGCAATGGGGTGTGATATCAGTTCCACGTATGTTTCACGCCTTCCTGTAGTAGACAGCTAATAACCTAGTGTTGGTAGGTACCGTCAACGTGCTAAGTCTGCGTCATTGCGTAGGTTTTGTTTGCATTTAATTATTAAAGAAAAGTTGCCGGAGTTTTATTATTCTCCGTTGCTATGTTTGATGGTTTTGAAGACTTTTGAATAGCTGGCAAATATAGCGATTAATTTTGTGAGTAATAGGAAGAGGACTAATGAGGAATGAGGAAAATTTAATGAGGAAAGTTTTGAGTATGAATGTGATGGGTATAAGAGTAGGGGAAGACCAAAGAAACGATAGATGGACTGTGTGAGAGATGATATGGCTGGAAAGGTGACTACCGACATGACAACTAATTACCCGATTTATTACGTCATTCCTTAGGTAATTGCTGAAAACCAGCGCTGTTGTCGTTAGGTTCGTCCGAAGTCACAGAATTTCGCTGAGCAATGACCTGTTCTTGCACAGATGCGACGCATAGCTTAATTTTCCTTGTTATTTTTTATAAAAGTAGTTAACTCAGCAATTGGCATTTTGTTTTTGCTGTCATTAGCAAATGTCGCAACAAAAAAAAACGCAATATTGTCTTTGGTCCGTGGCCTTGACATTAACCAATGAACAACATTGTCAAACTTTTATTGGTTGAATACGAGGCTTTTGGCTACTTTTGTGTGTGTGTATTTTAAGTCTATTTTTTTTTAATGTGCGTTTTGTTTGTGCAGAATAAACCAGTTTTATTTCTTTCTAGAGAAGTATGGAAGAAAAAGACATGTTGCGTCGAAACATGTGATTACTACGAGCTAAGAATTTGGTAGACAATAGAGGTCAAAATAACTCTGTTTAAAGCTTATTGTCAAGGGTTCTACACGGGCAGTTTGTGGGTCAACGGTACGCAGAGGGCTCTAGATGCTCTGCGTGTGCAATATAATAACGGCTTCAGGGTGCTGTTAGGTTGCCCCGGTTCTGCAGCGCGTCTAGCATGTTTGCTGTAGCACGAACTGACGACTTTTATTATGAGGAAGAAGGTGAGGTGAGATGAGAAGGAAGCAGAAGGAGGGCTAGCAGCAACAGTATTTTGAACACCCTAGCTGAACAGCATGATGCACCAATACTGAGACACTCTGTCAGGTTGCTTGTGTGACAGGGATGAATAATAATTATGTATGCATTTAATAAATACTAACCCTTAGTTGATAAGTTTGTTCTATGTACTACCTAACCATTGGACCAATGTTGTCAAATTAAATAAATAAATAATAATAATAAATACGTAAGTAGCTTATACGGTTTTAAGGTTAATGAGTATCTAGATTTCAAGTTGGTTACCAATAGTTGTGTTTATTTTTGTACTCAGTCAGTTAAGGTGAAAGTATCAAGGCAGTCCGCGAAATTTTCTTACGTTTTTTGCAATTTGCAGGTCAGCATTAGGTTGTATGTTGATCTAAATATAATTCATGGCCGTATCAAATGTTTATTTATAGAATTATAATCATAGAAATCATCAATACAACTCTAAGTTCATATAATCCTATTGTATGACTATTTGATGAAATCATGACATTTGTGGATTATGCTAACTTAAGAAGATGTATTGCTGATTCTCAGGATTATAATTCTGTAAAGCCATATTTGTTACGGTCGTGAATCATATTTTAATCAACATACAGCCTGACACTGACTTACAAATTACAAAAAACGAAAGAAAATTTGAATTTCGCGAGCTACCTCAGCGCATCCCCCTTAATGATCAGGAGAAGTTGTTCGTGAACCTAAACCTTCATGGTCAGAAAAAAATCAAAATGACATATTGTAGGTGGCCTTGTGAACTCAAAATAAGGACAAGTATCTTCCTTTAAAAAGTAGAAATCCTTGTCCCATAATCTGGACAAAGGCTCCAATAACCCGATGGCCGATATCCTCAAAGATTAACTGAAGTGCTTTCCAAATCTGATAATAACTGATTGGCATGAACGAGATTACTTTGTCAACCGAAAAATAATTAGAGGACCTTCAAATGTGGGACACGTGTCAAAATAATGTTGCAGTTTTCATGATATCGTGACGTCAAGAAAATTTTATTTTTTCTCCATAGTAAACAACAAAATGGAACCGTATAATTTATAATAACCTCAGCACGCGTAGCATGACAACCATAGAAACGGGTTTTGTCGACGGAAGAATAGACAAAATTACAGATTGTGATTGTTTATCTGTCATTTTGTCTATTCTTCCGTCGACAAAACCGGTTTCTATTGTGGTCATGCTAAGCGTGTATAGATAAATAAGTACAGATAAGCTCTTTATCTAAAGGACACCAAATAAAGGGAAAACCAGAGAGGAGAGAGAGAGAAAGAGTCATCTCAATTACCTCTTTTCCTTTAAATTTGTATCCTATATTTATATTATTATAATGTAGGTATATATTATAGTATATATTCGTACGTATGCATGTATATTATAAGTTTATAACCTATTTATGTACTTGTGTAGATACCTATTTTATTTATAATGCATTTTGTTATCTTTATAAGATCACTCTCTTGTCCGTCTGTCCGTGTGTCGCTACCGATTTTCTTAGGAACGGGTGAACCTAGCAAGTTGAAATTTATACTAGATACTGAAGTCTATAGTCACTATTAGGTGTATAAAAATCAAAGTCCTGAGTCAACACAATAAAAAGATATGGGCAAATTTAGATTTTCGCGAAAACTTGTAAGTACCAAAATACTTATGCTGTAAGACCTTGCTTTTTGCCAAATTTTGTGATTCTAGGTCAACGGGAACTACCATATAGGTTAAGTGAATTAAGGTAAATTTTGGTACTTACAAGTTTTCGCGAAAATCTAAATTTGCCCATATCTTTTCATTATTATTATCTCCTCTCAATCAGAGCACCATCTTATCTCTTCACCACCCTTGGTTGACTGGTAGAGAATGCCTAAGGCTTTAAGTCCGCCTTTGTACCTCATCATACCTGTATTCCCCGAAGGGTTAGTCAGAAATATACCTATAAAACACCCACATTTCGCCAGTTATGTTTAAGTCCCATGTAATAGGGGGCGAGCCTATTGCCATCAACCGGGCACAAATCCAGACTACGGTGATTCAATTAAGTCTTCTTTATAAAAAAACCGTGAACCTATACCTATTTATCTAAACATTTCAGGCATTTCAGAATTGGCTGTAGTTTTGTCCCGAATTTACGACGTAAATTCGAGAAGCGGACATTCTCGAACAGTGAAGTTAGCGGACTTAGTAACATGTCGAGACGAAACTTATGTTACGCTTCCAACAAACTCATATTTTTGTCAAATCGTCTTCTAAAGCATTGAAAGATGTATTGTAAGGCTAGATAGATCTACGAGCTACGAGTTTGACGTGACGTGTTAGCAACAGTTTTCACTGTCGAACAAGCTAACAGAGCTATAAATACAAACAAAAGAGTCTGGTCGTGAATGGCGGCACTGTTGTATTTTAAGACGGATCGGATCAATTAAGAGGGCCTGTCATTGACCCCTAAGGTGGGTCGACTAAGGTAGCCTGAATCTTGAGGGATTTAAATAAGAAAAAAGTGAAGATGTAAGCTTGTAAGTTAAAACTACACCCTACAAATCGCATCGTAGCGCGATTCGCAGCGATCGAGCTCGCAGCATGCGTTCTGAAAGTGGGGAACGTCGCAAATAGCTGTCAAATATTTCGCTGTTTTGATTAATTTGGCAATATTACTGTATGGAAATGTGAAATATCTAACTAGTAAACTAAAATATTGATTATGAAATGCAATAACTAATATCGTAACACCGAATATTTCGTTTCAGATGTAAATAAAAGTATTTAGAATCCAAATGCCCTTTTTTATACCTAAAACTGTTACAACATCAAATTCAGTGTTATAATTGCAATTCATTATTATAACACTGGTTCCTGTCTCTGGAGCCCTAACCATCGGTAGCTTAGACCCTGCTCCCGACACCGGTGGAACACTATGTTTTTATTATATTTTTAAGAAAATTTAAACAAATAAATTTATATGTTAAAAAATTATATAAACAAAATAGTAATATTATAAAGATGTAAAACTAACTCGCGTACAGAAGCTAGTAAGTAACTGATATACTTAGCAACTGTGTAGGTATTAAATAGTTCGATCGAGCGAGTCGTAGAGACAGTAAAACGCTATGACGATAATGTCTCGGCGATGGCGGTTCTGTCTCATTAGTCATTACTCTTCTTCGATCAGTTTTTCATTCTTGTTTTATGTTGTTTGATATATTTCGTGCTCTATATTGCCAGAAATGTGGAAATTTAGGATGCACCAAAACATTAATTTTTACCTTATTTTATTTCTTTAACCTCTCGAATGTCGTAATTACAGACACAATTAAAAAACCATTGTGTCTCGCGTGGATCCACGTTTAGGCATACGAAAGGTTAAATGTCACATATATTACTTTCCTCTATGAATGTCACTTTTTACCGATGTGCATGTCATGTGGTGTTTATCTTTATGTAATTGATACACTGTTATTTTACTTTTAAAAATGTATTATGTGTTTGTATCAGTGTTTGTGTTTGTGTCAATTATTGTTGAAGCTATTAAAATAAATAAATTACCTACGCCTGAAAATGGTTTTCGCAGAGCATCGTAGGAAGATCGAAAAGCCAACTAAAACTTTGCTTTTTCACACATACTTCATCATCATCATCATCATTAGCCTATAAATGTTCCCACTGCTGGGACACAGGCCTCCTCTCTGTGAGAGGGAGTGGGCCGTAATCCACCACGCGGGTCCAATGCGGATTGGTAGATGTCACATGTCTTCGAATTTTTGGTTCTAGGACATGCCGGTTTCCTTCACCGTTTTTTAGAGCAGTGGTGATGAAATAATTTACGCAAAGTAAAGCGCCTGTCTGGGTTCGAAGCTACGACCTATAACTCGTAAGTCGCGGCCGTTACCACTGGGCCACCACTGCTCTCTACATATTACTTAGTTAATTAAAATAACATAACCATTATTTTTATATTCCACGAAAGGGAAGGCAGAGATGTACTTATAGTACCTTCACCCTACTTTTACTTAGTCAGGTAGGCAAACTTTTTTTTTATAACTGTTCCCGCTCTGGGCGGAGCGGGAGGGCGTGTCAGACTCTTACTGACTAAAACCCACCCGTGTTCCTTCAGTTGCGATGTAGCCAGGGGCCACGGTATCCCTTTCGGACTTTTCCGCAATCCCGGCAGGCATCGGCCCTAGCGGACCCCGTCAGTTGTGCTGACATATCTTTGAGGCGCGCGTGGAACACAACGCGCCGTCGACCTGGGCTTGGTCCTTATCGGACGGCGAGCTACCCATTGCTTACCGTCCGCAAGGTATACCTAAGTCCCATGTATTTCCTGAAACTACTAATAAGTCTGAAACTGATATCTGCATGTTCCCCCGACCCCGGACCGCCTGCAGTGCTGCCACCCGTCTAAGGAATGTGATCCGCCGCTAAATAAACGTCAAAGTTTACTTTCTTCACAGTTTGTATTTTTTTCAAACGAACTGGCCAATAAAACAGAGTTTACAACGGTTGCGCGCGCGCATGTTTAACTAGCCAGTTTATTGGTGTTGAATAAAAATATAGATATAGGTACTACTGTACAGTTTTGTAGAAGAGAATATTTCATGGGTGAGATTGGCCGACTCTTATTTGCCCAGCGTTGGGATAGGTACTAGTTATAGTGATTTAGAAGTGGATGAACGAGGTGGAATGTTCCTCCATTAAAAAGGGAGGAATCTGTTTGTCTGCAATATCTCTATACTTTTTCTTTTCTTGCAGTGAATATTGACTTTTACATTAAATGAGACAAATAAATAATTCACACCAGAATTCAAACACGATGTGACACGTGACACGGCTGAGCTGAAAGGTGTTCAATTCAGCACATGCTCAGCGCTGGTTTCCAACTTAAACCTATTTACGTGATATGAAATGAAGCATTGCTTCTTCAAACATAATACTAAAGTACTGTTAACCATTTAAATAGCTCTACACAAAGCAACCGTAGCAACGGACTGCACAAAGTTGACACTAATTCATTCTGTAAATACGTTTCTTAGAAACAGTGATTAGCACTGCTACTGCCTAGGTACTGCCCGTGTGTGACACGTGTCGCGTTCAAATAAATAGATGCGTGTACAGTCACTAGCATGAATATGTATACTGTTAGCAAAATTGTAAAGGGATTTCCTCGTAAAATAATGATTGCAACAGAGAAAAGACGTGTGATGAGACGATGTTTGTGAAAACCTACCTAAAACGGCCTTTGATTGTCCCACTGCTGGGCAAATGCCTATTTTCATACAGAGAAGGCACGAGCATTGATCACCACGCTTGCTCAAGACGGGTTGGCGATTTCAGACATATCGTAACAATATTCTAAATGCGAAAGTTTGTTTGTTTGTTTGTTACGCTAAAACGGCTGAACAGATTTGGATAGACCATGGGTAGACCATGGCATGGATTAGGCCATAGGTTACTTTCATCCCAACATTCCCACGGGATCTAGACTTATGTGGGAGAAACCGCGGGGCGCAGCTAGTTAACTATAAGGAAAACCATCACAATAAATTCTAAGAAAAAACGCTTTTGAAATGTGCTAAGATTATGCTTATATTTAATTTTATGCTCGTGACTGTGCCGAGTGTGCGTCGGAGCAAACGCATCATGATTTATGTCGTCTACAACGAACCTTTTTATTGGTTGCACCTTTTTGTTGCTGGCCAGTGACAATGAAGGATGAGGTTTCAAAATCGAATAACAAGAGGATGGGAAAAAATATTTAAATCGTTAGATTTGCCCTCACCGTACTGTCGCGCGAAAAAGTATCCATTCTGAGAAGAGTGAGTTTACACAATAATAATGGCGTTTCCATGACAATCAAGTCCAATCTCTGCGACATTGTGTGTGTCAGAGGTGTCTAAAGGAATCAGAAATGCGACCATCTTTTGACTTGGTAGGGCCAATCTGCGATTAGAATCTTTGAGTGGGAAGTGTCCTGGATTGCAGCAGCATAATCTGATCAAAATTTTGTGAATGTGTGTTTTACTAGCATTACAAATATGTTTGGCCGAAAATTCAGCCAGTAGTCTTATGATCCTAAAGAGCACATGTCACATAGTTGAGCTTTCTTATGTGCCATCAATACGCTAAGCAAAAATATAGCATAAAATCACACCTAAATTATGCATAAAGGTTAGCAGAGTTAAACTACAACCACATTAGCCGGTTATGTGTAAACCCGATGTTATACCTACAGGGCGAGCCTATTGCCAATGTATGCTGATTATGGCCTTTCTAATTTCCATTTGTGGGTGTGAACAAGTCGTACTTTCTAACCTAAAATAGTTGTTTTCAGGATATTACGATTTTTTTCAAAACATCTTGAAAAAAAACATTATTTACAGTGAAAAGGTGAAAAATCTAGAAGTTGTAGTGCTTCTTGGGAGATAGCTACGGAATGAGTTAATTCAAGTAGTGTTAAGGATGAGCATGGAATTGTAAATGTGAAAAATACCCCGTTGAAAAATTTCGAGCATATTTCGTGAGCAAAACGAGAAAATAAGATCTCATTTCATGTGCATCTACAATACTAAAATTATTTTCACGAATATCTGTAAAAGTTTATCGTTTGTCTTATTGCCAAACAGATAATTATTTTGCATCCATGAAATAGCCGAAAAGCGTTGGTAGGTGTTAAAAAACTATAAAACATTGATTTAAGACAAACCGAAAATAGTGACATTTTATTATCCCAGAAACATAATATTCTACACAAATATCTAACAAATGCAGCATTTACAAATAAATCATTTGTTACGACCATATCTTCATGTTATGACACCCATAACCTTCTCAACAGACCTATGACCATTTCGTGTCAGTCGTCGAATGCGTCAAGCCATCAAACCAGCGAGCCATCAAGCGGCCGCCATTAATCGCTAATGAGTGACAGAGAAAAGCGCGGGAAAGCAGTGGACGCAAAGATAACGCGCATTCTGCCTAGTATCGATACGCAATAAATGTTTATTTCAGTTCGTTAAATAACTTGGGGATGATTTAATGATTCGGTTTTTTGTATCTTGTAGTTTGTTGGTAAATTATTCGATATTTGACCTTAGTTGAAATATTGCGTCAATATTCGGCAATAACTTTGTTAGCATCATGCTGATCTGATCGTTTCTAATGTCTACGCTAATTATTATGATCGTTCATGGCCACCGTTGTGCAATACAAACCAGATCTATGCAATCTCTACAGTAAAAACGGTATGTATTGGAATAGATACATTAATCATCCTCATTTAAATCTCCTAGATAAAAACATTACGAATACCAATCTAAATAAATATACCTCAATGAACACAAAACCCAGCCTACACAAAGCATTATATCTTCACTAGAAGCCACACAACATCTCAAACGCGAATAATTCATAAAAATATCATCCAGCACCTTAAAATTATCCGCTGAAACGCACGCCGCGTGTTCCGCGGTAGGTATAATTAATTTAAAAAGCACGGTCTCGATTAGCGACTGTTTAATGTAGGAGGTACATTGTAATTCGGCGAGCAGACCGCTCCCGGCGATATTGGGTCAACATTGTCCAAACGCCTCGTACGATGAACTATGAGCATTATCGAGCAACGTTTCGCAACTTGTCGTAAATCACTACACGGGAGGTTTGATCGAAAACGAAACAGTTCGACTGATTTGAATTCTAAAAAAAGTGCAGAATTGACTTTTGAAATTAAAAAGTTGCAGAATTAGGTTGGAGTTGAGAAAAACAATGCGAGCACTTTCCTTTTTTGAATTTACATGGAATGGCTCCTAAATGGTTTCGAATTGTCATTCGTTTTGTTTTTTGTAAATGTTTTGTTTCTATTTTACGTAGTTAATTAAACAGTGCATAAATTTATTAGTTTACTATAAAAAGTGAAGATAGTAAAAATTCATCCATCAAAAGAAACATGAAAAACTTTTGGGAAGAAAAACTCACAAACATTTTTCTCATTACATTTTAAATTGTTCTCATAAATAAAAGATTGATCGTAGAAAACTTTTATGAATTCAAAAGCTAGGTATTTGTTTTTATTGGTGTACAACAAACAGTTTAATTTTACATTCTTTTTCAGAATATATAAACTGAAATGTGGAGGTTATTACGAAACTGGAATGTAAACAAATACTAACGAACACCTTGATTAGTTGCAAAACTACCAACAGAGTGGCGGCGGCAACGTGAGAGTTAATTACAACTACTACTCTAATTACCGGTTCATTTGTACGAATCACTTGCATAAACAACTGTTACATACACCATGGGAACCGTTTAACGTGCTGCTAACGTAAAGGTAACAGTTTGCGTTAATTAAATAAATTCGTCTCTTACAGATAACCACAGTATCGTCATAGCAAAGCATACCGCGACTCACGTGTCGACGTGTCGATATAAAACATACAACGGATCCAGGTTGCGATCGCCCACAGTTTTCAGACACACAATTTTAATGCATGCTTTTTATTTTGTCATTAACCTTCGGGGTGCTCCGGTTTCGAATCGGCAACGTTTTATTTTTGAAACACGATTACGTTGCGGTGATTAGCGGCCAGTCCACGCGTGCACACCGCTCACGCACTCACTGGCGGCTCGAGGGCCCGCACTGCACCCCCGCACCCACTGTGATCGAAAAACTTCAAAAATTCGATAGAAAAAAAGTTCGCGTTCCGTTTCCAAAAGTTGCGTTGGCCGGTAGAGGCGGCGCGCGGGGCAGGCGCGGGCGGCGCGCACAGACGTTCGCGGCGACTGGCTCGCCTCGCTGAAAAAGCTCCTTACGTTAAATACATACAGGGCGATGTGCATTCTATTTATAAACTTAAGTTGGGCGTGCGGCACGCGCGTGCAGCGCGCCCGCCACTGCCTACATTAACATCATAATATTTGAAGTTATTAGGTCAGCTGATGAAACGTGTTGCGGCACACGGGCGCGCTCGCGCACTACAATCACGTTAATTAGCAGCACCTCTGTACCGGCGGCGGCCCGACGGCCGGCCCGGCGGCCTGCCCGCGTGTTGACGCGCCACCGGTGCATCACACGCTAAACAGATCGAACACTAAGTAGGTATAATAGTTACACATTGGAAGGGCTCCAACAATAATAGAGATATGTTACGTTTATGATGATCGTGAGAACCGTTTTGACGCGCTCCGCCTCGCACCCGACGCGGTCCGTTTTACATTTTATTTTATTTACTAAAATAACATCTTTAGTTACAGTGCAAACTATAAAAACGGCAATAAATATTGAGTTCGACATTTGAATTTATTATCGTAAAACAAAATGGCTTCATATTTTGTAATGGTTTTTCGAAAGCTTTTATTTGCGTCAACACCTCGGTGTCGTGAGTTGTCAAGTGCGTGCGGCGGCTGTCACGCGCGACGGACGCGCGACGTCGACGCGACGTGACGACGTGACGCTACGTTGACGAATATGATTTACAAAGTTGACGGAGCTGACAAGACAGTTTGTTACACCGTGTTACGAAGGAAACACGTTAGTATTTTAAAACAGAAACAAGACGTAGGAATCAAAGACTGATCGCGCGTGACACGGCGCGGATAAATCTTTGAAGTTTGGGCGGACATAAACATCTCAGCACATATAACAACTAAATTGGACGTGTTGAAATATTCTTCCATATTTCTTGTTTTCATAAAAAATAGGAGATTAATGTAATAATTTATTATGTTTATCGGCACCGTGTAAATGAGTTGAGGAGTTTATTTCTTAGTGTCAAACTGTCATACGCTTATTTTTATTTTGGCAATATTTTATATCACTAATGTTGACTAACTAGCGAGAGTGTCACATCCAAGAAATATGACAGAACGAGGAAATAAATACATGGTATATTTAAGAAATAATTGGAACTGAACGATGTTCAGTAATAAAATAATTAATTGATTACGTAAACAATGAATAACTTTACAAAACTAAAGATTATAAGTGACACGTGAAACTTGCTATAATAAATAATATGTAAAATATGTATTGAAGCCTGTAGTGATCATAAAGTGAAACTGGAGTATGCAAACGAATATTTCATTGGCGCCATAAATCAGATAACATATTTTCTTTTGTTCGTTCTTATTTCCTTCATAACAGAATTGATATATCTGATTTTAATATAGACCAACATGAGAGTCAACTGAATTATTCTGAAATACAATTTTCTTATTGGTGAGAGGTGAAAATATTAATAGACGTGCTTTGGCCTAGAAAACTCACGAATATGAAAGTTCTATGATGTTTTCAGCAGCAATTAGACCAACATTGTTTCCTTAACACGTTCAGTGCCGGGAATCCTCCTGGAGGGTTCACCTAGTCGCATATGTCACAAGCACTCGCGGAGGCATTTTAAATGTAGGTTTTTCTTAGCGAATACAGCATTAAAAACCGTGAAAAAAAATCTGATATATTTTAACAAGATTTATTAGTGCGTTGGTTTTAAAAACAAAGCAAACCACTAATGTTTTCACAAAACATTTAAAAAGTTGGAAATTACGTATAGCGACAAGACTCCCTGAAAAAACTATGTTACTTCGTTTTACAGTGTTTTATAACACGGTTTTAAACTTAAAGCCGTTGACCGTCCGCGATGGTTAACTTTAGCGCAAACGTAATGCCGGTAACCCTCCGGGAGGGTTCACTTCCAATATGTATGGCGGCATGGCGTATGAGTTCTATGAAAAGTGGGTAGAGTCGATAGTATTAATCAAGACTTGAATAGTATTATTTATTCATGGATGTTTTTTCTCAAAATTTTATTTTATGTTCATCTTATTTTACTTTTGCATAAAATTCCATAAATTCCCGTGCTATCTTGTATGATTCTTTTCTAAAAATTGGACTGACACTTAAGGCGCCATCTCCACGGTGATAGTCACGCTGTGCCTTCAAATTATCGCCGCGATGATATCGCCGTGTGGAGATTGATTCATAGAGTTTCTATAGAATTTGATAGCACGGCGAGACTATCGATATTGCTGCGATTTTCTCGCCCGTGGAGATGAAGCCTAAGCGTCTAAGCACACTATGCCGAAGGTACGCGACCGAAGTTCTGCGGCTGATTTTACGTTCCGACGTATTCGGCTGATATGACACACTAGAAGCGCGGAAATTACGCGACAGAAATTCGGTTGCGCAACGTTGTGTGAATTCAGTGTCTCGAGCGCTATAGGTGTCGTGTCGTGTTGTCTAAAAAAACGGATCGTTTTACAGTAATAGCGATTACAGAGGTTTTAGAAGAGCCTGCCCACCTTCCACCACACCACCACTTCGGTAGGGTATAATGTGTTGCTATATAGAATACGTTGCCACCGAACTTACGCCCGACCGAAATTCGGTTGTAAGCCAAAACTTGACGTAATTTAGACAATTATGTTGCTAGTAATAGAAATAGCATTGCAGGTGCAATCACGCCGAAGTTCGGTCGCGTATCTTCGGCATAGTGTGCTTAGGCACTACAACGTAATTTGGGAAAATCTTTGCAAAAGCTGTGAACTGGACTGTCACACACTTGTAATTCCCTATTTTAATGGTGCATTTACAAACACAAATCTTACATGCGAAATACCTAGATATATATACTTATTTTCTATACTAATCAGTTTAACATTAGGATCACATGGCATATTAACTGGGTTACAATTACTCATTTTGAATCTTTCTAGAATTTTTTCAATATAGACAGTTTGATCAATTCTAATTTCATTTCTGGCTAAGTTTTGTTCAATCCTCCAACCAATATAATGATGTACGTAGCCAAGTTCTTTCATATGAAATTTACATTTCAATTGTTGTTTAATTTCTTTTCCTGTTTCTTCATTATTATAAAATATTAACAGGTCATCAACATATATGAGTATAAATAGAATAACTCCATCATAAGTTTTGTGATATATACATGGGTCCACAGATGTACTTTTCAGTCCCAATTCCTTTAACACAGATGTAAGTTTCAGATTCCATTGTCTGCTTGCCTGCTTCAAACCATAAATGGATTTATTTAACTTACAAACTTCTTCTCCATATTCATAAGATGGTGGTTGAAACATGTATATTTCTGTGTCAATGTCGCCTTGTAAGAAAGCGGTAACTGCATCCATTTGTTCGATAAACAAATTGCTGTCTGTAAGCCATGCAAATATTTTCGCCATGTGGTAATAGACACTCCGACCCACAGCGCAGAAACCACTCACCCACTGGCAATCAATCAACTCAGCCTATTGTAGTGCACTGCTGGACATATGCCTCTCCCAAGCTGCGTCACAACACCCTGTCCTCCACCTTTCGCATCCAGTCTGTCACCGCCACCTTCTTAAGGCCGTCGGTCCATCTTGCTGGGGGCGTCCCACACTACGCTTGCCGATACGCGGTCTCCACTCCAGGACTCGTCTGCTCCACCGGCCATAGGTCTTTCGACAAACATGGCCGGCCCACTGCCACTTCAGTTTGCTTACTATGCAAGCTATGTCGGTAACTCCGATACTTTTCCGAATAATTTCAACCCACTGTCGCTCTACCAAATTATGCCTAGTTTTACAGACTTTCAGGATAAACTAAACAAAATTTCCGCCTGTTAGTATGACGTAAGTATTGCAATTTCGCTCACTCGACACGTGCTGCAGCTTCTTAAGTGTGAGAGTACTAAAACTTTAAGCTGTTTCGCTTTTCGAGCATAATAAGGTGTTGTTACCAGTTCTAGTTTATGCAAATCCGAACTTTACCGGTGTTATATTCGTATTTTGCAATTTAAAAGAAAAATTTTAGTTTTTACGCTTGGGAATTTTTCGGGATGAAAAGATTATTTTCAAGAGGCTGAATAAACATTACAAACCAAATTAAATACCTAGATAGATAGATGAAATACTCTCCATTATATATAGGATAACATATAACCCATTATTAGAAAATGTGTGTGTGTTAGCGGCAGTTAAACATTGGGTCACCCTCTGTATTTCAGAAAATCTTTACCCTAAGCCGTAAAATATGAATCCTGAAGCAGGAATCGAACATGTCTCCTACAGAAGGCAAACCACTGTACCACTGTGACACTAGCTCATTAAATGCATTAACTCTGTAACTCGTAGATATAACTATCGTACATTTGTCACATACCATGCATATTAGACATCAATTCTGTTAAATCATACGCGTTTAGTGTCGAACACCACGGACGCGTAAAACCGTCAGATTCTATTAAACTGGTCGCGCAGTAATTAGTGTGGCGCTCGACAGATGGCGCTGTCGTACTGTTCCGTGACACTTTGATACGTAAACTGGTCGCAGAACGATGCGAAATTAGTTGCCGTTTTTTAAAATAGTTTGCATAAATATGAAGTTGTTGATATTTTTTTGGTGAAAATGCGTCGATCGTCGACAGTTAAGACGTTTTCATAGTTCGTGATTAGTAACATACAAATAAGTTACCTACCCATATTTTTGTATTCGTTTCTAAGTGCATCGAACACCGTTTAATCACACCTTGTTTCCCCGAAAGAGGTCTTATCGCCAGTTATGTTAAAGTCCATGGAACTTTATCATTTGGGCGACTGAGCTCTGCTCGGGTGAAAATACGGAGAAAACGAATTTTCCCAGATATGAGACCTAGCTAGATCGATTTTTCGCCCCCGTAAACCCCTATATTACACCTTTCATCGAAATCGTTAGAGCCGTTTTCGAGAACGTGATTATAAATATATATGTATATACAAATATTGCTCGTTTAATAATAAAGGATAGGATAATATGGAGCGAGCCTATTGTCATCAACCGGGTACAATTCCAGAGTCTGGGCAGCTGCTGAGAAAATAGTGCTTATTTGTGTTAAGGTAACATTCCGTACCCGACCGCAGGAGGCAACTGCAGGCGAAATGTCGCCATGACACGACTGGTTTCTATGAATTTCTATGAAATACCTTCCGTAGCTAGCGACACGTCGTTGGCAGCTACGGGCGAATGACAGGCGACACGTGCAGCCCAACCGCAGACCAGGGGCCCTACCATGAACATTTAAAATACTTGCCAAATGCAGGACAGGTCAACTTGGCAAGTTAACCTGACAGGTTTTCTATTTGTACCTTGAGCATTTCCGTCTGACCTGCAAAGTATCAACTTCAGACCTGCTACGTTATCGTTGACCGGTACGCCATATTATAAACAAACGTTCGGAAATACTTTTTCGCAACATTACCGGTTTTACGGTTTTAAAGAACTAGATAAAATTAATTTAATAACAGTTTATAGTGATCAATAGAATTCTAAAAAAGCTTTGTTTCGTAGCAAAAAATCTTATTTAACACGATTATGACGTTGGAGACCCTTTTAGATGCTTATGAAAGGTATAAGTACCTACTTGAAAAACTTACCAAAGTTATTGCTATTTTCGAACGACGATATCTAAGTGTTAAGAAGTATCAAATATATTGTAAACACCACAAATGTTTACGAGATCATTTTGAATATTGGAGATTCAAGTGGGTTCCTTTTTTGTAAGTTTGTTTTAACAGAAGAAACTGTTTCTGTAAATAAATCAGAAAAACAAAGCACGCATTTGTATCGTGTCTGTTGTTGAGAGTGGTAAGAAAGTGCAGTTATTTGGTAATAATGACTTAAGTTTCCTATGAATGATTGAAAACAGTGTGGAATTTTATAAATAATCACAAGGACATTGCAATGGGCTACAATAAAAGTGCTCAAACTCGAGAAATGTCCCGCAGATTGTGGACGGAAGTGACGGAACATTTGAATTCCATTGTTGGTGGTGCTATCAAAGATTTTAAACACTGGGCAACTGTAAGTTGGTTTTATATTACCTAAGACTACGAATATTCGAATTTCCCTTCGGGGAAACAAGGCGTGATGTTTATGTTACTACGAATATTATATTTGCCTAAAACATCTATTAAAAATTAATGTACCTATTGGTTTTTATTTTCTTCTATTCTCGTATTGTGTTCTTGATTTGTATTTCTTTTACATCGAATTACTAGTACCATTTCTATAACATATGTACCAGTTTATTGAACATAAAACTTTCCTTTGGATTTTAGCGATTTGTTTCACACTGTTTTTATCACCATCTTCCTCAAGAAACTCAATTATTTTCATCTTCGTCACACATCCAAAATAAACGACTAAGAGATTGTTTGTTTTGTTATCTACAATTTTAAAGACCGCCTAAATAGTTTTATTTAAACAAATTAACATGTACTTATGTTTTTTGTTTTAAATGAAAGAAAACAGTTCAATAAAAGTTACTTTTTCACACCTGCTTAATATGACTGCAGGGCAGTTCAGTTTTCAAGGTTATATACGTCAAAAAGGACGTGATGGTACAGCTTATCGCAGGTCAGACTAGTGAAATGCTGTCACGTGACCACTGACCGGCTTTAGTCACGTGATCGCTGGCTCGCCTGTTATTTGACGTGTTCATGGTCCAAAATAGCCCGACAGTTCACTTTCCGTCGGAAATTGACCTGCTATAAGAGTGCATGGTAGGCCCCCAGTAGTGCCGCCAACGCTCGAGCGATAGTCACGTTTTTCTATCTTCTATCTACCGACTGGAATACGAGCAGTTGCCGCCTGCGGTTGGGTTCGGAATCATGACTGCAGTGACATGACGCCGCGACGTGTTGCCGCGACATGACGCCGCGACGTGTTTCCGCGACATGACGCCGCGACACGTCGCCGACAGTTGCCTCCTGCGGTCTGGTACAGAATGATACCTTTAGATTTAAATTAATATAAACATAACTGACAGAATGAGACTGTCGTTTACTGTACCTACAACTCTGCCTAGCCCTCCGGGAATTCAAGTGTGACATAATGTATAATTTATAACTCGATACGTTGCACAAAACAAGACCAAGACATAAACTAATTCGTTTTAACGCTATCTCTTGATTGCTAACAAATTGCCGCAACCTTTACGAAAATAACATTATAAAAACTGAGAATTAATGTGTTTTTATTTGTTTTAATCAATTGACGGGTTATTTATGTTACCTTGCGCAGTCCCTACATTGTAAATACGTTGAGTTTATTTTCAAAATAAATACCTGTTCGGAGATTTTATTGGACTGGTTACGTCAATGATTTCAGCGTAAAATACACACGGAAGACATTATTTTGTAAATTCTAACATCAGTTTTCAAATTCTAGAAATACCTATTTTAACTTTTACTACAAATAAGAAAATTTTACCGGGTCATCAATCAATATAGGTATTGAATGAGCAAAGGAAGATGTGGTATTCGTGCTGTACATAATAAAATCTATTTCTAAATATCGTTACACGACGCAAGTCAAAATAACCCTTTTCAGAGCATACTGCCAGTCTTTTTACACGTGCAGTCTGTGGGTCAGGTATACGCTGAGGGCACACAACGCCCTGCGTGTCCAGTATAACAATTTATTCAGGATGCTGTTGGGTCTACCACGCTTTTGTAGCGCTTCCAGGATGTTCACCGAGGCCAGGGTTGATGGTTTTCATGCCATTATGCAGAAACGGTGCGCTTCTATTCTCGGTAGAATACATGCTAACTCCCACAGCATCCTGAGTGTATTGTGTGATAAGTGGGACAGCCCCATGCTGGCTCACTGGATACGACTGCACACGTAGGTGTCAGTCGTTTAATTTTTTTATTTAATGTGGTTTTTACTAACATTAGGTTAAGATCTTTACTAACAACTTATGGATCTTATAATTTGGTCTGAAATAAAGTAAATTATATGTATATTTTAGAACTTATTTATTTAATACCTTTTAAAGTTTTGAGGCAAGCCATACCTCCTTCTGCCTTCATCAATCTACAATTTGCACAAAAAAGTCAATAATATTATGATAGTTTACTTTTCAGAGACCAACAATAAAGTTAGTAAAATACTTAAAAAAATGTAAATGAAGTAAGTTTCATCACAAACAAAAGTACAGCTACAGCAACTGAGTGCGACCCACTTGCACAGGTGAGCAGTAAAGGTGGACACTACGATGTCAAATTGTAACACACGCGCAAGGGACAAGTGATCAGCGACCAAAACGTCTCGTAAAACGACTTGTTTAAAAAAATATCATGCTTTAAAAAATGTAAAGTAAACACTAAGCTGACGAGCTATCTGATGTAACGGGTTTATCGCTGTTTTTAGAGTATAACAACTCCACTAGATATTTGACGATGTTTTGCTATCCCTAGGGAGAATGTTGATGTTTTATGTGCCTGGACTTATTTTGTTTGAAGAAATAGGATAAAGAAGTAGTATATACTAGTAGTGTACTAGTGTACGGGGTAGTAGTTTATATATAACGGTCCTGCAGTGTTATTCTGTTAAAATCTCACCGTGAACGCTAAGGTGAAGTGAGCTTAAAGTGAGCTGTCATTCCACCATATACTAGGGATTGACACTGTTGACAGCTCACTTTCAAGCTCACTTCAGCTAAGCGTTCACGGTGAGATTTTTACAGAATAGCACTGCTGGTCGATTCCCGGGTCGGGCAAAGTGTTATTGGGTTTTTCCATTAGGAATTTCTTAGTAACAGCCCGGGGTTTGGAAGTTGGCGGCGTGATACCCCCGTGCCTCGGAAAGCACATTAAGCCATTGGTCCTGCGCGTGATCTCTTTCCGGTCGTGTCAGATTGCCGTCCCATCGGACTATGAGGGAAGAGAGAGTGCAGCTGTGTCTGCGCACACACTTATGCACTATATTATCTCTGTGTATAATCTGTTTGCACCGCCGTTATCTAAAACTGTCGCCAGAGCTGAGCCCCCTGTGTCGTACTTTAAGGATGCTTGACGCCCTCCTGACCACCAATCCTGAATGTGATCTGTGATGTTTTGCGAGAGTAAGTATGCTAGGTCGTCCTCTATTATATGTTAGTACCTATTTGAAATATTTTTGTTTACTATACCTGTTTCAATCTCAATGTTAATCAATGTTACCGTTTTAATTAACAATGAACAAACAAATTTTCAAGGAGCGCTACTGTTTACACATTTAGTGTAGATCGTTTTATATCCCCGAGCGGTCTAAGTTGTAAATTTTTCTGTCTGAAGTCTTTTAAAATCTCCATCGCCTGACTCTCATAACTTGGCCAGCAAGTACATCAAGACAAGTAGCACGTGCGCGGACACTAAACGTAGGTACGTAACTACCTACTGACGGGACACCGTCACAGAACGCGATAAACGTTAACATACTTACCGATTTACATGCGAATCACTGCGTATTGTGAACTGTCCGTCTGTCAGAGGACGGTATTGTTCGGAAGTCTTGTTGTTGCATGATGTTTAGGACAAAGACAAGAAGAAATCGTTTTGCGGAAGAAAGCAGAAGTTGGGTCTTCTCTATCACCAAAGTCAAATCATTTATTTCAAATAAACCCTATTAAGGCACTTTTGAAAGTCAAAAATTAAAAACAATAGAATTGATTCTAGTCGCCCCTTGCAAAAGGTAGTTTTCGTATGGAGAAGAATGGGCAAGAAACTCCACCGTTACTCTTTTAAAATCTTATCTGATTGACAATCTCGCAGCTTTATACCAGTAAATGTATCTCAATTCTAATCTTTATCCGTGATCTTTGACGGCTGCTTGTGATTCACCCTCTCAAAGACTCATATTGGCAAACTTGACCGTTGTTTGGTTACAGCCATAGATCGGGTTCGAGGTTGGGATTGCGATACAGTCATTATTAGTTTTATGATTTTCCTGGACCTGTGACTTAAGTAGTAAGCATTTAATACGAATACATACATAAACTTTGATGCACGATTTTTTATATCTCTGAAGAAGTCTGAGAGTAAGTATTTGACTTATTTAAGGTCTTATTTAATTGTAAATTCCACAAGTAAAATAGTTTTCTTTGGACCAGTGATGGCCCAAATGGAAACGACCGTGACTTACGAACAGTTGTAGGTCGTGGGTTCAAACCTAGTCGGGCGCGTTACTTTGTGTAACTTATTTCATCACCACTGCTCTCAAAACGGTGAAAGAAAACATCGTGAGGAAACTGGCATGCCCTAGAATAAAAATTTCGAAGACATGTGACATCTAACAAACGGCACTGGACCCGCGTGGTGGATTACGGCCCACTCCCTCTCACAGAGAGGTGGCTTGTATTCCAGCAGTGAGAACATTATACAAAATATTTTCTTAAAGCTTCTTCCCATTTGTATTAAGCACAATAAAGTAATTTTAACTATGTTAATCTCTCCGCGCTGACAAGCCAACATTACCCATTACTGAATTAATAATAACATAAACGTTTAAACTTCCTCTATGAAATAACTGCTGGTAATGTAACCGAGCTCATTAGTTGAATTAATTGTTGTTGCAAAGCGTTAAACAGCTAATTTGCATTTATTATTAATATTATACAAACTGCGACCCTTGGCCGCTAATTTATGCAGTCATTAGGAGTGCCATGTTCAAAACTGGGTGTTTATCTATACTAATATTATAAAGAGGAAAGATTTGTATTTTTGTATGTAACGAATAAACTTAAAAACTACTGGACCGATTTGAAAAATTCTTTTAGCAATGGATAGCTACATTATCAGCGAGTAACATAGGCTATATTTTATCCCCGTACTCCCACGGGAACGGCAACTACGCGGGTGAAACCGCGTGACGTCCGCTAGTGATTCATAAATGACAAAATTATTTGATACTGATCATGCTGGGATGTTTTTTGGAGATACTAGGAATAATATCCAGAACCCTATGTAATCCAGAAGTTAAAAAAAAGCGGCCAAGCACGAGTCAGATTCGCACACGAAGGGTTCCGTACCACCATACAATATTTGACACTACATTTTTTTTATACTTTATTTTTTTAATACATATTTTTTGTTTAGTTATTTTTTTTTTACTTTATGATTTTTTATTATTTGTGGTTATAGCGGCCATAGTAGTTTATACTCTGAACATTTCAAGTATCTACCTATTGCAGTTCAATCAAAAGAAACAGCTCTCTAACGGAAAGACGGGCGGACGGACGGACGGACAGCAAAGCCTTAGTAATAGGGTCCCGTTGGCTTCCATGGGTACAGAACATATTTTTTTTTTGGGTGGGAAATTATCTAATAACTTCTTCCGCTCTGGGCGGAGCGGGAGGGCGTGTCAGACTATTACTGACTAAAACCCATCCGTGTTTCTTTAGTTGCCATGTTGCCGGGGGCCACGGTATCCCTTTCAGGCTTCTTCACAAGCCCAGCAGGATGGGTACGGAACCCTAAAAATACAGTTATTAATTTAATTAAGTGGCCTAGTTTTAACAAAAAGTTTTCTAACTCTTAAAAGCTCACAGCGTACATTGTTAGTTATCTTTATTTTATCAAAAAATTACTCCCATTGATTCATAAACGTTTTACAACTGATTAAAAATTATTCGGATTTAAATTTTCCCATATAATATGTATTTCAAAAACATAAAACGTAATTGCACGATTGACGATAAAATCACTTCCTGACATGCAAGAGAAGCCAGGTAAAGGTGCTAGTACACAACTCAGTTCATCGATAGCTGTTAGAAGCCGCGTCACGGCGTCACGGCACACAATCCTTTAGTTTTGCGCCGATATATGTGGGTAGTTCGATACGCCTGTACTAACGACACACTGAACTGGACGCTAATAACTTGGTGATTGCAATAATTCGGTGTGACCGTCATGCACGTAATATTTATATATTTCGGAGTTTTGGCAGGTACATTATTTATTTATTTAGTAAGTCTTTATACACGTCATGTATGAGGAACAGGGTGTAAAATCCACTCATCCTCTATAGAAAAGGGAGGATCGTCTGACCAGACAAGTGTTGTGCCTGATGGGCAACTGCCCGACGATGGATGTCGGAAAGTAATATATGTGCTGATCACGCGGTTAACTCTGCTTGCGCGATACAGGATTTCACGTGACGTCAGTGTGATACATGGTTCGCATGTGGCGATGTAGATGCCACCACAGTGGACTTAGGCATTTATTACCTTAGAGCACAGATTAGAACAGATGGTTTATGCTTGTATTCTTGCCACGACACAATAAAGTGCAATTCAGGTCGCACAGCGCTAATTACCTACAGTTATATTCACCTAGAAGTTGCCTCTCTTTCTATCGCGTAACTCTTATATCTTCTGTCTACGTTACGCTCACTGAATTGGCCCGACAAGACGGGCCTGTCGCGTACTTGTAGCTTCATACCTAATATGCGGAGTGTGCCTTCTGTATAATTCCTGTGCTTAGGGTATGTTATGTGAAGCAATATTTGTTACAAACTAGCTGACCCGACAGACGTCGTCCTCTATAAATTCTAATAATTCAGAGCTTTTCCCAAATTTTATCATTTTTCGGGAAACTTTTCCAATTTTTCTTTCCATACTATAATGGAAAGAAAAATTGGTTTATGAAACTGTTGCATAATGAGGGGTATTAAAACATGAGTGTGTGTTTAAAAACCGAACCGTAGGCGAGGTTTTTAATAGTATCACACGAGTGTTTTAATACCTAGTTATGTGCAGTTTCACACACTACTTTATCTACTCTCATACATTGGGATTGAACCTAATACTAAATAAAATATCAAAGTTAAAGATCAAGAATAAATTTATAAATCCCACGAAATTCAGATGATCTATAAAACAAATGATGTCGCCTGCACCAGCACATCACCGCACATGCGTGCAGCGGGTGCTGCTGTCCCCCGCTTAAACGTTCCATTACAAAAATTGATGGAACTTCTTGGTGATATTAACTTCTTGGATTAGCCCTGTATCGTAATAAAAAAAAAATGTTTTATAGCATTATTTTGTTCAAGAAAAAGTGTTATAATATGATTCTATTTTTAAATTTCGGTATTGTGTTTATAAAGTATGTCAATGTAAACTCGTTCTGAAGTTTATAATTCGAATATTACGCTATGAGAGTACATAAAAACTTTATTTTTACTGTTACGAACATTCTGAAACTTGAAAAATAGCCTAATCGGTTCAACCATTCTCATGTAATGCGCTTACCAACGAACAGCATTATATTTATATATAGATAGATACAAAAATATTCTAATGACATTCATCCTAATCACGCTCAGTACCTAAAATAAAATTTAAAAAAAAACGTTTACATCATGTACATACAGTATTATTAATACAATAATAACTGTCAAACATAACTAGCGAAAATTGGGAGTACTGCCTCTGTCAACTCCTTGAAGAAATACAGTTTTGATGTTTTCACAAACACTGTAAAAATTTGAATGTGCCAATATTCGTAGCTTGCACTGCTACGCTGTAGCTACGCCGTAGCACTTCGTAGCAATATGGGAACCCTTTCCTAGACCTCAATTTGCCCGCAGCAAGTTGTTTTAATAGATTGATTTATATTTTAAATTGTGAATATTTACTTAATATTTTCCGATTTTAACTAGCATTGATGATTATATAGGTAGGTAATTAATATGCTTTTAAAATCCTTATTCTTGTTGCTAAAATTAAACCTTCATATTTTACCTTACCTTTTTTAAATGCCAACGGCCAACACAATTCACTCCTACTATACTCCAATAGCGTGATAACTAATCCCGAGACCCGCTAAGTAGCCAATTCACGATGACCGCACTAGAATCATTTACTTCACTCTATAGTCTATGGTAACATAGACTAAGTGAGCACTTAGCTTTATTGCTCGTATATCAATATTATTTTCCAATTTAGTTATCATTATCACTGTTTGGAATATTATAGTCATATATTAGGTAAGGGCGCGCCTATCTGGGAAGAAGAATTTAGAGGGTAAAGATCAATAAAAGACATAAAGTGGGTATTTTTGCCGGAGAGGAACTCGTGGCTAAGTAATAACAGCCGTACGAGTCAATCCATCAGGTTAAGCTATGTTTGCCGGGGTTAGTCCGTGGATGGGTGACCATCTTTACATATAGAAAGAAAGAAAGAAAAATAGGTTTATTTGTCACAGAAACACGTGCATACATAAAGGACAAGAGTAATCAAAGAATAACTTAAAGTACATAACAAATCACGAGCATAGAACAGAATTTACTGACATACATATCGAGACTCCTCCGTGCCTCGGAAAGCACGTTAAGCCGTTGGTGGATCTTTGACAGTCGTTACGGGTCATCAGAAGCCCGAAAGTCTGACAACCAGACTAACCAGGGGTATCGTATTACTCAGTTACTGGGTTGTGGAGGTAAGATAGGCAGTCGCTCCATGTAAAATACTGGTATTCAGCTGCATCCGGTTAGACTGAAAGCTGACCCCAACAAAGCTGGGAAAAGGCTAGGCAGATTGATTGAAAGTGGGTATTTTTGATTTACACTATTTTAATCTCACGTGTTGTCATTTTCGAGAACTGGGTCGGGCACATATTTGTAATATGGTACCTCAGAGTCCACAAGCTTATATTTCAAAGCAATTATTTATTATTAATTGTTCATTAATCTTATCGTTAATATTTAATCTACCACTAAATACATCTTTCGTAATGTTCAAAAGATTTTTGAAGTGAAAACTTCTTTAGGCACGTTGGGTATGTTTGAGATGGGACTAAACCATTGATTTCGCGACACTGTAACGCAATTTACAGACACCGTGGAGTAAAAGACATCAACGCATTAATTACCGCAGTGCGTGGAGTAAAACACATCAACACGTTGATTACCGCGGTATCGATTTTTTTTCAAGTATTCACTTCTTTCCGCACTCCCGGAGTGCCACAGTTTTTATTATTAATTGTTCATAAAATCTTATCGACCACTTATGAAGCCACACTTCAGAAGCTAGGTGCACGGTTGCAATTGGTCAAGAGCCAACAAGGAACTCCACGGTCACTAAATACATGTTTTGTAATATTTGAAAAAAAAATATTTTGGCGTGGATTCATCATTGTTCCATTAATGATTGAGGAAAGAGCCGCGTTTTCTTCCGTCATTGTTATTTGTGATTGTCTAAAACTGTTTGTTGATCAATGAGGAAATACTCGAACAGAATAATCCTACAAAATCATCAAGTCGTCACTGGAAAGGCAAAATTACTTAACCGCCACATTATTTATATGGCGTTGAGTATTTTTGCCTTTCCAGTGACGAAGTTATCATCACCACTAACCTGAAAGAACAGCGTGAAGGCGACCCACTGGTAGTACTTCCCGTACCTCCGGGGGGACGACCCCGCACCCCTCACTCCAGGGTATGCTCCTCCAGCCTCTCCGGCCACTGTGAAGGTCGAGTGAATCCAGCAGTAGGTGTTCAGCACGTCTTCTGGTATGTCCCTGGATAAATGAAAGGATTATGAGCAAATTGGAATCCATGAAGCATCCTTCAGCTGGCCAGTCCTTTGTAAAATTTGATAAGTAAAAATTCAAATTAAAAAAGTATTTTGTTTCACATAAAACTACATGGGCACTTATGAAGCCACACATCAGAAGCTAGGTGCACGGTTGCAATTGGTCAAGAGCCGGCAAGGAACTCCACGGTCACTCTTTAAATAAAAATAACTTTTACAATGCGGACTCGCCAATTAAAGGCAGTGAAGCTCCTCAGAAGTTAGAAAGAAACGAAAAGAGAATGTATTTATTATAAAGAAAAAAATGATAATTTATGCACCGTAGCATTCAAACCTTTCTCTGCCATACTCATGGGTTAAAAACAGGTTTTTTTTCACACGTATGTAATGGTTTAGTAATTTTCTAAATGTTTATGTCAAGCAAATAAGTTACCTACCCACGTGTTCAGAATTATTTACAAATAAAAGTAATATTTATGATATTATTATTCTGGCGTTTAAAGTGTATTCAGCAGTACATCTATGAATGTTACTGAATTTCGCAATAGTTTTAAAGTGAAAACAAAATTTTACAGCGTAACTATGTCATAATTATTATTTAGCTCGCGGACTAATTTAATTTATTACGCCAATAAAACTATTAACTGTAATATAATAATTGGCACACATTTTTGGCTAATGAGTTCATCATGAATAACCCCGCTGTTGAATCGTGACAGCGAGCGATACTATTTTCAACCTGAGCGTGTTATTCGCCTCATATATTATTTTAATAACAATACAAGTCATATTACAGAAATAAAACAATTCTTTTCGATACAAAAAAAAAAACACCGCTCATTTTTCCAACCCACGTTATTTAGGATATTTTGTTTAGCGCCATCTATTATTTTAAGTGCGAACTATGTGGTCCGCGTGCTAGCTAAACAGCGTGTTTTCTCACCTCGTGTGTATACAGTCGATGGGGTTGCCCACCAGGTGGCGCGTAGTTAAGGCTGCGCTAGCCGCCAGCAACGCGGCGGTAGTTGCACCGCAGTGCAGTCGGAATGCTATGGAATCAATCTTCGGGTTCACCCCTTGCTGTACACGGGAAAATAACACATAAAGCCATAGTTTCAAAGTTTAGAATTCAATTTTTAATGTATTGTTAATTTTGTTGATATTAAACATTCAGGTTAAAATCGGTGCAAATTGGTGAAACTCTTCGTAATCCACGCAGTATGAATTCAAAGAGATTTTATGTTTATGGCTTGCTCTTGACTCTCGAGCGAACCGAATGGCAGCAATATTTTTTTAAATGTGTTTATTAACAAGTACTTATAAAGTCAAAATAAGAAAATATCTGGGTATTAAAAGTAGGTAGCAAATTTTTTTATGAAGAAAAGTTGTAAGATTTGCAATCATAGCTTAAGTAGGATCAAGGGTTATAAAAGTAGAAACTTTTTGCACACTATTTACCATGAGGCCCTGTATACGTAAATACGGTATGCACATATCTACTTCCGATGATATCACTTATAAAATTATACACTGAATGAAACAAAACACTATCTCCTCAAGACCAAATGTCACAGAACAATAGGACCGAAGGACCAGGAAATAATATTACAATTAATATCAAGACAAACAAAGAAACAAATGTCCTTAATATTCCCGACAATATTACAATAATGTGTCGGTCGCAAGAAGCCGCGGCGCGTAACGTAACCAACTTACGTTACGTTACAACGCGATTAGTCCGGACTCCCGCGGTCTTCTTGCCTCTAGACCAGACTTACGTATGTTAATTAGTGTCGCAGACTAGATTATGGTAAATAGTTAGGTAACCTAGTTAAGTATGCGGTGGTGTAAGGGCTGCAATGTCCTTCGACGCTGTTTTAAGGCTCTGATTTAAAAATAAACTCAAATTTTATAGGAAACTGAATTACTAACATTTCTTTTAACAATTATTTGCACGTACTATGGAAATCTTCGCTTTAGTCTTACCAGAATACACATCTTCTAAATCCCAGAACTTCTTCTTCTTTTCGTGTGGTTTCCTCTGACTTGGCTTCTCATGCCAGCTTGACCTAGATGTCCAGAACTGGTTCAGAAATCACCCCGAGGATAACTATAGGTCCTCCATTTCTCAGTCTCAGTTTCCATCTCAAATTCACCTTCTGATCAAACAATCTGGTGTCGGTTTTGGATCAAAAGCTGAATTGACAAGATGAGAACATGAGTGCTGCACTTTGAAATTGGTTCAAACACGGTGATGAAAAACACCGTGAGGAAACCCGATGCCTGAGAGATATTTCTCGACGGCATGTGAAGATAAGTCAGAGGCCCATAACATACGGACGGCATAAAAAACTCTGACACCAGGTTAGTCAGTTACCATACGAAAAAGAAGCAAGAAAGACTTTGAACTTTCGTAATTAACCCGCAATTTACCCCTCAGAACAGTGCCTCGTATATACAATGGAGAGAATCCATTTGTGTCTACAGTTGGAAAGTTCGCCTGATTCATTTTTACAAGCTTTTTAACACGTTCAGTGCCGGGAGCCCTCCTGAAGGGTTCACCTAGTCGCATATGGAATGCCGGGAGCAATCGCGGAGGGCTCATTTTAAATGTAGGTTTTTCTTAGCAAATACAGCATTATAAACCGTGAAAATAAAATCTGATGTGAATAAGATTTATTAGTATATACGTTGGTTTTAAAATCCAAGCATTTTTTTTTTTGTTCACGGTTTCAAATATTCACAAAAAAAAATTAAAGGTTTGGAAACTACTTGACAAGACCCTCTGAAAATACTATTTTACTACGTTTTACAGTGTTTTATAACACGGTATTAAACCTAATGCCGTTGACCGTCCGTGCTGGTTAACTTTAGCGCAAACGTAATGCGGGTAACCCTCCCGGAGGGTTCACTTCCAATATGTATGGCGGCATGACGTATGAGTTCAATGAAAAGTGGGTAGAGTTAAAAGTGTTAATAACTTGCTTCGTTCGTATGTGTTTCTTGTTGCTTAGTAACCCATTTTTTACCCGACTACGGCGAAGCAAAAAGGAGGGTTATGATTTTATATGCATAACTCACCCCTCCAGACAGCAGCGCATAGATGCTGGTAAGGATCTCCATGGGCCTCCGCGGCTGCGGGGCGCGCTCGCGCCGCCGCCACGCGGCCGCGCCGCTGCCGGCCGCGGACACGCCGCCTGTGCGCGCGCTCGCGTCGCGTCCCCGACGGCCCCAAGACAAGACCGAGTCCCTGGGGAAGCGGTTCAAGGTTTAAACTGACACTTTAAAACATGTTGTATGTAGTTCCTGGAAAAAAGGTACTTTTGGAGGAAGAAAAAAAAAGAAGAGAAATCCATATTAGCTCATTAGCCCCTGAGACTCACCCTTCAGGGAATAGTCAAGCACTATTCCCTGGAGAAAGTTGAGTCTCACCTCAAGGACTAATGAGCTAATATGGATTTTTTCTTTCGTCTAAGAAAAAGGGCGTCTATGCTGTGGCAAATTAAAACTGAACTCACTAATCAAATTGTGCAATTGGGAATTTATAGATTCTATTCAGTTCAGGTTTATGAGTTTACCTTGAGCGGAGGAATGCATTGTTCTGTGTTGTGTTATTTGAAGATGCAATGCTTCGAGCTCGAAGATAAATAACACTAGTTTGGGGCAATGAAGGTCAAATTGATAATAAAAGCTGTTTACTGTTTATTGATAAAAACATCTACTTATTGGAATAAATGCATGGAAGTTAGATATTAAATGTGTATCGTATGTATGCATTTACATGAGCATGTATTTACAATTATGTTTAATTCTAAAGAGGAAACAACAATGCCATGATACTAAATTAAGTATCTTTCAAACCGAGCTTTTAAAATGTTTTAATTTTCATACTTTTAATTTTGATGAACTAATCAAATGAACATCGTCCAATTAATATTACATAAAGTAAATAAACCAACGCTAAATGTTAACATAAACAAGATTAACTCACCAAAGAAGTTACAGAATCCCTATCCCAATCACTGCCTAAACAAACACCAACAAAACACTAATAGCTACAGTCGGTATGAATGGAACGATCTCTACGTCGGAAGCGCACGCGTCGATTTAACACGTGTTGCAAACTAAATCTAGATAATTTAGTTGAAATCGACTCAATTGTGTACAAACGCAGTAAAGGCTCGGACACAACTACCAGGGGTTTAGGAAACCGCTGAAGATATAAGAATAGATATTCAATTAATAGAAACTCAAGGCTATGTTCTGTTGTCAATCGGGATGGGGGAGACTAGTTGTTTTTATTTTGTTTTATGAGAGATATATTTATTATCACTACTGATAGAAGTTTAGTGGACGTACTTAGTACGTGTATCTTCGAAAATGGGCAATTTTTTTTAGCTCTTTATTTTTTATACCAAGTACTTACCTAACCCAAGACCTAAAATTTCATGGACAACAAGTTTGATTGTTTTTAACTAAAGACATTTCATAACAAACTACAAAGTGTAAAATGTGGTGTGCGAGTGTGCTCCTAACTTTTGATTTTGATAAAAATAAATTAATGGATAGTGCTCATTTGAGAACATGAATGACAGCATCCTCATAAATCACATCCAGGATACATTAAAAGTTAATAGTAAAAAACAAAAAGTAAGTGTTTTAATGTTAAAATTAACAATGTGGGAAATATAAATCAACCTCTTAACGAGAATGTACTGAAACATTACAAGAAATAATCAATGAGCGAAGAAATAGGTAGGTACCTTAGTAGGTCTGTGTTCTGTACAAAGTTCAACCTATTAATTTAACCCTCATAATCTTAACCACATATTTGTCTCATTATGAAAGAAAAAGCCATTCAGTCGACAATATTTACGAAAAGCTTTGGACGCTCTCCAAATTACCCAAACTTGCGTGATGAATGTACTATACACCGCCTCTTAATCCCAGTTTACGTCTAACGGTTAATTAAATAAATCGCTCCGTATCATTATCGTCGAATAATAGTATGTCTTATGATTCAATTTTATTAGTAATAAGATACTACAAACATTCTTTATGGGCCTGGGCCTAACACAGTGCCCTGCGATATCCCTCTTGTTTTCATTTCCGAAACCGTTCGATTGAACTCTCATGCAAAGTGGACTTTGTTTTTTAAAGCAACAAACGGTATGAGCATCACTTTACCAAGCACTGTTCCGTTTTAAGGAGGTTGTCAAATAAATACAGGTGTCGGCCTTGTCAAACGCTGCCCACAAGTCGGCAGCCGGAGATTGATGTCTGAACAACTGCTGCTGTCGGCTTAGAGATCTTTGTCTGTCTGTATGATAGTGTGAATCACGTGTATATTTGGAACTCGGTCAAACGTCTGTTGACTTGTATCATACACTTTCATTGTTAATGGATATTGTGTTTATTTTTAATATCTCGTTAGCGAGCGGTGTGTTCTATTATAGCTTGTATATTTTTTATGTTTGGCTTGAGCTGATTTTATTGCTCAATGGTAAAATGTTTGTTAGATTATGTCTTGGAGCATTTATTTATATTGTGAACATTTGTTTATGAATTGTTCCATTGATGCCGTTTTAGATTGCTTCTATTTGAGTTATTTGGTCCACTCTTTATTACAGATGTATAATGGTATATTGTGGATAATATTCTACTCAGTTTTTTATGAATGAAAGTTATACCTTCTATTGGTAATCCTGTTCACTCGAAGTAGTTCTTGGCGGCCAGCTACTTCTTGGCGAACACCAGTCGTCTTGCCCATGGGGTGCGCGGGAAGCAGTGCTGCTCTGCGTCTGCGCCAATGTTCCTTATGTAGCCTACAGTGCTATGACTCATGAGTGTTAAAAAGTGAATGACTGTAGAACTAGACTATTGATTGATCCTTCGGTCCAGAATGAGTGCACTAATTAAATATTAACAACATTTTCTAGCTTTGTGCTTCTACGTCATTTTGATTTATTAATTTGTGTTAGAAATGAGAAGAATTTTACCTTCTATTCGCAATCCTGTGTGCGCGCACTCCTGGGTCGGGCCGTCCACCAGACGTCTTGCCCATCGGTCGCGCGGGGGGCCGCCGCAATCAGCGCGAGCTCTGCGCCCGCGCCATCCTCGCACCTACCACTGTTGGCAAAGAAGTGACTGTTAGGTAATACATCAGAGAACTATTATAGAAGGCCGTCTAATTGAATGGGTCGTCAAAACAGACAGAAGTGTTAGTGATTAAACAATTTTTTGTATGAAGCTGTTCACATATAGACGAATCCAGGAAAAGCCGCTCCTCGGTCCTAATGCTATACTATGATGCCAGTTTTCTAAATCATAAACGAAAATTAGTATCTTCAGATATGGTATCGTCGTCACAATACTACGAATAGGAGAACGGAACAAACACATGACGGTAATGACTGCCATCAGCTCCATAACTGCATAACTATGCAAATGTATGTCTTAGCAGGAATTATTTGAACGGAGCCTTTTAAGTTTTAGTTATTGTGAGGCTCTCTGGGCTATCATCACGGAATGACAGCTCACCTCACCTAAGTTTTCGCAGTGTACGTATTGTTCATGAGAAAAGAAGTATTTAGACTAATGAACGCAACAAGAACCGTGCAAAATTAACAACCCGGAATAAATTCCTTTCTCCAAAATACCACAAAAACAATTCGCGAAATCTATTAAAATTCCTTCTGTCCTGTCATTCCAAATTATTCTGTCAATCAAGTGATAATATTTAGTCTATATTCTCATATTACACTGGACATGTGACGTCCATTTAGCGGCAGGGTACTGTGTTATAGATGTATTTTATTTCCCGAGATAAATGGACTCTCGTTTACTGGTCACGACTTCGTTTGGCGTCATAAAATAGTTTAGTAACTGTCTCGTCGTTCGCAGATTCATGCATGGGTCGACATGGAACTACAATGTTACTTATGGAAGTTTTGTTGTATACAATCTTTGTTTGAAAGTCAAAATTGAAGAGCAAGTTTTCTTTTTAATAAGATGCATTTTATGTTTTTCACAAACGCTAACCTTCACCAAAGCAATAAGAACTATCGGTAGGCCCGAAAACCTATTTGTTCTTCGAAGGAATCAATCACCAACCGCCATCTTGATTCAAAACAAAAAACGAGCCTCTTCTCAAAGATGCAACATCAATAAAACCTAAAACCACTATTAAAAAACCTTGCTTACTCGTAGATAATAAAACTGATATTTATTTCATCTATTGCCACAACCATAGAGTTCCCTAAAGCCCCATGCTCATAAAACCCATTCAACTTTCGCGACAATGTACGAAACATTGCTTGTTATTGCTCATCGGAAAGAAACCAGCATTTCTATTGTATTTACACCTAAGAGCATCGTATCGTATCGTATAAATATCGAGAAGCCATTTAAATAATTGATATCGATATGTACGGTGCAATATACTCCGAGAACTTCTTTACCGATGCATATTGATTGGCAAATATCATTTCTAAGGTTTGGAATACGGTGTTTAGGCTTAGCGGAATAGACTTGCGAATCGCTACGGCGAATTTTTCTAACTTTAAGATGCTGAAAGATAGTTCTCTGTTCACCTTAATATCAACTAGAAGAAACACTTTAATAGACGTCCATACATTTTTTTCGTGTATCTAAATTAATAAATTCGTCGTGCGATTTTATCATTTTATGCTCATCGTATTGTCTTTAAAATCCCAGCCTTACATTGAAATTTTAATTAAATATCATATTACAGGAGAATATTACTTAAGCTAATAACTGTATTTTACCAACGTAGTTTCTTAAAATACAATACCAGCTTATTCGTCATTCGTCAGTCGACAGCTGACAACTAAATCAGACATAATTTTTCCTAAACACATGCAATTATTCGTAAATATAAAAACCTATCTAGGAGAACAGTACGGAAGGCTAATTTCCCAATCAAAAAAAAAAAAAAAAAAAACAATTAGGCAACCACTAACTAGTTTTAGAAATTTCATGCTTGTGCTTTATTTATATATTAACTTGCCGTGTAATCTAGTCCTAGTTGAACAATAAATCTTTATTATTACTAATAATAATTTTAAAAGTTTAATTGAAATGAAGTGCGGAACCTAGGACCACAAAATCTATACGTAATCTATAAGTAGTTCGAGGTGACTAAGAGGTATTTTATTACATAGTAATTTATGTTTGATTGCTTATGTTTCCATCTTTATCGGATCACGAAGTCATGGCCACTTTAAACGTGATATATTGGGTTTAAACAATTTGATAGGCCGTAAATACAGATTTATCGGGTAGTAGTAATCGAATGACCTTTCCTTTAGCTTGTGCAATTGCACAGAAATAGGTAAAAATGACTATAGTTAAACTAACTAGATACTTTGGCCAATATAGATTTCACAATGGGGAAGGTCATCAGTGAGAAAAAAAATCACTAAAATCTCTGATACACCTATGTTCTATGTTATGGGGTTTTGTTTCCACACTTGGTCCCTCAGGTGGACCATTGTGCGTTGGCCATGGCGGCTGTTGGTGGTTATTCATCTCCTGGTCTGTTCAGAACATTTGTGTAAGATTTGGGTGACCCGAGGGTTTCTGTTCTAATCTGGGTGACGTGTGCATTCAAAGAGTACGTGTGCGACGGTTTCCTCAGCCTCCATGCATGCCCTGCACACAGGACTGTCCGTTATGCCTATTGTGTGGAAATGTTTGTTTAGCGAGCAGTGTCCTGTGATGATCCCTGTTACCAGGCGCAAGCCGTTCCTGTCCAGGCGTATCAAACGCCTGGTTAGCCTGCTATTCAAGGATGGCATAGCTTCCTTGGACTGCCTGCAGCCCGGTGTTGAGGTCCACCAGTTCTCCGCTTGTATGTGGGTGAATTTCTGTAGCCACCTGCGTATTTGGTTGAAGGGGATTGGCACGATAGGCTCGGGTCCACAGACTGACGTGCTGGATGCTCTTCTAGCAAGTTCGGCAGCTGCGTCGTTACCTAGCGATCCACTGTGTCCTTTTATCCATTGCAGTGTCACCGTGTAGTATATTGTGACATTCTAGTGTTAACTTCGAGGTAATACACCTTTCTTACTCTCACCCTTTGCCTAGACCAAGCATAACATCACAGCATCACCCCTGTTTTCCTTGAAGGATTAGGCAGAAGTGAACCTATAGTACACCCACATTTTGCCAGTTATATAAGTAAGTGCCATGTAATAGGGGTTGCCATTAACCGGGATTAAATCCAGACTCCTGGTTGCTACAGTTTGAAAAAAATTTTACGTCATATATTATATAGTTTTAATAAATCACTGAACAAATTAATTGATAAAGATCTTTCATTACACGTGTCCGCTCTTCCGCTCCCCGCTCGCTTCCGCCGCCGTCCCCACCCGAAAGTAGTTCCGCGAAAAGTGCGCGGAAATCGAATGGGATCTCATTCCCGCGCGATCCCGCTGCGGATAAATTTCCAGGACGCGGGAAAACGCTGAAATTTCACGTTTCACTTATCGCCATGTGTAATATTAAAGTTTTGTCTAGAATTTCTCAATTTTCTGATGTGTAACGTGGATCGCGTAAAATTTTATGTTTCCGTTTTACGAGCTGCGTCGATGTGACAGATATTGAGTTTTTTGGATTCTGAGTGCTTGTAGTGGGTTATGTTTTTCAAGTTAGATTTGAGTTGTAAAATGGCTTTTTGAATTTTAGCATTTACCTAGCTTTGCCAACTGCTGCAACAATTTTAGAACACAGATGTGGCTTTAAAATTTAGGAGTGTCTAAGTTTGATATGAAAACTTATCTCCCCGCAAACAGATTAGGTTTTATGGATGTTTTAGAGAAGACCTTTTAACCAGCAGTTTATTCATATAAGTTATTCCTTCCGTTGTGCTTTATTATTGGTATAGATTAATCATTAAAGTACGGTACTTAAAATGTGTTTCAAAATAAACGAAGAGTGTATATTTAAGTTTCATATTTGACATGTAATGAGCATCACACAACCCCAATTAACTCTTAAAATAGACTTCAGCTAAAACCTATTCCTATTTCCCATACATAAAGTTTTATTCATCCATCAAAATGTGACGCCGTAGTGCAAGACAACTAGCAATATTCTCACTCACAATATAACAGATTTCCATAAATCCACGTACATACTAGTGGCGTATTGTAAACGCAATAAATCCCAAGTTTTACGGTAGCAGTAAAAGTATTGCGACACGCGCCGATATTTACCGATACGCCAACAGGACGACACTACGCCGGGTACGCCGAGTATTTCATCCATGCAATCTTGTTGGTGATGGCTTTAAATTGGTTTAGGTATCCTGTTTGTAACTTGGTATTTTCGGGTTGAGTAGTTGTAAAATATAGTATGAAATTGACAGAATCGAAACGACATTATTATATTTTAATGTAGGACGGTATTTGATGTGACTTTTAAGGCCGCCCTTCATTCATATTATCATTGGAAAACTTGAATACTTCACAACTTCCTATGTAACTTTATTTTCTTTAATTTAAACTATTCAAATGGTACTCTCGAAAAACATATTGAGCTGTATGAAGTTCTTCGAACAGATTATTTTTTCTGTGCATTTTTGCACAGAAAAAATAATCTACGTTACAATATTTACGTTTAGTGGTCGGAAAATTCGGAAGTTTGGTCATTATCTATATTTACCAAGTTTCCCGCTGCGTAACTCTCCAAAAAATATAGCGGCTTTCTTTTAAAGAGAATTTGTATAAAATAAGTAATACGACAAAAAGTCAGTTAATTTATCCGTTCTAAAGTTCATGTTAGAACAGGAAAAGTTTATATGAATTCTCGTGAACGCTTTTCTCTTGGTTTCACATTTTTTTGGCTTGTTTACTCACTATCCATTTATCTTAAATCGGTATAGAGCGCACTATCCAGAACGGTCGTTTGTTAAACGGTTTTAAATTTTCTTTCTTCGTAGTTGCAATTTTTAAATTATATTTTCCGATGCGGAATGCAAAACCAAATTTTATGGAAAAGCACGCGATTTTCATGAATATTTTATTGTCATTGAAGTTGCATCTATTGTTGTTAGTTAACTCCTTAAAGTTTGAATAAAACGTGCGGCAATTTTTTTTTTTCTTAAAATTTCACCCCTTAATTGCCTTTGCCCAAGAGGTATATGAAATGCCGTAAACAAACTTTAAAAAACAATTGAAGTAATAACCGCTGAATAACCGTTTAGTTTTATAGTAATTTTCTCGTAAAAACAAGGTTATTCAGAGCTCCAATTCAAATTGAACGCATGTCATAATGCAAAAATACAAGTGACTTAACGCGTCGTACAATTTTATTAACAATCACGTTTTACGAGACCTGCACCAACCGGCCACCGCAACGTTACACTCGACTACGTGCCTCACAGCTCCGCCATTTTGGACTCGCCGCCACTAACGTCTGTCCCTCGTGAATAAAAAACACAGCGTTCGTTAGATATTCTCTGTGAAAGTAATTTTTACTGAAAAATAAAATGGATATGGGCAGTTAAAGTGAATGTTGCAGTGCGGAATGGCCGCGTTGTTCGCATTGGTCCTTGTCTTCGCGGCGGTCGCTTCTGCCGACACCAACCACGAGGTAATCGTAATTGTTTTGTTGCATAGTCTGAATTGCAAAACAGCTCCGGAAATTTGGCAACAATGCATGTTCTGATAACGGACGCATACAGATAGATGTAAATGCCGCCAAGATAAAAAACTACACGATTTTATTTCGAAGTTTCCATTTTTGTAACATTTTATGAGATCTAAATTGCAGGATTTTGCATTGTAGCGTGTTCTTAAAAACATTTATTTATTTTAATCGCTGCGGAATGCATTTTCCATTGTTCAGTTCAGATACGGTTTCCGAACAAAAGGACCATTTTTATTTCTGTATCTGCTGCTAAATAAGGCTTTTAAAATTAAATTACATTTTCTATGGAATGTTCACTGAGTGTTACTTAGGAAACACGCACGAAATAAAAAAAACAGTGGCACTCTGGGAGTGTCGACAGAAGTGAAAACTTGAACAATTTAAAAAAATACTTCCAAAACCTTTAAAGTAAAAATACTTGCACAGAACATTGATCCGTAACGTAATATAAATAAAGAGCACAATCGCGTTTACAAAAATGAGGTGTCGGTAACGTGTTTTTTCCCATCTCAAAAATGCCCAACACGCCTAAAGAAGTTTTAGAAGACTTCAAAAAAACGCAAACATATTTAAATAATATATATTTTTTTTAAATTGCTGTCATGCTTACGCTGTTTTTGGTCTGAACAGCAAGAACTAAACTTACATAACTAGTGACATACAAAGAGGATGTCAGTAGTACACGAGAGTAAATATTTATGTAGAACTTTTGTCCCATCTTCCTACGATGCTTATGTTCATCATTACCAGGCTGAATTCCAAAAGAACCGGTTCCTTGCGAAGACCATCGTGGAAGCTCTACAAGACACCAAGTTTGATAGTGAACTGCTCTTCGACCTGAAGAAGGAGAACCAGGTATACCTCAACCGCACCATGTCGCTCATCATCAAGTATATTGTTAAACGGTGAGTTTATTTTGTAAGGAATCGAAATGTATGTATGTATTTGTAGGGATTTCACTTGCCGTTTCTCGGTCTCGGAAAGATAACATGAGTTAATGGATTTATTAAGTTGGTTACGGGTTCAAAACTTCGCATAAACCAAGGCTAAAATGTAGATACCTAAAAGTCAACTAAATCAATGAAAAACCTGGACAGACTGGTCTAAAATCACCTTCGCTGTTCGCTAGCTTGGTGATCAACGCTCGTTTCCTGTACCTATGGCATAAACCAGGGTGTGTACGGCGCTGTTAACATTATATTTCATGTTGGATTCCCATAGAAACTGGCCGGAACGACATTATGGCTTACAGCGGCTTAGGATAGGTGCGTAGTTTCGATGGCAGTTACGTGTAAAATATTGATATTGAGACACATATGGGAAGACTGGAAGCTATTCCCATGTAGCTGGGAAAATAGAAAAAAAAAGAATTCGTCCTCTTAAATTGGAAAAGACCAAAACACAACTAAGAAGTATCTGCAGGACACAATTATTATTCTATGTGGAAGTTTGAGCTTTAAACTTCCTCAAGAATTGGGCTAGCCAATGCAAAAAGAATTTTTAATATCCGACCGGTAATTCCGGAAATTACCCCCTACATACAAACTTGCCTCTTTATAATATTAATAATTAGTAAGTTTTCAATTAGTATTAATACATATTAAAAATACCAACATATAAATATTATTTGCACTTAGATCAAATAATATTCTATCTTTGAATTTAAATCCACATACGATTATCACGTTTTCCCCTAACAATCTTATAAAATAAAACAAAAGGAGTATATCCTCGTAATCCTCGATATTTTTCATTCCATGTCTGTGCCGTTTCAGCGAGGTAGACAATTACCGCTCGAGGCGCACCGACGCGATCAGCAGACGAATTTATTCCGCGCTCATTATGAAGCTCATCGATATTGCTAAGGTATGTGTCTGAATATAAATATAGGATTTTATTGATACCTATTTTCAAAAGTATTCAAAATTTAAAACTTACCGTTCGTTAGAATATTCGTGTCTTTGTAAAAATCGAAGCGTATCTATAATCTATAAAGTCATCTTTAAGCGCTGTTTATAGGTGCATCGTCTTCACATTATTAAACATTTTAAAAGAGTAACGGTGGAGTTGCTTGCCCATTCTTCTCCATACAAAACTACCTTTTAGAAGGGGCAACTAGAGTCAATTATATTTTCTTGTTTATTTTGACGTTCAAAAGTGCATTTTATGTGCCTATTTGAAATAATAGTGTATTTATAATGTTGTTTTAAAGAACTAAGTTACTAAATGCTATATAATAGATAGGGTAGATTATTTAAAAAAATTGGACACGCATTTTTCTTTTTTTACGTAATCAAAAGATTACGGCGATACATTGAGTTAAAATGTGCCATGACGTCACTTGTATGTAGATTTTATACTTACTTGTGACGTAGCGACCCCCACTGATTGAGTGATTATATGATAATTAAGGTCCTGGTTCTCAAGGTTTTCGCACCGAGAGGTTAATTAAGGTTCCGAAGATTAAAATAATATCGATCTGTATTAAATGTGACATATCGTAAATCTCGTATATCAGAAGGAAAGTTTATTTAACGCACCAATGCATACGAGTCGACTATAAATTATTATTTAACTTACTGCGCTGGTAAATATGAACAGAAACCGTTCCTTTGTGCATATCGAACTGAAACAATGGCTTCGGACAACAATACCCGAATAATGTGAATACTTCATTTTCTGTAACAAGCACTGGCTATACTGTAAATAGAGGGTTTAATTTCTGTAGGAGAGACATTTGCCAGAAATGTGGATATTAAAAAAAAACTTCAAAGAAAATGAGCCCTATACCTCTTTAGGCTACAATATAAAGTACATACGCGGTTTTGAAAGAACCTTGTCCAATTATAAGTAGGTAGGTACAGTAAGAGAATTAGTTAATGAGTAAGTAAATTGACACCTTACGTCAATTTGCCGTAGCCTTTTGTACGCATATCTGTCAAAGAAATACAGCTATGATTTGAATTAAATACAGATAATTTAAGTTTTGTTGGACGCTGGCAGAATAGTCGACATCGGATCAGTTGCCAAAGAGGAGAAAAAAAAAATTGTTCAGGTAAAGGACGGACAACAGTCAAACACGCTAGTCAATGACACACTAACTTTAATATCGGTACGATACACATACATACATAACAAGTTTGTTGTCAACTTCCCTGAATTTACATTAATAACTGTATCAAAATAATTCAGAAATAGTTACACGCATACTGGCTGTGAAAAGTCCTTGTCAGGTATATTCAGATTTAGGACTTTATTATAACCATACGTGAACATACAAAGCAACTATGTTTCAAGGGTACAATGGCGTTCTTATCGCGGGAAGCGATATCCATTTATCGTAAAGGGACTTTGTTAAACTTAAAACGCGGAGGCAGACCAAACTTGTGTATTCTTTACCTTACAGTCCCTCAAATTATAAATGATGTTTATTTTGTAAATTGAGTAAAAATAACACGTCAATGGTGCCGATTCCCTTGTTCACAAACTAAACTAAATTTAAATTCAGTGCATCTTTTTCTTTCTATTTCATTAAGAAAAGGACAGAAGATAAATTTTAGTTTAGTCCTGTCAAATTAATCAGCGCCTGTCACTACTCCATACAAGTTTAGACGTGATTAAAAACTTGCCTACTAAAATTACGTCAATCTAAGTCAAGCGCTGATTAATTTGACAGGACTAAACTAAAATGTATCCTCTGTCCTTTTCTTAATGAAATAGAAAGAAAAAGATGCACTGAACTTAAATTTAGTTTAGTTTGTGAACAAGGGAATCGGCACCAGTGTTTGATTAAAACTAGATCAGATCGGTGTTTTCTACCCGACTCATGAGAGGAAACACCGAAAAAACTCAGAGGTCAAAGTCTCTTTTAAAGTCCATAATACAATTACATTGACATTCAGAGCATATGAGTACAATTTAAGATAGTGCTATACCTAGTAAAAACAGATAAAAAAATGTTTAATCTGCACAAAAAAGCACTTAATCTTTTTAGATTTGATTAACTCGATTTTAATTCAATTTTGTTCCCTAGGATCTGCCCAACAACACGACAGCGCAGAACCGCATCGACACGGCACATAAATACTACATGACTGTAGAGAATAGGGACATGCACGACCAGGTGGCTGACGTGCAAGTGTTCCACGCGTGTGCCAGACTGTACGACATCATGTTCACTGTGAGTATGGTCGCTACTGACAGCGCAGAGACACATAGACACGGCGTAGATACTACATATCCGTAGAGAGTAGGGACATACACGACCAGATGGCTGACGTGCAAGTGTTCCACGCGTGTGCCAGACTGTACGACATCATATTCACTGTGAGTATGGTCGCTACTGGCAGCGCAGATACATGCACAACAAGAGTAAGGACACTTACTAAATACTTACCATCCGGGTGTAAGTACTTACCATCGGCATCGGTTCGTAAGTACTTACTATCAGGCTTATAATGTTTTTTTTTAATGTGTTGTGTTTCCTTCTTGTTGCATTTTTCATATTGTCAGTGTTTATCATCGGGATGTAAATATTTACCATCGGGGTGTAAGTATTTACCATCGGGATGTAATAAGTTACCATCGGGGTGTAAATATTTACCATTGGGTCGTAAATACTCGTACCTTGGCGAAAGTACTTTAGTCCATTTAACTTTTGTTTTTAAAGTTATCGCGGGTCTCTCCGTCAAGTTACAAGTCAACAACAACAACAGAGCCTCGCCAAATGATATTAAAAGTTATTGTTAAGGCACTTTCAAACGTTACAATTAGTTACAATGGACCACACCCAAAATTAATGCCGACAATGTTATGACAGAATAGTGATGGCTGATTTACATTTAGCGAAAACAGGCAGTTGGCGATTTCTCCACAAGAGTCACAAATCAAGAGTTAAAGTTGAAAATAGGAAGAAGCTCTTTTAAGCCCAGTTTCCATGGTAAACAAAAGATATGCAGCATATTATGTTCCCAGAATCATGTATTTTTGTTACTGAAACATGTTGTCTATGTGTACAACAATTTTCCAACAACACATGAGTTCACATGTTGCAGAACAACATGTTGCACAACATTGTTTGCCACGATTTTTGTCCTAGATATTGCCCCTTTTATGGCATCTACAAATGGGTACTACACTACATGGTTTTGCCTCGAACCACAAATAACTAAAAACTATACTAGGTGTAATTATATTGTAATAATAATAAAAAAAAACGGCCAAGTGCGTGTCGGACTACGCACAACGAAGGGTTCCGTAGTTGGGATGAAGTTATCCCAAATACAAACTTAACATTGTAGTTGAAATACATGTAATCCCAAACTTTCCAACGGCAAATGTAAGTTTGTACGCACAATATTGAGAGATTTACCATGTTAATTTAAGACCATAGACTTCTTATAGGTTTTCTTGTAATCTATGAGTGAAGAACCATTCTGTGTATTTTTTTCAAAATTTTAAGCTCAGAAGTTTCGGAAATAAAAGGGAATGGTAAATTGTCTCCTATTATCTTAAATATCTTTAAATGTATTTATTTTCAAACTATAAAAAAATTGATATCCTCGCAACAAGCCCTTTCATTTGATATGTCACACGCCACAGTTTGAAATGTTTATTTTTTTAATTTTCTTATTTGCCCCTCAAATTGCCCCCGCACATTCAAAATTCATTTATTTACATTATACGTCCGTGTTTGGGTCACAGAAAAACATATGTGTATCAAATTTCAACTTAGTCGACCCATAAGATTCGGAGCAAATTGGCTGTGATAGACGGACATACAGACACACGAGTGATCCTTTAGAGGAGGTTCTGTTTTTTCCTTTTGAGATATGGAAACCTAAAAACAGCCGCTCAATAAATTTTATGTTCGCATAACCTGGCAAAATGTAAGGAACTTAATTTTTTTTTTCGTAAAATCTGGGCTGCTCCCATTGTAAAAGATGTTTATAATAATGAGTACAATGACTCCTTTTCAGTAATTTCATTTATTACACCTCGCATTAAATATATAAACAAACACCACGGTTCTATAATAACGCTGGTAACAATTGTATTCGAGTAGTAATCTCAGTTGAACCTAGTTGACAATAGAGACAGCGACGTTGAGAAATTAAGCTCCACCTTCGTGAAATGCTGTGTACTGAGCTGTAGGAATAGTTGGCTGCAAATATAAACTAAGGAGAGGCAGCGACATTATTAGTTGCACTTTGTGATCACATCAGGAGGATATATATATATTTTTTTATTTTTTTGAATTGTTCTTTGTTTTATCTTTTTATTACGGACGCTTCTAACGTGCACGTCTTTCTACATTGTTCTCACATGTATAATTTCAACATGAATGATGTAACCAATATTTTGTAACAATTTTTTATTTAAAAGAGTGTCCGTGGAGTTTCTTGTCCGTTCTTCTCCATAGGTACCTACTACGCTTTGGAATGGGCAACTAGCTTCATACCTATTTCTGACTGACCGATTCCTTGACAATTCAAAAGTGCCTGTAAATGGTTTAATTGAAATAAATGCTTTGAGTTTGAGTTGAGTTTGAGTTATCCACTGTCCGACAAAGGCAGGTACCATTGATAGCGAAAACATTTTTTTTTTACCACTACTGGGAAACTAGGCCTGAATCTCACCTGATGATAAATGATGATCAGGCCGAAGGTGGAAGTTAGCTTCACCCAGAATCCTCAACCACAGAGGAACTGGCTAGACAGATTTAGATAAGATGGTGGTAGCTAACCAGGCGGACTTAGAACAAGCCCTACCACCAACCAAACCGAGCAAAAAATGTTGCCCCTACAGGGAATTGAACCCGGGACCTCTGGGTCTGAGTCAGGTGATCTAACCACTAGATCACCAGAGGTGGTTAAAATTACTATTCCTAGTGCGACAATATAACTATTATTACTGTTTCTTAATAACTGGTTTACTTAACCACAAGTATGGCTACAAAAAACCGGCCCATTTTCAAACTAAAATGAATCGAATCGGCAAAACTATAAATCGTAAACCATATTGTCTGCGCGAGACTTGCAATTGATAAAATTAACCAACCTTGTTTTTTTACCAGACTGCAAAGAAAGGGTTCAGAAAAAAAAACTTAAATTTCAAACATTTACTGTTTTCTTTTACAGGCTCCGCGAATCTTGGCTCAGTTAGGTAAGCTAGACGACCTGACGCCCAGGATCCTGGTGCGGAAGCTCAAGGAAATGGACATCAAACCGGTTCATCTTGGAGTAGCCCTACTCATACAGGTTAGTAAAAGAACTTGACAGTATTTCAATGTCAAAACAGGATAAAACGATGACACTGAAAAAAAAAAACAAAAAAAAATAGTTTTTGGTAACGGCCGCGACCTACGAGTTGTATAGGTCGTAGTTTCGAACCCTGACAGGCGCTTTACTTTGTGTAAAATATTTCATCACCACTGCTCTCAAAACCGTGAAGGAAAACATCGTGAGGAAACCGGCATGTCCTAGAACCAAAAATTCGAAGACATGAGACATCTAGTAACCTGCACTGGGCCCGCATGGTGGATTACGGACCAGTCGGCCCACTGCCTCTCACAGAAAAGAGGTCTGTATCCCAGCAGTGGGAACATTATAGGCTGATTATATGAGTTTTATAATAGCACCGCAAAATCAAGTACTAACTAAGGAGGAGCTCGTGGCTAAGTACTAGCAGCCGCACGGGTCGATCCATCAGTTTAAGCTACGCTTGCCGGAGTTGGTCCATGGATGGGTGACCATTTCTACATATCGAGACTCTGCCGTGCATCGGAAAGCACCTTAAGCCGTTCGTCCCGGCTGTCATTCGTGGATCTTTGAGAGTCGTTACGGGTCGTCAGAAGCCCGAAAGTCTAGCAACCGGTCTTACCAAGGGGTATCGTATTACTTAGTTACTGGGTTGTGGAGGTCAGATAGTGCAGTCGCTCCATGTAAAATACTGGTATTCAGCTGCATCCGATTAGACTGGAAGCAGACCCCAACATAGTTGGGAAAAGGCTTGGCAAACTGAGCACCGCAAAAGCAACAGTTTCCCAATTTTGGGGCTTTTCCGAAATCACTACTGCAATGACTCAACTTGAAAGTTTTAAATTGAATGCAGTGCTAACGAAGCAAAACTTCTCGAAGCATAGCGCTACTGCTGAGCATTAGGCCCTGGATTCGATTCCCAAGTCCGGCAAGGATGGAGGATTTTCCATCAGGAAATTCTCAATAGCAGCGAGGAGTCTGTATTTGTGCCCGGTTGGTGGCAATATACTCACTCATTTATAATTTCATGCTCCATCTAAATTTTAAATTTAGAAAGTTGGTACGACTTGTTCCCACGTACAAAAGAAAATTAGAAAGGCCGCAAGACCCCTTACACATGGAACTCAAACAAAAAATAATAGAAAATAACCGCAGTGTGGGTGTGTGGCGGCATCCACATTGCCACATGCAAACTGCACATCAAAGGCCTGACGTCACACAAATCCTGCATCGCGCAATTAGAGTTTACCGCGCGAACGACATATTTAAGACTATCCGACATCAATCGTTGGGCAGTTGCCAGCCAGACACGACACCCATCTGGTCGGAGGATCCTCCCTTTTCTATAGAGGATGAATGAACTTTACACCCTGTTCCTCACACCTCTAAAGGTGTACTAAAGACCTCTGTCCATCCCTTCGGGAATTACAGGTGTTAATGTAATCTGTTATGTTATGTTTTTCCTTCCGACAGTACCACCTCCGCAACACAGTGAACTTTGCGATCAGGTCCAAGTCTCTGGAGGTGCTGACCACCAAGCCGCAAAAGGTGGGGCCGCAGGTCATCGACATGCTGAAGGCGCTCGCCTCCAGGATCCTGCCCATCGCTGAGTTGGTGGACATTCACCTGGTGCACTCCAGCCCCGCCTTCAAGGACACCTGCCCGAACACCTGGCTTGGCATCGTTAATAATAAACAACCTTGAGATTATTTGCTGTGAAGGATAGGATTATTATTTGGAGTTGACCTCTAGGTATTAAAATGTTTTTTTCTTTAGTGTGGATTATTGTGTTTTTGCGTTTTTAGCGTACCTATTTTTATGGCATAAGGTGGCAAACAAGTGCGCAGTCAGTAAGATGGTAAGTGATCACCGTCGTTTTCAAAACTATTGTGGCGCCATCTAGATCACCACATCTGAACTACATATCACACTCGTTACGCAAAATCCTGCATCACGCAAGCAGGGTTTACCGCGCGTCTAGCATATATAACGTTAGCAACAGCAATCGTCGGGCAGTAGCCCACCAGACACAACACCCGTCTGATCGGAGAATCCTCTCTTTCCTATAGAGGAAGGGTGAACTTTACACGTCCCTAATAATTTTTTACTATGTATAGAATTTTATAGTTGTATGCATTGAATTAAAAATTAGAAAAACGATCGAAAGACATTTCTCCATGTATTCAGAACTGCAGAAAAAAACAGTAAATACTATTACTGTTATGGGTATATATATATAGACTGATTGCTTTTTCTGCATGTTAGTTGAAAACTGCTGAAGTCGTTTTCAAAACAGTAAGATTTGAAATGTTGAACTTTAAAATCTTAAAATTGTATAAGATTTTTCTTATCACATTAAACACCGTGCCTCCATTTTCTTACTTGATTCTTGAAGAGGTAACTACTTAACGGCAGTATCATGTTGCTATAGAGCCCTATCCACTTATCCTATCTCCTCGTACCGTACATACACGCTGTTAATATAACACTGAGACTACAGAATACAGACTAGGAGACGGTGCCAACTGTTGTAATCAGCAATTACAGTTTTATCGCCACGATCTGCGGAAAAATGCCATCTTCTTTGTTCGTTCATTTCGGGCTTACAGTGTAATAAAACTGCCTGAGTAAACTATAATTATGGTGGTTATATTCAGAAGTAGGTAAGTATTGTTTTAATTTAAAACACAGAATGAAAAAGATTTTAATAAGTAAGTAAGCAATTTGTGTTTCTGTTCTGCAAATAAAATTGCTTAACTTTTGTTAGTGTCATCAAAGTAGACATGAGGAAGTCTTCTTGTAAACGATCGATAAATAGTCCGTGATCTAGAGACTGAACAGACTGCTATTGAACTTAACAACTCTTACATACCTGTTTACTATTCCAAGCTTAAAGTACTGACATTGTTTTGACCAGAACTCGAATACAAGTTTAGTAGGTGTCGTTAAACAACCGGTCAAACTGCGTCTTAAAAAAACTTTTTACAAAAAATACAACCGACTTCCAAACCAAAAAGTGTTTTTTTTTTTTACATAAAATACATCCGATTTCCAAACTACAAAGTGAAAAATAACTTTAATTTCGGAAGTCGGTGTCCTTTGGATCAGTATTTTAGTTTTATAACACCGACTTTCGAAATTAAAGTTATTTTTCACTTTGTAGTTTGGAAGTCAGTTGTATTTTTTTTGTAAAAAAGTATTTTTTCTCACTTTTAGAAAGAAAAAAAAATCGTTTATTTGCGGTAAACATGACGCAAAGAAAGATTAAAAAAGAACACGTAAATAACAAATTGGGGGAAAATATGCGTCACATACACGCAAAACGGCCACCGCTCAGCATAAAGCTGCGTTCCCATGCGAGACAGAGCCCCAGCGCTGGTTTTCAGCGATAGCCGGCGCTGACGTGATGACGTCAACCGGTGCAGCATATAGTGAAATAACAAATAAAAAATAAAATAAATTCAAAACTAGTCCTAAATGTTTATACAAATATAATATTTAAAATGGCAACATTTCTTGCCGTCGGCGACTCACGCGCCGCAGACTTATTACAATCTGTGCGCGTAGAGCAGCTGTCAAAAAATATTTGCTTGACGTTTAGTGGGTTGGTTTGTAATTTATCTAAGTTACAATAGCTTATTGTCAACTGCTCATCAATACCCAAACACTGAAAAAAATAAATAGCTGAACTAGTTCAGCTATTGAAAAAATTGTCAAATTTTGATTAATAGAAACCAAAGTTTTGCTAAAATAGCTGAACTGGTGTTGCTGATACATCTCAAACTAGTTATGCTATTCAGAGTGCAAGTGCTGTTAGTTAAAATGTGAACGAATGCTTACTAAAATGAGTTAGCTAAAGTCGTTTAGCTACACGGATAAAATGTTTGATTACTATTAGGCAAACTCAAGATCTATTATTAGGTCGCATGTTTATTCATCTTTTACCAAACGAACGTCTAAAAATAGTTCAATAACTTATGTTAACCTGTAGCATTATTTTTTTGGCTAATAATTAATAATACTTCTAGTTATACCTAACAACATCAAATACATGATGAGTCTAAATAAAATTCGATAGCTCATTACAAAACTGTTTATAAATTGTTTATTAAATATTGTCCATAGATTACAAAAACAAGCTTGGTACTGAAAACTAAACGCTCGCATCCCTTGTCCCTTGCTCCATGCTGCACGCTCCTCCGCCGCCGTGTCGCACTCACGATTCGCGAAACTCGCAATACAAACGTGTGTCGCGCGCGCTGCATGTATTTTGTAATTGTATTCTTTATTAATTGCAATTATAAAGTTAAAGTAATTGTACTATTCGTCATATCGCATGGTATACATGATTTAAGAAGACGAAGGCGAGAACTACCTGGCATGAAGAAGGCGATGGAACTTATGGCTAGTTAGGCGGTTACCTAAGGACTCGAAATGTATGTCCAGAAGTTTGCAGGTATGTGCGATATTTTTATCAAATTATACTTAAATATCAATGATTTCATAGGTGTGAATATATTCGAAACTAGGTATTTCTGTAACCGCTTGAAGGATTTGAATGAAATTTGGTACTTATGTAGATAGTACAAATAAATGAATCTATAGTAGATTTAAATCTAAATACGTAATTGTCTTTTTGCAGCAATTGAAGGACTTCAAGGTTTTGTATCCGGACTCTGATGAGAAATTAAAAATAATTGTCATTTGACCAAACACAAAGTTATTGAATACGCAAAAAATAAAAGGGATGGAGTTCCAAAAGACATCATAGACAACATTAACTTCCTTATTTACTTAGGTAAGAGTTTTAATATTTCTATTAATTTGGTGTAGTGTCCATAGATGGACCACTAACTATGTAGTTTGAGACTAGATAATTTGGAAAAAATATAGATTTTGGGACTTACTTCATCATTAAATGCTTGTTTTAATAGATTTTATCAAATTGAATATTTCATGTAATTATTTCATTGATAAGTATTTCACTGATATTTTTTGTTTCCAGATAATAATGAACAGGCAACGGACCTAGCTGCATTTATCGTTTAAATAATTTATTACTCCTATGGAGTAGCAGCTCGGAGTCTGGATTTGTGCCTGGTTGATGGCAATAGGCTCGCCCCCTATTATATGGGACTTAAACATAACTGGCGAAATGTGGGTGTACCTGCTACAGGGACACCTCTGCCCAACCCTTCGGGGAAACAAGGCGTGATGTTATGTTATGTAATTTCCGTATGAATATCAACTCGGTGCATTTTTAATGTGGGAATTTTCATGGACTAAACTTTCTTATAAGTAGGTAAGTTTTGCCAGATAAGAATAAATACCAAAATAAGAAAAAAAAGTAAACTACGTTTTAAATCGATTCCACCCCAACACAATTTCAGATTGACCTAATTTTTGCAAAGGTATGTCCTGCTAAGTGCACGTTTTGATATACATTTCAAAGATTGTTAACATAGTCGTTTGTATTGGGTTATCGTGAATAATAAAAGTACTAAGTCGATTGTGTTAACATAATTTTTTTAAACTTATTAAACCTAAATGTATCCTTACTTGATTCTTTTATTTTTTATTTACCCACATCAAGTCAATAATTAATTTCTTTTAAAGTGTTATTGTAGTTACAACATTATAAAAATATTGAAGTATGTATTCTTTGTATTGCAGTAATATAGGGATCTAAAATAACGTTTATTTAAAATGAATTTAAATATTGACTAGAATTTCACTAAGGGCTTCTGCAGGTGGTCGATCGGTATCCATTTCAGCTATTTAATATGAGTGACAACACTCCAACGTTTTGTTGGCAAATTAGCTGAGCTGAATACCGATAGACAGTCTGCGGGAGCCATAAACCAGCCAGCGAACGCGGCGATTATGTAGCAAAACAAGAACAGCAATAAATAGATAAACAGTTTTGTAACTATTAGCTAAATCAGTTATTTTCGAGTAATTAAACAAATCTGTTATAGGTAGCTTTACGAATTGATTTGACAACAAAACAGTTAAACACATGTGGATAAACTGTTTCCTTAAAACTAAATAAACTATTTGTGAAAGTTTTGCTATTTGTAATTAAACAAATTGGCAGTTCTAACTGCACGGAGTTTTAAAAATAACTTAACAGTTTTGTAAGAAATAATAAAGTAGTTTAGTTACTATTTAAATTTCTGTGAAACTACCGAAAAGCGAATGGTTTTGTTAACACTACAAAACTTGTTTAATTTCAGTTAACTGAAATAGTTAAGTAAAAAATACCTTAATTTATTTTACAAAACTCGTTTTAGCTATTAGTAGCACTCAGTTTATTAGTCCCCCGTTTCATGTTACTAGCAGCTAAAATTTATGCTACAGGTAACAAAACTTTTTTTTCAGTGAATCGCTATAGATGTGCTTATAATATTTGAAGATTTCCCTCGATTTCTCCAAGATCCCATCATGAGATTGTGACCAAATGACAATGGGACCATCTTGAAAATATACCCTTTCAAACAAAAAAATATGTTTTCAAATCGGTCCAGCCGTCTTCGAGTAATCGGGAATACACATGAAAAAAATAACCCGACGAACTGAGATCTGCAGTCGGTGACACGATATTGACTCTCATACAATATCGTTGACCAGCTGGTCAAGTCGCGAGATAATTCTTAGTCTGGTCTTTAGTCTGTGTCCATATTTGCCAATCTGTTGCTGGAGGCGCTCCAACTAATGAAGATACTGAAAGCTAGCATTGCTTGCGGAGAATTTTAAGTCTCATGAAAATAGTATAGGTTTTCTTTAAAAGTGTTTTAAGACCTAGCTGTTTTAGTATCAAGATATACTTAGATTTCTAACAAAGATTAGCTAGTCTCATGCAAAAAGGATTACAATCATTTTATTAATACATAATTTCTGTATCTATCCGTGACATCATCGCCCTATCAGAATACCAGCGCTGCGACATTTATTTTTAAATGTCGCAGCATCATGCTGAGATAGGAGCCTTTTGGTCTCGTACAGGACTTTCTGCTTTAATTTTACTTAGTTTCTATTTTATTTTTTTATTTAGTAGTTGGTAGAAATAAGATAAGTTTAATTTGTGATCTCCTTTACGAGTCCCAATAAATACTTTTTCTTTCTTTCTGAAGAAGAAAAACTGATTGGAAAGGTTCAGTTTATAGTTATGTAAATCAAACATTTTGTTTCAAGAAACCAACGTCTACAAGCTCTCATTATCATCAGATTACCTTATAGCCTTTTCCCTATGTTGGGTTCAAATTCCAGTCCAACCAAATGCAGTTAAAACCAGTATTTTTCATGGAGCGACTGCCTATCTGACCTGCACGACCCAGTTAGGCTAAGCGTATGCTGAGACGCAGGTGACGCAGCACAGCACAGTACAGATTTAGCAGGGTAGGGCAGGCGAGGCAGACGTAGGCCGCGAGCGTAATACTACGACGCAGCTACACAGACACATTCGCATCCTAGCTAGTACAAACAATCTGTCATTGAAACAAAATCATAAATCAGTGGTAAAAAACAAGTAACGACTTGCGCGTGTCGCGCAGAAATCTGTGCCGGCTCTACAACGAGACGCAGAGCAGGACAGACGCATGTCTGCGTCGCACGTGCCTGCACCGCAGCGTACGCATTACAAAATCTACTCTGCCCTGCGCTGCGTGGACCTGCGTCACCTGCGTCTCAGCATACGCTTAGCCTTACTGGGTAACAGTGTAACCTTTCACAAGATTGGATGTCGGACTTTCGAGCTTGTAACTCCCAAAGATCTACGAATGACAGCCGTGCTTTCCGAGGCACGGACGGGTCTCGAACTACACAAGCTCTATTTAATTGAACTATAAATACGATATCGAACAACAAACAGATTTCCTATATTAATATCAACCAACGATCCGCCGTACAAAATATAATCTATAAATACCAATAGGTATGTAGGTAGATACCGGACAATCGGACTGGCACGGCATACCGGCCGAAGGTTTTATTAGACAAGGCAGATTTATCGACACACCACGATAACGAGACTGTGGGGCTAGAAGGACTGCGGAATTCTATAGCTTTATTTTATTGACTGAATCCCAACGGTTAAGGAGGCTCCGCTAAGATAGACCGCGAATTTGATGCGAGTTCGCAATTTCCAGGTTAGTGTCCAGTTTTTTGTTGATCAAATGTATTGTAATTCGCGACCGTAACAAATATGTATTTCCAGAATTATAATCATTTGAATTAATTATCAATACAATTCTCTAAGTTTTTTATTTATTTAAGTTAAAACTGGCCTCAAAATTAAATGTTCTAATTTCATTTAAAAATATTAACTGTTCCCGGTATGTACATATTTGAATGCTGTAAATTTGTTAAAATGCACTCCGAATTATTTCAACGTCTTGGAGACACTGTTACGTTTAATACAAGATATCCTGATAGGCTAATTATTCCTCCAATGAAAATCTACTTATATCACAGAAGTTGCTTTCCAATGGTTATAAGGATATATAATAAATTACCCAAATCATATAGCGAACTGCCAATCAATCGTTTTAAAACAGCGTTATTCAAATGGCTCATAGAAAAATCTTTCTATTCTGTGAAAGAGTACCTACCTAAATTTTAAAGATTTACACTGATATTTTACTGTTATAATTTGACAAATGACTGACATTTTTATTCTTAATTTAATGTACGTTCCAATTTTATTAGCTTCTTATTTTATTTTGTAATTTTGCATGCTAGTTTTAGCGAATTGTTTTAGAACTTGTTAAAAAACCCGACCAACTGTAATGTACTACAATTCTTGCAAATAAAATTTTATTTCATGTAATAGTCATTCCAAATTCAAATTCAAATCTTTATTGCAAATCGCATGTGTTTACAAGGTCTTAATAATAATGATAATGTTCACATGCGCCCTGTCGGACACAAAAATTACATAAAGTATGATTCAAAATAAATGCAGTAAATAGAAATTAAAATAGTTATCATTAAAAAATCAAATAAAATTACAGTATACAATTTTACATTTAAATTTGTGATATACGTCTTTGCAAATTATACCTCTCTAGAAATCATAAAAAAGAATCAAAACAGTTCAATTAAATAAGATCACACACAAATTGAATGTAACAATCCATATCACAAATAGAAATTATAAAAATAAAATGAAATAAATAAATAATTAGGAATTATTCAAAGTTCAATTTATTTGAAATTGATAATGTCAAATGAATTGAACTTTATTATTCAATGAGTATTTGAACTTAGAAAGTTGGACTGATAATAAAGTTTAAGCTCCACCCGTTGCCCTAGTGACGTAGCCCTACTTAGCTTCGTGGAAGCGAATATAGCCAGTCGTGATGATCTTCAACCCAAATTACTCCGTAACAACACAGGCATTGTAACGAACCGCGTTTTTTAGATAACGTGGACTTGTCTGTATATACACAGTGGGGCTTAAAGGACCAATGTTCATTGATCAGCAGCTATCTATAAGGACCGAGTGAACTGCCAAATTAATCGCTGACTGTAGGGCCACATTCTGTAGTCTTGAAACTGAATTTGTTAATTAAATAGAGGAATAGAAACTTGTTTAGAGGTGATCAAACAGTTTTCCACTAAGGTTTACACGAAAAACTGTAATTAATTATGCCGCGATGATCCTAAAACATGACTGCTTAATTAATATGTAACTTGTATTTTCTTAATTACATATTTATTTATGTAAATTTTTGTTCCCCTCTAATTCATAACATATCACTGAAAAATATTTACAAACAAAACAATTTCAATAAACACTGCACAACCATCAAAAGCAGATTTCTTAACACCGGGGAACGATAAAAGAAAATCAGTAAAATGTATCGCATGACGTCACTGCCCTATATTATGATATTGGTGATTCGGCGCACACGCATCGTTTGGTACGATTTACGAGCGGACGGCAGGTTGTCCCCGCGACTGCTTGTTCTCACATAAAACATGCAATAAAACATGGTTTTAGGGCCAATGGCTTAGTTTTTCTCTCTTCTAATTTTCCTACAATATATTGACTTGTAGATGGCCTACTTTGTGACAATAAAAATTTGTATAAGATTTAGATAAACAAATTCGCGAGTGGTGACGCTTTTATATTTTTGTAACAAATTTTCACTTCTCTAGTGTCTATAAAATGTCTTATAAAATAATTTTAAGAGCTGCGAACGAAAGTTTTTACGCAACATCTTGCCTAATAAATATTTCTCATTTCAACAATCAGTTTTTAGGGTTCCGTACCCGAAAGCTGCCGAACAGAACCCTATTACTAAGCCTTCACTGTCCGTCTGTCTGTCAGCGGGCTGTATTTCATTAACCGTAATAGATAGTTGACATTTTTACAGATTGTGTATTTCTATTGTCGTAATAACAACAAATAATAAAATTAAATTAAATTAAAGGGCCACATACAAGAAACGTTTTTTGGCGTTTTTTGCGAAATATTATACGGTAGTACGGAACTACCTCGTTGGTCTAGTGGTCGCAAGCGCTACTGCTGAGCATGAGGTCCTGGGTTCGATTCCCGGGTCGGGCAAAGTGTTATTGGGTTTTTCTATCTGAAATTTCTCAGTAGCAGCTCGGAGTCTGGATTTGTGCCCGGTTGATGGCAATAGGCTCGCCCCCTATTACATGGGACTTAAACATAACTGGCGAAATGTGGGTGTACCTGCTGCAGGGACACCTCTGCCCAACCCTTCGGGGAAACAAGGCGTGATGTTATGTTACGGAACTATTCGTATGTAAGTCCGACTCGCACTTGGCCGGTTTTTATAAGGTAAGTACATTATCTAATTTCCTACCATCATCACGGCCTGACCAGCATTTTTACATGCTGATGTGGCAACACTGATAATGACCCTTATAACGTAAAATGTAATACTCGTTTGTACGGTCAACAACAAAAGTTGGTTTACAATGCTACATTTACTTAACTTACAAGTTACTTTTTTTTATGAAACTGCTTTTCAGCAACCTTTTCGTGTAATATTCAATAATTCGTACTACTTCAGTGTTACAACTTCCGTTTCCTGTTACAATATCCATACTTTTACTTATTTAATTATAAAATAAAATAATTAATAAACCAACAAGGGATGAAATTATGTATTTCGATCAACAACTGATCATAGTAAGTACAAGATTTAAAACATACAATTACAATACTTATAATATTATTTATTCGAAAGTAACTCTGTCTGTTACCTTTTAACGTCTCGGATTGTGACACGGATAGATCTAGGATCATTTTTATCTGGTCGTACGTTCCTGTGGGATAATTACCGAGGCGGGCGAAGCCGCGGGTAAAAGCTACTTTCTAATAATTAATTTAGAGTTCAGTTTTTATTTAAAACTAGCTGCGGCTTCGCCCGCATAGACTTTAATTATTTTTCTAAAATAAAACTATTCTAAGTTACTCCTTATAACATCAGCTACTGCTATTGAAAGTCCCGTCAAAATCGGTCAAGCCATTTCGGAGATTAGCCGGTACAGACAATTTTTTTTAATTTTTTTTTTTGTTTTACATTCCGTAAGTATCTTTCTTTCATATGCATTTAGTAAAAAGCTGTATTTGGACATTACAAACAGACACTTGCATTTTATTTATTTGTATAGATATAGATAAAAACCTACTTTCGTTTTGTTGCCGACTATACTTAGTCGAGGAAAACACAAACGCAGCATTTGTCAGGGCTCAGCCCTTGTGTACGTTTGATAATTCTTATCGGAATGCGAGTCGGCGAGAAAAGCCGGGTACGGGCGGGGTGTCAGTATCATTCTAATAAGTTGTGTGTTTGTTACTTACTTGCGTATTTCTCAATAATGTAATATTTAACTATGCTTCAAAATAAAAACATTTTACAAAAAGCAACAACCGACTTCCAAAAAAAACACTACAAAGAGAAAAATAAGTCGGTGTCTTTGAATTTTCGTTTTTTGCCACCTTACGATTTGTCTTTGATAAATCTTTGACAATTTTTATTAGGGCCGTAGCACACCTCCGACACGAAAATAATGAGGCGAAACTGCTTAACGAATTCCGCTGCGAAACATTACCACATTATGTCGCGATTCAAGTAGCGGAACATCATGCAAGTTAGGTGAATTATAGCAATCGGTGCAAAATGTTGTCGCTTTCAGAATTAGAAGAGGAAGAAAATAATATTATTGTGGTCATTAACTTTGAAAAGGCGTTGAATTTGGGTGCACGAGATTAATGGAACAAAGGAAGAAGTTAGGAATAAAATCGATTATGTAAAGAACTAGAGTCACATGAAGATCATTCGTCACATTTTTAGAGTTTGGTTGACTTAGTAAATGCGATATAGGTCTACCTCGGACCTCTTGGATTAGTTATTCCGCGTAAAATCAACAAACATTTAAAAAGTTTCGCTTTATAAACTTGTCGACTACCACAGCAATGTGCGAGACAAATGCGGCAACGCAACAAAATGGCGGAGTGCGGAGGTGTAACCGGCTTCCGAGCAGATCGGCGAAATCACACAGGAAAAAGAGATTCATAATTAAATCTGTACGTAAAGACAGGCAATTTCGCTTTTGTTTCGCTTATCGTACAACGGACAAATCATGGCGGAACTGCTGCGGTTTCGCTGCTATGCTTTCGCGACGGAGGTGTGATACCTGCCTAAAATACTTGGTTAAGGGAATTGCCAATTAAACTCCATTGAAAACTCTGACAGTCAAGTACCAACGTCAAACTCAAAGTCAAATAATTTATTTAAATTAGGCACAAAATGGCAATTTTGAACGTCAAAAATTACAAAAAATAGAATTGATTCTAGTCGCCCCTTCCAAAAGATAGTTTTCGTATGGAGAAGAATGGGCAAAAAACTCCACCGTCACTCTTTTAAAATGTTTTACAATATTTTGTATACATTAATTATATAATTATATGTGAAGACGATGCACCTGGAATAAAATTACTATACCACAATAATGACAGAAAAAAATACAATATAATGGATACATGGTGTTCACATATTTACAAGCATTGTAAAAGTAGGTACCAATACGATATTTCTAAAAAAATTACAAGTAACACTAATAAGTCAGTGTGACCAATTTGTGAAAAGCATAAAGAACATGACTAAACTACAGAAAACTACTTTTACCAATACCTACCTTGTACAAACCTATCCTATTCTCGATTCCCGACAGACGAACAGCACGTGATGTAATGTAAGTAACGACTCCGGGTCTCAGACGGATCCGCGGTATACATATGTATGTTTCATTCCATCACGGGGCCCGTCCGGTCATTCGGGCCTGATGTGCGTGGCTACACGGAGGTCGAGGCGGTGGAAGTGGCTGGTGAGTGTAATCGTAACTATTTGGAAAGAAAAAAAAAGTGACAGAGCAAGGCTCTTACGTAAAAGGAAGCAAATTCTATGAAATTTGAAAATCTTAACTATATTATTATAAATGCGAAAGTGAGTTTGTTCGTTTGTTACGCTTTCACGCTAAAACGGCTGAACGGATTTGGATGGGCACATGGGTAGACCATGACCTGGGTTAGGACATAGGACATTTTTATCTCGGTAGTACGTTTCCGTGAGATAATTCCCGACCTCCACGCAGTGCGGCGCGGGGTATATAAATTGTTTGCACAGTTATGAGGTTTAAACTACCCTGAGTTTGTACCTTTGTAAAAGTTGATTTTTTATGTATTTTACTGTGTGAAGATAAATAAAAATAAATGAGAAATAGCACGCTCATGACAAAGCAAAACTGCAAGAAAATTCAGAAAATCGAATTTAATAAGCTGTGGTGAATCTGTAATTAAATCAAGTTGCTTTACTTTCAGTCAGGTACAATATAATCTAATTAGCATCGCCTTTAGTTGGGTTCGAGCCGTTAATCAAAGGTCATGTGCAGTTGAATATTCTCAGCTAATACTTGCCAGCAACTGTACGTGTTATCTCTTCCATCACCTCTACATCCTCGTCTTACCCTTCATATCACCTTATCTACCGCCTATTCGGGACTAAGTGTCCCGAAAATTGCTATTAAATAATATTCCAGGCGATGAGCGGTGTAATGGCCGCCTTAATCGGCCTAGTGGCCTGTGAGGCCGTGAGGCTACCAAGATATTGACCTGATCAGGGAATTTGGGGCCAACTGACCTTGTACGTCACATGTTAACTCGTCTGCGTTTTTCGTAATGAAGTGAGAACGATAATAAGGAAATCGTGACTGTAGAATATAGGTATAGTATAAGGAAATATACCGTTAGAAAGACAAAGATGGTTGGCATAGCCACAGTATAAATAAGTAACAGTACCTATTATATATTCATGGAAAACGGTCAAAACGCAGTGTATATCTGCAACAGTATCGAGTGCGCGGCAGTTACGCACGGATGCGGAAGATTTATCTACCGAGAGCCGTAGGTAATTATTTCAAGGTCACTGCCGAGCCATAATACTGTTACTTATTTATACTGTGACATAGCGTTAAAGATAATAAACTAAACTGATTGACCTAATACGAACCCCGAACCTCGAACTTGACTCCTACCGAAAGGACTGGCCGCAATGGCTGTGGACTGACGTTGTGGAAAACGGAAAGGGCGGCCTTTGCCCAGCAGTGGGACAATACGGACTGTATAGATTAATTGATGATTACGGACTGTATTCAACATTATTATTATTTTTAAACTATTTTTTAAATTGTTTTATTATTATTTTAAATTGTTTTATTATTATTACATTATTTGATGTTTTTAAACTTTTTTAGGCGCGTTGAGCGGTTTGGTTTAATGTTCTAGTATGCTAATTGATAGTGTCATGCTTTCCTGTAATTTAGATACATGCGAGATCTACATTATGACATAGACTTTGGGTTAATGCTGTGTTTGTGTTTAGTTGGTAAGCCTTTATATAAATAAATAAATAGATAGAGTGACGTAATAATATCTCACAACTAAAGGTCCAGTTGAAAACCGACTTCAAGAATTAGTGGCACTTTGACGGAACTGGGCTTTATTTTGGCTCAGCCGCCTAGCCATGGGTACCAAAATAGTGTTTTTAGAATTTAAGTAGCTTTAATTTTTTTTTTAATAACTTGCATCATTTTTATGTGTTTGTTACAAATTAGTAATCTATTTTTCAAGCACTTCCTGACATTTGGTTAATTTGGTTTTATGTCTGATAAATAGTTACTGTAAATTATTATCATCCTTCAACACTAATATGTGTTTAATAAAGAGAAAAGATTTGTATTTTTGTTTGTAAGGAATAAACTCAAAAACTACTGAACCGATTTAAAAAATTATTTCACCAGTAGAATGCTATATTATCACTGAATAACATAGGCTATAATTTATAAAGATATCAGAAGCGTTAAATAAACATGTTTCTTGTCCTTCTTCTTCCCACACTTCGCCAATGTCATGGCAGCAGTTCGAGTTGAACGACCTCCACAGTGTATTTAATATTTGGCAGCTGGCTCTGTCTTGTGCGAAGGGTGGTAGGCTTCATTTCCGCACTGAGGCAATATAACTATTTATTTAGCTTACATTGCCATTATATGCTCACAGTATCAGTGGCAGATTTGTTCCGAGGCTTGGTTTTAGTGCATCTGAGAGTTTTCTCTGAAAATGTGAAAACTTTCACAGATAAAAGATTAGCTGTTTTTAGATATAGAAAGATTAGACAGTGAGAATTGGAAAGGAGAATGGGAGGCTTTTGCCCTGGGTGGACAACATAGGTTAAAAATAAATAATGACACATGTAAAAAAAAAAACCTTTCCGATCCGTGAGGGTATTATTAAGTATTATATTACTGAGAGTATATTTATGTGGAAATTTCCAGGAAAAAAGAAAAAAAATTTTTTTTTTTCAATGGTATATTTGCCGGCCGTCCTTTAGCGGGTGTCTACAAGTTATAACTTATAATATAATAATAATAATATAAATCTTTATTTTCAGACCAAAGATCCATAACATAAGTAATTAATACTAATAATACTAGGTAATAAAATAAGTTGATACTTACTAACTAAAACACGTTTATCGTACTACATCACATTTCTGAATGACGGTCTGTGTGCCGCCATCCAGTGACATATTGTTATAGCCCCTGTTGGAAATTTGCTAATTTTTAACAGATTTGGAGTATAATTTTGGTACTAAAAATGTGAGTTTTAAATGGCAATAACTTTTTTTTTCCCAATAATAATAAGATTTTTTATTACTTTTAGGTAATGTTATTCCAGTACCTAACCTATGAGCCCCTTTCAAATCGGACAGGGTTTTTTTTACATATTGTATATGAAAATCTGTATAGGATCAGAAGTTAAGTCAATAGATGCAACTATATATGAAGATATATTATGACTAGAGAATCAAAACAGCTTTATAAGGAGAATATTAAATTAAAATATAGAGACGAGATAACAGATCATTCATCAATTGTAGATACTGTCTTTTTGTAAAGATTTTTGCAATAAAGCAGATTCTATTATAAAATATAAGACCACGTCAATTCGTAAGAATTTTCCTTCTATAGCTACAGTTGTAAAAAATGTAGATAAACTTATTCCCCAACTTCAATGTAATAAAACACGAGACCGAAATAACAACATAATAACCTGTAGGCCTGAGAAGAAGCCGCACCGACTCCCAAAGGGTTAAGTGAGTACTGTTAACAAATCAATTACAGTAACCCTCCGCCGCCGGGTCGGGCGGAAAGCCGACTACTTTCCACAACAAATAAGCTCCTAAGATTTATGCGTGTTGGGTCTTCGCGACCCCGGACAGATCCCGCGGTCCAAAAGGCCCCGGGATAAAATCCCGCACCTTATATCACGGCATTAAGCGCTCAGCGGTCGAAGTGTTAAAAAGCAGGGGATTACTTACATAGAAAAAATATGGATAGCGTAACCCATGCTGAAAATGAAAAAATAAGTTGAGATTTAGGCGGGCTTTGAGGAAGTTTAGTCATAAGTTATAGTTATTAAAAGGTTCTTGCTGAAAATCGGTAGTTAACCGTCAACTTTTATAATAATAATGAATTCTTGTTAGTTTCCTTAATGAAAATTAGTTATAATGTCTGCGTTCATGAAATTGAGCATGTTAAGGAAAACTTTAGCGAATGGAAACCTCCGTCCAGTTTTAGATTGCTTTCACTAATTCTAAAACCTGCTCAATTTCTAAGGCTCGGGTAAACCTTGAACGCAGTCGCAACATATTTACACACAGAGATATCTCGTCCGTAGCCCAACTAGTGTCACAACTGCTCACCCACAATCAATAAATCTCTATCCAATTTGGGAGTCCTGTAAGACAGTCCACTACATATCTACTGCATGCAAGAACAATAAATTTTATCGAGAGGCTAGCGGTCGATTCACTCCGCCGTCAGATTAATTCTGCAGTTAAATTGTAAATGAGACGCGAATGCCGCTCAGTCCGGGATGGCCGCCATGACCGGGATTTATGTCGCATCCCTGATTTATTCATCCCGTCTTGTTCTAGCTTTTCTTTTAGGACTACTCTAGCTAACGAAGGCGGCTCAGTGAATTTGTTGAGTGACAGCCGATTTGCTAGGGTTACACGTGGTGGGTAGTTCACGATTTATTTGAGACGGTGTCGACCTTTTGTAAAGATATTGTATCTAGAGTGAGTGTCTCGCTTTGTCAACGACCCGTTACGTACTCACATCTAAAAAAACTTTTTACACAAAATACAACCGACTTCCAAACTACAAAGTGAAAAATAACTTTAATTTCGGAAGTCAGTGTCTTTGGATCAGTATTTTAGTTTTTTGACACCGTGTTCCGAAATTAAAGTTATTTTTCACTTTGTAGTTTGGAAGTCGGTTGTATTTTTTGTAAAAAAGTTTTTTTTTTTCACTTTTTAGTCGGTTGATTTGTAATTTATCTAAGTTACAATAGCCTTATGTCAACTGCTCATCAAAAATACCCAAATCACTATAGATGTGCCTTTAATATTTGAAGAGTTCCCTCGATTTCTCCAAGATTCCATCATCAGATCGTAACTAAATGACAATGGGACCAACTTGAAAGTATACCCTTTCAAACAAAAAAAGAAAAAAAATATCCCGACGAATTGAGAACCTCCTCCTTTTTTTTGAAGTCGGTTAAAAAGTGGGATCTACCTAAGTAATCGCTATTCAAAACAAAAATTGCTTTTCAAGATGAAGTTATCATCCATTCTCGAAAATGGAATTTAAAACCGCACAAAGCTCAGCAGACAAAGTGGCCAGTAATAAATAGTTTCCGTGCAAACAGCAATCTTTGTCCCATTCTTTCGCGACGTAATCGGACAACGAACAAACTAGACCGAAACTACGCGAACTGCCTGAAAACTTCATCATGTGAGCATTTATCTACGAGCATTGTACGCTGCAACAATGCAGTTCGCACTCCACGAAACTGTCAGAGCTTCCTGCAGATAGGCACTGCGGCACGACACGGCACGGCACGATCCAGCACGACCGCCCGCGACGCGGCACGGCGCGGTGCGGCTACGGTCACGCGACTACGCCAAGATGTATGGCCTGCCAGAAACGTTCTATCACGAAAACTACTTAGTACAGTCTCGTCTGCAATATTTATGCCTCAGAATTTTGTTTCGAGCTCATTTGAATATGTAGCAGCTATCGTGGTAGTTGACGAAAGTATTTTCATTATTTAAACTGCAGAGCAAAAACTTTTTATGTCTCCATTTTTAATGAAATTTAAACTTTCTGTATGTCGGCTGAGGGAACATTTCTCACGAGAGTTATGAGGTCTCCGCGTGCACGGAATTGCGGCGCTTTGACGACATTCACTCATCGGCCATTCCGAAGACAAGAAAAGCTTCCATTATACTTTTTCGAGAAGTATTTCCAATAGGTTTTAAAATTAATTCATACAATAATGTTACTTTACTAGCACCTTACTACTTGAATTCTAACTTTAAAAACTAATTTGCCCGTAAATAAATCTTGACAACAAACACAACATAGACTTCCTTCTGCTGAGCTTACCCCACTCTGCCTATGATTTTTTGTGGACTAAGCCCAGGGACAAATAATAAAGATGAAATACTGCTTTGTCCATAACTGTCGACTACTTCTGTCTACCAATGTTTGACATGACAATAACCGAAAGGTTAATTAGTCAAACTATTTACCATCGAATAAGTATGTACTATAAACTTACCATTCATAAAAGCCTAAAAAAATATCAGCCTGTAGAACAAAATGGCCGCCATCAGACGTTGCAGGCTACCTATCAGTTGTCAAGTCTGCGAGGAAATAAGAAGGAAATTGTTTATTGTACTCACAAATAACATTCTTGCCCACTTTATGAAGTTCGTGCTGGTTTTATGTGTATCGTCATTTGTTGGGGTGGAATCGATTTAAAACTCTTTACTTTTTTTTCTTATTTCGGTATTTATTCTTATCTGGCATAACCTACCAACTTATAAGAAAGTTTTAGTCCATGAAAGTTCCCACATTAATAAATGCACCGAGTTGATATTCATACGGAAATTACATAACATAACATCACGCCTTGTTTCCCCGAAGGGTTGGGCAGAGGTGTCCCTTTAGCAGGTACACCCACATTTCGCCAGTTATGTTTAAGTCGGAAACGGAAAGGAAATTACTATGTACTTAAGTAGGTACTTCCACACAATGTTTTTATTTCAATAAAATTTTATTATTTTTACTTTTTCTTTATGTAAACTATGAATATGTATACAACTAGTTATTATATACAATGCCCATGGCATGTGACCGCCCGTATTTTACTGAATATTCATGAAAAATTATCGAAAATTAACTTTAAAATTAAGATGTTTATCTTAATTTTAAAGTTAATTTTCGATAATCCCATTGGGTTTATCTTTAATATTATTCATGTTATTAAAATTTTATATTTTGAGTAGCGTTTGTCATGTCTCCGATGTTATTGGCTCGATTTGGATTATGTTTATTACTTCTAAAAGTTTATGGAGCTATTTTATCAGATTAACAAACATTTTTGATTAAAATTTGTTGGAAAAAAAAACGGAGGTGAAGACATTTGTTTTCTAAAAACAAAAAAGTATTTATAAAAAAAACACAAGTGTACGTCCATAAAATCATATTTATAGGGACTTACAAAAAAGATCAAAGTGAAAATTAATTTTCTATAATTTTTCATGAATATTCAGAAAAATACGGGCACATGCCCATGGGCGGCATTGTATAGTATATAATAACTAGCTGTATACATATACATAGTTTACATATTTCCACTTTAATAAATATATGTATACGTATGATTTAGACAACAAGCAAAAATTCGCAAAAATGTATCTACCAAATGAAGTCGATATGTTTTCTGTTAACTCCAACTGCCGAATGTTCTAATACTCTAAGTTGAAACTATTTGTGTGAACAGCCTCCAACAGCCGTCAACATGTCCGATACAAGGGAGCAAGGGAGGCTCTCAAATGAACATGTTACGCTACAAACCACCTGCGACTGAACGCGTAATACAACTAGATACATTAATTAATTAAATCGAGAGTAGTTCGCGTCAACGTTCACTCATTCGTTCATCCAAAAAGAAGAAAATGTACGGGTTTTAGTCGAACGAGAAGCGCTCGATAAACTGTCTTTGTTATTAACTTATGTTTTTGTTATTTCAATAAATTGGTATGTAAGAAAGTAAGAATAATATCATTTATTTATTAATTTTATTATTTATAAAACTTATTTTTTATTTTTCATTTTTTTTTTCGATCGCTAATCACTCGAGTGTAAACTACTTAGTTCATACAACGGAGCCCTTTATTGTGCGTAGTCCGCCATGCACTTGGCCGCATCTATACATATTATAAATTAAAGTCGCTTTTCGCGTTTGTCTGTATGACCGCGTTGTTCTTCTAAACCACGCAACAGATTTGGATGAGGTTTTCACCATCGTTTAGAGAATGAATTCGGTAAGGTTTATGTGTATAATACCTAACTATTAAATTTACATATAATTAAGAAATCTCAAGGTTTTGTCAAGTCGTAAAAACCATGCGAAGCAGGAGTAATATAGAAGTAAGTAATATAGAAGAGTTTCAATATCGGGACTTTTTCATATTTACTCACTAGAGGTCGATCCACACATAGGGTCAGGGCTAATCTTTTCACCACGACATGGGTACTGGCGATATGAGTAAAAAAAACCGCAGAAATCTACATACGAATCATGACCAAAGAAACGAAGGATGGACATGTGGAAGATAATTTTGCTAGAAAGGGGTGACTAATATAGAAGAAAAAGACTTGCTACGTCGACCCTATAAATAAATGGAGATTAGGGCAAGAGATGATGATGATCCACTATAATACGCATCATAAAAATGTTTATCCTATACTAATAAACGAGCCATATTTGTATATAAATTTGTTTGTATATATATTTGTACTCACGTTCTCAAAATCGGCTCTAACGATTTCGATGAAAGTTGCAATATAGGGGTTTACGGGGGTGAAAAAGATCTAGCTAGGTCTCATATCTGGGAAAATTCGTTTTCTCCGTATTTTCACCCGAGCAGAGCTCAGTCGCAAAGTTTAGAACAAGATAATGAATAATGACATGACAATAATGACATGGCAGCATGGAATTAGTAAGTACCTACTATCATGGCAGCATGGAATAAGTAGGTACTATACATGGATTAGAATACTATTAAATGAGCATTCTCTATTTTCACCAGAACAGAGCTCGGTCGCCCAGGTACTGTTTAAGGTAATTTTACTTACTTAGCTAATTTATTTTGTCTCTGTACCCAGTGACGGGGCAAGATCAAAATTTGATGTGGGCGAGGTACATTTCACAAGGCCCTCTGATGCCGCAAGAAAACGAAAAAAAAATACACTTAACAGTTGTCAATTTTTTAGGTATGTATAGTATATATAGGTCGAGTTATAGGATAGGCCATTCAAAAGTAAGTATTGCGGGTATGTGAAAACCATTTTTCTATAACACGTTCACTGCCTGGAACCGAACCTGGAGGGCTCAAGTCAAAATATTTATCGTTTTAGGACAAGTAAAATTTTTTCGACGCGTTCACTGCTTTTATGTAATGCATAAACCTTCATGGTGCGAGGCCCCTCGGACCGCGAGGCCGTAGGCGGTGGCCCACGTCGCCCACGCCCTACGCCGCCTCTGTCTGTACCACACAAAGGTCAACAAAAAAGGCTGCCTCAGTGCAATATTTTTGCGAAAAATAAATAATATTATAATGTCCCAAACCACCACTTGCTTCAAAAACGGTGAAGGAAAACATCGTGAGGAAACCGGCATGCCTGAGAGATATTTCTCGACACATGTGAAGCCAACTCAGAGGCCCATGGGCAGCTTTAAAACTGACACCAGGTTAGTCACTAACCACACGAAAAGAAGATGTCACAAAAGCTTAAATATATAAATACAAGTCCATGGAGTAGTTGTTTGCTGTTGTTACTATAAAGTTTCACCGCATCGCTCGACTAGCTTCTGTAGTTTCACACCTTTTTGGTTCAACTTTGCCGTGATACCGCGAACTTTGGCCGTGCCACTAAAAGGTGCACCAATGCATGCTATGGCGAATATTAAAATAAACCAGCAAGGACGATGGAAAATAAAGAAGTAAGAAAAAAAAAACGTTTATTTGCGAAAAGACATGACGCAAAGAAAGAACACAAACACAAAAAAGAACAAGCTATGATAGATTAGGTTGGGAAAGACTTGTCTTTATAAACTAATAATTTGATTGACCGATTGCCGTTTTATACAAAAGTAAAATAAACAAACAAATAAAAGTAAAACAGCAAAAAAAGAACATGGCGCTCTACTACACATTTTTTAAATCTCGCAGATTGTCTTAACGAATTTTAATGTAATCAAATGCACACAGAATAATAATACACTTAATCTTGGTTTATGACCGTGGCGCCCCCTAGGCCACTAAACCTGAGGGGCCGCAAACACGCCACAACAGGAAAACTTCAAATAAAACAGAATAAGATTTAACATCCCTTTAATGTCGGTGTTAACAAACAATTATTTTGACTTAAGCCACGGTTAATTTCGCGCCTCTCTCCCCATGGGATTATTATTTGAGGCTCAGTTCTAAGCAAAGCAAGTGAGAAATGAGAGGCTTTCATGAACACTAGGCGACATCTAAATGAATCGTCAAAAAAAAATATACGAGCCATATACGGGATTCCATCTGACGAATCATGTCAGCCAATATTTAAAAAGCTTGGTTTGCTACCGCTACCTTCATTATATATATATGAAGTGTGTATGTTTGTACGCAAATATAAAAAACTGTTCAAAACAGCAGAAGATGTAAGTTCTCGAAATCGGCGTGACAAACATAGAAAAAAATTAAAAATAAGAAAAAATATGTAAATGCTCTCTGGCTATGTGTGTACGTCTCTTTAATAAATTACCAAAAACATTAAAAATACTCAATTGCAAGCTATTTAAAAATAAATTCTTTAAATGGCTGAATATCAATAATTTCTAATCCATTAAGGAGTTTCTTGGACATAAATTATAATAACTACAATTTTGCATGCTTTAGTTTTCAAACAAAACATTCATGATCTTTTATGTAATAATTATACCGCCTTTTTATACCATGTTTTACGCAAATAAACATATTCTATTTTAGTATATTCTATTCTATCCTTAACAAAAGCGCGATGTTCGATTTTGAACGCTCGGCTTAGCACCGAAAGTTGAAAATAAAACAGTGTGCTTTTATTTAGGTATCGCCTCGTGTTAGTGAGAGGAGCATAACTGTACCAAGAAGTTTCTAACTCATTTAGATAATGTGACTTTACTTGGCTGCTATTCTTTGGTAGATTGTGATCTATGCAGAAGAAGATCGTGGCTAATTGGCTAAAACTGAGAATGATTAATCGCGACTACCGCAGTCTTGCCATAGACGGGAGAACAGACTAGATAGTGAGCCTCGCCGTGGTTAAGTTAGGTTAGGTTACAAATACATTTGACCATCACTTGGGGCAGTTTAAAGTTCAAAGGTGAAAGACTGATTTTGAGGCTATAATTGCGTAACACACTTTCAATCACAAAATTGCCTAAAAGAAAGAAAAGAAAGATGAATTGACGTAGAAGATGAGTTTTTTCTTTTTTTTGCATTATTGCAAATTGCTGAACCACTATCAGCAATTTTCTTCAAAATCCTTCGGGGATACACGTCCTCGGATCCTCAATAACGTAAATAATGCAATTAAAGTTGTTGAATTTTCGAAATGAATCAAATCAAATCAAAAATATTTATTTGCTAGAATATGATACATAAGGTGTTACAGTAAATTTGTTTCAGCTGATTGCAGTCACTCCGTGTCAGGTAGTTGATCTTGATCTTCATCTTTAGTTAAAAGTTTTTCGGAGCCCGAGTTTTTAAATAGAGAGTTTTTAAAATAACCTTAATACTGCGTCTGATAGTTTGGCCTACGTAGAATACGAAGGTTAATACATATTTAAAAGGCACATAAATAGTATCGATATCAATTAAACGCACATCAATCAGACACAAATGAGGTTTTAATATCATAAAAAGCACACTTGAATACATAAATATATACAAAGTGTTTTCTTTTGATATGCGATAAATCTAAAGTATTAATGAGACCATGTCAAATAATCAATTGGCATAAGAATTATTTAAAAATTTTTTTTCGTACATTTGCGTACATTTAATTCAGACTATTTTTGTCTATAAAAAAATAATGTGACAACGTCGCATTTTCTTAGCTTTTAATATGAATTATTGGTTATGTTAATGATTTACTCGATCTTATAAATGAAACTTAGATACACACATCGAGAGTCTAGTGTTATCTTCGAAACTATGTATTTTTGGAATACTTGTTCTAGGACTTTTTGTATTAATTTTACTTATAGCATATACTATATAGCATTAGAGTTATGGGGCATGAAAAGGAACACGTTATTTACGTAGTTAGTCGCTATCTCTACTATTTTACTTAAACAGTCTGATGACTCCAAAGGGGAACATTATAATACTTTGTGCCAACATAAAAAAAAAACGAACATATGGTAGTCGTAAGCATTTTCTTGTTTTCGTTGGATAACAAAAGGAATATCGTCACTTCCGAGTGTTTAAGCAAGGTTGTTTTTCATGTTTGTCTTATTTACTTATCTTTAATATAAACGTGAATAAGACAGTAAAATATTATTGCTAGTTTTATTAACAGTACCTGGGCGACCGAGCTCTGCTCTGGTGAAAATAGAGAATGCTCATTTAATAGTAGAGGATAGTTCATATTAATTCCATACTGCCATGATAGCAGGTACTTACTAATTCCATGCTGCCATGTCATTAGGTATTCTCATGCCATAATTCATTATCTTGTTCAAAACTTTGGGCGACCGAGCTATGCTCGGGTGAAAATACGGAGAAAACAAATTTTCCCAGATATGAGATCGAGCTAGATCGATTTTTCGCCCCCTCAACCCCTACATTGCAACTTTCATCAAAATCGTTAGAGCCGATTTCGAGAACGTGAGTAGGTACAAATATATATACCTACAAACAAATATATATTAAGACAAATATTGCTCGTTTAATAGTATAGGATAGAAAACCCTATTAGTGTTGCGTTTTTCATTACATTTTGTAGGGTATCTAATCTTAGGGAAATAATTAATAGTATTTTAGTTTTCTCGGTATTATAATCAAGTCACGTCCTGCAAACAAACAAAACGCTTACATCAACTGCGATCATACAATTTAATTTTTAGACTCCATTACCTAGTTTATCTTACATTCGACCCGCACCTCTAATATCCTCACACCAGGGGCTCCGTAATTTACGTACCAATTGCTCACCAGACCTCCCTTAAATCATGACCTCCTGGTCAGGACAAACGAACAAAATAATCCCTATGTGAACTTTTCTTCAGGACCTATAAAGATGGCGGCCATAGATAAAAAGTCTATGATCAGCGGATTTTGTGCCAAAAAAAGGGAAAACGAAGCTAGTGAAAATGTCGTTTTAGTGGCTATAAATATGTTTATGATAATAAAAAGCTTATCTTGTATTGACATTTTTGTGTTTGTAGTGTACGGCTTGACCGGTAGTTCACTGATGGGCAGTAGATATATACATAAAAACGTTAACGTATACAACATTCGTTTAAGCAAGCGTAAATCGTTGATTAACTTGAAGCAACGTTTAGGGGTAGGTGTTTCTAATAGTTTCAATAATATTCAGAGCCTAGAAAGGTGGCAACAGAATTGAAAAAGTTTATTGTTTATAAACTTGAACATTCGACAGGGTCAAATCTTATAATCTGATCTAATAACTTAACATGATAAAGTAAGATAAAAAGATTTAATGGTTTTTTTCTGGGGTCAATGACCACTATACCCCATCACAGCTTATACTGAAAAAAGAACAGATTTTGGAACTGACATTTCAAGTAGTTAGAAAAGCTACAAAAAAATCCTACATCCTACTAATATTATAAATGCGAAAGTTTGTGAGAATGGATGGATGTTTGTTACTCTTTCACGCAAAAACTACTCAACGGATTTGGATAAAATTTTTGCACACATATAGTTTATAACCTGGATTAACACATAGGCTACTTTTTATCCCGATATTCTTACGGGATCTTACGAGACTTATGCGGGTAACTGCGAGGCGCTGCTAGTTTATCATAAATTTACAAAAAACAATCAATAAAACATTATTTTTTTCGGTTAACCGTATTTAGACCTATCACGTCTGCAGAGTTTTTCTAGCTACTTTAATGTGACCCCTTGTGACCTTGTATAACAAAATAACCTCAACTACATTACTAAAATAACCTCAACTCACACGTGTTCCCTTGACATGTACTATTTCGAGTGCACGCAATAAATCGTGCACATTTCAGATTTATGGTCAAATTGCGAGCGTTGCAGCTATTGGCCCTACTTTGTCATCCTTACTAACGGCGTATGATTATCACACACGATATATTTTGACAAATGCATGTGCAACTTGAGCTTAATATATTACTGGAGGTAATTTACGAGTCACAGCGTAATGGGTGTTGTCACCTGAAATTTTCCTGTGGGTATTGTTACATGCTGCGATGGTTAATGAGGTTTTTAATCGGCAATATTCAACGGCGATCATTGTGGTCTTGATGATGGAAAATTCTCAGCGCATTTTCATCGTCATTGGCAGCCTTGTTGCCCCCACTGCTGAGTTTAAGCATCCTTCGTTTTGTGCCATACCTATGCTTCCCAGGTCCATGCGAGTCTCATCTAAATCTTCCCCGCGATCTTCTGTAGGTCGTCCACCCACCTGGGGTTCTACTCCCAAAGTTACGGGCGTTTACTACTTCGTATCAACAACGGACATATGATTAGTTCGAGGCCCAAAGTAATGAATAACAAACACGATTTGACAGTTGTCCCTACTCCCGTTTTGTATTCCCCTGTCCAAAATTTTAGACTTGTTTTGACGTATCAACTACTTTCGAACAGGCCCGTATCTTCGTTGACGGACTTAGAGGGTAGACCCCTAGCTACTGATCTACCTACGCTCCTTCTACCGTTTCCAGCGCATTTTACCATCAATATAAAGTTACACATAGGTGCAACATACAATATACGTCACAGAATGTGTAACTCGCCTTGCAGGATTTTTGTGCCCGTTAGACTACGCACTAAAAGTCGGCCGTTTGCGATGAGCTTTATCGTAATAGGCTATTAAAAGGAAGAGCCAACAGTGAACTTTTATGGCGATAGTGACAACCGTATCATAATTATGAGGACAGATAGATATGAACATTATTTCAACTCGAACTTCAAAATACCTCCTTTATACATATTGCAACATAATGCAAAAAATAACTTGAGAATTGGAAGCCAGTGTACTAATCCAGCTTCTAAACAATTGGTATTGCAGTTGACAAATTTTGGCGAAATTCATTATTTTTACCGCTTCCTTAAGAACTAATTTTAGATTTGGTGGCATTTGCTTAGTCGCTGTTTTTTCAGATGTTGTATGACTAGTTTCACTGGGTCCACGTTTAATTTTTTTAGACGTAGTAGCAGTATCGCGAATATAAAGCGCCTAGTTGTATTTCCATTGTAATCTGTATAGACACGTGATTAAGCAAATGTCGCTAAATCTAAAATTAGTTTTTGAGGAAGTTGGGCTCCGCAAATCCCTTGTGGGGGCTCCGCGGAGCACACTTTGAGTAACACTGGTCTAGATCATAGTGTGTTTGTCTAGGCCCTCTGCACGCGTCATCACTACTTCAATCTGTACTCTACGATGAATGTATGTATACCGCTTTCTATAAAAAGCGTAGATCAGATAAATAGTGACATTTCTTTTCTTAATTCTTGCCATCGCGCCGTAGTAAACTTTCTACAATCTGTCATCTTGTTTTACGTTTCTGCAGCACTCATCGTGAGTTGACTACACAGGCCGGGCCGTACCTACACTAATTTGTAAACCGCAATCTAAAAATACAAATTCTAATCTTTATTGCATATCACATGTGTTTACAAGGTCTTAATAATAATGATAAAGTTCGCATGGTGTCGGGCACAAAAATTACATAAAGCACAATTCAAAATAAATGCAGTAAATAGAAATTAAAAATAGTTATCATTATAAAATCGAATAAAATGACATTATATAATATCACATTTAAATTTGTGATAAATGTCTGTGCAAATTATTCCGTTAGAAATCAAAAGAAAGAATCAATTCGTTTCTAAAATAAATACTTAGTATTTTTTTTAACAGTTAAGTAGACTAATTTATACTAACTTGAAACTCAACCTTATGCAGTCAAACATACCCATTTTAAGTTACCAACAATCCAAGAAAGGGGAAAAATAATGTAGCGAAGCTTGTCTCCGGTGTAGACTGTTGTCTTTTCTTTGGTACTGGCTTGTTAGTACGATTTATTTCAGTTCAGTCTGCCTCCGAATGCGGCGGCTTCTTTGTTGAATTAAGCTTTAAGCTTTACTTAGCCAGCTTAGTTCTGCACGGAATTGTAAACGAGTTTGCAGTCAGATAGCTTAAGTACAGTCTGAGTTTTTTATTTACAGAAAAACATGGTCGTTTTGTATACTTAATGGATGCTGTTTATTTTGAAATTAAGTAAGTATCAGTTTTAAAATTGCAAACCTTTTTTAAATAGCATAATGAAGAGTCTGGATTATTGTAAGACTTGGAGGCTTTTCGTGACTTTTCATTGTATTACTTTTGTGTAGGAAAATAAATATTGGTGTATGGTGTTTTGTGTAGAGGAGCTCGTGGCTAAGTAATAACAGCCGCACGGATCAATCCATCAGGTTAAGCTACGCTTGCCGGGGTTGGTCCGTGTATGGGTGACCATCTTTACATACCGAGACTCCTCCGTGCCTCGGAAAGCACGTTAAGCCGTTGGTCCCGGCTGTCATTCGTGAATCTTTGATAGTCGTTACGGGTCGTCAGAAGCCCGAAAGTCTGACAACCAGTCTTACCCAGGGGTATCGTATTACCCAGTAACTGGGTAGTGAAGGTCAGATAGGCAGTCGCTCCATGTAAAATACTGGTATTCAGCTGCATTCAGTTAGACTGGAAGCCGACCCCAACATAGTTGGGAAAAGGCTAGGCAGATTGATTGATTTTTAGTGTAACGAGTGGAATGATGTACCGAATTATCATGTACCTATGTAATTCATCACCAAGGTAATTAATTTTAAAACGTTCTTTATAAAGCCACCTTTTCGCCATGGAAGTCTGACATAGTTAAGCAGCAGTTATTATAAATATCATTTAATTGTAAAGGAAGCGATATAAATATTTAGGTACTTAAGATAAACAAAATAAAAATCACAAAAACCCACTTATTATCAACTTCATGCAGCCTACGCAACTCTCAGGTGCGCGGAATTAAGTTAAAAACCGTAACTTAACCGTAGCGACACGACGTAAGTTAATTAGGCCGGCTACCCACTACGGCGGGGTAATGAAACGATGAGAACGCCACAATTTGGTCGCCGGCTTCATGTGAAGACGCCTAATAACCGCGCTAATGTCTCGGAAGATATACTGGACAGTACTTGAAGCTATAGATACGTATGTAGATATGTCTGGGTTGGTATAAGTGACTAGATAATGTTGAAGCGGAGAATTAGGTCTGTAGAGGTTTCGTGTTCCATGAGTTTCGTGTTCCATGGAAAGTAGTTGCCAGAGAGAGAGAGAGAGAGAGAAAGTGTGAATTTGGTCAAAATTAAAATCCAAGATGGCGGCTGAAAAATTTTTCAAATGTAACGTCATGGGTGTCGTTTTCAAAGTTTTTGAGGGAGCTAAAGCCGATAGTGAGTTCAAAATGTAAATCTAAGATGGCGGCTGCAAAAATTTTGTTTTTGTTTTAAATTATACGTGAGAAAGAACTTCGTTCCTGACGCGCCGCCCCTTTCATTCGTTCCCCCGACCGCACACTTTATTTTTCGTTTGACATTAATACGGATATCACTTTCACGAGTTTGCTGAAGCAAATCTGTGAAAAGTGTTACGTCAAGGTCAATGTAACAATACTATTATACTTATTTCCACCGGGTCCACTGCTGGGACACAGGCCTCTCTGTGAGAGGGAGTGGACCGTAATCCACGACGCAGGACCAGTCCGGATTGAAAGTCACATGTCTTCAAATTTTCGATTCTAGAACATGCCGGTTTCCTCAGAATGTTCCTTCACCGTTTTGAGAGCACTGGTGATGAAATAAATCATACAAAGTAAAGCGTTTCCTTAGGTTCGTAGTCCCCACTGCTCTTACACACAGATATTTCAGCTGAATGACTACCAAATTACACGTCGAAAACTCTCTCCCTTAATAAGAAACGCGGAGGAAAGTTATGCCTTTTAATTTAAGCGGATTAAAGTGACAACTATAATCCGCGTAAATTAAAATGCATAACTTTTATTAACAAAGAGGTTGGTGTCACAGTTAGTAGTAACCAATTCCCAGTGTCCTTGACCTTTGCCAACATTACTAGCCATTTTAATGGTTCCGTACCTCAGAAGGAAAAACGGAACCCTTACGGGATCACTTTATTGTCCGTCAGTCTGTCAAGACCCTTTTCTCAGGAACGCGTGGGAGGTATCAAGTTGAAATTAATATTAAATACGTAAGTCTATGGGCCCTAGAACCTCTAAAAAAAGTCAAGCTTCTAAGTCAACGCACTAAAAAAATACGGGCATTTATGCGACATATTTTGATACTCGCTCGTAAATCAAAACCTACAGGGTACTTCTCGTTGACCTAGAATCATAAAATTTGGCAGGAAGCAAGGTCCACAGCACATGTAAAGGAAAAAATCTGAAAATAGTTAATTTGTAGTTTTATCACACAGTTTTTTTTTTTGCGATTACAACTTTCATTTGCAGTTGGAGAATTGACCGTGACGTATATCGATGTATGGGAGAACATGTTTTTCAACTACAATGTTAAGTTTGTTCTTGGGATAAATTCATCCCAACTACGGAACCCTTCATTGTGCGTGGTCCGACACGCACGTTTTTGTAAGAGCCAATGTTATGTCCCACTGCTAAGCAAAGTCTCTCCTTTTCTCCACCTTCGCCGTAGTCTACCTCGACGGCTATGTCCTCTCATCAGGCGTCCAGTGATTGACGATCTTTGCCCATCTCTCCGGGTTAATTCGTACGACGTGGCCGGCCCACTCCCACTTCAGCCTGGCTGTTTTTTTTTCCTACATCTTCTACTTGAGTTATGGAGCGCAGGGTGGTGTTTCTAACGCGGTCTCCATTGCCCGCTGGCAAATCTTAAGTTTGGACTTCCGTTGTTCAATAAGTTACCAGTGACTAGCCATGTTGGTTTTAATAATACTTTCGACTCCACCCATTTTTCATAGAGCTCATACGCCACGCCGCCATACAAATTGGAAGTTGTCTCCAGAAGGATCATCAGCATTACGTTTGCGCTAAAGTTAACCCTCGAGGAGTGTCACCGGCATTAGATTTGAAATCTTGTGAAAATATACAACTAATTTTATATTCACAGTTTATAATGCCGAATTCGCTACGAAAAACCTACATTTAAGATGAGCCCTTCGCGAGGGCTCCAGACATCCCATATATGACTTGATTGAACCCTATAGGAGGGCTCCCGGCTCTGAACGTGTTAAATTACTTTGTTCAGTCAAGTCATTAGGACCAAACTTCAGCATCGGTCCTTTCGGGCTTCAGTTACAGCCACAAAAATATTATGATGGGATACGCGTTTTCAGTCATAGTGACGTTATCTATTCGACCCCCATAGCCGTGCCTATAGCCCACAGCCCCATTCATTCAGCAGTGGATAACTGCATTGATCTCTATGTGTTCCTGGTCATAAATCTGATTTATGGCAAGTTTCGATGAACTCATGTCGGGTTTGTCTGCCAGGATTTTAGTATGTGGGATTTACAATGTAAATATTAGTAACATTGTAGTAATTCCAATAACGCATAACGATTTGGACCAGTTAGTTATTGATCTAATAAATTCTTTGATTGGTAAACATTGTTTTCTTTTTGTTTTCACAGTTTCAAGGTGTTTCTTGTTCTAATGGTAATAATCGTATTTTTGTTTCTTTTTTTTTTCACATCACGTGCACAAGTTTACATTATTTCAAATATACTTAATCAATCAATCAAATAATTTAATTTACAGATAAAAAAATCCAATTTGTTAGTAACTATGTACACATAGTGTATCTTAAACATTAGTGTTAGTACATACATTTAGCAATTATTAATAATGTCTAAAGATTACTTACTAAGAAGATTATTTAGGATGAAATGTATGTACGTTTATTTATGAAAGTTTACAAAGACTATGCCTCACAAAACCGTTTACACTGTTTCGACCATATTCGAAAATTGTAGGATAGTTCAAGAAGTGATTATGTAAATCTAAACAGCGTCGTCTAACGCGTTATAATAAGGTTCTAGTAGCTGTGGTGTTAAACGCGAAGGATAATCGTTAATCCAATTACTGATACCGCTAATTAAATTATCATGTAAACGCGGCAGTGGGCTAGGAGGGAAGAAACACGTACGACTGGTATCAGCGACGGTAACTTACTGCAATAGGATTAATATAAGCTGTGCACTTAGAACAGTCTATCCATGCAATTTCCCTGGCTTTTTCAAAGTAAACGTCTCCTTTTTCAAGGAAATTTCTCGTCGACTGGTCGACACTTCACGTGACCAGAGGGCTGGCTCGTTCTTTGGCCAAAGAATTAGCATTGCCATTCAACGTGGGAATTCGGCCAGTCTTCTGAGTACGTCTCCGGATGACATGCAGCGATGTGGAGGAGTACTTCGACGCCGTGTCCTTTTGTTTTTGTATTTATTTGGACAGTTAGTCATTAAATTTATTGTTCTATTGTATTGAGGAGCTCGTGGCTAAGTAATAACCACGGGTTGATTCATCAGGTTAAGCTACGCTTGCCGGGGTTGGTCCATGGATGGGTGACCATCTTGACATACCGAGACTCCTCCGTGCATTGAAAAGCACGTTAAGCCATTGGTTGGTCCCGGCTGTCATTTGTGGCTCTTTGACAAGTCGTAACTGGTCGTCAGAAGCCCAAAAGTCTGACAACCAGTCTTACCAAAGAGTATCGTATTACCCAGTTACTGGGTTGTGGAAGTCAGATAGGCAGTCGCTCCATGTAAAATACTGATATTCAGCTGAATCCGGTTAGACTGGAAGCTGACCCCAACATAGTTGGAAAAAGGTTAGGCAGATTGATTGTTAGATTGTATATTATATATAAGACATGTCATCTATGGTTATAAAAAAAAAACATTGTTTATGTCACAAGTAAGCTAGGCAAGTAGGTAATAAAGACTGGTGTTCGCAACTAAGTAAGCTAAAGCCTATCTCAAAATCGGTTGAATCGGCTCAGCTATGAAAACGATTCAAACAGACAGAAAATTGTTTAATCTGTTCTTAATTAACTGAGACTTAAAGAACAAGAAAATTGTTCACAACTTATTCTTCAAATCTTAAGTCAATGCTATGTTCAATTTCAATATTAAGTCCTATACTATTAAACGAGCTATATTTGTATATATATTGTACTCACGTTCTGGAAATCGGCTCTAACGATTTCGATGAAAGTTGCAATATAGGTGTTTACGATGACGAAAAATCGATCTCTCGGGGAAAATTAGTTTTCTCCGTATTTTCACCGGAGCAGAGCTCGGTCGCCCAAAGTTGCATGAGAATAATGACATGGCAGCATGGAATTAGTAAGTACCTACTATCATGGCAGCATGGAATTAATATGAACTCTCCTATACTATTAAATGAGCATTCTCTATTTTCACCAGAACAGAGCTCGGTTGCCCAGGTACTGGATATTTATACCAGTTGATAAAGGCAAGCCATGTGATAAGAAGATGATGCTATCGGCATACACTACAACAGGGCCCTATAGTGTCCATTAATGCTACACCAAACAACTGCCACACGCATACAATCAATAACAACCTCCCCCTATAGTGTTAACTATCCGATCAGCAACACCCCACGCAAACGAGCCGCGCAAGAGTTAATTAAAACAAGTTCAAACATCTATAAAAGGCGATATACCCGTAAACGTTGCTGATAAAGCTAACGAACTCTTTAATGAGCGCTGGGGTACTACAGTACCCCATGCGGGGTAGTGGGGTACCTCACGCGGGGTAATGGGATACCCCGCACGCATTAGGGGTATACGAAGAAACAAGTGCTGTAAAAACTTGTATCGTTCTGATGTCTTATGTATGCGATCCCGGAAATGTGGCGATCAATTGCGGGGTACTTTGATTTGTTAGGCTTCTACGGCGATGTGAAAGGGTTGGCGATGAATGGGGGCCATGGGGGATGGCTTCCGGTTTTATAGTGGTGGATGGGAATCCTGAGTTATGGCCGTGAAGAGAGAAGATAGTTTGTACTCTGTTCTTTATGATGATTGATAAGTTGACGCACGAAGGGGAACACCAAAAGAAACGATGGATGGACTGTACGAAAGATGATATTATGGCTAAAAAGTGAGGGATCACCGAGATTACGAATAATAGAGAAGAATGGACAAAAATTATATTTTGCCCCGACTTCAAATAAATTAGGTAGGAAAATGATGATGACGTCACACACGAAAATTAAACAGCATAAAACGTTTTCGATCATCTTTTTAGGGTTACGTACCTCAAAAGGAAAAAACGGAACTCTTATAGGATCACTCGTGTGTCTGTCTGTCTGTCACAGCTAATAGACCGATTAAGTTGAAATTTGGTACACATATGTATTTCTGTGACCCAAACACGAACGTATAATGTAAATAAATGAATTTTGAATATAGGGGTCACTTTTGGGGGCAAACAAGAAAACCAAAATATAAAAGTTTTGCTAACAGCACCATATGACATATCAAATGAAAGGGCTTGTTACGAGAATCTTAAACAATTTTTTTATATAATTTTAAAATAAATACATTTAAAGATATTTAAGAAATTCAATGAAAATTTACCATTCCCCCACTTATCTCCGAAACTACTGGACTTAAAATTTTGAAAAAATACATAGTATGGCTCTTTACTCATAGATTACAGGAAAACCTATAAGAAGTCTATGGTCTTAAAATAACATGGTAAATCTCTCAATATTGTGCGTACAAACTTACGGTATGGGAGAACATGTTTTTCAACTACAAAGTGAAGTTTGTTCTTGGGATGAATAAATTCATCTCAACTACGGAACCCTTCATTGTGCGTAGTCCGACACGCACTTGGCCGGTTTTTCAGAATAACCAACGCTTGGTTAAAGTGCACGGCTCTAAAAAGCATGGCGGCTGTAATATATAGATAAGAATAATGACAACAGGATAGGGAGCTGATCATCATGTCTCATAACACCCTTGTGTTTTCGTCAATTTGTCCATACTACACAGTGTTCGTTAACAGGAATGTAATTAGTGGTTGGGACATTGTAGTATGGAAACCATTTAATAATATTTATACTCGGATAATTAATGAAAAGATTTTAGTTTTTCAGACACATTTTCTCTCATGAATATTTAAATAATAACCCTTGATAAATATATTGGTAATGATAAAGAACAAAAAAAAATTTATTTTTCATTTTCTAATATTTTTTATTTTTTTATTGATTAGTATATTAATGAAATAAAGGAAGTGATAAATAAAATAATTATAATCAAATATCTGGAAACACGAATCTAATCGATTCGTTTTCCCAGATTTCTATTATAAACCTTTTGATATTCAATTAAATAGAGTCAGCATCCAGTACGATCAGCTGATGCGATCAAAACTGTTTACATTCACAAAAACGAAATGTTTGTAAAACACTTACGATACATCCAATATGATAGGTTATACACTAAGGGTCTCATAATAATATGTCGAGTATGAAAAAAAAACAATTTGTTTACACGAAGAAACTTATCTGAAATATCAGGGGATTCAAAAACTTTTTATCAAAATTTTGCCCAGCCTCGTCTAAGAATTTTATTCTATACCTAAACTAAACCAAAATAATTTCATCCGTCAAACTTTACTCATTTATTTAGCTACGACAAACAATTGTATCTTCCGTAAATACAATTTTAACACATCGGTAACACCAGCAACAATAAATCACCACTTTCCCAAAACAACAAACAATAAGACACACAAATAAGAAGAAAAAACTTACATCGGCGTACGAGAACTTGTCACAGAGGAAACACATGCGAACCACAGAACAACACACAAGCCCAGCCATGGCAGACAACATATTTATCAGAACCAGCCATTTATCACCACACCGGCCAAGGGGACATTTGTTACGAAACGTCAAAACTAAAATAGAATTCACTTGTTTGTGTCCAAACAGCGACCACGTGCGGCCCAGCGGGCGGGCCGCTCATATCTGACGCCTCACTTACCTTATTACACGAAAACGAGAAAAATAACACCACTACCACTCCACATACTTACCGACATTATCTAATAACCATTTGTACATAAATTAATGTAAAATCAATGAACCTACTCGCTTTGATGTTTCATGTCATGTCGAGCACCGTTTAATTCTCAAATAAGTCTTTTTAACTGGGCCAAAGCAGTTTATTTTGTAAATGACACAATTCTCTATGGAACATGGCTTTTAACGTTTGATTTATGCTAGGACAACCTATTGGGAAAAGTTTGCTAAGTACAATGGTTCGAGCGACTGCAGCAATGTGACAATAAAATCAATATGTGTGGAGTCATTAATTATGTTCTATCAGTGTTACATGAACGCACCTGATGTAAAAGCGCGGGAAAGTCATCCGTCAAACGGCGCGGCGTGGCGCGACGAGCCGCTATTCACTGGCAAGCGTCACAAATCCATATCATTGTCAGCACGAACACTCGCGACAATAACGAGACTTTAAAAAAAGAAAAAGAAAGACGTAAAGTTGTATATAATTTGTAGGAAGGTGTCGGGACGCCGGGTGCCGGCGTCGGGCGCACGCTGTCGACCAACTCGCGAAATGTTGTCGGATGGACTGGAACCGGCGCGGTGTGTCGCGTATTTTTCTATTCTATACGTTTGTTCTCTACTCAATCGTGTCATATCATTTTCGTGGACACTGGGCGCCGCTATTTTTAATTGGCCCTATATCTTTATAAATATATTTCGTGGGAATATTTCCGTTCGCCACAATACTACAACAATTGGTGCACATCTCAAAGGTTTTACGAGTTTTTAAAATTTGTTCCGTCTTGTTTTCGTCTTTGATGTACAAATTGGCGACGTGCGTGTAAAATTGTTGTATATTTAAATGTTGTAGCTGTTTGTTTTTTGTAATATAATATAAATATTAAGGCAAGTTATCCCTATGCGTAGTCACTCAATATTCGTCATTCATTTGTACATTCAGAGGAACTTACTAATTAAAAACTCTAAACTTTAAGAAAATGTTAGTACCTACCTAACAAACTAAGTATGTACTTAGTACGAGTAAGTATCTAGTTATCAAAGCATAATTCAACAAAAACATACCAGCACGCATAAAGCATGACCACAACAAAAACGACAGAAGAATAGACAAAATGTCAGATAAACAATCACAATCTGTCATTTTGTCTATTCATCCGTCGAAAAAACCCATAGAAAACCCGTTTCTATGGTTGTCAAACTACACGTGCTGCTTGTAAGAAAACAACTATAAATTACCACTAATCAGCCGTAATCCCTAGCACACTAAAATGCGTAAATAAGTAGGTAGCTAAGCCCAAAAAAAACTCCCTAAGCAAATATGTTTCGCCCAAAAGGCACCGCTAAGGGAAACCAACTCATAAAATTTGAGTTGAGCCATTCTGTCTGTGTGTTGATGAGTCAGCCACACCGTGTAACGACGTTTTTCAATTGGGAGATTTGAACAGGCCGCGCCGGAGGACATGTTATGTAGTAATTTAGAACATGCTGTAATGGGGTAGGATTCGCTGTACATGCTAATGTATGCATGTTCTGGTTGGAGATAAGGGTTGGTAAGGCTTGCTGTCTGGGAGCTAAAGTGTGGAAATGCGTCTGGGATATAATGTTAAATGATTATATTTTAAATAGCTGCTGCCCGCGACTTCGCCCGCGTGGACTTTTAAAGTAAAAGTAGCCTAAGTTGCTCCATATAACATTAGCTATCTTCCAGTGAATGTCCCGTCAAAATAGGACCAGCCGTTTCGGAGATTAGCCGGAACAAACAAACAGACAGACAGACAAAATTTTTCAAAATTGTGTTTTCGTTGCATTTAGTAAAAAGCTGTTAATTTGACATTACAAACAGGAACTTCAATTTTATTTTTTTGTATAGGTATATGAGGTCTGTATATTTTAAATAAGGTCAGGGAAGCACAGGACAGATTTTTTCTTGTTTTCATTTGTGTTAATTACCAAGATAATACAGAAAAAATAAACTTATAGATAAATTTATGAAAATATTAATGTTGCTGTGTATATTATTTTGATAATCTATATCTGTGCTGATAAGAACACATTATATGGACAGATAACTAACACATTATATGGACTCTGTCCGGAAATTTTTCCGAAAATTATATGGACTCTGTATGGAAAGATAACTAACACATTATATGGACTCTGTCCGAAATAAATGAATAATAATAAATCACGCCATTAGACGTAGCCAGAGCAGTCCGTCCATTACCGAATTGGAAATCACCGGGACCGGACGGACTGCACAACTTTTGGTTAAAATGGCTGAGTAGTTCGCACACTCGCCTGGCATCTCAATTTCAGTCATCCCTAGAGACTGGGTCGCTACCGCAGTTTCTAACAACAGGCGTTACTCACCTGCTCTATAAGTCAGGTAGTCCCACGGAACCCAAGAATTATAGACCGATCACATGTTTGTCGACGGTCTATAAACTTCTTACATCCATTTTGAGAACGAAAATTAACACACACATTGACAGTAATTCAATCATGTCAGCCTCTCAAAATGGATGTAGGAACGGGTCCCGCGGTACTAAGGAGCTTCTCCTCATCGACATGGCCATAAGCCAACAGGTTCGTCGATCCCGCAAGGATCTGTCGACATGCTGGATAGACTATAAGAAGGCCTACGACTCGGTGCCACATACATGGCTCATGAGGGTGCTGGAGCTGTACAAGATAGATGCAACTCTGCGCACCTTCCTGATGTCGTGTATGGGGCAATGGAGGACGGTCCTTCGCTATCCAGGATGTCGACAGATCCAGGGGAATGATGAGCCTGTATGGATTAAACGGGGAATATTCCAGGGCGACAGTTTAAGTCCACTTTGGTTCTGCTTAGCCCTGAATCCTCTTAGCACACTGCTCGAGGACTCAGGTCTAGGCTATCGGTTCAGGAGAGGTGGTCAGGTCATATCTCACCTCCTCTACATGGATGACTTGAAACTCTTTGCCCCCAACAAATTGCGACTGATGGAGCTACTGAAGGTAACTGAAACATTTAGTAGCGCCATCAGGATGGAATTTGGTGTGGACAAATGTGCAGTCATGCATGTAAAGCGAGGGGAGATTATGGAATCCGAGGGAACTCAACTCTCGGATTCTATACACTTTAGATGCCTCTCCTCATCCGAAAGCTATAAGTATTTGGGTATGTCGGAAGCGTTAGGCATCAACGTTGCTGACATGAAGCAATCGTTGAAGGAGCGCTTCTTTGGTCGCCTGAAAAAGGTATTAAATAGTCTTCTTTCAGGAGGAAACAAGGTGCGCGCCTTCAACGGTTGGGTCATGCCGGTTTTGATGTACTCTTTCGGCATACTCAAATGGACACAGACCGAACTCGACGCCCTGGACAGGAGGGTCCGTACACTCCTGACCGCAAACCGGATGCATCACCCACGTTCATCGGTGATGAGACTGTACATCCCGCGGAAGTGCGGGGGTCGAGGCTTTTTAAATGCGAAGACCCTCCACAAACGCGAGGTGTGCAGTCTCAGGGAATACTTTCTTAAAGCCGATGTGGGTATGCACCGTGATGTGGTCGCAGTGGACAACGGGCTCACCCCGCTCTCCATGGCTAAAGAGAACTGGCGCAAACCTGTAGTACTTACTACAGATGACCGCAAGGAGGTATGGCAAAGCAAGGCGCTTCACGGGCGCTTCTATCGGGCTCTTCATGAGCCCGGTGTAGATTTCTTAGCGTCCGTATCCTGGCTACGTTTCGGTGACCTTTTCGGGGAAACCGAAGGTTTCGTCTGTGCAATTATGGACGAAGTTATCTTGACGAATAACTACCGGAGACATATTATGAAGGACGGTACGGTTGACGTGTGTCGGGCATGCCATCGTCCGGGTGAGTCCATCAGACATATTATCTCTGGTTGTTCGCGTCTAGCTAACGGCGAGTACTTGCACAGACATAACCAAGTGGCTAGGATTATTCACCAGCAACTTGCTTTGAAATATAAACTTGTGGACTCTGAGGTACCGTATTACAAGTATGTGCCCGACCCAGTTCTCGAAAATGACCATGTCACGTTGTACTGGGATCGGTCTATCATTACTGACAGGACTATTGTAGCAAATAAGCCTGATATAGTAGTGATAGATCGATTAGCGCGCCGCGCAATGATAGTCGATGTTACCATTCCACATGACGAAAACCTCGTGAAAGCTGAGAAAGAGAAACAAATAAAATATCTCGACTTAGCATACGAGGTTGTTGACATGTGGAATGTGAGCTCGGCTATCATTGTGCCGATTGTCGTAACGGCTAATGGCCTTATGGCCGAAAGCCTCGACCAACATCTCTCGAGGCTCTCGTTAGGCGGTTGGATCAAGCGCCTGATACAGAAGGCAGTACTCCTCGATACGGCTCGCATTGTGAGGAGGTTCCTGTCTCTGCAGCCCTAACCACCGGTAGCTAGGACCCTGCTCCCGACACCGGCGGAACTCTATTTTTTTATATTTTTAAATGTTTTTTTATCCTTTTTATTTTAAGAAATATTTAAAAATGTAATCGAATAAGAATTGAAATGAATAAACGAAATAATAATAACCCCACCGCCGTATCTCTACGTTGACGTCGTGGTGGGGCTTGCGCGCTCCGAACTCTAGGTCTGTGCCGGCACAGTTTACTTTGCCGGAACAGGTCTGGGATGAGGAGCCAGACCAAGAGAGATACAAAATCCCGCAGGGCAGCATGTGGCGAGCTGTTGGGCAGTAGCGACCCCACGGACCCTATCTCCCGGGAGAAGTCTTGTTCCTCACCTCTGGCTTGCCTTTATTGGCCGGCTGGAGTGAACACTGACGAGGAACGGCGCTCCCGCCTCATTCTTGCCTTAATTGGCCGGCTTGAGTGGAGATTCGCAAGAGCAAACGTGCTCGGAGGAAGGAAGTATTCCAGTAAGATGCTGGTAGGGATCTTGACCGTACTTCCGGGATTGTCCTGATAGCCGTGGAATACCTCTCCACTCCTCATAAGCACCTCAAGACGTGTTGCCCCCTTGTCGCTACGACACTATGTGCTAGCGACCGTTCTCGGGGGCCCATTATTGAGTGTGCAAGTCACCCTCTGCCATTTTATCCGTGTGCATATAAAACATAGATCAGGCAGGGGCCATAGTCCTTCCATAGTTCCAGGTGACTAATCCACTTTAGCAACCCAAACCCATAGTCCGATATCTTTGTTTCCATATCTTACAATAGTCCTATACCAACCGGGGGTTGTCCTTGGCTGCACTTGCATAGTGCGAACAGGGATAATCGTCGGTTGGTACCTCAAATCATCAAAAACGTCTAAGGGGCCTCTGCGAGTTGGCTTCGGCCCCTCGTACGCCTTCCAAAGGTCCGGGACCCCTAGGTCCCGAGAAATGTCAAAGACGTAAAAATAATAATAATAATAAGAGACTTTACATTAGAATATAGGTATAGCTATGCCTATTAATAGCGATAATCAGTAACGTAAATGGCGCAGAGGCAGTGGTGGAGCCAGTGAAGCGCCCGCCTACCGTGCACGGGGTCGCAGGTTCAATTGCCGCATTAAGATAATAATAAATTTGTATTGAACTATTAAGATACTAGTTTCACATCTGGATGTTCCTTACATTCATTTTGGTCAGGAAACAGCTACGAAATTTTTCTAAGAACCGTCAATAGGTAATTTTAATAGATTTCATTCTTTAAAGGTGAACGCATACTTAGCCGAGTCGAACGCGTCAGACGAATCGAAGTCGTCGAACGCTCGGAACGGTCTTCCAGAATCGGACGATTCGACGCAGGCAGGTGCAAGGTTTCATAGAATTTCATATAAAGAATTCTAAAATTCGTTTTTAAACATTTCTTAACTAAGTATAATTTCGTCTTCTATCAATTCGTGACTTATGGATGGTTATTATCAACATTTTAATTAGCCAATTTATTTAAAGTGTTCTTTAAGCATAGAACCGAAAGTCCTATTGATTTCGTTTATCTACCTTTTGTTCAATAACAGGATACCTAGGTACATCATTTCATCCGCAAGCACCGCCACTTCGACCGGTTCTGTGCTTCCCGTATCCAGCTGATTTCCGCGGCCTTCACCAGGCCACCAGTACGCGGCCGCCACTCCTGAACCTTTCGGCCCCATCGGCCATCTGTTCTACGAGCAATGTGCCCTGCCCATTGCCACTTAAATTGTCGGTTACCTTGGTTCTCCTGCGGATCTCTTCATTTCTGATTCGATCACGTAGGGAAACTCCAAGCATAGCCACACTACCTACAACTAAAAGCTATTTACGGTAAATAAATAGTTAAAAGCTTTTAAATATTACAGCCGTAGTAAAATTCGCGGCACGTGCCGGTCATATTATGCGCGTACGACGTCGACGTCATAGTTTACGACGATCTACGACTGAGGTACTCTGTACAGCTGCATGGAAGTATGGCTCACAAAGATCTTCTACTTTATAAAAATCTGAAACTTATTAATTTACTGACAGACAACAACCTAAGCCGCTGAGTCTAGAAGTATGAAATTGTGCACAAGAGTTCCTTTTACAACGAAGGTGAGCACCAAGGAATAAATTTTGAAAGTACATCCCCTAAAGGGGTTAAATAGGGGATGAAAGTTTGTATGGAAGTTCGTAATTTTTACCAGTGGGTAATCCCTTTGGGAGCACGGCTTGTACCTTTATAAGTATACGATTAAAAATAAGTACGCAACGACAGTGGGTCTGAAACACGCGGAGCACAAAAAGCGAATAGGTAGTGAAATTTTTTATTGAAAATACTCATTTCGCACATAATATTATTTTATTTAGTTTCAAGTCTTTATTTATATTTATTTATTTAAAATTAAACAAAAATTCTAAAGGATAGTTGTATTTTCAATAAAATTATTTTTCAAATTTACGTTACGATTACTACTACGCGCATCCGTACTTAGGGCCTCTGAATATGCGTCTTGTAGTCGAATGAATATTACACATTCGAAACGCCTGTCAACCATTCTCTTTCTCCAATCTGCCTTAAAAAGAGGACTTTTGGGAATTATCTCTTTAAAATCTATTCAAAATTAAAATTATCAAGGATTAATAATATCGTGTGTAGTTTGTACCTATACTATACTGTACGTTTAGTAAATACCACTTAATAAGTAGATACGTAACTGCAAAATTATTAAAATAAAATCCTCTACCGCCAGTCTGTTGTTCAGGTGTACATTTATTTCAGTTTACAAGTATCGGCGAGCCATCGAACTGTAACTGAACTATTACTACACTGATGGCAATATATACGTATACGCTAGCAACAGTGATACATCGAGAACAAATAACATGTTGTGTTGCGATGAGCTTTTCTAAAGAAACAGTTTTTCGAAATATCAAATAAGAAGTAGGGACGTATTATTTAAGAATCATAGCAGGTAGCCTTCTGCCCTACCTACCCGCGTCAGTTTTTGTTAGCTTGACTTGTGTAGTTTTTCGACAAAACACTGAAATTGATGATAGCAGATGAGCGAGTGAGTAGAAAGTTATGTTTTTCATCATCTCCGTATAAGTCCTAAACAATACAAATTATGTTCTTAGATATTTTTTACAATATAACTCAGTTTATATACATACATTAATAAAATTAAAATATAATAACCTAACCTAACTAAAACTATTAACAAACTAAAATATGGCGACAAGAAATTCCTCCGCGTCGCTGTCGACTGGTAATGTACCCAAGAGACTGACGGCATTGCCACGTTGTATGGCAATGCTTAGCCTCTGGCCAAGGTAAAAGCCATGGGTCACGGAAGTATCAACCAGTCATTTGGAGATTTCATTGAACAAACCATGAGTACTCTGACCCCACGGCCCTGGTTTCAACTCCAAACGGCTCGTAAATTTATTAACCTATATGGTTACTATACTTTCACTGCTTTTAAATTAGATTATTATCTGTTAGATAATCACATACTTATCTATATTGTGAAACATGGCCAATCGTTAGTTATTTACTTACTTCTGCAAAAAAAGCAAGCAATAGCAAGCACGTGTCGTGCAAACCGCGCGACACCGGAGTCACGTGTTGTGGGGCAGAAAGTACTAGGATACCAGGATGCTACAGGAGAGGAGTACCTACCAATACTCAACACGCATTAAAGTTTCGATTCACCTACGTACAGATTTTTCGGAATTTTACTTAATAATGCCAAGTAATGTTTAGACAATTATTAGTATTATTATAAACATAATAAAATTCATTCGTAGGTATATTTTCCACAAATTCAAGAAAAGTTTAACGTCCAACAGATGGCAATAATACGGTGAACTCGTAACATAGTGGTTATAATTAAATATATTTTAAAAGCGATTTGTGTAGAACTAACGGTTACATTGATAGCCACATCATGCGATAATTTCAAACCCAACCACAAATATAATTAATAATCATAATAAAAGTATCGAATTTAAAAATAATAATAAACAAACAAACAAATAGATAAAATAAAGAAACAAAAAATTAATGAAAAACACAAAGAAGACACGAAAACTTCAAATAAGTAAAAGTGCCCTCTGTGTTATTTTGACGGTACTAACCGTGGGAAAGACATGTCAGGTGGGATGGCACGTGTTAAAGGGCAGTCGATACTAGGACATCAGAAATCACTGGAAGCTCTTCACTGCACCATAAATCAATATTCAAACAGATCGACACACTGTGCCAGTGGCGAAATTTTGAACTGTGGTACTTTACTGTCGCGGCCTGCAACAGGGGGGACTGCAACTGCATTGATGAACGAAAGTGAAAATGTGGGACGAGGTGAAGCCGAGGCACACGTACGTGAGTCTATTAATGCCTGGTTGCGGCCTTGGCTTGTACTTTTCTCAAATAATGCGCAAAAATTCAAATTAAGTAGGTAAATCCTACTTTTTCATAGTAATTTATTCGGCCGCTAAACACGATATATGGATTTTCATAGTAACATTGCCGGCAACAATCCACGAAGACGCGCCCCACTCCGCGATTACTGTACTATAAGCTGTACTTTAGTACGGAGCGGAGCGGAGAAGGCGCGTCTTCGTGGATTGCACTATCTGTACTCACATGTATTTTACCAGTACAGCATTTTCGATTTATCTCCAAGAAGGTTGTCAAAATAGTGCTCGAATTTCCAAGCAGTTTGAGAAAAAATGTACTGGATTTCGCAGATATTTGACATGACACCTTTGCAAGCAGCTCCCCCTATGGCATGCATATAAAAGTGTCGCTCAATACGAGTGACCACCGACCGACTACATACAACAATGCACAGGTTTCGTAAAAGTGCGCTGTATGTGTAAATTAAAGTACTTACACATATGCTTGCATGCATTGATTGGAGGCGGTTAAAATGTTCAATGAGTAAGTTTACGATGCGTCAAATTTTATCTTATTAGGCATCGACGCGAAAACTGTTACCATGGATTCAGCACATGATTCTGAACCCCCTTGCGTTGAAATTTCTCGTCGGTTATTTTTTTTTAAATCAGCTGTTCATAGAATAGTTCAGAATCATGTACTGAATCCATGGTAATAGATTTCGCGTCGATGGGACATCGACGCGTCACCCCGTATATTTTATGCTGTGTTAAATGAATGTCGCTATTGTAGTGGCACGGCCATAGATGTAGTGCAACTTGATGAACAAGCATAGATTAAAAAAAACTATGGTCTCTTTCAAAAGTGTCTAATGTGTTCAGTTAAAATTCAATTTTTATTTAAAATTTTATTTAATTTAAAAAATTGGAGGAAAGCTGCTAAAGTCGCAGGCACGGAAATAGTTTTACAGCTCTATATAGTTCACACGGAAATCAAAACAAAAAAACAATAAAGTACTTAGTTCTGAATTCAAATTATTTTACACGATAAATCTAATAATTGATGGACATGGAAATTAGCATTCGTTTGTATTCGGAAATGCGATGATTCCCGAGGGACATTAAGAAAATAGTCAGATTGTACACACTCTGTGAAAATTTCAAATATCTACCTATTACGGTTAAAAAAAAACAGCGTTGTGACAAACGGATGGACGGACAGCGGAGCCTTAGAAATGGGGTCCGGTTGGCAACTGGGTACGGAACCCAACTGTCAAATGAAAAACGTATTTAAAATTTCGGGTTTAAATAATCAAATCAAAGCAAGTGGTATAAAGTGGGCACCCACAGATATGTTTTCTAATCCATTTACATTTTCATCAGATAGAAATGTAGGTACTTACCTACATTTAACAAACAGACTACATAGGTATGTATGTTCTTTATGGTTGCTAGGCATGTTAAGCCTTCTGTTGTTCTTTACTTTAATTTTTCTTCCACTTTTATTCATGAATAGCAGTGTAATATTAATAACCTCTACTGCGCTGAAGGTTACATCGTGGTTACATTTGTAGCAGCAAAGTGTTGAAGCCTACATTCCGCTACGGCGTAGCAATCCTCGTAGCCCGAACTGTAGCAAATACAGAATTAGGAGCCTACGGTCCGCTACGTCGTAGATGTAGCACAGGTGACGTTCTTTAGGTATGAAGCTACAAACAAGTACGCGACGGGCCAATTCAGTGAGTGTTACGTAGTCAGAAAATATAAGATTTACGCGATAGAAAGAGAGGCAACTTCTAGATGAATATAACTGTAGGTAATTAGCAATGTGTGATCTGAATTGCACTTTATTGTGTCGTAGCAAGAGTCGCTTTTTAGGGTTCCGTAGTCAACAAGGAACCCTTATAGTTTCGCCATGTCCGTCTGTCTGTCTGTCTGTCTGACTGTCCGCCGTCTAGCTTGAAGACTGTTAGTACTAGAAAGTTGTAATTTGGCATGGGTATACATATTAATCATGCCGACAAAGTGGTAAAATAAAATTATGAAAAATATGTTTTTTTAAGGTAGGTACCTCCCCTACACGTAAAGTGGGGATGGTTTTCTTTCTATCCCTTGGTGTGAGGTATCGTTGGAAAGGTTTTTTAAAAACATTGTGAGTGTGTTAAAACCATATTTGAATTAAGAGTTCCGTTTGCGAAATATTAAGCTTTCAAGTGCAAAATTTTGTTAGAGTCAAGTGTCCCCCCCCCCCCTGCCAGCTAAATGGTTGGTTTTAGATATGTGAAAAAATTCACGGCAGTAGCTTATATAACGAATTTAAAAGAAAATCTATCACAGCTGAGTAGGCTTTACAAGTTAACGAGTAATAATCGACCAACTTAGATTTGCGGTTGTAAAAACATGTTCTCCCATACATTTCGTATGAAAGAAAAAGTTTTTCAACTACAAAGTTAAGTTTGTTCTTGGGATAAATTCATCCCAACTACGGAACCCTACATTGTGCTTGGTCCGACATGCACTTGGCCGGTTTTATTTAAATGGTTTTTTGAGAGTGGAGTGGAGTATTCATCTATGGCTGTAGTAAAATACAGAAGCCTTCGTTTTCTACGCCGCAGTTCGTAGACATGCAGTCGTAGCCAAGTTAAATAATTATGTTGGTATTTTCACAGTTACAAGAACCGACAACAATATAATTTATCTGTTTTCTTATTTTAATAAGAAAATACCTATCATATGCGTGATATACGTGTCTGCTAATATTGGCCATTATTTCATTTCATTTGTCTACGAGTATTAATTACCCGTATTTTAAATAAAACTTTTTTACATAATTATTATCATTTATCATTCATTATGCTTACCGTACAACAAGATCGCAGCGTATTATATAGTCCTATTATTTTTAAATTAAAACATTGTCGAAAATAAAAACATAATGTAGTATTATTGTTATTTACCGACATTACAACACTGCCCATCCCTTCAATATAATCCCTTGGTCTCGTTATACTACACCCATGGGTTGAAAACCTTTTGTGTTTTGGGAACCACGCGACACTAAATTCCCGTCAGCCCTGTTTGGGCCGAGGGGATGCTCCAGTGACGTCACGTGTTTCGGAGCATCCGATACTAGGATAACAGGAGTAGCTTGGAGCTTCGCTACATAAAGTGCACTGTTATGAGTTTATGACACAAGATGGCTCTGTCATTCACACGTTGCTTTTTTTTTACAAATTTCATCAACATTATTTTGAAACAATTTACTTTCAAGTATTGGGATGGATAGATAGAAGATAGATTTATTAACCGACTTCCAAAAAGAAGGAGGTTATATGTTCGTAGCGTATGTTTGTTTTTTTTATGTATGTCCACCGATTTCTCCGTCAATTGTGGACCGATTATGAAAATTCTTTTTTTGTTTGAAAAGGCATGCTCTCGAGGTGGTCTCATATAAATTTTATTAACTTTGCTTTGATAGTTTTTGAGTTAGCTTCAATAATACGTACTTTTTCCCACTTACTATGTGGATGATATGATAAGTTCCTGTCACTGTTATTTACATAGCAGGTAGTGGTTTTCAAATTTGTATGGGGTAGGTACCACAACTAAAAAGTGTGACTAAAAAAACAAAAAATTAAAACCAATGACACCGACTTCCGAAATTAAAGTTATATTTCACTTTGTAGTGTTTTTTGGAAGTCGTTTGTTTTTTTTTTTGTAAAAAGTTTTTATTTATTTGCATAGAATAATAATAATATAATAATAGGTAATACAATTAGGTGTTACAGTATTTTTGAATCCTTATACATTCTGCCTCATGGCATGCAATTTTTTTTATTAACTTATAAGTAATACAAATTATTACATAAGTACATTAAACAGTCTTGTCATTTAAAAATCTGATACAGAGTAATAGCATTTTTGAATTAGTGATTTTTTAAGGAACTTTTTAAATCTTCTTAGAGGTTGCTCTGTAATAATTTTTGGTACATGGTTATAAATAAGAAGAGCCACGCACATTATACTCTTTCTCAATAATGCAGTTTTATATCCACCTATGCATAACTTGTCAACATATTGATTTCTTAAACTTGTAGTCCTGGTTCTACTATTTTTCAAAGTCGAGAATAAGTGATCCTTTGTTTTAACAAAAAAGGCTATTTCTAGTATCATATCATCGTATATAGATCATTTCGAGATAAGTCGTTTATCCGTTTAAAATTGTTAAATGAGAAAATCATGTGGTCACCGCCACATTTAAGCCCATCCACAATACAATACGAGAGGCATCACAGGTGCGTTTCCATTCCAGAGACAAAGCTGACATGATGCCTTTAACATGGGCATAACCTTCAAACCGGAACATAGCAACCAGCAACGCTGCTTGGCAGCAGGAAAAGGTGACAGTGAAATTAGTTTATCTGTACAATGATCTTTTGGCGCGGGACCAAAATCGAAATTAACGCTGCCATCTTGTTTTTTCAATACATGTCACCATTGAATTAATTTCACAAAACGTATTTTAGATAGATGGCATTGATAACTCAATTCATGAAAATTTTCGTTTAGTAACGGTTTTACTTTAAAGGTGCGAAATGTTCACTAACAGCGTCTCCCTGTCAACGCCATTGGAGTTCTTGCACTTGTGGGACAGGGCAGGAATAATGCTAATAATTAATTTCGGCCCGTTTTAAGAATAAACGCACAGAAATAACCCCTTCTTTATATGGTAAATTTTGTTATTTTTTTACCGCGCCTATCGCATAGCTGATGTTTTATGAAAACAATCGCCGCATATTAAATTTTGAAACCAACTCGCTCGAGTGATCGAATGCAAACATTTTTCTACCAGCCTGCTTGAAGTAAGGTTCCCTTTTGCAGACAGCATGTATAGGTACCTAGAACTCACCTAGAAGACGATTTTCTAATGTTGCTACTTTTTTATTCAATACTTTTTACTGTTTGACGTTTTCAAACACCTGGAAACCTCAATTACTTAATAGTTAATTATGAAAGTAGATGATTTCCGACGAGTGGCATTCTTATTCAAGAGCGAGCGAAGCGAGCGAGTTTATAAGTCGACACGAGTCGGAAATCATCTTACGCACGTGTATCATACAACGTTTTACTGTGCATTGTGCGAGGAAATAAAAAAAAACTAGCGAACCTTACAGTTGTCGCATATGATGTGTAACATCTGACATCTTGGAAACATTTTAAAAGAGTAACGGTGGAGTTTCTTGCCCATTCTTCTCCATACGAAAACTACCTTTTGAAAGGGGCGACTAGAATCAATTCTATTATTTTGTAAATTTTGATTTGTTCAAAAGTGCCTATTTGAAATAAATGATTTGACTTTGACTTTGACGTACATAAATAATATAAACAATATTCTTCATCATCGCCTTCGCCATCGTCATGACTTTGATGTTGGCTTTGACTTTGACTTGGACTTGGACTTTCTTTCTTGGACTTGGAATTCGACCTTTGTCATCGCCATCGTCATCGCCATCGCCATCGTCATCGCTACTTACGCCATCTTCATCGTCGTCTGCATCATAATCATCATCATCTAATTAGTAAAACTTTTCACAAATAATAATAATAAAAACTCTTTGCGTCGCGTCGGGCTGACGACGCAGTTAAAAATTAAAAAAAAAAACAGAAAAGTAAAAAGCACCGGTCAAAACAGTGACACTTTCCGCCCAGTTCGGTTGCTTGGAAAACGCTCTTTTCAGGCATTGTAAACATAGAGGAAAGTAATATATATCGGGTAGTAAAATACTTAACCGATATATATTACTTTCCTCTATGATACTTAACAAAACGATTGGTGGCCTCAGTCCGGCTCTATCTGTAAAAACACAGGCAGCTCTCTGAGGCCACGTGTTTTTCAACTTTGAGTACTAGGATACCAGGAGTCAACTGGAGTAAGTGGCTATCGAAACAATCTTAATATATATAAATCTCGTGTCACAATGTTTGTCCTCAATGGACTCCTAAACCACTTAACCGATTATAATAAAATTTGCACACCATGTGCAGTTCGATCCAACTTGAGAGATAGGATAGGTAGGGTAGGTAGGGTAGGTAGGGTAGGTAGGGTAGGTAGGGTAGGTAGGGTAGGTAGGGTAGGTAGGGTAGGTAGGGTAGGTAGGGTAGGTAGGGTAGGTAGGGTAGGTAGGGTAGGTAGGGTAGGTAGGGTAGGTAGGGTAGGTAGGGTAGGTAGGGTAGGTAGGGTAGGTAGGGTAGGTAGGGTAGGTAGGGTAGGTAGGGTAGGTAGGGTAGGTAGGGTAGGTAGGGTAGGTAGGGTAGGTAGGGTAGGTAGGGTAGGTAGGGTAGGTAGGGTAGGTAGGGTAGGTAGGGTAGGTAGGGTAGGTAGGGTAGGTAGGGTAGGTAGGGTAGGTAGGGTAGGTAGGGTAGGTAGGGTAGGTAGGGTAGGTAGGGTAGGTAGGGTAGGTAGGGTAGGTAGGGTAGGTAGGGTAGGTAGGGTAGGTAGGGTAGGTAGGGTAGGTAGGGTAGGTAGGGTAGGTAGGGTAGGTAGGGTAGGTAGGGTAGGTAGGGTAGGTAGGGTAGGTAGTTAAGAAAAGTACTAAGTGCTACCCGTGTGAAACCGGGGCGGGCAGCTAGTTTGAATATATATCACAACTAGGCGAGGTGCAACAGACGACCTTGACACAGAAACAACCCTGCTTCACCCCTCGACTAACGCTACACACCTGCCTCGCCACGTGGCTTAAGAAATCGAATACTAGGATACCAGAAGTTGCCAAAAGCAACTTAGAATGCCTGTCAGTAATCAGTCTGTCTGCACTTAAGCATCTGGCAATCGGTACTTGACATAAACCAAAACAAGAACCGACAGTAATTTACTTAGTACGTTTTGTTAGTTATAAAGCCACTTCTACATAATGCCTTCTTTTGGATTGGAATTTATATTTAGTTTTTTAATTACTTAATCAATTCATTCAAGATTTAATCGCTAAAGAATTCAAAAGATAGGCAGTCATGGGGCCGGTAGAAGTGAAAACTTAGAACTATAAAAATAAGAATGGTATTTAAAAAAAAAAAAAAAATGTAGTAGGTATCAAAAATTTAAATGTCTTAATTTGTAAATTAAAATTATTAACATTATTTGTAGTTTAGTTTTCACATCTATCGGCACTGATAACAATAAGCATGTCGGTGACGCGAACCCATAAGATGTTTCACCATAGTGCTGCTAGGGAATGCAATCTCGATCGTTCAAGATCTCGACATCGATTTTAAAAAGTATTATTATTTGTCATTTATTTATAATCTGTTCTTTCTTTTCAAGTCAAAAATGAAAAGAATGAAACTACAAGGTACAGTTACTTTTGTTATTATCAAAGCATGTATATTTATAATTAAAACAAAAACAAGGCGTTTTAAAAAAAAAGATTTTTTTTTAAACGTCTTATTTTAAAAAGTAGGCAATATCTCAATGTCGTAAACTTCCACTTTACTCAATCTCCTATTCCAGACTTCTGAATTCTGATCTCGAATTGGCAATCTGGACTTGAGATTGCATAGTGCTGAGTGACACGACCGCGTCCGTGAGAAATCGAACGACCGCGTCGCGTCACGTTTTCAGGAAGCGTTCGGTACTAGGACATCAGAAGTCTTCGAGAGTACAAACGTTTGTCAAAAGATGCACTAAATAAATGGTTTGAAGTAAGTCTTTGGTTCTTCACTTTAAAAGAACGAATTCGAACAAACTTATAAACTGTCTACGTAGCATAACAATGAACGTTTACGTACTTAAGTAAGTAAAAAAAAGAGAATTTTTGAACGCTTTTCCATACAAAAACAGTCAGACGTCAATTTTATTCCGCGAATTAAATATAGGTAAAATCAGCCCTTCATTTTGTTAGTAATAATGGATTAAAGACAATGTTATTCTAAATTCATAATTTCAAGTAACTTCAGTTATCAACGAAGTCACCGGTCGCTGAGAGTGTAGTTACTTTTTTTTTTGGGTGGGAAATTATTAAATAAGTAACTTCTACCGCTCTGGGCGGACCGGAGCGGGCGTGTTAGACTCTTACTCTTACTGACTAAAACCCACCCGTGTTCCTTCAGTTGCCATGTTGCCAGGGGCCACGGTATCCCATTCGGACTTTCCCGCGACCCCGGCAGGCATCGGCCCTAGCGGACCCCGTCAGTTATGCTGACATCTCTTTGAGGCGCGAGTGGAACACAACGCGCCGTCGCGTCGACCCGGGCCTGGTCCTTATCGGACGGCGAGCAACCCATTGCTCATCGACCGCAAGCCCGCGCCTACGGTGGCCGGGAATCGGCCGGCGATTTCCGACACCCAAGGCGTCTCCTGCGGCGGTTGGGGGCGCGAGGGCGCGAAATTTGCCTTTCCCTCAAGCGTTTCGCCTGCTCCTTCGTGAGCATTACTGCTTCACAGAAGGAGGTGACGACCTCCCATGCCCTCTCGCTCCGTACTATGGCCTGGATCAGGGCTGGATGCGAGAGATTACCGCCGCCGATCGCTTCCACGAGGACACGGCGGTACCCCGCCCAAGCCAGGCAGATCTCCACCTTATGCTCCACCGTGTACTCCGGGCGATCCACACAATGGTGACACCGGGAGAGTGTACTTACTTAAAATGATAAGTTTATCAAAACCATTTTTTTTTGCATTATTATTCATTAGAAATCGATACTTCATCACACAGTCTATGCAGTCTCGCCTGCTAATTTCATTTTACCAACAAATAAAACACGGCAGAGGGTAGTTTTAAAGGAGAATGGGCACCGAACTATGACTTTCTGCCCTGAACCCCAATAGCCAAAAGATATACAAACAATGGAAAGAGCTTTTCAAGTAAAACCTTTGCTACTAACACGACTTTTGCCAATTGTTAGTCAGTTCGGAGTTAAGTACTCACATTTAGAGACAAAAAATTCTCCTTGATGAGATCTTTCCATTGGTATATTAACGCTATTGGGCTTCAAGGCAGACTCGCCCAATCTGTTTTAAAATACTCTCTAAAACTGCTTAACAACTGTTTGGAATTCCTGGCGCTCTAGTATGAAATGAACAGAGGAGCCGGTACTAGGGCATTCAGAAACACACGGTTTGACGTCACTGTCTATCAACCCTCACCCCTCCCCCTTCCACCCGGTGCAGTCTAGACGACCTTGCAGAGATCGATAGTGTAATACGTTATGCTTGTGCAAAGCATATCTTGTCGCATTCTGATGTCCTGGTATCAATGGCCCGAAAACACGTGGTTCTCACACGGGTTTCGGGGTTCGCATTCACTGGTTGGATTTGTAATTTTATTTATTGCTGTTGTATGTATGGACGATTTACGAAAACCATACTGAACGTTTAAACTAAAAAAATCAATATAGGTACGTTCATTTTTCCCACTGTACAGAATGGGGAGGGAAATCGAAATCTGTAGGTGATACGGGGAAACTGTCTTCGGAACCATAAAATCTTTTTTCATGAAAACAATTAGGCATACAAAATTTTTTGGTCATGTATGAGTGCCATAAAAATGAGTAAAATTGCTAAAAATAGTACATTACTGTCGCGGCCTGCAACAGGGGGCACTGAGGGACGATCGTGAAAATGTGGGCCGAGGCGTAGATTCACGCGTAAATTCACAACAAGTAAATTAATTATGAATTCCAGAATCAATGACGAACAACGATAATTTTAATATGTTATTTACAATTATCCAATATGTTCATTTGTTTCTTCTTTACTTTATACAGCTCTATTTGCAAGCCAAATAGAAATTTAAATAAAATCTTTGATAAGTTACCTCCTTGATAGCTGTGACATAACATACATACATAACATCACGCCTTGTTTCCCCGAAGGGTTGGGCAGAGGTGTCCCTGTAGCAGGTACACCCACATTTCGCCAGTTATGTTTTTAAGTCCCATGTAATAGGGGGCGAGCCTATTGCCATCAACCGGGCACAAATCCAGACTCCGAGCTGCTACTGAGAAATTTCAGATAGAAAAACCCAATAACACTTTGCCCGACCCGGGAATCGAACCCAGGACCTCATGCTCAGCAGTAGTGCTAGTTGAAGTAAAAGTTCGTTCCATTTTTAAATAACACGACAGACAGTTTTCATAGTAATTTATTCGGCCGCTAAACACGACAGATAATGACCTGCACTTGACTCGATGTAACGCAGACCAAAATAGCTCATAGGCGATGAAGAGCTGGAGGCTAGGCATCACTGTCTGGCTCATTGGCGTAATGTTGCTTGCCTGTCGGTATTCTACAGACTGTATTTCGGAGAGTGTGTGCAGGAGCACCACGACTTGATCCCACCATTTCCCTTTCACTGCCGGACTACCCGATGTACTGCAGAGTGCAGGGTACCCCACACTTGGTCGATATACCAACTAGTCGTATTCAGCGCCTTTCCTCAACTTTTTTATGCGCACGGCCAAAGTGTGGAGCTCTTTGCCAGCGTTTGTGTTCCCATCCACGTATAACCTGTCAGCCTTCAAAACAAGAGTGAACAGGCATCTTCAGGGCCTGCCTATTCCATCATAGACCTCGCATCCTTCGCTTTCCACCAGGCGAGATCGAGGTCAAGAACTGACCTATTTGGCAATAAAAAAGGTATTTTTATCAACTACTTAATAGTCTTGTAGCAGTTACATCGCCACATACAAACTACATCGTGCAATTAGAGTTTACCGAGTGATTGACATAGATACAAGATTTCAACTTCAAACAGTTGGGCAGTTGCCCGCCAGACACAACACCCGTCTGGTCGGAGGATCCTCCCTTTTCTTTAGTGGATGAGTGAACTTTACACCCTGTTCCTCATGCCACTAAAGTCTTAATACTGCATACAAAAAAAACCGGCCAAGTGCATGTCGGACCATGCACAATGTAGGGTTCCGTAGTTGGGATGAATTTATCCCAAGAACAAACTTAACTTTGTAGTTGAAAAAAAAATCTTTCATACAGAATGTATGGGAGAACATGTTTTTACAACCGCAAATTTAAGTTGGTCGATTATTACTCGTTAACTTGTAAAGCCTACTCAGCTGTGATTGTTTTCCTTTTAAATTCGTTATATAAGCTACTACCTACCATGAATTTTTTCACATATCTAAAACCAACCATTTAGCTGGCAGGGGGGGACACACTTGACTCTAACAAAAAATTGCACTTTAAAGCTTAATATTTCGCAAACGGATCTCTCAATTCAAAAATGATTGTAACACACTCATAATTTTTTTAAAAGACCTTTCCAACGATACCCCACACTAAAGGATAGAAAATAAAAAAAAAACATCCACACTTTACGTGTAGGGGAGGTACCGTAAAAATAAATATTTTTCATCATTTTATTTTACCACTTTGTCGGCATGATTAATATGTATATTCATGCCAAATTACAACTTTCTAGTACTAACAGTCTTGGTGCTAGACCGCGGACAGACAGACAGACGGACATGACGAAACTATAAGGGTTCCTTATTTTTTTTTTTTTTTTTTTTGGGTGAAAAAAAAAAAAAAAAAAAGGGTTCCTTGTTTACTACGGAACCCTAAAAAAAGATCTTGAAGTAGGTACTAGTTTATTCCATGACGTTTGTTTTCTCGTTTGTTTGTTTTGACGATGAGTCTAATGTAACGAAACACGTGATCTGAGCTGAGCACTCCGTTCACATGCAAATATCGAGGCCGCTTTATTCCAACAAAGTTTTTGTACCACGCGTGCATGCACCCCTATTTTAATTTCACAGGCAGCTCTTGTAGATTTCTGTTGCACTAGTATTCAATGTTCAAAGTCACGTTGTCTTTGACACGCCGCGCTGCGCCGTTTACGCAATTAATACATTTGATTTTGTTGTGAGCTAAAACTTCTATCAAAATCCAGTGTCAACTAATTTTTAACTGACTTAAAAAAAGGAGGTTATCAATTCGACACGTATGTATAAAATTATAGTCTTCCAGACCGTATTTCGGCCATGGCGGCCTATCTCAACGGAGACCAGCCTTCGGCGCGGGAGATATAATAGTGCACAAGTTTAGTGTGTGTGCCGCAGACACAAGTGCACTCCCTCTTCCCTCACTCTCATAGTCCGATGGTCGTATGTTTGTAATATTTATTAATAAAACAATTAAGTAAATTAAACAATTAAGCAGCTTAAAAATTATTACCTATTAAACAATCTATCATGTTTTAAAGGTACACCACACATACAAATATAGAAATGCAGTGTTGGTGACGTCACGTGTATGGGGTATACAATACCAGGACGTCAGAAAGCAACAGGAGTTCTCATAGCCAATAAATGTTGCACAAATGTTATACAGGGGTGTAAAACACCCCATGGTATATATAATTTTGTTACAAACAGGTTTGTTTGGAAAAGAAAAACAGGGGGAGCCTTTGCTTAGCATCATGTGTTTGTTTATAAAAAAAACCTGTTTCCTTGACATAAGATACTTGGGTATTAATAATAAGCCTGTAGTATTCATAATTATGTAATTCTAATGGATTTCATTTTAAGGTCGGTTATGTGAACTTGATCTCGCTCCGCAGCACTATTTAAGGTAAGTCGTGAATCCAATAAAAAGGAACATAATACATAACCCTAGTTAAATATTATGGAGAGCAGGAAAAAATGCACTAATGAAAATAAAATAATTTGTCAAAACATTCAAGTGACAATCATCAAAAACCGAAGATCGCATTGAAAATATAAGCTAGTCCTCCTCTTCGTCGGCGTGCACCCTGCACACCACGCTAGACCACGTGTTTCATAACATTGGATACTAGGGTACCAGAAGTTAGCTGTAGGTTATATTGGTAAAATTGTACGCACACATACCTTTCAAGGTTACACCACACACCATCGAATGGGTGTGTAACGATAGGACAGTGAGAAATGAAAAGGCACACAAAGGGAAAATAAAATAAAAGAAGCATATAAAAGACATACAATGACCTTATTGGTGATGTTCTTCAGAAAGATCAGGTGCATAGTACTGGCAACCGGCGTGTATGTATGACCATTTGTTTGAATGGAAACAAAGCTAAAGGAGTATTTAAGGATCGTAGCAGATTTTTTGAATTGAGCCTATTATTATTTATTCGTTCTACCAACAATCTTCTTCTACGATGTCCTTCTCTTCACCACTGCGGTTTTATTCACTCTTCTTTGTCCAGGCGGTATTTCTTTGGAATCCGCTCCCTCTGAACATCAGGATTTTATTTATTTATTTAAAATAGGTACGCCAACAGCATATATATTGTACATTAAAGTTAACAGGTATGGGCTCTTATATATAGCTGTGGTGTCTGGGAGAAACCTGATAACTCCATTTTCGTCATTTTTTAGTTTGGTACTATATTGTTATTAAAAAAATCAATTTTATTTTGGCCTATTGCTGATAAGTATAACTATCATAGGAGTGGGAGAATCGTAGCGGTAAAAACATGACTATTCATGATTTTTTATTAATGGTTTGTTACAAATTCGATAACTAAACTAGTCATGATATTATCAAACTTATTTGGACTTAACAGGTTTCTCCCAGACACCACAGATATATATACCAATTACAGGTGTACACGACATTCACATAAAACAAAGCAACCTTCTTAACTTGCATAAAATTTAAATTAAAAATAAAATAAAATCATTTTAAAAAAACAGCTTTGACCTAAGTCTAAAACAGAAAAAAAAACTGACTTACACAAATATCATTCAATATAAAATAACTAACTAAAATAAGCTTAACTAAGTATTGTTTAAATGACTGCGCAAGAGGGTTTTGAATTAAGTATTAAGAAAGGATGGCATTTGTTATCTTTCAAAGTGAATACACGTGAATATATTCATAAGAAGTTGGTAGAATCATTGCAGCGCTGATTTGCTGGATTTGTTATCTCTTCTACCTATCGTTATTTCTCCTGACAAAGTTTATTCGGTTTTCATGTATGTATCTAAATCTATGTATTAGTATGAATTCTTTTTCGATTTAACTATCCCTTATGTTGCACCTGCCATGTTTTGTCTCTGCATCACCCTAAGATTGACTGGTAGAAAATGTCTCAGGCATTAATTCCGCCTTTGTACAGTATTTTTACTTGTGCATAAAGTTTTAATACAACTAAGCAAAGCGCCGAGACACCACGAAGATTATTATCAATGAGCTGCATTCCACTAAGGCAGAATGGCTCAGTTTCGAAATGTCTTTGATAACTTATTTTACAAAGAGACTGCAAGAACCTGTCAGTTTTTTTTCCAATTAATTAAATACGAGTAGGTATAAAAATAAATTAACTGACATAGCCAGAGCAAAATAAAATAATATGTTTGTGAAAATCGAAATTAAATAAAAACTTGTGATAATCGCTGACTAAATAAACTCAGGGCATGATAATCAAATAAAAGGGATTGTTTTAATTTCGGGTTCGGGATCGTCAGAAAACCGGTTACGCCACGTGTTAAATCGGTACCGGCTACCAGGATATCAAAAGTTGTCAGGAGTTCTTGTTGCACTAGCTGAACAAGAGAGAAAAATCAACACTTACTAGATAAGTGTAGGTACTAAATCCTAAACAGTCCTATCCTTTACAAGATGTCATTGAAATACCTGAAAACCTAAAACAGGTCACTAAATACTCAGCTTTATGAACAACTTTTATCATGGAGTAAACCTGAAAACGAGAATAAAAAGATTGACTTTGGTTTGACCATCCACCGGAAACTTATTCTTGTACCTGTCCACATGCCAGCTACGCCGTAGCAAGTCGTAGCAATCTCGTAGACTAAACGCCAAATTAGTACCAACAACTCAAACGATCTCTGTACGGCCTCCTCTACTTATTGGTTTATTTTCACTAAAAACTAAGCTCGATTATAATTATAATCAAAGAAAAAAACAAAAAATGGTACCATACTACAAATACTGCAGTACTCTATAAAATGCTATTATTACCTATCTCAAAATAAGTTGTAGCGCTTCTGTACCGTAAAATATTGTCTTTCAGAACTTTTCACAATATTTTACAAAGCACAGCAAGCAACCATAATAATTGTGCCGACATTGCATACAATTAATTCTGCCTTGTTATCGGCGAGTGGCCGCACTGAGGCCACGTGTTTTAAAATATTGAGTACTAGGACCTCAGGAATCAACTGGAGTTACGCTAACAATAATACGGAATAGTCAGGGGTGGGTTGCAACTTGCACTGTGACATAATTACGTAACAAAAATTAATTCAAATGTTTTATTTCAATCATTTTAAAATTAATTGTATCAAGAAGTAGGGAGCAAATTGCATTTATTTTATTTTATTAAACACCCCACCCACTTATTAAAAGCTTATTTTTTTATAGTCATAACAATAACATTAGCAGAATTTATTTAGGGCTGATTTTTCCAACGTCAGATATCTTTTATCCGTGGAACAAAATTGATGTTTGACAGTTTTTCCATACAAAAACATTAAAAAAAAAAACTCCTCGGATAGGCGTTAGAATGATCTCCTAAAACAGGGCTTCCTCTCTCCTACCCTTCCTACCCTTTCTGCTGTGCCCTACAGGGTCCATAATGATCTAAATTTTATAACTACCACCTAAGTACACATTATGGTAAAGCAATAAAGATATTGAGTATTGAGTATTGAGAAGAATCAAACCGTAGTCGGAAAACAACGCTTTATTATTTACTAAAAATATTACACGAAAAAGAAACATGTCTCCACCACATTCTACACTGCAACGGGGTGGTGGGGGTTAATAGTCAGTGACGTCACTGTATGACGTTAAACTGTGAGTTCCTGAATGCCCCAGTACCGACTTCACTGTTATTTCGTACTAGGACGCTAGAAATGAGGAGATGTTTGCAATGTCAACATTGTCTTTGAAAACTACCGTCTTCCCAGTGCTTATTAATCTAAACTTTAATATAACAAAGCTAAAGAGTTTGTTTTTTTTTTTTTAATGCGCTTATCTCTGGAACTATAATACCAGTTGGATTAGAAAAAATCTTTTTGCATTTGAAAACCCAATTCTTGAGGAAGGTTAACATTGTTCAGAGCGCATTGTACCTACATCACTCTACACGTGCTGCTTGTGGGCTCATTATACGCAAAGATCATTCAGCGCCCTACGCGTCCAATATAACAATGCGTTCAGGGCGTTGTTGGGGCTGCCGCGCTGGTGCAGTGCGTCGGGCATGTTCGCGGATGCACACGTTGACGGCTCACAGTGGAACGAATGTATGGGAGCGGTTGGACGTAGACATTTCCGAAAAAAAAGAGTAAAATTATGCCAAACTAATGATGCCATCTTATTCGATTACTTAATGCCTTCATAACTTGTGGTGATGAATTTCTTCATAACTCCCATATTTCGGGAGTAATTTGAGAAAATGTGAAATTTTACTATGAAAATGAGTGTATCGAGCTCTCTCCCTCCTGATTCCGGGCTTGTTTCAAGTAGCGGTCTCTAATATCATAATGCTAATACTAAGAGCTATATTTAATACTAAGACACATAGTGCGCCAAATGTGCACTTTCTGGGATAAAAGGAAATGAAAATTTAAAAAAAAAAACGTTTTTTCCCCATTTGTATTTACTTTAAACCGCAGACAGACTTATTAAGAGGTCTATAAATATATTATATATATACAGAAATATATATTAACAAAAATATTCACAAGAACTGATGAGAGTATGACTTTTAAGTAAGTTGATAATAAATTACCTAGTTTCATTAAAAGTACAATAAATAATTAAGATGTAAGCTCTAATTTACTAAGTTACACATTTTAAAACAATAACATCATTTAATTATCTTCGTCATCATCATCATCATCAATTAATTCAAATTCAGAATCGATGTCCGCTAAATCATTTATGTTAACAAATTCGATATCACTTTTCTCAGAATCCGTAAGCTCATAAAATTCCTTAAAAGAAGATTTTTTTACAAACTTATTTCCTTTTGGACGGATACTTGTAACAAGTGGATCAGAAGACAGTAAAAGATTGTGCATAATATCTTCATTGCATGAGATACTGCTATGCTTTCGAGAATGCCCCTCTCTATATTTTCTAAAATCTTTATTTCTAGCCTCAGATGCCTCTTCGGATAGAAAACCAATGGGCACAATTGACATGTTCTGAACTATGTCTGGCCCATGCATTAAAATTTTATGAAGTGAAGAAGGCATATAATACCATGGGTATAACTCCACGTAAAGCTTAGCAGTATCAAAGCAGAACTCTCGGAATTTAGTTACGTTGATCTTCTCTCCTGATGAAATACACTGCAAGATCACACAGATTTTTCTTAAAAGCATAGCATCTATTCCGGTCAGTTCAGCAGATTTAGTGTAGTTTTCAAAAAATCTCCTTGCCGAGTTGCCATTGTTGGTGGATCCACTGCCTTGTTTCACAACATCGAGAAGTAAGCCCGTTTCTCTTCTTACAGCCTCTTGAACTCTTTTCTTCCTGTCATCAACTTGCCTTTTTGCTATATCACCCCTTACTTGCCATGATTTTATGTCTAATTTGTAGGAAATGTGTAATAAGCATTCCATTGAGCGAATCCAAGCGTGAAGGGTGCTTAAGCTATATTTATACATGTCCTCGTTTGCGTGTTTATCTTTGATTAACTCTAAATTATTCATTTCTTTAGGACAAGCCTTGCATATGTCACACACTGAAGCTGCTGTATTGGATATAATGGAATGAATTTTACCATCAATCATTGTCAACAGCAGTTGGTGTTTGACACTAATTCCATCAGTGATGGTGGATGGAGTTAAGGCTTCAATCTCTGCTTCGATTTCAGCCATCTCTCTCTGCACATTTTCTTTGGTTTCCTTTATAAACTTAAACAATATTGGCCGGCAAAATGAAGTGGAAGATGGTCGCTCGTTTTCCCAAATTGTTACACCTTTTGAGACGAGCCGCAGTGGTACAAGACTAATCATAAAATTACTAGCAAGATCGATTTGCTCATCTTCACTCGTCCTTTGATGATAAATGCTTTGGCTAGATGATCCGTCAAAACCCCATTTGCTGGTCAATACGAGCTGTTGATTGGGATCAACAGGGGTTTCTAACGACCTAATAAGTCTTCTTGAGGTTAAATCCATCAAGGCTTGTAATTTGATTTTTGCAGAGCTCTCTGTAACTGTGAGATCTTCTTTGGCCGGATAGCACTTAATTTTTTCTTTAACCAACATGTAGTAACTCGGGTATTGAAGAGCTCCTTCTTGAGTGTTGAAATCCCGAAGAGTGTTATAGCGCCATTTCGATAAGTTCATCGATACATAAAGAGCCAATGCCTTCAAAGGGGATATTTCCCGTACCTGAATTGATTTACCTTCAATGAAGGCTTTGATTTTTGAGGCCTCTTCTGGATTCTCCGTCAAGTATTTCATAACATAAGCTGTATCGCTTTGTCCTGCCTTTTGAAGCGCCCTTTCGGCCGAAAACATAATTTCAGCGCTGCTACTGCTGCATGAAAGACTATCTTCAGTGCGTCTTCTTTTTTGCCGGTTACTAAGGTCCTCAAAAGATTTACGAGGACTAGGATGTGTACAAGTTGAAGCATCAGATTTAGCAGGAGAAATTATGGGCTCGATGACGTCACTTATATTTTCTGTAGAAGGTTCCATATTTTCATTCTGTAATTCCGGCCATTGAATTGCAGCCTGTAGCCAAATCTCATGTTTCTTCCGAAACTTATCTGTGCTTCTTCCAGACTGTGTCCATTTTGCATAAATGCGGTAGCAAAATCGACGACACCAGTCTTTTAAACTTGTTTCAGCACTTTCACATAACTGAACACAACTGTTATCTTTTAAAACACTGAACAAATAGTTAAAGTCGCGTAAATCTTTATGTGCGCGTGCGCATAAAGCAACGTGAATATCAAGATTTGTATTAAAATTTGGAAAATACATTGCGAGATTAGCTTGGATACAACGAGGTGTAAATCAACACTGATTTTAAAGTTACTAATAGTGACCTATTTATATAAAATCCAGGTATCCCAGGTATCCTTTGTTAAATATTGCAAGGTAATTAGTTATTGTGATAATTAGTAAATGATGCATGCTAAATTAGTGTATTAAGAGCCATTTAGTAATTAAATAATAGCAATGTTCTTATCAGTAATCATTAGTGCATCAGTTTTATATGTAAACCTTAAGTCCCTAATTATATATCCTAATTAGCTTATATCTTCTCTAATTGGCTGCTCAGAAATGTTATTGTAATAAGGTAAACCTTTAGAAAAACGGTTTTAATCAACAAAATAAACAAAAAATAAAAAAATTGTGTTATAAAATAAACATCACTCTTTATCCCAGAAAGTGCACATTTGGCGCACTATGTGTCTTAGTATTAAATATAGCTCTTAGTATTAGCATTATGATATTAGAGACCGCTACTTGAAACAAGCCCGGAATCAGGAGGGAGAGAGCTCGATACACTCATTTTCATAGTAAAATTTCACATTTTCTCAAATTACTCCCGAAATATGGGAGTTATGAAGAAATTCATCACCACAAGTTATGAAGGCATTAAGTAATCGAATAAGATGGCATCATTAGTTTGGCATAATTTTACTCTTTTTTTTCGGAAATGTCTACGTCCAACCGCTCCCATACATTCGTTCCACTGTGCGGCTTCCACGCCGTGCTCCGAAAGCGATGCGCCGCGGCGCTCGGCAGGTTGCGCGCCAGCACCAACAGCATCCTGGCTGTGATTGCGGATAGGCTGGACACGCGTTACGTCCAGCACTGGGTTAATACCCACATTAGGAAATAAGTTTTATAATGTATTTTTTTTTTAAATTAATTACTAACACTAGTTTCATAAGTTTTACTGTACTAACATTCTATGGATTTCAGTCTGAAATAAAAAGTTTTTTTTATTTTTTATAGAGTATTTTTAACATCACGATATGATTTTAAGAGGCCGAGCAAAAAGAAAAAAAAGACTGAAAGAACACTAAGCGGCAACGACGTAATAGTACGAGTGGGCGATAATTTCTCGCAAACGAAGTCGCAGGCAGAAGCTAGTCTGTTTGATAAAAGTCTTAAATTCATAAATTGATTCACTGATAGAACAAAAAAAAACAACAACCAAAACAATGAGATTTTGCCCAACAGTTCCTCATATATCGAAAGTGAGCAAGGAACGACATGCTGCCTGCAGCTTCGCCCGTGTGGAACTTCATCAGCTATCTGCCAGTGAAAGTCCCGTCAAAATCGGTCCAACCGTTTCGGATAAGCTGGAACAAACAGACAGACAAACATATTTTTTTTGTAAAAAGCTGTTATTTTAACATTACAAACAGACACTTCAATTTTATTTATTTTTATAGACAAGGGATGAAAGTTTGTATGGAAGTTCGTATTTTTTGCGATCGGAAATCCCATTATAGAATTTTGTAAACGGGTTTCTAGTTTTCTAGGGCTCCGTACCAAAATGATACGTAAAAAACCGGCCAAGTGCGTGTCGGAACATGCACAATGAAGGGTTCCGCAGTTGGGATGAATTTATCCAAAGAATTTGTCATTTTAGTTGAAAAACATGTTTTCCCATACGGAATCAATGGGAGAACATGTTTATACAACTGTAAATGTACGATTATTACTCGTTAACTTGTAGAGCCTACTTAGCTGTGATAGTTTTCTTTTTAATTTCGTTATACTACTGCCGTGAATTTTTTCAGATATCCAAAACCAACCATTTAGCAGGCAGGGACACTTGACACTAACAAAAATGTACACTTTAAAGCTTGATATTTCGCAAACGGATCCCTGAATCCAAAAATGGTTTTAACACACTCAGAATATTTTTGAACGACTTTTCCAACGATACCCCACACCATGGGATTTTTTTTAAAAAAAAAACAGTGGCACTCCGGGAGTGCCGACAGAAGCAATCAACGCGTTGATGTGTTTTACTCCATGGTGTCGGTAAATTCGGTAACAGTGTCACGAAATCAATGGTTTAGTCCCATCTCAAAAGTGCCCCACGCGCCTAAAGAAGTTTTCACTTCAAAAAAACATTTTTGCCAAATTACAGCTTTCTAGTACTCTCTGAGCTGACATGGCGAAACTATAAGGGTTCCTTGTTGAAAAAACGTCAGTTTTTGTGAAAACCCATTATGGTGCGTCTGTCCGTCTCTCAGTGCAGGCAGGGTTATTTTGTTAGTATCAAGGTCTAGGTCGTCTGTTACATGTCTGGCCATTGAGACTCGCCGCCAAAGTTTTGTCTGTTCAATACTGGCAAACTCCAGTTGAGTCATGATATCCTAGTACTCGATGTTTGAAAACACGTGGCCCGGGCACCCTCCCTGTTCATTCTTCACACAGACAGAGCCAAATTGAGAAAGGTTTGTTAGAACTGGTTTAGTAGTTTCAAATCTTTTTCTTATTTTGCATTTAACATATTAAGTATTTGCAATACTAGCTATGTCATGAAAATATCAAGTCCGTTCAAATAACTGGTCCAAGTAAAATTAGAATCATAATTTTTTTGTTTTACTTTAATTGTTGAATTTGGTTTTGCATTCATTAAAGAGGTTTATTGTGCTGATTGGTCAGTAAATGTGCCTGTATTATAATTTAAAGCAAATAATTAGTTGCCTAAATTGCTTATGATAAAAAAAATTGTTTGCAACAAATACCATTCTTGCGACACAAATCTTTTTTCACACGACACTAATAATAAATTAATTTCTTATCAACGTCTCAACAACCACACTTTTCCATACATACATAACAGTGCGGACAAGAAATTTAATACACACATATAATTAATACAGTCAGTTCTATAGCCTACCATGACCTGGCTGCTGCAGCCATGATTGACTTCAGACGAGGGAACTCCTCAACGGTCAACAGTACAGGCACGAAATTTTGTATACGCATTCAATTATGATAGCCCGTTCTAATTTAGAGCACTTGGATAATGCAACTTGATTGGCTTCACACCATATCTTGTGAAAATGCGTTTGGATTCGTTCGATTTGTCTTTACAAATACCTTTCAAGTGAAGGTGATAGAACAGATATTTAAACAAAATATGATGCTAAAAAGTATAAAATAAATAAATACATAATTATTCAAACTACAATTTTATTTTTTATTTTCATAAAACAGCAATTTGTTTTTTTTTTAAGACCACCTACTAGGCATGTATTTTTTTAAATTAGTTGTTGATAACAGACATGGCCGACAGCGGGCCACGTGGGTGGTAATTCTTATTAGTAGTAGAAAAAAGTTCCTTATCGCACGCTTGGTGAATGAGAGCTAGACCGAAAAAAATGCAACATTTTGACTGCCACGAGTCCACAACACTTTTTTTTTTCATTTAGTTACTCTCAAACGTTGTTAATTTACAACATTGTGCCTGTTTCAGCGAAAGGACTTCGTTCCAACCGGGTGTCAACAACTCTCGACTTGTTTTCTTTTTCTGGCACTATTGACAGCCGAATCTACAGATAGTGCAATCCACGACGACGCGCCCCACTCCGCTCCGCGCCGTACTAGAGTTCAGCTTACAGGCAGTACAGTAATCTCGGAGTGGGGCGCGTCTCCATGGATTGCGCCATCCATAGTTTAAAGTATTGCATGCGCCTGCGTTCACTATCTAGATAGACAATACACTATAGCATAGATAAAGGATGTTGAATCGTCGGGCGTCGCGTCGGTCGATCGTAATATTTTTATTTATTTTATCTTGCTAGCATTACATTTTTTCTTTTGTATTTTTATTTATTTTTTACAATCCCCCAGTGGGTTTTTAATGTATCCGTAGGGGTGTCCATATGGTCCGTAGCATGACAGCTGCCGTGATGCATTGGGATGGAGAGTTCGGGGTGAATGTTTGAATAAATGTTTGTATGTTAGTATGTTTGAATGTTTGAATGAATGTTTGAATGAATGTTTGAATGTTTGTATGTTTGAATGTTTGTATGTTTGTATGTTTGCATGTTCGTATGTTTGCATGTTTGCATATTTGAATGAATGTTTGTATGTTTGAATGAATTATTGTGTGTTTGAATGTTTGTATGTATGTAGGAATGGTAGGGCAAATAAAACCATTTCTCGATAGAAGTAACTTATGTATATTATTTAAAATATATAAAGATAAAAAATTTAAGCAAAAAAGACATCTGTCTTCGCAATTGACTCGACTGACAACCCACAAAAAACAAAATCACCTCTTCTCCAAAATCAAATATACAGTGAAAAGCAAATTAGTATCCTATATAGAGGATTTACTCCCCCACAGCTCGGCCATCCTATTAAAAGTCTGTCCTCAGACTTCTAGTTAAATTAAATAAACATAAAAATCATCACACTTATTAAATTTAAGTTAAACAAACACATTTCAGTTTTAAAAACATCTTACAACAACCTACCTTATATCTAGTTAACATGAAATATAAAACAATCACGAACTGCCAGAGAAACAACATCACATAAAATGATAACTCAACTAACTTAATTTGCAATCATAGCAATCATAATTTGACTGAGCAGTTTAAATAAAATAAAATGCTACCTTAGCATTAGTCCGGCCAGCTTTCAATCTTTTTAGTTACATCCATCATCACTGTATTAATTATATTTTGCACCTCTAACATCTTACAATTTTTTGCACCTTTCAAATCCAACTTACTGTAAATAGTAGCTCCTGACAACTTGTCTAAATGATTATCAATATTTAGTAAAGGAAAGTAATCCTTCACCATTTTTTCATATATTTTTCGATAGTCAACACAAACTCGTGTTTTACCATTCTTCTTTTTAACTAACACCAATGGACTAGCATATTCAGAAAAACTTGGTTTCACAATACCTTTCTGTAACCACTCTCCTACTTGTTCAGTGACTTCCCTCTGCTCCTGTGCTGACAAGCGCCGAGGACGCTGTGCCACCGGTATATTGTCCATCAACACAATCACCTTCTCCAGCGGTGCTTCCTTGATTTGTGAGGGCTGGTATCCTTCAACCAGATTAGTCACAGCTGCCCGAACACTTAGAGGAATATGGCTCAACTCAGTCGAGCTTGAGCCTATATCATCTGAAAGCAAACTCAAAATTTCGCCCTCACCTTCAGGCATCACGCTCACAACACCTTTATCAAAAACAACCCTACTCAAATCTAAAAAAGGTTGACCTAAAATCATCTTATAAGGCATTGAATCTCTGGGCACAATATAAAAAGTAACGTTATAAAAATTAGCATCAATTTTTACTTCGTAGGTACACTTTCCGAACGCTATTACCTTGCTATAACCTAAACCCGATAAAACTTTATTTTCTTTGGTGTAAACACACTTTGGAAGTTCAAAAAATAAGTCCGCCGTTACAAGATTGAGATCACTACCCGAATCAATTAGACTTTCGACACAAACACCACTTATTTCAACACATAATTTCGACTTACGTACTTTTTTTACATTCAAAACATTGTCAGTTTGACGTTTCGCATCGTCTTGACCACAACAACAACGGCCGCCGTCGCCGTCAGTACTGCCAACCTCACACGTCAAATTCGCACACATAGAGTTCGGTTGTCTTTTATCACCGCTTATGTTGGTAGCCGTGCACTGTGGCGCTACGTGCCCGAACGCACCACATTTAAAACACTTGATTCCCTTTTTACAGGATAGTGCCAGATGATCCCTATCCCCACATTTGTAACACCTCCGATCATGCGTTTCCATTTTCTTTTCGTCACGAGACGACGAGGGTGTGGCTACGTTCCGCTTGGCCACCTTCACCGTATTTTTTTTCATCGTCTCGTATAACGACAGCTTCTCCTTTAATTGACTATATGTAGTCGCGCCATAAAGTATGGTTTTATTACTCTCGTAATCTAAAATTCCTTCGACGATGTATTGCACCGCAACATAGTCGGCAATCTTCGCACGCTTCGCTATCGCCTTCATCGAAATCATGTATTCGTAAAATGACTCCTCCTTACGCTTCTTCCTTGAAGACAGCAACTCATGGGCTTCTTTGGAATTGATACTGTCTGGAAATTCTTTGGCGATTGCCGCCTTCAGCTCATCAAACGTGCGATGTATCTTTTCAGTTCTGAGCCATATAGCTGCGACACCAGCAAGTGAGCGCCTGGCCACAATCAGTGTTTGCGCCGGTGTCCACTGCATAATGTCCGCATGGTCTTCTACGTCTTGGGCCCATTTACTCGACGTGTATGTTTTGTCCGTCCCGTCAAACTTTGGCACTAGACCGTCGTACCACAACGATGGCGCAGCAGCTGGAACCGCCGCCGTTTCCGTTGACCTGGACATCTTTCCGAAATTTGGACCAATCTTTATTTTTCTGTCACACCACCCACACCTTCACACCTTTATTACTCCAACTCCTTACTTCTTTCACCGCTACAAACACCTCAAAGACACCTTTTATGGTAAAATTTTCATCGCCTCTACGTACGACAAAACACCACCATTTAACTGTATTAAACCGCTACCATCCCGGACGAGCCCCCAAAAATTGTAGGAATGGTAGGGCAAATAAAACCATTTCTCGATAGAAGTAACTTATGTATATTATTTAAAATATATAAAGATAAAAAATTTAAGCAAAAAAAACATCTGTCTTCGCAATTGACTCGACTGACAACCCACAAAAAACAAAATCACCTCTTCTCCAAAATCAAATATACAGTGAAAAGCAAATTAGTATCCTATATAGAGGATTTACTACCCCACATGTATGAATATTTGTATGTTTGAATGTTTGAATGAATGTTTGAATGAATGTTTGTATGTTTGAATGAATGTTTGTATGTTTGCATGTTTGCTTGTTTTTATGTTTGTATGTTTGAATGAATGTTTGAATGAATGTTTGTATGTTTGTATGTTTGCATGTTTGTATGTTTGCATGTTTGTATGTTTGTATGTTTGAATGAATGTTTGTATGTTTGAATGTTTGCATGTTTGTATGTTTGCATGTTTGCATGTTTGAATGAATGTTTGTATGTTTAAATGTTTGTATGTTTGTATGTTTGAATGTTTGAATGTTTGTATGTTTATTTGTTTGCATGTTTGAATGTTTGAATGAATGTTTGAATGTTTGTATGTTTGTATGTTTCATGTTTGAATGAATGTTTGAATGTTTGTATGTGTGAATGTTTGAATGTTTGTATGTTTGAATGTTTGTATGTTTGTATGTTTGAATGTTTGTATGTTTGTATGTTTGTATGTTTGCATGTTTGCATGTTTGTATGTGTGAATGTTTGAATGTTTGTGTGTTTGAATGAATGTTTGAATGTTTGTATGTTTGAATGAATGTTTGTATGTTTGAATGTTTGCATGTTTGCATGTTTGAATGTTTGTATGTTTGTAAGTTTGTATGTTTGAATGTTTGTATGTTTGTATGTTTGTATGTTTGCATGTTTGAATGTTTGTATGTTTGCATGTTTGCATGTTTGTATGTTTGAATGTTTGTATCTGTGTATGTTTGCATGTTTGCATGTTTGAATGTTTGTATGTTTGAATGTTTGCATGTTTGTATGTTTGCATGTTTGAATGTTTGCATGTTTGTATGTTTGAATGAATGTTTGTATGTTTGCATGTTTGAATGAATGTTTGAATGTTTGAATGAATGTTTGTATGTTTGAATGAATGTTTGTATGTATGAATGTTTGTATGTTTGAATGTTTGAATGAATATTTGAATGTTTGTATGTTTGTATGTTTGAATGAATGTTTGTATGTTTGCATGTTTGTATGTTTGTATGTTTGAATGAATGTTTGTATGTTTGAATGTTTGCATGTTTGTATGTTTGCATGTTTGAATGAATGTTTGTATGTTTAAATGTTTGTATGTTTGTATGTTTGAATGTTTGAATGTTTGTATGTTTGTTTGTTTGCATGTTTGAATGTTTGAATGAATGTTTGAATGTTTGTATATTTGTATGTTTCATGTTTGAATGAATGTTTGAATGTTTGTATGTTTGAATGTTTGTATCTGTGTATGTTTGCATGTTTGCATGTTTGCATGTTTGAATGTTTGCATGTTTGTATGTTTGCATGTTTGCATGTTTGCATGTTTGCATGTTTGAATGAATGTTTGTATGTTTGAATGTTTGTATGTTTGAATGAATGTTTGTATGTTTGTATGTTTGAATGTTTGCATGTTTGTATGTTTGCACGTTTGAATGTTTGCATGTTTGTATGTTTGAATGTTTGCATGTTTGTATGTTTGAATTAATGTTTGAATGTTTGTATGTTTGAATGTTTGAATGAATGTTTGAATGTTTGAATGTTTGTATGTTTGTATGTTTGAATGTTTGTATGTATGAATATTTGTATGTTTGTATGTTTGAATGTTTGAATGAATGTTTGTATGTTTGAATGAATGTTTGTATGTTTGTATGTTTGCATGTTTGCATGTTTGCATGTTTGCATGTTTGCATGTTTGAATGTTTGTATGTTTGAATGAATGTTTGAATGATTGTTTGTATGTTTGTATGTTTGCATGTTTGTATGTTTGCATGTTTGCATGTTTGAATGAATGTTTGAATGTTTGAATGAATGTTTGAATGTTTGTATGTTTGAATGAATGTTTATATGTATGAATGTTTGTATGTTTGTATGTTAGTATGTTAGTATGTTTGAATGTTTGAATGAATGTTTGAATGTTTGTATGTTTGAATGAATGTTCATTTGTTTAAACATTCAAACATACAAACATACAAACATTCAAACATACAAATATGAATTATACGACTCCATATTGCAGACATTCTGACTGAAAGATTGACGTGTAGATTTAATTAATAATACTTAAAATAACTTTACAGATCCGATCAACCAAAACAAACATGATTTTTGGTTAGGTAATAGCTTTATTAAAAAAATCTGCCTACCCTGTCTAAAAATTCTATGCACGCCGCTGTCAAATACGTATGTGTAAATAATAAAAATTACAGTTTTTTTTTAAATATTGAATAAATACTGATTCACGTAATTCTAAAAAAAAAAGTTAACATTTGTACAACTTTTCATAGCTCGTATGAACACAGTTGCAGTTGCATCATGTACCTGCAAACATGGTAGTTCGAATTGGAAACTTGGTACAGGCAGTCCGTCACGTGTTAAGGGGTATTTGATACTAGGACATCAGAATCCACAAGGAGATTTGTGCTAAGCCTAGCTTCAAAAATTCTAGATGAATTCCGCGGCTTGAAACGTGAAATATAGAACCTTATAAGAATAATAATTATTATGCCTACATTCCCCGACGAAGTAGGCAGAGGTCGTACCTAAAACCACATTCCGGAATTATTTGATGTTTGACACATTATTAGGGGGCGTGACTCATCAAACGAGACCAAATTTCAGTCCGATGATTGAAAAAGCCATATTTCTAAGTTCAGATTCCTATTATTATACTGGAGGATTTAAAGTTCAATATTTTAATGGCGCCCATGGTGGGGCAACTCTACAGTTGTGACTACCATTGCTTGAATTAGGTCTTATTCCAACAATTGCAAAGAGTCAAAAATTTGCTCTACTCCCGGGTTTTTAAAATAACTAAAGATCCTATATCTTTATTTATTAAAACGCGGGCGTAGAGCTAATTCAACAAAACAGTTCATGAACTCAGATGAGTATGGTAAAAAAAAATTTTTTTACAAAAATACAACCGACTTCCAAACTACAAAGTGAAAAATAACTTTAATTTCGGAAGTCGGTGTCTTTGGATCAGTATTTTAGTTTTTTGACACTGACTTCCGAAATTAAAGTTATTTTTCACTTTGTAGTTTGGAAGTCGGTTGTATTTTTTGTAAAAAAGTTTTTTTTTTCACTTTTTAGTGGGTTGGTTTGTAATTTATCTAAGTTACAATAGCCTTATGTCAACTCCTCATCAAAAATACCCAAATCGCTATAGATGTGCCAATAATATTTGAAGAGTTCCCTCGATTTCTCCAAGATCCCATCATCAGATCGTGACCAAATGACAATGGGACCAACTTGAAAGTATACCCTTTCAAACTAAAATATAATATAATAATTTTTCAAATCGGTCCAGCGGTCTTCGAGTAATCGGAGAACATACATAAAAAAGAAAAAAAAAATATCCCGACGAATTGAGAACCTCCTCCTTTTTTTGAAGTCGGTTAAAAAATAAGACCCAAAGGTGAGAAAACGATCTCCCGATCTCGAGATAACAGATCTTAGTTCTTTCGGCTGAGTGGTCCCATGTTGGGCGTCAGTATAATTTAATTATGAATTAATTCATATTTGACTAACTTTTAAGTTATTAGGTAAATAAATAATATTGGTGACCTGTGTGAAAATAAACAAACTTCCATTGGTAGTATTTGTACGAGAGCGCCTCAAAGCGGAATGAGGTGGGCGTTTCAGGCTATTTATATTTTCGACTTTATTTTAAGATATGCAATGTTGATATTTGTTTGCAGTGAAACAGGATCTCAAGATTTACGCCCGCCCCATACTGTACACAGTACACAGGCATACAGGCCAGCTGACTGTGGATTCGTCTGTGAGGCCTCACTGACGCCACGTGTTTTCGAACGTAGGATACTAGGACATCAGAAATCAATTGGAGCTGCATCGCACCGCCCGGACGCTACAACATTTTTTACAACCGCAGGAACACTAGCTTTTCTGTAAAGCTACGTGACTACGTCCCCAAGTAAAGTGAAATTAATTTTATTTCTTAATTTTGTTTAAAGCCAGCTCTCTTTTCCTTGTAAAGCTGTTCTGCCCCTTTGAAAGTAAGAATTAGTCAACTCTTAGTTTCTTCGGGCCATTGAGAATGTGGTGTACTATGAGGAAGCTGTACCTATTTATGAAACCAATCTTACGCTCTGAAGGCCTATTCAGATATAAGCAATATCAAAGTCAAAAGTCCAAATCATTTATTTCAAATAGGCCCTTGTATGGCACTTTTGAATGTCAAAATTGACAAAATAATAGAATTCATTCTAGTCGCACCTTCCAAAAGGTAGTTTTCGCTCAGTAACGATACCTACTCGTCCAAAGTGACTAACCTGAAGACGGACCTAGGCCTTTACCAAGGATATGCCACAATTTGTAGATACCCTACCTACAATTTACTGCCCACCGACATAAAATTTATGTATATTAAAATCTGTCTAGACTACACCGCACCGTGGGAAACCATGAGTGACGTCACGTTATGACGTCAAACTTAAGTTGTTGCATGCCCTAGTACTGAAGTTCCGGTTATTTTGATACTAGGGCGGTAGAATTCATTTGGAGTTGGTTCATTGCTGATAACGAATACAAACTCACTAAAAATCCTGATAAAAGCAACATTAAAAAAAAAAATATACGGTCGAATTGAGTAACCTCCTTTTTTTCGGTTAAAAAACCGGGTGAGCCTTACAGTAGTCGCATATGATGTGTAACATGTGACATCTTACCTTGGTAATAAACAACATTAAAGGGCCGGGGCCTCGTCAAGGTGACGGCCAAATCTAGCACCGCGCGCGCTCATTGGTCAAATCAAATAGCGCGCGCTTCCCCGGCTTCCTGTGACACACTTCCGTCCCTATTCACGAAATCACTCCCAAAGATTAGATTATTTAGATTTAGATTTTGATTGCAGGAAAGTGAGAGGAAAGATGTCAGACATTTAAAAAAAAAACTTAGATCATAATTTACAATGCATTAACACGGCCAATTGTTAAAGTTTTAGAAAGCTTGTTTTTACCAGACACGCGACGACGCGACTTCAAAAAAGGCGAGCGTTGTATTTTTGAAGCTTCATTTATTGGTCATCTGAAGAGTATTTAAAAAAAAAAAAATCTTAGAACACGTCGACACTAATTTTGAAAATCGATCAACTCAGCCGCACAAGTACTGCTTAAAAGTTGAAATAGGCTGCTTCTCCGTCTGCAATGAACTCTGCTCTGCTGCTGATTTTTTATGATTTTTATAGGTGGTAGTATCCCATAATTGATTTAATTAAGAAAATATACAATAGTAAACTATTATACATGCTTTTAACATTAGATAGGTAGATACTAAATTAAATGCAGCTGAAAACTTAATACTTTTCTTGTAATTTGATATCGATTTTCGAATGAAACCAGGCATCCATTATTTAAAATTTATTAACATCATAGTAGATGTTAATAAATTCTTCCTACATAACAACAACATTGTTCTTTCTTGCAAGTACGGCGCAATAATTCTATTGCGAGAAGTAATAAAACACAAACATTCAAAGAAGTTAATCAAAGAATCAAGAATGTCTGTTGTGCACAAATGGCCACGTGTTTCCGGGCACAGGATACTAAGATATCAGAACACGCCAGGAGGTTGTTAGTACTTTCACTTTGCTGGTAAAACACGTGAAAAGTTTTGCACAGAACTTACATGAGGACCTCTAAATGAAGATTGAAGATTAACGTGAGAAAAATGCTCATCTTATCATCATCATCAGCGGAATTCATTTATGATGATGATGCTTGGTTTGGGTCACAGGTTCACGTTTCCTCTATGTCTAATAGAAGTGCATTCTTATTTGACTCATGCTGTAACTCTTTAACGTCGGAAACTCCGATAATAGCTTGCTTAGTAAGTATAGATATATATCTCAGTCAACCCTCTGTCTAGACTGCCCTCAGAGCGCGGAATTGCCACATTAGGTATGACGTCATCCCACGAGTCAATGCAGGCCGCGTAGTGTGATCGATCCTTTCGTTTAATACTAGGACGCTAGGATTCACAAAGAGCTAAATATTTAAACATTTTTTTAGGGTTCCGTACCTTAAAAGGAAAAAACGGCACCCGTAAAGGATCACTTCGTTGTACGTCCGTCTGTCTATCAACACACTTTTTCTCATCTTCTAAGTCAACGCAATAAAAAAATACGGCCATTTATGCGACATATTTTGATACTCGCAAATAAATCAAAACCTATAGCGTACCTACTTCCCGTTGACCTAGAATCATGTTTGGCAAGAAGCAAGGTCTCACAACACAAGTAAAGGAAAAATTCCGAAAATCGTTCATTGTAGTCTTATCACAGTTATGAGTATCACATACAATTCTTACAAATTTACATTTGTAGTTGGAGAACTGACCGTGACGTATATCGACGTATGGGAGAACATTTTTTCAGGTACAAAATAAAGTTTGTTCTTGAGATAAATTCATCTCAACTACAGAACCCTTCATTGTGCGTGGTCCGGCATGCACTTGGCCGGTCTTTTTATGGTGTTTAAGCAGTGTTGCATGAAGTCAGGCGCCGCCCGACGTCATCGATGCAGACCGAGGAAGCGCAGACGTGACGTCACGATTTGCATTCATTCACAGGTCATGAGGCTGAGAAGGTGAGAGATGTTGATCACTGCTGTGGGATGTGAGTAGTTATTTTTTAAAGCTTTGTTAGTTACTACGCTCAAAGCCAGAATAATCTAAAAAAAAATAGGTACAAGCGTACAACTTTAGTTTTCAAATCTTTTTAAATATTAAAATAGACGAAACCATTATGTAAAAAGGAGGAGCTGTCAAAGTAGCCCGCGAAATTCAAAATGTCTTACGTTTTTAGTGTTCCGTTTGGCACCCTTCGTACGGAACCCTAAAAACACTAAGCCTCCGCTTTCCGTCTGTCCGTCAGCGGGCTGTATCTCGTGAACTGCAATAGGTAGACAGTTGAAATTTTCATAGATTGTGTATTTCAATTGCCACTATATAACAACAAACAATAATAATTAAAGGGAGTCTTGTAAACAAGAAACGTGTTTTTTTCGGCGTTTTTTGCTCGATACGGTACGGAACCCTTCATGTCCGAGTCCGACTCGCACTTAGCCGGTTTATATTATTATTAAATAGCAGCACTGTTTTACGTTGTATGTTGATTAAAAATCATTTCGCGGCAATTATGATAAAATAACTACCGAATTATAATCATTTATAAGCTCACGAAAACATATTTGATAGTAATAAGACTATTTTGTGTATATGTTATGATTTGCAATGCGATTGCGCGATTTGAAATGTAGTTTAGAGAGCATATGAATAAAATTTTAGTAATTATTTATCCGTGCTACATTAATGAATTTGCATCGATATGGAATGAGTTTACATGAGTTTCCACTTTTAACGGCATGTAGTTATTCATAGGAAGGAAAGGAACATAAAATCATAAATCAAACGAAAAAAAAACTCAAAATAAAATTGTTGGGATCGAAACCGTGGGAACGATCTGGTTACGTCACGTTTTAGGAAGCGATAGTTACCAGGACATCAGAGGGCACCAAGAGTTAAACTTGCGTGCTAGCCGGGAACTAAGATTTTCTTCAAATACGGGACAGAATGAATGATGATAATTATCATCAGAATAATAACATGATTGTGTAAGACGGTTAACGAAGCTGACAGTTACTTGTTATACTAGACCATACCTAAAACCTAATTAGCTAATACTAATTATATTAGTCTAGCGAAATCGGCATTCGTTCCATTGTTGGCCGCTAAACAGATTCGTTGGTAGCATCACGAAACTGTGGCGTGGAGAAAAGTCAAGAGAACAAAATCATAAACGAGTTCAACTTTTCAATGTTCTTGATTGAATTTGTACCGTTATTTGTCAAAATCAGCGCAGCGCCACCTGTGATCTCACTCACAGATCACTAGATGAAACACGAAATATGTAGGGTTGTATGAGGGGTTGTAAAGCGACAGGGGCGCGAACACGTCACGTCGAAGAGGGGCGAGCTACCAGTAGATCAGGAATCACGAAGAAGTAAACTAGTACATCCACAAAGACTAGGTTTTATAACGCGATCACTTTTCAACACCTTTTGGAATGAAATGAAGCGCTTCCTTGTGCTTTTCACACAGCCGAGTTGTAACTTTGTAAGCTCAAAATGTGAAAAAAATAAAACGGTTTTGATCGATGTAATTAAAAGCGTCCATTATTTATGTCGAGGTCTACGTGCATGCGTCCATCCAAATCTGTAGGTACAGCCCGATAGTTAGTCGGTATACCTGCATAACATAGGGAGGCACATAATTATATTGTAAATACTTAATCCTAATATTCCTGCACCCGGTTTCTGGAGCGAAAATGATCGACGTGTCAAAATTAAAATCATGTAAATTGATCCGATTGGCTGCTGATCACAGTAGTTGACATGATGCGTTAATTTGACAATTTTGTCAGAAAGGGGGCGCAACCAATTATGTTCAATAAATAGAAAAAACTGTTTTGGTTGAAAGGAGCTTTTGAAGTTTTGGAATCCGAACTGAAAATAGACAGCTTTGACAAAATGGGACGAACGTCACGTGTTGTTGGGCACAATGTACTAGGACATCAGAAACCATCAGGAGTTTATCTGTGACACCGGCACGAATAATGTTTACCTACTTCAAAAACAAGAGGGCAGTTTCAGTATTGTGCGGATCTATCATTTGAAGAACTCACTATCAGCACTTAGCAGCGTTAATGATTTAAAACAAAACGAAAGAAAATCTAGATCTACGTAACAATAAGAAAAAAAACATTAAGTACTTATAACAAAAAAAGCCAACACAAAATTAAAACAATAAAATTGAAAAAGGTTTATTCACCTATCTAACTTCTTTCCAACTTGCTCTTTGATTTCATTTTGCCGAACCTTTTTTTAACCAAAAAAAGCAACGCTCCTCTTATTATCAAAACCGTTACGTCCAGAAGAAAAAAAAAGCGGAAGCACCTTTTTTTGTTAAATAAACAACAAAACAGCTGAGCGTACCGTGTGAAAACCCCGCTGACGTCACGTGTTAAAGGGCATTCGTCACTAGGAGACCAGAAGATACCAGGAATTAATACACTACTGAATAGGCCACATTTATCCTTACATCAGATGCATCAAAGTTTCTATTCGCTTGATCATAAACACCCCTCGTGTTAACGTTGACTCGTTGTTACACTAATTGCAACTCAAATGCATACAAGTTACACCACATTTTGGCTTATCGGATGGCACGAGAACCAACACCGTTTCATCCCTTCGTCACTTAAATTTTTCACCCTTACTATCAATTTTGAACCTTGTTTTCTTTCGGTCAAAGTCTATTCCAACTATTTCGTATCTTGCTTATAGGACATTTTGTAAAGCAAGTTGTATAATTGCATACCCCTATAAATGCTTCCGTGTGAAAGGGATGCATCACAGATAATTTGGTACGTTAAAAAGAGAACATTCATTTCTCTCTCTTCATTTGATTAACGATCTCTAAAGCCCAAGTCGGTCGCTTGTGTCAAATGTAGAAAAACACGAGATGATTTTTGAGACACTATAATAATTAGGTGAATAGGGAATATTTTGAATGGAAAAAGTAATGACAGTTCACATTAGATTATTTTATGCAAAGGGAGAAAGTTAAAGAAACTAATTTAGCACCAATCAAGATTTAAGACTTGAGTATCCTAACTAATAATAGTAACTAATATTATAAATGCGAAAGTGTTTGTTTGATTATTTCTTACGCTTTCACGCTAAAACGGCTGAACAGATTTTGATGAGAACAGATTTTTTTGATATAATGTATCCTATGTTAGGACATAGAATACAATTTATCCCGATATTCCCATGGGATCGAAACTTATGCGGGTGAAACAGCGGGGCACATCTAGTAATTGATAAACTTTTCTCAAACATAATATGAACGATGGATACATACAGCAAGCAATTTCGCTAAGGATTCGAAATATCGACAATTTGAATGTAGCTACAATTTTGCACCGGTTCAAATCAAACAACTTAATATTTATTTATTTATTTAGGTTAACCAACAATTGCTTACACCTATACATTTCTAACTGAATTACTAGGGTAACATTTACAAGTGCAACATTTAATTATAGGTTAGCACCACATGCACAAAAAATAAAAACGGCTTTAAACAACAATATGCCTCAAATCAAAGTAGAATGACTGAATGAGTTGGTATCAAAGTATCAATTAATGATAGTTCAGAAAATTTAAATTTGCTGGTCAAATCACGGTCTTTTAACAATGTAGCTTTTGATTTCAGACCGTAGGCTTTGGTTAATAAACAAGTAGGTAAAACGATCTTGTGAAAAACTTTTCATCAAACTTTTTTACAGCATTCGCAGATTATTTTATCGGATACGAAGTAACTGTACATTGACCTAAATTACCCTGACCTTCACAACCCCTACTCTACCACGCCACAAAAGCCCATCCCTCATTGTCTCGCCAGACAGATGCCAACCACATGCAAACATGACACGCGTGTGTCGTACGTACACGAAAATGTCCTGCCCCCCGTGTGTGAGAAACACGTCGCGACACGTCACGTCACGTGTTTCTCGAAGCCGAGCTACCAGGCGCCCAGCCGTTCGAAGTAGTGGAACTATTATATGAATTGGTTGCTCGAGTCGTCCGTGGGATGAATGCAGTTGGGCGGTTACACCCCCTAGCGTCACATGTTTGGCGATTTCTAAAGCTTTTTTTGTGCTGGAATGTTGGGATGAAAGCCCGCCTTTGTAAGGCGTTAGGGTTTAGTATTTTCACATACTTACCTATTTATATTTACATTTAACTCTAATTTAGTGATACACTTCATTGGATAAGTAAGTAACTTTTTGATATTCTATGCATTTTCGTTCAAATAATTAAAAGAGGTAGTTATTGAGCAGATAATTAATATCATCTAATTAGATTTCTTTGCTGACTAGTTCCTTACACACTACGCACTCATACGCAATCAAACACATTATTATATCTTATTGACCCATATATATCCACAGTTCATAAATATCTCCTACATACAAACTTGGCACACATACAAAAGCGTAAACCCATAAAGAACAAAGTTAATAACACACAAACACCATAAAGTTCAGATCGGAAGCGAGTCGACAAATAAAATGGTGTGGCGGCCCACAAACCTTGATTCTGACAAAAGCCACGCCACACGAGGGCTTCCTAACGCCTTCCTTACAATCCTAGGAGGCATTAGTAGTGGCAAGCTTACGAGGTTTACTTGCAGACATGTGTAGACTTCCTTTGCGAGGTACTGTGCAAGTACTTGCGGCTAGTACGGAAAAGAAGCTTATTAATTTTACGACGAACGTAAATTTGAAAAGAAAATTATTATTTGTAGTCATTTATTTAGTATTACAATAAAATAAAGAATTTGAGTATAGTATTTGGTACTTAGTTTGTGTAACTACTGAACATACATAACATCACGCCTTGTTTCCCAGTAGGGTTGGGCAGAGATGTACCTGCAGTACACCCAGTTCGCCAGTTATGTTTAAGTCCCATGTAATACCTAGATGGCGAGCCTATTGCCATCAACCGGGCACAAATCAAGACTCCGGGCTGCTACTGAGAAATTCCAGATAGAAAAACCCTGGGAATCTAACACTAGACCAACGAGGCAGTAGTTGTCTACTGCACTAACTATTAGTAAAAAAACCCGCAAATGTATCTTCAATAATCTTATAACCACGAAAGTGATACCATGATTGTATACTGAAGATGACGTCTAAACGAGTACTGATAATGATTTGGAAAAAATATATGTTAAATAAGAGCATTTTTTTAATAACTTAATCTGTGAATATTTTAGATTATGTTTAAGTTACATAGTGTAATTAATTTGTAAAGTTATGTCTAACGTGGATAAAAAACTGAGAATCACGCAAAAACTATCAAACATATTTTTCTGAAACCTTCACCATTTTAAAGATAATTTAATTATATAACTTTTAGTATACGTGTTTTATTAGAATACCTTTTGTCTTACTTTTATAGTAAATTAATAATGCGTCTAATTTGGGACAGCGCTCAGCGCTCCTTGATGGGCGAGTCCTATTACTGGCTGGACGTACGACGCGTGGCGTGAGCTCAGCACAGAACACGCAACCTAACCACTCAAGGTCGCTGGCATAATTATAATGGCGTCTTAATTCTCGAGCTAAGCAAATTGCTAATAGAAACTCTTTGCGTTGTAAAATAACGATAAGCCAAGCACCTGAAACTAATTAACTTAACAAATAGCTGCATGTAGCGAAACCTGCTACTCGTATGTACGGATTAATTAACTATTTTATTTGCAAATTATTATTTGTATTTGTAGCATTCTTAATTAAACGCTTACGGAATAACAGCTTCCTGTTTTAATAAACGTTTAAATGTGTTTTAATCCTTCTCTATTTTTAATGTAATTTTTAATGTAAGAGAAAGAAAATATCAATAATGATTCAAATCTCTTTGTTTATTTAAAGTTATGGAAGGGATCGAAGATAGCTAATTTTAATAGTTTTATAGCCCAATCAAAATTTGAATTAGTTGTAAAATAGTTATGAAGTTCAGATTTCGTGTGATGTCATTTGTTTTCATAGAACGAGAAGAAACTTCTAACTAATTTATTACTTCGTGTAAATTTTCAACCGTGTTATAGTATTTAGCTGAACTAAAGTATTTGTACAATTTTAAGCAATCCTACAGGTTGTTTTCCGTGTTCAGGTACCTACTCGCATTAAATGTTTGGTAAACTGTTATTGTAAAGATTTAATATCTACACCTAACGCCATCTATCAAGACTTTCTTGTACTTACTCTCGTAGCACCATAATATCACGTCACATGGCTACGCCGTAGTTCCTAGCAGAATCTATCAACGCCATCTATTGACTATTGTTTGAAACGTTTGTGGAAACGCTACTCGGATTACCACGTTGGCAGAGTTAACGTACCAATTTCTATACCTACTAAAAATAAGCGGTATTACACCGACAGATGACCTTACTGAACCAAAATGCAGGGAGTGTAAAGGTTTTTCTTACTGAAAATATGGGGAAAATCTGTAATAGTTTTTTTTTTGTTAATTTTGAGTTTCAATTATAGGGACAGTAGATTGCTGGTATGAAGACATATTATAGATTTGAATTTTCAGAATAAACACAAGTGAAACATCCATAAATTCAATCAGCCTACGTTTGTCATACTATCACTACATAAAAATAACGGGGTAAGAAACATTTAATCTAAACTCCTCCACTCAACAGTCTGTTCACACTCCAAGTCGTAGCTTCTGAGCTGATCTATCTGAAGCTCGATGATCTCCACAGCATCCGGACACAACTCCGGGTCGAACTCTGTCGACTCGTCGTAGTACTCCACTGAGCTGAACATGTACTCACTGGCTCGTCTCGTGTCGTTCTTCGGCTGATCCTCCAACTTCTTCTTCGTTTTTACCTTCGATTTAACTGTCGTAGCCTGGAAGTCTAACTTTGGTGTTGTATCTGCCACTTTCATCGTATCTGTTGTTGTAACAGCTGACGTTACATGTTGTGCAACCGTTGTAGCCTCGATAAAGTTTCCAGATGTAACTTTCATCGTAACATTATTAAAAAGATAGCCAAAGTCGTCTCTTACTTTGCAAGATTCTTCGACCAAATCTGCTGGGTCCACAGGAAGTGGGTTAGCGGACACATACTCGACCCTCGCTCCGTCCTCTTTTAACATTTTCTTGTATCTTCTCACAGTGTCTGCGAATGTATCGGACATGCAACTTCTTCTGCCATCGAACACAGCAGTCCTGAGATGCGCAATGTGCCATTCTTTATCATCTAAATCTTCTAGAAATCGCCTTTCAATTTTCGCCTTATTAATTTCTACCTTTTCTCCGTGCTTATGCTTGGCAATGACTAATTCTTCATGTAAAACTTGCTGACACTTGATTTTACCTATTACTGCAAGAAACATGAAACTGAAAAGAATATTCATGTTCACGCAAACGATAATATTTATCTGAGTTTTAAGACGTTGAACAAAATTTAATTAGAAAAATCTTGTGTTATGATTTGGTCGATGTTGCGTGAAGTTGATAGTATGTTTTTTTAATAGGTGTTTTGTGAAATTGGGATTCTGAAGAATTACTTGCAACAGTGATTAAATAAATTTATTCGACACAATAGTAATTGATTACCGAAAAATCTTTATAATTTGCTATGTAAAGAGTAAAGAAACTTACTCATGTGCTGTTGGGAGCCCCCAACAGCACATGAGTAAGTTTCTTTACTCTGGTGCTAGCAGTTCGCTCAATCTAAAAGAATATCTTAATTTTCATATTCAGAGTGCATTTTTGGAGTTTGCTGAGTGGCTAGCTCCGGCTGCCATAACACCCAATAAATAGCTTCGGTCTTTCTATAAAGCACAAAAATTCAGGCGCATTTGGTGGTTATCGAGATTCCATTTTTTGAGCAATGTAGGAATTATATCTGTCGTGGCCAGATCTTAGAATTGATCATTTCACGAAACGGCCAACTAAAATTGACCATTGTCGTTTAAACGTCAACGTTTAATGATATGTGAGTCGACGTTTAAGTTGGGTACGTAGGGTATCCATGGTTTAAAATGTAGTAAAAATTGCCAAGTAACTGCGACCAAATTGGAAGTAGCGCTCACCGGCCGCTGCCGCGGCACCGCTTGCTACGCTTGGTCGGTTCGCTCGCGGTTGATCACAGTTCTAACCTAACCTGACCCATTTAGTTGAAGTGCCACATAAGTGGCCAATTTTTTTTATTACAATAATTAAATTAACTGCTATGTTGCATTTCACGCCGCGACAGCAGCCGGCGAGCGCTACTTCCAAGTTGATCGCTTTCCATAATATCATATTTGAAAACCCAATAAAAGTCCATCGACTTTTTTTGCGTGGTACTTTGTTTGACTTGTATGCCGCCGCCATGATGCACAACAAAAACAAAGTGACATCAACGGCTCTACCCTTAGATAATCTATTTTAAGATAAATATAATGTTCATTTCATAAAATGATCAATTCTAAGATCTGGCCACGACATAAATATATTATATTATCGATCGTTAAAGTAGTAGGTTTATGTTCACACTTGGACAAAAAAAATAGCTTTAGATTAGATGGTTTCATGGTATTTTAATATTTGGCTGTAGACAATCAATCCTCACTGTTTACGAATATCTAAGGTTCAGTGATAAAAAAGTTTCAATCAAAACTATATTCAGTGCTCCATAAAAGCCACAACAGTAATCATAGCATTAAATCGAAATAGAATTTCCACAAACCACTGAGCATTCACAATCTGTGGTAAAACACAAACAAACTAAACGAACATAATCTCCAGCAAATAACACCTAATAAAAGAATACAAACCGCCCATTATACAGGCATCATTGACAGATCGTTATCTCGGGCGCGCTAACTAATCCATTCAGCCTCGGGTAACGTAACTACCCTCCAAACGTCGGGAAAATACTTCAATTACCCTCACCCTTCCACCCCGCTCCCGCGACACCCCCCCGCGAGATCAAAACAGCCCAATTACACGGGCCCACCCTTTAATAAACCCTCGTTTGCTCAAATCTGAAATAAAGACGGATAAATAATCAACAATTTTGAAACGAAAAGCTACAAATTAGCATTTGTTTGAATAAATTGAACTGTAAATGTGACTCTGAGACCCGGTCAAAGTTGTGGGCTTGAGGAACTTGGTGGCTGTAAAGCGTTACTGCGCTTTAAAGCGAGGTAAAGTTCAGCGCATATACTTACTGCATTTAAAGTTTCGAGCGCTGTAGCGGCTGTGTTCGCGTTCCAAATGTTAACAAGTCGCTAAGAGATGCAAATTGCGAGCGGTTGGCAGCCATGATTCGGAATGGCGCCAAAACATTTGCATAATTCGCACAGAATTGAATCGTGGGTTCAGAAATGGAGTGTGATTGAAAAGCTGTGGGTGATTTAACATCATTTTACTTGCTATTACAGTTGGGACTGTTATTCTACATTAAAGCTATGGGTTAAGGTTTCTAAGTACTTAGTAATAAGTAACAACAAAATATCAAGGTTAACTAATTTTACAATGTCATTACTTCACATTTGTTGAAACAAAAAGATTTGCAGCAGCAACTATCAAACTCAGAGCATTTATTTCAAATAAACCAATTACAGGCACTTTTTAATTGTCAAGGGGTCGGTCAGTCAGACAGATGAAGCTAATTGCCCAAGAAAGCGTAGTAGGTACCTATGGAGAAGAACGGGATAGAAACTCAAAATATTGGTTATTATTATTATTCTTTTTCATTTATTCATTTTTTTACATACCATTAAATACATTTTTAAATATTTTTATAAAAATCATTAAAAAAACATTTAAAAATATAAAAAATAGTGGCCCATCGGCATCAGGAACAGGGTCCAAGCTGCCGGTGGTCAGGGCTCTAGAGAGAGGAACCTCCTCACTATGCGTGCCGTGTCTAGGAGTACTGCTTTCTGAATCAAGCCCTTGACCCAGCCGCGCAATGAGAGCCTCCTGAGGTGTTGGTCGAGGCTCTTCGCTATTAGGCCATTAACCGTAACGATTATCGGTACAATGATCGCAGAGTCCACATCCCACATGTCGACAACCTCGTGTGCTAAGTCAAGATACTTGATTTTTTTATCTTTCTCAGCTTTCACGAGATTCTCGTCATGAGGGACAGCGATATCAACAATCATTGCACGGCGCTCTCGTCGATCTATCACCACAATATCAGGCTTATTGGCTACAATAGTCCTGTCAGTGATGATAGATCGATCCCAGTACAATGTGGCATGACCATTCTCGAGAATTGGGTCGGGCACATACATGTAGTATGGTACTTCGGACTCCACAAGGTTGTACTGCAAGGCAAGTTGCTGGTGAATAATCCTAGCCACTAGATTGTGTCTGTGCAAGTACTCGCCATTAGCAAGACGAGAACAACCGGAAACAATATGTCGGATTGATTCACCGGGACGGTGGCATGCCCGACAGATGTCAACCGTACCGTCCTTGACAATGTATTTCCGATAATTATTCGTCATGATAACTTCATCCATAATCGCACAGACAAAACCTTCGGTTTCCCCGAAGAGGTCACCGAAACGCAGCCAGGATACAGACGCCAAAAAGTCTACATCAGGCCCGTGAAGGGCCCGGAAAAAGCGTCCATGTAGCTCTTTGCCCTGCCATACTTCCTTACGATCGTTAGTATCAAGTACTGCAGGTTTGCGCCAGTTCTCTTTTGCCAAGGAGAGCGGGGTAAGGCCCTTATCCGCTGCGACCACATCTCGTTGCATACCCACGTCAGTTTGAAGGAAATATTCCCTGAGACTGTAAATCTCGCGGTTGTGGAGGGTTTTAGCATTTAGGAAACCTCGACCCCCACACTTCCGCGGGATGTACAGTCTCATCACTCTTATTATTATTATTATTAATAATTTTATTTCGAGCAACAAGACTCATAGTGTTAGTAACAATATACTTACAAACTATGTTAGTAATACACGTATGAAGACAAAAATAAAACCAAAAACAGAAAAGAGATTGTGACGTCACTGCTGCAAGGTGACAGGCCCAGCCGAAACCTTGCAGCAGTGGTTCACAAACGCACAATCAAGCCTGCTCGCTATCATAGAGAGGATGCTGTTGGCGCTGCCCCGCACCCCACGGACCAAGGATGCGCACCGCTTCCGCATCACCGTGTAGAAACAGTCTACATGAGCTTCAGCGAACATCCCTGATGCGCTGCAGTATCGGGGCAACCCCATCAACATCCTGTAGGCATTGTTGAATTGGACTCGTAGGGCGCTGTACTGTCTTTGAGTATAGTTAGCCCACAGGGCGCTCGAATAAAAACAGGTGCAATATGCTCTGAAAAGAGTCTTCTTTACTTCCTTCGAGCATCGTGCAAACCTGCGAGCTATCATGTTCGCTCTAACAGACAACGCCCTACGTTCCCGCTCTATGTCTGAATCGTCTTTTAGGTCAGAGGTCACCAGATGCCCAAGGTATTTGAAGGTGTCAACCCTGTTTAGCGGTACATTATTTAACTTGATGCCAGGGATACTATCTGGACATTTACCCCTGGCCCGAAAAACCATACACTCACTTTTCTTGGTGTTATAGAGAAGACCATGACTGAGAGCATATTTCTCACAAATGCTGAGCAGCTTAGACAGGCCACAGACCGAGGCGCTCAGCAGCACCATATCGTCCGCATAGCTAATGTTGTTTACACAAACTCCACCAACATGACATCCGACATGCGTGCTGCTCAGCCCCTCGATAAGTGCGTTTACATAAAGGTTGAAGAGCGTTGGTGATGTCAACCCCCCCTGCCTCACCCCGCACTCCAACCTGTATGGTTCAGACAGCATCCCCGACCATCGAACTACGTTGACCTGGTTCCCGTACCAATATTTAAGTATACGAATGCATTCGCTTGGCAGGGATGTGTCGTTAAGTTTATCCCAAAGGATATCATAGGAAACCAGGTCAAACGCTTTCGTAAGGTCGAGGAAGCAAGCATAGACTGGTGTTTTGCGATCAGTATAGTACTTGACAGTCTGCTTCAAACACAGAATAGCTGTCTCAGTGGAGAGTCCCGATTTAAAACCGAATTGATTGTCATGTAACTCGAGACAGCCACTCATTAGTGTGTTAAGAAGACTGTCAAGCACCTTAGACAGAATTGTAGCCAGAGAGATGGGTCTATAGTTGTTGACGTCGCTTATATCACCAGTATTACTTTTCACGATCGGTACCACCACGGTCTGCATCATAGCTGGAGGTAGATATGAATGTCCTAGACATAGGGAGTAAAACATAGCCAGAACCCTTGGCAGATGGACACCAGCATTTTTAAGATGCTCGATACTCGAGTCATCGCGGCCAGGAGACTTGCCTCGAGTCATAGTCGCGATAACCTTTCTAACATCTTTGGCCGTAAACCTGACACTGAGCTCCTGCCCCCGAGTCACACCTTCAGGTCCCGACCGTGATGGTCCCAATGGTGAAGTTACCATGAAATGGCTTTTGAACATTTCAGCTATGTTTTTTGGATCAGTAATGCCACCAACGCTCACAGGCAAGCCCGGCTTTCTGTTTACTTTATTAGTAGACTTCCAAAAACTCCGAAAATCATGTTTGGCGTGATGCGTTGCCAGAATGTCCATTCTAAGTTGCTCACTGTTATTTTGACACCACTTTAAACGGCTTTTAAAGATTTTACGGCTTTCTAGCATCTCACTCCAAAAACGACCCGACTTCGGCCTGCCATACCATATCCATAACTGGAACTTAGACCTGGCCTCCCGGTGAGCACTACTGACATGTCTGTTCCAACCTACTACAGGTTTGTTCTTTCGTATCCTATTACTACCAGAGTAACTGTCATTAGCTGCTCGGCCTAAGATGTCTACAATTTCGTTATACATTTTGTCGATAATATACTTATGTTCAACGTCATCGCAAGAGAAATCACAACAGTTACCTAAATCACTCGGAAAATCGATTAATCGTAATCGTTCATTACATAACTTATTATAAAGTGCAATTTGTTCAGATGTTCTCTCGCCCCAACGTATTTTATTACACGGCTCAATATTATTACATACTATTTTAGGTTTAATACTATTTAAATTACAACATATAAACAGAGGAAAGTGATCCGACCACATGACATCATACTTAATTTCAACATTAACAACTGTTTGCATAGCCGACTCCGTAGCCAGACAGTGGTCCAACCATCGTCTAGACCCGTTCGCGTCACTTATAAAACTATACGTATCAGATGAGATTCCGAATAATTCAACATCGGCACATATCCACTCAGCCTCCGTACAAAAGTCTTTCAACTCGTTAAAAAACAACTGGCCCGGATGAGCGTTAAAGTCCCCGAGTAAATAAACAGTCTCAATATGTTCATTAATAATAACAGCACTTACCAAGCTAAGACAATCTGTAAATTCCGGTAGGTTCACGACACAGTCGGTTGGCATATAAATGCTGACCACTAAAAACGACCTTTGCCCTATCTCCACTTTAATGGCACAGACCCGAGGGTTGTCACACTGCACTATAGACACATTCTGTAGGACACTCTTCTTCCACAATATTGCCACTCCTCCATACGGCCGGCCTACGAGCATGCCCGCCGTAGTATCCACAGCTGACGTCCCCACATAGCCATAATCAGGATCAATGTCGCTTAGAAAATGTATATCATTCGGTAGAAGCCATGTTTCTTGCAAAGCTATTATGTCAGAGGTATGACACAATTGCCTGACATAGTCTACCGATCGCTTGACACTTTTACAATTAAAGCTAACCAATGTGTACAGGTTGTCTTTATCCATCTATTACATTCTCAGACCGGATACGACGCGGCAACGCCTCGACGTTCGTTATTTTGCGTTTGAAATTTACAAATCGCCTGAATATGATTCCTTGAGGCCATAAAGCGCTATCGAGGAATAATGACGACTTGCTTTCCAATATAAAGAATTTATAGGCCTTGTATTCCCTTTCGTACTTAAAAGATATTTTCTCTAACAGAATCATTTCCTTAGTTTTATTGAATACGTGATCTATTATATCTGCTTCTGTGGTATCATTATGTATTCTCGTAATGAAAATCGGTATCTTTCTATCCGCCGCTTTAAATTTTCCCTCATTGTCGCGACATATTCCCGCCGTGCCTGTATAGCGATATCTCATAGGTTTCTTATGATAATCCACTACCCGCCAGTCGTTATGATTATTATCATCATGGTCATTTCGGTTCGAGCTCGGATTTATGTTAAGTACAATAGCACTCGACGCGGCTTCATTCTCGTTATTATTCTGGATTGCACTAGAGTGCGGCGGTGACGTCATGGTAATTGTCTTATCACTCGATGCAGACGTAGACGGCTTTGTGCCCTTAGTACCGCTATCTGCAACCGGTTTTACAATAGCCGACCGTTGAGAAACAGCTGATACGTTGCGATGATTATTCTCAGCTACCCTCAAAATATTTCTAAATTGTATTGGAGTAGTTTCGATTTCTTGTTGTTTACACACAAGTTACTATTACTTTTCTCCAGTGATAAATGTTCGATATGTGAAAGCCCTATAGGACCGCTATCTAGCATCCAGGCGCCTCGTCTTTTATTTACGTTATCTGAATTCGGTAGCAAAGAGTCATATTTAATTTGTAATAATTCTGACTTTAATTGATCGAACTGACTTTGCGAAACATATGTAGACTTGATATTCTTCACTTCTTCTTGAACTAGGAGTAAATCCTTAAGTAGTTTCGTGCAGTCTAGATGATCAAACAGCACTGGAGGGAGACGTTCTAATTCCCTGGCGACATAGATCGGAAACAGATCCGGTTCCTTCGATTTGAAGACCTGCACTATATCAGCTAGGTCCCGTTCCTCCTTGCCCTTATTTTTACGTTTGATTTTAATCCCAGGCACAGACTCAAACAACAATGTTTTAGATTTTTCAATTTCTTCTTTAGAAAATGAAGATGTACAAATTCGAACTAACGTGACCTCATCTATCACTGACACTTTGTTCTGTATGTATGCTAACATTTCATCAATCACAATATTGCACGATGCACACTTTATTACGTTCGTCATGTCGATTTACAATACGCGATGCGCGTCGTTCCGTTAAAAAGAAACACGTCCGCACGGGGGGGCGCGCGGGCGCGAACTTATATCATTCATGTTGAAATTATACATGTGAAAACGATGTAGAACGACGTGCACGTTAAAAGCGTTTGTAAAAATGATAAAAAAAAATGATAAAACAATTTAATAATTAAAATAAGCCGTAGCAGCTAAGAGATGATCAGTTCCTACTGACAGCCCTTCACGAACATTAGTGATGTGCCGGATCGTTAAAAAATGTTATCCGCGGATACGGATCATAAGGGTCTAGATCCGCGAATACGGATACGGATCTCAACTTTCTTCAGGTTCAGCAGGAATTATTTATGATCCTCGTCGTAACTGAGTTTTGGGGGACAAAGCTGCCAATTTACTCTTTTTGAAATACAATTTACCATTACTCAATATTAATTATGACGTACCTATATTTTTTTTAGTTCTTGAAAACAATGTAGTTTTAATTGATGTGTTAACTCACATAATTATTTAAATTACTAAAGCACAAATATTAGAGGTTTGATCTCACTACAAAGATAATTTGATTACTACCTTATAACTTAATTTACTGGTACTTACTCTACTTGAATTATGATAAATATGTTTTTTTTTTACTAATTTGGACTGAAGTTAACAGTATTTCATTGCTACATATCTTTAAAATTTCATATACGTAATGAAATATATTAATATAAAAGATCCGTTCAAGATCCGCCAAAAAGTAACGGATACGGATATAGATCTTCTTTTTCCCTTGGATATCCGCGGATACGGATACGAATACGAATATCCGGCACATCACTAACGAACATGGATCAGCACCATTCAGCTCAACCATTTTGAAGAAAGCTAAATGATCCAACGCACGCGCCACCATCTGCGAGACATTAGAGTGAGCATGACATACTCTCAGCTGCCAGGGAAAATTCAAGTCAGGTTAGTCACATGTGCTATGCAATTATACAATACTATAGCAGGTACATAGTAAGAATCAAACAATACTAGAAGCAATTATACAATACTAAGAGATTAAATTTATACAATGCAAAGATAATTTTTACAATTTTCAGCAGCTCCGAATGCTTTTTTCGAATGCGAATTAGTTTATGCGCCCTTGAGGAGCAGGACCAGCATTGAGCCAAGCATTTTCGTCAGCGATGTAATCCCCCAACTTATAATAATGCTTGGCTTCAACTATGTCAGTTACAAATCCATCATAATTGAGTTCAGCCTCTTAAAAGAAGTAATATTTTAATTTTATAAAGGTACCTAATCGAATGAATGATGATTTTTAAATATAAAATATATTCTGAACATAAGACTAAGTATTGAAAAATGTTATAGTAATAATTCATTAATTTGCCAAACATAAACAGACTTCCAACTATTTTAATTTATTTCCACTATATCTACAAAAATGATTAATTGTATTTACAAACTTTATACAAATTATACTAACATAGTTCTTAAGTACTCTCTAACACAACTACGGATGAAATCATTTAAAATACCATTAAATAATGTAACCAAAAACATTATAAAATTAAATACCATTTAAAATTATTTAAAATACCTATCGGTAGGTAGTTTACAATCTGCAAACAATTTTAATTAAAATATTAGGTAATTATTATTTGAATTCCTAATTTTAAATTCATAATTATGAACCCGTAATTATCAAAATATTTTATTTCACATAAACCTACATGGGCACTTATGAAACAAACACTTATATACTTACATGAATGCCGGCAGACCACAAATAATATTGTTTCCGCCGGCATGTATCGTCAATTTCGCTCTTTTTAGCATCCTTCTAATATACAATGTGGAGACAACAATACGACAATAAATGAAAACACTGGCAATACATAAGAGTATTTTGGAACCATCGAATAAATCCTAGCATCGAAATTAAAAAAGTGATTTTTTCAAACTAACTAAATAGTAGTGATGTGCCAACTAAGGGTTTTGCCAATCTTTGACAACCTATAGTGACTAAACTATTGGATATATTTGATGGAATTTTCGTATGCGGACTAACAACGTCATTAGATATACGTAGTTAAATTTATGGTCGTAATGTCGTCTCCACCTTGTATATGTACCTACAAGAATGACTGTTTTGAAACAAACGTAAGATGGTCCAGTGGGCCTAGCACCAATACCAGGAGTCTTTTTTTAAATGGAAAATAGAACTATCCCATATCATTTTGGTTTAAGCACAATCAGTATCACCAATGGACATGAATAAAGTCTTAAAATTAAGTAAATATTACACGTTATTACCGACTTCTTATTATAAGTTACGTTTCATGCTGGGCCCACAATAATTTTTACCTACTTAGTTTTAGACATTTACTCGCTAAGAAATCTTTGTCTAAGATAATTATCCACCTATAAACATAATAGTACTACTCACAATTTTATTGCACAGTTTTAAAGTTAACATATTTATTCCTTATGTATAGCTATTAAGTATAATCTACTGCTAGTTTACTAACAACTTTGTGCCTACTTATACAATTATCTAAGTATATACATTTATATGATATATAATTTTGAAATGAGACATCATTAGCATATAAAATGAAAATGTGCTGAGTTCAAGAAACAACTGGAGATCATTTTATTTTGTCGTAATAATTTCTTACTAAAAATATTTTAGAAGTATTCTTCTGAAGTAGATCACTTTGGATGCGTGATAAATGTAATAATCACAAGTTTGTTCGCTAAACAGTGATGGTTCGGGCTGATAGTTCACAAGATATATCAATATCCAAGGTATTGTTGGGTGGGTGGTGCACGTTTACAACACGCCATTGGCAACACGAGCGGACTCACTGCAGAAACGATAGCCAACATGGAAGTTAATGTAACGCAACATTCTCACGACGCGCGACGTGCAATGTTCGTAGGCGCTCACAGATGACAGTGCATGTAGGCAGGATACGGCGGCAGCAACGCGCACGCAAGGGGCAGTGCGTGCGCTGACAGTTCGCGCTCACCATTCGCCGCTTGAGCACGCAATTGTTCCAGGCGCAGTTGGTTCTGCCGCTTCCATTTGGTTCTATGAGACACAATAACATATTTTAGATTTATTATAAGTATGACTAACCCCTTAATATAGTACAATATAAAGTTTAAAATTTAGCAGTACTCTCAAATTGATGTTGCTTTTAACCTACAGTACAGTTTTATTAAGCGTCAACAGTATTTTTGTTTAGGCTAATATTGGCGCCCAACATAGCTTTATGTTGGGCGCCAATTAGCCTGTTCCTACTTAGCTGAATATTTTACACTAGCAACGCACAGACCCTGTCCAGTGTATTATTATGTACAGCTAAAAGTAGTTCCCGTGAGGGAACTATGTTCTACTATACTCAATTATATGCTTAAAAGGGAAAATTGCTTAATAACCAGTTTTTCATAAAATCTAGTGAATACCTAAATACAACTGAACAATGTTTTGTTAAAATTGAAGACATGGAAATCGAATTTTCGTAAAACTGATAGTGTTTTTGGCACCCAGCATGGAACCATCATGGCCCATGTTGGGCGTCAAAACATTCTTCAATATTAAAAGGAATTAAAAGCTAAATATTTTCATAACTAGTGAAATGTGAGTGAACGTATACGTCTCTGTGTAATCCTTGTGGTGTTATATTATGTAATTTCAAGGCACCTGCAGTGTACAAATAAAAACGTTATCTTTTCTAAACCTATTTTTTTTGTTTTTTCAGTATTTTGATAAAGGAACTTCATACCTACTTCTTATGTTGATACTAGCTCACATAACACTAACCTACGATTCTGATACCAGGTTTTGACTTGTGTTTCGCTGAGGCTGAGCGCCTCAGCCACATCCCCGCGGTCAGCAACGCTCAGGTACTTCTGGCAGCGGAACTTGCGCTCCAAGTACGCGAGCTGAGCGTGTGTGAACGCAGTTCGACGTCGGCGTGGTTTGCGGCTTGAATTCGACGAGGCCGTCGGTCGGCTGCCTGGTTGACGATCTAAGAAATGCAAAAATAATGATGAACCATACATTTCACTGTTTATACTCATTTATAGTTAGATATATTATTTTATGGGTTGATATATTAGGTTTATACTCATTTATGCTTATAATTTTTAAGCACAAAAACACAGAAAATTTTATGTGACCAATTTAAAAAAAAAAACATGGGTCGCAATAACCCACCTATTTATTTACGGATACATTCTTGTGTTGATTACTTATGTTGTTAATTTGAAAGTACATTAACACCAAAAAAAATACATTTAACCATGACCTGCAACGAACTGACGGTTTCGCCAGCTTTTCATTCATCATCATCATCAGCCTACAATGTTCCCACTGCTGGGACACAGGCCTCCTCTCTGTGAGAGGGAAGATCCAGCTTTTCATTATGCACTTAGTATTAAAACAGCACACAATGCTTACCTACACTGCTGACAATACTTACAAGAGACGGAATGATATATGTAGTATGCACATCTAATGCAACCTCAAAACATGTTTTTGTAGAAAGATTTTTTACATTCTAAGGACCATTTCTGTACAATAGATTAAATAGAAAACTTAGTATTTATGATTAAAATTATTTTAGTTGTAAAAAAAATATACTTACTTAATTTTAATTTAGTTTTTACGTTATACTAATAATTCTACTTGAGTATAGTTCTCGATGTTTTTGGTTGGTATATTGGCGTGTGCTAGCTGACATATGGCCAGTAATTTATAATTAAAATAATGTTTTGTGTTGCATAATAATTTTGCATACTATTGTATGGAATCATTTTATTTTTCTAACTTGAACAGACAGCTGTGCTGGTGGGAAGTTTATTGCGTCACTTCTTCTTCCCAGCTAAAGGCACTAGGAAGTGGTGAAGGGTGAGCGTTTTTGGGAGACTGTCTTATGTAATTTTGACGTTCGAAAAGTGCTGATTCTCAGCCTAGTTTGAATAAATGACTTTGAATTTTTTTGAATACTCATTATTAATTTATTGGAATAAGTATTTATGTACTTTCTAGCCTAACAGGTTCAACCTAGTTCAGGCAAATAAGCAATTGTGCTCTATTTTAAATTGTTAAGGTATTTATTGTAAACGCTTCCTTTTTAGTCCTTAGTTTTTTTGTTTTTGGTTTTTGTTTTTTTGTTTATAGTTGGTTTTTTGTAGTTTATTAGTCCTTTTTATAAATAAACGGTTATATTATATGATAACAATTACCGTTCGACTCTTGCGGCTCCCTCTGTGTATTTCCAGCGATGACTGACGCGAATCCGGCCAATAGCTGAGACTGAAACGAATTCTTAGACAGATCCATAGACCTGCCATAAATACTGTCCGACAACCCAGCCATGTGCTCATACCCAGTCCCTTCAGTGCCTTCATCCTTCTTGTTATCTCGGTCTGACCTGTACAAGTGAAATAGACTGGTATCATACAATTTCATTCGTTCTTCCGGTCGGTTTTCATACTCATTCTCATCTTCTTTGAAAGGGGAACTGTAATTCGTTTGGTTATTCAAATTGTATTCTAAAGGCGATGACCTTTCTGTTTCTTCTCCATCTAATTTCTTCTTATATTCGTCGGGGAACGAGAATTGTGACTTTTTGGGAGTGGATGTCTCGCTTCTGTTGTCGCCGACGGAAATGTCGTCTTCGGCATCCGATGTTTCCACATTCTGACTGGTTGTCGAATTGCATCTTAACGTTTCTTGATCTTCTTCGATATGAGGTGGACCTGGGGACAATAATCGAATGATGATTCATCGTGTTCAATATTGAGTGAATTAAGATGGAACAAGGGTTTCCCTTCTAATTTACTTCGCTTGTTGGTGTGAAATGAGAATTTCCCTTAAATTATAGTCAACAAAGAGGTTAAAGCATCGCTTGACACTAAGACTTGACACTTACCCGTGAGCACAAACGGAACGTGCACAAAGGCGGGGGCTCGCATAAAGACCTCAGTTTTAAAAAAGGAACGGCCATAGACGCGAGTTTTCTGCTCTAATTAATGCCTCGGGGCGTTCCGTTTCGCTCTCGAGCAATTGAATACGATGTCTGTGAATGGTTTGTTTTAGCGCGCGGGAAATTCTTGTCTATGCTTGCGTTTGTGTCTTTTAATTTGCGTGAAAATGGTGAGGAGTGGGCGTGGGGCATTCAGGTCGGGTGGTCGCTTTTTATATGATTTTCTTTCGCTAAACTTTTGTATGCGCCGTTGTTAATGGCGTGGCCGTACCACGATTACTTGTTATATGGCGGGCTGGCGTGGAGAGCGGCCCTCGAGTGCTTCTCTCGTTATAATATCGCATAAATATGTTTTAGCGTGCACTCCTCCTCGCGACGTCGAGAGGTCTTAATGTTTCCGCATGAGTATCTTCTACGAAAACATCGTTAAAATGTTATATTCTATCTACGTATACGTACGTATCTACGTATATTATGCCTTAAAAGTAAAACAAAATAAAAAGATACATTTGAAAAGTCCCAAGACATCATTATTTTTCAGTTCTGTAACATTGAAAATAATGGGTTAATTATTCTTGAAGGTTTATAGCACTTATTACATAAATATATGTAAGTAAGTATATTTATAATATGTGATGTTTATTGTTATCATATCAATTATGCATTTGTTAAATAATAAACGTTTATCCACACAATATCACAAAAATATAAACTAGAGCCGGTAGAATTATTTCATGCCAAAAATTTTACTTTCGGCGTTTTTATATAAACCTCTGACTTATTGGGTTCATATGCGTATTGTATAATTATCACTTGCTTCAAAAACGGTCAGAGAAAACATCGTGAGGAAACCGGCATGCTTGAGCGATATTTTTCGACGGCATGTGAAGCCAAGTCAGAGGCCCATCGGCGGCTTTAAAACTCTGACACCAGGTTATTCACTAACCACACGAAAGGAAGAATAAAGGTAGGTAGGTACCTACACAATCAAAACATACCAAGATAGGTACCATCGGGGTAACGCTTATCTAAGCATTTTGAAAACAAAATCCCGTGCACACGACCCTTTTTAGGGTTCCGCAGTAAACAAGGAACCCTTATAGTTTCGTCATGTCCGTCTGTCTGTCTGTCTGTCCGCGGTCTAGCTCCAAGACTGTTAGTACTAGAAAGTTGTAATTTGGCATGAGTATACATATTAATCATACCGACAAAGTGGTAAAATAAAATAATGAAAAAAATTTTTTTTTAGGGTACCTCCCCTACACGTAAAGTGGTGATGTTTTTTTTTTTTCTATCCCTTGGTGTGGGGTATCGTTGGAAAGGTCTTTCAAAAACACTGTGAGTGTGTTAAAGCTATTTTTGAATTCAGAGATCCGTTTGCGAAATATTAAGCTTTAAAGTGCAAATTTAAAGTGCAAGCTAGTGGGTTAAGTCTGCATTCCTTCCTAAAAATAAGTAAGTAAGTACATAAGATTCTTCGTGAATCAATTCCTATTCAGTCAACAGGACTGGCAGCAAAGGATTATCGTAAACTAGCAGCGCCCCGCGGTTTCACCCGCATAAGTGTCGATCTCGTGGAAATATTGGGATACAAGTATTCTATGTGTTAATCTAGGTTATAAACTATTTGTCTGCCAAATTTCATACAAATCCGTTCAGTCGTTTTTGCGTGAAAGAGTAACAAACATCCATCCATCCTCACAAACTTTCACATTTATAATATTATTATATTATAATCTCTAGGTCTGTGCTGGTAGAGTTTACTTTGACGGAACGGGTCTAGGATGAGGAGCCAGACCAAGAGAGATACAAAAACCCGCAGGGCAGCATGCGGCGAGCTGTTGGGCAGTAGCGACCCCACGGATCCTTATCTACCGGGAAAAATCTTGTTTCTCACCTCTGGCTTGCCTTTATTGGCCAGCTGGAGTAAACACTGACGAAGAACGGAGCTCCCACCTTATTCTTGCCTTAATTGGCCGGCTTGAGTGCTCGTAGGGATCTTGACCATCTTCTGGGCTCTGGGATTGTTCTGAAAGCCTTGGAGTACCTCTCCACTCCTCAAGCACCTCAGAACATGTTACCCCCTTGTCGCTTCGCAGTTTTCGGGGGCCCAATATTGAGTGTGCAAGTCACCCCCTGCCATTTTATCCGTGTATTCCATAACATTGCTCAGGCAGGGGCCATAGGCCTTCCATAGTTCTAGATAACCAATCCACTATAGTTACCCAAACCCATAGCCCAATATGTTTTATTTCATGTTCTGCGATAGTCCTGCACCAACCGGGGGTTGTCCTTGAGTGCACTTTCATAGAATATTTTAATGTATTATATGATATATAGTAGGATAATACCTATTGTAGTATTTAATATCTATTGAAAAGACCACCAAGGACATGTTATTCCGTAGCGTTAAATATAAGCCAGGCTAGTAAGATCATCCTACACCTCAATTTAACCGTCAGACGTTAAAAGCTTAAATTTTTCATTAAAATATTGTGTTGTCTGATCATGTAATGTTGTTTGTGACGTGTGTATGTTGTTTCTTGTGACTTTACAAGAGACTACATTACTGGAGAAATATGGGTAGTGTACTATACATAGGTACACGTCAGCTTAACCCTTGCATTGGACAATACAGCAGTCTATTAATTTGTCATTAAATTTATAAATTTTTAACTTTATACAATATTTCTTAATTTAGTATATTCTTATAATGTACCTAGTTCTGATTTGCATGTACTTAGCTTATTATTTAATATTTCTACACCAGCAATGGTAGTATGTGTGAAACAGTATTTAATGTAAGATGTCAATGTACCATATACTGGGGAATAAATAAATACAATACAAAGGCGTGATTTTATGTCATCATTAAGTAATAAATGTCAATAGTGTTTTTCAAAGAATTAATTAATTCAAGTAAAGTGCTGGTTAGATAAGTAATAACCACGAATATATTGCTTAGCTTCGTTTTTCTTCCTTTGATAAAAATAGAAAGAAAATCATGAAAACGAAAGGAAATATTCATCGTTGAAGTCGAATCCGTAGCAAAATGAGCGATGACATTAAAAATTTAAATCTACGCCATGATTAATTCATTTTTCCGCCGACACTGTTATTTTTAGGGCAAATGTTTATGCTCATTTTTAAATAAAACATTGCTTTCATTTAAATTCGTTTTCAACACACTTGCTCGTAAAGTGGCTCTTATAGTCTGTAGTATTTGACGAAAGTGTAAACTAACCCTGTTTATGTTAAATTCTTACGCAATCGCTCACTTAAGGGGTTACTAAACACATTAATCTGTATTTAGAAGATTTCAACTTTATACCTCACCACTTTTTCCAACATTTGTTCTTTAATAGTAGATTATTCAGTAAGGGGATTCGATTGACTGCTGCGTTCCGTGTCGCCGGTTCAATTCTCGCACGGAACAAATATTTGTATGCCTTTTATGTAGTTGTTCCGGGTCTGGCTGTTTGTGTATGTGAGTCTAAATGTTTGTAAACGCACCCACAATACAGGAGAAATGTATAGTGTGGGGCAACGTTTTTTAAAAAGCTAAAAAGCTATGCAATAGCTTAAAAAAAAAAAAAGTGTGGCACTCGGGGACTGCCGCGGTAAAGCTATTGCATAGCATTTGTAACCTCCATACTTCCTATTTGTCAACGCTACACTTGAGATGATGACGTGATGACATAAAACAAAAATTACGTTCCCATGACAACATCACGTCAACATCACGTTGTCATGGGAACCGTCATTACATAGTAGGCGGAGTGGGGGGTGTTAGGTTTTATTTTCGTTACGTTATGGAATTTCTTGATTCGGTCGCCGCGCTCAAAGCCCGCGATAAAAGCTATGCATAGCTTATAAAATGGTCAAAAGGACCATTAAAAAGACATCAACGCGTTGATTACCGCTGTGGCGACTTTTTTTCAAGTTATCCCTGCTGTCGGCACTCCCAGAGTATCACTGTTTTTTTTTAATGAGGATCTTCTCGGTGACCTTGCATATACCATCAAAGTTTTATCAGACAAAACATTTTCTCTGCCGAGCCTTTTCCTAACTATGTTGCGGTCGGCTTCCAGTCTAACCGGATGCAACTGAATATCAATATTGTACATGGAAAGACAGCCTATCTGACCTTCACGACACAGTTACTGGGTAACAGGATACCCCTTACACTAAAAGATGAAGAACTTACAGTCATCGTAAACAAATAACAGTCAAGTCACATAATTATGTATTAATGCTAGTTGATCCGTCGGCCGACGCGTCACGGCTTACACGGTTAAAAAAGCATCAGTATCATGTTTCACGAGTATAGTCCAAAAAGTAATCTTCCAAATCATAAATTGAAATTTATTAAAGTCGGTTTATACTTGTTATATGTTTTTAAACGAACACTTTATAAACAAAAGTTAACAACAATATTTTAGGTTTTCAACCCATTATATCGTGGGTCGCTCCGAGCCCCCTCAGCCCCCTAGCCCCCGTACGACAATGTAAATAGCACGCGTGACAAATTAGCGATGTCCCGCTGTGCGCTTTAACATCGACACCCCTGCGGCCTTCCGAGCAGCGAGCAGCAAGTCTTGATACTTGATCAGTGAAGGAATGAAATATCATTGCATCGGCTGCAAGCAGCAATAGTTTTTTCGCATGCAACGATAGCTTGCATCATCCCTAAACATTAAACCCATATCAATAGAATGTTACAGAATGTTCAATTTGTTATCTATTTTTTTTAATAGTTTTTGTTCAGTGCTGTTTTTCCTCTGCATATGGTAGATGAGTTCCAAACACAAATCCCAAATTATTCACAAACAGCCAGATCGCTTGACGTATCGGTAATCTATGTACCTCAAACTATCAATTGGGTTCGATTGCAGTAGAATCATCAATGTTATTGTAAGGGTTGTCCCGTCGACTGTGCGCTGATAATAACGACAATCACTGCTAACCAAAGGAGGCTGAGAATCACATCTCAATTAGTACGTTTTTCTTTCTTGTTTGTTTTCTTAAAAAATATTGTAAACAAAGGATTTTAGCTATTAGACCATAAGCCGACTATCGGCAAATTAATTGTGGTGTGGATTATTGCTCGAATTATTTAAATTGAATTAAGGTACCTATGGTGGTGAGAAAATAAAGTTGATTAATATTTCACAAAATTCAATTACAAAGGTATTTACATTATTTAAAAACCTTTGTAATTGAATTTGGTACCTATTGAATGTGTAATTATGTATTGTATAACCGGTAAGTTTATTACCAATAAAACTATTGACTATTTGGTCTACAACACCACAGGCGAACTTGACCTCCATCTCGCAAGCAAATTTAATCCGCGCGACTAGCTAAAACACTCAATCCCGACAACAACCGACACCAGACACAACACCCGTCTGGTCAAATCGTTACTTTTCCATAGAAAAGTGATGATTTGACGAAAAGAGACGAAAGAGCGGAGTGGGAAGTGAAGAACTTTCGAGCCAGTTCCTCATATCTCTATAGGAAACTCTTGTGTCACGTCATCGCGTCAAGATGTGACAGTAGTTTTAACTCTTTTTTCTACACCCATGCTATAAATCCTCTACAAAAGTTTCTGGAACAGTTATCTTATTGCCAACATTAAAACAGCCAGTGTCATTGTAACCATAAATCATTTTCATGAAATTCTAAGAAATACATACATAAACTCACGCCTTCTTCCCATGGGGGTAGGCAGAAACTACAGAACGCCACCTGCTACGATCCTTGCATACTCCTTTTGCCTCGTTTACGTACATACATCTGGTCATACACGCACGCCGGTTGCGAGTACTACGCACCTGGCCTTTCTGAAGAACATCACCAATAAGGTCAGTATATGTCCTCCTAGAGCGTCCCCGCCCGGCCTTTCCCTTCACATCAGCCTTGTAAATACATTTTTTTAGTCTCCTTTCATTCATCCTCCCTCTCAACATGCCCAAACCATCTCAGCATACCCTTTTCAATTTTTGTCACTACACCTTCTTTTAAATCACACCGCTGTCTTATCACATCATTCCTCAGCCTATCATTCATAGTCGTCAGACCACACATGCTTCGCAAGGAACGCATTTCCACAGCATTTATTATATGAGGCTGTTTATTTCTAAGAAAAAAACAGTAAGAAATAAATAATTACAATTCATGCTGCGAGGAAAAGCTAACGTTTTGATCCCAATCGTTATAATGACTATTGAAGAAATAAGATACCAATTTAGTATCAATAGCCACTGATTGTCAACGATGCTCTATGGTGCTGCGAATAATATCTGTGTTATATCAATATTTGTCTATAAAAAGGAATCAGAATCAGAATAAGAATTTATATATTTGTAAGAATGTAATCGTACATAGTATGATGTTAATATTTTGTTGTATTAAGTTCTGTACATTCTACCACAACATTATGTACTTAGTATTACAAAAATATTCCAATGTCATTCTTTATATACAATATTCTATATTTACAATAAGTCCAATATCAATTAATATTATTCTAATTAGGTAATCGTTAGTTAACGATTTATATAAGTTTAAAAACAATGTCAAAATTAATTAAATGTCATCTTGGATTTCACGTTAAAAGAAACCCATTAATGCAAATTTCTTCGATAAAAAAACACTGAGACTGACTTGTAACATTTGTTTGTAATGTATCGAGTTTTGTAATGCGTTACATACAGTAGGCAGTGCAGAGAGCCGAGCCACTCGATGCGAGCTGTCTGTCGGCTGTTTCGTGAATTTCTTTGAAACGAAAATATGAGAAACGAAAATTTTATGGTGCTCGAAGCGAGCGTTCGCCGCATCTTGTGTATCACCGTATTGTAACCAAGCTCGCCACGAATGATACATTACAAAGAAATGTTACACGTCAGTCTCCGCCTTTAGGTATTTTGTTTTATTTCAGGAAGGCCCTTTCCTCACTGGTCGGTACGTCAGCGGTGTGGGATCAGCATGCTCGGTATACTCGGTACCGAAAGCTTACCGAGCGCCTATATTTCAATGAGCGTTTCCTAATTGCTCGATACACGCGGGAGCGGGGCAGGGTCGTTTCGGCTTACCGCTTCTCGGTAGAAACAACCAGTGCGGTACCCGCTCACGTCACGCGTTTTACAGCTCGGTATACTCAGTACCGAAAGCTTACCGAGCGCCTATATTTCAATTAATTAAGCGGTAGGTACTGCACAAATTATACCGAAAACATAACGTCAGGTCCGTAAATGAAAGCAGTGCGGTATCGTTTCGGTATTCAGAGCATACTATACCGCACTGCTGCTTACCGACCAATGAGGAAAAATGAAAGCAGTCCGGTATCGTTTCGGTATACCGAGCATACTATACCGAAACGATACCGCACCGACCAATGAGGAAACGGCCTAAATTTTAAATAAAGAACGATTAAAAGGCCTATTGATAAACAAAAAAAACTTCTTTACAAAGCGAATGCGGCTCAAAATGTCAATTCTGCACATATTTTTCATCTTCATCTCATTTAACAGTGTCGTGGTAAAAATATTAAACCATCAAAAAGGTCGGTCGGAATGGCAGCGGATCCGTCTGCCCAGGGAGTATGAAATGCAATGCAATTTAATAAGGAATTTTTACAATAATGCCACCAATCAAAATTACTTCAGAGATTTTTTAATTCCCTCTCACAATCTTCCTATAACTAATACTCTTTTACAAAGCATGAATTGGATTGGACAAAACAAATTAAGAGTTGTTAATTTGAGTAGAGAACACGGAGTCAATCGGTGCTCGACCGCGGCGCGTGGCAGGCGCGTGCGCCGGTGAGTGGCGGCATGCTGCGCTGAAGAGCATATGCAACGGCATTGTACGGACGTTATCTTAGCGTTAATTGCTATGCATTTGTAGTTGTTGAGTATTTAATATTATTTAAAAGAATTTTGATAACTACTTTGAAATTACTCTACAGCAAAATGGTTATCTGCTATAGAGCAACTAGTACTCTCAATTATATTTATAGCTTCCACCACGGAAGCCATGGTACACAGATTTCGAATATTTTTAATTTCCGAATTTCAATTGGTAGCCTCCTCGGTTGGATACTGTTGGGAAAGGAGCTCAACGGCATTGGCGAAACTTAACTCATTGCTAAGATGAACTAATTGCTGAATAGCCAAAAATAATGAATTGAAGGAATGTCTAATAGGAATAATTTTCAACTACATACACAAACTTGTAGGTGATGAATCTCTATCTGGGATAGTGTAATCTACCTAACCCTTTAAGTATTAATTACGCTTTGGCAGTTTAATTTCAAAATAAAAACCATACCGGCGCCGTGGTAGGTAATTTCTTTACAATTTCTGGCTCAATTCTTATCTTATACACTGAAATTCTTATCTTTTATACATGTGGAAGCTTGTAATTCGATTTTTTTCCTACTTACGAATGATTTATAATTGATGTCTTACAAGTCTGAAAGCTTTCTGTAAAATAAAATAAATTTTATATTTGAGTGAAGTGGTCAACTCGATAACTGGTCGTTAGCCGTCGCTAAACTTTTACAGTCTCAAAGAATAGTTTTGTCATAAGGGTGCTCAGCAGGGCACCACGACGAGTGGCCTGAAAAATGTGGAAAAAGCACGTCCGACACTTATATATACAATTTTATATCGAAGAAAGTACAGCCAGTTAAAACTGGCCAAGTTTAAGTGGTTTAGTGGTTAAGTGGTTTTAGTCTTGATTTAAAAATACCTTCCTAGATTTATTCATTCAAGATTCTTCTTACACTATTTTATTGAAATTATTCGTTCTACCTCAAACAAAACAACAAGCCAGAATTAGAATGTAAATAAATTCAACAATATGTAGAGACCTCGTTACTCCTTTCCTTTATTACCCCTCTCCTCACGAGTGTGTTGTGAAAATGGCAGACACATGAAACATTCATTAAAACAGCTAATTATGCATTGTTTATTAGTAGTTAATGCATGCACCGCAGGCTAACTCGCGGCTTATCCCCGGCTAATGTATGCCGCTGCAGGGCGCGCGCATACGTGCAAAATGGCGGCTTATTAGACTCGCGCCGCACACACTTAGACACGTAGGCTGGTAATAATGCGATTATGTTGTACTACACTATGTTCACACTAGTGGTTACATTTATTCATGTGCTGTCGAGAGGAATGGGGCGAATTAAAAACTTAGAGAGATAGATATTTAACAGCTTAATACCGACTACTGCCGCGACTGGCCCGAATCTGCTAATTATAAGTACATGTTTTTGCCGCCAATCAGCGTTGCTGCGTCCAGTTAGGTTATATTATTATGTATAATGAGATATTTCAGCTTTGTCCCTGTGCTGGAAAAGCACCTGCGGTGCCTCTGCTATCAAATATGGTGTACAACAAAAGCCTAAAATTATTCTATTCATCTCTGCATTCGTAGATATTGACTGATTTTCTTATCTCCTGTATACACGTACTTCTTCCGTGGCACTTCTTTAAACAATTATTCAGATGGTACCGGAACAAGTTGATTTCAAAATTCGATTGGAGTGGTTACTGAATACTTACGTCGAAGTGGTTATTTGCTATTCAACTCGAAGTCTACTACAATCAAGTGGCAATTTTTCAACCATAGCATAGCTAACAGGATTCTTAGGACGAACTAAGCATTTTTTAGATTTTGTAAATGTGAGTACCATGGAGCCGATTAATAGGTAATTATGATGTGTGTTTGACTTAAAATAGCATGGCAGTTGAAAGTATGTCATGCTCACTCAAATGTCTCGCTGATGGTGGCGAGTCTGTTCCCTGCAAAATGGTTGAGCTGGATGGTGCTTATACACGCGTCATGTTCGTGAACGGGCGCCGTCAGTTGAGACTGCTCATCTTAGCTGCCAGGGCTTATCTATAACACGTTGCGAGACATTAAACACCCCCAGACGTAATAACAATAAAACGTCTAATGTGTCTCCTTCAGTGTCCTCCAACCGATTAATCTTATATTTTGAATTGTATTTGATTTTGTAATATCTTGATTTAAAAGAGTGTCTTTTATAAGATCTACGTTTTGGAATTGGCAACTAGGTTAAATTTTCAAACTAACTGACCGACTCCTTGAAATCAAAAGTGCCTTTAACACGTTTTTCTCAAAAATGCTTGAAAATTCGAGCATATTTTGACAACCTTCTTCGAGATAAATCGAAAATACATGCGAACAGTGGCCGGCAAAGTTAGCATGAAAATCCATCTGTCATGGTTAGCGGCCGAATAAATTACTATTCATATTTTATTAACAAGTATCAAGACTATGTCAGTAACAATATTTCTAAACAACTATGTTAGTAAACTTAACCTACACACTTAACGAATCCCTGCTACAACCTCAACACAGATGTGCAAAGCTTGCAGCAGCGATTACACAAACAGTCCAGTCTACTCGCGATACACTGCAGTATATTGTTGGAGCTGGCCCGCACCCGGCGCACCAGGGAAGAGCATTTTTCGCATCGTAGCGTAGAAACAATCGACACGAGCATAAGCAAACATCCCTGATGCGCTACAGAAGTGGAACAACCCCATCAATACCCGGAACACATTATTATATTTAACGCGAAGGGCGCAGTACGATTTTTGAGTAATCTACAGGCTACACGTGTAAAATGAGGTGCAATATGCACGAAACTATGAAAACTCATATCATCGAGTAATTTAAAAATGGAACGAACTTATTACTTCTAAACATGACAACCATGGAGGTAATTACTTATCAAAGATTTTATTTAAATTTCGAACTGGTTTGCAAATAGAGCTGTTTAAAGTAAAAAATAAACAAATCAACATTGGCGCAATGGCAAGTGAATGTTTTTGTTGTTCCTCATTAATTCTGGAATTTATAATTAATTGTTGATTTAGTTTGAATTTTGATTTAGTTTGAGAAAAGTACTATTCAAGCCTTGGCCGCAACCAGGCATTGATGGACTCACGTATTTTTGACTCGGCCTACATTTTCACGTTTGTCCATCAATGGCCCTTTTACCAGCCGCTGCAGTAATGTTTTATTATTGAAATTAATGCTTTGAGTTTGACTGTGGACATAAAAATAATTTAGGTATATCCAGAGGGTAAATGAATTATAAGTACCTACACAACGTAAAACGTGTTCACACGGTAATGGACCGTAACCGTAAACATTTTCAGAGTTACACGATAAGATATTACAATTTTAACCTTCTCAAGTTGATTTAATATACCACGGAATAATGTTTCGTTTATAGTCAGAATTAAGTACATATTTTGATTTCAATTCAAAATATGTACTTAATTATATACTTACACGAAAAAAAATTGATACGTATTTTAAAGATGATAAAGTTGATTCTGGATTTCTGTATGGAGGAACTTACTTTTGTATTTAAATTCAGAAAGTTTAAGTGTATTTTATATTAAAGTTAACTTCGATTTGACCAAACAATTTTATTTAAAAGTGAACTCACTTATTTCTAAAGTAAATCATGGTGGATGTACAACACGACGACACTTCGAATTTCGAAGTGATGTTTAGTGAATTTAGTTGTTCTTTTTTTAAATTTAAGAACACAATTTTAGTACATAGTTATTAAAACCACAGACAATTAATAAGTATGAAGTTAGTAATTTTGGTTAGCAATAAAGACCGAATAAAGAAACACTGACTATCGTGGTAAGTTCTCTCCAAAATGTTTGCGATCTGATAACTGAGTAATAGCATTATTCAATGATTAATTGGAGTTTCTGACTACCAGTATCGACAGACAAGACAATTATCAGTTATTTATTTATTCAACTATCAAGGACTATAAAAACACACATATACCACATGCATAAAATCGAGAGTTGAACTGTACTTACAATTCTACGCGCACTGTAGACGTTGCTACGCGAGTGCTACGAAACTACTACGCGCCTACGCGAGCCTCTACGCTTGATTAGAGTTACTTAATAAAAGCTTGTTTTATTCGGCATTCACAATTTCAAAGTCAAAAATTTTTTGTTTGTTTTCTTGAACTTTGCCTTACTTTGATTTTATACACGAATACACGCACTGATATTCGCACAATTGAAATTGACAAGTTTGTGCCCTTTTACATTTTTAAAATTTTAACAGCGAGATTTCCAAAATGGTACAACGCCATCTATCGAGCATTGAGGAAGCTTTCACTCAAACAATTTTTATTACTACTTTTTTGAGTTTAGAATCTACTTCATTCTCCATGAACGAATTCTAGTCGAGTTTTTTCAGGTTTTTTTGTACGAAACGCTAATGTCATTTATAAAACCATAAACACAATGAAACCGTCATTATGTAAAAAAACCATAGAAAGATTTTTCATCCTTCATCGATAATACTGTATACCTATGTTTTTGTTTTCATGAATAAATTATGTTTAATTAAAAAACGTTCTATTTACATACCTATTGCAGCCAGCGCTCCCGGCCTCAACACATCACCGAGCAGATCTTTGATTAGAAACGATTTGTGACTGTCCTGCATTCGCGAATCCATTTTTACAACACTGTTTAAGTCTTTAAAAATATTTAGAACACTTTATTTTGCTAATTGTTCAAAACTCACATAGCGCCAAAAGAAAGTTCAAACCTCTTTGAAACATTTCAATTAGTTTTTGTCCGTCCTGAATAATTTGTTAGAATTAAATAATGTCAGCACATAAACCATAGTTTGAAATGACTCATGCAATTATCAAAGTAAACTTATAAATAAACAGCCCGCACTTTCCCGCGCTTTCGACATTACTGTCCGCCATATTCGTAAAATAGTCGTTGAATCGCGAAAATCTTTTCATTTAGCTACGCCCTACCCCTAACCGATGTTACATACATTTTCTTGTGGTTTTGGACCAAAACACCGCTTAAACGGGGTTTAAAGCGCGTTTAGCATGCGCGGCGGCCGCCGGGCGTGGTTTGCCGACTCCACCCCGCGGCCGCGCGCCAATGGCAGCGCAGGCAGAAAGTTTTACAGCCGAATGCTTTCTAAAGTACGCATCGAACGAGGGTTTAGACTTGTAGTTATTGAGTTGGGTTTTTTAAAAGACCGTTTTGAATGTAAATCGAAAAGTTAAGCGGGGTAAAGAGGCTGCCCGCGGTTCTCCAATTAAATTGATAGTTGTCGAGAGGAACGCGGCGGACTCGACGGGATGCGAAGATTTATTTTTTCGTATATTTCGGAATGTTATGCTTGTTATCGTTTATGTTTAAACTTGAGTGTGACAGCTTACGTTTATAATCGAAACACTAGATTTTGCCTTATTTACGAACGTTAGGATTATTTACTAACATTACAAATTAAATATGTAGAGGAAAACCGGGAGACTTGCCCAAGTAGGACAGATGCCACATCGCCTAAATCATTTTAAAAATCGTGTCATCGGGTTCGCTGGCAAGTGACGCATGTTCGCTCATTATGTGTCTCATGCGCGATATAATATTGGCTGCAAGTTTGTGGCTGTGAAAGTGAAAAAATCTCTTGATATTTTTACATTACTCCGACAACTATAAAGAAACGTAATGTATTTTTAAAGTGAAAACTTCTTTAGGCGCGTTGGGCATTTTTGAGATGGGAAAAAACAATTGAGCTCGCGATACCGTTATAGACACCTCATTTTTGTGAACGCGATTGTGCTCTTTATTTATATTTTGTTACGGATCAATATTCTATGTAAGTATTTTTACTTTAAAGGTTCTGGAAGTATTTTTTTTTGTAAACGCGATTGTGCTCTTTATTTATATAAGTTTACGGACCAATGTTCTATACAAGTATTTTTCTTCCACCAAGGCGATTTTGTTCAAGTTTTCACCTCTGTCGGCACTCCCGGAGTGCCACTGTTTTTTTTTTTAGGGTTCCGTACCCGAAGCGTGCCAAACGCCAACTAAGCCTCCGTTGTCCGTCCACCCGTCTTTCATCGGGCTGTACCTAGCACATGGACCGTAATTATAGACAGTTGAAATTATCACAGATTGTGTATTTCTATTGCCGCTATGTTAATAAATAAAGTTAAAAATTTAAGGGGAACCCCTTAGTACGGTGGTACGGAACCCTTCGTGTGCGAGTCCGAGTCGCACTTGGACAGTTTTTTATATTAGTTACATTATTGGAGCATTGTAGTTTCAAGAAAGTGATAGATATATTTTAGTTCTCCGAATTACCCAATTTCTGCAATCGCTCGATCAGCTCGATGAAGTGAGGAAGATTAGGTTAGGGAGATTTGATCTATGGTGCATGAGGGAGAAATGATCAGTGGTCAAACAAAGAAAAATGAACGTGATTTTGAAGATGCCTTATTGATTACTAGCTTTTACTGACGGCTTCGCCTGCGTGGATTTCAGAAAATATCCCACGGGAACGTCCTTTCGGGATAAAAAGTATCATAAGTCCTAACCCAGGTTGTGACGTCACGTATTGTGAATTTGTGAACGCGCATTAGTATACGTGACGTCGCCTGTGTTATGTTTAGTTAATTATAAGTAGTCAGGAACGCACCCTTGTAAGTGGCAACACGAAGTCACCCTATATACCACCTAACCACCTAAAAGGTCATGGTCTACCTGTGTGCCAAATTTCATCAAAATTTGTTCAACCTCTAAGACGTGAAAGCGTAGAACAAACAAACATACAAACTTGTGATGTGCCGGATATCCGTATCCGCGGAGATCCGAGGGAGAAAAAAGATCTGTATCCGTTAGTTCTTGGCGGATCTTGAACGGATCTTTTTTTTTTTTTCATCAGATATTTTTTTCTAACTACTTATCTAATAATACAATTTGTCACATTAAACGATCAGTGCTCTTCCTCCTCTCTCCTACTTGATCTGGGCTGTGCCCGACAGGGTCCATAATTGTGACTAATATAATTATTTCCCTACCAACTATATACATTATGGTACGCAATAAAGAATTTGAGATTTGAGATTAATACATTGTATGTACAATGTATACAGATACAGGATACAGATCTTTTTTCTCCCTCGGATATCCGCAGATCACGGATATCCGGCACATCACTAATACAAACAAACAAACTCACTTTCATATTTATAATATTAGTTAGAATTAATATCTTTAGCTATTATTACTGTTACATTTATTTTTGTATCGTTATTTTTGCCGGAAATGAGTAAGAATGTCATATTGTATTGGTACAGACGCCAGCACATCAAGCTACTACAATCTGTCAAATTTATTTAATAGATTTTCAACTTTATCGCTGAATCGTAAGGTTCAAAGTTGATTGGGAAAATTTGACAGTTTGGAAATTATGATACCCACCTACTACTGTTCCACTTTTCAATACAAATTAGTTATTGTTGACAGGTATCAAGGAATCTTAAAATATTAGATATTTACTAAGATTTGTCTATATTTTAGGAATGGTTATAGAGATGGTTAAGTCTCCCTGCTACTATTATCAACTCTCCCAAGCGTTGTGGTTGTGGGAAATTTGAACCGCAAATCGTTAATTTTAACGTTTTCTGCTACTTTTAGTGAGTTATCATCATCATAATTTCGGAAATGGTACCTACGTATTTCCGAAATGATGATATAATTAATTAATGATGGTATTTCAGAGTACTTAAAAATGGACGGTAATCTTCGAAACACAACCGTGCCGATTCTCTTGTCACAAATGCCTCTAAACTAGACTAAAAATCTCCAAAATTTAGTTTATTAAAACTTGTTTATTTAAACGACGATTTTCCATTCTGAAATAGACTTAAGTGACACAACTTAACTATATTTTAGTTTGACAGCACTAAGATGGTAGGTACCTACTGAGATAATAATTTAGTGAAGCACTAAGATGGTACATATTGAGATAATAATTGAGTGAAAATGGCAATTTCACTATTCTGAATTTGACGTTTTTCACCTAAAATTTTGATTTTCTAAAATCAAATCATATTATTTATTTGCTTATACAGGTAGGTATAAAAGATGTTACAAATAAATATAGAGTACTCTGTATCATTACCTATTATGGTGTGCAAATTTTTACATTATTATTAATCTAATTAAATAATTATTAAAATAACATTACAAACACTCAAAAAAATAAAAATATAATTAAAAAAATTCAGAATATTACACACGTCAAAGGTTTAAAAATAAAAATAAAAATTGTCAGATGAATTAAAATACATGTCGCCTTTTTTTTTATTTTTTGGTTGGGAAATTATCAAATAACTTCTCCCGCTCTGGGTGGAGCGGGAGGGCGTGTCAGACTCTTACTGACTAAAACCCACCCGTGTTCCTTCGGTTGCCATGTTGCCGGGGGCCACGATTTCCTTTTCGGCCCATATTCGCAGCCCCGGCAGGCATTGGCCCTAGCGGACCCCGTCAATTCTGCTGACATCTCTTTGAGGCGCACATGGAACACAACGCGCCGTCGACCCGGGCTTGGTCCTTATCGGACGGCGAGCTACCCATTGCTCACCGTCCGCAAGCCCGCGCCTACGGTGGCCGGAAATCGGCTCGCGATTTCCGCTCCGGGCGTCTCCTCCTGCGGCGGTTAGGGGCGTGAGGGCGCGAAGTTTGCCTCTCCCTCACGCGTTCCGCCTCCTCCTTCGCGAGCATTACCGCTTCGCAGAAAGAGGTGACGGCCTGCCATTTCCTCTCGCTCCGTACCATGGCCTGAACCAGGGCCGGACGCGAGAGATCACCGCCGCCGATCGCCTCCACGAGGACACGGCGATGCTCCGCCCAAGCCGGGCATACCTCCACCGTATGCTCCACCGTGTCCTCCGGGCGATCCACACAATGGTGACACCCGGGCGTTTCCTCCCGCCTTATCCTGAACAGGAACCTCCCGAAGCAGCCGTGTCCGGTGAGGACCTGCGTCAGGCGGAAGGTGAGGACGCCGTGGCGCCTCTCAAGCCACTCCTCAAAGAGGGATCTTATCGCCGCAATTGTGGCGTGCCTAGCGCTGGGTTGCGACAATCGCACTCTCCATGACGCCATGAGATCCCGCCGGAGCTCTGTCCGCTGTGATGTAAGAAATAAATAGAAGAAATAAATGTCCTTTCCACAATATGGCCGACAAATGGTTTTACGAATACAATAAAATTATTGTATATACAGCGTTACGCATTACAATAACTCACGTGTATTTGATTAAAAAGCTGTTAGTTGTACAACAGAACTCAGTTGATCTTTAAACATGCCAGCATTACATTGATTCACGTTTATGCTATAAGCAGCACTAGCCATTATCTTACTTCTTAAAAATGCTATTGTAGACCCTAGGGCACTAAACACAGCTGAAACCTGTATAGCGGATTTACGTGTCATTATAATGGTTCACGTTTATGCTATTAAACAGCATTAAGCATTTATTTACTACTTAAAAATGCTATTATAGATCCAAATGCACTAAAAACAGGCGACAGCTGTACAGCTGCGTCGTGGTTTGCTGCACTAAAACTAAAGGTTTTACAAAAGCATTTTGGTATGCCATTATCCAACCGATTTACAGTGTAAAGCATAATAATGGTTTTGAAATGCCAATATACAGCGTCAAGATGCTCGGTGAACTTATATAAGAGTTTATACGGACCTTGAGTTCTACATAAGTTTACTATTTGTTTCTTAAAATGCTTCCTGTGTTACTTGGGTGCATAGAGCCTCCGTCAGGAGGCGTTTGGATCCCCTAGATTGGGCAGGAGCCGCTTCAAGGCAGCCCCGGCCCGCTCCAGTCTGGGAGCCAAACGTCGGAAGTGTTCTACGAGTCCAGATACTTCATCGTCGACTCGACACCGATGTGAACCCCTCCCGCCATTACCTGGGAACCCGACGGTGGCGCATTCCGAGGACCATGAAAACCCCTCGGACTTGTGCAGGGCCACCTCAAGTCCTAGCTGCCGGATCCTGTCAACGATTGTCGCAACCCCGCGTGTCGCTAAGTCGGCCGCCGCCTGGTACGACCTCCCCTGCGCCAGGACCAGCGTGTCGTCAGCGTAACAAACGACGCTGACGCCGCTAGAGAGGTCGGCGCGCAGCACCCAGTCGTATCCGATGTCCCACAGATGCGGCCCCAGGACCGAACCCTGTCGCAGGAGGAGACGCCCGGGGCGGGAATCGCGAGCCGATTTCCGGCCACCGTAGGCGCGGGCTTGCGGACGGTGAGCAATGGGTAGCTCGCCGTCCGGTAAGGACCAAGCCCGGGTCGACGGCGCGTTGTGTTCCACGCGCGCCTCAAAGAGATGTCAGCAGAATTGACGGGGCCCGCTAGGGCCAATGCCTGCCGGGGGTTCGAAGAAAACCGATAGGGACATCGCGGCCCCCGGCAACAGGGCAACCGAAGGAACACGGGTGGGTTTTAGTCAGTAAGAGTCTGACACGCCCTCCCGCTCCACCCAGAGCGGGAGAAGTTATTTGATAATTTCCCACCCAAAAAAAAAAGAACCCTGTGGGACACCGCACGACATCTCTTGCCGGTTCCACTCTCCACATGTCATAGACTTAGCAATCAGATAAATTAAATAAAAATATTGATCTAAATTAAAATAAAATTATACAGATGCATGTCACATTATTTGTATTGTCATATTATTAAATGTCAATAAATTACTCTTAATTTATGTATCTATCTATATTTTTATCCTGTAAGTATTCCTTGACATTATAATAACATTTATTTACCAGGAATTTGTGCAGCTTCGACTTGAATTGATGAACAGGTAACTTTTTGACATCATCAGGCAACTTGTTGTAAATCAATGATACCATACAGAGAATACTTTGATTGATTAGTGGTTTTCCCATAAGGTATATTAATTTCTAATCTTTACTAACTAAATCTGACTATTTTTAATCGCGACTAAAAACATGTGGAACAAAATTGGTTGTCGTGAACTTTAAATTCACACCAACACCTCGACTTCAGATGCAAAAACAGTACCGAATCTTTTTTTTTTTTTTTTTGCTTATGTCGCGAAAACAATGAAAACTTCGACTCTAACACTCTACATGTAGGTAATAATTTTTCTTATTTTCCATACAAAAAGTGATAAGTTCCATATAAAACACGGCGAGACTGTCCTGTGCGCCTCCGGCTCTAAAAAGATTCACGTGGATATGTAGTCGCGATTGTCAAATTCGATTTTGATGTGTCAAAATTATTTTTAAATTTATAGAATTTATTTTGCAGAATAGCTTTGAGATTCTCATAGTCAAAAGTAAGGAATTTTAGTGATAGTTTAGTTCGGTGTACAAGAGAATCGGCACCATTGATCGTCTACTAGATGAGAATCTAGTACAGAATCATCGCCTGAAACATTCAGGTTTTTAAGTGAAAACTTCTTTAGGCGCGTTGAGCATTTTTGAGATGGGACTAAACCATTGATTTCGCGACACTTACGACTGGTAAAATTCGGCGCACCTGCCGTCGGGCCATTCAAAATCAAAATAACAAGTCATTTATTCAAACTAGGTTGAGCATCAGCACTTTTCGAATGTCAAATTACGACGGATCCGTGAGATCGTTTGGTCCGACGGACAGCCCAAGACGTGAAGGATGACGAGCCGTCGGTCAACAATAGTCAGGATATTTCATCAGACTCAGTTTTTTATAAATCCCTATTATTGTGGATGTCGCTTTAATATCTGTATAATAAAACGAAACAAAAAAACGACTGAAATAATTACAAAATAAATTTTATTGGCCGTGACAAACTTCGTATAGATAAAGTAAACATAAATATTAACATAATCAGAGCGGCGAGAACTGGATCATAGTCTTGATGTCCTTCACCAGGATCTCGAGGAAGCCGCGCTGTACTTGCGGCTGGTTCTACAAAGAAAAACACGCAGTTTAGTAAAAATTTACAAGAACAATCCCACAATATTTTGCGTGACCCATATCCTTGGCAGGTATCGTCTGGGATAACTTTACAATGAAATTCGTAATTTCTCTTTTAATTGAATTAAAACGAAAAAATATGATCTGCTGATGTAGTTACACAAAATTATGACCTCAGAAAAACTTTAAACGAATAATGCCACGTCGTTACCTTAGCGGTGTCCAGCAGTAGCTCCGTGAACCTGTCGTTGAACACGGCGATCAGTTCCTTGCGCAGCTCCGGCAGCTCGTCGCCGCTGCCGCGCCATGCGCCCGACGTGTTCAACATCGCTGTAATTTAGATTCAAGTTTAGTTTTGGGTATTTTTTGCTGAACGATGGGAAGTTCTCGAAGGCTATTTATTATTAAACCCTTTTATTAAACATGAAAAATCGAAATAGGTATATCAATTTGTCCTGATCGCTTTTAACTGTAACCAATTGCGACACCTAAAGTAACTTTCAAACGTATTTTTTTTTTTTTGTGTTTTGTCAATAAGGTCGGTTTTCATATTCCAAGCTCTTTAAAATAATGTGTATTTATCTACTCTTTAGCAATTTCTACAAATATATCAAACTTTAGGATCATGTTTGATTCTTGGCTAAAGGTATTATACAGGGTGATTGGAAGATGGGTGCAAAGCTTTAAGGTGAAGATAGTATAGACAATTTAGAATCATTTAAGCCATGGTTGTCTTAGACGAAGTCTTACCAAATTTTTTAATTTTTAATAAGGTTTAAAAGACGTATTGTACAAATTTTTTATTTTTTCTGAGATTAAATGTCTGTAAAAAAAATGTCTAATGACACAGAAGCCTAAAACATGTTTTGCTTGATTGCTTACACATTACTTTAATTAAATAAATAAAAAATGAATTCATTTATCATTCAATTTGGCCATAATTATGCAGTTTACATTAAATTTTGAGAATTTCCGAAAAATAACTTAAAAATTTGGTTAAAAATATTTGGTAAGACTTCGTCTAAGACAACCATGGCTTAAATGGTTCTAAATTGTCTGTACTATCTTCGCCTTAAAGCTTTGCACCCATCTTCCAATCACCCTGTATAATACAATTTACGAGAGATGTAATCGTAATACTACGTACAGTTATCATTATCATCAGTCGGTAGATGCACTCTCAGCAGCAGCCTGGCATGTGCCCACAGTAGATGTAACGCAGCGTCCAGTGCATGTGAACATGCTCCCAGTTCTGCGCGCCTAGTATTGACACGCGCGGTCAGTACTGACACGGCGCGACCGCGACATTCTACTGGTGAGAGGGTTTGGGAGTCTTCCGGGAGGAGCTTGCGCATGTCTAGAAGAAATATTGTAATTAGTAAAAGTAGACTCAAGTAAATACAATAGACGTGTCTGAGCCAACATGGAAAACCTCGTGTACAAGGCGAACAACATTTAATATTTTTACATTTTATTCTGACCCTATTTTGATTTAATTTAATATTTGTCTACAATTTTGTATATTATGCAAATGTTGTGCATGTCTGTTATTGAAGTAAACATTAGCCCTAGTTCACGTGTTGTTGTTGACGTGCCATTTAAATATGAGTCATCTTGTACAAAACACTGGGTAAACATAGGCCATCATATACACGACACTGAGCCAGCAAGGAGCATTGTGTACAAGACATTGGTCCAACGTGTTCCACTGTTTTCCAGCCACTCACCATCAAGACTCATGGTAGGTAAGTTCTGCAGCTGATGTCGTGTAGTCGCGAGTAGCTTGTCGTGATGCGCGTGCGCGCGTACTAAGTGCTGCAGCAGGGCTAACAGACGAGCGCAGGCGCCGCCCTCGATGGACACCCCGCCTATAGCGCGCCCGGTGTCGTCGCACATTATGTTCCGCGCGTATGTTAGGAGGTTGCAGACGATCTGGAAAAGAAACGACGGTAAGATGGAGGAAATACCACGTGGTCTCTTTTTTTTTTAATCCTTAATTTATTTGAAAATTTTCTTTCCGCTATGTTCAAGACAAAGAATTCGACTTTTCAAATCACAAATATTTTTGTTTAAATTCTGTTTCCCTTTCTCACAATAATGAACAAAATTGATCAAAATCAGTCGATTTCGTGCACGGAAGAAGTTTTACTTCAGAAAGGCTTTCAAAATAGTAACGGTGTACTTGATATAGTTTACTTTGTAGTACAGCAGGCGCGTCTGCGTGTGGTCGGGCAGGTCGCTGGCGGGGCGGTGGAAGCGCGCCAGTAGCGCCAGCATGAGCCAGCGCACGCGGGACGCGGCCGCCGCGCTCGCTTGTAAAGCTGTCGGCTCAGCTACTTGCGCACCTCCGAACACTTCCCGGTTGGAGGCGCGGCCTATCACTGATGTTATTGCTTCCACTTCGATGAGGAGCTCGACGGGAGAGTTAGGGTGGGCCGCTCTGTACAATAAACCATTGATTTTTCAAATTGCAACACAATATTTAAATTTTGAAAGTTGTTTTCTGGAATTCTGATGTCGAAACTAAGGTCAAAATGATGGCTACCAAAAAAGCAAAAAAAAATCATTTAGTGTGTGTCGTCATAAAACGAAGAGGTCTATGACAGCTCTTGAACACGGTTTAGATGTGCTGATCGCGTCCAGTTTCATTGGTGAAATTCACCCTTAGATAGTTACAACCTGTTCCAATTTACTGAAAATTATTGTCAAAAGTGAGGTCGACTATACAGTTCGGCAGGCGATAAATATTACCAATTTATGCCACTTTTTTGAATAAATTATACACTGTTAATATCGACATACATACCTTAGAACTGCGTCGATGCACTCGACATGACTGAGCAGCGCGTGTGTCACGTGCAGCACACAGCTGTGGTTCTGCGGACCCAGCGTCGTCAGCAGGGCGTCGCAGAGAGATAGCGCTGGTATGAGGATTTGACGGAATCTGACACAAACATATCCGTTATACATCGTAAAACTTGACTGCCCAATGTTTTAGTTTTCATGGGCAGTCGAATAATATGTCAGAAGAAAAAAAAAACAATAAATTTTTCTGACTGAAGAGATTAATTCTTTTGACTGAACTGAAGAATCCTATTAAGTTATTCCTCACCTGTTAGCAACAGACGGCACAAACTCAGTGTCCCTATGCGTGCCATAGCCCGTGTGTATGTCCGGGTGCGCGGCCAGCGCCGTGAGCGCGGCGAGACAGCCGAGCGCGCCCTGCGACAGGAGCGTCTCCGCGCCCGCGCGGGTACCCGCCATCTTGATGAGCAGGCCCATCTTCGACTCGTATACGTAGAGCACGCGCAGGGATTTGGGGTTTGGTTCTAGTGTCTGTTCAGGAGGTTTAAAGTGATTAAAAGCCACATAGGAACCATCTGACGGGTTTATTTATAAACGTTGTTTAAAATTAACAGATGTTAAAAAAATATGGTTAAGTAGACTGTAACAATTACTTTAAGCAATGTTTATAAATAAGCCCCATAGTAGCTTAAAGATAATGGTAACTGTTCAACTACTATGTGGAGAATAATTTTGAATGAATGAAATGCCCCAATCCCAGCGTGGTTTAACCAGACTCGACAAATCCAATGAACCCCGACATTTGTACTAGCCCCTGGAGTCTCATGCTTCATAGAGCCATTGCATATCAAGGAGTAGACCGGGGGGCGCGGTAATGGTAGGAAAGACGTGCCCTTAGGATAAAGAAGGTTTTGCAAGCCGTACCGGATATGCATCCTTGAGTAGGCAACGGAATAGTGGAGAGACGAGTGATATTTATCTATGGACGACGTACTTATATGGTGAATTATTTTAGAAATAAAATATTAAGTAGATGAAAATCAGAGCATTGATGCACTTCAATGGACGCAAAATTACGTGATAACATTTATGAAAAGTTTGTACTAACATAAAATTGTAAGCAAAATTCAAAAATATACGTGAAGATTCAAGTTTACATGAAATAAGAATATCAAATTATTGGCGTTCCATCCAATTAGTGCAAAATAGTTACAAAAAACACACTCACCTCCTTTAACCCCTCATCATCTTGCAGCAAACTATCGATCAAACTCCTCAAATACCCTTGATTGGTCAATGTATTCATCCAATCAGTCCTTGGGTTTATTTCTATGAGCGTGTCCAAGCACGCTAGCGCCACCATGCGGCAGACATCGTGGCCTGCCCCGATACAGTCCCCACACACTATAGAACATAGGTTCTCACCAAAGTCACTTATCACATCAATCACCATAGATTTTAGAGCAGACTCTTCTCTACTAGGCCTTGCTTTTGAACTGTCTAATCTACTAACATATGTATTAGACATATTTTCTTCTTCCGGATCCGCTGCACTTGACTTCAAATTAACTATGTTCAAGTAATTTAATAAAGCTCCATATAAATTCACTCTCATCTTCTGTGTTGAGCCACCAGAGACAAGAATCCAGGATAGAATTTTATGTAGAATGAATTTGAGCGTAAGGGAGTTAGTTTGCATGATCTGGTTTGAAGGTCCGAAGAAGCTCATTTCGAATTCAGAAGACTTTTGATTCGATTCTCTCTTCTGTAGAATGTAGCAGTGTCGTAAATTTACTAGTAAGAGTAGCACAGTTCCTGATGCCAAGTTTCCTAGCTGTGGTAATACTTCTGAAGGCGGGATTTTGTTGAGTAGATCCTGTAGTATGTTGAGGAGTAGGTTTTTTCTTGATTCTAGGCTGAGTACGTCGTGTGGCGCCACACAGAAGAGTATCTCTGTCAGTTGGCGCCACGAGTCGTAGTAGTGTGTGAGAGTCGCCGCTAGGTTGCGCTGCCTGTTCACTTCTGTTACGTAGTCGAGGACCTGTGGGGGGCGAAACCAATATAAAATGGTTTATATTTTATGAATAACTGTTCTACAATAAAAAAAATTAAATAAAAGATTCCGACGAACTGAGAACCTCCTCTTTTTTTGAAGTTGATGAACACCGCTGTTAATAAAAAAATATCTAAATTTTTTCAATTTTTGACAATGATTTCTGTGAACATTAGAGTGACTTCATATAAAAGGGGCTTCATATAGTAGTAGTTCCTAATAATACATTATTGTAAATATTTTACCTTTTGTATCTCTGTAGCGACAAGGTTTCTCTGTGGCGCGGTAGCATGTAGCGCGGCTAATTCGCGCGTGAGTAACGCGTGTACCCGCGACACGCTGATACGCTTGCCGCCTAGACCTGATCACAACAAAAATATCAATTTAATTATAGTACTTACATACTTAAATACATTATTGTTTAACCTGTGTAGCTGCTTATGTATTACCGGGAGAAACGACTTTTTGAAGTGAAAACTTCTTTAGGCGCGTTGGAAATTTTTGAGATGGGACTAACACCACCATTGATTTCGCGACACTGTAACGACACCTCATTTTTATAAACGCGATTATGCTCTTTAGCTCGTTATTTAGATAAGGTTACGGACCAATGTTCTATACAAGTATTTTGCTTCCACCAAGGCGATCTTGTTTTCAAACCACCAGCAATCAAATAATAAACATTTGAATAGCGTATTCACCACAGACTTTTTAAAACGATCATTCCGGCGCGAATCGTTTTCAGATGTTTAACATGTGATGTTATCTTGCTTTCCTTATCTTTTCCCTACACTCCGTGTAAGTTAGAGCAGGAAAGTACAGTATAGTTTAAACAGGCAATTAAGTGCGTTTTTTTCGACCCGGAATACACAGACTTTGGCTGCATTCCGAGTAATGCTGTAATGAATAAAAAAAACATTTAATTTAAAAGTATTTCTTGCACAATAAAATATTTCCTGACAATAAAAAAAATACACACGTAATTGTTCAAGTTTTCACTTCTGTCGGCACTCCCGGAGTGCCACTGCCATTTTTAATTTTATTTTTTTTTTATTTCAATCAATGTCAATTTCGTCTGTAAAGTATAATGTAATTGTTGTGTACATACCCGTAGGTAGATCGCAGGAGGCGATGGCTTGACGTAGTTGTTGCGCTTGGAACAGCTCCCAGCGCGGCTCAACAGCGGCTTCCACGCTCACTGGCAACTCTTCCAACGTCCGACGGAGTAGACACCATTCCCATTCCTATGAAACAAAACATTGTAATGTCAACACGTTTAGAATCAGTAGGTGAAAGCGCAGTCGCAGCCCTGCTTATGTATACTTACTTGCTTGTGTATTTTTTACGGAGTAACAGAGTTCAGTTTTCTTCTTAGCTAGCTACAATGATAAAAAAACAAAAAAACTAACCAATTAAGTTTTTTTTTTTTTTTAAATTACGTAACCGGAATACAGTTTGCTAACAACTTCCATTAAGATGACAACAATTAACATGTTAACAGCTCTGGAGAGTCATCGAATCTAGAAATAAGTGTCCTAACTGATAATTTATTAATCATTTTGTAGAAGACCATGTTTAGCGAAGGTTTTATATAACCTTTATGTGTCCTGATGAGTATCTGTTGTTGTCCCAGCTAGCTGATAATATTACCTGTGTAGGATGGTGCGCGGTGTGCGTGAGCGCAGTAAGTAGCGCGGACAGCGCGGCGTGCTGGCGGCTGGCCGCGCCCGCGCCCGCCTCGCACGCGCACGCGCGCAACACCCACGAGCGCGCCGACAGCGACACTACGGACGCGCGCTGGGGACGGGGACGTTACCTGTGTAGGATGGTGCGCGGTGTGCGTGAGCGCAGTAAGTAGCGCGGACAGCGCGGCGTGCTGGCGGCTGGCCGCGCCCGCGCCCGCCTCGCACGCGCACGCGCGCAACACCCACGAGCGCGCCGACAGCGACACTACGGACGCGCACTGGGGACGGGGACGTTACCTGTGTAGGATGGTGCGCGGTGTGCGTGAGCGCAGTAAGTAGCGCGGACAGCGCGGCGTGCTGGCGGCTGGCCGCGCCCGCGCCCGCCTCGCACGCGCACGCGCGCAACACCCACGAGCGCGCCGACAGCGACACTACGGACGCGCACTGGGGACGGGGACGTTACCTGTGTAGGATGGTGCGCGGTGTGCGTGAGCGCAGTAAGTAGCGCGGACAGCGCGGCGTGCTGGCGGCTGGCCGCGCCCGCGCCCGCCTCGCACGCGCACGCGCGCAACACCCACGAGCGCGCCGACAGCGACACTACGGACGCGCGCTGGGGACGGGGACGTTACCTGTGTAGGATGGTGCGCGGTGTGCGTGAGCGCAGTAAGTAGCGCGGACAGCGCGGCGTGCTGGCGGCTGGCCGCGCCCGCGCCCGCCTCGCACGCGCACGCGCGCAACACCCACGAGCGCGCCGACAGCGACACTACGGACGCGCACTGGGGACGGGGACGTTACCTGTGTAGGATGGTGCGCGGTGTGCGTGAGCGCAGTAAGTAGCGCGGACAGCGCGGCGTGCTGGCGGCTGGCCGCGCCCGCGCCCGCCTCGCACGCGCACGCGCGCAACACCCACGAGCGCGCCGACAGCGACACTACGGACGCGCGCTGGGGACGGGGACGTTACCTGTGTAGGATGGTGCGCGGTGTGCGTGAGCGCAGTAAGTAGCGCGGACAGCGCGGCGTGCTGGCGGCTGGCCGCGCCCGCGCCCGCCTCGCACGCGCACGCGCGCAACACCCACGAGCGCGCCGACAGCGACACTACGGACGCGCACTGGGGACGGGGACGTTACCTGTGTAGGATGGTGCGCGGTGTGCGTGAGCGCAGTAAGTAGCGCGGACAGCGCGGCGTGCTGGCGGCTGGCCGCGCCCGCGCCCGCCTCGCACGCGCACGCGCGCAACACCCACGAGCGCGCCGACAGCGACACTACGGACGCGCACTGGGGACGGGGACGTTACCTGTGTAGGATGGTGCGCGGTGTGCGTGAGCGCAGTAAGTAGCGCGGACAGCGCGGCGTGCTGGCGGCTGGCCGCGCCCGCGCCCGCCTCGCACGCGCACGCGCGCAACACCCACGAGCGCGCCGACAGCGACACTACGGACGCGCGCTGGGGACGGGGACGTTACCTGTGTAGGATGGTGCGCGGTGTGCGTGAGCGCAGTAAGTAGCGCGGACAGCGCGGCGTGCTGGCGGCTGGCCGCGCCCGCGCCCGCCTCGCACGCGCACGCGCGCAACACCCACGAGCGCGCCGACAGCGACACTACGGACGCGCACTGGGGACGGGACGTGACATTAATACCATCATCATCATTCTCTTTTCAACCTAAAGATGTTCTAGAATGAACCAAGTAACTAATTCAAGATTTACATGAACCAGCTTTACTATACGCGTTCGAAACAATTAAATATGTCCCGAGCCGTAATAAGGCTATAGAGGTATGAGGAACAGGACATAAAGTTCACTCATCCTCCCTCATAAAAGTCAATATGTTGTTGCGGTGGTGAGCGTTAAAACCATCTGCGACGATAAGGTCGCGTGGGACCGCCCAAACCCCGCAGCGCCGGAGCCGTGACAGAAACAATGCTTGCTGCATGTTGCATGCCTACTTGCATGTTGCATGCTTGTTAGCCCGCTGCATTCTTGCTTGCATGCTGCATGCCTGCTTGCACGCTGCATGCCTGCTTGCATGCTGCATGCTTGAAGCAAGCATCCTTGTTTGCATGCTTCTTACTAGGACCACTTAAAACCACTTTTGTTCATAATCAACTGTTTTATTAAGTGCCATTACATTTAAATTATTAATTAAACTAAATAGTAGGTCGTATGAATGTTCGGAAACATAATACTTCGAACAAATGTTGTTTCAGCTAAGTGTAACTTCGGTATAAAGTTTTTCGATCAAATGAAACGTCGGAGTAAGGAAAAAAATCGAATTGATAATAATAGGTCAACTGACACAGTGGCAGACGTGACTTCGATGAAGTAAAAAAAAAAACGAAACGATTATAGTTGAAAAGTTTTAGGTGAAATAAAATTCGGTCAAATATTTTTAGAACTTATGATAGGTGACCGAACGTTATATATATGCCAGTCACACGGTAATCTCTACTTGCGCGATGCAGGATTTTGCGTGTTATCAGGGTGATGCGTAGTTGGCATGTGGCGATTTAGATGCCGCCACCAGGTAAGTCGGGACCTTAGCCCCTCCCCTCCGGCTCAAAGACTCGCATAGCAAATGAAACAAATCCCCTTTAAAATCAACTGACGCCGAAATTAATAAACTATTTCATTTCGGCCTGAGAGCCTAACACCTGAAACCTGTGAACTAAGCAACAATAGGGTAGTTGCCTAGGTAAAAGAACAGAAATACTATTTAGTCCGTCTTTCAGATAATAAAAAAATATAAGACACGTATTTTTTGCTTTATCATATTAATCAAAAATAACTTAGAAAACACGCATTAAAGTTGGGGAGTGGGGGCTCGCTACGTCACAACGCACTATTAAATCTAGCAAGGCGTGACGTCATGCCACATTTTAACTCAATGTATCACCGTAATCTTTTGATTACGTCAAAAAAGAAAAAATACGTGTTCAATATTTTTTTATTATCAGAAAGACGGACTAAAAATAAAAAATTTGGACACAGGCCTATTGTATCATAAAATTAATTAATGATAGTTAGTGGATACAAGCTTACCTTGAGATCAACAGTCGCCTTGACATGTCGCGACAGGAAGTAGTCTCTAGTTCTGAGGAAGCGCAGGATGGGTGCCGACGTGTTGGGTCGCGCACACAGCCAGTACACCAGGCGGTAGCAGCTCTCTACTAGGTTGTTCGCCTCTCTAGGAACAAAGATGATTTACAAGGTTGTGGACGACAGTCATACATCATACTGCCGTCCTTTAACTAGAATGCCTTAAAGCCCAAAAGTTATTTCCGAGAAAATAGCAAAATACAAAAAACGCGGGAATCGTTGTTTCTTAAAAACTATGATTGTTGGACACATCAATTGAAATTCTTTTCTGTTTATCCTAAAGAATCCTTTCTGTCCAGAAACTCTTAAAGAAGAAGTGTGGGTTAGACGTTTTCTAGTGATGGAATCATCATAAATTGTGTTACATAACAGCCTACAAAAATTGTCATATCTCTGGAACTATTTATATTGTGAAAATGTTTCTTAGACAGAAAGATAGAGAATTTTGAACTCGTATCACTTTCAATTAAAAAGTAAAAATTGGCCATTTGAGGGCTTTCTAGTTAAAGGACGGCAGCATAGAATCCACGATTTATGTGGATCCCATGAATATAGAGCGAACCATGGGGTGCCAATAAAGAAACCCTGGAAAAAAAACGTGTGCGGTCGGGGGCCGTCAGAAACAAAGTTCCTTCTCACGTAATTATGATTTAAAACAAAAAAAAAAATTTCGCATCCGCCACCTTGGATTTACATTTTGACCTCACTATTGGCTTTAGCACCCTTGAAAACCATGAAAACGACACCCATGAAGATAAATTTGAAAAAATTTAACACCCGGGCCGTCATCTTTGATTTACATTTTACCTCACTATCGGCTTTAGCACCCTCGAAAACTGTGAAAACGACACCCATGACGAAAAATGAGTAAAATTCCTCTCTCTCTTTCTTTCTCTTTGAATTAGAAGAAGACAGTCGCTAGTATTAACACTTTTTACGCGTGATGATTTTTGAAAGTTTACTAGCCGCATTAAAGAACTTCATTCCAAAAACTTTGCCAAAGGAAGAGAAATAGCACTGTCGTCAAAACAACTTGTTCCAACTTTCAGATTTTTACCCCACTAGATATGTATATAAAGGCCTGAGGAACTGGGTGTAAAGTTCGATCACCTCTATAGAAAAGGGTGGACCCTCCGACCAGACGGGTGTCTTGTCTGGTGGGAAACTGCCCGACGATTGATGTCGGGACGTTGTATGTATACTCGTCGGGCGGTAAACGCTGCTTGCGCGATGCAGGATTTGTGTGACTTCGCATGCGGCGTTGTAGATAGCCGCCGCACACGTTTTTATTTTACATACCTGTGTTGTTGATTATGCGAAGCAATGTGTTGTTCCAGGATGTCTAGTATAGAATGTAGGCAGGTTCGTGGGTAGCCCGAGGCGCCTGCTTCACTCAGCTGACTGCGACTCACCTGTGAATGCGAAACGTAAATTTAAACAATTTTGTTTTAAAGAAGAGTACCAGTTTATCACAGGTAGAAAACGAATATTTTAAAAAGTTACATATTGAGAGGTGTTCCTAGTTTTTTATTAAGTCTTGTTTTGACCACCGGCAAATTACAGAGTTTTAAAATATAAATTACACTTTCTGACGACGGATTCTCAGATAGCTTATTCATTTAGTTTAGAAACTTGGGGCTACATTTTCGTAGATTAATATTTTTGAAGTGAAAACTTTTTTAGGCGCGTTGGACATTTTTGAGATGGGAAAAAATGATTGAACTCGCGACACCGTTACCGACACCTCATTTTTGTAAACGCGATTGTGCTCCATATTTATATTACGTTACGGATCAATGTTCTATGCAAGTATTTTTACTTTAAAGGTTTTTTTTGGCTTATGTTTAACTTACCACCAGATATAGTAACATATAACAGACAAAAATAGTAAATGATCACCAAAATTAAACCCGCATTTTAATGTAAAGTTATAACCAAAGTTTTAACATCTCGCTATCCTATTTAAGCATAATGACTCCAAATAAATCATTATTAATCCAAAAGTAGTTAATGAACACCAAATTATTAACCACATTTCAATATAAAATGACATGCAACAAAATAAAATCTCGTTATCCGATTAAAGTAAATATTCGATATTCGGCAAAAAAAATATTTTGCCAAACATAGTAAATAAGCTCCTAACCTTTTTGTCTCCAAATTGATTAACTACTAACAAAAAAATAATTTCTTGAGCGTTTCGTTTATTCAACCAAATTATATGCCTAAGATAAAAATGTAACTCTTACAATTTCAGTAATCCTTTTTTTAATTATTTAGATTTAATTGCGGTGGGAATATGGCATCATAATAATTTATTTGGTAATAAGCCTACATTTTATGGCAATCACAGTGGTTTATTTAGGCAGAAATAGCGCATTAATTTGCTCGCTAAGATTTGGTGATCATTTACTACATTTGGTGTTCGAATACAATTTGAAGTGCAGTCGTGACTAAAATAGCTAGTACTATTGTAATTTTTGACTTTATTTTTCTGGTGTCAAGTATATATTTTTGGTAAAAGAACTAAGGGTATCAAAGCATTTTATGGTGGTCATTATATTTAACCCCGTTTTTTTTATCAGTAGAAGAACACGTAACGAGACGCAGTAGACGTTTATTTCGTTATTGTAATTACACCTACGGGCGTCTAGTGTCTGTCAAAATGTTAATAAGCTAAGCAGTACTCACGTCATCAGTGAGGCTGTATCCCAGCAGGAAGTGTGCGAGGTTGGGCGGCGCGGTGGGAAGCACGTGCTGCAGTAACACCAGCACGCCCTCCTTAGCTTGCCGCACGTAGTTGCCGGGCTCGGCCGTAGTGGCAGCCGAGGCACTGCCGCCGTCCGCCTGTACTACTGGTTCCGACCATTCTTCAGCTTCCAAGCATTCCACGAACCCGTATCTGGAGATAGAAAATATATGTATTTTACGTTGTAGTGAACAAATGTGGTAGTAGGTTGTATTTTAATAACATTCGGGCGGAAAATCCATTTGCAAATGGCCAAGAGAACGAAAAGAAACTGCTTCAGACTTTGAGGCCCGCTTGCACCACTAATCACTAAAAGTGTTTAGTGCTAAACTTAATTAAAACGTCGTTCTGTCTCTATCATCTTCAAATGATTGACAGTAGCAGAGCGATGTTTTAAATATGTTTAGCGGTAAACGTATTTAGCGATCTGTGGTACAATCGAGCCTAAAAGTTTAACTCAAACTCAACGCATTATTTCAATTAAACCATTTACAGGCACTTTTTAACCGTCAAAGAGTCGGTCAGTTAGTTATTCCAAAACATAGATCTTTATAGACAAGAACGGGCAAGAAACTCCAAAGACACTCTTTTAAATCAAGATATAACAAAATCCTGGGTATATTTTAACAAGATGTGTTTTGTGAGTTGGTGGTAAATATCATATAAGTAAATTACTACAAATTGTTTGGCAGTAACACATACCTTATTTCCGCGGCTAGCGCATGTCGATGCGTGATGGAGGCCAGCAGATGTCTAGCTGCAGCCGGTGTATTGAGTGCACGAACCAGCAGAGCTACTGCACGTGCGGCCGCGGCCGGGAGAGTGGACACGTGCTGCAGAACCTTGCAGCATGTTATCAGGCGGCAGTTGTTGTCTGGACCTTCGGGGGCTAACACGAAGACAGATGTCAAGTAAGAACCTTGAATAGTACATAAGTACAATACCCGGCTTTAGTGCACACTGCACACTGAGTGTTTGTTAAAATTCGGATTCTCTTTCTACAAGTGGATGAGGAGGCTCCCTAAATTGTATGTTAATTTGCATTAATATTCTGAAGCAGTTACACATACAATCAAAATTGAACTTTAGTATATGATTTATTGGATCTTTTTCTTTTCACGTACAAGACAGTTACGTAACTGAAACATTTTCACATGATTAATTTTTTATTGGAAAATCATGTCTTTTTTAAAGATTATTTAAATAAAATCAAGATAATTAATAGAATACTTATAGTAAACATTAAAGCCGAGTAGCTTTAAAGTAATAAGTATTCACAGTAAGAAAATATAGTTTATTATCCAGCCACAAGATATTTTTTCTCTAGATCAATTATTACTTTAGTTATAAACGAAATAAGAATTGAGACTTTTACCATTTAGGTTCGTGCTCGAACACGATCAAAGAACGCAAGCAATATTCAACTTTATTACTGATGTGTTAGCGTCTAGCACATAGTGGAGTGGCGGGGTGCATGGGGGGCGGAGCTTGCGTGGAATTTGCCTTTAGAGTGCCTGATCTTAATGCCCGGGTATAGTCCGTGCAATCCATGAAGACGCGCCCCATACACAAGAGCAAAACAAGAGATTTGTAACACCGCATAGAACAAGACAAGAATATATAAAGTGATACCCGCTCCGAACGTATTCTAAAGCACAGTATCTGCTGCTACAGTTTTAGAGCATATAATACATTCAACACGGTCAGGATTGTATCGTCACTTGAGGCGCACGTTATAGACCGGGGGTAGTTGTATGTGTTATTAAGACTCATTTACAGTTAATGACTCACCCAGTATGAGTTTTGACAACGGCACGATGAGCACAGATCGCCCGGCGTCTGCTGCAGCTGTTTGTAAGGGACGCTCGAGAGCTAGTGCACGCTCCATTATCTGCAGGATGCTGATTAGACTCTGTTCAACGAACACCTGGAAAAAGAAACCATGTTGAGCTTATAGTGCGAGGAAGAAGGTAGTTAGGAGAAGCAGAAATGCGCAAGTGCTTTCTGAGCCTCAGCAACAACATTCATCCACCGTTGTCTCCTAGCTGAGCGATTGAATAATAAATAATATTTTTGATGGACAACCGTGCGTCAGCGTAATAACTTGAACCACGAAAGTGGTTAACCCTTAAACCCTTAATTTAACAGTTACGGCATAAAGGCGATGGCAATGTGAAATTGTCACATTGGGCGTGCGGGAATCCTGTTTACTGATGTTCTATGTTATGTTCTATGTTATGGGGTTTTGGTTTCCGCACTTAGTCCATAAGGTGGACCATTGTACGTGGGCCATGGCGGCCGTTTGGTGGTTATTCCAACCAGCCCACCTCCCTCCAGAAGTTAATTAAAACTCCTGGTCTGTTCAGAACATCTGCAAAAGATCTGGGTGACCCGAGGGTTTCTGTTCTAATCTGGGTGACGCCTGTGCATTCAAAGAGCACATGCGCGACGGTTTCCTCAGCCTCCATGCACGCCCTGCACAGAGGACTGTCCGTTATGCCTGTTTACTGATAAGGGCCAATGATTTTGTTTTTGTTTTTTGTTTTTTTTTTTTACTGATCAACAAAAGACCACTCATCCAGGGACGCCAGCAGTAGGCGCAGCAGTTCGGACTTGGTGTGCAGCTGTAGGAGCAGGCGGAAGCACTATCAGACATCACTCACCTTAGCTGGCTGCGGCTGTCTGTCTAGTAAGTCACGCGCCTCATCGAGGGACGTCAGCAGTAGGCGCAGCAGTTCGGACTTGGTGTGCAGCTGTAGGAGCAGGCGGAAGCACTATCAGACATCACTCACCTTAGCTGGCTGCGGCTGTCTGTCTAGTAAGTCACGCGCCTCATCGAGGGACGTCAGCAGTAGGCGCAGCAGTTCGGACTTGGTGTGCAGCTGTAGGAGCAGGCGGAAGCACTATCAGACATCACTCACCTTAGCTGGCTGCGGCTGTCTGTCTAGTAAGTCACGCGCCTCATCGAGGGACGTCAGCAGTAGGCGCAGCAGTTCGGACTTGGTGTGCAGCTGTAGGAGCAGGCGGAAGCACTATCAGACATCACTCACCTTAGCTGGCTGCGGCTGTCTGTCTAGTAAGTCACGCGCCTCATCGAGGGACGTCAGCAGTAGGCGCAGCAGTTCGGACTTGGTGTGCAGCTGTAGGAGCAGGCGGAAGCCGGGCGGCGGGTTGGTGTCGGGCTCGCGGCCTGCAGGTGGGAAGTCGCTCGGAGACGGCTCGTAGGACTCTAACCAGCGAGCGAACAGACGGAAGCATAGGGACAGCATCTGTGAAGGTAATATAATAGTTCATTACATTTATTTCTCTTAAAAGGCAAAATTTTTGGTTCATAAATATCTTATGCAAGATCCTGAGCTGGAGTCTTTACTGGGTTCGGAAAACATAGTGGGAAATAGCACTGGATAAAATTAATGTGTAGTTTCCAGGAATTTTCTGTATTTTACTTTCATTTGAAACTGAAGTTTTGAAAGCGTGAGTAATACGTATGTATGTATGTAGATGTCAAGTTCTAGATATTTGAGTATACCATGAAAATTTGTCATAATTGGAAAAAAGTTAGGTTAGTTTTTTTTATCCAATTAAATACAGTATCTGGTTTTAAATAAGACACATTGAATTTTATAAAAAAACAAGCGAGCCTTCACGCGCGTGCCGACGCATCTGAATAGCCCCACGTCAAACAGATTGCGCCACGGCATACGCGGGCTACACCCCCTTGCGGGGGCGTAGCGAACTCTTTCGACATGAGCGAGCCTACGGTAGTCGCATATGTGTGTGTAACATATCGCACCACATTTTATCCTGAAAAAAATGTTTCAGGTATTTATTTAAAATTATTTTTCGTAACGGAGAATAATTATTTTTAATACAAATTGTATTTTATTTAATTAACACTAGGAGTAATTCAATTTTTTTTATTGAAGACAGTTATTTTTATTCAATTTTGGGGAGAGCGCAGGCAATAGACTTATGATTACTAAATTATAAGATATACTTATCATTTCAAAGTGTTTAAAAACCGTTGAAAAAAAGGCAGAAAATTTAAAAACTGTTTTTTTAGTGTAAACATGCTCTTGTTATTGTAAACTAAATTCTTATAAGTCTTGTGAGAACCAATAGGAAATTTTATACAGATTACGAAACAGTTACAGTTATCAATTTTATATGGGATTCATAGTAAAATAGCGAGAAATCAGGCTTTAAACGCAAGTAGTCCGAAAAGGGGGCGGGGCCTCGTCAAGGTCGTTTCTGACGGCTCTAGCATCGCGCGCGCTCATTGGTCAGATCAAATAGCGCGCGCTTCCTTGGCTTCCTGTAATACACTTCCGTTCCTTTTCACGAATTCACTCCCACAGATTGCAGGAAAGCGAGAGGAAGGATGTTCTTCATCAAAAACTTCAGCTTTGAATTACGTCGTCTCTGTCACTCATACTTGTGAGGCAGTCTCTTTCTAAAACTCGATTTACATCCGGACACATTTTTTTTTTTTAAGTCTTTTTATTTTAGAGATATTTTATTTTGAAAGAAGTGTGCTTCAAAATAGCAGCATTCATATATATGAATGCTGCTATTTTGAAGCACACTTCTTAAATATAAGTTGCTGAAGATGTCTATAATATTTTAGTACGTACCTGCCACTTCTCAGTAGGTTTAGCGTAGGGCCTGTGCGGCGCGGGTAGCGCCAGCCTGTTGAGCGCGTGCTCCACGTAGGGGTCCAGGCCGGGGGCCCGCGCCCCGGCGCCCAGGGCCCGCGGCAGGGGCGCCGCCGCGCGCAGAGAGTACGTACCTGCCACTTCTCAGTAGGTTTAGCGTAGGGCCTGTGCGGCGCGGGTAGCGCCAGCCTGTTGAGCGCGTGCTCCACGTAGGGGTCCAGGCCGGGGGCCCGCGCCCCGGCGCCCAGGGCCCGCGGCAGGGGCGCCGCCGCGCGCAGAGAGTACGTACCTGCCACTTCTCAGTAGGTTTAGCGTAGGGCCTGTGCGGCGCGGGTAGCGCCAGCCTGTTGAGCGCGTGCTCCACGTAGGGGTCCAGGCCGGGGGCCCGCGCCCCGGCGCCCAGGGCCCGCGGCAGGGGCGCCGCCGCGCGCAGAGAGTACGTACCTGCCACTTCTCAGTAGGTTTAGCGTAGGGCCTGTGCGGCGCGGGTAGCGCCAGCCTGTTGAGCGCGTGCTCCACGTAGGGGTCCAGGCCGGGGGCCCGCGCCCCGGCGCCCAGGGCCCGCGGCAGGGGCGCCGCCGCGCGCAGAGAGTACGTACCTGCCACTTCTCAGTAGGTTTAGCGTAGGGCCTGTGCGGCGCGGGTAGCGCCAGCCTGTTGAGCGCGTGCTCCACGTAGGGGTCCAGGCCGGGGGCCCGCGCCCCGGCGCCCAGGGCCCGCGGCAGGGGCGCCGCCGCGCGCAGAGAGTACGTACCTGCCACTTCTCAGTAGGTTTAGCGTAGGGCCTGTGCGGCGCGGGTAGCGCCAGCCTGTTGAGCGCGTGCTCCACGTAGGGGTCCAGGCCGGGGGCCCGCGCCCCGGCGCCCAGGGCCCGCGGCAGGGGCGCCGCCGCGCGCAGAGAGTACGTACCTGCCACTTCTCAGTAGGTTTAGCGTAGGGCCTGTGCGGCGCGGGTAGCGCCAGCCTGTTGAGCGCGTGCTCCACGTAGGGGTCCAGGCCGGGGGCCCGCGCCCCGGCGCCCAGGGCCCGCGGCAGGGGCGCCGCCGCGCACAGCGAGTCCAGCAGGCACAGGAAGGCGCGCGACAGAGGGTACTCCTCGATGCGACACTCCACCTGGACTCACAACCACATAGGTTTAAACTTGCTCTAAACTGATAAGCGAGCATAGAAGACGCGTAACAAAATGGTATAGAAAATAACAAAATTAAATGAAGTATTACTTGTCACATTTATTAACTTACATAGATTAATATAAAAACACAACATGTATAATATTATGAACCTTAGTCTGAAATAAAATTTTATTTATTTTTATTTTATATTACATCAAAAATAAATCCATCCACAGTCAGAAATAAGACAAACATTGCTTGCATACTATGAACTTATTTCACACGTGCCCGTAGTTCCCGACCTTCAATGTTCTTAAAATGAAAAAAAATGGCCAGAAGCCTAGCAAGAAGAAGCCAAGCCTTAGGGCTTGCTTGACTTCTGGCCATTTTTGAAGTAAAAACTTCTTCAGGCGCGTTGGGCATTTTTGAAATGGGAAAAAACAATTGAACTCGCGACACCGTTACCGACACCTCATTATAAACGCGATTGTGCTCTTTATTTATATTACATTACGGATCAATGTTCTATACAAGTATTTTTACTTTAAAGGTTTAGGATTTTTTTTTATTTTATTGTTCAAGTTTTCACTTCTGTCGGTACTCCCGGAGTGCCACAATTTTTTTTATTCCCATTTGCAGTGCTAGATTAATGCGGCACTGATATGGATGGAGGTTAAACATAGACAATCTTAGTTCAAAGTTCTCCTTACCTCGTGTAGCTCAGCATTGAGTGCTCTCTTGTCATTGGTCGTAGACACAAGGTGCGCCGCTTCTAAAGCTGCCCACACCCTGCCTGCGGTGGCAGGAGTGCCGCCCAGTGCTGCTAACGTTGTACAAAGCTCAGCTTTCAGCTGTAGCGGGATGTGGCAGCAGATTAGACCTGGTAAGAACAACATTGAATCAAAAATCAATCAAAACTATTTAACAAGAGGGGTGCAATAATATAACGTTCGCGAATAACACATAGTTAAATGTAAATACTATCGCAGACACGTATATCTGAACTCCGTAAGGACTATTTCTGCTTGCAGCGCTCGGCCGCTATAGTAACGCTTACCTACGAAAAAAGGGTCGTGTGCACGCGATTTTGTCTTCAAAGTGGTTAAGTATGCGTGACCGCGATGGTATGTCTGCAGCATCCTAAGCAGTTAGCCCTGCTCCCAATATGCTGGCTGACTACCATGAACATAAACGGTAACCCGAATTTAGCGACAAGATAAAAACAAAGATCAAATGCTGGAAAAATGTTATAAAACTCATAAGAAATGGCAACTTTTGGTGACTTGATGCAATTTGAGTGACTTTCTGTCTCTTCAGAGGCCCTTTATCTTGTAGTAAATAGTTGCAACTATAATTATACTAACCGAACATGCAATTGACGGCGTCCCACTGCAGATTCTCACATATAGCGGCGCACGCGGCATGATCTTCACGTGCCACGCTCGCTATTAACTTCAGAGCGGCTATCAGTGCTTCCACCTAAATAATATCAAATATTTTTTTTTCATATCCAATTTTATGTCGTTTAACAAAGTCATAGAAGAATTTAATTTTCTTACGCTTTATTCAACTCAAAACTCAAACTCAAACTCAAAGCATTTATTTCAATTAAACCATTTACAGGCACTTTTGAATTGTCAAGGAATCGGTCAGTCAGAAATGGTATGAAGCTAGTTGCCCATTCCAAAGCGTAGTAGGTACCTATGGAGAAGAACGGGCAAGAAACTCCACGGACACTCTTTTAAATAAAAAATTGTTACAAAATATTGGTTACATCATTCATGTTGAAATTATACATGTGAGAACAATGTAGAAAGACGTGCACGTTAGAAGCGTCCGTAATAAAAAGATAAAACAAAGAGCAATTCAAAAAATTTAAATAAAAATAAGCCCTGGCAGCTAAGAGATGACCAGTCCCAACTGACGGCGCCCGTTCACGAACATGACGCATGGATTAGCACCATTCAGCTCAACCATTTTGAAGGGAGCTAAATGATCCAACACACGCGCCACCATCAGCGAAACATTTGAGTGAGCATGACATACTCACAGCCGCCAGGGCAGATTCAAGTCAATGCAAGACATATTACCCGGTAAATGGTAACTCTTTAGTACATAGTACTCACACCTGTGCTATGCAATTATATAATACAATGGAGATTGAGTTTATACAATGCAAAGATAGTCTTACAATCTTCAGCAGCTCCAACAGTATTTGCAAATATTAATCAATTAGTTGTGGAGCAGGACCAGCATTGAGCCAAGCATTTTTATCAGCGATGTAATCCCCCAACGTATAATATGCCTGCCTGCATAGTGTGCGTTTTATACAAGATTTGAATTTCGTCTCATTCAGTTGAAGTATGTGGGGAGGAATTTTATTGTAACATTTTAAACAGTATCCCATAAAAGATGAATCTACTTTAGCCAGTCTGAAACCTGGTTGAACTAATAGGTCCCTATTTCTTGTACTATAATTATGTCTATCACCTCTTTTGCTAAAAAGATGTAAATTCTTTCTTACGTACATGATGTTTTCATAGATATATTGACAAGGTACCGTCATGATGTTAATATCCTTAAACAGTTTCCTTAGAGAATCGCGCCTGCGGAGATAATATATGGCTCTGATCGCTCTTTTCTGCAGAATAAAAATAGACTCGATGTCTGCAGCCCGTCCCCACAGTAAAATACCGTAAGACATGATACTATGAAAGTAGCTAAAATAGATTAGCCTCGCGGTATCTACATCAGTAAATTGACGGATTTTTCTGACAGCATATGCTGCTGAACTTAGCCGTCCTGCAAGAGATGTTAAATGAGGACCCCATTGCAGCCTTGAGTCGAGCGTGATTCCTAGGAAAACAGTTTTGTCGACAAATGCTAGTTTCTCTTGATTCAATACTATCTCACAATCACTACTTTTGACATTTGGTAAAGAAAATTTTATGCACTTAGTTTTTTTTCATTTAATACTAAATTATTAGCAGTGAACCAATTTTGGACCTGCAGTAGGGCGTTATTTACGTCGTTAAAATTTGTAGCACGTCTATCTACCTTAAAAATTAAAGAAGTATCGTCAGCAAATAACACCATTTGTGGTTGATTTTTTAATAAATGGAGTAGATCATTTATATACACTAAGAAGAGGAATGGACCCAATATCGAGCCTTGTGGCACACCTATTTTTACTTTTAAACCTAGTGAATTGATACCGTTTATTTGAACTTGCTGTTGTCTATCATTTAAATAAGATTTTACTAAATTGAGTGCAAGTTTTCCAAGTCCGTAATGCTCAAGTTTCAAGAGTAAGGTTTCGTGATCGACGCAATCAAATGCTTTGGAGAGGTCACAAAAGATCCCTATGGCGTCTTGAGCCTCTTCCCACGCGTTAAAAATGTGTCTTAATAGGGTTACACCGGCGTCGGTCGTACAACGTCCTTTGGTGAATCCATACTGTTGATCGTGAAGGATTTTATTTGTGTTAAAATGATTGAGCATTTGACCTTTTCAAACACCTTGCTGAATACCGGCAACACGGATACGGGTCTATAATTATTGGCGTCTTTACTGTCCCCGTATTTGAAAAGTGGTATTACCTTACTGTATTTCATTAAATCCGGGAAGACTCCTTGATCCACACACAAATTAAATATTAAAGCTAAGTAAGGCGCTATGGTCTCAATTATGGAGGTACAGACTTTAATGGACATTCCCCAAAGATCTTCGGTCAATTTGATCTTGATTTGTTTAAAAGCTTTTATTACTGTTATGGGGTTAATATGCTTAAAGTTAAATTCAATCGGGCATGCTGAAACGTTGGCCCTTACTAAATCAAAAGAGAGCGAGGGCGAGGAATTTAAGGTTTCAGTAGTTTTAAGTGGGATACTGGTAAAGAAATTTACAAATTCTTGAGCAACTTCTTTGCTATTGCAAATGAGACCATCACATGACTTCTTCAGTGTATAATCAGAATTATGCTTTTTGTTTCTGTTCGTTTCATTATTGATAATTTTCCAAACTGTCTGTATTCAATCTCAGATATCTTTTATTTGATGAATAAAAATGGCGGTTTGACAGCTTTTGTATAGAGCATATGTCAAACCGCCTCTAATAGGATTAACCTACAGGAGTGCCCTCCTATTAAACTTTTTTTTAACTTTAGTCTTTCTTGCACCAAACAGACGTTATGTGCTGTCAGGTTTTAACAGTGACGTCTCTGTCTAATTTTAAAATAACTAAATATTGTAAAACAAGGATTTCATGTGCTTTTAGCAAACTTTTATTTTATAACAAGCAGTGTGCTCGATAAGATTAACCATCGGTAAAAATTACAAACCTTCATCCCCTATTTACCCCCTACAGGGGATGAATTTTCAAAAACCCGCCCTTAGTGCTAACTTTCTTTATTTATGGAAATGTCTTCAAGAAACCGCAGCTTAGGCTGTGTTGGCTGTCAGTAATGAATGAATTTAAGAATTTTATCAAGTAGAAGAAGATAACACACCAATAGTACAATTTATTTATAATAAGTACATCAACAGTACAAAAACTAACATAACAAAAAAAAACCGGCCAAGAGCGTGTCGGCCACGCACAATGAAGGTTTCCATAGTTGGAATGAATTCATCCCAAGGACAAACTTAACATTGTAGTTAAAAAACATGTTCTCCCATACATTCCAACTGCAAATATAACTTTGTATGCATAATATTGGGAGATTTACCATGTTATTTTAAAAACCATAGACTTCTTATAGGTTTTCCTGTAATCTATAAGTATAGAACTATTTTCTGTATTTTTTTTTTCAGAGAAGGGTCAATTTTCGTCTATTTTCTAAAATATCTTTAAAAATATTATTTAAAGAAATTGAGATCCTCAAAACAAGCCCGTTCAATTGATATATCACTCGGTACAGTTAGCAAAACTTTTATTATTTATTTTTTTATTTGACCCCGAAAAATGATATTTATTTTCGTTACACGTCCGCGTTTTGGTCACAGAAATTGATATGTGTACCAAATTTCAACTTAATCGGTTCATTAGACTTTTTCATTGGAAAGTGATGATGGTTTTATTTGTAAACATCTTGCAAATCAATCAGACTCACTTCCTCCTGCCGCACGAGCATCTTGCCGGGCCGCGCGCCGGTCGGCACGATGGCGGACGCGCCCAGCGACGAAGCGTGCACGTGGTTTGAGAACGGAGCAGGGTCCGCGCGCAGGTTACTGTACAACATACATAGCTTTATTTTAACAATATTCAGCACTAGACATTGACAAACTCCGTCAATGAATTTGTTAATAATACTTTTTGATATTGTAATTAAAATTTTAATAATGACATTAGTACTTTAACATTATTATGAATTTGTAGATATTGTAATTTTTATTTTGACATTCTGATTTATATTTTCGACATTACGATTTATATTTTTGATTTAAATATTGATATTATGACATTATAAATAATGCATTTTTTATTAATCTTAACCAGTCTATTAATTTGTCAATAAAATTATAAATTCATAACTTAATACAAGATTTCATAATTTTATATAATATTCTTATAATGTACCTAGTTCTCATTTGCATGTACTTAGCTTATTTTTTAATATTTCTACACCGGCAATGGCAGTATGTGTGAAACAGTGTTTAATGTAAGATACCATATAATGAGAAACAAATAAATACAATACAATGCAAATGTAGGTACAGTTAGCCCAGGTAGACATGGGCGGTTTTTCTTACGCGACGATTTTATATCGCGCACTGGATTTTCAACTCTCGTTGTTGAGCCGAGCATTGACGCGGAACGCGTGTTCCTTCCCAGCGAGTCAAAAAAAAAAACGCTGTTCGATTTTCTACTCCCGCCGCTAAGCAGTGAGTTGAAAATCAAGTGCGTCGTAAATAATCGCCCGTGAGTACGAGGGCTTGGTGTCGAAAATTTCTGTATGAATAGACGGTGAATGACCAGAACAGTTAAGAAAATTAAACTTTATTTCAATTACATAAAATTCTTGTCAGAATGATAGTCTTCGTGTACTACGTGTACATTCTGTCTGAAATATCCGTTGTGTCACAGAGGCATTTTAGTTTTCTTACTTGTTCTAATCATTTTGAATAGTCTGTTCGTCCCTATACTTTTGACGCTGAATATAATATATGTTTAAATGTTTTGTCAAAATACGCACTTGGACATGGAGTTGCGGACACCAAGCCATACAATACAATAATACATCATATTCTCATTTCTTCATACAGACCTGTGATATCTAGCGAGCGCAGTCAGCAGATGATACGCAGACAGTGCGTCCCGCTTGGCCAGCAACGCCCACGTGTGGCGAGGCACGGCCAGGCTGGCCAATGCGCGTAAGTACGCGGCTAATAACGCCCCGCACACCACCTCGCCTGACAGGCGCACGAACTTGTACAGAGTGGCTGCGCGGCCACCTGATCTGGAGTAACAAAAAATAATCATCAAAATCGGACTACTCTGTAAGAAGTTATGTTGCATAACTTTTTACAGACTCGTCACATAATTTTTTTTTAAATCGTCGTCTTGAGAACATCTATTTATTTATTTATTTATATATACTTTATTGTACACCACAAAAATACATAACAAAAAATAAATCAAACACTACAAAATATACAATGGGCGGCCTTATCGCTTTCCGCGATCTCTTCCAGGCAACCTTGGAATGGACAGTGATTTGCCTGGACATAAAATGGGGCTGTCGTTGGTGCAAATAATAAGTATATTATATACTAAAATAGATACACAGATATATACATATCCTAAATAATATATACATAAATACATACATACTTACTAAATATATAAGCAACAAAAATAAACGAAGACTATAGATAATAACAGTTACGAGAACAAGATCACAACGACAAGTAATGTTCCTTCACGAGTCTCTTAAATACAAGTAACGATTGCGCACGTTTTATTTGAACTGGCAATGCATTCCACAAACGAGCGGCCTGGACAGTAAAGGACTTGTCGAGGAAAGTTGTGGAATGCATAGGCATTTTAAGCTTTAAGTTATCTGATGACCTTAAAAGTTTCGTGTGGGAGTCGCAAAGAAACTGAAAACGTTTCTTGAGATAGAGAGGGGTGGAAGGGGAAAAAAGAACATTATACAAAAGGGAAAGAATATGAACATTCCGGCGAAGGCGAATTGGTAACCACTTGAGCTTCACACGAAATTCGGAAACATGGTCATATTTGCGCAAACCGAATATGAACCTTATACAAACATTTTGAAGCCGCTCAAGTTTATCGAGTTGGTCTTGGGTAAGATCAAGATAGCTGGCATCAGCATAGTCAAGGATGGGAAGAAGTAGCGATTGTGCAAGCGCAATCTTGGTGGCAGTCGGTAGAAAATTACGTAATCTCCTCAAAGATGCAGCGGATGCAAATAATTCATAATAAACATCCCCCTTTTTTTCATTTTATTTTACTAATCCTTCCTACTAATAAATAAAGTTTGTGTGGATGGATGGATGTTTGTTACTCTTTCACGCAAAAACTACTCAACGGATTTCCCGGGTAGGAAAATTATTTTTACAAAAATCGAAATATGCAGTTTTGGTTTATCTAAATCGGCCCCGTGATTTTTACCCTATTTTCGGATATACCTCTGTGTGTGTGAGTGCTGGTGCGGCTGGCAGGCCTGCCAGTAGTCGTGGCGCAGGCCGAGCGGGTCGCGCGCGTACAGGCGCTCCACGCAGCGCAGCAGAGCGTCGAGACGGGTGCGCGACGATCCCACGCCGCCCGGCGGTGTGAGTCCTTCTGACGCGTACATCTGTACCGCTCGCGCTGCTTCGTCGGCCCTGGGGACAAGAGGATGTTGTTTTTATATCTTTACTTTTATAGGGTAAACACTGTTAATCAAGGTCTCAAAATGTACGCGAGCACTGAGCGAAGTTCCAAATAATAGCTTCTATAAAGAAGATATGTCAACAGACTTCATAGACATGGAAACATTCTTGCTTGTGAGATGAAATACAACTTACTTGACCCTCATCTCCATGAGCTTGGAGTGCATCAGTACGATGAAGTCCGTGATGAGCGTGTGTATGCGACGCTGATAGTACTCCTCCTTTGATACCAGGTCTGTTGATAATATCGCCTCGTCTAGGTACTCGAATACCTGAAACAAATTAGATCATAGTAAACTATTATGTAAGCGAGCACGCTCTTTATGCCTGGAGGCTTTTATTTAGATGTTAAGTTCTGTTTAGGTTTTTTTTTTTTAAATTGAAGACATGTTCAGGCACGCTGGGCATTTTTGAGATGGGAAAAAACAATTGAACTCGCGACACCATACCGACACCTCATTTTTGTAAACGCGATTTTGCTCTTATTTATATTACGTTACGGATCAATGTTCTATGCAAGTATTTTTACTTTAAAGGTTTTGGAAGTTTTTTTTTTTGTAAACTCGATTATGCTCTTTATTTAGATAAGGTTACGGACCAATGTTCTATACAAGTATTTTTGGCGATCTTGTTCAAGTTTTCACTTCGGTCGACACTCCCGGAGTGCCACTGTTTTTTTTCTGCTTGAGTAGTTCTCGATGTTTTTTGATTGGTATATTGGCGTGTGCTAGCTGACATAAGGCTAATAATTTAATTTACGTTTTGTGTAGCGTAATGTAAATTATTTTGCATATAGTATGCATAGATTTTTTTTCTAACTGACCAGACAGCTGTACTGCTGAAGAGTTTGTTGCACCACTTCTTCTTCCCAGCTAAAGCACTAGGAAGTGGTGAAGGGCGGGGCGTTTTGGGAGACTGTCTTATGTAATTTTGGCGTTCGAAAAGTGCTGATTCTCAGCCTAGTTTGAATGACTTTTGAATTTTACAGATTTGGCCTCTGAAATAGTCATTTCAAATTTCAGAAAGTTAGATGAAACTTCTGCTCAGTACAACTGCCAGCATGCTTAGCATGATCACAATAGAAACGGGTTTTGTCGATGGAAGAATATAGAAAATGACAGATAAACAATCACAATCTGTCATTTTGTCTATTCTTCCGTCGATAAAACCCGTAGAAAACCCGTTTCTATGGTTGTCATTATACGCGTGCTGGAAATCAATACATTTTATGGGCATCATCACAGTAACTAAGACTTGGAAAACATCTTATTTAGAAAAATATATATTTCTAATGATTTATTTCTATGCAAACATGGGTATGAGATTTTTGGTAGTATTGTCACACATTATTTAATATGGGTGGTATAAGTCCACCTCTGCCTAACCCCTTGGGGTATACGGGCATCATGTCATGTTATTCTTATTTAGTTACTAACCTTGCCATCAATAGCAGCATCCACAAGCATCTCGTCCTGGTCCAACAGCTCACACTTCAGATGCGGCGCAGTACTCCGGCGCAGTAGCGACTGTGGCGCCCTCTTCAGAGCCGCTAGCGCTAACCCAAGTGACAGTTGACATAATGCTCGCACGCCAGACCCTCGGCCTTGCTCTGCAGAACCTGATAGCTCGTCTAGGAGGACGGAGATTAATTCTGGGTCTTGAATGAGGGGTAGTTTCTTGGCTAACTCTTCGCCGTCTTCGCGTCTGGTTAAAAAAGGAAATAATGTTAGTATGGAGGCTTTTACGACTAATATCATCTGACTGCTGAGCCAGCGATTCAGGTCTTTTTTGCATACGTCGAAAAGGTTCTGAAATGAATCTTAAAATACACAATTCATACCTGTGTAACACAGATAAATCCAGTGCATATAGCAATGCCATCTGTAAACCGAGTGATATCTCATCGAGGGCGCCTGTCGGTCCTTGAGTTGGCGATGTTGTTTGCTAAAATAGAAATCAGTAAAATTAATAAAAAATCGCAGAATAACATAACACAATTTGAAATGCTATATAGCATTCATACATACCTCTGCTATCAGCCTCAAGATGATGTCTCTGTTGAGTCCCTTCTGTGCTGAGGCTGAGAATACTACACCTGCTAGAAGTTTTCTGTGAAAAAAACCAATTTATTAGTCGTGAATTTACGTATGTTACGTAAAACAACGAAAAAAAAATTATAGACACCAGCAACACAATGATTTATTAAAGCACAGTTTCAAAGTCAAACCAAACTGGATTTTTGCTTCTACACAAGCTACTTTTTCACAGTAGGTAGGTTTACAAGTCTGCCCAACATACCTAGTAGTCTCTATAGTGCTAACAAGCGTCGCATGGTGTCTACCAGGCGGTAACGCGCGGTTGTTCTGCAACAACTCCATCTCGATCTCCAGCGTGAAGCGGCGGAGCGCGTCCAGCACGTTGCTTAGCAACCCGTCCGATATCAGCTGCTCCACGTACCGCGACACGTACGATACTATCTCCTCGCGGGCGTTTATTGACCTGGGGGAGAGAAGATTGAAAATCTTGATAAAGAGAAAATTATAGAATGCTGCATCAATATATGGTTTTCTCAAGCACTTTAATGCATTAAAGTTATACCCAATTAATTTATGCAACTATATACTGTATGTACTTTAACAGAGCTTCAGTCTGTTGATGTGATCCAAAGCTTTATAAAATACGGACCCTGAGAGCGCGAGTTTGTCGAAGCTTAGTTCACGTCTTGCCCTAGGCATTTGGTCATAGTTTTATAAATGTAGATTTATACATTTTACATAGCAAATCAATTGGACTGTCTGGCAGTGCTACAATACGCTACACTTACCAGCACACGCCATCCCGTGCCATGACGAGCTCCTTTAGAGCCTGCACGAGCGCTCTCCTGCCGTCGTAGTACAGTAGCACGGCCACCAGACCGCGAGGTAGGCCCGGGTGCCTCGGAGACTGGCGCTGTGCCGTGTGCAGGAGTTCCAGGGATAGGTATTCGCTTACGTTGTACATGTCTGGGAAGATTGAGTAAATGGGTAATTTTTAATGTTCCTGTATAAAAGTACCTGTTGAAAGTGTAAACAAACCCCTTTTAGATTAAATTCGTACACAATCACTCACTAAAGGGAATTAATAACACATTCATCTGTATTTTGACCACTTTTTCCTACAAATATTGTTTGAATAACATTATTAAATTGTAATTTCATTGATGAAAATTGAGATTATAAAGTTAACCACAATAATAAAATTGTCAAATGACAGTCATCTTTTAGTTGATTTAAAATTAGAATTTCAGGGTATTGAGTATTCCAATATGATTATAGATAGTGCAATCCACGAAGACGCGCCCCACTCCGCCATAACTGTACTGTAAGCTGAACTCTAGTACGGCGCGGAGCGGAGTGGGGGCGCGTCTTCGTGGATTGCAGTATCTATATTGGAATACTTAATAGGTACCCTGAAATTCTCAAACGTCAAATTCTTTATTGCATACCATAATGTATAGTTGGTAGGGAACTAATTATATTAGTCACAATTATGGACCCTGTCGGGCACAGCATAGATCAAGTAGGAGAGAGGAGGAAGAGCACTGGTTGTTTAATGTGACAAACTGTATTATTACTTAAGTAGTAAGTAAGTTATATATTTATTAATACAAAATTCAATTTAAGAATTATAAATTATTGTTATATAAATTATTCTGTAACATTACAATAACCATTTATTTTTTTAAATTATTCATTATTGTTTTATTTACTTTATTCTAATTTTCTGATGTAAATTTTTGTGCTTTGGATTGATATCCAAAGCACTCAATTTGTAAGTGGCAGTAGTCACTACAAATTAGCTTCCACAGGTATGTTTTCTGATCCATCTGAATACATTTACATCAGATATTTTTGGAACAGACCATAGAATAGAATATTTATATTTATTTGCATAGTAGAACTTGTACCGAAATCTGTGCTCTGCCTGCATCTCTTAGAAAATGGTGCTCCACAGAATTATATTCCACAGGTATTTTTGAAGGGTATTTTTATTTTTTAAACAGAACTGTATCTCTCATCAGAATGGACTTTTGATCTTCCAAGGGCACTAATTGGGGTCAGAAACTATATGGACTTGGCAGATTAAAGGCCATTATTAAAGGACAATAGTCCAACAACTGTGTTTATTATTCTTATTTTATATTTATCACAAAGTGACTAGATTGGATCCATAATAATAATCATTGGTTTTTTTTTTAAATTTTGACTGTAAATAATTAATTAATTAATTCTCACTTGCTTCAAAAACGGTGAAGGAAAACATTGTGATTCTTTAGAGATATTTCTCGACAGCATGTGAAGCTAAGTCAGAAGCCCATGGGCGGCTTTAAAACTCTGTCACCAGGTTAGTCACTAACCACACGAAAAGAAGAACATTAAAAAGTAATAATAAAAAGGAACCAACCTGATATGATAATAGCTTCATCTACAAGTTCTTTAGAGAGGAGTGTCCTGCCCACACTGGGGAGGGTCACCCCCTCAGTGATGCCGCGCCGTATCTCATCCCGGGTGGAGGGGTTCTTTGCCTGAACACATATAGATTATTAAAACACTTTGAATTGATGTAAACACTGTTATCAAATGCTTACTGGTGATAATTTCTGTATTTGGAACTTAAGGTACACACTTATAGTCCGTGCAATCCACGACGACGCGCCCCACTCCGCGATTACTGTACTGTAAGCTGAACTCTAATACGGCACGGAGCGGAGTGGGACGCGTCTTCGTGGATTGCGCGGACTATAGTCCTCTAAACTGTTAACAGCTTCATATACTTTTTTACAGATTCAGCCACATATTTAAAAAATTAAGGATTTAAAAGATAAGGCAGACTATTCATAGACATTAATAAACTTTATTGAAGTTGTTTATTTATACATTTATTGCACAAAGTTACAAACTAAAGCTAGGCTGAACTAATAAGTAATCTATACTAATATTATAAAGAGTGTCTGTGGAGTTTCTTGCCCGCTCTTCTCCATAGGCACCTACTATGCTTTGGAATGGGCAACTAGCTTCATCTTTCTGACTGACCGACCCCTTGACAATTCAAAAGTGCCTGTAATTGGTTCATTTGAAATAAATGCTTTGAGTTTTTGAGGTAAAACTAGTTTGTTTGTATGTAGGGGGTAATCTCCGGAACTTACCGTCAGATTTGAAAAAATATTTTTGCTTTGGATAGCCCAATTTTGGAGAAGGTTATGTAACATCAAGCTACGATCCTTAGGAGCCGAGCAAAAAGAAAAAAGTCTGAAAGAATACTAAGAGAAAATGAAGTAATAAGGCGGGGGGATGGGACGCGACGCGGTCGGGGTCAGAACTTTCATACGGATGAAGTCGCAGGTAGAAGGTAGTGAGCAATAAGAGCAAGTTAACTCATAAACTACTTCAGTTAACTTTATTATATAATAAGTGGTTGAGGTGCTAGTTACAGAATAAATAAATAATTATTTATTATTGTATTCTAAATTACAAGTAACAATAATAAACTTACAGGGTTCTTAAACAGAGATAGGAATGTTTGCTTATGCCTCCTCAGTACTGACTCAAATGTATGAACAGCATATGGGGCTCCTTTGCCTTCATGTGCCAGGTAGCCTTCAACCACAGAGACCAACTCCTTGTAGGGGGTCCATAGGTCATCTGCAGTTGTGCCTGGAAAGATTAGTGAGACATCGTAGCTAGTGCATTGAAAATACTGTTAAACTTATGAACCAAGCACACAAATAGAAATAAGTGCTCACAGATATAAAAACAATAAATAAATATCTTGCAATGCAATGTACAATTCTCTCTTATTGAGTGTTTTGATTCTGGGTAGGTACGTTAAAATAATATACATTAGCAGCAAAATAGACATGATTTTGGTAAATTCCAACTATGTTTATAACCTACAAACGCCCAAATTAGTCAGCTACTGAAATTATTGTTTCAATAGCTGATATTCGAGTTCGAGCACTTTCAAAGAGTTTATTCATACACAAATTACGATTCTTGTAATAAACAGGTCCATTCGAGCAAGATAAAACAAAGATTTTCGTAATACCGCTAAACTTATAAAGCAAATAGGTTATGACAAACAAATATTCACCTTCGTTAATATCCATTGTGGTTAATTAATGCCTGAACATCAACATATAACTATAAACCACCAGCTTTCACTGCGTACAATTATAAAATCTCTAACTTGTATTCATCTATAAAATGTTTTGCTATTTTGAAATAATCTCGATTTGATTTGACAGTTGATAGGAAGACAGACGCGCGCACGACTCTTTTCGTTCGGAAATATTCAAGAAATTTCACATGGTGTACACACGGCTACACATCAAGACTTAAATTTCCATTTTATGCTGAACTCGCATTGTACGGAAATCCTATATATTGTGAGATCAGCATAAACTGGATACTTTCAGCTTGACATGTAGCCGTGTGTACACTCAGCACTACTACTATATGTAATCTGTGGCACTACTCAAGTATGTTTTAAGAAGGTTATAAGACCACTAATAATAGACCAACATCCAAAAATACTGGAGTCCAGACTCTAGTACAGCTTGGAAAAAAAGAGTAAAGGAAAAATGATGGAGCCACTATCGCACTTAGGTCACTATATGTATGTGGGTGACTTAAAACCTACTAGCACTTGTTGGCAAAGTAGTGCCATCATCATAGGTCTGCATTACTTATGTAAAATATTTAGTTCCAAATGTCACCACGTCAGACTCTTTTATGTTGATCCATACTGTCTTGATACTTTTTTTTTTTTGTAGTAAAATGTTTCGATTGTGTCTGGTGATAGGTGGACCATAGATAATACACAGATCAAGAGATTCCCCATATTAATCTGTGAGACTCCCTAGAGGAAAGAATCACAGAGTACCTACTTTTTAAATAGGTACGCAATTATGAGAATGATCGCAGCATTACACCTTTCCTTACTTAAACTGGCTGTGGGCAGACTAAAAAAAAGTCTTAACTTCTGGCCTAGCGACTTGCATCACCAACTTTCATCTTATTTTATTTAAAATTCATTGTATAAGGACTCAATAAACGGTTTAATCCAGAAATCCCCTCCGACAAATCCCCACGAGTGGGAATTGTTATTTTTTTTTTCCAGAAATCCCCACTAATTAAATAAACTCAGCCTTTTTTTCTAATATTTTAGTCGTTTTTGGCACTCGCCGGTCGCTGCCGCGGCACCGCTCGCTTCGCTCGCTCGTGCGTAAGGGGTCACAGTTTTAACCTAACCTTTTAACTAGTGGGGATTTCTGGAAAAAAAAAAACAATCCCCACTGGTGGGAATTTGTCGGTGGGGATTTCTGGAATAAACCAATAATACTACTAGCTTCACACAACATTTAAGATTTATTTAAATGTATGTAAAATAGGATTTACAGAACAAGAACATTTATAACAATAAAAAACATATTAAAAAATAGTCTCCAAGTACATACAGTTAAAAATGCAGACATAATGCAGAATAGATTAGATTAATTTTTCAATCTTAGTGAGGTACTCCAGACATTTGTTCCGGTAAAATGTGTTGTTGTAGAAAACAATGCTGTTGTAGAAGTCACCAACATTAGTTGTCTGCACCATCAGGGAGTTCAGCACATCCTTGGTACCATCACTCCTTACTTTATCACATTCACTGTCCAACAACTCTAGGTAATTCAGTGCAGATTTGTTCATCAAGTTCTTCAGCACAATAGTATTGTGAGATGTAAAGCCAATCTTTTCAAAACACTTCTTGGTTATGATGTACATGACACTGACATTGAAATGTGACAGCATGTTGATATTCTGCACCAGCAGCGTCTGCCCCACTGCCAACTTCTGCAAACTCTGCAACAGCATCTTGAAGCATCTCTTCTCAAATACATGGTAGCTCTCTAAATGCTCGAACTCGGGAAGCAACAGTCTCATATTTATCTCCAGTCCATAGTCTCTATTGTTATCCATATATTTACCATCTTTACAAAATATAATCTCCTTAAACTCTTCTTCAGCTAAAATCTGTTGGTATAACTTAAAAATAGGTACAAATATAAACTTTGAGCTGTTTATTTTCTGTAAAGGACAACCATATGTGAAGATTAGTCTCAGTTCTGAGTTTCCATCATAGAACTGCATCCATTTCACTTGCTCGTTTATTAGAATCAAAGGATTTGACAGTACCTCTGCTTGCAGGAATGAATTCAAATTATTTAACTTCTCTCTGAGAGACATCTTCGTGTACAGCTGCCTCTCAGTGTATGATCCACGGTGATACCTGGGGTTCATGTTGATTTTGTTTTCTTCATGTAGGATTCCTTTCAGGATCTCTTGTTGAATATCTAAAGGTTTCAGATCATATTGCCAAATGAACTCTGTGGCGACTATAGCTCGAATTTTCTTGATGTCTCTGTGGAGTGCAATGTTCTTCTGCATGAGGTACGCTTGAAGGTTATTGTTGATAACTTGGCACTGTATGGAACAGAAGTAGCATGCGCATTCTTCAACTTGTTTCAGGAATGTCTCTGGTATAGCTTCGAGGGGGAACAAGGCAAAGTTTCCGTACACATCTGATCCATACGCTGACTTCAGTGTATGGAGGAACTTCTCCAGGGTTGCCATGCCCTTATACTTGAGGCAAACGGCGTAGACTTCGGAGTTACCCTGTCGCGAGGTAACCGGCTTGTAAATGTTCACTTCGCTGAACAAATGATTGACAAGGTACAGGAGGCTCACAGTTGAATGTTCAAATAATGTGAACAGCTTGAAGATAAGTGTCCCACCTGAAACATTCATAAAAGTCAAGTGTTTATTACTTATTTATTGATGATGGAAAGAACTCTTTCGTTATTTCTACATATACCTTTAATGAACAGCATTGAATTATCTTATCATTAAAAGTGTTCCCTAACAGCCTATTCAAATTATTTATTTAGAACAAAACAACCAACTTAAAAAAAAAAAACACTACGAAGTGACAAATTAGTTTAATTTCAGAAGTGGTGTCCAAAGAAGATCCAAAGACACCACTTCTGAAATTAAAGTTATTTTTATCTTTTTTTTTTAGTTGAATAAAGTTTTTTTAGGAAGACGATTGTTTTTTTTGTGTAAATGTTTTTATATTTTTTCACTTTTTAGTTAAGGTACTTAGCCCACACCAATTCGTATTCCACTACTTGCTATGTAAACAACAGTGAGAGGAAGTATTATAACATCATTAAGATACACAAAGCGGATTAAATACGTATTATTGAAGCTCAAAAACTACCCAAACAAAGTTAATAAAATTTATATGGGACCACCTCGCAAGCTTCTCAAGCTTCTACCAAATGAAAAATAATGTTCAAAATCGGCCCAAAATTGACGAAAATATCGACCAGACAAACACAACCTCTTCCTTTTTAAGGTTCCGTATCTCAAAATGAAAAAAAAACGGAATCCTTATGGATCACTCGTTTGTCTGTCTGTCCGTCAGTTTGAAATCAGAAATCAGAAAGCTTTATTTGTGAACATAGGTCAAGTTACACATAGTGTGAGGTGTTAAAAATAGGTAGATCCTCCATGTTTTGCCCAGAGGCGTACAAATATAAATAACAAATTGGTGAAATATTTACAATCAATTTCCAAATAGATGTCAAATGGTTAAGTTACATGTCATAATTAATTATTAATAAGTTAATGATAATGTCGAACAAAATTCAAGGTCATTAAAACAAGTCAGGTAGGGTGTTCTAAGGCAGTAATTATAGAATTGTCGTCGAAATAGTCCTTTATTGAGTAATAGCATTTATTAGTCAAAATTCTAAATAGTTCTTTCTTGAATTTGTCAAGATTTAACATTTTAATTTTTTCGGGTAGTCTATTAAATATTTTTTTGGCCATACAGAATGTGCTTTTATTCATTAGTGCAGTTTTGCCATAAGTCACTTCGAGTTCTGACTTATTTTTGTCGCGTAATTTTCTGTAGGAACTTTTAGTAGCTATTTTGTATGATGAAATGTTGGATTTGACGAATACATTTGTTTCGTATATGTACAACGATGGTAAGGTAAGAATTTTTAGTCGTATAAAAGTCGGTTGGCAACTGTCTGTGCTTTTTAGGCCACACATAGCTCTGATACATCTTTTTTGGGCTCTAAAGACTAATTCTCTATCAACTGAATTGCCCCAGTACATTACGCCATATCTGAGTGTTGATGCAACATAACCGTGATAGGCTGTAAGTACGGATTCTAGACTGACTATTTTTGAAAGTTTATATAGAACATAGGTAAATGTATTAAGTTTTTTGCATATTACGTCTGTCTGGGATCTCCAAGTCAAGTTATTATCTATATTGATACCAAGAAATTTAGTAGCAGTAGTTGATTCAATATTTGTCCCTAAATAGCTAATGTCAAGATTTTTATTTGGGATTCTTTGATAAAAATGCATAATTTTAGTCTTTTCTAAGTTTATAATTAGATTATTGCTGTCAAACCACGATATAATTTTATTTAATGTCATATTTATTTCATTTTCATAAGTTTTGGGATCGTCACATTCAACCACTACGGTGCTATCATCGGCAAATAGCACCATGGGGTGATTTATTTGCCCCGAAAGGTCATTTATGTACAGTAAAAAAAGAGGGGGTCCCAGTACGCTACCCTGGGGAACGCCATATTTAATTATCCCGCTTTCAGAACGATATTTTTTCTCATAGCTGGTTTTTGAGCATATTTGTGATTTCTACAAATTGTTTTCTGTCCGTTAAGTAAGATCGAATGAGATCAATTTTTCGAGTTTTTGTATTAGAATTGGGTAATCTACATAATCAAAAGCTTTAGTTAGATCCATATAGATAGCACATACAGGATTTCTCTTATTAGATAATAGGTAGAAGCAGGTCATGTATGGCCATATTGATGGTCTTCTGCTTACGAAATCCCTTTTGTTCCTTTACTAATATGTTTGACTTCTCGAGGTAGTTACATAAGGACTTGTAAATTACTTTTTCAAAGATTTTTGAAAAGACGGGTATCAACGCTATAGGCCTATAATTTGACATACTGTGTCTATCATTTTTTTTGTGTAATGGTACAATGATAATGATTGATGTTTTTAATTTTTCAGGGAAAATTCCGTTAGAAATACTCATATTAATTATGTGACCGAGATGTGGAGCTATATATTGAGACACCTCCTTGATAACTTTAGTGCATATTCCGTCATAACCAACACTGTTTGTATTTCGAAGTGATTGGATATGATTATTTATATCTTGAGGTGTGGTCGGCTCCATAAATATAGAGTTTGAAGTGTTTGAGCGGATTTTAATTTCTGGTATAGTTTTATTTTTTGGTTTGGTAACTTGATTAACATAAAAATTGTTAAAAGCCTGAGCTATTTTTAATGGGTTCGTGATTTGGGGAGGCAAATAAAACAAAAGTTTTGCTAACTGTACCTTGTGACATATCAAATGAAAGGGCTTGTTGCGAGGATATAAAGTAAGTATATAATTTTAAAATAAATACTTTTAAAGATATATAAGAAAATTGATGAAAATTAACCATTCCCCCCATAAAACAAACAAGTTGTTTTAAAACACGTACAACAGTTTGAAATAAAAATGTTATAACCATTAGAAAAAAAACATAAGTTTGAAATCGCGTATGAATGGAAATAAATGAAAACTTAAAATTTTTTAGCACTAGAAATAGCTCAAAAAGAAATTAAAATAGTTAGATAGTTTTATACACTTCATCGCCGGTCGAAATGAAGTAATTCGCCGCAACTATTTTGGGGATTCCCCTTATTTGAATATAGTCCATCCTATCTATACTTCGTCTCTTGTCGAAACGAGGTAATTCCCCACAATAATGTTTGGGATTTCTCCATTTATTTAAATATACTTTTAGGTAAGGTACATCTAAGAACGAAAATCGGAATTCGCAATAAATTCTGAACGTAGTGTACTGGGTGGTTCAGTATCTGTGTTACATACCAAGAGAGCTTCAAAAAGTTATGTTGTTGTGATTATTACGTTATTCTGATCGTTTTTTGTAAATTGTTCCTCAGGTAAATTTTAAAATTGTTTAGAAATGAATTATATTAGGCTTGATCGATTAAATTTGATATTTTGTGTAGATTTTTTTTACATTTTAGACTGTTTGTTTTATAAAATTGAAAAAAAACTGTTTTTTCCCAACCCTGCTACTGAGCCCTAAGACTTTGAAAAAAATACATAGAATGGTTCTTTACTCATAGATTACAGGAAAAGAAGTCTATGGTCTTAAAATAACATAGTAAATCTCTCAATATTGTGTGACCCAACTTACATTTGCAGATGGAATGTATGGAGAACATGTTTTTCAACTACAATGTTAAGTTTGTTCTTGGGATAAATTCCAACTACGGAACCGGAATTGTGCATGGTCCGACACTCACTTGACTGTTTTTTTTTAAGTTGGTTAAAAACCAGTACAGTACCTGTGCTGAGAGCCTGCAATGCGGTGATGATCTCACAGTAGTGCAGAGGAGAGGTCACTTCCTCTTGAGCATCAGGCCTCTGCAAGCAGTCGATTGAACCATCTGCTGTCACCAGCAGCACCTGGGGAAGTCATTTTCTTTATGTAGTCTCTCAGTATATTAGATCTTGTAAAATAAATTGTCTATAAATAATAAAAAAACAAAATAACAAAACTTTTTATTTCAGACACATTTGGCCCATAATGTTGTTAGTAGACAACTTACAAACTATTATTAGTTAAACTAGTAGTTAGTTCTATGATCAACACTAAGAAATCTGAATAATCTTTGCACAAAATACCTAATATATAATAATAGATCCACAGAAGGCCTACCTTCCCCAAGGACTTGGCCTTTCTGATGATGGCCTGTGAGTTCTCCCAGTCCATAAGGTTGCCAGTGTTGTCCACGCCAAAGTCCCAGTTGTTCAGAGTGTGGAACATAAACCGGTCATCACTGATCATATTGGATGGAGAGTTTCCCTCGTAATAAGGGTTGAGTGTGTTAGCCACCCATTTCCACTGAAAAAAGTACAGAAGTTTGTAAGTTACTTAATTTTAATGGTAATTAATTAGGATAACAGGTACATACTATTTGGATAAGGTGTTATGATGTCATAGTTGATAAAATTTAATTAGTGTAAGTAGTTGCTCATGTTTGGTATTAATAAATATTATGATAATGACATGTAAACAGATGGTCATCAAAAAGGGAAATAATACTTATGTTAATACATGCAAGCTAATCAATACTAAGTGATAATGACAGAAACACCTTGTTGATACCATAAAATGCTCTCAATCTGTTTGATATTTCAAATTAATAGCATTTGGCTGGCTGCTACACTGACTCACATCAATATTCTGGTGGTTTGACTTCAGGTAATGGTTCAGAGATGTGATGAATGCGCCCGGAGCTTCGCACAAGTGTAGCGACACCATCTTCCTCTCGAGCGTCGCCTCCGCCGGTACGATGCTGTACGTGCACGCGCACTCGTAGAACTTCGTCCATGCTTGTGTTAAGAACTCTGGGTTTATCAGACACCTGATCTTCCAGCCCACCTCCCCCGCAGGGTTTCTGCGTCGTGTATGACTGCTCCACTCCTCAATATTAAAATCATTCAATTGACTTTTGTGAAAATTTAATCGATTTTTCAATATCTCTAATTGCTTTACTTTCCATGGTGGCGTCGAAAACCACGACTCTTTCTCTGGCAGTTTCCAGTCGTTGTGGAAGCGAAACTGGAATTTCTTGTTGAATAAGTTGTTCAACTCGTCTTGAAAATCGTCATTACTGAAAAATCTTTGACGAGACTGTAATATGCAGCTATCAGTTTTGTGAAACATTTCTTAGTGAGAGAACTACTTGAGCGATGAAATATATTACAAATTTCAAAAGAATCCAACTAAAGGTATAATATTACAGTATATACTTCAAAAGTTAACTAAGTTTAGCTCATTTTTATAACTGCGTTGCATTTGTATTTTCACAAGGCAGGAAAGAAAACAAAACACACCAACCATTAATGACGGATAAGTGACAGTCACAGAATAAATATACTCTACTGACAGTAGTAGTGGTCACAGATTAAGGCCGCATTCCGAGTTACGCTAAAAGTGATAATTTCGCAAACCCGACCAAATTTTATAGTCACAAAATATAAGGGCTATTGAGTAATAATTATGACTATATAATTTGGTCGGATTTGCGATATTATCACTTTTTTTCGGAATGCAGTTGTAGTACTCAGATTCAATAGCACAGAGTAAAAAAAAATTCCACAGCATTCCACAGAGTGAAGTAAGTGTTTCTTTCATTGATTTGGGAGAACTTTTAGCTTGGAATTAACGAAACTATTCGTTCGGATAAACTCACAACGGTCACAACATGCATTTCGTCGGGAAAAAAAATACTTTAATTTGTCTATGTTGTTCTCTAAGTTGTTAACTAATCTGTGTAAATAAAAATTACCATGAGTTGAATGAACTTTTTTAGTTTTCTTTTGTGTTTGGTCGGTGTTCGCAAAATGATTGGTGATTTTAAATATTGGACATGAAGAGACAATATAACGACTAACGTGAGACTACTTATTTCAGACTGCTTGTATTATCGACTTGATTGACGACCACGTATTGATCTAAACCGTTAGACTGTGATCATGAACAATTGGAACCAAAGTAATCAAAATATGCGAAATGACGACCGCAATGACGATAAACCTCCTTACTCGAGGATATTCGTAGTATGCACCAAGCAGTTACGGGTAGAAGATTTGAGGCCGGCTTTCGAGGTATACGGACAGATTGAAGACATACACATGCCTAGGGATCGCAACACTGGGGATTCGAAAGGCATAGCGTACATAAAATATACTAAGACTTCTTCCGCCGCAGCTGCTATTAAGGAGATGCACTTAAAATCTATTCAGAACAGTAATAAACCTGTCCGCGTAATGGTAGCTACACATAAGAACGATAATCACAACCCTAATGAGGACAAGTATAAGCGTCTCTTTATCAAAGTTCATAAAGAAGTCACTGAGAGTGAATTAAGACAACATTTCTCAACATTTGGTAATGTAGATTCAATCCACCTGCAGCGGGACAAACTCACCGATGAGTGCAGGGGGTTTGCTTATGTCAATTACACATCATTTCTTGATGCAGCCATGGCATTTGAAGGATGTGACAGGAAATATAAAGCAATATTTGCAACACCTAAAGAAGAATTGAAAAGAAGTCGAAATAGTATTGAGAATTTTACTGAAAGCTTTCACTCTAGCAACTCCAGTATTGTTAAAGATAATTTCAGTGACCATTACACTCAATCAAGAGGAGAAATGCAAAAAAGAGACAGTGTGACTTCACTTATTAAATCCAAAGCTTATGACTATGACACAGTATGTGTGACTTGCAGCCCGCAAGTGCCACAGAAGTATATAGACAGCCTGTTTAACATAATCCCAGGAATGACTTCATGTAAATATACATCCGACTCCTTCAATGGTTACTGCAAGGCAATTATTACATATTCAGATGAAAAATCAGCAACTTATGCTGTTGAAAGATTAAATCACTTTGAGTTTCCTTCAGGAGAAATCATATCTGTGAAACCAGATAATAACCCTCTAAGCAAGGCAGCAAATAACCTTTCTAATATTGTAAACAGCTTTAAAAATGCTATTGACTCAGCAAATCCTGATTTGGTACAGCTTGCAGAGGCTATAGCTCAAGCATCCACTTTGATACAAGCTGCCACATCAGGCCCTGGCTTGAGGGAGATTAAAGCTGAGGGCCATCAAACTGACTACTGTAGTGTTAGTCTGCCCCCTCCGCAGCCACTAGCCAGCAGTAGCAGCAGGGTAGCTCAGAGATGTTTCTTAGTGTTCAAGCCTCATCCTCCCCCTGTCTCAATTTTGAAAGATGCCTTTTGTCGTTTTGGAGATCTCATAGATGTCTCAACATTCCCTAACAAAACATTTGGCTTTGCCAAGTATGCATCAATTAGAGCGGCTGAGGAGGCTATTAAAACCCTCCACGGAGCCACTCTGTGTGACATTAGGCTCAAGGTGTTAGAAGCAGATGAGAGACCATCAAAAGATGACAAAATAACTATTGATGATGAGAACAGTGTAGACCACAATACTGATAGAAAAAGAATTAAATTACATGACGAAGACTCAAAGCATGATATTACAACTCTATGATTTTATAAGTACAGATCTGACGCAGCTGTTGTAAATGTTGTTTTAAAATTAAAAGACAGTATTCTTTATTATTAATGCTTTATTTATCAATAGTTTGTAATTATGACTGACTTTACAGAAATACTGTTTTCAGATGAATTTGCCAAATTTTGGAATGGTACTTATTTTTTTATTTTAAGATAAATTTTCCATACATAATGAAATGAATAGAACACTACTTTTACAGATTTGTTATTTTCATAATTAAAGGACTTGGAAAACTCAAAATCACTTGTAAATTAACTTAATAAATTATACAAACAAAAATACTGACTTTTTTATTTGCAATAATAAAGAGATTACTTAGATCTATGATCATAGTAAATAGAAATAATAGTGTAATCTAATATACCCCTTAGCCGACATTCACACGGACGTAATAAAATCGCGGCAGGATTTAGTCACGCACTGGATTTTCAACTATCGGCAGTAGGCAGAGCGTTGAAAATCCAGTGCACGAAAAAATATCGCCGCGATTTTATTACGTCCGTCCGTGCGAACGTCGGCTAAGGGGTTTATTAGATTACACTATCATTTCTATGAACTATGATCATAGATCTTTGAGTCTTAGTCCGAAAATTAACAAAACAAATTAAATTTCGAACGAATACACGTTACAATTTGATTTGCTACTAGCTGCATTGCCCGCGGCTTCGCCCGAGTGGACCCTAATTCTTTTCCCTAATAGACTTTATTCCGACGGATTAAGGTCCATCATCGTGATAATTAACGGCGTTTCCCGATGGTGTGGCCCGAGCATAATACGGGCCTTAAAACACTTGGGACTTGTATGAGAAAAGGTCCCATTTCTAAGAATATGTTCTTGCGATTTTTAACTTTCTAGTACCTACTCAAACCTCAGTTTTTTGACATAGGATCTTCCATAGGATCGATTGGCATCAAAAAACGTTTTTATGAAAGAGCTCATTTTCTTGCTACCTCTACCCTTTTTTTTTTTAAATCCGTGAATGACGATCAAAATGTCTCAAAAAGTTATGTAAAGTCTCCTTAGACAGTTTTCCTGTACCTACAGCGGTGAGGGTAGCTGCTCTTATTGTTCCATCTCACAAATCCATCCCTGTTTATGGGGAAGTTTGAAAGTGACGCCAGTGACAGAAGGAAATTGCTTGGTATGGGCATGTGATGAGGAGGGAGGATACGCACGTGATGTTGATGGATGGAGAGGGAGAGGAAGCCCAAAGAAAAGATGGATAGATTGTGTCAAGATGGATATACAGCGTCATATTTGTTTGCTGCACCGGTTGACGTCATTACGTCGGCGCCGGCTGTCGCTGAAAACCAGCGCTGGGGCTCTGTCTTGCATAGGGTCGTAGCATAATGCTGAGCGATAGCCGATTTGCGTGGATGTGACGCATGCTTCCCCCAACCTTATCTCATTTTTATATTCTAAACAATACTTTTCTGCGTCATGTTTACCGCAAATAAACGTTTTTTCTTTTCTTCTTTTTCTTTATATGAAAGAGGAGTGAATGATAGCATGATGGTTGACAAAGGAATATGGAAGAAAACGTGGTGCGCCGACCACACAAAGTAACATGAGGCAAGGGCAGGAAGATGATGAAGAGGAAATTCACACGGTTGTACACACGGCTACACATCAAGCTATACATTTCCAGTTTATGCTGACCTCGCATTGTATAGGATTTCCGTACAATGCGAGGTCAGCTTATACTGGAAATGTATGGCTTGATGTGTAGCCGTGTGTCCCATAATAATATAAATTTTATTAACTTAGATTGGGTAGATTTTGAGTTAGCTTCTTTAATGTGTATGTTGATGAAGTTATAAAACTTTGTCACTGTTGTTTTCATAACAAGTAGTCATCACTTAAATCGGATCAGTAACCACCAGAGATCGGAGTATTGATTTGGGGTCAATGAACTGGCATGTATATAATATTAGTATGGACATGCCTCCGAGATTCCTGGATTTTGAAATTATTACGATTTTTTTTAGGAATTTCAAATGTTGTAATGTATAGAATAAAGAATACGAAATGTTTAACCCTTTTGCTGTCTTTTTAATAGTATATAGGTGATTGGACTCCAAGAAAAGGATAGGGATAAAAACAATATGATAATATAATATATTTTAAATGTTTATCTATTGCATTCTATAAATTTCTAATGTAGTAGTTTAAAAATTCTTACTTTAACAATATTTGATTAAATCCCGTAAGTACCAAAATGAAATCCCGGAAAAAAGGCTTATCCATGTTATGATTTCTATGACTATTCATGATGCGAGTATGTAAAATCAATCTACCTACTCCGATCACTGGTAATCACCTATTGAATTGTGAACCTCCTCTTTTTTGAAGTCGGTTATAAACCAAAAACATCGAGTTCCGAAACTAAAAATTTTTATTTAGTTGTCCTTTTTGGAAGTAGGTAGGTAGTAAAAAAAAATTTTTTTTTAACTTATATTAAGTTTCATTTATTACACCTAATAGTTGAGTTCAACATTGGCAGAAATCATTCATAACAAATTAATATATATAAAAACTATTCAGTTGCATAGAACACAAAGACTTGGGGGTTTTTAGCCCTGAAATTACAAAAAGCTGTGCTTAGACAACAGTAAGAGATCTTTCCATAGAAAATTATACTTCAATCTTTTACACTTTGTTCTGCAGCAAATATATCACTTCGTTGAGGTCAGAGATCAGCTTTTTGATAATATTGTCATACTGCATTTCAAAGCCATCTTGCCGACTCTCAGACCAGTTCTTGTTATTTTCACCTAGAGTTTTCTTAGATTCAATCAACTGAAAGAAATTAAAAAAAATATTCATTAGATCAATAATAATTTATAACAATTTTTCAGTAAAATGATTTGTTTTGATTTTGACATAGATAATTTATCACTTTTGATTTTGTGAATGATTGAGTGACGGTTGAAGATTGGAAGAAAATGTGTTGTGACGATGATCACTTTTGAATTTGTCAGAAGTCTTTTTAATACCTCTACAATAGATTTCTTTACATATATTATACGTTGTTACAAAATTATTTTTCATACCTTGGTAAACATGTCAACATCTCCACACAGCTGCTGCAGCTTGGCCTCCAGTTCCGCATTTTTGAGCTTCAGATCGTCGTTTTTGTTTAACTTGATGTTTGCCAAGCGTTTTCCGAGCTGGTCCAGGCTCTGTGCATACTGATCCAGATCAAAATCGACCTTCCCTGTGGGCTTAGGGGGCTGTTGCTCTAATAAAACTAATGAATGCTTTAGACGCTCAGCGTAGCTCTTCAGTGATGATATAGCTTCATCGATATCGATATCCATTTTGTCTTCGGCCATATCTGGCATTAGCAATTTTGGAACACCGGTTTCCAAGAATTTCGAAATGTTTTCATGCCGTAACTCCTCGTTAGCGTGTTCTTCAGTATTTTCCACCACTGTCGACACTGAGTCGTACATCGATCTTATTTCCATCATAATCTTTTGTGAATCTTCAAGCTCTTTATCCAAATCATTGGTCATTTTTTCTAAAGCATCTAATTTTAATACTGATTGTATATATTCGGTGATATCACCAGGATTAGTTTTGTACCGTTCACCCATTTTTTGCGGTTATCAGTAAAATAAAATGATAAATTCACGAATAACTAGTTTGAAAATAAAGAAACTGTTTTATTTTCTTTCCTTCGGTTTCGAACTCGATCACAACTCGATCAATTAATCATAGACAAAATGTGAGAGGAGGAGAGTAATTATTATTTGACAATCTTTGTAACGTTCAGGAACTATTCTTCTTTTATTTTTTCTTTGCTTGCTCCATACGTTTGACAAACTTTGCCACGTCATCACAAATTCAAACGTGTGGATAGAGTGTTTGCCTTGGCTTGTGTAGACTTGCAAGCGCTTGCGACCGATCCGATCGAGTGTCGGTTTTTGATGCCCAAATCAAAGAACTTTGCGGCAAGCACTTGGGATCCATCTACACGTTTGTGCGTTGTTAGTATCGCTTGCGCCTTGCGCTACTGGCTACGAGTGGACGTGCGCGCGTACCGTCCTTCATGCTGGGGCTACATTGTCGTGTTATCGCGAATGTTTCGCGCGCTCTCTGTTGCTCAGCGTGACGTCGAGCGGTGTGCAAGAGAGAGCGTGCGAAGTTAAGTTTGCGATAACGCGACAATGTAGCCCCAGCATTAGTGCTAGTCTATTGAAACGAGTACATATCTGGTCTTTAAGCGTGATTTTACACTTCCAGGAATGTTACAAACAAGAACCATGACATGTATCTAGAATCTGAAACATACCATATCTGATGCATGGCGTTGGTATTGTGGAATTCAAAAACAAGAAAGAAATAGTTATGCTACGGCTACATTGTCGCGATAAAGCGAAGATTCGTGTTGTCGCGATACGTCTGGACGAGCAATTCGTCACATCGTGAATTATTCACGCGAACTCGAAGCTTTCGCGCGGCTGTCGGTAAATTTTATATCGAAATAACGATATATCGATATTTTTTCTGCAAGCCTACGTTGTGCAAGTATTTATTTTGCAACAGGTAACTTCACGTCAAAGCGCATATTTTGCGTATCAATAATGTTTTGATTTTGTCGTAAGTACCAAATTATGGACTGGAGCAATGAAAAGCCGCCGCATTGTATGTAGCCGTAGCATTTGTGACTTCATTTTTTATTTTTATTCCTCCACTGTAACAAGCCAACTTAAATTATTTTTAATTCCTCGACCATACGTCGTAATTTTTTTTTAATAATTCGTCTTTTCCGGGTTCTATAGAACAATGAGATACAACATTTTTTCATTGCTCCTGTCCATAACTAGGTACTTACGACAAAATCAAAATATTATAGGTACGCAAAATACGCGCTTTGATGTGAAGTTACCTGTTGCAAGACAAATACTTGCACAACGTAGGCTTGCAGAAAAATATCGATATATCGTTATTTTTTGTTCGATATATCGATATTTTTAGGCGATATTTACAATTTCGTTATGGTTAAAAAATATTAAGTGTCGAAAATGTATCAAGTTCGATATATTTCCAATGGCAACATCGTTGTCGCCACTGACTAAAACTGCTGGGAATCAGAGCCATAATTTTCAGAGAATAATAAGCCCACATACCTGTGATTTGTAGCATAAGCTACGGTTTCCTTGAAAAGCGGTGGCCGCACTTGACGGCCGCAGTGACGGCTGTCACGAAAATGATGACAGCTGTAAAAATTTAAATCGTTAGATTCGCCCTACCGCGTCAAAAGAGTCGTGTTTGTTTCGTTATGACACCTCTGACACACAATGACGCAGTGACTGCACTTGTTTATCATGGAAACTTACGCTATGCAATGTGTATACTCTTCTCAGTATGGACCCCTTTTTTTGCGACTGAGTACGGTGAGGGCAAATCTAGCTAATTTAGTTAATTTATAGCTTTAAGCTACGGTTTTCTAGAAGAGTGGTGAGTGGTGATCGAAACGTAAGGCCGTAACGTAATGTTGAGTGACGTCACTGAGACGTTTTCTATAGAAACAAGTGAAGGTCACACGTTACGGTGGCGCGGCGTTCTGTTACGGTCACTGCTCTTCTAGGAAACCGTGGTTTGACCACATTTGACAGTAAGTACTATGTTGGCTACCATGGTGTGCTACCATGGTGACATATTTGTACGTGATTATAATTGTTATAATTGTAGTCTGTGGTCACCATGGACTTAATAAGTCCATGGTGACCACAGACTACAATTATATGGTGTGGGTGACACAAAATCTTAGGCCGCATTCCGAGTTACGTTAAGTGATAATATCGCGAATCCGACCAAATTTAATCGTCACAAAATATAAGGGTTATTGAGTGATAATTGCGTAGACAGAGAATGCTATAGACACCTGCAAAACGTGACGCAGAAAGAGACAGAAAAAAAATACGTCACAAAATTTAAGGTTACCGTGCGAGGAAAAATTTACCCCAAAATTTGTGAAAGTGGAAAACAAGAGAACCCCTGAAAGTGACACTGATAAATCGAGTATCATCAGTATAAGCATGTGATGTATGGAAGAATACGTGCTCCTGAACTCAAATAAATTGCATTGAGGGCAGCACGCGACAAAACCCATTTCTACGGTGGTCATGCTACGCGTGCTGGAGAGGGTGACGATGGATGATGATGATGTGATTCTAAATACCTACCATTTCTTATGTGATAGTAGTTTCTGGTTTTGTGAGTAAATAATACAACAAATTTATTTTAAAAAGATTTTATTGATTTCACACTTAATTGTCCTTGAAATAAAACAAGCTTCGTATGAACGTTTCTAATTTTTTGCTTGGGTTCAAAACATTTTATTGCGTGATGTTTACGCAGTTCAAATAGTGCATAGAGATTGCCTTAATAAGTAAAACTTTGTGGTTTCCAATAAAATGTTGACTTTCAAAATAATTGGTCGTAAATACATGCTAGCAACGTTTGAAAGTCGTTAAAATAAATTTGGACAAAAGATTTTTTTGTGAATGAATCCTAAATATTCTTTCTGCCGTCGTACATACTTTAATTACATCGCGTGAAGGATAAATAAGGCCACCCTTATCTTTTTTAAATACAAGACCTAATTATTAGTCGCTAATAAGAGCTAGCAGACAATCTTCACATTTTATAGCTTTTCTTAATTTCCTAACAACAAACCCACCGATATACGAAATTCCATAGTTTAGTCATAGTTCACCGATGCGCTAAATTTTATCCAAATCCGTTCAGCCGTTTTAGTGTGAAAGCGTAACAAACAAACTCACTTTCGCATTTTAAATTTGTTAGGATTAGGATACACACTGCAGAATATATATATTACCCATAATAGCGGGAAATAATTTATAGAAAAGTTGGCAACACCAAAATTCTTAGGTTAGAATTGAATAATTGTAAATTTTTTGCTTTTTATCGATGAATTTACATTTAGGGTACATTTAGTACACTATACACAATGTATGAACACAATAAAATGTTATTGAATGCCTAGTAACTGCCGAAAAGTGCTATACTTACGAATGAAAAGACGAGTCTGGCATTTTCGTTCCACTATCACTTTTACACCTTATAACGCTACACCGCACCATGTTTCTTTTTTAAATGGTTGAAATATTAAGTCTATATTGTTCACAACATAAAATAACATAAATTAAAAACTGAATTTTACAAAAGGCGATAACTATCTGCTCGTTATCTGTCAAACTTTGTTTAGCAAAGTACTGTGCTAACCTTGAAAAACGTGGCACGCGCCGTGATACAAAAAATCTCATCGTTCTGTCTCATTTCTTTACACAACATCGGCGTAAGTTGCTCTTTTTCTTGTATGAATGCGACAAAACACATCAATTTGTCTATAGCATTCTCTGTCTACGGATAATTGTGACTGGACTTTGGTCGGATTCGCGATCTATTTTCACTTTTAGCGTAACTTGGAATGCGGCCGTAGACTTGTGTCAATAGTGTCATGGATAGGGTTGTTGACGACATGACGACATTGACTTGACGTTGACAGATTTTCACACGTGCTGTGCCTGTGACAGCAGTGGACAATAGTGATTCTGACCAAAAAAACAAGAAAATTGCTTAAAAATGGTGCGAAAATTAAAGTTTCATGAACAGAAACTACTTAAAAAAGTTGACTTTATATCATGGAAAGTTGACAACAACCTCAATGAAGTGAAAGTTATGAAAAAATATCATATACAGAAACGGGAAGATTACACTAAGTAAACCACGATTCTGGTTGTTGTTATTATGTTTAAATTGAATACAAAATTATATAATATTTAATGTTTATTTAATAGATACAATAAGCTGTCTAGGGAGATCCGTGACTTGGCAAATAAGATTAAAGATCTGGATGCTAGCAATGAATTTCGCACCGAGTCGAGTGCTCAATTGTTAGAGAAGTTATATCAGATGGGCTTGATACCGACGCGGTGGGACCTTACGCTGGCCAGCACTGTGTCAGCGAGCGCATTCTGCAGACGAAGACTGCCTTCTGTTATGGTTAGAAGTGAGTATTTTGTAATTGTATTGTTGTATTGTAATATTTGTAATTGTATTGTTGTTGAGTTTTAACTGTAGTAATAAAGAAGAATATCCTTTTTAGAAAGCCATTGAAAACTGAAAAATCAGTCTAGTCTATAAGTTTTGTCATATTGAATGTAGCCAGATTAACTGTAGCCAATGTTACCTTAAACCATTCCTACTTATACAAACAGATACTACTTCCAAAGAAAAAAAAATCTGTGCTGCTTTGCGACGTAGCATAAGCATAATCAGCCTATAATGTTCCCACTGCTGGGACACAGCCCTCCTCTCAGTGAGAGGGGGTGGGCTGTAATCCACAATTTGTGAGTTGTTAGATGTTGGTAGATGTCGGTTTCCTTACAATGTTTTCCTTCACTGCTTTGAGAGCAGTGGATGAAATAATTTACACGAAGTAAAGCGCCTGTCTGGGTTCGAACCTACAATCTACAACTCGTAAGTCACGGCCGATACTTCTGGGCCACCACTGCTCTCTTGGCAATTTGCAACTACATAATATTTTGCCTGCCTGATAACTTGAATTTACTTTACAATGAATTCTAGATAAAATGTCAGAGAATATGAAGGAAGCCACAAAGTACATAGAACAGGGTCATGTCCGCGTGGGACCGGAAGTAGTGAAGGACCCAGCGTTCCTGGTCACCAGAGCTTTAGAGGACTTTGTCACATGGGTTGATGGGTCTGCTATCAGAAGACATGTTATGGAATATAATGACTTGGTAAGTTTTAAATTATGAACATTTTTTTTTAATTTAAACCATTTTGTGGCTCAGAGCTGTGTGGATGGCTATGGGTACAAATAATGCTCAGTAGGCAATCAAGTTAGAAAAATTATATTGTGTCCACATGATTCTGTTAGATATATCTGTTTTTTCTCAAATAAAAATGAAGAAACTTGTTGGTCATCAGAATGCCATATTTGAGAAGCTAAAAAAATTCCTGTAAATACATATTTGAAGAAGAATCATAATCTATGTCAAGTCAACAAGTCTGACCCCAGCTGCTGGCCATTTCAAATTACTTTGAACCTTCAAAGAGCATGAATAAAATTGTAATGTTTTTATTGTTTCAGAGGGATGATTTTGAGATGCTGTAACGTACCAATCAGCTGTAATTAAGATAATATAATGTAAATAGATACTGTAAGAGTGGAATGATTGTGTTGAGTATTGAAATAAAAAGTAAAATAATTATGTCAAATAATTTATTAGATGTATTAATTTGACCAGATTATATCTGCAATAATTACAGAATAGTAACACTATTACCTAAGATATTATTTACATTTCTTATTATCTAATTGCTGTATTCCCCTGTTTCATAACTTTAATAATGCATTTTCCAGAGGCCCTAGCACAAACGCGCGACATAAACGTTACGTAAATCGAACTAGCACAATTTGTATCACCCATGGATATTGTTATGGTCTTATAACAAATGAAGTAAACAAGTATTTTAATTCGTTAGAATGTACGACGTTTAGTCCATGCGTTCCTGCAAGGCCCAGATACATTACACCACATTTATCATCATTATTACAATCATCAGTTTAGGTTTAGACTAACCTGATTCTTGTATTTTGCAAATATATCATTACTGTTAAAAAAAAATATATTAAGTATGCTATTTATGCTAGGAATTTTCTACCCAATATTCGAACAGAGAGGAATGACTTAAAACATTTAAACTAAGTTGTCCCACATAATTACATTTGATAGCATAGCACACATACAACTTTCAATTCCTTTCATAGTCCTATTGGCTGCCACCTCAATCACAAAGCCAGCATGTCCCTCTGTCCCCTCGTCTCCAGCACAGCGGCTATCCTCATGATAGCCTCGGCCTGCGTGCTTGCAGCGTCCGCCAGCCGCTTCAGCGCTTCTGCTTGTAACAGCGCTGCTTCAGCGGTTTTAGTGGCGACGGTAACGCGCTGCTCCTCTGCTTTGGCTCGTATTAACTCTGCGTCGGCTCGTTTTTTCTCTACTTCTATCAGCCATTGTGGATATAGCTCTGTAAATGAAAAATCTACTTATATTTTTGAGATAGTCTTTTTAGGGTTTCGTACCCAAAGGGTGCTAACAGGACCCTATTACTAAGGGTCCCGCCTCTCGACCGTCCGTCCGTTTGTCACAGGGCTGTATCTTTTGAACTGTTAGGCATTTGAAAGTACGTCATAATTCATACAAACGAACGCTTATTTGCACGACAGTCACTTTCGGTTAGGACGCAGTGTATAATTATGTCTAGTAGTTTGCTAAAGAAGAGTGCAAGACTTGATGCACCACGTGGTTGACTTGCGCAGTAGACGATTTATGGGTCTCTTTAGCGGTATGAGGTCTGCGCCGGGGCGTCATTGTGGAGGCGGGAGGCGCGGTCAAGTCTCAACTTTAAAATGGCACGACTTGTACTGTGTATGCTTTTTGTTCTAGGTTAATTATATAAACTTACTCCGTATAGCAGGTTCATTAGAATTATTGTGGTTTACGTATTCTCCACCAGAAGACTCAGCACTTTGATCATCACCTCCTGGAATTCATAAGCACACTATTAATAGGTGCAAAGCCAAACATGTAAAATTCACGAGACATCATACAGTGCCAGCATTTTTAAATAGTCTATGCCTAATTCATACCCAAAGAACAAATACCTAGAGTATATTTAAATTCTTGTTTCCAATTGATGTTATTTCCACTTAAACATCAACTTTATATAAGTGTTAATAAAGTTGATTTTAGACTGACTAGTACTGTAACTGAATCTTATATGTAGGCAGTACAGTTGTTTTTCCTAAAACTCATGTTTGTTTACCAAATAAATTGCGAACACAGATAACATGAGAATAAAGCAAGAAGAATATTTGGAATCATAGTTTGTGTCTGTCTACACATATGAACAAATGTGATAAATACCAATACCGCTGTACCGCGCCTTAGGAATACGCGGCGAGGCGGGGGGCAGTGTTGACGGCGCTGTACTGCGCCTTCCTAAGGCGCGGTACAGCGGTATTGGTCAAACTATAGTTTCTCTACTAATAAGTACTAAGAAAGTAAGATAATATAAATGTTCTTAGGGATCACCTTCTGTGTAATTACCTGACAATCTATCACTTGATCCGCTGTTTCTTTTGCTAAAACTATCCACATGTATTGTTTCTTGACAGGATTCCACCTTCACTATTGGGTGCAAGTTGTTCTGGAAACAAAATGAAAACTACAGGTTTTGTACATTCAAATCTTATTATTTATAAAGTCCAGTAGGTATCATTTCAACTTCATAGCAACTGAGATATAAATATATATCTAGATAGACTAAATGCAACACACACTAGAAAAGTACAATGATATGGCGCGACAGTTAGACGCTGTCATGCACACCAGCATAACAAAGTTGGTTTGTTTGTTTTATTGTTTTTGCAGTGTGATACTCTATCTAAACATAAATAATCAAAGCAGATTAGTGCCACAGCATGTTTATTAGTATTACACAAATCTTACTAATACATGTAGGGGTTTATTTATAAAAGTTGCTTAAAGTTAAGTGATGTTCAAACATCAAAAATGTATGGTTAAACAGTCACATATACTTAACTTTAAGCAACGTTTATGAATAAACCCCATAATGTTTGTTTTTTTTACAGTAACATTATTGGGATTGTGGCAGGAGTATGATGAGTAGGTAAACTTTATTTTCGTATGTTATATTATGAATAATTATCTAGAAACAAGTCTACAACGTTGGGTTCTTGGTTCATAATACTAAGCATACCGAATTTGACTCTGCAAATCTTTGTCTGGGCTTCCTTTTCTCATAATACGGGCCTAATATAGCAAGTGCCCTCTTCTCCATCTTCGTCAGTGGTCTGATACCCTTGAGAGGAGAGCCTGACTTCTTCTTCTTTTTTAGCAATGATACTTTATTCTTTAGCTTGTTCTTGAAGTCACTCCAGTACTGCAAGAATGTATAGAACAAATTTTTGAGGTGAAATACAATTTAAAGCTATGGGTTTTTAGAATACTGCAGTATCTTTTTAATATTCTGTAAATGCTCTATTTGGTTTTAATGGTTTCTTTATCATATTGTGTTTGGATATATAGATGAAATTTGGATTTCATGCAGTCTGTACAGTCATAACTCATAACATAATAAATGCTACTTTTTTATGGATAGTATAATTATATTAACCTTACTCCATCCATCAGCTGTCTTCTTGGTACCTCCTCGGCAGCTGTTTAGCATCTTAGTGAGTTCCTCCCACAGCCTCTTGGATGTATGCCTAGCTTCAAGAGACCGCAGGTTGCCAGATGCAAATTCTACATGCTCTGCCATGAAGTCTATGATGGACTTCACTTGTTCGTACGATACCAGGCGGTACTGGCTGTTACTGTCGCTCATTTTTTTCGCTGCTGAAAACTGTAAGTATATACTTAATTGAAAATGGGTAGGTATTCATTCAATTGGAAATGGCACCCAGAATATATAACAAGATACCCAATCCAATAAAAGATCTCGACATACACCATTTTAAAAAGGCTGTTCTTAATTTATTCAATATAAAAGCTTATTACACAATCAATGAGTATCTAGACGACAAGTTATAATTTATTGACATTTTAATATTTTTTTTATCAGATATTTTTAATTTGTTAATTAATTAAATATTTATTAAAAGATTATTATTAACATCTGTACTTTTTTGTTTACCAATGTTCTACAAATAAAAAAAATTGAATTTTGAATTTGTAATTCTGCGAAAAATTCTACAAGAATTCACAACATTGCTAATGCTATACTATGCTTACAGTTACAGTGGTTTCACTGGTTCCAGGCACTGAGCAGCAGTGGTTTCACTGGTTCCAGGCACTGAGCAGCAGTGGTTTCACTGGTTCCAGGCACTGAGAAATGATTTTCTTTTTTAAATCTTACATGGACTTATGTGTACTAGAAAGTTGTATAAAATTAAATTAAAACAGTATCTGAAAGGCTTACTTGAATAAATATTCGAAATCTGTTTAGATTGCTATGAATTGATATTATCGATTCCCACAAGATTTTATTGATAAAAAAATATCAACAAAAACATGATCACTATCAGCTGTCAAATTCATGACAACAATGCAATGGGACAACAATGACATTAGCACTGACTGACTGCTGAAGAAGAAGCCTTCTACATTTTGGCCGCATTCCGAGTTACGCTAAAAGTGAAAATATCGCGAATCCGACCAAAGTCCAAAGTCACAATTATTACTCAATAACCCTTATATTTTGTGACTATTATATTTGGTCGGATTCGCGATATTATCACTTTTAGCGTAACTCAGAATGCGGCCTTTATGGTATCCTTCTGAAAAGTCTACAACGGGTGTTCCACTGTTCCCTTCCTCCCCCATAATGTGCCCCTTGAACAATAAGTAAAAGTTGCGGTGCATTTCCAAACATTTATTTTGTGATGAGCAAAAAACAGCCGGTGAATTACGTGGGAATCGGCTGGCTGGTCGGTGTGGCAACGCTAGGGAGAGGCTCATATCCAGTGCTCGTGGCTCGACGTCTTTCAACTGAAATAATGACTGATGAGCAAAAACGGTAGCCCAACCAGCTCGTGTATAGGCATCTTTATAATCCCTAGGTTTAGTTCATATCTATTGATTCATGTGACCAAAGTAAAAAATTATGTACACAAATTATGGTATGGTAACAATATCCCTGTCTTGCGCTGCGAGTGTGCGCAGAAAAATAAAAAAAAATAATAGGAAAAGAAATGGCAGTTACTAGAGAGAAAGAAAATTGTTCAAGAAAAATTAATGGAAATATACCTGCATTATCTCTCAATAGTGATAATATGTCGACGTCCACGGATAGTGACGACGTAGCAGACCCGACGTATGAAATTAGGAACATTCAAAGCATCATAAACGTAACCCGTGAAAACATTGACGCTCTGAATGCAAAATTCGCTGGTTTCCAGCATCCACCGTCGCTGTATTTGTCTGAATACCAGGAGTTGACATCAAAGTTGCATAATTTAGAGTTGAGAGAGCGGACTTTGCGCGAATTGCTGCAGTGTGAGTCGCCGGACAGGAGTGAGGAGTATTCGTTGCAGGATGATAGTAAAAAGTTCGATACTCTTACGCGGCAGCCGAAGGTGTTCCTGCGGGCGCACCTGCCGAACCAACAGCGGACGAGTGTGCAGGTGAAGGAGGGCGTGACGCTGCGGGACGCGCTTTCCAAGGCACTGAAGCTGCGCAACCTGACGTGTGAGATGTGTGAAGTGGTGCGGACAGGCAATAACCTAGTGATTCCATGGGATATCGACATTACTGCGATCGACGCAGAGGAGGTCAGTCCAGTGTAGTTTGTTTTGTTTTGATCATGGTAAGTCTCTGACACATGGTGTAGTTTGCTGTGAAACACAAGATTTTGTTGGTTTTCATGTAGTCTGTCTCTCCAGGTTTGTGAGACTGGAAACTAGATTGGAATGTAGTCATTTTACTGTTACATTATGATTGCGTTCTGGCATCCCAGGCAATGATATCACATTGATGTTTGTGTAAATAGATTACTGATGCAGACACAAACACATCTAGTTAGCATTCTTTGAAGGCGCAACTCTTGAAACCTACTAAGTCATTATCTCATCTCATTTTGTTAGTCTGTATGAAAAATCTATATTTTCAGTATTCAAATTATTCTGGATTTAAAGACACTGAGTCTGCTTCATGTTCAAATACTGGTGTTCATCTGCATCCAGTTAGGCTGGAAGCTGACCCCAATATAGTTGGAAAAAGGCTAGGCTAATGATGAAAGAAACTGAGGAAGACTAAATAATCAAAATGTAACTAAATAGTCAAAAATAATTATAGTTTTATGCAAATACAGAATTCCTTTTATGATTAAAATAAAAATTATTAGTCATCTGATTTAATTATGTGGCCTCCTGTGTGTTGGATTCTTAATTGGGATTTCTTAAATAATCAGTCATCACATAAGACTTGTTTTTGCTCATTATTACTGGCAAACTATTGCAGGAAACATATGACCCACTTAGAAACATCTTTAGAAGCTGTACTTATCATCATAAAAAGCAATTTAACTGTTTTAATTATTTGATTGTTAAATGAATAAACAGGTTTTTTTTAACATTTTACAAATAAAAAAAGTTAATCTAAGAATGGTTGACTAAACTTGGTTGTCTTGATATTGCACTACCAAGTACCTTGTGTAACCAAAAGACCCAATTTGCTTATATTTAAGAAGGCATGCTCAACAGAGCAATATAATTACTATCAGAAATCATACTATTTCTAAATTTTTTCCATCCTTCCTTGTTATTTATGTTTAATTTCTTTGAGCTTATTGTCTTAACCAAATAAATGTTAATCTATTTTACATTCATTTATTTACATTGACTGTCCTTATTTTGTAAAAACTGGCATTATAAATAAATTCATTTATTTCAGAGTATTTACACCCACAGGCCACAAACAGACACTTACTTCTACTGTAGAATTTAGTTAATAATGCATTTAAACATTCTAATTTCTGTTAAAAAAATAGAATTTGGCTTCAGGTTCCACTGCAATTGCTTGCATTCTTATTCTTAGTCAGGGAAGAAAACGCTTATTAAACATGTTCAAAAACTGTTACTTGTGTGTTGACAGGTGACAGTACGCACACTGGACAAGCTACCCATAATGTCTCACATATCACACCAGTTTACCCGCAAGACATTCTTCACGCTCGCCTTCTGCGAGTGCTGCAGGCGACTGCTGTTCAATGGCTTCTACTGCTCGCAGTGCAACTTCAAGTTCCACCAGCGATGCGCCGACAAAGTGCCCAGTATTTGTCATCAGGTATTGAGGAGGATTTTGTAGTAGTTAGTTAATGAGCTTGAAGGCGAAAATTATTTAATTTATAAGCTTAACTAAACAGACAAGTATAGTCAGCAGTTTGTTGTAATAAATTTGCGTTCCCGCAAACACGTGTCTCTAGAAGGATTACATGCGTGGCAGACGCGCATCCTCGACGTTTCCTGGAAGTGCGACTTCTTACAGTTGCAGCCTTTGCAAACAGGTTTGGAGTCGACGTGATGAAAAATGTACGCGCCGCAATACGGATACCGCGCCAGCAAACGCTAACCGGTAGATACGCTCATTTCTTTCGGTAATGTCCAAATCCCGCACCCCCTTCCAGGTTCAGGCAACAGCCTGATCAAATCTTGAAATAAGTAAAACTGCTATAAAACAATTTCGGTACCAGGTGCGTATGACGGACACGTACTACGCAGCGCTGTTGGCACAGAACCCAGAGACCCAAGCCGGCATCCTGCACTTCCCGCCGCACTTCGGCTACCACCACATGATCGCCAGGAACGACCAGCACAAGTCAGTATTGTACCAGTACAGCTTTACCATTCATAACAATATATTCGATAGATAAGATATTTTAAAATAATTACATAATTTATCTGCTAGATAGGGCTTATCCAGACACTTGTGAAATAGGCCCTTAGTTTGTAATGATTTCAATGTATTGTTAAAGAAAAAAGTTGACATAATTAATTTAAGTCTTTTAAGTTGGGATTGTCCTGATTTTCAATAAGTAGTAAGGAAAAGCAATACTAGTAAATAAGCCAAGTTACTAAGCAGTGTCATGATGTGCAGGTCTATCTCTCCAGCTAAGAAAATGAAGGAGTTTGATGTCCACTGGTGAATATCAGTCACTAGATTGGCACCGCTTGCTTTTGTGAACGCAATCGAACGCTTACACTGACACAATGACACTCATACACGACACACAGTCGAGGCTGGCGCAAAACTGACGCGGAGCGGAGGCAACATCACCATTCACCGAGGGGTAAAACAAATGCGATATTCTACTCGATATAGCTCTTCGATTTACGTTGTTTCTCAGGTATTTATTTGGCCCTGGCGACGACGCGTCGTTTTTCTGTCATGAATCTAATTTTGAAACTCAATTTACAAAACTTGGATAGCCTGGTCCGGTTGTATCGTCTAAATTGTAGGTCGATAAATTAACAAAAACCGACCAAGTGTGAGTCGGACTCGTACACAAAATGGTTTCGTACCACCGTACAATAATTAGCACAAAAAACGCCTACAAAAACACGTTTGTCGTATGGGATCATTTAATAGGGAATATTATTCATCTATAATTTCAAATATGGCAGATAAATTTGTATTTCACGATACTGTGAATTACAAAGTTATTTTTTGCAATTGCATAAAATCGCCCATATTTAAATAAAATAACTCATGAATCGGCATTTTTTAATATTTGTTGATTAAATACAGTACATGATATACAGAAGTTTCAAATTCCTAACGTTGTTGCGATAGAGCTCGTACAAAAATGATTAAAACTGACAAATTTTACAGCCCCCTATTTTGAAGATAAAAGTATTTAAAAATTATATTTGTGCTCTAATTGATGAGTTCTAGATAACTAAACACCCCACATGCCTAGGTTAGTTTTATTTTTTTTCAAAATCAATACCATGTTGTATGGGGGTAATTCCCCTTCAATTTTTTACTTTATTTTTATTATTTGTTGTTTTAGCGGCAATAGAATAGACAGACGGACGGGCAGACGGACAGCGGAGGCTTATTAATAGGGTTCCGTTTGGCACCCTTCGGGTACGGATTCCTTAAAAACGAAATCTTCCGTCAGATTTGCGCACCAGTCCTTACACAAACAAAATTGTACTTGTATTTAGTTTTCAGTTGTACCTTTCCTTCTTCCTAGATTTTCTCGTGTTTTGTAAGATAGGATAATAAGCACCTGTTTATATTTCAGTTTTCTTTAGTGAGTTTGTAACTGCTACTTGTATCGTAAAACTTATAGTAATTATTAGTAACTTAACTTCCGCAAAACTGTTTGAATTATATCTACTGCTATAGCATTCATAAAGCGGTGTTACAGCGCGATGCTAACTGTCAAGGGCGGAACCAGGATTTATTTCTGGGAGGGGCGCATGGGCCAGACAGATCAGAAGTGTCTCCCTAATCTAGTAATGCACCTGCTGTTTTAGGGATTCATTCTTTTTCAATGACGTATAAGCAGTGGCGTAGCGTGGCTTGGCGGGGCCCCGTATAAAAATTTGTTTGGATGCCCTTCTGAAGGGTAAAGATTTTTCACAAAAGAAAAAAAAGTTTGCATAAAATTAAAAGAAATATTTATTCATCATAATTATCTACCTGTCACTTTTTCCAAAATTTTTACAAACAATTCAAATTAAATATACACTGTCCTTGCCTTTTTTTCGGCAAACTGATTTATTAAATCATGATGAATTTGGGAAGTTTTTATGATTTTTTGTTTACGCACGTCGGGGGACCCCGTGGCCCGGGGGTCTCGTATAATTGATACGGCAAATACGGCGGTAGCTACGCCCCTGCGTATAAGAATAACTACAAAAAATAATACAAATTTAACACCCCGCCTCGAAGTGGTTTGATTCGTTATTCTTTTGACCATTTATAGTATTAGCTAAATATTTTTCAAGAGTTGAGGAAAAGCTGTATAAAGTTTGGACGCGCGAGCACCTCGGACCGCGCTAACTTTTACCTATGCTGAAATCCTCTCGCCGACTGAGGCTCTAGGCCGGCGCATGGTTGGCTTAGCAGATCTCTGGGCCCGAGTCTATTATTATCTTACGAACTTACAGCACCACATTGACCCTTAGTAGTTACGCCAGTGCTGCTGAAGATATAGTAGCCTACTTCTTCAACTTCATCATTTAAGCAATGTCTTGATATGCATTCAGGCCAGTCTATGCAGAAGATTCGTTTTTTTTTTTTACTTAAACCGTTTTGGGGGACCTGTGCCCCCCTGGATCCGCCCTTGCTAACTATAACACTGCTTTTGTTATCAGATTGTGTCTTTGTGTGTTTTACATGATGCTTTATTTTGATTGAAAATGCATACCTATATTACGAAGATATAATATGAAATATCTTCATAATTATCCTGTTTTAAATACCAAATCTTATAAGCTTGGTCCTACATTGAAATTAGAACAGTCAAATGTAGCACAATTAATTCACATTCTACACGAATCTTCTCTCTTTCTTCTGATGTTGCATCTTGACATTTCCTTATTAGATCTCTCTTGCGCAGGCACCAGCATCCGCGCTCCTTAAACCAGCAGGACAGGTCCAACTCAGCGCCAAACGTGTGCATAAACATGGTGCAGAAACCCATGACCCTCGCTGAACATCAGAGAAAGCATAACCAGGTAAAAACGCTTTCACTTTATCGTTATATTAGCGTACGCAGGGTGCAAGACAGGCGTTTATGTGTCATCACAAAAATGTTGCAATAACAATATGTTAATTCCGCCAACTATAAGTTCATCAAACTCAGATGCGGAATGCAGTACTGATCTCCCGCCCGCAAAATATGCACTTGCAGTAGGAGCGAATGATAAATACAATCCAAATACGCAATCAAACAGGATTAAGCAAGCAAGTGTCAATGATACAGAAAGCAAGTTAAGATCAGGAGTCCACTGTCAGGCACACAAACTGCTAGCATCTAGCGTGCATGCCTTCTATACTAATGTTATTACAGTCCGGACGTCAAGGGAATGTGTTCCTGACACCTATCAGTTGGATAATTGCTAGTAGTAATAAGGATCAAATTCGCAAAACACATATTCGTAAGTATGAAGCTGACAAGTGTCAAGAACTCATTCTTTCAACGGCTGGATTGTAGTTTAACAGTTAAACTGCAGTACTAAATCGACGATACTATACTATAATGGATAATGACGTGTTGAATTAACTTTCTTCAACGTCAATAATTATGATGAAGACAGTGAGTAATGCGTAGAAACCTGCAGCACGCAATTGCGCGTGAAGCCACTTGTTTATTTTTTATTTAAGTATGTAATTGATATTTGACAGTTGTGCGCCATGCGTTACTGGTATAATCCATATAATGCGCTAATAAAGAGCGATCTACCGATCTCCCTGAAGCGAAAATTCATCGATATGTGTATTCTGCCCGTCCGCGTCCTAAACTACGGTGCTTAGACCTGGTCGCTCACCGAGTCGCAAAAGTTCCGCCTTGGGGTTTGCCAAAGAGCAATGGAGCGCAGCATTCTGGGTGTAAAACGAATAGATAGAATACAAAACACCACGCTGCGCTCCAAACGGGGATCCTAGACGTAGACAAAAAGGCTGCCAAGCTAAAATGGGATTGGGCGGATCACGTCGCCACACGGTGGGTGTATGAGGACGGACGGCGCCGCCGAGGCCGGCCCACGAAGAGGTGGCGAGACGACCTAGACCGGAAGGGTTGAATCGAGGTGGCTCTGGAAGAGGATGCTTGAAAGGATTTGGAAGAGGCCTTTGCTCAGCAGTGGGACAGTGTAGGATAACATAAAAACAAAAGAAGCACTACTGCGCTGCTTTTTTTTTTGTTTTTGTATTATTGGATATAGCTGTTTTTCTACAACATTCTTAAGTCAAACAATGAAGCTGATTTGGGCTGGTTTTACAACTGTCCGGGAGACCCGTGCGGGCCGCCCGTACGGGCTCCCGGAACGGAGACACACGTGAGGCGTTAGAACATTGTTTCACAGCGACGCGGATTGGTCCGTACGCGACCCGCTCCGGGTAGAACCCGTACAACGCTAGCAACCGTATCGTACTAACTCCCTCGTTTCAGAACACTGCGGGCGCTACCCGTACGGGTCTCGCCTGTGCGGGCGGCCCGTGCGGGTCTCCCGGACAGCTGTGAAACCAGCCTTGATGTTAAGAAACTGCATTCAAAGTTGCTATAATTGAAAAATAGGATATTGCTGCCTTTGCACCAGACTCAAAAAATCCATAAGATTTGACAATATTTAAATGAGGTACTCGTTTAAAACGGGGTTTATTGTTGCATGTGTACGCTTCGGTGAGATTGACGTATTTGTACATTTTGTGGTCACAGTGTAACAATTCCCCGCAGTCCTCCAACTACTTGACGTCTGGAAGACACAAACAGGACGACAAGGACAAGGCTTCGGACCAACAACTTAGTCAAAGTACTCAAGTAAGTTCCACACTGTACCATTTTTGTTAAACGTTCTTGACAATAGCAACACAACTGGCAAAAATCCTGGTGTACACACGGCTACACATCAAGCTATACATTTCCAATTTATGCTGATCTCGCATTGTATAGGATTTCCGTACAATGCGAGGTCAGCTTAAACTGGAAATGTATAGCTTGGTGTGTAGCCGTGTGTACACTGTACTAAAGATTACAGATGTGTTGGTATCTTGTTATGAGTGTTTAAGAAATCAGGGTTTACCTTCGAAATCTCGCAAAACTACTTCGAAGCCTCTTTTATGAAACATTTTGTATAATTTGTTGGCGAAACTGTACAGATGCAGACTTGACGGGCCACACGAAAATTGGCATTTTAATGTGCGAAGTGCTCAGTTAAACCAGGCTAGACAGGCCAGGTAGACCAGGCTACATGGAACAAAATTAACTGAGCACTTCTCTTCTCTCACTGAGCTAGAATTAGTTTTCTTATAGAATAGAATAGAATAGGTCTTTATTTGCTTAGAATGTAGGTACATAAAAATAAGTTGTTAAATCATATATATAGGATCCATGTAAAACCATGTGTATATAAAAACTGGTTTGGTAAAATGGGTAAAAGTTTTTTTTCGTGGGCATTTTTTTCCACATAATTGTAATATCGTAACATAATTAACACAATCTGTAACAAATTGGTACCCGATATACAAGAAAAGAAGATGCGGTAGACCACCGAAAAAGTGGAGCGATAATATCGTTAAAGCAGAAGGAGCAATATGGTCAAGAGTGGCACAAGACAGTAGTTTGGCGTAATTTCGAGAATACTTTCACCTCAGTATGTAGGCGGCCCGCACACTTAACTAAATTTTAACTTATCAAATAAGATACATATATTAATACGACTAACAAATAAAATAGGAAATTCATGCATCAAATTATATTTCTATATTTTAATTAAATAAGGGAAAATAAAGCTAAATAAATAAACATAATGTGCAGGCATCTCCAACGGGCACGTTACGACCGCGTCGAGCGCGCGCGCGCTCCGCCGACGAGTCGTGGAAGAACGCGCTGTCGCCCAGAGAGAGCTACGACGACTGGGTCATACACGCTGATGAAATACTCATCGGGGCTAGGATAGGTAAGTCCACTCGGGCTATCGAACACATGAATTTCCCGACACCTGTAGCAATAACCTTGCAGACTGGTGCCTTTCGCAAAATAAATATCATCAAAAAAATTAATAAGTGCTAATGATTTTTTCGTCGACCAAATGGCTGTCTATACAGCCTCGTTTGTTTGGTAATAAAACGCACTTCTTTTACTGTCATGATGATTGACGAAATCCTATAAAAAAAGGTCACAACATGAACACGCCAGTCTGTAAGTGATACTCATCGTTAGAAAATATATTAGAACACGACCTCAATCAATCTGCCGAATCTTTTCCCAACTACGTTGGGGTCAGCTTCCAGTCTAACCGAATGCAGCTGAATACCAGTATTTTACATGGACAAATTGCCTATCTGACCTCCACAACCCAGTTATTAGGGAATACGATACCCCTAGGTAAGACTGGTTGTCAGACTTTCGGGCTTCTGACTACCCGTAATGACTGTCAAATATCTACGAATGACAACCAGGACCATCACCAACATGCCTAGCTTTAAAATACTGGTTTCCTAAGCTTACTTAAGACTACGTTTTGTATCATTAGGTTCCGGCAGTTTCGGGACAGTATACAAGGCGCACTGGCATGGCCCGGTCGCGGTGAAGACGCTCAACGTGAAGACACCCACGCCGGCACAGCTCCAAGCGTTTAAGAATGAGGTAATAAATTACTGTAGCTAATCAATGTTGGAGTGTGAATCAAGATTTTTGTTTTCAAGTGAAACAATAATTCTGAATATCTCGAAAAAAAATAGCTTTAGGATATTATTATTTTGTTTTCAAATGATTTGCTTTATTTTTGACCTTATGGAGGATATCAGTCCTCTTGAATGATAGCCATCGCTTGTTACTAACAAAAGGAGGATGTAAGGATCGTAGCAGGTGGCGTTCAGTAGTTTCTGCTTACCTCCATTGGAAAAAGGCGTGACTTTGTGTATGTTTATGTAAGTTTTTGCCTAATCCCGCCAGGTGGCAGTCCTCCGAAAAACCCGGCACTGCAACATCCTGCTGTTCATGGGCTGCGTGTCCAAGCCCTCCCTCGCCATCGTGACGCAGTGGTGCGAGGGCTCGTCGCTGTACCAGCACCTGCACGTACTGGAGACGCCCTTCCCGCTGCTGTACCTCATCGACGTGGCGCGACAGACCGCGCAGGGCATGGACTACCTGCACGCCAAGAACATTATACACAGGTACGTGTAGCGTGGTAAAACGTAAAAAAGACAGACAGAACTGGACTGATTTTACAAAAAGTAATTGGTAAAAGCTGGATAAAGCAAGCAAAAAATAGAGACAGTTGAAGGAGGCCTATATACCCACGAGGGGCCATGACTTCAGTAACAATCTATTTAATATTTATTCTGGTTAAAAAATAAGTTTTGGAAATAAAGAGGTGTTATTATTACGTGTAGCGTAACAATACCAGACGCATCACTGATGCCTTGACATCCCAGAGACAGACGAAATGTCTCATGTGTCTGTCACCAAAAGAAGCATTTCTGCTCCAATATGAAGGGTAAGCCTTCATATTGGAGCAGAAATGCTTCTTTTCTGTAGAAATAGGTATTGTAGTTGACTAGTAGTACTTCTCTCAACGAGGTCCTTCACAAAAAGCTCAACTTATTTTGTAGGCCATGTGGGAATCTAAACAATAGTCTCGTCTTACCAAGGGGTATCATATTTCCCAGTTACTGGGTTGTGGAGGTTAGATAGGCAGTCGCTCCATGTAAAACACTGGTATTTAAAAAAGTCGCTCCATGGAAAAGGCTAGGCAGATTTGTGGGAATCTAAACAATCCAATCGTCCCACGTTTCGTTGATGATACAAATTTTTACTAATGACGCCATATTTCGTTCTGTAGTTTCTGCTTTTTAATACTCTCGAAGAAATGTATACCTATCTAAGCAGTTTGAAAACAAAATCCCGTGAACACGATGACCACATCTGTTTAACGACCGCTTTCTATAGCGGCCGAACGCTGCAAGCAGAAATAATCCTTACGGTGTATAGATGTGCGTTTCTTCGATAGTACATTATGTCATATTTGATGTTCCAGGGACCTAAAATCAAACAACATATTCCTGAGAGACGACTGGTCTGTGAAGATCGGAGACTTCGGCTTGGCCACGGCCAAGGTGCGGTGGTCTGGTAAGTATCATAATTTGAATTAATTTCTTCTTCTTACAAATCCCAGTGCAGATGAAGTGCCTGTAACTCTTTTACGAAAAACACAGTGAATTCGACTTCCAAGGTCCACTCATATTCCGAACCTCTGAATAACAATGTAAAATTAAATAACTTTGCCTAAATGTAAATCTTTTTTTAATTTTTTCGATTTTACTCGTGTTTATTTTTTGTTTGCCTGACCAGTTTCAAACTCAAAGCTTTTAGTTATGAACTTATCTATCCAGTGTTCAGATTTTTATATTATCATCCTGTTCTAGAAAACTCAACAGCAGGCGGCATCCAATGGCAGCAACCAACCGGTTCCATCCTATGGATGGCCCCCGAAGTGATCCGCATGGACGAGCCCGCGCCCTACACCTTCCGCTCCGACGTGTACGCGTACGGCATCGTGCTCTACGAGCTCATGGCCGGCGAGCTGCCCTACGCGCACCTTAATAATAAGGACCAGGTAATGTAGGGCCAGATAAAGCTTAAATGCCCATAAAGCGAGCGTTGTTCTACACCGAAATATCAAAACACCGGTGTAAAAGATGATTTACATGACGTCGACTGCCGTCATGTGACGGCACCACATCTTTCCCATGTTAAACATAGAACCAGGTAACCGATCAAGCGTTTTACATCAATACCACCGTTCAGTCGAAAAACATCTACTGCTGGACATGGCCTACCCCATGCATCATCATAACAACCGATCCTCGCACCCAAAGGATTCCCGGGACCTTCAACAAATGCCTTAGTTTTCATACTCACTCGATCCCGTAAACGTACGTCAATTTGTATGAAATAATTAATTACCCATTATTGTCACTAGACAGCGTTTATTCGGTTTAGGTACAAATTGAAGTTTATATTGACGCGATCCAGTAATAAATTATAAAAATTCGTCCGCGCCACCACTCAAGACCGATAGACGCAGCGCTAGTGTCTATGTCATTGCATCAAATTGTATTTTTTTTAAAGTTGTGGCACTCCGGGAGTGCCGACAGAAGTGAAAATTTGAACAAGATCGCCTTGGTGGAAGAAAAATACATTGGTTCGTAACCTGATCTAAATAAAGAGCACAATCGCGTTTCCAAAAAATAACACTTCCGAAACCTTTAAAGTAAAAATACTTGCGTAGAACATTGATCTGTAAAGTAATGTAAATAAAGAGCAGAATCGCGTTTACTAAACCTTTAAAGTAAAAATACTTGCATAGAACATTGATCCGTAAAGTAATATAAATAAAGAGCACAATCGCGTTTACAAATCTCAAAAATGCCCAACGCGCCTAAAGAAGTTTTCACTTCAAAAACAGTTGCAGAAAGGAGGCAATGTAGTTCCACAATTTTCCGCCGGACTTCAGTGGTGGCGCGGACTCTAGGCCCTCAGACCGTCGAACCACCTTAGCAATTATTTATCTTTTCAGATCCTCTGGCTGGTAGGTCGCGGTAACTTACGACCCGACGCCCGCCGCCTCCGACAAGACGCTCCACAAGCCTTGAAACGCCTATTTGAGGACTGCATCAAGTTCGACAGAGAACAACGGCCTCTCTTTCGTCAGATCCTGGCCTCACTAGAGTCCATGCTGCGAGCCATGCCGAAGATCACGCGCAGTGCCTCGGAACCGAACCTGAACCGACAGCTGCATGCCTCCGATGATTACTTGAGCTATAGCTGTGCCTCGCCCAAGACGCCCGTCAACTTCCAGTTCAATACTGATACCAGTTTTCCTGCGTTTTACGGGTATGTAAATCGATTACAATTGGCCGTCTGAAGTCATTTTACAAAGGAATTTTGGTACGGAATTTACGCATTTTTTACAAAAAAAATCGGCCTGCCAATTTATAAGTATCTAATTTACCAATAAGTTTGCTAAAATGACACTGAATGACCGAATTTATATCGCTAAATCGTTTGATACATTTTTAAATTGTTGTAAAATAAAATTGTAAAATGCAGCATTTTCTTTGTCAGCATCCCAGTGCCGAACCAGCGGCACCCGTAGGGGTTGCTGAAGGGCTACGACTAGCCAAGCAGCGCGGCCGGCGCATGCGCGTCACGCGACACGTGCGCGACACGACACACGTGCGCGACACACGACACGTGCGTGACACGCAACACGTGCGCGACGCTCGCCACACATGCCGCGCGCGCTGCGTAGCTCTTCACAATCATCATGGCGATATAATGCACCTTAATTACGTCACAGTTGGCTAAGAGCTAGCCTTGCTCCGGTATGATACTATGAAGTTTTAAGTTTACAAGACTTGCGGGAACTCGTTGGGCTCAATGCGCGTTCGCGGCGTCGTAAACTTAAAAATTCGGTTTCAGACTACATTAGTCAGAATTTTGAAGTAAAATGTGGCAGATTCACCAAATATTGAATATTGTTGTCTGATGAAGGTTTCATAGTATCATAACGGCCTTGGCTAGACAATCGAATCAAACAGTTCCAAAAACCAATTTGTGTATAGTTAATTACTTCAGTGTAAAATGTGATAATGCCGACAAGGACAAAATGTGAGACAGTATTTTAAGTATGGCTTACTATAGTTGAAGTGTGAGTGTTTCTATCGTGGAATTGTGGTGGATACCTGCAGGATGCAAGACACGAGCTTCTATCGCGATGCTGTTCAGCAGCTGGTTTACCTTAGTCAATAATCAGCTGGGACTTTGAACAAGCGGATTTATTTGCGACGCTATAACAGCGAACTGGACCAAAGTCACTTTTTAGAAGCGTCAAGCTGGTCCTACGCACCTTTGCGTCAGACCCGAGGCTTTGTCGGCTTGTGGGGTTTGGTGAGTAGAATGCTTTAGGGCCAGCTGGCCTACATTTATTTGGACACGAAAATTTTAGATTCTGTGTGGTTACACTGATGTTTTATCGTCTCCCCTGCTATCTTTCCAAGTAAAGAATCAATCATAAGTTCGATTTTTCTATGACCGTTCACGTCTGAATAGTAACTTTGGTTGTCAGTTCCTAGTATAGCAGTCATTCGGAATAAGATTCTACTGTCGATATGGTCACGATCTCGGATTGTATATTATCATTATTTATTGTATAATTTATTGAAAATTATTTATTCTTACTTCTGTCCAAATTGTTGATACAATGTGAAAATTACTAATACGAAAATATTTATCGAAATAGTGTCGCTCAGTACATGGCTAATTTTATTGGAAAAGTCAAACTAAAATTATTCTTATTGTCTAAAACCAATTGTGTCTCATACTATAAGTAATGTTATAGTATGAGACAATTGGTTATGAGAGGCACATAGAATCAATGAGCGCAATTTTAACAATTATTCTAAAATGAATGATTTATAAGTATAGAAATAGCCCACGCCTTTTAACTAGATACTATTATAATAAACATTGGAATGTTGCATCTGACCGAAGTAAGTTGAGTATACTAGCTTGCTACACTGGTACGATAATATCCTGAACTCTGAAGCAGTCTTATGTAACCTGCCCATTTAAATAGATTTTAGATAATAAAGGAAGTCCCATACATTATGTCATGTTTGACTGGATCCGTCTATCGAGTGCGATTTTTAATCGTAAGTTAAAATCCCACTTTATCTACAAAATCGTTGACAAAAGCGACGCAGACGCAACTGTTAAATCTGACGTTATTTTTCTGATATAAATAAAATATTTTTGTATTATCTCAATACAGAACATTAAGTGATAGTAATAATGTATGTTTTAAAAGTATTATTTGTACGATATAGTTGTAACCGAGTCGTGTCGAGACATAAATGTAATTTATTCGTAATTATTGTAAATAATTAATTGTAATAAAGACCGTAGATTAATGTCTGACGATTAAGAATCTTGTGTATACAGTATAATTAATTTTAAAGCATAACTATTAACTCTAAGAACACAATAAATTATTGTTTCAATTTATTTTACTTGTTTTTTCTGCATTGGATACTTCTATATTTTTAGGGTTCCGTACCTCAAAAGGAAAGAAAGGACCCTTATAGGATCTGTCTGTCCGTCTGTCACAGCCAATTTGTTCCGAATCTAATAGATCGCCTAAGTTGAAATTTGGTATACATATCTGTGACCCAAACACGGACGTATAATGAATTTTGATTATGGGGGTCACTTTTCGGGGGCGTATTGAAAAAATTTAAGCGAACGTTTTGGAAACTGTACTGTGTGACATATCAAATGAAAGGGCTTGTTGCGAGGATCTCAAATATATATTTTTATATAATTTTTAAGAAAATTTACCAACACCCGAAACTACCCAGCATAAAATTTTTAAAAAAATTCAAAAAATTGTTATACAGGGCGTCCCAAAATTATGGGACATGAAGGGAAAGTACCTTAAATATCGTAGATAGGGTATTTTGCTGAAAGAAGACTTTATGTTATTTTTAAAAGTTAGTAATTCTGCATTCAAAGATTTTCTAAAAATTACTTGCCTCGTCTGTTAATCGAACCGACTTAAATGTAAAAAAAAAAAACACCCCTACTTTTATGATGCCAATCGAAAGAATGGCCAAAAAATAATAACTCTTCTTAAGTAACATAGTATTTTAAAAGAAAGGAACAGCGTGAAATTAATCATTTTAATCAAATTAAAAACATACATGAAACTGCCGTAGTCAATTAAGTTGGTATTTTTTTGTAAATTAATTAATTAAATGCTCAAAATGTGATCCCTCTTGTCTTACGCAAATCGCCAATCTTTTAATGAGTCCGCTGCCTGTTGATTTTCTTATCATTTTATGGTGAATACTCGATATGATATGGCACAATTCTGTTTGTAACTCGCCCACGTTCTCGTATCGCTTTTTGTATAGCATCTTTCCCGTATCCCCAAAAGAAGAAATCGAATGGTGTAAGGTCCGGGGATCTGGCCGGCCATCTAATCGGTCGATTCGTACCAATTCTATGCTATAAAGTATTTTATGAAGTGGGTACTTATTTACGAATAATCAATGCTATCTATGGAATGATAATATCCCTACTTTTCGAACGTCGTCGTCGGCAATCAATAACTTTCTTGAAATTTGACTCAAACATTTTACGTTGCTCGTTTCTTTTAAAATACTATGTTACTTAAGAAGAGTTATTAGTTTTTGGCCATTCTTTCTATTGGCATCATAAAAGGAGGGGTGTTTTTTTTTTACATTAAAGTCGGTTCGATTCCCAGACGAGGCACGTAATTTTTAGAAAATCTTTGAATGCAGAATTACTAACTTTTAAAAATAACATAAAGTCTTCTTTCAGCAAAATACCCTATCTACGATATTTAAGGTACTTTCCCTTCATGTCCCATAATTTTGGGACGCCCTGTATACTTATAGATTACAGGAAACCTATAAGAAGTCTATGGTCTTAAAATAACATGGTAAATCTCCCAATATTGTGCGTACAAACTTACATTTGCAGTTGGGAATGTATGGGAGATCATGTTTTTCAACTACAATATTAAGTTTGTCCATGGGATAAATTCATCCCAACTACGGAACCCTTTATTGTGCGTGGTCCAACACGTTCTTGGCCGGTTTTTTTTTGAATGACCAAAAGCGTTGGTAGAGGTTGGAGTATAAGAATATTGGTGAAGAGTGGGCGTTTTTGGGGGGCTGTCTTATGTAATTTTGACGTTCGAAAAGTGCTGATTCTCAGCCTAGTTTGAATCATAGACATATTTCTATTTCAATGGTTTGAATAAATGACTTGATTTTTTAAATTCTTGACTAGTTTCTGCCCGCGACTTCGTCCGCGTGAAATTTCTTGTTCCCGCGACCCACCCCACCGCATCGCATCGTATTGCCCACTCGCACCATTACTTAATTTTTGTTTAACGTTCTTTCTGACTTTTTCCTTTTTGCTCGGCCCCTAAGGGTCGTAGCGTGATGTTAAATAGCCTATAACCTTCCTCAAGAAATGCGAAATTAGAATGTTATTAGATAGATGGTAAAGCCCGTTGTACACGGCACGGGTTCTTTACGGTACGGCGCGGCGTATTTCCAATTTATACAAGGCTAGATTGCAGCCATAGGAAACTGCTCGCGTATACATTGTAATGCTATTTTTAAATCTGATTACAATGTATACACAAATTTTGCGTATTGCTCGTGTATAGTTTGTAACGTGGGCGCGTGCATCCCTGGTTCCAAACTATACTACATCACTTACGCCTGACAAGAGTTTAAAAAAAAAAAAACAAAAGTGTGAACTGGGTGAAATGGCCTAGGTTAGGTTAGAACTGTGACCAACCGCGCGGAAGCCGAGCAAGCGCGGCGTAAGGCGTGGGCGACGTGGGCCACCGCCTACGGCCTCGCGGTCTGAGGGGCCTCGCACCTCGAAGGTGCTTTACATAAAAGAAAAGAACGCGTCGAAAAAAATTTCTTACTCGTCCTAAAACGATAAATATACTAACACGAGCCCTCCAGGAGGGTTCCCGGCACTGAACGTGTTAAAGCTTAAACGCAAACGGATCCCTGAATAGAAAAATGGTTTTCACAGACCCGCAATATTTTTGAACGGCCTATCCTATAACTCGACCTCTAAACTGTTCAACTGTTTTTTTGTTTTCGTCTTCTTGCGAGGGCCTCGCGAAATGTACCTCGCCCACATCATATTTTGATTTTGCCCCGACACTGCAGGCAGGCTATTTAATATTAGCGCAAGGTGCATTACGTCGGAAACAAGTTGGTTACCAGTTCACAATTTCTCGTAATCTAAACACGATTAGTCCATATGCGTAGGTACTGGCGCTGTATATTATGGAATGAGGTAGTTAATTTGGTCACTACGAAGTATTTGCGTACTACTCTTGTATAGATTGGAAGACCTTGGTAAAAAAGTGATTTCCAATCCATACGCGATTAGTTAAATACCCTTGCGTTCTGGCCTTGTATAGGATGGAAAGACGCTACGGCGCGCTAGCTGCAACGTAGAATTATCGTGTGATGTATATGCGCATACGGCGACGGTACCGTGTCGTAGTGCCGCGATGTCTGTCAACAAGCTTCCATAGTGATCCATACATGACACGACCGTGCCTACACACGGCGAATCAAGTAGTTTTTCAAGGCAAGAAAAACGTGTGTGTACAACATTTGTTCACCGCACCGTGAATAGGACGTCAATGATTTGTTATTTCACTATATGTTGCACCGGTTGACGTCATCACGTCAGCGCCGGCTATCGCTGAAAACCAGCGCTGGGGCTCTGTCTCGCATGGGGTCGCAGCTTTATGCTGAACGATGGCCGTTTTGCGTGGATGTGACGCATATTTTCCCCCAATTTGTTACGAGTATTTACGTTTTTTTTTAATAAACGAATTTTCTTTCTTTCTTTCTTCTCAACGAGAACGAGATGACGACGCCGAAGTAGCGACAGTACATATTTAGTAAAGCCCCTAATAGAGTAGGTACACGTTGGGCGAGCCCGTCGCTCGGTTAACATGTACCTACTGGGCCTTTTTGCGTGATTTGCGTGCTGAGCGCGCTCAGCCAACGGGCTCGCGCGAGCCGTCCAACGTCTACTCGGGCTCGGGGCTTTAGGGCTTATACGTTTCAACATTTTAAAGAATTCGCGGAAATGGTTTCATAAATTCACCTCTACTCACATCGTTTCCGTGGTGTAGCGGTTATCACATCTGCCTAACACGCAGAAGGCCCCCGGTTCGATCCCGGGCGGAAACATAGCTTTTTGTGTTATTAAATAACTGGTAACAGCATGTTGCAATGATGAAGAAAATCATTCTATTTCTTTTTTTGCGATCGAAGCTTAGCTTTTTGATCGTTTGAATAATCTATATTATACAAAAATGAAATGCTGTTCGTTGGTAAGCGCATTACTTGAGAACGGCTGGACCGTTTGGCTATTTTTGAAATGAAAACTTGAGCGATTATTGGTGGTAAACAACTTATGGATTCGTGTAATGCTGGGCTATATAATACAGATGTCGTTAATACCAGTTTAAAGTTTTCACTTCTATCGGCGGCGGTCCCCATGACTGTTTTCAAATGTTCGTAAATAGAGTCCAAATTAGGTTTATAAGGAAAGCAAAATAGGAAAATAGTCCCAGAAATTTTCTAATTCTGGAAAAACTGAAAGTACTTTTTTCTATTGAATTATTGAAATTTGGACAGGACGTCTGTCGGGTCAGCTAGTAATTGATTAAAAATGAAAACAATATTAAATTCAACGAGCCAGTTTATTTCATAATATTCGTCACGCACAACATAATCATCTCTTTATATCTAACAATGCTGGTATTTCGTAACTATCCCACAATTATTAGCCCTTCTAATTATTTTTACTTTTATTGTAGTGCCATTTCAATCAAGTATTGGCAAAGTTTAGGGGCCTCACAAAAAGGGTCGTATACGAAATTATGCATAATCTAACAAATATAATATTATAATTATGGTACTTGCTGAAAACTAATGCTATATTTAACACATTATTAGATTTTAAAATAACAAAAATGGATTATAAGTGGTAACATTCCATCCATACAATTGCAAGTTAAATAATTACATAACATGGAATATTCTAATATTAAAATATGTATTCTATGTAAAAACACATTAGCGACGTAATATTTTCTTTCTGATTCGTTAAATAACACTTGAAACCAGCCAGTTCATTTAACATTTGCAAAAGATGATATTTAAGTCGTACGGCGCTATATTAAAGTATCAAAATTATGTATAATTTGTTTTACTATGATACTAAAAGCTTATCAATTGGAATCACTATAATTTCAAATCAGTTCTTGCTTTGTAATAAAAATACCAATAGGTAGGTACTTAATGGCTAAACACGACAATCCAATATTTTGTGAAGTACTAACAAATACTATTTCTTAAAATCACCATTACAACAATTCATTCAATAATTTTTAAGTCCTTATTGCTATTCTGTTCAACTCACATTCATAAATTCATCGTATTGAGCATATTTTTTTCATCAATGCAATGAGGCGAAAGTTTCTGGAGGTACCGGAAGGCACAGCGATGGAAGACCTGTACCCTAATTGTGTAACTTATTTTCGTAATTATTTATAACAATTTTGCCTAAAACAACATTCATTGCGTTATTTACGTTGCTGAGCAGTTTTTTTTTTTTTTCAACTTGTGAAGCAATGGATTAGCAATCTGTTTCAAATCGAAACAGATTGTGTTGTATTACGCAATTAGGGTACTGGTGAACGCCACGAAAATCCGTTGGATGAGAGAAGCACCAGTTATGTGGCGATGGTTGGGAAAGGCCTATGTCCAACAGTGGAGGTCTTTCGATAATCATGAATGAATTTCTAATAAGGATATCGGACCGTCATGTTTAGTAGATACTCAGATCATGGCAATGTATTTTTTTTTTAATGCTGCTAGTATTAATCTGTTTACAAATATACCTACTCTTTTAGGTATCATATCATCACATTGTATTTACCTTTCTTGTACTGTATATTAACTATAATACTATAATTTAATCGTTAGAATCTTCGCTGTCTGCGTCCGCGGCGCTGTCGCCCTCATTCTTGGGTTTCTTCACTTTTTTGGGGCGTATCTCGAACTTGGACAGATGTATCTTCTTCCCGCCGATTTTTGCGTCACCGGCCGTCTTGATTGCCTTTTCTACTGCTTGAGGTCCATCGAATTCGACGAATGCTGTCGCTGTAAATAAAATATGACCAATTAATACACATTCATAACTGGCAAATGTGGGCGTACTGTACACACTTCTGTCTGCCTCCTTGGGAAATATGGGCATGTGCTTTAAACACATACTGTGCACTTCATCTTTATATCGTTCGTTAGACAGGCAGGTGGCCAGCACTACTCATAGGCGGCACTTGAGGACTGGTTTGTAAGGACCTTATGACCAAAGAGGATAGTAATAGTTGGCCTTTATTATCTTTAACCTCTCGAATGCCGTAATTACAGAAACAATTAAAAAACCATTGTGTCTCGTGTAGATCTACGTTCCGGCATACCACGGGTTAATGGTTGAATACTCAAACTCAAATCATTAATAGGCAACTTATGATGTTAGCAGTCTATAGCAGTCTGCCAAGGTGCCGGGAATCATTTGGAAAGCTGTATATTCAGCAGTATACATGTAACATACCCATAGACTTCTTCCCCTTGACGAGATGTCGTATGCTCCTGATCTTGCCGGCTCCCAAGAAGGTGGAGCTGAGCGCCTGGTCTGACAGCTCGGCGTACGAACGCACCACCAACGTGGTCTGTGTTATCGGCAGCCCACGCTTCACACGGATGCGGCTGCCTGCGATGAACACGTTGTTTTCTTTTAGGGCCTGGGGATATGGATATTTTTATTGGTTATTTTATGGTACACAATTTACTTAGAAGGTTAGTTAGGTTGAATAGGTGGCATGAATGAACTTGTGGAGCTTTCAATTCTTTAGGAAAATTAAAAGAGATTTTTTGGAATAAAGTTCTTTAACATGGCTTGCAGTTGGAGTTGACTGGTAGAAATCGTCACATAACGAAATAGCGTTATGTCCCTCCATACAAATTTCTCTCTCTCTCTCTTCAAAGTCAAATCATTTATTTCAAATAGGCACAAAGGCACTTTTGAACGGCTAAATTTAGAGAAAAATATAATTGATTCTAGTTGCCCCTTCCAAAACGTATCGTATGGAGAAGACTGGGCGAGAAACTCCACCGTTACTCTTTTAAAAATGTTTAACAATATTTTGTAAACATTAATTGTATCATTTTATGTAATGAATGACGATGCACATACACACACATAAGAATTAAAAATGAAGCAATGACAGATAAATGAAATAAGTGATAATTAATAAGTCAGAGTGTGAGGTAAAGTAATGACAATTAAATCAATGTTATAAAAATTATAAATTACACATTTGAATTAGCAATCAGTTTGATTTTCTCTAGACTAAATTATCCTATGGCCCAACATGTTTCCAAGCATTCTTATCTTGGATAAAATACTCTAATTTGTAATAACATGCTTATATTTGTAAATTTTTCGTCAGTAATTTTTTTAAATCAGCTGTTCCATACATTTTGACCGCATAGGTATTGCAATTTCTATGAAACAGCAGATTTTTTTTTTTAATAACCGACGAAAAATGTCAACCCAGGAGGGTTCAGAATACGCCAAAAATCTGGCTTGGGGTTCCCGCTTTACGGACACACGGGGCAGGATGGTGGAGGACTGGGCTCTGGAGACAGGCCTGGTCGTCCTAAACCGGGGTTCTGTCCCCACGTGTGTGCGGATGCGGGGTGAATCAGTGGTGGACATCTCGTTCGCCAGCCCCGCTCTGTCGCCGCGTGTAATCGACTGGCGCGTCATAGAGGAGGTGGAGACCTATTCCGACCACCGGTACATCCGGTTTGACGTCTCCACCCAGACCTCGAGCGCGCCGGTCCGACAGGCCCCGAGTGGTCCGCGGTGGGCGCTGAAGCGGCTGGACCGGGAGCTCCTCCTGGAAGCCTCGATCGTGCAGGCCTGGGTGTCATCACCGGACAGGCCTGCCGACATTAACGACGAGGCGGAGTGGTTCCGGGAGGCCATGTCCAATATATGTGACGTGGCAATGCCCCGAGTCCACCCTGGACGCGCTTCGCGCCAGGTGTACTGGTGGTCGCAAGAGCTGGAAGCTCTACGCAGGGCGTGCGTTGCTGCGCGACGCCGGTACGCCAGGCACCGCAGGCTCCGTATCCGTCCTCCGGATACGGAAGCCATTCAGGCGGAGCTGTACGAGGGGTACAGAGCGGCGAAGACCGCCCTCCAAGCGGAGATCCTGCGGGCCAGGGCACTGGCCCGCGAGGAGTTGCTGGAGACTCTGAACAGAGACCCGTGGGGACGCCCATATAAGATGGTGCGGGAGAAACTCCGCCCATGGGCTCCCCCGCTGACGCAGAGTCTCCGGCCCCAGCTTGTGGAGGACGTGGTGAGCGCTCTGTTCCCTTCAAGAGCGGAACATACGCCCCCGCCCATGGCTCCGCCCATTGCGGTGCCCGATGCGGACCACACCGCCGACGACGACGACGATGCTCCGGAGGTGACCGAGGTAGAGATGAGAGTGGCGGTACGCAGGATGAGTGCGAGGAATACCGCCCCAGGACCCGATGGCATACCCGGAAGGGCCTGGGTCCTGGCCATGGGGACTCTCGGGCCTCGACTGAGAGGGCTCCTAAGCGCATGCATGGAGAGGGGCCAGTTCCCACTTTGCTGGAAGACTGGGAAACTGGTCCTCATCAGGAAGCCGGGGCGCCCAGCGGACTCTCCGTCCGCCTATCGGCCCATTGTGCTGCTCGACGAGGTGGGCAAGCTCTTTGAAAGAGTCATTGCAGACCGCCTCGTCGGGCAGCTGGTGCGAGTGGGGCCGGATCTGGCGGACGGCCAGTTCGGTTTCCGCAGGGGGCGCTCTACGGTGGACGCCATCATGCGCGTGCGGGCCCTCACGACAGGGGATGCTGTGGCCCGGGGTGGGGTCGTCTTGGCGGTGTCTCTAGACATCGCCAATGCCTTTAACACCCTGCCCTGGAGTTGCATCAGGGAGGCACTTCGGTATCACCGGATGCCGACCTACCTCTGTCGTGTGGTCGAGGCCTATTTGACAGACAGGGCTGTCATCTACCCCGGTCACCAAGGAGAGTGGAACCGGCGAGAGATGTCGTGCGGTGTCCCACAGGGATCGGTCCTGGGGCCGCATCTGTGGGACATCGGATACGACTGGGTGCTGCGCGCCGACCTCCCTACTGGCGTCAGCGTCGTTTGTTACGCTGACGACACGCTGGTCCTGGCGCAGGGGAGGTCGTACCAGGCGGCGGCCGACTTAGCGACACGCGGGGTTGCGACAATCGTCGACAGAATCCGGCAGCTGGGACTCGAGGTGGCCCTGCACAAGTCCGAGGCCATGGGTTTCTATGGTCCTCGTAGTGCGCCACCGTCGGGTTCCCAGGTATTGGCGGGAGGGGTTCACATCGGCGTCGAGTCGACGATGAAATATCTGGGACTCGTCCTCGATAGCCGGTGGAACTTCGTGGAGCATTTCCGACGTTTGGCTCCCAGACTGGACCGGGCCGGGGCTGCCTTGAAGCGGCTCCTGCCCAATCTGGGAGGTCCAAACGCCTCCTGCCGGAGGCTCTACGCGGGGATCGTGCGGTCCATGGCCCTTTACGGGGCGCCGGTGTGGGCGCCTTCATTGAGGCGGCAGCCAGGCCGCCGGCTGAACGCGTCCCAAAGGGTCATGGCCATCCGGCTGGCCCGAGGATACCGCACGGTCTCCTGCGAGGCGGCGAGCCTCCTTGCCGGAGTACCGCCATGGGATCTGGAGGCAAAGGTCCTCGCGCACATTTGGGAGTGGCGCGAGGAGGCGAAGCGCCGGGGCTTAACTCCGATGCCGCAAGAAGTCGCGGCACAGCGGACAGAGCTCCGGCGGGATCTCATGGCGGAATGGAGACTGCGATTGTCGCAACCCAGCGCTGGGCACGCCACAATTGAGGCGATAAGACCCCTCTTTGAGGAGTGGCTAGAGAGGCGCCACGGCGTCCTCACCTTCCGCCTGACGCAGGTACTCACCGGACACGGCTGTTTCGGGAGGTACCTGTTCAGGATAAAGCGGGAGGAAACGCCCGGGTGTCGTCACTGTGTGGATCGCCCGGAGGACACGGTGGAGCATACGGTGGAGGTCTGCCCGGCTTGGGCAGGGCATCGCCGTGTCCTCGTGGATGCGATCGGCGGCGGTGATCTCTCGCGTCCGGCCCTGATTCGGGCCATGCTACGGAGCGAGAGGAAATGGGAGGCCGTCACCTCTTTCTGCGAAGCAGTAATGCTCGCGAAGGAGGAGACGGAGCGCGTGAGGGAAAGGCAAATTTCGCGCCCTCGCACCCCTAACCGCCGCAGCAGGAGACGCCCTGGGCGTCGGGAATCGCAGGAAGATTTCCGGCCACCGTAGGCGCGGGCTTGCGGACGGTGAGCAATGGGTAGCTCGCCGTCCGATAAGGACCAAGCCCGGGTCGACGGCGCGTTGTGTTCCACGCGCGCCTCAAAGAGATGTCAGCAGAATTGACGGGGTCCGCTAGGGCCAATGCCAATGCCGGGGGTTCGAAGAAAACCGATAGGGAAATCGTGGCCCCCGGCAACATGGCATAGGAAGGAACACGGGTGGGTTTTAGTCAGTAAGAGTCTGACACGCCCTCCCGCTCCACCCAGAGCGGGAGAAGTTATTTGATAATTTCCCACCCAAAAAAAAAAAAAAAAAAAAAAGGAGGGTTCAGAATCATGTACTGAATCCGTGGTTTCAGTTTTCGCGTCGATATGCCACCCTGTATGTGTACTTAAAAAAACAAAATATATTGCAATCTATCACTCTCTGTCTCTTTATATTTATATACGAGTGTGTGTGTGCGTGCGAGTATCGCACTTATCGAAACTTCGTTCCTGACAGGGGTCCCCGACCGCTCACATTTTGACATGTTTCCATTGAATGCCATATCCTGGAAATGCTGTTACAAATGTGTAGTGTTTAATCAAGCTCAAATTCAAGCACGTAACAAATATTTATTCTGGAAGTATAGTTTTTTGTATAGGTTACCTCTTCCGCAGCAGTATCACTGTAGAAGTTTAGGGTAGTAGTAAATACAGGCTTTGACTCTTCTGTTGGGTATACCTCAGCAATGCTAGAACAAATAAATGGGATTATCACATTTTTTTATACATTCAATTTCTTTTTAGGGTTCTCTATCCGAAGGATGCCAAATGGAACCCTATTACTAAACCTCTGTTGTCCGTCTGTCTGTCAGCGGGCTGTATCTCATGAACTGTAATGGGTAGACAATTGAAATATTCACAGGTTGTGTATTTCTATTGCAGCTATAACAACAAATAATAATAAAAGTAAAAAATTAACAGGGGTTCCCATACAAGAAAAGTGTTTTTTTTTAAATATTGTACAATGGTACAGAATCCTTCCTGTGCGAGTCTGACTCGCACTTGGTCAGTTTTTTTAACAGGTAATCTTAAAAGTCCTACCCAATTTTCCTAATTAATCCATGTTTGACAAAGTGGTCTGTAAGCAACTTCTTATAGTTCAACATGATAGAGATGGGCAGGTTCTCCACAATCACAGTGTGTGCCAAGCCCTCCTCGTCCGCATCTCCCTTCTTATCCTTGTTCCATTTCCTCTTTTTCCACTTTATCTTCTCTTTTACTTCTTCACTCTTTTCTGAATCCTCCTTAATGGGCTGATCACCTTTAGGTTTTTTATTCTTGTTGAACTTTTGTTTCAACTTTTTACGCTTGTCCTTGTCAACCACAGTCATGTCATCAAGCAAGTTTGTCAATGTGTGTGCATTGTCTCCAATACTGAGGTTCTCCAGGTCCTCAGCTATATCAGGTTTACCATCTTGTTTACGTGATTTACGAGTCGGCTCCCCTTCAGCCTCAGTGGTGTCAGCAGGTGGGGACTTCACCTTCTTCTTTTTTAGTTTTTTGATTTTGGTTTCAGATGAAACCTCACCATTATTCTCTGCATCAGTTGGTTCTATACTTTGTTCAGATTTTGGCTTCTTCACTTTTTTAAATTTCTTCTTTTTCTCTTTAGTTTCTAGAGTTTGAACTTGAGCATCTGCAGGTGGTGACTCTCCTAGCATTTTTTTAGTTTTATTAAACTTGGCTGACTTTTTCTCAAGTACAGTACCTTTACTGTTGTCCACGTCCATCTTTGAACTGTTAACTTCAGCTGCTTTGTTCTCTTTTTCAGATTGTTGGTACTTTTTGAACTTTTTGAAGTTCTTGCTTTTGTCTTTGACAACTGTTTTGGCAGTGGTCTCAGTTTTTTTATTAGCTTGGCTGTCATCAGACTTGGTCCTCTTCACCACAACTTCCTCGTGGTCCTCTAGCATAAAGCTGACGGACTTGTTTCTCTTCTTGGGCTTACTGCTAGATGCATTAGACCTGGCACTGTCGAAAGACTGCTCAGTTGGCGATATAGTTTTCATGATGGATTTGACTGATTGATTTTTACCACTTGTGTTAGGAGTAGAAGTAACTTTAGAATCGTCAATAGAGCTTCTCCGAGGTAAACTTGGGCTTAAATTAGAACCATCAATGTTGATGTGCGATATGTCTATTGGCTCTTGTTTGCTCCGTTTTTTGTTTTTATTTGGTTTCAGTTCGCGTTTGGGGGTACTTATCTTGGCTTTTGTAGTTTCCTTGTTGGTAGTTTCATCAGATGTTCGTTTCTCAAGAACTTTATTCGTTTCAGTAACAGATTTGTAAAGACCAACAAAGTCTAAAGTTTTGTCTGAGAGAGTGTGTTTTTCAGCAACACTTGGTTTCAAGTCGAATGACTTGGACTTCATTTTTATCGCTTACTAGCCCTTCTCAACTTGAAATATAGTTAGACACAATGAAATAACACATGATAAAAGACACACGGACGTGCAGAGAATATTTATAGGTTATGTTTTGCACTCGCAGCTGCCATTCTGCAAATCAAATGCCAGGGAGGGGGTGCACAGTGCTAAAATGCCAACAAGTAGTGATGCCAATGCCAACAGAGTGCTAATTAGGTTACATTACATGCTCTGTGGTGCTAACTTCCATACGAGTGCATACTCTTAGTATTATGAATAGTTAGCCCACGTACGCACGGACGTAAAAATATCACGGCGGGTTTTTATCGCGCACTAGATTTACAATACTCGGTGTTGAGCCAAGCATTGAGAATCCAACAGAGTACATTCCAGCGTGTCGAAAAAACATACTGTTGGATTTTCAACTCTTGGCACTTAACAGAGCGTTGAAAATCCAATATGCGAAAAAATCGCCGCGGGGAATAATAGTGTTCCCATTCCATGGATTAGGTTTGTACAGACGCCAGCACATCAAGCTACTACAATCTGTCAAATTTATTTAATAGATTTTCAACTTTATCGCTGAAACATAAGGTTCAAAGTTGATTAGGAAAATTTGACAGTTTCGGGTAGCTTGATGTGCTGGCGTCTGTACATATAGTTACTTTACTCTTTGGTTTGTACAATCGTTTAAAATATGTATAAACCACAGACAGAACACCCCAACCTAGCTTCAATATTGCCACTCTATCCTTCTCCGAACAACTATTGCGGTTAAAAACTGAAAGGTCATCATAGGTGGCAGCACAGTTGTCTGTAGACAAACTGCTATCGTAGTGTTTACGTTTACTTTTGTGTCAATCACAAATTATACGAAAACTAGATACTTAAGTATGCGACTTGGAGTGTGACACTATTAAAAGACGAGCTAAGGACAGGGGAAGCGTCTACCACTGGTAAAAAAACTTAAAAAGTAACTTTCATGGAAAAGTCGATAAATTATGAACGTTTTATAATTTATTGGATTTTTGTGTTTGTTGACTTTAAGTTCTTTTTTGTTAAAGACTGGAGGCGTACGACAGAAATAACCCGATCAGAATTGAAAACCAACTCGAGGATGATCTTCCTACTGAAAAACTTCAGAGATGTTAATTCTAGCACTGTTCTAATATTTATTACAAAACACCCACACCTTTAATTTACAATAATATCACTTCACAAGTGCCTGTAGGTTGTAGCGGTTACACCGCCACATACGAACTACGCATCATAGACATGACGTCACACAAATCCTGCATCGCGCAGTTAGAGTTTACCGAGCGATCGACATACATACAAGATTTCAACTTCAAACCGATGGGCAGTTGCTCACTAGACACAACATCCGTCTGGTCGGAGGATCCTTCCTTTTCTATGGTGAATAAGTGAACTTAACACCCTGTTCCTCATACCACTAAAAGGTCAAGAAAACACAGTTAGTTCTCTTGGGAGCATCACTTGTTTACGAATTTCACCCATAAATGTCTTCAGGTTTCAAAAGGATAGCACTAAAGGTCTCAACGAATTATCGGTTTTCCAACTGTTTTTTGGAAAGGTCTCTTCCACAGTTTTCGTCTTTTAGCATCTTTGGCAAATACATAGATCCCCGTACTTTTGCAGTTACACAGCTGCGCAAGAGTTAATAAATAAATTATACTTAAAAGAAATAGCTTGTTTAAAAAAAATGTATGGATAGTGACAGCTAGCTGTCAAATTCTTAGACGCTGGGTAGTAGCGACATCTGAAGTGAGCAAGTGGCAGTTTTAATAGTGGTAGGTTACATAAAATAGTAATTCCATGATTTTCTTATTCCCAAAACTGATATGATTTTCTTGTTATTTATTTCTTGGTATTTTTATTTCTTGGTTTGGTAAGCACGAGGTCCTGGGCAGATTCCCGGGTCAGGCAAAATGTTATTGGGGTTTCCATCTGGAATTTCTCAGTAGCAGCCCAGAATCTTGATTTGTGCCCGGTTGATGGCAACAGACTCGCCCCCTATTACGTGGGACTTAAACATAACTGGCGAAATGTGCGTGTACCACTACACTCTACTGGATATTTAATTTATTTATTTAAATCAGATACAGTGATCCATATTTATGTTAGTATACCTACTTTAAAATTACGTTAGTACTTAATCAAAGGTTAAAATATATGCCACAATAATAATTATTATAACTATAACTAATATTCTCGAATAGTAGTAATATGTCACAAGTAGGTACATTATTTATGCACGCACGGTGATACCTGGCGATTAATTTTTATGTTATTTAATAATATTTATTCTTATAATTCGTTGTATAATTGTTTTATAATTCTAAGTACTGTTTATTTTATTTTCTTACCTATTTATTATTTACAAATTACTGAACCTGACTTGATTTCCGTTCGTCTTTTTCGGGTGACCACTGAAAATCAGCGCTGTGCTGTGGGTCCCCCATAGCACAGCATCATGCTGAGTGAAAGCCTTCTTGTCACAGTCATGACGTGCAGCTGCCGACTATTTCTGTTTTATACTCATGTTTGCATAATTATTATGTATGTACCAAGTTATACCTATTTTGTTTTCTGCTTGCTTATTTTTGTTTTTGTATGCACGTGTTTCTGTGACAAATAAATGTATTTTTCTTTCTTTCTTACTATAGGTACACCTCTGCCTTTCCCTTCAGGGAAATACAGGCGTGATTATATGTTATTATCGTTAGCCCAAGGGCGGAAGAAACTATCCGCCATAAAAGTTTAGTTGGGCTGGGCAGCACATAATCGTACATTCTCGATCGATATCTCTATATTATGTCAAATGTCGTGTTTTCAACAGTACGTCCCACTCTCTTTCTCCTCGGTCCGGTCCTCCAAAACTGGAGATTGAAATGATTGTTAAAATATTAGTCCACTTAGTTTGCTTGGTTCTGCAGGCAAGTAAGCAAGACATGAAGCGAATAACAAGATTCACAGAGAAAGGATAAAATCCTTCAAAGCCATTCATTTCGTGGGGTATGGGCCTCGCGACATAAGTAATGTAAAATGAGGTTGACTAAAACAACCAATGCAATGGATAAAAATCACCAACAGTGTTATTATGTGTTGTATTAAATATTTTTAACATCGCCAATAATATTGACATACATAATAATATATATATATATTGTACACCCCATGGGTATGTTACAGTGATACAAAAATATTAACTGTAAGAACTATCTTTTCACCTGTAACAAACTATGAATAAATGAATATGAACATGAATATGACCCAAGATGTCGAGGGGGAGTGCACAATATGGGCGCTGGCGGGTAACAATAATTATGTGATAAAAGCGAACGAAACCAGGGTCGAAATTTCATCGGATAGGTTCGGTTTTCTTTTGACCATATTCATAATCATACAGAAACAGATGGACTTATTTGACAACATATTTATGGTCGTTTTACAGCAATCACGAATTCAACTGATGCAAGATTGGTCGTCTAAGGGGGACTTTTGAGATAGATTTTTATTGATTTTACGGGAAGTTTGGATCCGTTCGGATACGTCTAAAATTATTCTAGAAATGAATTTTAATACGGCAACACCACTAACCTCACTTTTTAAAATCTATTTAATGGCGGATGCGCTTGCGTGATGCCGGTTTCGTGTTATTATTGCATATAGTTTGGCGTCTTTTCCTGTGGATTTGTGATATCATTGATTTTACTTGTTAATTCGCGTTTGGTGAGTAAAACTTTCAATCATATTCTAAAATATTCAACCAGGATTGCGAAATGCCATTGTAACAAGTTATTACGAGGTAACGCTTCGGGTTCGTGAATTTTCCACTCGAAATTAAGGCATGCTTCATGGCGCGTATGGCTTGTTATGATGTATTTACCGTTATCTGTGATGTTACACATGGTTAAAATTAGCTCATCTGCTAAACAAAGTACATTTTCTGCGTTTCTGCGTAATAAGATGATTCGCGCGTTAGTAACTGCGCCCTTGAGATCTGAGAATAGGCGCCAAGTGTTGTAGATAAGTTTTAGCAAAAAATAGATATGGCGGGAAACATTGCCACTGAGAGCGTGACGGATTGCACGACTGATTGCTTGAGTCGGTTCTTGTGTTTATTACAGCTGGATAGTCATAATGGTAGCCCAGAAGAAAGGCCGCGGCGCTAAGAACCAGGCTGCGAAGGCGAAGGCCGCCGCCCAAGCCGCGGAGGAACAAGCTCCCGAGATGGAGACCACCGAGCCTGTAGAGGCGGAAGACAACAACGGCGAGGCCGAACAGGCGGAGCAAGGCGACGAGTCGACGGCAGGCGACGCGGGCGGCGCCGAGGGCAGTGGGGACGCCGACCAGAGCCAGGAGATCACTGAGGGCGACGCCGGTGGTGATGATAAGAAAGAAGACAAAGTCGAGTCTGGTAAAATACTAGTTGAGAACCTCCCGTCGACCTACCTGTTCGACTACCAGGAGAAACTCAAAGAGTTGTTTGCAAAACATGGAGAAGTTACCAACGTCAAGTGAGTATATCCGTTTCACAATACCAGCTATGTAACTGGAACATACAACTTACCAACATTCAAATATCAGTCCCTGAAATATTATAAACTGTTGAAATGAATCACTATTTGTATTTCTAATTCAAGTTGATTAGTATATGATAATGTGTGATGTGTTCTCGAGGAACTAGCAAGCTGCTCTCAGAACACAGCATCACTGGCTCGACTGTACGGAGTATTAATGAGACAAATTTTCTTTCTTTTTAGACGTGGTCCAATCATTGTAACTGAACTGACCACAACTCCGACATTATCGGCAATAGTCGAATTCAAAAACAAAGAGTCTCTGGAAAAGGTAAACAAAAGTTTATTAACATTTTATATTTTATACTGAAAAGTGATTATGTAGATATTAGAATTTTATTAGCCTGCTTCTGAAAGAGGCTGTATTTATGGCTAAGACTATTTTTTTTCCAAATTATGTATATCCAGAAATGTTGCCACTTCCCTCAAGTCTTGAGCAGAATGAGTGACTATTTGAATGTTAGAACAGGCTGGTCTTCTACACTTTATGCATCTGTTTGGCAGCTTTGTGTTATCAAAGTAAAGTTCAAAATTAATGATTGATCTTGATGTGATGTAGTAGATCAGCTGATGACCATACTCATGTCCTTTTGTGACGTGTCTTTATGTGTACTTGCAGTGGCAGAGGGTAAGTTTCAGGACTGCTGCAGTGGGCTTCAGGTCTCAAGGATATCATCAAGGTTGTGTGTGCAACATACTATTGTTACAGACATAACTCTTTAGGTGGCATCTGTTTTAAGCATGTTACACTTTTTATGTTATGATTATTATATTAAGCATTAGAATATGTACAATTTAATTTATTATATGGATTATAATTTAAATGGCAATAAACCTGCAATTAAGACATTACAATTATTATTATTTACATTTTATGTATTCATGTATTGCATCTTTATATCAACTCAGTAAATATAGTAATGCTCACAACTGATTCCTCTGTAACCAATGTAGCCCACTGCACAGCCTTGTTGGTAAGTAGAACTCCAGATGTATTGCAAAGCAGTAACATGCTAAATATACTGTGTATGTCCATATCGCGAGGCCGCGGTAAACTCGCGCACTGACAGACTAAACATTCTGCTATGCCTCACGCGGTTGTCATGCCAACTATCAACTTTTGGCGCCTGCAAAATGTTTGGTTTCGAAGTACACACGCGTTTTATTACGTACTAAGATGTAAGTTTTTCCGTATTTGAGGGTCTTATTATTGTTTCGATACTATTTGATAGTAGTTCTTTTTGGGGAAAGTCAGTATTTAAGGCTACAAATTAAACACACACTTTAATAAGTTTAATAATCTGTAATAATTAGGGTTACACACTCAAAGCTAGCTACTGATACATTTTTTTCACAAAAGAAAAGTTTTTAATTTTTTTTGTTAGACTTATAAATAAGTAAGACTAACCTGTCTCTTTCCTTGTTACACAACACAGCCGCAAATAACATTTTACTTTACACTTTAAAATAAACAATAAAACGCCTTCGACACCATACACACTAATTGTAAATTTCCCGTTCGCATTAGTTTACCAGAAATACCACAAGGAAGAATTTCTTGTAAACGAGTGTTATTTGTATATGCGTGGGCGTGTGTCGAATGCAGGAGTCGGGAATCGTTTATGGGTAATAATTTTTACAACTGTTATTTACACTTAGGAAAAACACACCTTAAACATTAGAGAGGTTATTATGATTAGTTGAAAAAATTAACGGACAGTAATTAAATTTTTCGGCGGTTGATAAAATAGTGTGACGGTAAAACATGAACAGATATAAAAAGGGTCGGTTATTTCATCCTACAATGTCAGTAAAAAAATACTCGAGTAGTATAAATGAATGGGCAGTAAAAATGTTGGAATGGGCGATTAGATAAATAGTTCGACAGTTCATAGGTTAGGTTGGCTCTGACAAACCACGCGCGATCCGAATTGTTCGCAGTAACTAAGCCTGGGCATCCCGAACAAATGGGTTAGGTTAAGTTAGAACTATGAAAAACTCCGCGCGAGCCGAGCGAGCCGTGCCGCGGCAGCGGCTAGCGAGCGCTGCTTCCAACTTAGATTTCTTACCGACTAATTCCGATTTGTTAACTGCCCACACACACGTAACTGTCCGTTAGTAATTTTACTGCTCAATTTATTTATTAATTTATTTAATACTTCAAGCACAGAAATGTACACAGGCGGACTTAATGCCATTAGCATTTTGTACCAGTCAACCTTTGGGTGATGCAGAGACAAACAGTGGTAGGTGCAATTACAAAAAAAGGAATAACATAAAAAAAATATAAATATGAAGATACACATACACTTATTACTAACTATAAATATAATGTAAGTATAGGCCTAATTATATATACAAAAATAAGCACAAAAATATACATAAATACATGAATATACTAAATCAAATAAGACAAACAATGGGAAAACATTAACGTCAATTATTTATTAAATTAATCATTTAAATATTTAATATGACTCGTTTTTATTTAGTTTACTGCTCAGTTTTTACTGCCGAACTTGTTAATAAACATGCATCTTTTAATTTTTAATTTACCAAAATTACAACAAACGACTGCTGCTTGAAATCGGTGCCAATTTTATTAGTTTCTATGTTTACTCTTGGTAATCGCCGTATTGTGGTTTAGTTTACACTACACAGTCTGATAGCCAATAAACTATGTGTAGTTTGTACCTTTTTTTTTTTTGGGTGGGAAATTATCAAAAAACTTCTCCCGCTCTCGGTGGAGCGGGAGAAGTCCTTCAGTTGCCATGTTGCCAGGGGCCGCGATTTCCCGTAGTTTGTACCTTGCGATCTAAATGTACTACGTTTCCATCGCTAAACAAACATTCAAGATCGTATTTCAGATCGATACTCAGTCATGAATCTCGATTTAAAACTAGGATTTGTTTCGTGACAAGTATGAAAATGTTCTAGACAGATCTACAACATGGCTGCTCAACCTTTTCTTCTTGATATTTACACTAAAACATAGAAAAAGAAACAACAACAAACACGCAGCTTAAACAAAAAGGCCCGTATTACACAACCTCAGTCAAACCTCAAGCGTCACCTAAAAGTAAAACTAGTTTCATCCAATCAAATGGCTTTAAATTGTAGTTCTAAGTAAAGCTTGAGTCTTGAGTGAGGTTCTGTAATACGGGCCTTAAAGATGAGACAATTCTCATCCCATTAGGTACTCAACATCTCTACATGCACAGTCAGGGAAACGGATTGTTTAGCAAACTGACACCACACAACACAATCAAATCATCTTTCTTTTCAAACGCTAACTAATATGCTCAAACGCAGGCTTTGTCTGAGGAGGGCACGGTGATTGACGGCAGCAAGATCACCGTGTCGGTGGAGTCGCGCGCCGAGACCGCGGTGCTGGTCGGCGTGCCCTACGAGGCCAGCACGGAGTACGTGAAGCTTCTGTTCTCCCAGTGCGGCGACGTTGCGCACATACATGAGTTCAGCAAGACCAAGTACAAAATACGTAAGTGGATACTTCTTTTTTGTTATTTCTAGCTACCTACTACCCACTCGCACGAGTGAAATATTAGTGCTAAAAGCTTCCTAAAGAAATACTGCAAATGATGGTGAAAATCTCATCAAAATCCATCAAGAAGTTTAGGAAGTTCTAAACTCATACACCATCAAACGAGAAGTACAGTTTTATTCAACGTGGTTTTCGGAGTGGGCGTAGCAGCGTAACACGTAAGTGATAATTAACACCTCCTTGTAGACTATTCTATTCTCCTTTAAAACTACGGCATTGATGAAGCAGAATATGAAGGTAATTCAGGCTATTGAAGTAAAGGCTGGCTGGGTTGGCTGTCGCAGGTATGCTGGAAGAGATTTCTTTAGAAATAAACATTGCTTTTGTACGTATTTTTCTGTTCCTTTCTTCTTATCTGTTAAATAAATAAATAAGAAAAACAAAAACAAAAAAAAAAAAAAAATACATACAAAACAAGGGCATAATAATAAAACTCCTCAATATAGCACAATCGTAAAGTAAATGTCGAGGCTGCGATCGCGGGTTCGCGAGTAACATCCAGTATCCGGTGTCCGCCTAAACAATGTACCTCGGGGGTATCGACCCCGGTCGGACAAAACGGCTTCGGCATTAGCGGCAACAGAAGGGGAGTGTGATAGAAGGGTGAAGGGCGACGCGGGAGAAAAAATATTGATCAACTGCCCGCGCTCGCATTACGCGCAAATGTTACGAATGCACAACGCAACTTGCCACTTTTATGCCACCTGTTTATTTGTTTGCGAAATATTCTGTACAATAAAAACCGGTTTATTGAAAATCTTAAAAGATTACAAGTGTACGCACACTTGTAATCTTTTGTTCAATTTTCATTGTGAGATTCCTTCCCGTCTTCAGAGCAAAGAGGGTTCGCCCCTATCCACTTGTATTCACACCGCACGAAGGTACAACACTCAATGTATGTACTACATAGTATATCGAGAATTTATTGACGTTTCCCGTGAACGCGTTAAGAGTAAATCGCGGCGTCGGCATGCCTCGTAATATATTGATTTATTATACGATTGGCATCCATGTTGTTTGCAGAGTAGAATATGCAAATGAGCATCGTATCTAGAGGGTTACTCCCCAACGCGAGGGGACACGACGTTGCTACAAACTCTTATCGCGTTCTAACGTCCGTCCGTCGAGTTGCAACGATAGCTTCATGTAATTTGCACATTATTTGACACAATTAGCTTTTTTAAAACAAGTCCTAGATGTTTTACTAGCAGCGCTCCGCGGTTTCACCCGCATCAAGTCTCGATCTCGTGGAAATACCTAGATATAAAGTATCGTATGTCCTAATCCAGGTAATGGTCTACACATGTGCCATTAAATTTCATCCAAATTTGTTCAGCCGTTTTAGCGTGAAAGCGTAACAAACAAACAAACTCACTTCCGCATTTATAATATAATATAGTTAGGAAAAGCCTATATGACCTATATTGACCTACTCGTACGTGTAGTAGTTTGATATAAACAATGATAAACTTATAATTTGTCGCGCCGTGTATGAATTGAGAGTAGAATACATGAAAGGCAATTTAAGGCGTGTTACGTTTACTGACCATATTATAGTTAACGATAGTTTTCAAGGTCCACTGGTTAAGTACAAAGTGGTACCTACTTGAATGAGTTGCGTAACCATGTCAAACTAGCGACGGATCGTAACTTTGTTGTTATGCGAATCCTTAAAAAACAATAAAGATTTTATCGGAGTTCAATGTCCGGTGTTTCATTGTTTTCTTGACGAATCTGGGAATTTAAAAAAAGTAATCATGCTCCGCGTTTAAAGTTTATCATGCTAAGGAAGGAAAAATATAATTAATATATTTTCCTCAGGTACATTTGCCAAAATACTAAAACCAGTAGTTCCGTCGATAAAACGAACGAAACAGATCGACCTATAGTCGTATTTCTGTTATACTTATGTAGACTATCATCTCCCCACGTCTGCGAATGAGGGGTCGGTCGCCGTTGCGTTGGGGTGATCTTGCTATATATACATTTGTTGAAGTTACATAAAATCGATCTATGTACATTTAGACAAGCACGATGGTAAACGGCTAATTGATTGATTGATAGGCTATCATTAGTCATCGCACATGCGGATATGGTATCGCTTGCGTGTCGTTGTGTTCGTCAATAAAACACTTGATATCTTCCCGTGACCACGTGGCATGGCGTCCACTAGCTAATTTGAATGGATATGTCTCACCGGAAGATTGTGAGAACCGTTACTTTATAATCTATCCTTATTATTTCCGTTAGATTATAAACTATCGAAAAATGTAGAACTAGGTGAAATGGGATAGGTTAGAACTGTGACCAACCGCGCTCGAACCGAGCGAGCGAAGCGAGCGGTGCCGCGGCAGTGGTCGGCGAGCACTACTTCCAAGTTTTTCGCAACTAGGCAGGCTATTTAGTATTAGTGCAAGGTGCGTTACATCGCAAGCAAGTTTAGGGCTCCGTGCACGAAAAAACCCTTTTTCGTCAATAACTTATCTAATTGTAAGAAAGCTTGAAATAATTGAAATATAAAGTCTGTGTAAGTATAAAAGTACAGTTTTCGTGGTGATAATCATTCGTGTCAGTCACAGCACCTGTTAATAGTTGCATCACTTTTGCGCTCTCGAAAATATGGTTTATTTCGCCTTTGATTTGATTTGAAGATAATAGTATAATCATAAAATATATTTTTTTATTTTATTTCAAGGATAGTTGAAGACTAATGCGTGATTTTTAAATTTCTTGATATGGTTTGCTAATTAATAGGAAAAAATACTGACAGGGTTACAAAAAAAAAGGTTATTTCAACATTTTTTTCTGCTATATTTTGTATGGAAGTTGAAAAAAGTGGTTCTCCTATGTACAAGTAGACCATATACTGATGTTGATAATAATTTTTAATTTTCAAAATCAAAAGTATTTTCTTCTAACGAAACGATCAAACGTCAGTCTCACATCAATTTTGGAAAATTTGTTGCGAATTTTTGTGGTTTTCCACGAATCCTTAAATTATTAAAAAAATCCCTTTCCGCTATGTGCGATACAAAGAATTCGACTTTCCAAATCAAAAATAATTTTGGTTAAATTCTGTTTCCCTTTCTCACAACTAATGAACAAAATTGATCAAAATCAGTCGATTTCGTCGTACACGGCCCCTTAATTACCAGTTCACAATTTGTCGGTTTCCCACGGATAGACTATAAACTATCGAAAAATAATGCGTTCAATTGTAAATGGCTTGTTGCAGTTCACAATTTTTCGACAGTTTATAATCGTAACGGAAATAATACCGATAGATTAAACTAGAAGTTCATAATTATACGGTGACATGTTCACACCAGTGGCGTTCCTTTCATACAAGCCGAAAAGCCCGGCTTGCATTATAAGATGAGACCACCAAAAAAAAAAAAAACTAAACCCGTAAACTTGTAAAGCAACCAAGTCATTCATTCATGTCGCAAGAATTGAAAGAATATTAAACTCCGCGCTGCACCGTATCAGCCGCGCGCTTTAGAAGCTACGATGCCAGGTTTACGTACCTACTCAAAGAATAATATTTAAATTCCGCGCCGTTTTCATCACGCACGTTGCCAAACTATCTCGGATGCCGCAGTTGCGATCTCACTCTAACACAATAGCGTTAAGCAGGATGCGAGATCGCATCGATGAATGAAAACGTCAATTCTGTGGTACATTGCATTGCTTTCTCGCTCACACAAGGGGGCTTCTTATGAGGCTTCATACCTCTCATCTTTCGCATAGAAATTGTTAACGTTGTTGGTACCATTAGTATGTACTCATTTCGCAAAATGTTCTAATTTTTAAGCCCGGCTTTTGATTTTTTATGAATGGAACGAATCGTGTATTTGATTTTGTATAATAGGAGTAAGGCAAGTACCTATGTCGTTGCAAAACGCTGCGCTAGACGCTGCGCAATGCGTGATTTTCTATAGAATGATACAATTTAAATCAAATTAGTTCAAATTTGTTTTGAGCGGCTATTGGCGCATTTTTTTTGCTTTGGTATTTTTTTCATTTTCTGTGAATTAAAGTGTTGTGAATTGTGATTAGTTTTTGCTGTGATTATTATCTTTGTTTTAAAGTGATTAAAAAGTTTGTTATATAATTAAAATTAATTCGGAAACGCATGCAATTGTTCCTTGTGAAGGACTAAAGTGTGTGAAATTGTTACTCGGAAAGGTAATTTTATCATCAAAATGGGAATTCGGAAACTGTGTTCGTAAAGGTATTTATATTGATTTTTCTGACAATAAGTAACTCTTTACTTCACCGTAACCAACCTCAAATTATTGTACCTACCCATTTCTCGGAAAAAAAACATGTATTTTTGTCAGTCGAAGAATAGATTGAAATAGGCATTCGATTGTCTATTACACAAACTTATGTAGGTACTAGTAGCTGGTGCCATGAAAGCATATGACTAGTGTTGTTTTTATGGCAATGTAGTTTTGGAAAACCACTGAAAAATAAACCATCCTATTATGTTATTACATCTCATTGAGATCACAAAACAATAATGTTCGTATCGAAGAGATTCTTCATAGGTGTTTTGAAATAAAGATTAGAGTTGGCTATTGTCATTATGATTATGATAAATTATAAAATTTTGTTTAGGTAGGTAATATCTCATGTTAAAATTTTCAATCGACATTAAATTTTAAACTCATAAAATTATGCGTTTGGCAATAGAACAACAAATCGATACTATGGGAGCCATCTAGTGGCTTTTGATTGAAAAATTTTGCATGAGACAAGCGAATATGAATTATTATGGTAAAAAGGTTCGGCTAAGCGGTGACATTACGCGCATTCGTGGCGATAGATGGCGCTTATAACAATTACGTGCCTGAAATAATATGTAGACCTTTTCGCATTTGAAAGGTTTTCTAACCAAAATTATAATAATGTTGTACCATGAACAACATAAATGAAAATCAATCCCTCACTTGGCAGATTTTTTTTTTTCGTAAAATATCTGTCGGCTTGCCCTAATTTTGACCCCTAGGCACGCCACTGGTTCACACGTCAGTGGTGTAACTAGCTTATGACAACTTGCGGAATAAATCTTACTAGCAGATATTGCAGTAAGCGAAAAAGTAACGTTATTACCTTTTCGCTAAATTGGGGCTGGAGAAGTGAAGCGAGTCCCCCCCCGCCCGCGGCATTTAGGGGGTAGACGGTAAAGGCCACGTGGGGTTTACACAGGGGAGGCTGCCTTTACTTATCTTGACAAAGTATACATACCTATACTCCATTTGAAATAAGATTAGATATACAAACCTTTTTTACGGTTCGTTCAACGAATTTTGACTTCTATACCGTAGGCATAAGGATAGCATTAAAAGCAAGAAAAGTGATTACAATACCAATTGTTTACTACAGCTGCCGTTTGTCATGCCACCAACGCAATAGAAGTCAAAATCGGTTGAACGGACTGTAAAAAAGGTTTATTTAAATGTCTAATCTTATTTCAAATGGAGTGTAGGTTGAATAATATTTTTGGCGTAATAATACCCATTCATTTGACCAGTGTAGAAGCAACACCATAGTAGATGTCCCCAGTTTTCCAGCAGACTCCAAGTTAAGATACTTTGTAAAAAAAAGGTTTATTTATACTACTTCTTAAAGTCAAGCAAAGAGGACTTCCCTTTCTCTCAATAAATAGTGAATAAACTCGGGCTATGGATGATGATGAAAATAAAAAACTAAACGTCAACATACTCTTTCCACAGTGAGAGTTACATTCCAAGACAAGGACTGCGTGGACAAGGCTCTGAAGCTGGACCGCGAGCTGCGCATCAACGGCTTCCTCGTCACCGTGTCCAAGTACCGCGACGAGGACGAGCAGAAGGCGCACAACGCCGCCAACGTTAACAAGGTATTTTTTTATGTATGTGCGAGAGACTGGGAGACGACGCAATACAAAGCCGATTTTTTTTTCATAACTTGATAGGCTATATTAACCGCAGCAATTGACTATTTACTATACAGTTACATTAATACTTACACAAAATTCAAAAGCCATTTTTTGGTGAAATAAGATTGTATGTTTTCGAAAATACTATGTTTGTAACACCATTCAATTTTTCTCAATGATTATGGAGAAAATTGCTTTTGAATCTAGCGTAAATTTAAAATATTTATGCTCGTGACTCTATAGTAAATAGTCAATGTAACAGATGCCTACCAAGTTTAAGAAAATAATCAGCTTTGCATAGCGTCGTCTCCCAGTCACTTGGGATGCTGTTCATACACTAGCATTTTTTATGTACAGAAACTATCCTCAACTAGTTATCCTTTTGTTATAATAATTAAGTGCAACTATTAGGTACACACGGCTATATATCAAGCTATACATTTTCAGTATAAGCTGATCTCGCATTACATTTCGATTTCCGTACAATGAGAGGTCAGCTTATCCTGGAAATGTATAGCTTGATATACAGTCGCGTGTGTTAAGACTGAAACATAACAAAACATTGATCAAAAATTAACAATGCAATTTTACATTGATCAAAAACAAACGTTTTTTTTGGGTCTCACTCAACCTCATAAAATCGCTGATTGTGTCTACTGATTGGACTAATCAGTAATAGTTAAAAAGCTTACACAGCGAAGTAGAGTCATAAATTCATAATGTAGATATAGATATTATCAACTCCCTGCATGCCCCCCAGAACAAGCGGCAGCACCCGAACCAGCAACAGAACCGCAACAACGCCAACGCCAACACCAACGCCAGCCCCAACAGCAACCGCGCCAACAACTTCCGCGCGCGCGGCGGCGGCGCCTTCAACGCGAGGGGAGGCAACTTTAGAGGTAACTTCAGAGGTGTCTGCTTTTCTTACATTATACTTGTTGTCGTAGTAACTTGTTGTAGTGACTGCATGGACACTTGTATAGAATGTTGGAGGTCAGCTCCCTTTACGCAACTTTTAGGGGCTTATGATTACCAGAAATAAGGGGTTGTTGCAAACAATTTATTTTAAAATGGTTGCCAAATTACTATAATTTCTTTTGACATGGCACACAGTGGGAAAAAAAATGATTTTTTTGTTCAAAAATCTGTCTACGCCACCATTTTTGACGAATCGCTGCCATTTTTTTTTATACACTCCTGAGATAACACACTTTGTGTCACTGCCACTTTTCCTTAAACCTCAAAAAATCGGGAATTAAAGCAAAAAACAATTTCTAAAAAAAATATTTTAACAAAAATCAATTTTCAGGGGTTTTTCGGGTCCCTGGTCACAAATTTATTGTAAAAATTGTGTTATCTCAGGAGATTATAAAAAAAATGGCAACAATACGTAAAATATGTGGTGTAGGCAGATTTTTAAACAAAAAAAAGTCTTTTTTTCCCACTGTGCGGCAGCTTGGAGATTCGTACAAACTAAGAAGCCCAGCAGTGGATGGAGAAACGTCGAGATCGTTTACAATTTCAATGTGTAGAATAACGTGAAATTATTTCATTTTGATCTCTATTACTTTGGTAGAATGTCAACAGCTTTACAATAATGATCTGTACTTGTCCTTAGGAGCCCGCGGCGGTCGCGGCGGCTTCGGAGGGCGCGGCGGCGCGTTCCCTCGCGGCGGGTTCGCGCCCGTCAACACCTACATGCCGCCGCAGGGCTTCATGGGCCGCCCGGTAAGTCCGCACACCAGCACAACTGGCCATACTTACCGGAGTATTAAGTCAATGGAGAGCATACACGAATAAAACCGAAATATAACACGAAGGACCCGCTTGTACTACAAATAACTTGATATGTTTAGCGCTGAACGGTGCAAGCAGGTTTAAATTGTGAAAACGGATACACAAACTCTTCCCTAGATGTTATGGTAGCTTGTTTTGCTCTATGTTCGTAAACTGACCTCGTTAAAACTCGAGTAATATTGTCCAATGTATCATAGAAACTGACGGTAGCGCGATGTGTGGAGGAGTGTGTGAACTGACCCCTCCATCTTTAAACCTTAATTCACTCTAAGTAAGACGCATATTTCTACGAAACTGCCTCTTGCTCAGAGCAGCCTCCATTCGCTTACTACTCTATGCCTAATTCTCATGTTTGGTTTTCTGCGTCTAAAACTATGGCATGTTAGCGACACTGCTTTATTTTTATACAGGCTTGCGATTTAGTCACCTGCATCCGTTAAAGGAGTGATTGTATATCCATCATACTAAACAACTTTCTCTATGAAACATATATCCGATTTGTGAAAAAAAAAAACACCAAAAAACAATAGACAGACTAAGGCTACACGTCGAGACTGCATGTCTGAAAAGCGTTTTTTAAATTAATGATATAATGTGTTTCATAGCAAAAGTTATAAAGTATGACAGGTAGAATTAGCCCCTTGACGGATGCGGTCACTAAATCGCCAGCCTGTATTATCCGAGTCTATTCCTAAGCATGATGGATCAGCTTCTAATCTTAAACTAGATGCGGCCGATAGCAGTTCATAGCATTTGCTTTTAGCTTGAATGTACAGAGCTTCCGTTGAACGTGTTGGTGTATAATTTATAGTGTCGATTTCATGCGGTAGATGTCAACATATAAATATGTATTATATTTTTATTTTAACCCTCTCACTATACAAATTATTACGTTGACATCTTTCGAACTGTATTTTTTTGCAATAATTTTTAAGAAAGCTTTTTCCATTGCATGCAAACATCCATTTCATAGAAACGAGTGCATAGAAAGATGTGCAAAGAAATGCAGTACTATGACGAGACACTGAAAGAACAACAGAATACACACCAACTCTGCAATTCTCTTTGCTTTAACACATTCTGTGCATTCTTTTCAGAGTTACCTGTAGAAACATTACACCAGTTAAGTCCAAGGTAATGCCGCGCCTATACATGTGCCATGTGCGTACAAACAACCAAAGGGTTCATATACAGTGTTGTTGATAGGAAATGACGCGATATTTACACACATCATCTAATCCCACTGTCGTAGATGTAAGCTTGCTATTAATTTTCTGGAAATGCTTTTTTTAACTGTTTGGTTGCATGTATTCAAATGGTACATTATTTATTATTAGATTATAAAATCTATCAGCACGCGTAGCATGACAACTATAGAAACGAGTTTTCTACGGGTTTTGTCGACGGAAGAATAGACAAAATGACAGATTGTGATTGTTTGTCATTTTGTCTATTCTTCCGTCGACAAAACCCTTTTCTATTGTGATCATGCTAACCGTGCAGCTATCATTGGACATACTTTGTATGGTTGCCTTCGTAGTTACTTTACTATTTTTGACAACAATACCCAGTAAACTTCTAAGGGTTGAAATTATTTATCTGTCACATAGACATTACGTGTTTATTACGTGCAAGTGACATTCAACCTTAGGGTAGCAAAGCAATTCCGAGGTCGACTATACAGTACTCAGCTGAAAATATGGCACATCGAGTTATTAAGAAACAGTTCGTCTTTTTATAGCGTCTTCTCTGTCACTCAGTCAGTCTCTTTCTATAACTCGTTGTGTTATATTTACGTCTGGATATTGTTTTTTTTTTATTTGAGTTGCGCTAAGTAAATTGTGACTATTTTATTTTTGAGTGGTTGAAGCTACTTCTCTGTACTGATAGTGAAACATGTCGCCTTGTATCCATGACCAAGTTATGAAAATGTACTGTCATCTAATCGTAATAATAGTTTGCTTCTCAGCAGGGTGGGTTCATGAACGACGGCCAGCGGCCAAACAAGCGACTCCGACAAATGTAACCGTATTCTTTAAGACATAAGATCCAGTGTCGTGCGTCGTCCTCCTATGTTCGTGTGTGTGAGTGTGAAGAGCGCCCTATCAGAGACTTCTACTACAGTGACATGATTTGCAGTATCAGTAATAAAGAAATAAATCTAGCTAATTGTATTTACTAAGTACATGGAATAAAATAATTGTAAGCTAATGTCTTTTGACAGGTAATAAATGTAATTACTAACATTTAAAACTGCTGTTTTATTTAAATTCCGGCTTAAGAAAGTAATGGACGCCAGCAAAAGAAAGTAATTGTGGCGAGCATTTCCCTTTTATTTGCATTTAATTAACACAATATGATCGTTTTGTGTGACCGGAACATGAAGGCAGTAACGCTATTGTTGTGCACGAGTTTTCACTTACACGCCATGCATGGCGGGTTGACAAAGACATTTGAGCAGAAATAAGTAGAGTACAAATAGGTGTCTAATATACAGATGCAGTTTAACATTGCTGGACATCAAACCTATCGAGAAGCCATAAGGGTTATTAGTAAGGGTGTCTTCGATAAGGCTCGTGGTCACCATGGCTCACCAGAACTGCAACCGACCTGACTAGTCAGCGGGGCGTATGCTTCACTGCACAGTGTGAAACTGGACGAGCCGACCAACGAGAACGAGATGACGACGCCGAAGTAAGCACAGTACTTTTGCTATGGCCGCGTTATCTCGCTGATGTCACGGTCACGGTGCGGTAGACAAACAGTGTAAAACCTCATAATATTCTCTTAAAAAAAATTGCATCACATACGAGCCATGCCTTCTAAATCAAGTTCACTTCATAGTGTGTCTAATTTTATGGACTATAACATGCATAAAAGATTAGTTCCGCAGTTATTTATTCCGCAATTAGCATCCACTTACAAAGCCGGCCTACAGTGTGCCTGTTGAGAACCACCAGGCGTGTTGTATCCATATCGGCACATAATTGTTCTAATTGCTTTTAATTCCCCGTTATAATTACATCTTGATTAAAAGAGAAAGTAATAATTGAGCATCTATCGGCAAATCGAATGTTAGATCAACCCATGTGGAGTTTAGTTCAGTAAATACCCCGACACAGGCTTTTAGCAAACATTTTTGAGACTTCTAAATCGTCGTATAACTCATGTGTACTGCCAGACCGGCCGTCTGCTATAAATAGTAAATAATTACTCTTTACAATTCGCAACGACTGCTTGTAAACAAGCCTAAACGCGACTCGACTTACTGCAGTTAGTGCACATTAGTTAACGTGTGTCTACAGAGCACGCACGCATATACGCGATACAGAAATACGAAATATTATGTGCTAACAAAATGTTCAAGTTCAAAGTGTGTTGTGTGCTACTGTTCATAGTTTTGGCTGAATGCGGCAAATCACGCCAGAACCCAAAAAAGGAATTAGGTAGAGTTGGGAACCGACCCGCGAAAACTGAAGTGTTTGATAACTTGTTCAATATCTATGACCCGACGTTTTTGGCGGTAGTGTGGCCTAAAATAACGAATGGAATACATATTTTGATCGACCACACGTGCTGGGAGGAACTGGGAGTTTTCTTCAAAGAGCTGACGGAAGGCAAGGCTTGGGTATACAACGGTAAGTACTAATTAACGGCACTCACATGAGAATGAAGGCATTAAGTATACGGTAATATAATTAGATGTTATGGAAAAGAAAACAGAGACACATCTAATACATAATGTATAAGGTAGCTAAGTATTAATTTCTAAGCGAATAATTAATTTGTTCTGTAACTTGGAGTGTCTCACTCGTTGATGTTGAAGATTCATGTTAAGTTTAATCTTAAGTTATAAGTACCTATCTTATGCTGTACTTACCTTCTAACTTCCTGCCCGGACTAAAAATGAACATATTTTGTGACAATGCAAACTGCGGTGCAGGAATCGAACCCTGATCCGTGAACTCTTCTATAAGAAAGGTGCGACAGTGTAAATCGTTACTGTGAATGGGCACTCTCGCTTATTAGTAGGTATAAGGAAGTCTCCTTACCATAATTAATCAAATTAAAAATAGCGTGGGACATTTCAGTTTTCCTGAAGAAAGTGATCGCAAATTATGCACATGCAAACCAGCCATTTAGGTAGTTTAGATAACTTAATTATGGGTAGGCAATAGATATTTCTGGTGTTCTTCGGAATCATACAATCAATTAAAGGAAATGATGTATTTTCGACTAGTGTTAGGTATCCTACGTTATTAGTTGCGGGTTCGATTCCCTTTAGGTACAGAACGGGACATTTGTATGGCCAACAGATAGTGTGTACATGAACGGTGAGACCTGGTGAAGGCCGCAGGAATCCGCGCGATGTGGGAAACACAGACACGATCGAAGTGGCGATGGCGGTGCTTGGGGGAAGCCTATGTCCAGCAGTGAACGACTTTCGGCTGTAATGATGATGTGAGCGGCAGGCTATCAGCGATATTGTAGAAATCAAATCAAAGTATGGGATAAACTTTATAACTACATAGACATTTTTGTTTGTGCTCCCTATACGTTCAGATCTCTTATACTCAAGGAGCTTTCTTGAACACATTTTCTTCTATTTTTGTGTACCATTTCTTAAAATTTATATGGATATACTATAAATACGTTAGTTAAGAAAAAAATGTATATGTAACCCTAGCGATTATTTTCACTGTCACTGTCCTGTTGCTAATCCGTGAACAGCGTTGTGGGCTGCAATATTGTCTATATTGTTTTATGCATTTCTTGTTCCTATGTTTTATATTGTAGCTGTTTGTTGTTCCTTTTGAATAAAAATAAAAAATAAAAATAAACTACCTAATAAAAACGTTGCTCCTACACAATGTAACTTTACTCTCCCAAATAAATTTTTATGCGTCGACTGCCTCGTCGCAAGCGTAGTTCGATTCCCTCCCAGGGCTGTGCCCAGGTTATTTCTATTAGTTTCTTAGTGGCAGGCCGGAGCTAGATTTTGTGCCCAGTGTGTGATGATGGCAATAAACTCGCCCCCTGCTAGACGGAACTTGGTGAAATGTGCGTGTATCTACCTACCGACCTATTATGCAGTTCTGCCATATGGTTTTCGGGGAATAAAATACTAACGTGGTGTTATTTTAATGCCTTAACTTGTAAAATGCCTCGCACACGAAGGGTTCCGTACCACCGGACAATATTTAGCAAAAAAATGCCGACAAAAAACACGTTTCTTGTATATGGCCTCCCTTTGATTTTTTACTTTATTTTATTTGTTGTTATAGCGGCAATAGAAATACCTACGCAAAATTTCAACTGTTTACCTTTTACGATTCATGAGATACAGCTCGCTGACAGATAGACGAACAGCGGAGGAGGCTTAGTAATAGACGTTTATTTTCTCTACACAAGTTTTGTACTTAATGCTAGTATTTGACAATAGTGCACGAACAAGGAGCTAACTTTGTGAGAGACCGATGCCTGTAGTAGGTTTAAATAAAAACCTGTATTACAGGTCACTAGGGCCCTCCCGCGGCTAGATGCCTTTGATATGGACCATGATGACAATGTATACTTAACTAACGTTGAATTAAGAACATTAATAAAATAAAATAAAATTAAAATTAAAAATCCAAAAAGATTTACTGGAAATACCAGTGTGTAACTAGAGGAAGTGTAAAAAGAGATGTGAGAGGTTGCTTGAGTGAGTGTGGTGTGAGTATTGATGATGGTATGTATGTACAAGCAGCAGTGGGGATGAATAGTAGTAGTAATAGGCTGTTAGGGTTCCGTTTGGCACCCGTCGGGTACGGAACCCTAAAAAGATATAGAAATTCGTTTGTCCCTCACATATTATCTACTTTAGCAATACTTATAATTTCCAACGTAGCCGTAGGTATTTCACTTCCTCATTATCGACATAATTCTGTTTTTAGCGGTGTTTGGCGTGACCACTAAGTAATAATCAGTACCAACTTTCGATTGTTCGTATTCGCAGTAATGTGAACGCACTGCCAAGTTCAGTGCTCGATCAAGTTGACTGTCTTATTAAAGCATTATTACAATCGATTACGATCAGTGAATATAAAATGCTCATTATTTTGTACACTTAGAAAAACAAACTTATGTACACAAGGATTATAGAAATATTGTACAATAGAGTCACATTAAAGGGCAAACTGCTGCCTCCTAAACTAGGCCAGAAGCCTGTGTTTTACGAGCCAAGTTCCTCCAGGTATAATGGCACACTACGGGTACGGAGTCTCAAACAAGTAGGTACTTATAGAAAACAACGTAAATTAAACAAACAATGCCTTAATTTAAATACAGTATTAATTAATTTGTAATAAGATTCTCGGTTTCGTTTTCGACATACGTTAACTTCTGCAACCAATTTGTAATTTTGATTTTAACTTCGTGTTTAGTCAGGGAGTATGAGGGTCTAAGTTTATGTATTCTAATATACAGTCGAGAGCTAGTTGCCGCATACTGTCGGCTAGTAAACTTGACCCGGCATTGGACCATATCGCACACGGGAGTGCCTTTGCGTCTTTTCAGCTTATCTTGATCCAGATGTAACGTAGAGTGTTTCCGCAGCACAGCGCTTAGCACAAAAAGCTGTCTCACAGTCAATACTTCGGCTTCTGAATAAAGTTGATTGGTCGAAAAGTCCCTGTGGTTAAAGTGTATGACTTTCAAGATCGCTCTTTGAGCTCTTTCAACTTTAAGTAAGGAGTAAGTAAGCAATCATTTATTTACCAAAAACTTAGCCTAGGTAGGTAACATCAGTGTTGTTTAAATTATGGGATGGGTATGGCTATTACAATGAGTAAGACCCCTGCCCTTCAAACTAGGAAAATCCTGTATCTTGAAGGACAGTGTTCTTTAGTGGGATTGACACGTTTTACAAAATATTTATAATCGCGTAATAATTCTGATGTTAACATATTATATTAAGTGGGTTTAATGGTTAATTGTTTGTGAGTGTGTCGCCATGGGGTTAACTGATTTGTTGTTGTGTGTGTGTGTGTATGTGTGTGAGTGATTGAGAGAGAGTGTGGTATACTAAGTAAATAAAAAATTGGTATTTTAGACGTTAATTCGTAGAATCCACCCTTTTTTACTTGCTCTGTCTCTGTCAGTACCTATCACACATTATCAGCGCTGTGTCATCGGCGTACGTAGGTAAATATGTCGTAATTTGGAATATGTGCTTGACACAGGTCATTGTTGTGAGAGAAAGAGAGAGGGCCCGAGAATGCTACCCTGCGGAACATCGGACCTGATCAATCTATTATCACTCTTTGTAGAGTCGATTTTAGCCCATTGAGTGCGGTTAGATAGATAATCTTTAAAAATGTCCAAAGCGGCTTTCCATTTTCGACATCAAGGTAGGAACAGAAATCGTATCGAATGTCTTGGATAAGTCAAGGAAGATACCGTAGCATTTCAAGTCTTTGTCCAGGTTGTTAACTAATGTTTTGGTAAGGTCAGCTACAGCATCCTCCGTTGAGATTCCTGGTTTAAAACCGTACTGTTGCAATGATTTTGTGTTTAGAGAGATACGCAACGAGATAATTGTTAAGTATCCTTTCGAGGATCTCCGCTAATGTTGCGTAAACGTAGGTGTCAACGTTTTAAAATAATGAGTAATGTGTTGTGTGTTTTGTCATTTGTTTTTACAAAAACAATAGTAAAGCAAGTGTTTGGGTGTGCTATTGTTGTGACTAGGAAATAGACGTAAAATAGTAAGGATTACAATACTGGTTTATGATAATAACGTAAACAAATCGGTGCGGTAACGTAAACATAGACAATATTTTTTTACATTCATAATATTGTTTGGTGTAGGTATACATAAATAAAGAGATATATGTATACACCAAACAATATTATGAATGTAAAAAACCTATAATTTAATGGATAAAACTACTCGCTTAAGAAAACACGGAGGTACTCGCAACACACATTATAACACACTTGTGGCGGGATCTACATCGCTACGTGCGAACTACGCATCACAATGACGTCACGCGAAATCCTGCATCGCGCAAGCAGGGTTTACCGCGCGATCAGCATATATATAACTTTCCGACATCAATCGTCGGGCAGTTACTCACCATAGATAATAACCGTCTGGTCGGAGGATCCGCCCTTTACTATAGACGATGAGTGAACTTTCCACTTTGTCCCTCATGCCTCTATACACTCATTCACATGTAGGTGCACTTCTAACATGTACCTACACGTATACACCACACACAATCCACACACACATATCATATCACATATAGCATATATACAAAAGACACTCATTTGAATAAAATGTACTCGTAAAATATAAGTCACTTCTAATTACTAGCTAAGAATGAGTAGATACAATTATTATGAAGCTTGTTAAATAAATAAACTATTTTTATTAAACAACACTAAAAATGTAATAAGAACAAACAATGGCTGAGCGTCTGACAGCAGTTAGTTTCCTACCCCACATAACCACTTGCACAAATCTATTTCGCCATATCCATTTAACAGCTGGCCCCAGGCCACGTACCGCGTACCTACTTTCCACATCTTGCATGTCTCCTAGCATGTTTATTCATACTTGATTAGGAGATAATATCTTTGGGAAGATTTTATTATAAACATACTGTAGATAAGGCTCATCACCTAAAAATCAAAAATCAAAATCAAAATATTTTATTTCACATAAACCTACAAGGGCACTTATGAAACGTTAGAAGCTAGGTGCACGGTTCCAATTGGTCGCTTCCTATGGAGAAGAGCCGGCAAGAAACTCCACAGTTAGGTACTCTTTTCAAAATAAATTGTTTCTACAATGTTTTCAAATTACAGTGTTAATAGGTATGGGAGGACAGTGTAGGCCTATCAACAAGTACCAGGTACTTAGTAAAATAAAAAATGGTACACAAGTTTACAGCCTACAACGTTCTCACATTCACAAAATCTAAAAGAAAAGAAAATAATCTATATAAAAGATTAACAAAATAATAAAAATAAGAACCTATTTAAACCAAGTGACATGATTGCCACTACAGCTGTAACAAATCTAATTTGATTTAAAAAAAATATAGAAAGTTGTAGGTATATAATGTCCCTAATTACGTAATACACGATCAATCATAATTGTTTCGATTGCTTCATAAATTGGAAAAAAAAATCTGCTTACAACATAAATAACGCAATGAATGTTATTATCTGTCAAAATAAAACAAATTAAGTAGTCATAATCGTTTACGAAAATAAGTTACGTAATTAGGGTACAGATTCATAAAAAAAAGATTCAGATTCGTCAAAGAAATTATCATTCAGCTGAAATACTTCTACTGCTGGACATAGGCCTGATCCTCCATGTTGTCTTTACCAGCTCGTCGGTCCACGCTGAGTCTTTCGGTACGCCGCCGTCGCCACTCACAACTTTGCGCCCCATAAGCCATCCGTTCTGCGGCTGAGCTGTCACTTGAGTTTGGCAATTTTTCGGGCAATGCTGTCACAGATTGATGCTATGATTCAACTTTATATGTGCTTCCTCATACAATGTTTACATGACTCAGGTATAAAGAGACACTATTCTTAGCCAAACTATGTTTCACGAAATCTGTCTATCCCGCTAGGCATTGAACCAAAAATTATGTGCATTATTAGCAAAAACAAAAGAAAACTATTCACGCAACGATCAAGTGCCGTTAGCACGCACGGTGTCAACAAAACGTAGTTACAATCGAACAAAGTATATGGTATACAGGCAGCTAAGTTGCAACTACTTTTAAACAATGTTGTAAGTGTGCTGAGTACTGAGAATTCTTTTACATCACTGTTAAGTTTGCCTTGTTTTTAAGTTATAACGTAGGTACCTAAAATATAGGTACATAAATATTGGAATTGTAGTGGAAAGATGAATCAATCAATGTGGCCACCTATTGGGCTCAAACAATATAAAAAAAAAGTAGATGGCGAAAAAAAGAAGTGGAATGAGAAGATTTTTGTCTGCATACCAAATAACTTATTCGACTATACATGCAGACGCAGCTAAATGTACAAGCACACAGTTAAATAACGCGCTGTTCGAAATGACGTGAGACCACACAGCATGACTTCAGTGAGAGTTATCTCGCGCTGGAAAAACTAATGTGGTGAAATTACGTGTGTGACTGTTGCTAGGTGGATATTCGGTTACAGTTATTATGAGTATCTATGAATGGGTTGCCGGATGCTCTGGAGGTGTGAAGCAGTGCGAAGGCTGAAGTTTAGGTAACAAAGATGTTGATGTTGCACTGCATCAGAGAGTGCGATTAGTGCTTTGATATTATTTCTTAGTTTGATTTTACAGCAATTCCATTATGGCCAGCTCCCTCCATACACGCGCAGCGTTACACCATTCAAATCAAATCAAATGTTTATTTTCCAGAAATTTTCAATTTTATGTTCCATAAATTCCTTAAAACTATAAAAACAACACTTTAGAAGCCATTCTGTCAATGTTGTCTTGAACACATACCCTGTAATAATTTTAAATCGTTTGGTAAATTATTATAAATTAAAACACACATATTAAACACATTTTCCTTATAGATATTCTAATAACAGGGTGGCTAATTTACCTGTCCCGGATTATTAATTGTGTAAATAAACATGATTCTACTTTCAGCTCTCGACGCATCAGGGCGCTATGGATCAGGACTGTTCATGGGCAATCGGTTTTGGTTGGGATCCAAAGAACAATGTTTGGACTTGGTACGCACAAACGTTAAAATAATTAGATTGCCCACGATCACTTCCGTTTTACCTGCAAATATTTAATGTTTTTCCTCATTGTCAGGATAAGCAGTCAATTGCGACAAATAAAAGCACAATAGAGGATGGTTTCGACCATGACATCAGCCTGGTATCGAGGACGAAGTACTTTGACGATGGTAGATATTATATAAATATTTCATCAAAATCAATTTTTAACAAAGCGGTTCTTACTAATTATTATGATTTTGAATAGAAACACACCAGTGGCGATGGATGGTACAGTACGACGACGTACCACAGAACGTTGCAGATAGCTGGCCGCCATATCGACTCGCATACACCACCCTTGGGGTCACACTGAACATCACAAAGTCCAACATGATAAAGGCAAGTCCCTAAACAAATGTGAAATTTACATGAAGTGTCAGAGATTTCATACTGTTTCGCCTTTTTCAGTCGACTGACATAACCTTAGGCCTCTGCATGCCGTATTCCTGCTCACCACGCGACATCATGTCCATCATTAACTTCTCCATCATGATCAACGACAACTTGAAAACGAATAAGACGTCATCACGTGTCGCGAGTATCACCAGCGTCAGGCGCGTGCAGGGACACTACGACATCACGGCAGACAGCGCAGGGGTGCTGTTGGTATGCATCACAACGGTCCTCGTAGCTTTAGTAATAATCGCTACTGTCATAGACTTAGATCTAATGAAATGTCTACCGTACGGCTCAAAATCAATGACATTCGATCTAGAAAAATACAATACAAATCCAAATAGGAAAGCAGGCAGGGAATATAAACAAGAAACTGAATCAAAGACTGAGTCGGAGACGTTGGGTGTTGAGAACGTAAGCACGCAGTACATGGCGGTGGAGAGTCTGGTGAAGTGTAGCGCTTCCACGATTACGCTAGACGTGAATTGTGCGGAAAAGACATTAGGCAGCTGCAAGCGATGTGGAAAGTACAGGAAGCAGTGCAGCAACCCGCGCCAGCTCGAGAACCTACCGCCATGCCCACGACAGAAGTACAATTCCTTTGCGAGTTTGAGCACAGAGAGCAAGAAGAAGAACGTCTTCTGCCGACTACTCCTGTGCTTCTCTCTAGCATACTGCTGGAAGAGAATCTTCAACACGAACACGGCGAACAAAGATCTATCGTTGATACATGTTATGAGAGTTTTAGCGACGCTTTGGATTATGTTCGTGCATGTCGCAGTTATAGTCGGGTATATCTCAGGTAACATCATCAACGTCGTCGATACTTTGTGGCATAATAAAATTATTCTTTAAAATGTTGGGGTTTAATGTTTTGTTTTATTTTCCAGATTTCGCTGGCGACATAAATGCAAAGGATGATGTTTACTTAATTATCGCCACTGGAACAATAGCTTTCGATACATCGTTTTACGTGAGGTAAAGAGATAAATATTTAAAATAATTTTTTGTAATAACCAACGTCCATTACATCATTTTTCTTTTTTGGTTCTAATTCTAAATTGTTTTGCTCTGATTGGATGCATCGCCAAACGAGCATCTTTCTGTAAATGCCTTTAAGTTTTATTACTAGTATCTACCTAATTTGCTGTGGTTAAATTACTTTTAATTTGATGTGAATTAATTTAAACGATCCACGTCTTCCAGTGGTCTTTTCAGTGCGCATCACTTCTTCTTCCTGAAGAGTCAGTACAGCGTGAAGGAGCTGGTCGGCTTTCAGGGCATCTGTGGGCAGGTCCTGCAGTTCATCTGCTTCGTCACTAACAGGGTCATTAGGTTCGTAGCTAGTTATTTAGGATGAATAACTATCTAAATATTTACCTACTGGGCTGCTAGCTATAAACCAGTTCGCGAGTCTTGTTCGTAATAGGCAATTACTTTTACAGAAGTCTAGATTTTTGGTTTTTTGTGCCATTTAGATATAGATTAAAAAAATGCTTAGTTTTAGAATTGTTCGTTTTTAAAAGTCATTACAACTGCGCATGAGATGATAATTATACCTTCCAAGTCAGAGAACATTCAATGTGGACGATTGGAAACTAGCATCTTTTTCCATACAATCTAGCTCATTTTGCGACTTTGAACTTACTTCATGGCTTATAATATTAAATTAAAATAAATGTTTTTTCAACCAGGTTACTTCCATCCTACTCGTATGCGGTCCTCCTATCAGCGGTATTAGCGCAGTCTACGTTCAAGACCGCCACGCTGACGCTGCCGGACGGCGACGAACGTAACTGTCGCGCGCACGGCTGGAGGAACCTTCTTTACATAACTACTGTTTATCCCGCTGAGGAACATGTAAAATACAGTTCTTTATCTTGTTAAACTTCGGTAGAAATCGCAGCATTTTACAGCCTAAGGGTATGAGGCCGAACTGATACCCACTGGCAGACTGGGGGGGGGGGGGGGGGGGGGGGGGCAGGTGCGGTCCGCCCCGGACCCTCGGTTCTGGGGGGCCCCCGAATCTTTAGAAATACTTTTTAATTAAATCCCAAACAAGGCCAAAATATGTTCAGTAAGTTAAAAGCAGTCTTTGGTGGAATCCCCTAAGTATGCTAAACATAAATGTAGAGTGCAATTTTGGAGCTCGCTTTGCTCGCTCTAGCATCCTACTTTTACTCCGAATTTCCTGTTAAAATCGACAAAGTAACTCTTATTTCTGCATGAATGGTCAAAAGAAAACCTAACCTTTTCGAGGTAGTGTGTTAAAATTACGAGCGCGCTTCGCTCGCTCTTATATTTTACGTTCTTCTAGTTCTCAAAGTTTTTTGCATACCTGGGCGGGGCCCCCATTACGTTTGCCACCCCGGGCTCCCGATAGGCTCAGTCCGCCACTGCTGATACCTAGACTGGATTCCAAGATTTTGTAGATGGTTACCGCGCGGTAATTGCGTAACACACTTCATGGCTTCATGGCTTCAATGGCTTTCATTTTGAAAGTTCAACAACATTCATTGCGTTATTTACGTTGTTAAGCAGACTTTTTACAAAGTCAGTCTTATCGGAGCTAAAAGTCCAGACATCGTAAAGAGCGATCATTACATTGTATTTAAATATGTAGCTAATATTTTATTTATTAACTTTTAATTCCTTCTTAGTGCATGCAAATCTCATGGTACCTATCGACGGAGACGCAGCTGCACATGCTGGGCGCTCTGTTGTGCGCGTTGAGCGCGTCCTCGAACCTGCGCGCGTGGATGGTCGCCGTGTTCACGGTCGTCGTCATGTTGTCGGCAACCATCGCTGATGCTAGCGCAGCTTACTTCGACTTTGGGAAGTTGTGAGTTACAAATGAATACAACATAATGTTGAGTTTATTGGAACACGGATACCTGTAGCATAGATTTGAACTGTTTTATTTTATTTATTCATTCTTTTGTTGTCATCTTTTAGATTTTCGAATTCATTCGGTGCATACGCTGTTATCATCGAACGCCCGTGGGCTCGCATCTCTCCGTACTTCATGGGTGTATTGACGGGCTGGCTGATTCACATAATGAATGGCAAAATGAAGGTTTCGAAGGTAAATCATACAATTTCACTAACAAACAAGAGCGAAAAGACACGTCTACTATATGAGATATAATGATTTACTAAGATGCAACTACCTTAACACAAGTGATCCTAAGAGACATCCCTGTGGCACTCCTGCATTAATATAATAAACGCCATCTATTCAAGTAATTGTTATAATGGTTAAACACATGTAAACTACGAATTTTCTTATATCTATCGATCTTATTTGGTCGTTTGGTATTTATTTTCGTTTTCGTTTTTGCCACCTTTGTCAGTGTTACAGTATCAAACGTCTTCGTAAAATCTCTAATTAATTTCAGATAATATCGACTCTTCTATGGATAGCGTCCCTATCGTTCATGTTCACGTCATCAGCAGTACCGATGGTGGGTCTGCCGTGGCTGGCTGCGTGGCTCCACCTGACCTGGACCATCGCTCTGCTGTGGCCGGTCTTGATGGCCACCACTAACTTGGCTGGTAAGATATTGAATGGTTCTTCAATGCTTTTGACATCATTAATGGCGATGTATGAGATATTAACGTTGGAAATGGAGCGCAGGGTATTTGTTTCTTATCTTAAATTATATTCGTTTCTTCTTAAAAAAATAATGAGTTCGATTCCCAGGTCGGGCAAAAGTGAAATTGGGTTTTTCCATTAGGAATTTCTTAGTCCGGAGTTTGGAAGTAGGCGGTGTGATACCCCCGTGCGCCGTTGGCCCTGCGCTTGGTCTCTCTCCGGTCGTGTCGGATTGCTGTCCCATTGGACTATGAGAGTGAGAGCAGAGAGTGCACCTGTGTCTGCGCACACACTTGTGCATTATAATATCTCCCGCGCTGATGGCTGGTCTCCGCTGAGATTGACCGCCATCCATTCCTGAAATTCGGTTGGAAGGAATATATATACTTTAACTGTATATTTGTATCAAGTATTGCCATAATTAACTTCTTGTATAATTATTGACAGAATATTGTTCTTGTAACCAGGTGTATTCCGGCGGATACTGGGCCGATCATCAATTGCTGCATTAAGTCGGTTGAGTTACGGCATGTTGCTGCTCCATGCTGCAGTAGCACGGACTATGTTGCTGTCTGTGGGCTCAGCGCTGTGTTCAACTACTTTGTGTATTGTGAGTATAATTTAATTATTAGAATTGGCTAGACTTCCTTGATTAAAATTATGGCAATTCAAGTGTTTTCAACTACATTATCTATAATGAAGCTAACGTTTTTCTTTTCTAGAGCATTGACAAATCTGTTTTCATTTCTCATACTCGGAAAGTAGTGTTTGTTTGATCCGAGTAGCGGGTGGAAGACGGTGCTCCTCACCCTTGGGCGAGAAATATCATAGTAATTGCTTCCCTCTCTAAAAAAAGGGCGGGAATGAATTTAAAAAATAGAATTAAATTTGATTAGGTAGTCAGCTACGAAAAAATTTACAAAGGAAGGTATTACACTATTATACGAGTATCTATGATGAAAGATATAATGAAATTGTAAAATAGACATTTATTATGGGTATATTATCCCCCTTAGGGGGATATTACACTATCATATTATACCATAATTATACCTATCTACGAACCTCCCAAAGTACCTATAATATGTCTATTTTACAATTTCATTATATCATTGATCATATACCTATATGATCATAGATATGATAGTGTAATACACCCCTCATAGAAAAAATATCGATGAAAAAAAATACTGCAGTCGTGTTAGTGTTTAAACAGCCAGTGTGAATTAAAAAAATACCTATAAGCGGGACGACCCGCGGCGGTGACGCGGTGTGTTCATATTTAAAATTTTAAAAAGAATAGGTATGTAGCGGTTACACCGCCACATACGAACTACGCATCATAGACATGACGTCATACAAATCCTGCATCGCGCAATTAGAGTTTACCGAGCGATCGACATAGATACAAGATTTCAACTTCAAACCGATGGGCAGTTGCCCACCAGACACAACCGTCTGGTCGGAGGATCCTCCCTTTTCTATGGTGGATGAGTGAACTTTACACCCTGTTCCTCATATCACTAAAGGTACTAGAATACTCATGTATTATCAATAAATATTTTATAAAAACTCATTTTTTTTACTTTTTGCGAAAAGAAAAGTAGAGTGTTTAAGACGGGTGAAAGTCATCATTTCCTACTCGGACTATAGTATGGGAATTGATTCCTTTCGACCCTTGTATAACAATCCACTATTTCGTGAAATAGACATGTTTTACTGCTTGACTGTGATATGAGATTACCAATAATTATCGTGATACTGGCTTAATTCTTTCCTAGTGGCTGTACTTTGCGGGGACCACGCTGGTTACTTTACTGGCAGCCATGGTACTCTCTCTTCTGATCGAGATGCCGTGTTGCAGCCTCCTCAGAAGACTCTCCGACTGCGCAGTCGCTTCATAACAGCAATAAAACAACTAATTTATTTTGTAATCAAAATTATATTTATTTATTTATTAATAATATTCGGTAAAAAACTTATAGGTAACTATTTATATTTACAGCCTATTTACATTATTAGGTACATAGGTAAATGTACATATTTATCGTAATATAACTTTAATTATGTTTGTTCAGGAGAAGTTATTTAATAAAGATATTGAGGAGTAGGGTAGACAATGTACTCGATAGTGAGGTTGTTGTAAAATTTACACAGTTTTAAATGTACTGCGATTCATTTATGAAGAAATAACTTCATCTGATGACATGATGATGGCGCTTGAAGCCAAAGCCTGACTATCTAGTACACAATTTATCTCAAAAAGCTAAGCGAAGAAGAGATCAGACAAGAACCTCAAGATATTTAAAGCACAGTTAACAGCCGGTTCACACGACGCTTCTAGAAACTGTAAGCCTAGCAATTATGTACATAACTACAAGTCTATACAAGCGTTATACCTACACATGAGATATGTGAACCGGACATTATGAATAACAGAGTACCTATTTATTTATTTATTTCGTTCCTAGTTTTACGTACTTTTTGTAAGAATAATAAATAGAATTAATCCATGTTTTATTTCATTTCAAAGACTTTTCTCATTCGTGGAAATATTAACTTGTTTTACTTTTACTAACAGAATAAACATGAAGATCATCCTAGAAATTAGTTTGTTAGGGTTCCGTACCCAAAGGGTCCTAACTGAACCCTATTACTAAGGCTCCGCTGTCCGTCCGTCACAGGGCTGTATCTTTTGAACCGTTATGAATAGACATATGAAATTTTCAAAGAATGTGAACTACTATGGTTGCTATAACAGCAAATAATTAATATAAAAATTAAAAAGAAAAAAATCAAACAAGAAAAGTATTTAAAAAAATTGTGTTAAATATTGTACGGTAGTACGGAACCCGTGTGCGAGTCCGACTCGCACTTAGCCGCTTTTTTTTTGCCTTTTTTGCTGCCTATACTTAGGCATCCATTTTTCGTGTGACTGTTGCTAATTAGTCGAAATTTGTCGCTAAATACCTATCAGAATTTGTCGGGCACTGGTTCAAAAGTTATAAGGGGATATAGGTGGCCAATCTGGGGAGCATCGCCCCCATCCATAGTCCAAGAGCTAGATCAAAGGGTTAACGAAAACCCTTGGATCAAGCTCTTGTACTATACTTAAAAATTGAACTCATTATGTCTTCTAAACTAAGGCGAAAAATTGCGACAAATTAGCGACAAAATTTGGGAGAAACAAGATCTTCAGTAGGTACCCTAGCTTTTGAGATTCAATTGGGCCAAGTTGGGGAGATGCTCCCCAGATCGGCCACCTATAACCCCTTATAACTTTCGAACTAGTGACCGACAAATTCTGATATATGGCGACAAATTTCGACTAATTAGCGACAAATTTTTGGTGTTATCAAAATTAAAATCCCTGATGGTGGCCATGCCAGTGTCAGTCACACCCAACTTTAATTTATTTATATCAACTCTTGACGCATTTGTCATGAATAATAAACTCTGAATTACACAAGAACTTAACGTAATCTTTCATAACCAATTCTCAGTAAATACAATCAACACATTACATAACAGTGTTCAGTCAGACTGCCTCCACTCGAGGCGAAATATTGTTTCAAGACATATTATCTACGTAAATATACAATGGAAATGTAATTTATTTTACACACTAATGTCCGGTTCATAATAATTACCGACCGGTAAATTTAAAAAATAAGTAAAAACGTGATAAAACCTAATGCTGTTGTAGGTAAGTATATTTTCTTTAATATAGAAGTGTATTTTAAAATGCTGAATTTTCTAATTCGAAATCGACATAGCGTCATAGCATGGAGGAGCTCGTGGCTAAGTAATAACAGCCGCACAGGTTAAGCTACGCTTGTCGAGGTTGGTATGTGGATGGGTGACCATCTTAACATACCCAAGACTCCTCCGTGCCTCGGAATCGTGAATGTTTGACAGTCGTTATGGGTCGTCAGAAGCCCGAAAGTCTGACAACCAGTCTTACCAAGGCGTATCGTATTACCTAGTTAGTGGGTTGTGGAGGTTAGATAGGTAGTCGCTCCATGTAAAATACGGTATTCAGCTGCAGCCGGTTAGTCTGGAAGCCGACCCCAACGTAGTTGGGAAAAGGCTCGGTAGATTGATTGATTGAAATGCGAAATCGACACCAGAATATTTACAAACGACCAGTCAGGCATTTTCAAAATTATCTAACGGTAACTTTAACGATCTTTTTTTCTTTTAGGAACCGGACAAAAGATTACTAAATCACATTCACACTTACTATCAGGTAGCGAAGCGTCGCCCAACGACAATTAGATTGTACAACATTTTTGTTACGACTCTTGCGCAGGTCCGCGATGCATTTAACATTTTTGGCCAATTAAACCTGCGCAATGTAATTTAGATTATTAATTCCATCCGCCTTTAGTAGGTAAGTAGTGTGCTAAGGCCCTGTTTCAGCACCTCCGGATAGCCACTATCCATCAGATAAATAAACGAATTCTGTAAAATTAACATTTCGAACTGATTTTATATGAAGTTATCTGGTGGATAATTTAACCGTAACTTATCCGGAGGTGGTGAAACACGCCATAAGGCAGTTAAAGTCTCTGTATCTTATGATAGGGTAGGTTCACACTCTGTGCGGCTTCCTCTGCGGGGAGAGGATCTTCAGCATGGTGACGATGGGCGCCTCGAACGCCACCGATATCACGAACGCCAACGCGTACGATATCAGTGTTAGGCCGAGGAACAGGATGAACTGGTGACAGAGAAACATTGATTTAGAAAATATTTCAACTTTCTTGGATATTAGAATTGAAACCTTTTTTAACCGACTTCAAAAAAAGGAGGAGGTTCTCAGTTCGTCGGATTTTAAGCTATTGCATAGCTTTTATCGCGGGCTTTGAGCGCGGAGACCGAATCAAGAAATTCCGTAACGAAAAAAACCTAACACCCCCCACTCCTTCTACCATGTAATGACGGATGATGACATGAAACAAAAATTACGTTCCCATGACAACGTGATGTTGTCATGGGAACGTAATTTTTGTTTTATGTCATCACGTCATCATCCCAAGTGTAGCGTTGACAAATAGGAAGTATGGAGGTTACAAATGCTATGCAATAGCTTTACCGCGGCAGTCCCCGAGTGCCACACGTTTTTTTTTCATGTATGTTCCCCGATTACTCGAAGACGGCTGGACCGATTTGAAAAATTCTTTTTTGTTTTAAAGGGTATGCTTTCAAGTTGGTCCCATTGTCATTTGGTCACGATCTGATGCTGGGCTCTTGGAGAAATCGAGGGAACTCTTCAAATATGAAAGGCACATCCATAGCGATTTGGGTATTTTTGACGAGCAGTTGACATTAGGCTATTGTAACTTAGATAAATTACAAACCAACCCACAAAAAAGTGAAAAAAAAACCTTTTTTACAAAAAACTCAACCGACTTCCAAACTACAAAGTGAAAAAATAACTTTAATTTCGGAAGTCGGTGTCGAAAAACTAAAATATTGATCCAAAGACATCGTCTTCCAAAATGCCTTATGAAATCAAGAACCCTTGACTGGGTTCATGATTCTATCTAGCAAAGGCACTACGCTTTCACACCAATGTATGGTTTTAGCGACCATCTTAAAACTCTGTCAGAATCCTACCTACCTTATTATAAACTAGTTGCTGCCCACGTGGACCCTAATTATTTGTATAAAATAAAAGTAACGTAAGTTACTCCTTATAACATCATTCAGCTATTTGCCAGTAAATGGGTCCAGTCGTTTCAGTGTATAACCGGAACAAACAGACAGACATTAAATTTTTTTTAAAATCATAAGTATTGTATATGCTTTCATTTAGTAAAAAGCTATTTTTTTTTACATTATGCTGCGGCCGCATCTGCGTCTATTGTGGCGAAGCTTCGCACAGTGATACGATACACGGAGATGTGACCAACCATTATCGGTTATCGTCGCGATAGTTCGGGCTGCGTAGCACTTATCGCCCGGATACATAAAAGGGTTTTAGTGCGCGAACGCTAATGTGACCACCGCCAGCAAAACATACGAAGCTTCGGCAAGCATTGCTTCGTCACGATCAACGCAGATGCGGCCGCAGCATTACAAACAGACACTTCAATTTTATTTATGTAGATATATTATATTTGTATAATATATTTGTATAGATATATAGATATTGACTCTGAAAAATATACACACACAATTTGATAATCCGCATTTGAGGCTGTAGCTTGAGGCTTCTACAGGCCTTTGGTTGATAAGATAACTTCTACGACTACGATGTTCTTGTGTCTGTAGGATTCACTGTAATTTCAGAACCTGTCAACTGGTCCAGACTGTGGAGCAGTTCCATGGTTAGTTACTATCTAGCTGTCGATGTAACAGAAGGTACTCACCACGAACAGCTCGCCCATGTGGATGGGGTGCGTGAGGTGCATGGCCACGTAGCGCAGCACCACGGGGTGCACCAGGTACGCGCAGTACGTCACGCGCGAGAACGGGTACAGCACCGGCGCCGACAGCAGCGGCCGCACCCAGCCTGCGGGAGCGCACGGGTTAATATCGACAGCATGGATACAGGAAGAACCACATGAATTAGAGCACAAACGAAAACTGTGTGTGTGTCGACGCACGACTGGAGTTTACTGCTTAATACACAATAGGCAAATAAATGAAGCTCTTGAAAAAACAAAAACCCCACCCTAATATAACTCAAATGATACAATAATTAAATCATAATTTAGACTTGTCTTTGCGATTTAATTGGAAGCAGTACTTGCACTTTAGCAAGTAATCGTGTATCGCACGGCCGATATATTTAGCATGTTTATTTCAACATTTAAATCCGTGTTTTTACGAATAAAACACAATCCAAAACGTAACGCTTTTGAGTTAACACTTGTATAAATTTCACTCCTCATAAAATTTCCTTACGGGGAGCCTTATATGAAAATCGATTCTTAAGGAGTTAACTCCAAAAAATAAATTAGTGCATATATTGCGCTATTGTCAATGTAGTATTAGGTACGTAAAGTTTGCCAAGAAAGCATCAACGGCTATTATGATGCATTTAACAAAGTAGTATTTAAATGACTGTCAAGATCCCTGATGAAAAAAAACATTTTTCGTCAATAACTTATCTGATTAAAAAAAACTTGAAATAATTAAAACATTAAGTCTGTGTAAGTAAGTATAAAAGTGTAGTTTTCGTCCAGTGTTCGATCCTTAATTTATTTGAAAAATCTCTTTCACTACAAGACAAAGAATTCGATTTTTCAAATCACAAATATTTTTGTTTAAATTCTGTTGCCCTTTCTCACAACTAATGAACAAAATTGATCAAAATTAGTCGAAATAGTTTTCAAATAAATTTAGGATTCGTGGAAAATCACTTTTTAAGCTGAATCACTGTCTCTCAAGATACAGGTTTCCTAGTTTGAGAGGCAGGGTTTTCCATATTGTGTACAGGTTTCAGTTCTTAGATTATACTGCATTGTGTTACTACCAAAGCTTATCTAATTTGTGTTCATATATAAAATATGTTAACTCTGTATTTTTGTAAAATAAAGTTTTTTTTTATTCATCCATCTGGTTCAACTTGAATCATCTCTTATGAGGTCACCCCATGGATGGAGAGCCCGTGCTCTACAGCCTCTAGATCTGTTGAAGAAGTGTCGCACCTCCGTGTCCCGTAGTGCAGGCGATGATGATCCAGCCGATGCAGGCGGCCCACAGCGAGTGCGACAGCGCGCTGTACACGGCCGCCGACAGCACGCCCATCTCCGTCTTGTACAGCCCGAAGATCAGAAACAGCAGCGTGGCCGTGCACACCGCCCAGCCCACGGACGCCCACACCTGCCGGACACATACACCGTCACAATGTGTTCAAGATTATTAAGAGAAGATTCCAAAACATCCAGCACGCTTAGCGTGACCACAATAGAAACGGGTTTTGTCGACGGAAGAATAGACAAAATGTCAGATAAACAATCACAATTTGTCATTTTGTCGATTCTTCTGTCGACAAAACCCGTTTCTATGGTTGTCATGCTACGCAAGCTATAGTCTATAGGTAGTAGAAAACTTATGTTTGGGAGAAGTTAAAATTGATCTCATTTCCACCACTTGCTTTAAGATTTTTAATTTTGCTTTATTATTATTATTTAAGCGTTTATTTCCCAAAAAATACATTTAAAATTCATTACATAGTATCATAAAATAATCATTTGTTTCTAATTACAATCTAGTTAATTCATTCACAATAATTTAAACATGCATTTTAACAACAATTTGATTAACAAAATTAAAGTTTTAAATAAATATATTGTTTTTCAAGTTTGCTTTACGTAGGTATATGTAAGTATATCTACTCTAATTCAGACGGTTGTCCGGCTTAGGCCTTAGATAGATCATACTTACAGATCCTTAGAGATCATTGAAGTCATTAAAGCTACATAAGTTATTGTAACAAGAAAATTAAAATTCGCTGTTAGAGCACCCAGGCGGCTAAGATATTTATGGAGAAAAGCTTCACCTTCCAAAAAATATCTAAGTAGAACTCACCCAAGTCATCCTGATCTTCAAGTTAGTCTTGAACAGTATCCACCCGGTGAGCATGCCCACGAGGTAGGGCCCGAGCCGGGTCCAGGGCTTCTCGTACACCTTGTCGAACTGCGTGAAGGGGTCCTCGGTGTTCGGGATGTGGTCGTTGCTGTACGAGACGTAGCCCGTCGTGAAGAGGGACGAGATGAACAGCACGCCGGTGAGGGAGGCCGACACCTTGAAGTGGCTGCGGAGAGGGAACAACATGATACGTGATATAAAGAAAAGAAAGAAGGAAAGAAAATGTTATTTGGACACAGTTCGTGAAACACAAAATACAAATAAATTAATAATACCTAATAAAAAAGTGAAAATAAACTTTTGTCAATAATATATATATATATATTTCATTTATTGCGGATCACACATAAAGGTACACACAATCCATATAGTATTAGTAACAAAGACTTAGAAACTATGTTAGTAAAACTTACAAACTAACCAAACAACAACTAATAACTACGTGGGTCAACACATGTTGTGCCAATATATTTCTGTAAATAAAGTAGGTTTGTACAAACCCTTTGACACATTTTTTTTTTTTTAAATATGGATTATTAGGTCGTTGTCTAAAATACTGGTATTCACCTGCATCCGGTTAGCCTGGAAGCCGACCCCAACATAGTTGGGAAAAGGCTAGGCAGATTGATTGAGGTCAATGTTTCCTATCTGACTACTCAGCAAACAAATTCAGAGTTCACAGTCTCTTTTAAAGTCCAGATATTGTCTTGATCAGATTGAAAATGTAAGTACGATATTTGGCAAATCTGGTACAGTAAGGTTTTTCATATTTTACGGTTTAGAGGTTTCACCTCATGGTGAGCTTAATGCTGCAGAGCTTAATGTAAAAGTTAGTATTGGCATTGAACATGTCAGTAATTTCCATTCCTTTCCAAACGGGCACCTATTTCAGGGTTCAAGATTGGCTTAAAACGAAATGTATGTCGAAAGTTTTAAACTCACCTAGTAGCCAGAATCAATAAGATGGCGCTGACCGCGTAGAACTGGGTGTCGTCCGACAGGTACCAACTCCATAACATGCACTGAAATAATAAAATTTGTTAATTAATCAAGTTTGTAATCCATTATGCCTTCGAGATAATATTTTGTGTTTAATATGTGGATGGGTGACCATCTTTATACCTCTGTGCCTTGGTAAGCACGTTAAGCCGTTGGTCCCGGCTGTCATTCGTGGATCTTTGACAGTCGTTACTTTTTGTCAGAAGTCCAAAAGTCTGACAACCAGTCTAACCAGGGGGCGTCGTACCCAGTTACTGGGTAGTGGAGGTCAGATAGGCAATCGCCAATCGGCAATCGTATTCAGCTGCATCCGGTTAGACTGGAAGCCGACCCCAACATAGTTAGGAAAAGGCTCGGCAGATTGATTGAGTCTGATTTTGACCACCAGAAATACCGAAAAAGTTCGATCAATCCCAGAGTAAAAAAATGCTCAATCAATATAATATTATAAGTATATAATTTATATTATATTGATTGAGCATTTTTTCTCTGGGACTGATCGAACTTTTTCGGTATTTCTGGTGGTCGCCAATGTTCAGGCTGGCAGGCTTATTCAAAAAGAAATCAGTCAGAATGCTCACCATCTGCTCGACGGGGAAGAGGGTGTTGATGTAGAGCAGGTTCCTCCACCAGTACTTGGGGCAGGTGTCGTGGTCCATCGCGGGCGGCTCGAACACCGCGTTGTGCGCGAACCACTTCATCGTCACCTCCACCACGCCCAGGATGAACAGGTACGGCGCGGTCAGTCTGCAGTGACGAGAACAATTACAACAGGTGATGTGTTGTCCATTAAGGCGATACTAAAGCGACTTTTAATGATTTTATACTGAAGATCACGTCTAAACAAGTAGTGTTAATGAAATGGAAAAAATATATGTTAAATAAAAGCATTTATTTAATAACTTAATCTGTGAATATTTTAGATTATGTTTATATTACATAGTGAAATTAATTTGTAAAGTTATATCTAACAAGGATAAAAACTGAGAATCACGCAAAAACTATCAAGCGTATTTTACTGAAATCTTTACCATTTTAAAGATAATTTAATTATTAATCTTTTAGTATACATGTTTTATTAAAATATATCTTTTGATTTATGTTTAACAAATTAATAATGCCTCTAATTTGTGACAGCGCTCCTTGATGGGCGATTCCTATTACTGGCTGGACGTACGACGCGTTGCGTGAGCTCAGTACAGGACACGCAAGCTAACCACTCAAGGTCACTGGCATATATCTGCGTCTTAAGACTCGCTTGCACCAGTTATCAATAAATGCGTTAAACGTAACGTAAACATCATTCTGTCTCTGTAAACTTCAAACGATTGACAGGAATGGAACAATATCTATACGTCTGTTTGTGAAGTCAAAATACAATGTACAAGAAAGTATATACGGTACTTATAAAAAAAAACGCAGTGGCACTCCGGGAGTGCCGACAGAAGTGAAAACTTGAACAATTTTATCGTGCAGAAAATGTATCGCGCGTTGATGTCTTTTTAATGGTCAAAAGCTGGTGTCGGTAACAGTGTTTTGAGTTGAATTGTTTTTTCCCATCTCAAAAATGCCCAACACGCCTAAAGAAGTTTTCACTTAAAAAACGTTGTTTGTCTGTCTGTTTTTTCCGGCTAATCTCCGAAACGGCTAGACCGATTTTGACGGGATCTTCACTTTCTTAGCTGATGTTATAAGGAGTAGCTTAGGCTACTTTTATTTTAGAAAAATAATTTAGTACCATGATGTTTAGTTTACTGTACCAACCTGGCAAATCTGTATCCAATAAGTCCTAAGAACTGCAGCACTCCGGAGGTGATCTTCCGGCGTCCCTCCACCAGCGCGTCGAGCTTGCCCTTCGTCTTCGTGCGGAAGTACAGGAACGTCACCAGCATACCACTGACGAAACAACACGGACATTACAACATCCATCATCTGCCGAGCCTTTTCCTATGTTGGGGTCAGCTTCCAGTCTAACCGGATGCAGCTTAATACCAGTATCGATATTACAACAATGAATTATAATCATACAAATCAAAGTTTAGTCAATCCATAAGGCTTTGAGAGAGATTCAAAGGGAAGAGACTTCATTACTTGTAACTTTGTTAGTAGATATATCTAAATAATGATTTAAGGCGACGATAACCGACTTTTAATGATTTTATACTGAAGATCACGTCTAAATGAGTAGTGTTAATGATTTGGAAAAAATATATGTGAAATAAGAGCATTTTCTTTATCGGAATATTTTAGATTATGTTTACATTACATAGTGAAATTAATTTGTAAAGCGATGTCTAACGCGAATAAAAAAAACTGAGAATCACGCAAAATCTATCAAGCTTATTTTTCTGAAATCTTCACCATTTTAAAGATAATTTAATTATTGATCTTTTAGTATACATGTTTTATTAAAATATATTTTGTTTTATGCATAATAAATTAATGTTGCGTATAATTTGGGATAGCGCTGCTTGATGGGCGAGTCCTATTACTGGCTGGACGTACGACGCGTTGCATGAGCTCAGTACAGAACACGCAAGCTAACACTCAAGGTCACTGTTATATATCTGCGTCTTAACAAAGGTGTCAAAAATGGGATTCTCCTGTAATGGGCACCTCGTTCAGTGTGAGAGTCGCTGATAGAACTGTGGCGGCTACATCGCCACATGCGAACGACACATCAAAGACCTGACGTCACACAAATTCTGCATCGCGCAAGCAGTTTACCGCGCGACGAGTATATATACACCAGACACAACACCCGTCTGGTCGGAAGATCCTCCCTTTTCTATAAAGGATGAGTGAACTTTACACCCTGTTCCTCATACCTCTATAGAACCAATGCGTAGAAGCCAATAGTTGAGCCAAATCTATCAGGAGACCTCAAGTTTGATTGTAGAAATGAAATGAAATTGCTTATTCTGTAAATAGGATATACTAATCACTTTTACAAGTCATATTAAAAAAAATATTAAAAATAAGCTAGATGAGTTCGGCGTTTCCTATCTGACTACTCAATACTCAATATCTTTATTGCTTTACCATAATGTGTACTTAGGAGGTAACTATATAATTTAGATCATTATGGACACATCATCATCATTCATTCATCATTTTGGTACAGGGATCTCAACATTTTGTGAACACCTTCATTTATGTACCTACTCTCAATGCGAATAAATGACTATGATTATGAATATGGACCCTGTAGGGCACAGCAAAAAGGGTAGGTTCTGAGAAGAAAGGCCGAAACAAACTCAGAGGTCGCAGTCTCTTTTGAGGTCCAGACATAATCTTGGTCAGGCCATATGAGGACCATGTAGATTAGTGTCTGAAATGGTCTTTTGAGGAAAGAACCACACAGATTTGAGTGGACCTGTCCAGTCAGTGCTAGCATTTGTCAGTAATCGTGGAGCTCAACTCAGAACATAAGGAGCTCAACTCCAGGAGTATTACTAAAGAATACATACCCGAGACAGAAGAACGTGTCGACGCTGTAGACGGCGCTGATGATGAGCTGGAACCAGAAGCTCTTCTCCAGGATCGCTCGCAGGGCGGTGTTGTCGGCGTACTGGAATAAATTATGTAAGGTTTAATAAAGTCGCATGAGTTACATTCAATTCAAAGGTGTCGATGGCGAGGGATTGACGAGTTTAAGAATTCAGTGTGTGAGAGAGTTTAGGCAACTGGTTTAGTCGAGTGAGAGAGTTAGGGCAATTACTTAGTTTAGTCAAGTGTGAGAGTTTCGGCAATTAGTTTAATCGAGTGTACGAGTTTAGGCAAGTAGTTTAGTCAAGTTTACGAGTTAAGGCAAGTAGTTAAGTCGAGTTTGAAAGTTTGGGCAATTAGTTTAGTCAAGTTTACGAGTTAAGGCAAGTAGTTTAGTCAGTGAGAGAGTTATGTCAAGTAGGTTAGTTAAGTGTGAGAGTTTAGGCAGGTAGTTTAGTCAAGTTTACGAGTTTAGTTGAGTGTGAGAGTTTTGTTGAGTAGTTTTTGGAGTGAAACGAAGATTACCTTAAAGACAACAATGCAGGTGTGTCCGAATATAACCCAGCACATGGACAAGGACCGGAGGCCGTGCACCACCGGCACCGTGTCGGCGCCCACGGACTGGTCGAAGATCTGCAGGATGTTCGCCTTCATGGAGAACGACAGCAGCAGCTCGGACCACACGCCTGGAACAATACGAGGACCTCTTACAACGTTGGCGAGATATGTTGCTGGTTATAAAGTTCTGGGCGTTGGGGTTTGTTGGCATGCATTGAGTACATTCAATCTTCAGGATAGTTATTTCGGATTATATACTAACTATGCGTAAGCTAAAGGTTCGAGTTACGAATGAAATTTAAATGAAAATGGTTTACTATATATGTTACATAACTATCTACTTTTATGCTGAAAACAGCCATAAATATGGAAGTAGGGATAATTTTGTGAGTGAATTGTGGAAAGCCAAGAAAAATAATGAATTTTTATCAAAAATGAAATAGAAATACTACCTGTGCTCATAATTCCGGAACGTCCCACTTTCCGGAATGCCAAGAGATAGTTATAACTTACTGAGTTTGAGTTCTTCAGCGGAGGGGGTCCCGGCCGTGAGGCGCTCCTCCGAAGTGTTGCTCATGGCGAGGTTGTTGTTCACGTTGTACATCGACTTGCCTGCACATTAATAGTAAATAATTTACTTAAATTATGCTAAAATCTACAAGAAGAATAGTTATGAAAGACAGTCCCCAAAACAAAAATAATAATAATTGACTATCTGTTCTTAAGGCAAGGTTGTTCTGCTGTTCAGCACCTACCACTAGCAACAGTGATGTCATCAAGTCCGTTGAGGTCTAACTTCAGGTCGCTGTGAGTGCCACTGTTGGCGATGTTGGCCTTAATGTTTTCCGCGCGCTGTCTGCGCCTGCGCACGTCGCGGGCTATCTTCATGTCGTACACCGTCGCCGTGATCAGCAGGATCGATACCAGGCAGGATACCGCTCTGGAATCAATAATTAAACAATATAATTATAATATTATTAAGGAGGAGGAAGAGCTCGTGGCTAAGTACTAAAAGCCGCACGGGTCGATCTATCAGGTTAAGCTACGTTTGCCGGGATTGGTCCGTGGATGGGTGACCATTTCTACATACCGAGACTCTTCCGTGCCTCGTGGATCTTTGATAGTCGTTACGGGTAGTCAGAAGCCCGAAAGTCAGACAACCAGTCTTACCAAGGGGTATCGTATAACCTATAAGTTACTGGGTTGTGCAGGTTAGATAGGCAGTCGCTCCATGTAAAATACTGGTATTCAGCTGCATCCGGTAAGTCGACCCCAACATGGTTGGGAAAAAGCTAGGCAGTTTGATTTATATTATTATAATATTATTTTATTGAACAGGCTGCAGAGCATAGTATCAAAAATATTGGTATCTACCCATACCTATGTCAGAAAATATCCACAAACTGTTGAGTGGACAAGGGAATGAGGGGCCTTTGCCCTGCAGTGGGACACTTTCCCCTCACTTTCCTGCAACCTCTGGGAGTGATTTCGTAAAAAGCGACGGAAGTGTGTAACAGGAAGCCGGGGAAGTGCGCGCTATTTGATTTGACCATTGAGCGCGCGCGGTGCTAGAGTTGGCCGACAGAAACGACCTTGACGAGGTCACTCCCCTTTAATGTTGCTTAAGGTAAGATGTCAGATATTGCACATCATATGCGACTACTGTAATGCTCGCTCGTTTTTCTATAATTATTATTTTAATACACTGGGCATTAAGCGAGTACGATTTAACTCTTCTTGATTTAATATACTCAGAAATTTTGTTTAGAAACTGAACTAAATTATATGTTAATACTTGATGACATTTAACTGTGAATTATGATAAAACATAGCCTCAAAAGGAGTACAAAATTGACACTCAAAATCTAACAGAACACTTATGTTATTATCTCAGTTGCCGCTCCACAAAGCACAGGAATTCTGCAACGTAACTAACAAACGCAGACCGTTTTAAATAACTACCGGTGTAATAATATAACTATTTCGCTAACCGTACCCGACAGGCGCAATCAACTGTAGTTTAAACTCAATTAATTTTAGTTTAAAGTTTGACAGCTGGTTCAACGTAAAGCTTTTAAAAAAGTAGACAAGGGAACAGTTACATTGATGTAGACATCTAGATCGTAGGATGATTATGCTTCTTGCAATGTATGTAGCTTGCAATTAGGTGTCGAAGTTGTTTTGAGAAGAATTTCTCATGTGTGGCTTGTTTATAGAAACTTAAGAGTCATCAGGGTAGAATGAAAAGCTGGAAAATTATTTTTCAGTATATTTAGTTGCAACCGCAATGTTGTCAATTAAATGCTCGAGATTCTGTCAAAACGAAAAGTAACGTTCTTCTGTCTGCTATAGTTTGACCGATATCCCTTTACAGCGCCTTAGGTATGTGCGCGGCGAGACGGGGGCAGTGCTGGCCACTCATTGGTCAACGCTCACCGCGTCCAGCCCCCCGCCTCGCCGCGCATTTATCGGTCAAACTATAGTGATCATTTAAATTTTCGCTTTGACAGTTAACTATTCCAAAGATAACAAATCGGTGAAAATCGTAAGTGATTTGTTTATTTGTATCAATAAATATTAAACACTTAAAACAAGATTAGTCCCCAAATTGCTCAAGACATTGTATAATCTAAGTTGATTACATAAAAGCAGTCGCACTACATTCAAAAAGTCTGCCCGGGCAGGTCTAGAACTGTGACGTCATCGCGAGAATGGCTGACATACAAACACGCTTGTCGAAAGTGGAATAAACCGCCATGTTGGGGCAAACCTGAGGAAATATCATAATGTCAACCATTTCATAATTTTATGTTAAATACGTTATAAATGAATCATCAAAGCTTTTCTTCAGAATGTTGAGATGGTACACTTAACGTCATAGTTCAGTCATCCGAAGTGTTAGGCAGAGGTATATGTATCTGCATAAGCACCCACATTTTGCCCGCTATACGAGCCTATTGACATAAGGCAGGCACAAATCCTAACTCACGGGTTGTTACTGAAAAAGTCCTGAGTTGGTAGAAAATCAGTTCCTTGTGATTTGACAGTCTATTTATTTTCGTTACGTTTTTATGGACTAGCCATTTATTTAAGGTCTCTTGCCAGGAAAAGACATCGAAGTTCTTTTGATCCTGAAAAATTCATAAACAACTCTCGGGCAGAACAAAGTCAAAGTCAAATAATTTGTTTCAATTAGGCACATAAAAGGCACTTTAGAACGTCAAATTTACAAAAAAAATAGAATTGATTCTAGTCGCCCCTTCCAAAAGGTAGTTTTCGTATGGAGAAGAATGGGTAAGAAACTCCACCGTTACTCTTTTCGAACAGCGACTAGAATTTTGTAACAACTTGCAAACCGTATTGAAAGGTAACAGTTTATGGCGAATGCTCGGTTTTAATACATTATTAACCCGATTGCGTTGTTACATAACTGAGTTATTTCTTAACATTTCTTACGAAGTGACAGACTTTAAGTGGACATACACAAATAATAAATCCTACTAAAATTATAACGTGAAAGTTTGTGAGGATGGATGGATGTTTGTTACTCTTTCACGCAAAAACTATTGGACGGATTTAGATGAAATTTGGCACACAGATAGTTTATAACCTAGATTAATACATAGGATACTTGCTATCCTAATATTCACACGGGATTGAGACTTTTGCTGGTGAAACCGCGGGGCGCTGCTAGTAAGGAATAATTTAGTATTTGTTGTAACCGATGAGAACTGTTAAGTCAAATATTATGAATTTTCGCAATCATTGTTTTCGCTGGCTAGAGGTAAATAAGCTTGTTCATCTCTTCCTACTTGACCTCCGTGGTGTAATAGTGTTATGTACTATTACAAAAGCGAGTATTGAATACATAATTAGGAACGTTGTATTAGCTCTGTTGCTAAAGTCAGAGGTTAAATCATTTGAATAACTAAACATAATATCTATCTAATTACTGTTCTGTATAAGATGAGGCATTTCCCCACAGTTGTAAAATTTCAAGCTAATATACAAAACATTGAAGGAAAACATCGTGAGGAAACCGGCATGTCCTAGAGCCAAAAATTCGAAGACATGGGACATCTACCAACCCCCCATTGGGCTCGCGTGGTACAAAGAACAGATAGACTTATATGTAGCACGTTATGCTAGACATCAAATGTGAGTTTTATATTTTGCATAATTATGTGGAAATGGTGGTCAACTACGGGTACTCACAGCAACACCTGGAAGGTGGGGTCTCTGAGGTAATTGTACCCTCCGTGCTGCGGCGAGCGCACCGCCACCACCTTGTGGTACAGCAGGGGTGCGCGGGCGCTACTCACCAGCGCCGACACGGCAGCGCGGGAGCAAGACCGCGGGAGGCACATACCCAAGTGCAGCGTGCGTTGCTGGAGGATAAATACCATCATTAAGTATTATTTATTTTATGATTTCTAAATAGCCCTACACAGGGAGTTAGAATATAAGTGAATGCTAAATAAATACAGTTTAAGAAGAGCTCCACCGTTCCAAAAAATTCTCAAATATGACTAGTTTAAGATTTTTTACTACATCTAGTAGATTTGTTATTACAGTCAGGATGGGCCCAGTCAAATGCCTGTTGGTACACATTCGAGCCACACTGTGCTAAAGCGCTAAGAAAACATGAAATGTACGAGCCAGTCAAGTGAATCACCAAGTTATTGGATATTGGGTATTTCCAACAGTCTTTTAAAAAAATATTCTCAACAAACATGTTATTGCAGCGACTCACATTCTTGACGATATCTGTGAAGTTGGTGGTGACGATAACTTTGGCGACGTAGAAGGCAGTCTCGAAGGGAGGCCCGAAGCCCACCATGGACAGATCCTCGCGCCAGTCGCTGAAGATGTGCGAGTGAATCGTCTCTGGAAATACAAGGGTGAACATTGAATAAAGTTTGTAGATTGTTATTTTATAAATATTCAATGGCTCATTTTGAATATCTTGATTTCGGACTTAACATGCAACAAGCGTCCATATTAAATTAAGTTTTCATTTCATAATCAAATACGTTAAAGGATATTGCAGAATAAGTCTAAATCTATTATTTATGCAAAATCTACGGAAATACATAATATTATTGAACTTAGAATTTATAAATCTATTTAGTTTTAAATATCTACGTTCTAGAAATCTAGATTTTAAATGTTTTGACGCAATCTAAACTGCGCATCCGCAGCGCCATACAAAAGACATCAACGCGCGCGCTATAATTTGTGTGTGCATTTGACAAAATAATCAATGTAGTTTGTCAGTAGTTTTGCACTAATATTGCAAAAGCTTAAGAACTGACGTTAAAATTGCATAATTAACTCTTTAAGGTGTTATTTTTGTTAGGAACTAGAATGGTAAAAGTTTAAGCTATTGTATAATTTCGTACGTACTTTCAGATTTTCATAATTGATAAATCATACAAAAGTTACACAGCAGACATTTAATGGAACCGTGGTTTTGATGTGTAGATTATTTAGCCTTTCGTTGCTTTATGCCCATATGAGTCATCATCATGTATACCCCTTCGCAGAACTACTTGTTTCGGACTCAATCAAGAAGAATGTTTCGACAAAAAGTATGACCACGAACTTTATAAATAACAATTACAAATTATTGCCTTGAAATCGTTTAATGAAAATCTTTATTACAGTAACCGACTCATTAACCAAAGCCCTACTTTTGATTCATCGGTTTTTTGGAAGTTTCTCGAGTGGTGCGCGGGCGCTGGAGACAAGGCCGCGCTTGTTTGTAGAAAGTGACGTAAGTCAACACCCCTGTAGCGGTTACACCGCCACATACAAACTACGCATCAAAGACATGACGTCACACAAATCCTGCATCGCGCAGTTAGAGTTTACCGAGCGATCGACATACATTCAAGATTTCAACTTCCAACCGATGGGCAGTTGCCCGCCAGACACAACACCCGTCTGGTCGGAGGATCCTCCCTTTTCTATGGTGGATGAGTGAACTTTACACCCTGTTCCTCATACCCCCAAATTGGTGACCCCGACGTGATGAACGTCAACGCAGCCTTCGTGCAATTACTTCGGCGTGACGTCATCATCATCATCACTCCCGCAAGCTTTCGTGAGGCGAGTCACACAGCCAGCCAGCACCCACGGCTTCAATGGGTATCCTGACCACCAGCATGCAGCGAACGCGCATTCCTGGTCATCACCCTCAGCCTCATCACCCCGACTTACTGGGGAATCAACGCAAGCAGCCTCATCACCCCGACTCACTGGGGAATCAACGCAATCACCTCAATCACCCCGACTCACTGGGGAATCACCACAATCACCACAATCACCACAATCGCCGCAATCACCACAGAAAGTTCCGACTCACCGCGAACTGTGCGGCACCCGGTTCCGACTCACTGGAACCACAGCTGACACTGTGTGAAGCATCGCAAGATTCAGCCCACTATCGACCTCCGGTCTCCGGAGGGGAGTGATGTAGCGGTTACACCGCCACATACAAACTACGCATCAAAGACATGACGTCACACAAATCCTGCATCGCGCAGTTAGAGTTTACCGAGCGATCGACATACATTCAAGATTTCAACTTCCAACCGATGGGCAGTTGCCCGCCAGACACAACACCCGTCTGGTCGGAGGATCCTCCCTTTTCTATGGTGGATGAGTGAACTTTACACCCTGTTCCTCATACCCCCAAACCCCTTGACCCAGTGGACAATGTGCGGTGTTGAGTGGCATATTGTTGTAAGTGCCTGTTTTGCACAGTTTTTGCACTTTGGTTTCATAATTACTTAATTCTACGTACTTTACTTGTTCACATAATTGTTGGTACTTAAGACTTTATTTACACAACCCTACATAAAGCTATTGGTAAAGTGTGTGTCGAGCGTGAGGGATAACAAGCTTACATTTGATTCGACGACAAAAAATTAAAACTGTGTGTTGATGTGTTTCCTTGTGTGAATGGGCGAAAGGTCATTCCTGCAAGTTTCAATGAGGAGATTTTTCGAAGTTTTAAGTGCAATGTGTTTATTAACTGTATCACTTTTAGTCAGCAAGGTAAACACGAATGGCTTACTTTAAGTAAATAATTTACTTTCAAGTTGCTAAATATAAATTATTATTCACTATTCATTTTGTTTTTTTTACAAAAGTGGGTATATCTAGATAGTTAACTAATGAGTTAAATCAAAAAGTCGTAATATTTTTTCTATGAGATCGTTACAAATATTTACGTCGATATTGAGTAATTTTACTGATCACATTGCCTAACAATTTCTGTTCGATAACTATGTAGGTAATTGGCCAATTTTACATAACAAACAGAAGAAAAACATTGCATCAACTTTCCGTTATGCTTTTCCATAACACTATAATTATTAAAACACCAAAATATAATTTCCATTTCAGTAAAAAGTATATAATTTCCACGGTACACAGAGTCCATTTTTACCATTACATAAGTGTTGTGGTCTATTATCGATACTGCATATCGATTAGGATCGAGTACTCGTGTCGCCATTGTCCGTGGAACTATTCGGATAGTATTGCAATCTGTTGTATACAGTATTGACGAAATTAATTACTATTCGCTGAACGTGCTCTCATGACTTTTGTTGCTAAATTAGACATTTTAATATTGCTAATGTAATGAATTGTAATGTTCATTTATACAAGTCTTTTGCTTTGCTAGATTTTTTGGAAGGATTTTTCATTATTATTATTTCTTTTATTGCTGTTTTTTTTTTCCGATTTAATCTTTTGCTGCATATACTTGCTAACAGTAACACAAATGGAAGAAGTCACTGGCTCCTGAAATACAGGTCCTCTAACTTAGCTCTGGAGCCAGGGTCTCAAATTTTTCTGTAATCTTTGTATGGCAATAAACAATTTATTTATTTATTTCTTCGATATAAATCAGTGGTGACAATGACAACTAATATCATTTTTGGACAACTCGACTTCTCATTTATTCAAAATATCAACACGGTAACTGTTGGAAAAGAGCAGTAGGTACTCAATGGTTTTGTCCCATCCGAACTAATATTATGAATGTTTGTTTGTTACACTTTCACGCTAAAACGGCTGAACAGATTTAGATGAAATTTGGCACATGAGTAGACCATGACCTAAATTAGGATATAGAATACTTTTTATCCCGACATTCCCACGGGATCGAGATTTATGCGGGTGAAACCGTGGGGCGCAGCTGTAGTTGTAAATAAACGCATTCGCGTAACCTACAACTATTTTAACTCCATGCAAACCTTAGGACCATCACAGTTATCTGCCTGCACATCGCGTGCTAACCTCATAAGACCCGACAAAGATAAACAGTTTGCGGCACAACACAAAGACTTTAACTGAGTTCCGCACCTACTGACACGCATGTTACTAACAATGGCGCAGTTGCGAGAGAAATAAGTATTTAATAAACTACTTGGAGTAAATGTCTTTGTTACAGCATATCATCTGTGACATACTGACATAATAATATGAGTTGTTGTACACTGTTATGACCTCACAGGACAGAGGCCCTACTTCATATATCCAGAAAAGGAATGATGATAATTGATCTCCAAGCTTGCTTATCGCTTGACTAATCTCATAATTTCAAGTAACTACTGTTGATTGCGGGATCAACGGCCGCTGGTAGTGTAGTTACTCGTTTTTTTTGTTTTCTGCAGAGTTTTACTAGCTAATTTTATTTGAACCTATATATGTGACGTCATTGTTACGTATGTTTCGCTAGACAGTGTCCAGCGGCTAGGAGGACAGGGGAATTATAGAAAAGAGGGGATACTAACTGTTGCGCTGCTTGACCGGCGTGTGCTGCTCGTTGAGGATGTCGCACAGCTCCGCCGAGCCCGTCCAGTAGTTGTTGCCCCAGTAGAACATGGACGTGTAGCGGCCGCTGGCGTCCTCCACTGAAAAGATAGGAAACATAAGTTATTTTAACGTGAAAAGGAAAAAACTATTGGCTTACTTAAGACAAGAAACACTTATTTTAAGAATTCCTAAAATTCCGTCGTTCAAAAGTAATTTGCATTCCGTTTATAAAAACGTTTTGATAATATTATAGACCGATTTTTCAATTGTCAGATAACTTATATATAAAGAATAATTATGTCAATTTGACATATTTACTATATAAAAGCTGTCAAACCAACATAGTGTAAATTCTTTAATTTGAATAAAATTTATCTGACGATAGAAAAATCTGATAAAAAAGGGGCAATCCGGGATTGCTGACAGAAGTGAAAACTTGAAAAAAAATCGGCACCGCGGTAAACAACGCGTTGATGTCTTTTACTCCACGGTGTCGGTAAATTCCGTCACAATGTTGCGAAGACAATGCGCGTTGGGCATTTTTGAGATGAGACTAAACGTCTCATCTCAAAAATGCCCAACGCGCATTAAGAAGTTTTCACTTCAAAAACAAATTCCCGCCTAAAACTGACATGTAATAACTTTTTTGTTTCATAACGTGACTTTGATTATTTTGAATATTATAAGTGGCCACTAATAACATTAAAAAAAAAAGTTTTAAAAGAAATTTAAAAAAAGTTTAATTAAATAAATACAAATAGTTTGTATATGGCCCAACTAAAATGTGGAATAAAGATAACTTCGGACGACAAAAGTATATACAAATAATGAAAAGACATGAAATTAAAGTGCCAATGAAGATGTACGTCCGTTGTTCCGGCACTTTATGGCACGGTTTGCCTTGAATACATTGCCCTTTTGGTTGACGGTGACACTTTCCAAAATATCACTTCCTTCACATTTACTTGGAAATTAATTTTTCTTTATTGCAGCGTCTACAAAAGGTGCTGTCGATATAAATAAAAAATAACTTTTGAGTATGACTTAAAATAAATTACAATGTATTCTCGTACTTAAGTTCAATTTATACTAACAGCTTTAAATCATATGCCATATTTTGCACGGATCTTTTAATAAGAATAAGAACCTATTAATTACTTTAGTTTAATAAAAAATATTTGGAATTAAACTCCCAAAGTTGTGTAGGCCGAAGAATAATCATTTGAGTGTTTGAATAAAACCGAACTTAATTCCAGCAGTGCGGTGGAAATAAATGCGAGAAAATCGCGAAAATGAGTACAAATACAACTTTGTACGTAAGTATAATGTTGCGTACTCACAGCCTGTAGGCTGTACTGGCTGTAATGCACACTGTTATTACGTGTGAAACCGATCTAGTTAGCTTCCTATAGTTTCAGAGTGGTTGGCCTCAGCTGCAGCTGTGCGCTTTCCAATCTTTGTGCAGTATGTGTGCAGTGCAGTGCAGGTAACAGGGAACCTTGGGACTCAGGTGGGTAAGGACAGGTGTGTAGCCTTGGGTACTAATGCCGTAAAAAGTGAATGATTAATATCCGTGGGAATATTGACAAAATTAAAGCTTTTATTGCGTTAGGAACATAGTACTGCTGCTGTAGAAGCTGTGTTCTTTATCAAAGTATACGTGAAAAGTCAAAAGCCAGGGTCGGTCGTGTCATGGTCATGTTCACTCCGAGTCATCTTTTGTTTACTCCGGAAACACAAATACATCCGGTGACAAATAAGGAGCAATGAAACGACGAATTTATGTAATTAGGCTGTTTGTATTATTCTGCGTAAGTACAGCGATATTGTAGGTTTTTCTGGTTTAAATGTTCTTGAAATAAGGTCTCATTAACAAATATTTGCATCCGCAAACTGTTATTATTTATTCACTTATGAAGGTGATATAAATTATTTCTTATATCTATGTTAATGTCACTTATCCGGATAACAGTACGACAACGAAACACAGGTACACCGACCGATTTGCATAGCGAACTCTAGTAAAAACACACTATAATGAACTCTGTTATCTTTTAATAAAGTACATATTGGATCGATCTATATACTAGCATATAATGTAATCAAGAAAAGCAATATTACCGGATACTATTACGATATCCGTTATTTACTAGAAGATGATCTATTGCACGCAGTTAGGGAAAGTTTATCGAACTTCAATGATTTTCCTTTTCAGGCTTTCAAGATGTTGAAAAACACGTACGTGTAATACAATCCATTGCTGCCAATATTTTGTTAAAACGTTTTCAAATAAAATGTTGTTGTTCAGTTTCTACAGTTTAGTCAACGATTTACAACTAAATAAAATTGCATTAATAAATTGTTTACATTTCTAAATGATTATGAACACGAAAGGGCTTTTATTGACGCACGTGTAATTAAATCGAAAAACACCGTGACTGAGAATAAAAGTCATATCTACATAATGAAATGGAAAAAGAACTGTCTGTATGTGTAGTGCAGAAGATACTTATAAGAGTAATGTTTGTATCAGCGGACACAATATCAAAAAGAACTTCTCTATAGTAACTATGATCCTCCGAGGAATCAATTTTTTTTTTAAATTCAACTATAAGTATAAATAAGTTAAGACTCCCTGAATACTTCGCTCTTAAAACCCAGAGAAAAGAAGATACGGCAATAAATAACTCGTCACTCGTAATCAAATGACAGCAGTTATAAAAACCGGCAATTCACGAGACGAACCAGAGTAAAAAGCTCGTCAGAATAGAATAGTATCGAGATCTATGTCAAGGTGAGTCGATACTTCGATAGTCGCCACGTGTCGATGACCCCACTCTCAGGTTCATTCCGATACCACTCTGCACTTTATTCAACGCACTGTAATAAATCTGAAACTATAATTATTCAGTATTCTATTATATACTAGACAGCAAGGAAACTTTAATGGTATTTTTATAAAGATAACTCTTTGTTTGTACTTTGTTTATAAAACTAAAATAAATACTGACTCGATACAGTAGAGGTTGAATGGAGCTATCGGATCGATTAGTTAATAAAAACTGAAAATAATGAAGTTAAGAGACTTTCTGTAAGTGTTTATGATGGTTCTTTAACTTAACACTAACCGAAAAGACTCACATACAATTAAAAACAAATACATAATAAATGCATAATTAATTAGTTATTCTTCTAATTAGCTTGTTGAAACTTTTATTAACACAATTCTGACGTAAATTTGCTAATTTCGACGTTAACCTTTTTTTCAGTTACATTTTTGTTAGATAGTTAATCGATAAAGCACCGTCAAGCCTCTTTCTCAAGAAGATGAAGATGTTGTAATGTTCGCTAAATCATCAACATTAAGTATGTGACAAATATTTCTCATTGGGGTCACTAAGCGGTGCACTACGCAAGGTTGTCAGGACCATTCGCTTTGAGATTAATCTAAGATAAAAGGTACATAATCAGTCATAAATAACTCAAGTAAAATAAGACCTTGTGCTGTGATCAGTATAAGTCATGAAATATATATCAGCTTACAAAGTAAACTAAGATTATATTTAAATGAAAATAGCTGTTTCGCTTCGAATTTAGTAAAAACTTACAGTAAAAGATTGCAATATAAATTAACCTTGTTGTTATTTTTTTTTTTAATATGGCTACACAAAGGCTTTATCGATATGCAATCGATAAGATGATTTGATGATGCTTCGCCCTATGGTTACTTAAAACTGTCATTAGCAAATTACCCCTTAAAATGTTTCTGGGATGTACCGTTGATTAATGTTAATTAGTTAAGTACTAATTAGAACAAATTTAATGAACGTTTCTGAGTGCGGCTGCACGTCGATCTAAACAAAACAAATAATAATGCTCCCGCAGACAGGCGCGACGCTACAGTACGATACGACTGTAGTAGAAAAATTTATAAAAAAAAACATGGAAATTGTTCTAACAGAATCGCGTCCCACAGTCGCGTCGCGCTTTTCTGTGGGAGCCTTTAATTGGGTTCACCAAAGCAAAACTTAGAGCGATTATAAACCAACACCCACATTTTTTGTACATATTTTATCCTTGTAACAATTGTAGCTTAATGGGACATTTAATTGAAAGAACACTTTTACGATGTAGCCTTAAATGACTATTGTTGAAATAGGTAACAAGGGAGCGCCTAGGCAAGTGGCAATCGCTTTCAAAGCGTATTGTATTTCTACAACAGGTATTGACATAGATAAGCTTTTCGCTGGCTTCTGTCAGTCCCATACAATTTTTGATATTTCCATCATCGTTATCGCTAACAGAATGGCACTTTGTCTAGGCCCTCAGATTTTCTTGGCGTAAATCGTAACAACAACCTTTAAAACTTGAGCACCTAGTTTATCCAAGTTTGGTATGATTCCTTTTTCTATTGACTTGTTTCTCGTCCTACTCAGCCTAAAGCTACCTCACCAGACCCTCAATCATACGACTAACATTTCCCCATTTCCTTTTCCCCGTCAGACTGCATACCTTACAACCGCAACTCGCATCTCACGTACTATCTGTAAGTATATCATGTCCCAACACTCCCACTGGTCGCAATTCGCTTGCAGTTGCAACTGTTTGCTATTTGCTATGCTGCGCGCGCCAGTGCTGACCTCTGTGTGTTCTGTTGAAACTGATGGGCTCGCATTACGTTTCCTCACAGTTCACTGCAGTTGGCACTTTGAATATAGTTGACTTTTTAGGACATGCTTAATGATATTGTGCTTAATCGAAGTGTGTTATTAGTATGTGTTTAAATGTGCAAGTTTTTTTTGTATCTTTATGCTGACTTAGTTGATTTTTCGCAAATTAATTCAGGAACTATAGTTTAGATGGAAAAATCTGTCAGAAACCCACTTTCTAAGTTCAAAATGGAGTTCCTGACACGGAGGAGTATAAAAACATGAGAGAAAAACATTCACGTTTGCCATAATTATACCCAAATCCATAATTATGAATCAGAGATTAAAGTGAAGTCATACAAAGCGTTTCGTTCCTAAAGTTGATAGATTTCGGATTTGAACAGAGCTCGCAAGAATAATAAATAATTAAGAGGTTTGTAATCAGTGCAAGTGGGGGTGTGGCAACACCGGCGACAGTAGTAACGGTCAAGTTGCGCGCGCGCCGATTAGCTGATGCGCTGACGCAACGTGACGACGTGACGCGTTATTTACAACTCTTTGAATTTCGAACACTGTCGCTTGAATGGCAGTATGTGGTAGTATTGTTCGTCATGTACTCACACCTTATATGTTTTTGAAACAGTTTTGATTCGAATTGTCGTCATGTGTGGTGCGATCATTTTGTACACTGCACGCGTTTATGACATTGTGTGCAAAATATTTTGTAGTTTTTGGGTGGTAAATAATTTTAAAGTAATATTCATTGTTTATTTGTATTTTTTTTCTTCATGTCATAAGTACGACCTTATTAAGAAAAAAAATCAGATTATATGATTATATTAAAAAAAATAGATATCAGTTTCCAACAAGAGATAAGCGTTATTCAACAGTTTTTATCTTCTAGGTGATAAAAGAGAAAAGCCAGTAAATATTTTTGGAGACCCAAATGTGAAAGCTTCTGTTTTCTTTGATGATTTAAAGAAGAGATTTCATTTTAAAAAACTCAAAGTTTTTGCTCATGATTAAAATAATATTGATTTATCTAATTGATACAGGTTTTTGCGTGTCTTAGGAATGAGTCGGAAAAATGGTGGATTATCAATTTATCATTCATCTGTCAGGCCCTGGTCTGACTTGGTCTACAACTGACCAACAGTGGATATTTACAAGATGGATCAACAAGAAAAAAAAATAGGAAACTCCCTTTAACCAGTTTACTGCTAATGAAAATAACATCTAAGTATCAAAATTATCTAAAAACATAAAGCAGCGAACACTTTTATACAATAATTTAATCAAACCAAGTAGCGCACAGCCGCCACTAAATTACGTAAGCCATACAATTAACATTAAAGCGAGCCTCATAGAGTAAAAGTGAATAATAATAATAATATCAGCACATAACAGGTGCTAATAAGTTTCACTGCGCCTTAAGTTGCGCGTGCGCTTGTTAGCGGGACACACCGGTGACGTGAGGCAGCGCAAGCGATAAGCGGCAGCGGGGTGAGGTCAAGGTAGGTGGGGGTCAAAGCTCAATATTGTACAACTACTATTTTGCTATTTTAATTATTATTTTTTGTTGGTTGTAAAGTAAATTCAAACGATGTATATTGTATAAAATCCAGAACCTACTGATTGGGAGAAGGCACTGCCCCGGTGTTTTTACATAAAGAATTGATAATTTATTAGTATTATGTGTGTGAAGAAGTTAAAGAAGTAGTAGATTAAATATAGTCCTCTACATCGTATCCTGCAACAGCGACCCAGATTAATTTTCTTTCCTTTCGTGACCTCTCTGATGACTAGCTAAACCCAATTTGGTCTTGAAAACCCGGTTACACCGTGTACAGAAGAGCTGATACTGAAGGCTTTGGGCGATTTATGCATGATACACTAAAATCGGTGTTAAGTTGTTATGTGCACATGCATGGTTCCTCGTGGTGCAAGAGTAGCAGAATTGAGTCACGTAATTTTTGACTATCCGAACGGTTTTGCTCATGGTGCAAGAAATCTAAAGGATAAAACCATTATTAAAAAGAATAGATTTATTGAGCAACAATCTACTTTGCTGATGGAATACCGTCGATAACCAGATGAACAATTGAATTAAATATAGTGAAGCATTAAGAAATTTAATGGTGGTTAGATATGTTTTCCTATCTTGCTCGACAACCATACATCTTTTTGTAACCTTAACATAACCGCGTAACCAGCGCTATTTATACAAAACTAGCACAAATTCTTTACGTTAACGTAACCGGGATTGAACTTGACCGCTCGTGGCTTGCACCGCGACATTGTCATAACTGCGCTTGCGCAACACGTCCACAGACTACTGGGACGCACTTTCTCCGGCGTGATCATGTGTGATCGTATTAGTTTACAGGCAGGTTGAAATGTTAATTACAGATTATTGTTTTAGTGTGCAATATGGCATAAAGTTCATGAGTTCTTGCTGGATTTACGTAACTAAGTACCAGTCTGCCTGCAAGATTTGCACCCATGTTAAATTTCAATATTTCTGCTACATTTATTTCTATAAAGAGATGGATGTAGGTACTTACTTCACATAGTTTGTTATAGCATCGGGTTTATGGAACTTATATTGGAAAACCACGTGGTATTTTAGGTAATTCCGTCTGGTTCAATTTGTTTGCTTTAGGCTTACAGCCAGAATAGTGTTGCCTTTCTATTGTTTGTTTTGACGTTTTGTTGTTTTTCGTTGTGACTTCCGTATTTCTGACTGGGTTTTTTTTTTGCAAAAATAATGACGTCAGATCATTATCGAATTTCCAAGGTAATTAATGTTAATAGGAGGGACTTTCACTAAGTAATTATTGTATAATACTTTACAAACCATTATTATACGTCTCGCAGATTTAATAACAAACGGAGTTGTTCCTATATTAATAAAGACAGAAGTATTTGAGGAAGTATATCTTCTTCAACTACTTCTCAACACGATGACCACGAATATTATGCTTTCTGATTTCATTCTCTTTTATGATTTATAACTTTAATGATTTTTACTTTAAGTAAGAAAATATGCTGTAAAGCCTTCTGGAAAAAAGGAAAAATTCTATAGTAGGTCTTGTTAGCTGCGTACTGGAATTAAAATAATGCTACTCAAGGCCTATGCGTAAGGGGTGCTTGGACAGGAAACCTCCCCGCGTGCCTGGGGGCTGGAGTTCCCTTATGGATGCGTCCGGGGGGAAGGCCAGTCTCCGGGACGGTGCACCCTGGGGTACGGACAATGACTCCCCAGTTAGGGGTCTCGTTGTCCGTATGCCAATATCCTGTCGGAGGAACGCTCTAACGGGTACTCACTAGGGAGCACTCGTTGAGCAGCGTTAGAGGAGGAGCGGGCTCGGCGTGCACTAACCCTGCCGTCGGGCGGGCAGGAGGAAGTCTTTTCTCCTGTCACCGCTGGTCTCGTAGCCCCGAAGAGTGTCAAGGTCATGTCTCTGGCATTTGACGGGGGTCGAGGGTCTTGGCTTAACCGCCCGGGCCGCGAGGTAGACAACCTCTATAAAAAATCACCCCAAACCTCCAAGCGGCGGCGCACCGTGAGGGAGGTTGTTAGCTTGACTAATGGGTAGCTTAATTAGTCACTAGTGCGAACCACACAATTTTGAGACATTAAAAAGTTATTACTCGTGGGAACTACTATGGAAAAACTTAAAAACAAAAAACAAAACAAAAAGGAGGGGAGTGATGCGGGGTCGGAGTCCGACGCTGCATCTGGCGCGGAGGGCTCTAGCCAGAGCTCGGGGCGCGAAGTGGTGGGCGCTGACGGAATAATCCGAAAATTCTTCCGGAAGCGCCTCATATCGGATGATGGTGAGTGGTCCTCCGCCGACGGCAGGCGGAAAATGCACACTAGCCGGCGGGGTAAGGCCCGAGAAAAGGGGAAAGGTGTGAGTAGAGGGCTCACCACCAAGAACGCTGGTGAGTCGAGCCAGGCTGGCCCAGACCAACTTGCTCAGCGAGCTGAGAGGCTCGCCACGGAGGGGCACCACCCTGGAGGGACCAGTAGCGAGCCGGTCCTCTCAGAGGCCTCCGGTGGTGAGCCGGTCGTCGCTGGCGGCGGCTCCAATCCACAGCAGGAAGCCAGGTTTGCGGAGGTCGTGGAAGCCGCGATCAGGGCTGTGGCCTTGAAGAGGATTCAATCCTCTAAGGACAAGGCCATACCCGCGGCCGCGGCCTCTATTTTGGCGGCAGCGAAGGAGCTGCACTTTGGGCCTCCGTCGGACGGTATGTCCGAGATGCGGGCGGAGGTCGCAAAGTTGACTGCCGCCATGGAGCTTCTCCGAAAGGAGAACGAGAAGCTCCGAGCGGACCTGGCTGGGCTGCGAGCAGCCGGCCCCCGGGAGGCGCTGCAGGGAGGGGAGCGGCATGGGCAGGGGCCCGTGCCCGTGCCTGCGGAGGACCGGGTTCTGGCCCTGGTGCGGCAGGAGATGGCTGCCCTGCGGAGCAGGTTCTCCGCCCTAGAGGCTATCGTCTTGCGCCCCCCGCTAGCGGCGAGCCAGCCGGCCTTAGACCAGCGGAAGGCGGCGTCCTATGCCGCCGCTGCATCTGCCGCGGCCAAGCCAGGCCAAGGCAGGCAGGGGCAAGCCAAGGGCCGAGCGGCTGCGCAGGCGGCGAAGGCCCCAACCCTGACAGTGAGGGCTCCGACCCAGGCGGCGGCGAAACGGACGCCTCCGCCTCCTAAATCTTCTCCTCCGGCTGACGCCGGATGGCAAGTAGCCGGGGAGAACAAGAAGGCTGGTAAGGCGGCAAGGGCGGCCAAAAAGAAGGCGAGGCGGCAGCGGCGCAAGGAGCGAACCGTCGCGGCTAGGCTCCGCGCCCCGAAGTCCGCAGCTGTGGTGGTCACACTGCAGCCGGAAGCGGAGAAAAGGGGCGTGTCCTACCAAGACGTGTTCGCCAAAGTAGATAAGGTGATGAACCTGGAGGAGATCGGCGCCGCCAAGGGGATCAAAATCAAGATCACGGCAACTGGGGCCCGGATGCTGGAGGTCCCTGGCGCGGCCAGTGGCCCGGCCGCCGACGCTCTGGCGGAAAAGCTCAGGGCGTCCCTAAATGCGGACGAGGCCCGAGTCTCCAGGCCCACCAAGTGTGCTGACTTGCGTATTCAGGGCCTGGACGACTCCGTGACGGAGGCAAAGGTGGTGGCCGCCGTCGCTAAGGCTGGAGGGTGCTCTGTCGAGCAGATCAAGGCAGGCACCATCCATCCTGATCACACGGGGATGAAAGCAATCAGGGTGAGCTGCCCCGTGACGGCGGCCAAAAAGATAGCCGGGGAGGGCCAAAGGCTTTTGGTGGGCTGGGTTTCGGCGCAGGTCAAACTGCTGGAGCCCAGACCTCTGAGGTGCTTCCGCTGCCAGGTGGGCCACCACGTGGGTGTCAAATGCACCTCGGAGGTGGACCGCAGTGACCTCTGCTTCCGCTGTGGTCAGCCCGGTCACAAGGCCGGCTCGTGTAACGCCACGCCGCACTGTGTCGTATGTGCGGCGGCTGGCAAGCCGGCCGATCACCGGGCTGGGAGCAGGGCCTGCGCTCCCCCCGCCGAGGCCAGAGGCAGGGGCAAGCGCTCCGCCACCACCACCGTCACCGCCGCAGCCGCCGCCACTTCCACCGTGGCCACTGCCACTCCCACCGTCGTCACCGCCGCCGTTGCCGCCGCGGCAGGGCCCTCGCAGGGGGCTCGGGGGGAGGTAGAGATGGAATGCCAATAACGGCCCCATTACGCCTCCTCCAGGCGAACATCAACCACTGCGCCGCCGCTCAGGATCTGTTGCTCCAGAGCATGGCGCAGTGGTCGATTAACATCGCCGTGGTCGCTGAGCCGTACTTTGTCCCGCCCAGGGATGACTGGGTGGAGGACCTGAGCGGCTCAGTGACCCTCATTTCGTCGGCCGCCGCCGGTACTCCGTCCCTCGAGTCGGTCAAGAGAGGACGGGGTTGCGTTGCAGCACGGTTCGGGGAGATTGTCGTGGTGGGTGTTTACTTCTCCCCGAGCCGAACTCTTGCCGAGTTCCACAACTCCCTTGCGGAGTTAAGAGTAGTCGTCGTTGGGTTTGGTTCCCTCCCCGTGCTCGTACTCGGGGACTTCAATGCCAAGAATCTGGCTTGGGGTTCCCGGTATACGGACACACGGGGTAGGATGGTGGAGGACTGGGCTCTGGAGACAGGCCTGGTCGTCCTAAACCGGGGTTCTGTCCCCACGTGTGTGCGGATGCGGGGTGAATCGGTGGTGGACATTTCGTTCGCCAGCCCCGCTCTGTCACCGCGTGTCATTGACTGGCGCGTCATGGAGGGGGTGGAGACCTACTCCGATCACCGGTATATCCGGTTTGACGTCTCCACCCAGACCTCGAGTGCGCCGGTCCGACAGGCCCCGAGTGGTCCGCGGTGGGCGCTGAAGCAGCTGGACCGGGAGCTTCTCCTGGAAGCCTCGATCGTGCAGGCCTGGGTGTCATCACCCAGGCCTGCCGACATCAACGACGAGGCGGAGTGGTTCCGGGAGGCCATGTCCAATGTGTGTGACATGGCAATGCCCCGGGTCCATCCTAGACGTGCTTCGCGCCAGGTGTACTGGTGGTCGCAAGAGCTGGAGGCTCTGCGCAGGGCGTGCGTAGCTGCGCGACGCCGGTACGCCAGGCACCGCAGACTCCGTATCCGCCCTCCGGATACGGAAGCCATCCAGGCGGAGTTGTACGAGGGGTACAGAGCGGCGAAGACCGCCCTCCAAGCGGAGATCCTGCAGGCCAGGGCACTGGCCCGAGAGGAGATGCTGGAGACTCTCAACAGGGACCCGTGGGGGCGCCCATACAAAATGGTGCGGGAGAAACTCCGCCCATGGGCCCCCCCCCCCCCGCTGACGCAGAGTCTCCGGCCCCAGCTTGTGGGGGACGTGGTGAGCGCTCTGTTCCCCTCAAGAGGGGATCATACCCCTCCGCCCATGGCTCCGCCTTCTGCGGTGCCCGATGCGGACCACACCGACGACGACGATGCTCCAGAGGTGACTGAGGTAGAAATGAGAGTGGCGGTACGCAAGATGAGTGCGAAGAATACCGCCCCAGGACCCGACGGCATACCCGGAAAAGCCTGGGTCCTGGCCATGGGGGCTCTCGGGCCTCGACTAAGGGGGCTCCTAAGCGCATGCATGGAGAGGGGCCAGTTCCCACTTCGTTGGAAGACGGGGAAACTGGTCCTCATCAAGAAGCCGGGGCGCCCAGCGGACTCTCCGTCCGCTTATCGGCCCATTGTGCTGCTCGATGAGGTGGGCAAGCTCTTTGAAAGAGTCATTGCGGACCGCCTTGTCGGGCAGCTGGTGCGAGTGGGGCCGGATCTGGCGGAGAGCCAGTTCGGCTTCCGCAGGGGGCGCTCTACGGTGGACGCCATCATGCGCGTGCGGGCGGATGCTGTGGCCCGGGGTGGGGTCGTCTTGGCGGTGTCTCTAGACATCGCCAATGCCTTCAACACCCTGCCCTGGAGTTGCATCAGGGAGGCACTCCGGTTTCACCGGATGCCGACCTACCTCTGTCGTGTGGTCGAGGCCTATCTGACGGACAGGGCCGTCATCTACCCCGGTCACCAAGGAGAGTGGAACCGGCAAGAGATGTCGTGCGGTGTCCCACAGGGTTCGGTCCTGGGGCCGCATCTGTGGGACATCGGATACGACTGGGTGCTGCGCGCCGACCTCCCTAGCGGCGTCAGCGTCGTTTGTTACGCTGACGACACGCTAGTCCTGGCGCAGGGGAGGTCGTACCAGGCGGCGGCCGATTTAGCGACACGCGGGGTTGCGACAATCGTTGACAGGATCCGGCAGCTGGGACTCGAGGTGGCCCTGCACAAGTCCGAGGCCATGGGTTTTCATGGTCCTCGGAATGCGCCACCGTCGGGTTCCCAGGTAATGGCGGGAGGGGTTCACATCGGTGTCGAGTCGACGATGAAGTATCTGGGACTCGTCCTCGACAGCCGGTGGAATTTCGTCGAACATTTCCGACGTTTGGCTCCCAGACTGGACCGGGCCGGGGCTGCCTTGAAGCGGCTCCTGCCCAATCTGGGAGGTCCAAACGCCTCCTGCCGGAGGCTCTATGCGGGGATCGTGCGGTCCATGGCCCTTTACGGGGCACCGGTGTGGGCGCGTTCATTGAGGCTGCGGCCAGCCCGCCGGTTGAACGCGTCCCAGAGGGTCATGGCCATCCGGCTGGCCCGAGGATACCGCACGGTCTCCTGCGAGGCGGCGAGCCTCCTTGCCGGATTACCGCCATGGGATCTGGAGGCAAAGGTCCTCGCGCACATCTGGGAGTGGCGCGAGGAGGCGAAACGCCGGGGCTTAACTCCGATGCCGCAAGAAATCGCGGCACAGCGGACAGAGCTCCGGCGGGATCTCATGGCGTCATGGAGGGTGCGATTGTCGCAACCCCGCGCTGGGCACGCCACAATTGCGGCGATAAGACCCCTCTTTGAGGAGTGGCTTGAGAGGCGTCACGGCGTCCTCACCTTCCGCCTGACGCAGGTCCTCACCGGACACGGGTGCTTCGGGAGGTACCTGTTCAGGATAAGGCGGGAGGAAACACCCGGGTGTCACCATTGTGTGGATCGGCCTGAGGACACGGTGGAGCATACGGTGGAGGTCTGCCCGGCTTGGGCGGAGCAACGCCGTGTCCTCGTGGAGGCGATCGGCGGCGGTGATCTCTCGCGTCCGGCCCTGGTTCAGGCCATGGTACGGAGCGAGAGGAAATGGCAGGCCGTCACCTCCTTCTGCGAAGCGGTAATGCTCGCGAAGGAGGAGGCGGAACGCGTGAAGGAGAGGCAAATTTCGCGCCCTCACGCCCCTAACCGCCGCAGGAGAAGACGCCCGGGGCGGGAATCGCGAGCCGATTTCCGGCCACCGTAGGCGCGGGCTTGCGGACGGTGAGCAATGGGTAGCTCGCCGTCCGATAAGGACCAAGCCCGGGTCGACGGCGCGTTGTGTTCCACGCGCGCCTCAAAGAGATGTCAGCAGAATTGACGGGGTCCGTTAGGGCCAATGCCCGCCGGGGGTTCGAAGAAAACCGATAGGGAAATCGTGGCCCCCGGCAACAGGGCAACCGAAGGAACACGGGTGGGTTTTAGTCAGTAAGAGTCTGACACGCCCTCCCGCTCCACCCAGAGCGGGAGAAGTTATTTGATAATTTCCCACCCAAAAAAAAAAAAAAAAAAAAAAGGCCTATGCGTAAAGTGCTAACACACCGATTACAATCCACATTTACAACTGTAATCAATTCGATAACAATCGTAATAAACTCAGCTGTTTAATAACTAAACTGCTGTAATCGTCCATTACCTTATTGAACAAGGTGAAGACTACAATGTACGCATCAGCGAGTCAAGTAATTTGAACTACACGTAGTGAATATCGAAGAATGTGAGGTTGTGCCGTTTGTGCGTAATATTAGAATACTTGTATGATATTGATAAGGTCAAGATTGTTGAAGGGTTCCAAAGAGTTAATTGACACTTTCAACTCCACTCACTTTTCATAGAACTCATACGCCATGTCGCCATACATATTGGAAGTGAACCCTCCGGGAGGGTTGCCGGCATTACGTTTGCGCTAAAGTGAACCATCGCAGACAAAAGGTTTAAAACCGTGTTATAAAACACTGTTATACGAAGTAAAATTGTCTTTTCAGGGGGTCTTGTCGCTATACGTAGTTTCCAACCTTTTAAATTTTTTGTGAATATTTTGTAACCAAGTACGAAAAAAAAAAAATGCTTGGATTTTAAAACCAACGCATGTAATAATAAATCTTGTTAAAATATACATCAGATTTTATTTTCACGGTTTTTATTGCTGTATTCGCTAAGAAAAACCTTCATTTACGATGAGCCCTCCGCCAGGGCTTCCGGCATCCCATATACGATTAGGTGAACCCTCCAGGAGGGCTTCCGGCACTGAACGTGTTAAAGGAATTAAAGGGTCATGGCACCGTATAGAGTACAGGCGGGAGTAATTAGAGCCTAGGTCCAGCAGTGGACTGCCATAGGCTGATGATGGTCATAATGATAAATGTGGAAGGTGAGAGAGACTAATGCCATTTGTCATGATAATCGCTGTGGTTATTGAGAATGAAGTCTTGTAAGGTATTTTATTTTATTAACCAGAAGAGCCTCTCCCCCTTCTCCTCTTCCTCTCTTCCTCCTCTCTCCTACTTGATCTATGCTATGCCCGACAGGGTCCATAATTGTGACTAATATAATTATTTCCCTACCAACTATTTACATTATAGTACGCAATAAAGAATTAAGAATTGAGCCTACAGAAAGAGGCACAAGGTAAGATGATACAAACTACATTAGTAACATTCCAAAGTTTATTTATCAGTAACGGCTCATCATTCCAAAGAATACTTAAAAAAAGGGATACAATCATGATCTTCGTACAGTCATCAAAACAAACGCTATCCACTTAAAATACCAACCGTAGAGTCCCCATGTCATTAGATACCAAATTCTCCATTATAAAATAAAAACTAACGCAGTAGAACGGAATGTGGGTTAAGAGGCCTGCGAACACAGCTTGCAACTACAAATCGAGATGTTTGCAAAATTCAATTCCAAGCACGTTGTGCTAGTGTGAGTGCCTGTCGGAGCGATAATTACAATTATTGCTTGACGCGATAGCACTACTAGCTTTCGAAAATTTATGATAAATTTGAATGTGTTCCGTAATATCAAAAATTATGAATGAAAACTTAATATTTTTCCATATTTTTTTTCGATTATTTGTAACTTGATAACATAAGCTATGCTTTTGCAGAAACAATTTTATAAATATTGTTGTTTATAAAACAGAAAAGACAATATGAAGACATGTCATTTACGCTGTGAAAATGTGTGAAATTAAATTTATTTAAACTTCATTTTTAGAAAAAAAAATTGGAAAAAAAAGATGTAGGAGCCTAGATAAACACTGTTTAAATCCGAATAACAACATAGTATGGTGGAAATATGCCCAAATTGCAAATGATTTAGGTATTACGTTTGTATGGACAATTCATGCGTCGCCGCGTTCTTAAGTTAGGAGTACAATAAATATTTGTTCGGCTCAATGACCTGATGCAGTACACAAAAAAAAAAAGTTTGTATCGTTATTGTGACCCTGTGTTAACTTGGTTAGCTTTGGGATTTATGAGGACTGGTTGTTAATGCTGGTAGGATATTCGGATTGAACATTCTTCCGCGTTGATTTATGAATGATATACTTAAATGCAAGTAGGTATAGACTGAAAATGTGAGCCGTTAGATAATAACGTAAAATTAATTTAATGTTAATTATGACTTCAAATATGTTTGAAACCTAGTGTTTAAATATAGTTTTAATTGATGCCTGATTCATGGTGTTATGACAGATTGTAAATGACAGCCATTTATTTATCTAAATATTTGTCTGTTAAACACGAAAGAATCTTAGGAGTATTTTTTTAATGCCAAGGAGCATATTTTTTTTTTGTAAATTTAAGATGACAACGCGATTTTAAGATGGGTAAGTAAACAATCGAAGCTTTGTTTGTATTTGATATTACTCTACGACATTTTTTTTGCAGGTTTGTAATTCAATTGGCTGTTTGCAAAATAATACAAGAAAAATCGATTGACTTGGAATTAGTTGAGCTGCCGGTCTAATTCAGGTCAATCATAGACTGTCTTCTGTTATCTAACAACTAAAACAGGTAATAAATATTTATTACTTAACTGGACTGTTCAATAGCTTAAAGCTTTATCTGATAACACAAGTTTACGGAGGAGAGGCAGCAGCAAAAAATAACTTGAGGGATCTCAAACACTTTTGTGATGTTTTGAGTTAGGTACCCATTTATTTCATCAGCTACCATCTTCAGCATTATAATAATCATTCTTTCATTAATTAATAAACCCTCAATAATGAATCATAAATTTTTATAAAGTAATGCCTTCATTAATTAATAATTTATTTTTATAAAGTAATGCTTTCATTAATTAATTAATTTATTTTTATAAAGTAAGGTCTACTCCACAAATCTAGTAGGAAACACATTGAAAAGAAAGCCGAGTACAAATCGTACCACTAAATCAGCGGTAATGAGAAGCATACACACTGGCGTTACGCCATAATGACCCCTAAGCACATGATTACAAGCGTTAATACGGCGTGAAAGGGAACTAGGGGCAAAGACCCCATCCTTGACGCTTTCACTCCATAGGAACATTACGTAATAAGGGGAAGTGTGTTTGTTAGCGAGATTCTCAGATTTTTTGATCAAACGTTCAAAAGTTCTATAGTGGTTCAGATTGAACAGTCGATCAACAAACATTTTAAATATTATAATTTAAAGGGGAATACGCTTCTTGAGGTCACGTGGTCTAAGGCAACTGCAAGTTGTTTAAATAAGTGACAGATAAATAAGCATGATCATCACCAGCTGTTACGTTTGGCGGAAATAAAATGAAACGGAAGTAAATTGTGGGCGTAAGGCAGAGAAGGCTTGATTGCCGTGCCCGAGTTCAACCACGGGTCAAGTTCTTACACCAATACTTGGTGTGCTTTGTGAACCTACTTTAATTCTGAAAGATTCATCATCATTTCGAATGATTTTATTTTCTGTGGAGATTTTTTTTGTAATAATGTGTCTTACCTGAATTAAATGAATATAATAATAATCTAATAGTATATTTTGCATTCGACGATATTGGTAGACGATGTTATTCTATAAATGAATTTATATATCATCTGTTTGAAATTAATGTGACGGTAATTAATAATGAATGTATTGTAAAATTAATAAATAATAGAAACATTTAAAGTATGCCATTGGATATAAATATTAAACTGTAGCAATAAATACATTATTGTAATGTCTTGCATGTCAAATGTCTGACTGTGTCTTAGGTACTTATTACTGACTAAGACCAACACTGCACCAATACTTGCTGCAAATAAAATTATTATTATTATTCAGTTGACTTAAGTCAAACTTTGCAGGCAGTTAACATAATAAAATCCAAAAAGTCAGGTCTTGTTTTAGTGTTAAACTTTGGCATTAAAAGGGAAGGTCTGATTCGAAGTGAATGACCTTAAACTACACAATTAAGGCAACACCAATCTGTCTGTGTGCCCGACACCCTGATTACCTTAGTTGGTGCCTTAAATTGTAGCAATTATTATTGATACCTGTATTTTATTCAACTTCAGGTACTTCAACTCAAGTTTGCCTACTTCGGTAGTTAACGCTACTCTGCTCTTTTACTAGCTAGTGTATCATATTGACCTCAAATCTGTAGCATAGGATAATCCAAAAAGAAGCGAAACAACTCAATCTAATAAAAATTAAAGGTTCCCTGACTGTAGTAGAACAATTTATATTAAAAACTTCATGGAAATTGTTCTACCGCAGAAACGGGTCGCACCGTCGCGTCGCGCTTGTCTGTGGGAGCCTTAATAATGTCTGCTATTCTATTCAATAAAGGAAACAATTAATTAGGAAATCCTAACATTTTATGATCTTAGGAGCCCTTTTTCATATTGTATTGTATATCGGGATGGTGTCCGCAACTCCACGTCTAAGCGTATATTTTGTTTTTCATATAGTCTTAAATCTTCGAACACCATGTTGACCGGTGACCCCGAAATAATAGACACCGTGCAGTTTCACCTTAGTACCAAGTCGCATGTAATAGTAGAGTTGGCACAGAATGGTGTAGGTAATACCCATTGCTATTATAAAGTACATCTGGTTAAACTGGAAGTAAATTCAACAAACGTTGGAGAAGTCTGTAACGATTCATGCATAAGAGCTACAGGTACAAGGGTCAGCTTTTTAAACTTGGCCCCTGAGTTGATTTATACATTCTAGAGAAAATAACAAACAGCCGCTTCGTTGAACTACCTCGTTGAATCGCAAACGCTACTGCTGAACATGAGCTCCTGAGTTCGATTCCCGGGTCGGACGAAGAGTTATTTTCCTTTAGGAATTTCTCAGTAGCAGTTCGGAGTCTGGATTTGTGCCCGGTTGATGGCAATAGGCTCGCCTCTATTACATGGAACTTAAACATAGCTGGAAAAATATGGATGTACCATAGGTGCTCTGCCCAACCCTTCGAGGAAACAAGGCGTGATGTTATGTTATAACAAACAGCCATAGATATGCTAGTTGTAAATTAGTTAGGTTATCTGGAAATATAACAAAATACGAAAAAGCTTTTCCTTGAAAAAAAAAGTACAAAAAACAAGAAAATAAGTAGTCTTAGAGGGATTTCGCACTACGTCCGATCCGAATCCGATCCGAATCCGAGAAATGTCGGTCCGAAGTAGCCACAGTACTATTTGTATGAGGGGTTGTGCATTAGATCAGATCTTTGTCCGTCCGAATTCAAAACATTCCCAGTTCGGATTGAATTCAGATCTTGAATTCGGATTCGGATGGGACGTGGTGCGAAACCGCTCTTACATCGTATTAACGTGGACGGTTTAATCTGCAACCAATCTTTATACAACAGGTACTACTTTTACTGACCTTACATAACTCGGCAAGGTCGGTTTCTGGCCTGAGGTCTTCAACCATCACTTACCACTGGCCGTAACGACCGGTAATAGGCCACAGTAATCTCACGTAATAGCGGTAATTATTATTTCCCAATAGTTGTCGGAAAACGACGGTATTTGGCAACGTTACCGTTCGTCGTAGTGAAGCTGAGATGTTAAGGTGAGCGCGCACTGTGGCGTATGGATTGTTGACCATATAAGTATTAAATAGTATTAGGTACTTATTTGTAACGATAATGAATGATGACAGATTGCTGTGACCGCGACAGCTTTAGTAAGATGTCACAGAATATTATTCGTACAACGACTAAACACAGTACTCTCAAAAGTCATTGCACAACATTAAAAGTGGTTCTAATTGTCAGTGTTAAAAAACTACACTACTACAAATCTCTAATTACTTTGAAAAAGTTCAACTGTCAGCAAGAATTCTCATACGCTACCATTTTATAGCCTCCCAACAATACCGCACAACCACTCATAAAGTATGACGTATGGCCTGCTATAAAACTCAGTTCAGACAGACAGACATATTGTTTTAAAATAATTATGTAACCATAACAGCGGCCCGTGTCGACCACAACCACAACGTTGGCGACCAAAAACTTTCTTTATTCTTATTGTTTTTTGAACTGTGAACAGAAGTTATTGCTATACAGTAAAATAGTTTGCAGAAATAGGAACTGCAAAAATAATTGTAGAAAAAAGACTTTCTGCATGAATATGAATTTGATTATAATGTCATATTTGATCATTAAAACGATTAAACCATGTTTGAAACTATGTTCACGCTAGTGCGCTAAGTTCCTAATTTTTTCGACTTATAATTACTTCTAAAATACACAGTATCTATCTCGTAATAGTAATCTACGGTAATAGGCCATGAATACTATTATTTAAAAGATTTCGCGTTGTTATATGTAAATATTCAAACACATTATTTATTGAAAGTTAAACTTTACGGGTCAATAAGTGTTTCGAAACTTTGTTTAGAATTCACGAACTTGAGATTATGTAAAACTATATTTATTATAATACAGATTCTAATAATATTATTTTCAATAAGTGTAGGCCTACAGTCTGCTTACAAAACTGTTGGAATTAATATTTGTATTTACCTAATCACTGAAGGAAGTACCTAAGTTTGTTAATTTATTTACTTTATTTATTTATGAACGTGTTTCATTACAATTAATGCAGTTTGACTTACTTTATGTCTTAATTCAAAAGCTCACGCGTGCAGAACCACAATATATAAAAAAAACACTTGGTTACTTGTAAATAAAATAATATCTATAATGCTAGCGATTAGTGTCGCTAGCATTATTTTATTTAAAACTTACGAGAAGTCATTATTTACGTTTTGTTTCACGTAAACTACTCTACATAGTCTTTGAATGGATCCCTGTTTCATCCCGTCCAATGTTAAAAGTTTCATGAAGGTACAATATGGCCGATTTGAACATAGGCTGTCCGAACTTTCGCGCATATTCTATAACTCGCACTCGCCTCAACATGTCACCATTTGGTTTCAAAAAAATGTATTGCGCAGTCTCCTGCGCAAAGTAACGCACAAGTGGAAAGCCTGGGCGGGTCGCTAGGGTTTAAAAAACACAAAATTGACAGGATCTTACAAAAGTACGCTAAACCTCCTAAACCATAAGGAAGAAATATCTAACAGTCAATAGGCGATTAATTCCTAGAGAGCATTAAAATTCCTCGTAAGTGGTTCAATCTATGCTGCCTGCATGATAGGCATTCGGTTAGTGGGTCGGCAGCAAAGGTAGTTGTGTAATGCCTGATATGTCGCTCAGTTTGAGTATATTGCGGATTAGGTAAAGTTGGCAGTTTGGTAATACACAAAACTTAAATTGAAGTTATTGTCTTTGGAATAGGAACCCCGTTATTGATTCACAAACACGGTATTCGATGAGAATTTAATGAATTTATTTATACAGTTTTAAGGATATTCAAGTTTTCAAGCTCTGTCCTGTGTGGACCATGTTTTATTCGTGACAGTAGCCATTGGAACCAGACTTATAAATAAAAGTTTTAAGTTGGGTATCTACATTAAGAGGATGGCCAAAAGCGAGCTGTAGTGGTCAGCAATTCGGTATCCAAGCAATGTGATTAGATAATGAATCCGCTTACGGTAGAGGTCTATAGAAGACTCATGAGGTGTCCACACGCTTACGAAATAGTTACCTAGTAACGAATGACTAAGCTAAGATTCTACTAAAGACATATTTCTCTCTCATAATTTCCCCACGTTAGGTAATGGCATTGCTTACATACCATTTAACGCTAACTTCATCATAAACTAAGCCTCATAATGACATTTATGTTCTAACTTTCATAACTTAGTCAAACATTTTGCAACGGCATTGTCCTCGCAGAAACGATTAAAATGCGCGAGAATCAAACCTGACACCTTACGTAATGCCATTATGTAGATAGAGCTGTCCGTCTCGCACTTAAGAGCGAGCACATATGTTTGTCCTTGTTTAGCGACCTGACCTACTGTCCGCGGATAATTTCATGGAACTTTCTCATTGAATAATTATCGGTTTAGATTCGGTTAATTGCATTGAATTAGTTTTGGAGTTGCTTAACTTGTTTTAGGTGTAATTGCTTTTGGTATCGTAGTACACGAGTTCAACTTTGTTGATAACAATCATACGCATCATTTTGTTGTTGTAAAACAAACCATCTTCAACCGTTGTCAGACCAATGAGGATCATCTGTATCTGTGCTGAAGACAATTAGCGAATTGACGTGCTTGCTTACCAAAGTAACAATAGGAAAATATAAAATTGTGACATGAAATGAAATAAAATTATAGGTTGACATTTTCTTTGGTGACAGGTGACAGCCCCTTGGTTCACGCGGGCGAGCGACTGACACTCCCGCCAGGCGGTCCCGCCGCCCATGCACACATATTTGTACGAAAAAGTTGCGCTATATTATGTCACTAATTTCTTTATGTACATAATTTTGGCTTTACTCGTCATGATTTCTTTCTTGAGACCAGTTTCATGTCTATCCTCATAGCTCATTATTGATATACGAATCCCATAACAAAACCACAAAAATCTTACAAGTTTATTCTACCTATCACAGATCAAGATGCGATATAATTTGACCCGGACCAATAAACTTCTTTCATCAACTTCAATTTTAATTTTCAACTTTAATGTTATGGAAATATTTCAACTTAAAGTTTGTTTTATGCAATTGCTTCAATCTCACATGTGGCATAGATATTATCCTCCCACTACTTGGTTGAGGCGTGTCAGGGCAGGGCTGCAAATAAGTATGTAACCCACATTTACGCCTATCATTGTACTTATTTCTAATATATACAAGATCGGAAGTAAAACTAACATGACTGAGTTTTTTATGTATGGCTTTCTAAAAGGTTAATCTCATCATCTTTTGTGGGAGGTGCTGTCACCAAACTAAAAAAAAATATCTCTTTTCTGCCTTTCTGGTGTATCTTTCTGTCTGCCAAAAGGTTTAAAATTTTGATGGATAGATGGCAAATAGCAGCTGGACTTCTTTGACTTAGGCCACTGTTGTATCTAGAGAATTTGCCAGTCAACTCTGCCTCTGTCCTGTTACGATAGTTCGAGAACTTTCAGGAGCTTTAGTTGAGCAAATGAACTGCAAGAAAAACCTTTTAGCTCAGCCAGATACGACTGTTCTAGTTCCAACACAGGCCATTGTGAACAGCTGATAAGATCCACGTGCATGGCCGTAAGACAATACCGCAGCAACACATCCGGTCATCCGCGGTTACGTGAGCGAATGGTTATCTTGCTCACTCTCCTCTCACGTACGCAACCGGTTGTGCAACCAACCGCCACCGGCGCGTGCGCACCGGCTGAGAGTCTGTAGGAGATAAGGCTGAGGAAAAGTGTTTGATTGAGAGTATCAATTTGAAAAGCCCGTTCTTAATTTGATTCTTATGTCACTGATTGTGTAGTATCATTATATTGTCTTTATCTACCTTATTATTTGCTGACCGTGACATGCTTTAAACAATTTACAGGTAAAATTGTCGTCATTCTTTTGAAACAACAGGCATATAATTATAATCCCGCATTATCAAAATCTACGATTGCATCGCACCGGTAACCTAAAAAACCCGTTTAACGAATTCAAATTCCACATTACCGACCCATCTTCCTTGCTTCTGTACTTAAAGTTTAATGAAGAAGCTGTATTAATGATAGATTTTTGCATGCAACGTCCCGACTGGTGGTTGAATGCCTATTCTACTCCCTCCCGCAGAGAGTAGGCCAGTGTCCCAGCAGTGGGTACATTATAGGATGACTAAGCTACTTTCGCTTGCATGAAAAGCAACTAGTGAGGGTGTTCCACATGGCAGGTCCTCGGCCCAGGTCATGTGCAGTTGTGCATACAATGGTTCCCACGCGTCTTCATCAGCGGCCGATGGTAATAGTTTGATAGGCAGCGGCGAAGGCTGCGCGCACGCATGCATAGTCTTGTAATTTGTTTAAATAACACGCTTTATAAGTTGTAATTGGTAAGGATTTTGTTTACTTTATAATGGGTTAAAATACTTCATAAATTGTAATAGATACTCGAGATTAATAAAGCCTTCTTTACTCTTCCGACCCTGTTTTCGCTTTTCGCTAAATTCTGGTTTCCCAAAATTGGATTATAAATACACAGAATCTCGCAATATCCGTATGCAGAAACTACACAGTGAAATACATGTTGTTCTGAATTAACTAAAGTATTGGTGTATAGTCATTACATATCGAGACCCCTCCGTGCGTCGGAAAGCACGTTAAGCCGTTGGTCCCTGTTGTAATTTTTTGTAGATCTTTGGCAGTCGTTACGGGTCGTCAGAAGCCCGAAAGGCTGACAACCAGTCTTACCAAGGGGTATCGAATAACCCACTAACTGGGTAGTGGAGGTCAGATAGGCAGTCGGTTCATATAAAATACTGGTATTCAGTTGTATCAGGTTAGACTAGAAGCCGACCCCAACATAGTTGAGAAAAGGCTAGGCAGATGATGGTTGGTGTATAGTCTTATTTTACAGCGGACCTATACTAAAAGTTGAATGTAATAAATCATAGGCCTGAAAGCTTACAAGCTTTCAACAATCACTTCCTATCCAGGTACAAGTATCGGTGAAGTTATGTGTCTAGAACCAGTAAGAATTTCCTAAGCGGTTTATGTATTTAGTTAATGTGAATTCGGTGCCTATAGATACATAATATTTGTTTATCAGCTAGACTTTAACGTCAATATTTTAAAACTGAAAGGTGAAGGATATTGGCAAAGAGATCATTGACAATGATTGGACAATCGTTCAATATTTTGTTGCATAATAAAACAATATTTTAATATATACTCAGTACTCAACAGTGTTGGTGAAAATGGCTTAAAGGAGAAGAAGCTTGAATATTGTTCTTAATTCACAAAACAATAGACTGATATGGTCAATGCCATGTCACCATCAAAACTAGTTATCACATGAATTATAACATCAAACGTGTGTGTGTCAGTGTGTGCTCTACAATAAAGTAACGCTAAGCAGAAAAAAATGCGATAGAAATTCTTTCTCAAACCACTTTCGCTAATTGCCAGCTATGGCTATCCGATGGTGTTATCTTTACATGGCATTAAATAGAGATTTAATTTCATAGCAAATAGTAATTATTTATGAGGTGTTTTTTAGCTGTTCATTTTCTGTTTATAAGTCCTATCATTTCGTATGATAGAAAAAGAATTGAAAATCGTAGGACAATAACCCTAACAATAATCCTAGTACCCACGTGTATGTTTGAGGCTGATAAGATAAAACTGTAAGCCATGAAGTTACAAAACAGAAAATAAGTTTTCTGAGCTAAACAATGTCTTATGAATATTTTTCATCTTCACTGTCACACTTCACAATACAAATCCATTTAGCAGAACTTATAAGTCTTAAAGCTTACACAGTAAGCAAGAGTATATATAGTAGGAAAATCATCAAGAAAATCAACAAGCACAGACACAAGAAGATAGCATTTATAGAAAGTGAAACTATCGGTCCGGTCCGTTGACTGTCCTGTCCGGTCTGCGCAGGACATTGCGCATGGCTATAAAGGGGAACCTGCGCCGGCGCAAGGTTGCGACTCGGAACAAGGCCTCACCTCACCGTGTCAAATAGTTTGCGAACTGTTATGGTAAGTTCAGGGTTCTTGTGCCTTTCAAAGGCGTTTCGAGTGGAATATTGGCCCGGTAATAGTTTAATGGCACATTACTTGATCGGCTTGAATGTTTCCGCTTTAGATTATGCTTGTCTTCCTTCTTAGGAAAGGGATAATTTGTAAAATATGTATGAATATGGATTTTAATTATTTATAATCCAATAGATCATATTAATGGATTATTTGAGATAAAATTGTCTGTCGGCAGTTAAGTAGGTATGTCAAAAGGCATTGTGAACAGAATTATACATAACAATTCGTATTGTGGACTGAAGCGTTTATAAATATATCTGCTGGGGTCACAGAGAATCAAGCCCAGAATGCAAAGGACACTAATCGGTCTGAAGAAACAGAGACAAAGGTCAGAAATTAATAAAGTAATTTGCACTAACACCACGGCTTGATCCGTTGAGTTTATTGCTTTAGTTGTAACAAATGACGAAATGGTTGCAAGCACTGCGCAAACGCGGGATCGCCCGCGTTGCACGTTCGACGTCAAATGTCGAATGTGTTGCAAGTATTTTGATACTGAGTGAAATTTAATAACTTTGACGCATTTAATTTTGAAATAATACTATTATTAATGTTATTATAATATTTGTTTACTGGGAACCTTGGGTTGTTGAAATTATTTAACACACACTGGCGCATGCCAACAAGTGATTTTAGTATAATTTCTAAGGAGCTCGATTGATACAAATAAGTAAAAGATTTTTTTAACATGGATTCAGGACATAATGTTTCAGTCAGTTATTTTATGTCACTTTGCCACGAGAATCTGTAACACTTGTCACACAAGTGACAGGTCTGCAACACGTACGTTGTGTCATTAACCTCGTTGTTTTATCATCATTATATATTTTTATGCATAAAATTAAATGTCGATTAGCATATTACGTTACATCTGCAACACTCTCATATATAGCTTTGGAGCTATTACGTGTAGCACCTACCAAAATAGCGTTGATCGCGACATTGTGGACGTTCACGTCCACATCACGGCATAAACACAGGGAAATAAAATGTACGGAAATACACCGTGACATTTTAGTCGTGTTACAAAAGCAGCCCACTTCATGTATCTAATGACTAATAAATATTCTTTAAAAAAAAAATGGATGCATTGTAACAATTTTTTTATTGCTCTGTCTGTGCTGCTGTGTCTTAATAGGTCAAGCCATCACATGCGCAAACCCGCCAAAATAGGTAAACAAACACAAATTGTTGTCGACCAGTTTAAATTTTTTCATACGCGGGATAATAATAGCTTTTATTTCAATGCAAATACGAATCTTACGAACTAAAACAGCACATAAAACATTTACAATTTTTTAAATGTCTTTTTTTTTCTCTGAAATTGGTCCATTGAATTAAAAATCAGTTGGGGTGTCTGAGGTTTTGCGCATTTAACGTAACACGTTGTATATATATATTTTTTAATTAATGTGTATATGAAGACGCTTTTAAATTTCCGTCCACGATAACGTTATGTCGTGCACCTATTTCCATACTCTTTTAATGGACGTGGACGTCCACGTAATATTGTCACGTTACAAATTATGAAAGTGCACATTGGGTATCGATCGCACTCTATTGCCAACGATTTTCTAAGAAACTGTTTGTGAAATGTCTGAACCAGAGAGAGGTCAGTGATGAATCATAGAGATTTGCAACGTCACTTCCTATAGGAGTACCTACGTGAATAAAATAGTCATGTTTGACAATGACATAATTTTGACAGCTTTCGATTGCACACCACTAAGGCTACTTTGTGTTCTAGTCATTCGTGACATTATCATAGAGTATTATGCAATGGCTTTTGCAAACAGTGGCCATGAAATGGCCCATGTTTTGTGTTAAAACCAATTGTTAGTTGTACACCCATGGTCAAATGTAAAATAAGGTCTTTTCGAACACACATACATAAACTCACGCCTTCTTCCCATGGGTAGGTAGAAACTACAGAACGCCACCTGCTACGATCCTTGCATACTCCTTTTGCCATACATCTGTTCATACACGCAAGCCGGTTGCCAGTACTACGCACCTGACCTTTCTGAAGAACATCACCAATAATGTCACTATATGTCCCCCTAGGGCGTTTCCACTCACATCTGCCTTGTTATTATCTTTTGTTGAATTTTTTATGTACATTACATGCTTAACTTTTCAAATATTTGTATTTTTTTATATAGAAGATATGTCCACTCTGAGCAAGAGTTACAAAGTTGCGATTTCCTCTCAAATAGGTAATATTTTGTAAGCGTGTACAATAAAATGTGATTGTCAATATGTGCGACAATATTAAGCAACGTAAACACCAGGAATGTATACCCATGTTTGCATTATTTTAAGAGTCTAAACTAGTAAATATTTATTGAACGTGTGCAAACTGTGCAAAGGGAAAATAATACAATTATGTTTTACTGAAACTATGATGGTGTTGTTCCTTAAAATATTGTCTAAATTAGGAACATCATTACAAAGAAACATAATTGTCGTATCCTTTAAGAATTTTTTTGTAGGTAATTTAGGTATAGTAGACGACAGAAATAACCTACATACTTAGTTATTTACACATCAAATCTAAAAAGCATCGGCATAAGTCTTACGAGAAAGATGGACGCTTTTCAACATTTCATACAGCCATAATGAACTAGCAATTTATTACCAACAATGACTACCAAACAATAGCCAATCACACTACCACATACCACAGTAAACAGCCGGACTGGGAAGCGAACCCGCGACCTTACGCAACGGTAACAATATGATGAGATGAAAGTCGCTGATCTGCGGTCGGTATCTCTCACGAAGCGAGTACAATGCTACTTGTTAGCTGGTTCCCGATAACTGTGATAATGAAACACAGAAGGCTCAATGGAGTACCTGTTAGTGAATTTAACCCGTTATGAAAGTTTATGAGGAATGCCTTACAGTGTCTTTCTTGTAAGTGATGTTTACATTAAAAAGGCTAGTGAGAATATACAGGGTGATTGGAAGATGGGTGCAAAGCTTTAAGGCGAAGATAGTACAGACAATTTAGAACCATTTAAGCCATGGTTGTCTTAGACGAAGTCTTACCAAATATTTTTAACCAAATTTTTAAGTTTTTTTTCGGAAATTCTCAAAATTTAATGTAAACTGCATAATTATGGCCAAATTGAATGATAAATGAATTAATTTTTTATTTATTTAATTAAAGTAATGTGTAAGCAATCAAGCAAAACATGTTTTAGGCTTCTGTGTCATTAGACATTTTTTTTACAGACATTTAAAGCTCAGAAAAAATAAAAAAATTGTACAATACGTCTTTTAAACCTTATTAAAAATTAAAAAATTTGGTAAGACTTCGTCTAAGACAACCATGGCTTAAATGGTCCTAAATTGTCTATACTATCTTCACCTTAAAGCTTTGCACCCATCTTCCAATCACCCTGTATATACTATACAGTCGCCCTCGCGGAGGGCTCATTTTAAATGCTGGTTTTTCTTAGCGAATACAGCATAATAAACCGTGAAGAAAATATTTTAACAAGATTTATTACTATATGCGTTGTTTTTAAAATCCAAGCATTTTTATATTTTATTTCACGGTTACAAATATTCACAAAAATATTAAAAGATTGGAAACTACGTATAGCGCCACTTTTTTTTTTGGTGGGAATTATCAAATATCTTTTCCCGCTCTGGGCGGAGCGGGAGGGCGTGTCAGACTCTTACTGACTAAAACCCACCCGAGTTCCGTTGCCATGTTGCCGGGGGCCACGATTTCGGACTTCTTCGCAACCCCGGCAAGGCGCATGATAATAAAGAAGCGCGGCAAGGTGCATGAAAATGAAGTTAAAAGCTTGTTTAGGACACAACATGATCCGGTAAACCGATTACGACAATAGTTACTAACTAACCTTTTAATAGAGAAATCTACAGGAAATTAAATTAATTAAAGTATACGTTTGTATGAAAATTGTTTTTTGCTTTCTTTTGGCGGTTCAGTGCATGCAGCAGTCCAAAATACTAATGTTTTCAAATCACGCAATGTTTCGACTGACTTCAAATTAATTTCCGTTTTATTGTCTAGATTAGAAATTGGTTAAACAAAAATACCAATTTAATCCTCTGTCTGAGTTTTTGCTTGAAACGATCTTCAAACCATAAATTATGTATTTCTCTTGCATGACTAGAGGGAGGTGAGGTGTTGATCAAGTGTTCTTAAATTAATATTAATTAGGTACCTATTTTAGAGACAAAGATGGATGGATGGATGGAGGGATGAACTTGATAAAAAGAGAGACGGGTGGTATTTCCTCTGCAGCGGTACAATACTCGTACAGGCTATAGCTACTTAATGGATTTTTCAAATATATCAGGATATATAAAATTTACACCGACAAAGGAGAATTCTAATTCGTAATACATCACCAATAGGGATTATGACAAAAAACATGTTTTTTGTCCGTCAGGTAGATTATAAAAAAAATTGGACACGTATTTTTTCTTTTTTTACGTAATCAAAAAATTACGGCGATACATTGAGTTAAAATGTGGCATGACGTCACGCCTTGCTAGATTTTATACTTAGTTGTGACATAGCGAGCTATCTACCTAAGTTATTTTTTATTAATATGATAAAGCAAAAAATACATATCAATTTTTTTTTTGTTATCTGACTGACGGACTCTATAGAATTTCTTTTTTTTACCTAGGCATCATCCCTATTACAAACCGGACTATCTCAAACAAAAGAGAGAGAGAGAGATAAGACCACCTTGTAATTCAGTAATTTCCACACCTTACATTTCCCAACAGAATGCAGATTCGCTGACATTGGCTTGGATTGTTATCGCTTGCACCCAATCGTGCTGCTTGTTGGAGGCGTTGACCTCGCCTTTACTGAGAGACTGGTCAACAAACACAGGGAATACTTAGAAGAAAAGAAAACAAAATAAACCAAAATACATCGAGGAAAACGCGGGAATATCAAAAATAGGGATAATGAAAAAAGTTAAAATGTGGCATGACGTCACGCCTATGTAGATTTTATACTTAGTTGTGACGGAGCGAGCCCCACTCCCCAACTTTAATGCGTTTTACCTTAGTCATTTTTTATGAATATGATAAAGCAAAAAATACCTATCTAATATTTTTTTATTATCTGACTGGCGGACTAAATAGAATTTCTTTTTTCTCACCCAGGTATCATCTCTATTGGGAGCTCTATTGACAATAGCAGAGATTATTAACAAATTCATAATAATAATAATAAAAAAATCATAAAACAAGAACACAGTACAAAATTATGTAAAGGAATCTATGAAAATAGAAGGATTTCTCAAAAATTGATGTTTTTTATAAACACTGAACATTTAGCCAGTCTATCTTCCAAAGCAGGGCAAGCTCTCCTTGATTTCAAGACAGCAATTTTGAAACATGGAAAGTGGTTATTGTGACGAGCTGGACTGACGCTAGCTCGCCTACTCATTATTGACCAAGATGGATAACATAACATAACATCACGCTTGTAAACCCCGACGGATAAGGCAGAGGTGTAGTACTAATAGTACACCCAAAATTCGCCAGTTATGTTTAAGTCCCATGTGATAGGGGGCGAGCCTGCCATCACCCAGGCACAATCCAGAGTCCGGACTGTTACTGAGAAATTCCAGATGGAAAAACCCAATAATACATTAACACAACCAAGATGGATGTTAGTATTTAATTCTAGAAAATGCGGAGATACCAATAGACAAAGCCAAAACACAAACTGCAAGCATGACTATCATTATTAACAAGTGGGCACTCGAACGGCGAGGAGACAGCGATCGACTATCGTTACATAAGCGCGCGCTGTTGCCAAACCAAAGATGGTGGTTGGGACAGCGTAGGAAAGCTGGTGAAGGTCAGCCGTGGTGTAACGGTGGACATTGCAAATGTATTGGAATTTTTACGTCATGTGTGTTATGATACTAGTGACCCGCCCATGCCTCGCATGGATGCAATCTACTGATGTGACGACATGTCAATATTTCGAGATTTCTGTGCATTTCTCTCAGTTAAATATGAATATGCTATACTCATAAACCTTCCGAAATAAATTCTCCAAATGATGGTAAAAATTGCGTCACACAGACAGACACGAAAAGAGACTTTGTTTAATACTATTTACATACCTAAATAAATTGATAGCGCAGGGTGTGTCTAAGAATTAATGTGTCGATGGATTAAACTCCGTCCTTTATTTTCGGCGGATACCGCTATCGCTAGGAAGCTACGAAATTCGGATACTTTGAGGCTACGGCCAGCAGGTGTAATATGTTACACTGTATCTGGCACCACGCGGCGTGCGAAAAGCAAAAAGATAATCTTGACAAAATATTTCAGACACAAAAAAAATTACGTCAAACTGGCACCACAACCATTCATTTATCAAACCGCTTCTTTCCAATAAGTTATTTAAATCCGGTCGTCGATCTCATCTTAAATATCTCTTGAAAAATGGCATTATTGTGTAATGATGGGGCACTTGATTCGCAACTTCAAGCTCAAGAAATAATCTTCAATAATCCGTTCTTTAGCTGTTTTGTATGTGATGGCAATTGATATAAACAACATTTTGATTTAAAAGAGTGTCCGTGGAGTTTCTTGCCCGTTTTTCTCCATAGGAACCTACACGCTTTGGAATGGACAACTAGCTTCATTCATGTTTCTGACTGAGTGACCCCTGGACAATTCAAAAGTGCCTGTTTCAAGCAAACTCAAAGCATTTTTTTCAATTAAACCATTTACAGGCACTTTTGAATTATCAAGAAATCGGTTAATTGAAATAAATGTTTTGAGTTCTTATATTCTTTTGAGTCAATATAAGAATATCGAATGGAGTTTCTTGCCTGGTCTTCTCTATCTGCATACGACGAGACAGTTTTGGATCATGCATCTAAATTGAAACTTAATATACAGTGCTACTAATGGTTTTGGAATTTTATTATTCCCAATTTTCAGGTTGCAGAGCAATTTTACGGGAGAAGCAACCATAAGGACAAGTAAAGTAAATGTTGAGCATAGTTTTATGATCAGCGTGCATGAAATCACCCATATTATGTCTTTTCGTAAAATTAGCGTAATAATAAGTGAAACTTAAGTTAAAGAAGGTATCCTCCAGTAAGCTAACTAATAGCCAATTTTTCAAGCAAACTCAAACTCAAAGCATTTATTTCAATTAAACCATTTACACTTTGCACTTTTGAATTGTCAAGAAATCGGTCAGTCAGAAATATGAAGCTAGTTGCCCATTCCAAAGCGTAGTAGATAGGTATCTATGGAGAAGAATGGGCAAGAAACTTTAAAAAAATATACATAATATAGCGTTAGATAACTAAGTATTATCTGGGGAATAAATATGACGGTTTGACAGTTTTTGTAAAGAAAATAGTATGTCAAACTGACATATTTATTCTTCGAATAAAGGTAATCTTATAAGTTTCCGATGATTAAGTTATAAATCGCAGTGCAATTATTTGTTGCATTTATTAATTTTTTCGTTCCGAATAATATGTTATTTAACACTCCATATTAGGAACCAAAGAAATGTTTCCGAAAGGCTGAAATTCTCTAACAATGGAACAGCTCGCTTAGCATAACCACAATAGAAACGGGTTTTGTCGACGGAAGAATAGACAAAATGACAGATAAACAATCACAATCTGCCATTTTGTCTATTAAAAACTTAATGGATTGTTTCTGTGATAGTAGATAAAACAGTGCCTACTGGGGATAATAACTACACCTACCACTACCAGCCAATCTATTCTGTACAAATCTGTCAATATTGTCAATCCCTGGTGGAATGACAGCTCACTTCACCTAAGTCTAAGCTAAAAAGAAATATAATTATTTAAATTAAGAGGGTTTATCCTAAAAGTTAGCAACGTCGTAAATAGCTGTCAAATATTTACCTATTCTGATTAATTTGGCAATATTACTGTATGTAATTAAGAAATGTGGCTAACTAGGGAACTAAATTTTTGATTATGAAATACAATAATCAATATCGTAACACCGAATATTTAGTTTTAGATGTAAAAAAAGTATTTGTAAACTTTTCCAAATGCCCTTTTTACACCTAAAACGGTTACAACGTCAAATTCAGTGTTATAATTGCAATTCATTATTAATATTCTAGTTCGCTAGTTGGCCAAATTTCTTATTTCCATACAGTAATATTGCCAAATTAATAAAAGAAGCGAAACATTAATTTGATACTTATTTGCGACGTTGCCCACCTTCAGAATAAACGCTCTTAAGATTTTTTCTTTGGATTTGGCATGAAAAGCTGAACTTGCGACCTTGAACCTAGATGATATTTTTCTAAATATAATAATTAAAATCCGATGACCATGAGAAGATGGCGGAAACGTATTATTTGTTCTGATTCGAGTAAATAAGTTTATTGTACGTGAGGCGTGGTATAACATAGCTAAGTATTAAGCAATTACTTATAGTGCTCATGGCGACCACATATTTGATGAATTGGATAAACAATTGATAAAGAATACTGGCTCTTGGTATATATTGAATTAAGTAAGTTGGAAACCTTGATTTTTTGCAGTAAATACCCGACATTCTCGGTTGCTTCATACTTGGTCTGTTAAATTTTGGAATTCATTAGCAAAGGAGCAAATATCCAATTACTACCAAGTAGTATGTACCAATTTAAGTTAGTCAAGTATTGCATTATGCCTTTAGATGTTTTAAAACTGCATTTCATGATGAGCATTATAAATGAGGTTTTTGCAAATTGAAATGACTCATAATCAGCGTCATAGTCAATTTGTCAAAGGCTTTACATACAACACTATGTTATCTATCGAGATATAATTTCTCAGTAGTCCTTATTTGGCACATTAGGTAATGATTACAAGTGACATAGTTATATCAACTATATTATATTATGTTACTTAAAAATATAATTGCCAGCTATCATCTTCTATATTATTATATTTATTGTATTTTTCATAAAGTTATGTCTATAACTATTTTCGTATAATTTCAGACTTTATTTCTTTAAAATAAAGAACATTCTTGCTTACAAAAAATATGGCTATCTCAGTACGATTTTGGCAAAAGCCGTTATTTAAGTATAATGAAGTAAAAAAAGAAATCTGTTGTGCAAGTAAACAAACCGTTTTGATCTTGTTAACTCCGCTTGGTGGCGCTAGTGACCCAGATACGGAATTTCGGTTTAAAACTCATTACGCAACTCCGCGCAGTCGGCACGGTGTGTTTAGAAAAACTGTGGACCGGTCTACATCGGGTTGTTTTGTTGTATTTTTTGCTTGTGTCCATCCGTTAGACTGACCTAGTTTAGATAGATTTAAGAATCAGTTAGACCACAGTGAAATACTGTGGTATTTATCAGAAACTATGCCACATGTTTTCAAGACTGAACTGTCAACAGATATTATAACAATTTTTTTTGTAATGTCTACTGCAGTGATTCAAATGCTTACATTAAAATTATGAGGGACGCAAGGAACCGGAAAGTATGGCAGAGAAAGGATAGTAAATTGAAAACGAAGACTTAGTTTAGAGAGTTAATTCATCGAATTCAGAAAAGCTTTATTCCATTTGAAAACATTAACTGATTTCTATAAGTTTCTTCATTAGTCACAAATGCCAAGTAAAAGTATTATGGGTATAGTAGCAAATGCATTTAATGTAAATTTTTCCTTGGTCTTATTTTTAGAGTGATGGAGCTTTCGTCTCGTACTATCTTGAGTTTTAGGGTCGAGTTCGATTTTATTTACTGAAATTATTAATAAATAATTTCATAAGTAGTTAATACTTTTATGTAAATAGATGAAATATATAAAATAATATTGTATAAATAAATTTAATAAAAAAAAATTGAGAAATCTTATGAAATGTAATGTATCTAGGAAACTTAGTGGTTAATCTCAAACCGAAGATCATGAAAGACTCGTTGGAAAATACTTGTTTTGATTAAACTTCTTTTACAAACTTGCGGGTTATTTAATTGTAGCATAGGTATAATATAATTTATACAATTTTGGTAAAGAGTTACGCAAATATAACACCTCTGCAATCTCAACTCTCATATGGGCTTAAAGCTCTCTATAAAATGACGCATTGTCATTAAACTTGCTCACAGCTGCTGTTTGTGTTACGTTACGAAACAATCAAATAACATCCTAAAAATAGTTATAGCTAGTAATAAAACTTTACCAATATTACATTGCTATTAGATTAGTAAAAGAAAAAGTCATAATTATAAAATCTGCCAGCCCTTTCCCAACTATGTTGGGATCGGCTTCCAGTCTAACCGAATGCAGCTGAATACTAGTATTTTACATGGAGCGACTGTCTATCTGACCTCCACAATCCAGTAAGTGGGTAATACGATACCCCTTGGTAAGACTGGTTGCCAGATTTTCGGGCTTCTAACGACCCGTAACGATTGTCAAAGATCCACGAATGACAGCCGGGACTAATGAATTAAACTGCTTTCCGAGGCACGGAGGAGTCTCGGTATGTATTGGTCACCCATCCACGGACCACCCAGGCAAGCGTAGCTTAATCAGATGGATCGACCCGTGTGGGTGTTATTATTAAGACATAAGCTCCTCAACAAAAAAAGTCGTGTTTAAAGGAATTAATCAATAAAATTTTCAATTGTTTATAGGTTACATCAGAATATTTGTCTCGTAAAATTAAAATTTCTCGACAAAATGAATCATTTTGCTAATGATTTAGTCTCCTTTTCGCAAAATCACGAACTGTGCGAAATTCTTGCTGTTCAAATAGAAAGCCTGCTGGTACTACGTCCAAATGCGAAATTTTGAATGTTTTGATATTCAGATTGGAAAGCGAATCGCATTAGTTTATTCAAAATTTAATAACAAACATAAAAGTAATCGTTACATGTTTATATAACGATAACAATACTAAGCACGCGTTTTATTTGCACAATGTTCGGTAAAAGTATATCTTGTGTAACGCACAGATCCACCGAGCGAGGACATTATATCACCAGTTGTGAAAAATATTTAATTATACGTCTTGTAACATGCTCTAATTCATTATTTGTTAGAGGTTGAACCAAAAGTTCAGTTTCGAAACTAAAATCTATAAATTACAAGTCATGTTAAATTTGTTCTGGCGATTAAATAATGTTTGATATTTTTACTAATGAAGGTAGTAAAAAAATTATGAACTCACTTTTGAGCGCCCAAAGTTGTCTCTCCATCAGTCCGTCGACGTACTCCTGCATCTCCACGCGACACTCCCCACTGATAATTTTCTGCAGCTCAGCCCATTGCTTCACCAGGATATCAGCGTCGAACAGACGTAGCATGTTCTCTATCCCCATCAGCTCCGTCATGTCAACGCTGTCCCTCTTCAGCGCATTCCTGGACTCGTTCACCGTGTTCCTAATCGAGTCGTTCAGTTTACTCAGCACATCTTTGTTCGGTTTCGAAGTCGTTTTCTCCGTGGGTTTGGTGGTCGTCTTCACAATGTGTTGGACATTGTGGGATTTCTCTGTTGTCGATTGTTTCGCTTCAATCTTGATCTCACTGAAGTCTGCGAACGATAGCCCGTCATCGTCGGCGAACACGTCGAAGGCATCTTCTGTCGTAGATTTAATGTTTCGACTCGAGTTCGGAGGACTAGGCTTGGCGAGGGAACCGATAAGGTCTGAAGCCAGGTCCTCGTCGACGCCGCCCTTAGCGGATCCTTTCTTGATGCTCTGAAAAGCGTCGATCAAAGCACTCCGTAACTTCTCCTCGCGCGCACTCTCTCTGCTGTCGGGTAGTTCAACAGCATTTACTAAAACTAAGGCACTTAACAAAACTATCACTAGGGGAGACATTTTTAATTTTTTTTTTATTTCAAAGTTTCACTCGCACATGCTTGTTAGTACGATCACTTAAGCCTCAAAAATCGAAATATATTTTTTGATGGTGTTGAAGGTGCGCGCGCGGCGTCATAGTCGGGGCACGACTGCGCAGGCGCGAGGCTGTGACATAACGCCGTTACGAAGTCACTGCGGCACTTTCACTGTCGACGGCGCGCGGTGAGGCGCAGGTGAGCGCCGCATCCTTGTAGGGCGGCCGATGCGTGCCGCTGAGCTACTTTATATTGGCTAACTTATTAGTTAACTTGTTATAATTAAAATATGTTTAATAACAAACATACGAGACTGTCCTACTGACCTCATGGTCTCAAGGGCGACTGACGGAGGATGGTTTGTTCGGACACCAAATCGTACAGCGAAAAGTTTGGAAAGTGACTGATAATACCACCAACTGGAAAGCAAGGACTTAATGATAACTACATAAACAGAGCTTTAACTTTTTGCTGATGCAATTTAAAGAGCTTTTAAGCTCGGGCACACTGAATGCAGCATGGTTTAGGTAGTAACATACATTTCCTGAAACAAGCTTTAAAGTTTTGCTTCTCTAAGTTTGCAGTTTCATGTTTTGGATAATGATTGTAAAGTCAGCATACAAAACAGGTGAAAAGCTCACTGTACTGTAGATCTTATTTCATAAGAAGTGTAAAACTTGTAAACATTGATTGGTAGTTAGTTGAATGTTGTTTGCGGTAGCTAAGTTTGTCTGATGTAATAAGTAAGTGTGTTTGAGGTATCTGTTGCCAAATTAACTTGACCACCAGCTTCTTCACATCGATGCCTTTATACATTGCTACCGGTGACGGTGTTGCCATATAATCCATACGTTATGGCAGGCTTCTTGGGGATCTTAAATGAATATTATTCATCACTTCATTCAATTAATTCCTATAATCCTACTGGTCGTTAAGTTCAAACCGTGCGCAAATTCTTCAAAGTGTAAATTAAACCATACATTTTTTTATATACTAGTCATCTATTGACTCTTGCGTTTTTCAGTAGCTACAACATATACGTCACAAAAATGATGTAAAATATCCATCTTAAAAGTGCACCGTCATTATGACTTGTATGAACACGTTTCATTTACATTACAACACTAGTGTTAATAACTCTTGCAACAAAAACAACACAAAACAAAAATTTACATTCTTTGAAAACAACAGTAATTTTTCTTAAATATTACGAAAGCCATCCAATTCGTACAAGGTGAGATTAGGTATTAGTCGCAACAAGAATTAGACTTTACTACATATTTCATTCTAAATCTAGGTCGTGAAGGTGATTCTACGTGGACAAATTTGTTAGAACTTTTACAAGTGGATTGCGAAACTGCTTGACGAGTTACAGTTAGTCCAAAAGTAGTTTTAACTGCCTCATTGCTCTAGTGTAGGTACTCGTAGTTGTCCCAAATTGTTGATTATAGTACTTTGATGTTACTTTATTTGTATTGGATGGCATACAAAAGCTGACGACCCACCGATAAGTGGTTACTACCGCTTATGGAAATCTGCAACACTAGAGGCATTTCTCATCACAGATGCGTAGGAGCCGAGTTGAACGAATGTGTTGAATATCTCTTTGTGGGTCGTCAACGTTACCTCTTCATCTTCTTATCCATCGAGTACTGAATGTTTGTCTTCTTCTACTAGGGTTGCCATCACCTAAATTAAGGGCCCCGGACAAATACTTCAAATACCCCGGACATTTGGGTGAAATGAAGATTTTTCATCGGACGCCCTCGGAATTAAACCATCGTTAAGTTTATAGTATTTTTTTATTAATAGAAAATCAACTTAAGCCTCAACAATACAAATAAAAGGCTTAATTTACTAATCAATTGTACTTACACTATTCTCTATCTGAGGTATTATGGTAACAAAAGTAAAATTTAGCAACGCTTGTCTTTTTGGCATCAAAAATGGGTCATTTGCCGCGCGGCAAATTTTTTACTATGAAAATGCTTTAATTTAAAAAAAAACACAAAGTGTCCGGGTGTCATCCGGACACTATTTAAAAACCCCGCCTGGACGCTCCCCGGACGCCCTCCAAACTAGGACAAATCCGGGGAAACCCGGACGGATGGCAACCCTATCTTCTACTGTCTACGAGAACAGCTCATGCATCATGTTGTGGTAACAACTGTAACAAGATGACCAAGTCTGCGCAGTTGTAAGCGGTTCTGATAGCCCAGGTTATGTTTCAACGACTCCTTTTCCTAACTGTCCTGGGATTATGGTTGTGACTCAAATGTCAAGTCGTAGAAAGTCGAACATTTTGACAATAACGGTCTCAGGTGGTCGTTTCCTGCACAGGTCGCAGTTTTAGGTCGCAAATATTTTATTCATAACTTTGTGGATGTTTTGTTTTTTTTGTATTGTATTGGAGTGCAATGTAAGCACCCACTTAGAACATTTTTGGAGGTAGGTGTGTGTGTGTGTGTAATTTTCATTGTTTTAACTGAATAAAGTCTTTTGTGTAGTGAGTATCAGTCAGTGGCATTCAAACGGCAAATAGGTAGGTACCTAACTTTTGCTTTTGGATATAGTCCGTGTAGCGTTCAGTACTAAAATATATATAAGTAATAATAATATAACTAATTATTACAAGCTCAAACCTCAATCATTCAATAGGTATTCTGCCAGTCTTCTTAAGGATGAATTTAATTAAAACACAAATGTCCTAAAACAGCATTTAATATAAAATTTTGCAAGATCAACATTCAGCATAGTTAAGAAGCTCTTACATAAAGAAGAGTGGATATCATCGATTATATAATTTTCTGCCAATTTTGCGAAATCGTGATACCCCGTACGATTGTGAGTAAATATTATGAGTGAACCTAGTTTACACCGTGACCGCGCCCGCGGCCTCTGCATTGAGCAACTCCGTGTTTATAGCTGACTCGACCCAATCTTTACAAAGAGTTTAAGCATACAGACATATCCGTAATGTGCATATAAGGAAAATAAAATTACTTTTTCTTAATCTTGAGTTTTATTACGACAGTCTGTGTAACATTGAGGAAACTTTTGACAAGTTACCAACAGCTTTCAGTTTGTTGTTGTTCTTGGAATGGAGGATGTTGCTTCACAATATCTGCCTGTGTCACAGTGCCACAGCAGAGCAAGCAAGACCTCTTTGAGAGAAGGAAAGGGCTTTGATTGATGACAACCCTTGCTCACTACATTTCGACAATTTTCTTCATGATATATTTTCCTTTACCTTATGCCAGCAGCGGCATCTAAAACTTAACTTCGAAAATGTCAGGATGTTGGTTTTTCGGGCTTAGAACTCGGGACCTGGTGTGGATTGATAATCTCGAGGCATACCTACCCCGACACTAGAAGCAAAGCATTACAAGATATCGCAAAATGGAACAGTGTTGACAGACTCAAGTGAAATGTAAATTGTAAGCGCCTAGTTTATGCTCTTCTAAGTGGCTACTTGTTATTAGTGCAGATCACGCATTTAGCCACCAATTCGTGGATTGTGGACACGAATCCTTGCCAACACCAACTTGGAAGTAAAAAGCAGTGTCATTGTGGTGCGCAGATCTGCTGAAGATGTTATTATGAATGACGAACATTTTTAATCCAACATGTATCGGGAATGGGTTCAACATGGGACGTCATAGGACTCATAGGCTAATATGGGCAGTGTTTAACACTGCGTTCGGCTATGGCCTTCCTTCTCAAAGAGAGAAAGCTAGTGTCCCAGCAGTGGGAATATAATAATCTGAATTCGAGACAGAAGGATAATGTCACGGTAACACATTTTGTAATATGCTAGAACGAACAGTTCTTAGATAGGTTATTGCTATATTTAATCGTCTACTTTAGAGTAGGACTATCACGTAGGTATATACCACAGCCATAGGTTATATTTACTGCAGCAAATATACATAACATAACAATGAAATGAATGAAAGTCCATCTGTTACTCAATCATCAATGATCACCGGACTGCGCCTGCGCGGAAATGAACATGAGATAGGAACTGTACTATCATATCATACAGTATGATCGTGCAGATTTACTGCATCTGTAGTATTAGGTTACAGGAAGCCTAACATCCTTATATGTCATGCTTGTGAGGTAATTGAAATAACTGTACAGGGTGGCAGGGCCATCGCCGCGCAACCTGTTACCATGGATTCAGTACATGATTTTGAACAGTTGGAAATCGTCTAAACTAATATTATAAAGAGAAAAGATTTTTTTTTTGTTTGTTTGTTACGCTTTCGCGCTAAAACGGCTTTACGGATTTGGATGAAATTCGGCACACGGGTAGACCATGATTTTGGTTAGGATATAGGATACTTTTTATCCCGATATTCCCACGGGATTGAGACTTATAATGGGTGAAACCGCGGGGCACAGCTAGTGGGTAATAAAATAAAATTGCTGTTCCATACGTTTTGACCGCATAGGCATTGCACTTTTCTATGAAACAGCAGATTTTTTTTTGATAATCGATTTATTATTTCTACGCTAGGGGTCTAGGATCATGTGCTGAATTCATGATGGTTACAGTTTGCGATGTCCCATGCTACCCTGTATAGTATATGCTTGAGAGGTAGTTAGGAGATTGCCCAGAATTAAGACCTTTCTTTTGAAGAATTAGTTAGGTTGACGCTCATTAGATAACTAGTTAAATTATAGACATGGATAACTAATACTTATGTAAATTGTAATACCGCTATAAAATCGAGTGATGCGCACATTAAGCTTTCCGCGCGGAAATGCAAAGGGTGAAAATTACATCAGGAGACTAGGCAATCTAACATTTGTGCTTTCAAAACGACATATAGGTATTGCAATCACCAATCTTTAGGAAAACTGTCGTGATTGTAGCAATGTTGCCTCAAACCAGGTCACTTCAAGAGGTCCCAGGTGACAATGATGAAGTACCCACTCCTCAATCATACTGAAGTACTTCTACGACACAGTGAAAAACCAGCATATACCACGGAAGAGAAATGTTAGTAATACGTATGTCTCAATAGCCACCACAATAGGACAATGCGCCTTATGAAACAGTGCGTGCGATCAGATCGCGAATCCAGATCGAATCTTGCGCAGGGCACTTATGTAATGCGGTTTTGTTGTACACAGGCTCCTACTCATCTTTTGCAAAGATAATGCAGATGTGACAGATGTCTCTATGAAGATAAGTATGTATGTATGATTCCCAATTTTCGAAGAACATAATTTTTGTGTCTTCGGGTTTTAGAAAAGATCGCATGCTATAAAAGCGTGGATATCAAACCATTTACAGAAAAGAAATGATAATGAGACATGTTAAAAATAAACCTGTTTAGAAAAGAGCATGTCCATCTCCAATTTATATACAATGATGATCAGAGGGCATCGTATTTCTACAGCGAGTTTTAACAGGATTAACCTATTTTTCGGTAACTTATATCAGTCCCATTATTTGACTTTTCCATCATCGTTATCGCTGATAGATTGTCAGTTTGTCTATAAGCCTCTGGTTGCTAATAGTCAGATCCGTCACCTTATAATTTCAGCGATATCGTAAACCTCTCAGCTATACCTAAACCAGCTATACCTATACCTTGTAAAGCTCTGCTAATTTGTACCAAATTGCTTAACTGTAAGGATCATAAACGTGAGTTTTATGTATGTATGTAAATAGGGACAGACATATTTACAATATTATATAAGCATTCTTCGCGACATCGATTTCTTAACACAAGGAAACATGCGGTGTGGGAATCGGAGACAATTAGCCTTCCATCTACTAATAATAGAGTTAATTAAGCTATATGTTTGTTTAGCTTTGGGCTTGTTTTATTCTTAATTGACGCAAGAAAAATAATTTTATTTGAATTATGCCATCATTTGGTTACAAATAAGTAATGTCCACAACTTCACACTCACGGTGTCAGAAATAAGTGTAAAATTTCTCCTTATTGTGAGAGAACTTACCTATCGATGAAATATATAACAGTAAATGTTATATCCAGCATGTAGGTACCTAAGTACAACAGCTATGTGTGTGTTATAGTTATAACCGGGTTAAAATAACAGTACACTACTCTTGATTTTTTTGCGAAGTGCCTCTTCATTATAGACTCAATCGAACAACTAATCCTGCGGTTACTCATAGCTTTTCAAATTGAGCGTCAATTAACATTAATTCACTTTTCGTATCCAACCTACACAGTATCAGGCCATCGATCCACCTGGCATGAATTTGTACGTAGTAGTTTCTTATATGTTTCTTGAATCATGTTACGATGGGCAAAAATGTAAGTACCATTAAAGAGAAGAAAGTTGCAGCTCTAAAATGTCAGAAGATAGACAAAAGAACTGAAATCTTTTGGAGAGAAACAGAAACGAAACTGCGAAGCCACCGATAAATCTTCATTGGCGAGGCACTACACAAGGAAGAATTTTTTCATATACAAAAGCCCGAACATAACCACATAGTTTAGCTAGTTCAATATAAAACACAATTCTTAACAAAACGCAGCTCTGATTAGGTAATAGAGTTCACATGAGAAGACTACTAGTTCAATAGGTTAGCACTTGCCTAAGTACGGTTGATGTAGGCTAAGTATTAGTGATTAAATTTGTGAGTAAAAAGCAACTATAATGAATGACTGAATGGTACTTAGATATATTTCTGTTTTCCAAACGTGGAAGTCAGAACCTTAGGGTTTTTTGTCACAGTAATTATAAATTACTCAGTAATTATTATTATAAATTACAGGGACGGACACCTCTGCCCAACCCTTCGGGGAAACAAGGCATGATGTTATGTTATGTATGTATTTATAAATTTTTCCAGTTGCAATCATCGTCGTCAGGTGCATATGGCATATTCTTTCTATCTTCCTACGGTTTTACCTGTATTTTTTTAGTTTTCACAAAAAAATACTCACTTGAATGACTGTGGGTGGGTACCACCAAAGAATATGTGTTAGTGACCTTTCGTACAAAGTTATATACCTATGAGTTTACTTTATCTGTAGGTCTCACCTTCATCTTTCAAACCGCAACACAGCGATATTGCTTGGTACCACTATATGTAATCTGTGGTACCACCAAAGAAGGTACCTATTATAAGTGGTACTTTCCCGGGCCCCGGACGGATTCTTTTTCTATAATTTGATTCTTCACTGTATAAGTAATTATAATTAATGTATACAAAATATTGAAAAACATTTTAAAACGAGTACTTAACTATAGAGCTTGAGCCCATTCTTCTCCATACGAAACTATCTTTTAGAAGGGACACCTAGGATCAATTAAATTTTCTTGAAAATATTGACGTTCAGAAGTGCCTTTTTGACTCGACTTTTACAAGGCAGACGAATTTGACCCCATTTGGATAAACGGTACCTATCCATTGACCGGTAGCTTCATATTGTATGAAACATGGCCGACTATTGGAACCTAATTCTTTTTGTCCATACTGTGCGCGTGGGCACACTTTACAGGTGTTGTTCATCAAAGTAGGTACTTTTCGTTCTGAGAAAGCTTTCATTTTTATTCAAATGCCCGTGAGAGCAGACGAAAGCAATGGGAACCTCTGCCTGACTTATGTAAATGTGTAATGTATGTTTTTAGTGTATAAAGGTGCGTGCACATCAGCGAGCGCCTTATGATGGAGATAGTTAATATTTGGTGCATGTTCTGCACAACGTAATTATGTATGTAATATATATTATATTGAATGTTATGTATATTTGACATAGTCAGTAGTAATTAGAACTTTAATAAGAATAAGTAAACAGACTTTATTAACGTGCATCTCTAGATGCACATGAATAAAGTCTGTCATTGCAGTAACTATTTTGAGATATCAATCAAAATACGATATGAGTGCAGATAATAATGAATGAATGTTCGAACACAGAAATACTAGATCACCAGTTATGAGTTGACACCTTGATCGATCCACCTGCTGTTAAAATATTATTCGTGCAAAAGTAAGCGAGCCTTATAGGACTCTTCCATACAACAATAGTAATTAGCGCCAGAGACAATATAGGTACAGGGTCAAATTAGCTGGCGAGACTTCACAGACTTGATGGTCGTGATGGGATGGGTTATATCTAATGACTATAAAACAAAAAGAAAATATTTAGTGTCTAAATTCATAATTTCAAGTAATTATACTAACAGCGGTCGTTGACCCCGTAATCAGCTGTAGTTACTTGAAATTATGAGTTGCAGCTGAGTTTTGCTAGCTAATTTAATTTGACCTATAAAAAACCGCCCAAGTGCGTGTCGGACTACGCACAATAAAGGGTTCCGTAGTTGGGATGATTTTTTCCCAAACATGTTCTCCCATACATTGATATACCAACTGCAAATGTAAGTTTGTAATAGCCATTTTTTTAATGTGGTAAAACTACGAATGAACGATTTTCGGACTTTTCCTTTACTTGTGCTGTGAGACCTAGCTTCTTGCCAAATTTCATGATTTTAGGTCAACGGGATGTACAGGTTTTTATTTAGAGCTTCACGGGACTTTTCTTTATACCTCCACGCTTTCCTGAGAAAAAGGGTCGTGATAGACTGACAGACAGACGGAAAATAAAGCGATCCTATAAGGAACCCTAAAAAGTAGGGGATTTCCCCTACCTAGACCAATTTAAAAAATTGATCTGCGTCGCTATCAACAAGAAAAGTGCCCAAAAGGCTGGCAGTATTGCCACATTGAATGGCAATGCTGATACTATGGCCATTTTTTTTATCTCCTGTTTTTGTACAGACGCCAGCACATCAAGCTACCCGAAACTGTCAAATTATCCCAATCAACTTTGAACCTTATCATTCAGCGATAAAGTTGAAAGCTATTAAATAAATTTGACAGATTGTAGTAGCTTGATGTGCTGGCGTCTGTACATCTAATAATTATTATTTGGAGACTTAGCTTTTTAAAATATATAAATATCATCTTGGAAATTGAAATAAACTAATTTGACCTTGTATTACAGAAAAATCGCGATTACCTACCTACTCCGCTATCCATAGATGTATACGCACTCTTATAATGTGACTATTGTTACGAATTAAATATGTTTATAGAGATTATTTATTGTTCTTTTGTATGATAGATAATGTGTTTATTATTATAAAATACTCTTTGAGGAAATAGTTTGTTCTTGTGTCTACTCGTACTGTGGGGGATCGCTAAGTAGGTATTCTTGTGGCTTTCACAGGATCATGGAAAGTTCTTGTGGATGTCTGCGAAACGGTTGATGGTAAAATGTTTCATTTATTAAATAACTCAAAATATTTTTATTATATTATGCAAAGTAATTGGCGTAACAATAACACCAGCATATATTGTCCCACTGCGGAGCAAAAGCCTCCCCTGGCTGGAAACTTTAAGTGTAGTACCACAAGAAAACCCGGTTAAGTAGCCACGACTTTAGTTGTCAACAGCGAGATGACCTAGTAAAAAAAAAAAACGTGTGGCACTCGGGGACTGCCGCGGTAAAGCTATTGCATAGCATTTGTAACCTCCATACTTCCTATTTGTCAACGCTACACTTGGGATGATGACGTGATGACATAAAACAAAAATTACGTTCCCATGACAACACATGACAACATCACGTCAACATCACGTTGTCATGGGAACCGTCATTACCGAAACGAAAATAAAACCTAACACTCCCCACTCCGCCTGCCATAGGCGGAATGGGGAGTGTTAGGTTTTATTTTCGTTACGTTACGGAATTTCTAGATCCGGTCGCCGCGCTCAAAGCCCGCGATAAAAGCTATGCAATAGCTTAAAAAAAAAGAAGGCAGAAGCCTTTTCATACATAGAAGGCACGAGCAGTAATCACCGCGCTTGCTAAAGACGGGTTGGTAATGATTTCATTAATTGGTGTATTCATTGATAATTCAGAAATTCGATCTTTTGTGTATTCATTCATTAATTACGTACCTACGTACACACGGCTACATATCAAGCTATACATTTCCAGTTTATGTTGATCTCGCATTGCACAGAAATTCTACACAATGCGAGGTCAGCTTATACTGGAAATGTATAGCTTGATGTGTGGCCGTGTGTACATTCGATCGAATCGATCAGTTCGGTACCTGCTACTATTATGCTTCTTAGGAAAATAAATACACAGCCAGCAGTTACTCATATAACAACAGCAGAAGTAATTATACGCACAAAATAACATATGGCTATTGCAGGGTCATTACAACAACTAACAACCATTACATAAGTGTTGCGTTCCCACTGTTCACACAATGGCCGGCCACTGCATAGACACGTAGAGAACATCCACTCAATCCAATCCGCGATAGAACTTACAACTACGATCAATCAATGAACTCTCATGTCGGTAGGCCTCTTCCAAGTCGTGTTCGCAACTTGCGTTTTAACTCATTTAGGTCCAGATTACCTTCACCGATGTCAGTAATTCAAATTCTTTATTGCGAACTAAGTGTACAACATTTTGAAGATGTTAACAATAGGTAGGTTCTTAGAACTTAGTTGCCTGTTAAGGCATTGCAATTAAATGGTTATATAGACTCAATAAAAAAATAAAATAAAACATAAACATACTCAATATTCCAGTTATACCTACATTTTACATTATATTATATTAATTACATTTTATATTATATCATACGAATAGTATAATTTATTTCACATTATAATTAAGTATCACAATCATTTAAACATTAAATAATTATTTTTCTTCAAGGAATTCTTTTATAGAGTAATATGCCTTTTTAATCAGGAAGTCTTTTAGCTTCCTTTTAAAAATACCAATTGAATGTTGGTTCTTAATGTCTATGGGTAACTTATTGTATTTAATGTCCAAGATAAACTCAGAAAGTACACACGGCTACACATCAAGCTATACATATTCAGTATAAGCTGATCTCGCATTGCACAGGATTTCCGTACAATGAGAGGTCAGCTTATACTGGAAATGTATAGCTTGATATGTAGCCGTGTGTATATATATGAATTAAAAAAGTCAAATTGGTACTTGCCCGGATTTGAACTTTAGAGTGCGCATCTACTTTCTTGCCCGTTCTTCTGCATAGAGATCTACGTTTTGGAACGGGCAACTAGCTTCAACTTTCTGCCTTACTGCATGACTCCTTGACAATTCATGTAAATGTTGAAATAAATGACTGTGGGTATCAATTCAATAAATACACAGTAGATACACTAACTCACCTTCTGAGTGTCCCTATTCTGTAACTGTCATCCCTAACATTTCACGCGAGCTGTAATTTTGCTAACTAGCTTTTAGTAACTGAGTAGCTGGGGTGCAATTAGTGCTGTCTCTGTATGATTACCCCTACTACCAGCCAGTGAGTTAAATAAAGGTGAGTTGGGCGTAATTTTCCTCCTTTCACTCAATGACTCAAGGTCCTGAAAGAAGTGGAAGTATAGCTCCTGCTTAGAATTATAATCAGGGGAGCATGACAAACTACTTCTTGAACTACATAACTCAACGTTCTTGCTTCATTTAGTTAAGACTTCGACAGACAAAGTAATAGTCATCTATAAGCCCGAGTGTTTTTAGGGTTCCGTAGTAAACAAGGAACCCTTATAGTTTCGTCATGTCCGTCTGTCTGTCTGTCCGTCTGTCTATCTGTCTGTCTGTCTGTCCACGGTCTAGCTCCGAGACTCTTAGTACTAGAAAGCTGTAATTTGGCATAGGTATACATATTAATTACGCCGACAAAGTGGTAAAACAAAATTATGAAAAACCATTTTTTTAGGGTACCTCTCCTACACGTAAAGTGGTGATGTTTTTTTTTTAAAACCCATTGCGTGGATTATCATTAGAAAGGTCCTTTAAAATATTTTAAGTTTGTGAAAACCATTTTTGGATTCAAGGATCCGTTTGTGAAGCTTTAAAGTGCTAATTTTTGTTAGAGTCAAAGTGTCCACCCCCCTGCCAGCTAAATGTTTGGTTTTGTGTGTGTGAAAAAAATCACAGCAATAGTTTTGTAGCGGTTACACCGCCACATACAAACTACGCATCAAAGACATGACGTCACACAAATCCTGCATCGCGCAGTTAGAGTTTACCGAGCGATCGACATACATACAAGATTTCAACTTCCAACCGATGGGCAGTTGTCCGCCAGACACAACACCCGTCTGGTCGGAGGATCCTCCCTTTTCTATGGTGGATGAGTGAACTTTACACCCTGTTCCTCATGCCCCTAAATTGGTGACCCCGACGTGATCATCACTCCCGCAAGCTTTCGTGAGGCGAGTCACACAGCCAGCCATCACCCACGGCTTCAACGGGTATCCTGACCACCAGCATGCAGCGAACGCGCATTCCTGGTCATCACCCTCAGCCTCATCACCCCGACTCAGTGGGGAATCAACGCAAGCAGCCTCATCACCCCGACTCACTGGGGAATCAACGCAATCAACGCAATCACCTCAATCACCCCGACTCACTGGGGAATCGCAGCAATCACCTCAATCACCCCGACTCACTGGGGAATCACCACAATCACCACAATCGCCGCAATCACCACAGAAAGTTCCGACTCACCGCGAACTATGCGGCACCCGGTTCCGACTCACTGGAACCACAGCTGGCACTGTGTGAAGCATCGCAAGATTCAGCCCACTATCGACCTCTGGTCTCCGGAGGGGAGTGATGTAGCGGTTACACCGCCACATACAAACTACGCATCAAAGACATGACGTCACACAAATCCTGCATCGCGCAGTTAGAGTTTACCGAGCGATCGACATACATACAAGATTTCAACTTCCAACCGATGGGCAGTTGCCCGCCAGACACAACACCCGTCTGGTCGGAGGATCCTCCCTTTTCTATGGTGGATGAGTGAACTTTACACCCTATTCCTCATGCCCCTAAAGTTTATATAAGGAAATTAAAAGGAAAACTATCACAGCTAAGTAGGCTTTACAAGCTAACGAGTAATAATCGACCAACATAACTTTGCAGTTGCAAAACATGTTTTCCCATACATTCCGTATGGGAGAACATATTTTTCAACTGCAAAGTTAAGGTTGTGTTTGGGATAAATTCATCCGACACGCACTTGGCCGGTTTTTTTACTTTGAACACGAGGTATAATAATAATAAAATTTATTCGGACAACAAAAGATCCATAATGTTAGTAATACCTTAAAGCTAGTGTTATTATTACTATTATTGAGTTTGAGATTGAAACATTTTGCACAGAAGATGACCAAGTACCTACAAATTTCTCACTTGGCCTTCCTCTCCACAAAATGCCTCAAAATGGGAGATAAAAACTCTCAGACACTGTTTTCAGAATGAATGTTGCTACCGGCCCGTCTTCTAGTTACTAATGATGCGACTTTACAGCTGTTGCTCTAAAAAAGTCCATTAGTGTTTAGTGGAATACAGGATCGAATACGTTTCACAAGCTTGCGAATTACCCCCTCATTTGGTCAGAAGATCACAAACATGAGAAATCACATATACCCACATATAATATGAACGAAGAACGATCGCAAACCGACGGTTGGTACTAGGACTCCACAGAAGTAAGTAACATAATCTGTGGTAACACCCAATAATTAACGTCAAGACAAACAGCATAGGAAGTATAGCACCAAGCACTGGCCTCTCCAGCACTGTGTCCGTCGCGGCCCACCAGCGCGGCCCACCGGCGCCTGCGCACGCCGCATTACGTAACACTATCACTGCTATCATTGGAAATAGACAAACTCATTACTTTGTTTTATTATACATATACACATTAATAGCCGGTTCAAAAGAATAGGTTTGCAGAAAATGACTATAAAAAGGGCCAAATATGACCAAATGAAGTTCTCGACTCAAACGTACCGTACCTGAAAATATATGAAGTGCAATTATAGACTACTTGATGCTTCCTGATCTTTAGGTCAGGCAGCATCCCTGCAAAAAGCTCATTATTATTAAGCTGAACAGTTTAATTTCTTTCATCCCGTAAGATCATCCTTGAGTAGTAAAGGATCCTCGAGTAGTCATTTGGATAACAGGTTTTTTTTAAATAATTTACCTTCACGTTCAGTCCCGGAGGGTTCACCTAGTCGCTTAGGAGATGCCGGGAGGACTCATTTTAAATGTAGGTTTTTCTTAGCGAATACAGCATTTTAAACCGTGAACATAAAATCTGATGTATATTTTAACAGGATTTATTAGTAAGTACAAGCGTTGGTTTAAAAAAAAAACACGGTTACAAATATTCACAAAAAAATTAAAAGGTTGGAAACTACGTAGGTATAGCGACGAGACCCCCTGAAAACAGTATTTTACTTCGTTTTAGTGTTTTATAACACGGTTTTAACCTCTCTGCTCGACAAGATTTTGACATGTGACACATCAGTTGACTCGACGGGGTGTTGCGAATTCGGTCATGAAATTCAGGAATTTACATCAACTTTCAGCATTCGAATTTATTAAGAAAAATATGTTACCGCGCCTATTTTATACAATAAGTTTGTCGAAAATATCTTTAATTATATGTTGAGATCAGTCAAACCGCGTCAGTACACTGCGAAAGTTATATATAATTGGTATTACTACACCTATCCAAAAGGTAGGTAATTTAAATTTGCTGAAAATATGTACATAAACAACGCACTCTCTTGCTGAAAATATACAAAAAGGAAAAATAAAGATATCATCATTCTCTCTGCATTCTTACTTTTACAATGTTTCATACATAAACTACATAAAAAACACGATCAAATCTTGATAAAAACGACTAAAAATTGTGTTGCGACGTGACACTTCTTAGTGCTGACCGTCTACCCAATTTTCTTATATCGATTCAAAAGTAGTATTCAGCCTAATCGATACTCGCAATAAAATCAGTGTGAAAAAAGTATTAGAAACTGAATAAAAACTCTTTGATATGTTTTCCATTAATTATTTTATTTTTGATATTAATAATTTTATTAGTAAGTATACAAATACAGTGTGGATCGGGCAGTAACTTTTGAGGGTTCCGTACGTACCTACGAATGAAAAAACGGAACCCATAAAGGATTACTCGTGTGTCGGTCTGTCACAGCCAATTTGCTCCGAATCTACTGGACCGATTAAGTTGAAATTTGGTACCTACACAAATGAATTTCTGTGACCCAAATACAGAAGTGTAACGTAAATAAGTGAATTTTGAATATGGGGTCACTTTTGGGGGCCAAACTAGACAATAAAAAGAAAGTTTTGTAAACTATACCGTGTGACATCAAATAAAAGGGCTTGTTGTGGGGGTCCCAAATATTTATGTTAATTATATTATTTATATTATTTTTGGAACTAAGTTCTTTAACGCGACTTGCAGTAGGAGTAAACTGGCATAAATCGTCACGCGAAAAAGTGTTCATACTTGTGACTGAGACTCTTCTAATTTGATAGAGAGAGAGAGTGTGAATTTGGTCAAAATGTAAATCCAAGATGGCGGCTGCGAAAATTTTCAAATTTTTCATCATGTGAGTAGGTTTCATGGTTGTCGAAGGCGTTGAAGCCGATAGTGACATTAAAATGTAAATCCAAGATGGCGGCTGCGAAAATTTTCAAATTTTTCATCATTGGTATAGTTTTCATAGTTTTTGAGGGTGCTAAAGTCGATAATGAGGTCAAAAGGTAAATCCAAGATGGCGGCTGCGAAATTTTTATTTTGTTAGAAATTATACGTGAAAAAGAACTTAGTTTGGCCTTACACGCTTTATTTTTTAATTTATTATAGAAAATAGACCATTATCTACGGAGCCATTGAATATATTTATTTTTAATACTGGAAATTGTTGGTTGATTATAGATTAGAGTCGTAAAATAATATGAGTTTGTTCTTGAGATAATTTATTGGTATAAAACATGGATGCTATTACAATTTGATAATTTTCATCATGACTACAATTTTCATGTTTTTCGGGGGGATAGTGCTGATATCGAATAAGATGAACATTCTGGATTTTAAGATGGCGGCATTTCCAAATAATAATAATATTGTAGATAAATTCTCATAGACATCAGTTTAATGCCTATTGTAAACTCGATAGCCAAAATCCGTGAAAAAAACGGCCCTCTTAATTTCGTCATGTCCGTCTGTCCGTTTGCCCGGATGTCATACAGCCATTTTACACGGAGACTATTTCCTCCATCGATGAAAATTTGGAATAGGTGTATTCTTTGCATCGCTAAACAACGGTGTAGTGAAATTACGATAAACATAATATAGGGGATGGCATACATATAACCAAGGGATGAAAAAATATCTATGCACATAAGGCGTGTATTGTTTGATCTCTTAATTAAAATGATAAATATGTTTCTAATTACTTTACTTTTTAAATCAATAGTTTTTGAGATATGGGTTTTTTTCGGTTACAACCGCAGAATTAACTTTGTTTAGTATAATTTTTTCGAGAAATACAACCTTATTTTTGCAGTCGATAAAATTTATGCTGTGCAATTTTATGCGTAAATAAGTATTCATCCTAACTACGGAATCCTTCACTGTGCGTAGTCCAACATACACTTGGCCAGCTTTTTTAATTTCGTTGGAAAACTACCACAAAAAAAAAACATTTCTTTTACTCAAGTAAGAGTAACCTATTAAAAACAAAAACTACCAAACTCATACAACTAACAAAAAATATGGACGTCATTTAAAAGCGTTTGCGAAATACCTACCCACTTTATAAAAAATAATTTATCGTCATTCCCAAACAAATTTTGTTAAGCCTAAGTAGGCTTAACAAAATTTTGTTTAAATGTATACTGGGCATTCTGTAGCAAACTATCAGAAAGTATCAAAAATAAAATCCACATTAAATAATTGTCCAAAAAATTTAAATAGTTTTGAACAGCGAGCACATTCCGAATTTAAATTCAAATATAGAAACAATTAAGCGCGAAATTTAATAAATTAGGTACCTAAGTATACGAGTATATCCCCGTCCTGTCTGTTGACTCCTTTTATACATAAACTCCAAAAAATTATTAAAATTACATTAGAAAAGTATAAATAATTATTATATGCAATGCTTAATGTATTTAATGCTTAAAACAATTTTATTTCAATTTTCAAGTATCGATTTCTTACATTCGACATATTAATTAATCGAGTCGACCAAAATTGAAAAAAAAAATCGTTTGGCATAATCGTTTTCGCACATCATTACAATAAAAAAAACAATAATGGTCGGATATTTTTAACACAAATTGAGTAGTGGTAATGAATATTACGTGTTATTGGACCTGTGTTCGTATATTACGTTAAGATCTGGGCATTTTCTAGTTGTTTATAATATTTTTAATAATATTTGTCACATTTTAAATCGTATCTACATGTGTATGTGTGATATTAGTGAAAAGTTAAAATGTAAACACGCACGATTGGCGCGAAACTTCGACTTTGGCTATCAAAAACTTCATTACCACTACATAATTAACTTGAACAATGGATGAATTTGTCAAATAATTAAATGATGTAGTATTCACTGCCCCTGTGGTGGAGCTTAGATGTTCGAAATCCCCAATTTTTATGATTTTTAGCCTCGACCTCGACTGTCATCAAAATGGCGATTATCGCATTTACAGACTTGAATTTTATAAAGGTAAATTAATAATCTTGCACGCTAAATATGAAAGATTTAATGGTGTAAACATTTGAGTTTTTTATTTAACTCTCTTAATTAACGCATATTCATAAGATTTAATGGGTAGTATAATAAATATTTACATAATCAATTAAGGGTGTCGTATGTGGTAATTCTGGGGTCCAATTGGACCCACTACCGAGCCGGCGGAGGTTTGTGTGTTCGGGTCCAATCGGGGGCGCTTCCGAACTATACGGTTAAACCTAATGCTGTTGACCGTCCGCGATGATTAAGTTTAGCGCAAACGTAATGCCAGTAACCCTCCCGGAGGGTTCACTTCCAATATGTATGGGCTATGGTGGCATGGCGTATGAGTTACATGAAAAGTGGGTGGAATCGAAAGTGTTAAATAAATAAATAAATATCAACCAATATATCAATAATTTCACACACCTACCGAATGTAGCGTACATTCGGTAGGTGTGTGAAATCCCGTACGATATAGCACAGCACAGAATATTTTCCTCGTATTACGTTATAGTGAAAGAGCTATGCGCGGGCGCACACTGTACGTAGATATGTGACGTAACACGCTCCCAATACGCGGTGAAGAAATTCCGTCGCAATGCGCCCTGTCTGAACGCAGTCTTAATAATTGCAGCAATTGGGAATTATGATTACTTTTTGTTTTTATAGGACCTTGGTTCAAAGTTAAGTAATTATTATTAAGTCGTTACGGGTAGTCCTGTCGTACCAAGAGGTATCGTGTTACCCCGTAACTGGGTTGTGGATGTCAGATAGGCAGTCGCTCTATGTAAAATACTGGTATCCAGCTGCATCCGGTTAGACTGGAAGCCGACCCCAACATAATTGGGTAAAGGCATAATTGGGTAATAGGTAGATTTGGTTGAAAGTTAATTATTATGTTGGCTACACAAAAAAACCACTATAGGTATAACGCTAAACTATGAAATAGAGTTTCCACCCCGACCCTTGCTCGATAACGAGGTGCCAGCAGTTGTTGCAGCTGAGCACGTAGCATTAAATTCTCCGACTAATAACCAAGATCAAAACTTTGATCCAGCCCGTCCCATCCTTGATGTCCTCCCTCCGGTTGACGGCCTAAGCCGAGGTTCGTACCTCACAGGGGGTGCCCTTAGCGACCGTTCACCTAGTTTTAATTAGAATAGTTGAGTAACCCCTGGCTGGAGATTTTAAGTGAAGTAGCTTAAGGCACCCACAGGAAAGCCCGGTTAAGTAGTCATGATATCAGAGGTCAACTACGAGCTGCTCTAGCTAAAAAAAATAATGAAATAGAGGTAAAAGAAGTTGGTCTATAAAATTAATGTGAGAGAACAACACTATCTAAGGACTAATTCCTACAAGTGATATAAATTGTGGTCCGGTTTGCAGTGTGACGTATGGGCATGCCACATGACGAACGCCATGCAATATAAGACACAGACGTTGCCTATCTTCTATAATCTAGCAGGTTTTAGAAGAAAAAGACTTCATTAGTGAAAGGTTTATCGGCAACAAGGTAAAGCTACAGTTCCCTAGAAAAGCGTTCGTCATATTATAAAGGCGTTCTTGAAATTCTGTTCACCAGTAGGTATTTGATTTGGACAGCCGTTATTGAGTTGCCGTTCACCGTTTTATCAGGAAACCAAAGCTTTAATAGGTTGGTATACTCCTTTGTCTTGCACTGAGGGAAGTTTTATGTAGCATAATCAGCCTATAATGTTCCCACTGCTGGGACACAGGCCTCCTCTCTGTGAGATGGAATGGGCCGTAATTCACCACGCGGGCCCAGTACGGGTTGGTAGATGTCACATATCTTCGAATTTTCGGTTCTAGGACATGCCGGTTTCCTCACGATGTTTTCCTTCACCGTTTTGAATGTAGTGGTGATAATTTACACAAAGTAAGATGTCTGTCAGGGTTCGAACTTACGATCTACAACTCGTAAGTCGCGGCCATTACCATTGGGCTACTACTGCTCTTGTTTTATATAAAGCAGCATTTTGTTTCCCTTTTCTTGCAGTGCAGTGTATCGAAGATTTTAACAGTTACGGTTCCGAGTAATTTAATAAGCAATTATTAGTCACCAATGCTTTCCATTGAACAGGCTCATTTAAATCACAATAACTCTTTATTGGTAGTTTTGGAGATTGTTTACGAAATGCTTTGACTAATTTGCAAAATTGAAAAAGTCAAGGAGATAATGACATCAGATTTTGTTTTCATTTTCTGGCCTAGCTTAAAAGGTTTTAAAATAATTTTGAAAGTTTTTTATTGCACTGAGTCACAAACAAACGTTTGTTTTAACAAATAAACGTTTGGATAAGAGACTTCTTATAGCTGCAGTGGGTTCACGTCCACAGTGAACTAACGATCTCTTGTACACCAGTCTACGACAGACTAAGACTTAACTGTTGGGCATTCCTTATTTAAAAACTGTTTCTCAATTCAAATATCGAGTAAAAGAGCATTATACCTCTCCTCTCAACTGTGAGTATTTATATACCTATAGTATATGTATGTGTATATATTTAAGCTTTATGTAAGTATGTATATGTTATATAATATGTTGTATGTATGTTATATATAATACCATCTCTGATTAATAACATAAAGCGACGATCCAGCTTGATTTGGCACAAATTATGTGTGCCAAGTCCAATTACCGATTTATGATACTTATTTTGTACTTAGGTACGTTTCTACACAACGAAAATTACTTAGGTATTACATTATCATCATTATTTCGGAATTATTTTATGACAGTTCTAATTGCAAAGTTATTGGACTTGAAAATAATGTATGCTTATTTTAAGTACTTTCTTTTAAAAAAATCTGCAAATAGGAATATTGCATGAGGCGTATAAAACTCGTTTCTTACTGATAATGTCAATGGGTTTTCCTTATAAGATTTCGTATGAGTCCACGAAATTATTACTACATTATAACATAGTGGTTTGTTACACCACACCCGAAGTCCAAGGCTGTTCACATAATTATGAAAGTGGAGGTGCTCACAATAAAAACATAACACCTAGATGTTTTAACAACAGGGTAGATACTTACATTTTAAATGGGGAGCGACGAAAGCCATGTAGGTAAATACAGAACCAGTTGCTTCTCAGAACTTCAAACAACAGTAGGTATCCAATCATTTCTGATGTGATCCTTCAGATACTGTAATGAACGATTGTGTAGGTTAAGATGGATTAAGCATGCAAGCCAAATCATTTGGTACCTATTCGTAAAGCAGATCCAAAAGTCCCATTATTCTTTATTGACTTATGAAGGTTTCAATCATCTCTGCCTAATCGCAGTCTCTACTGTTTATTTTATTCTAATTTGTTACCTAACTATTTATTATGTACAAATTACTGAACCTGACCTGATTTCCGTACGTCTTTTTCGGGTGACCACTGAAAATTAGCGCTGTGCTGTGGGTTCTCCATAGCACTGCATCATGCTGAGTGGAAACCTTCTTGTCACAGTCATGTCGTGCAGCTGCTGATTATTTCTGTTATATGCTCGTGATTTATTATGTACTTCATTTTGTTGTTTTCTGATTACTCTTGTCTTTTTGTATGCACGTGTTTCTATGACAAATAAACGTATTTCTGTTCAAATTCAAATTCAGTCCACTACTGGATCTATGTCTTGTATCAGCTCCAATAGCTATCGTTTCTTCCACAAATACGACCGGCCCACGGCCACTTCGGTGAGATACTCTATAATGTCTATTTCAGATTCGTAATTTCATTTCGGGTCTTTCAAAGCAACTCCTAACATAATATTATAAGGATCACATACCACACCAGTGAATAGACAAAACAGTGAAAGTAGGTAATAATGATGTACACACGGCTACACATCAAGCTATACATTTCCAGTTTATACTGATCTCGTATTGTATAGAATTTCCGTACAATGCGAGGACAGCTTATACTGGAAATGTATAGCTTGATGTGTAGCTGTGTGTACCTATATCGGCCACTAACCTGCATCCGCAGCTGACACATAAGTTTTTCAGGAGAGGTTCCCGTCTAAAACCTACATATTGGTTCTCCTCTCAAGTTTCTGCGAAAGTTATAACGATTTGCTGATTATTACATTATGGCCTAGTAGACTTTCGAACCCGTCCGTTAAGTAATGCATGAAGTCCAAGGTTCGTTGCACAAGAGAACACAAATGTTTGAGAAGTGTTTAGGAAAGTTGGGGCCAACGTTCGGAGAGATAGGTATTTTAGGTAGATTTCCATATCACTCTCCGGGGTGTAGGTACGTCTGATTTCATGAAGTTCTGCCTGTATCACTGCCTCATTGAATGAGTTTGTCTGTCCTAGCCAAGTAGATAGGTAGGTAAGTACCATATATATGGTTATTAGAGAAAAACATGATACAGTCTACATTCCGTCAAATTAAAGTAAGCCCCTAACCATGTAAGTATTTATCTTTAAGACGTAACAAAAGATTACTTTTGCTTCAGACAATCACCACAATAATTCAGTTAGTGGTTTGACAAATGACTTCCGTCGAGATGATTACACATATTATGACCTAGTCTGGTCAAAATACTAATTTTTGTTGCTATTATTAGGTAACGGTAACCAAGGTTTATTGCATAAGAAAGTAGGTCTTCTGTTGGTTCCAAAGTCCAAACTTGAGCGCAATGTTTATGAAATCTGTTTGGACTTTGGACCTACGCCTATAACGGTCTACTTAGGTGAAGTTTGGAGGTGGGAGACGAGGGTCAGGGACATGCAAATGCCGAGAACAACACCCCACACAATCACCTTGCGTGATAATCACAGTTGTAATTCAAATTCATATGAAATTGTGAAAAGAAAAGATTCAAAAGTGACTTTTATACGAAAGTTCAAGACAAAAACATTACTCTACTAAGCTGTTACACTTTTACGTACTATGTAAATAAGCAAACAAAACAGGTACCTATCCGTGTTAAATATATTTATGTTAGAAAGTTGTCCAAACAATTGTGCTTAGGTAGATACTGCTTAGTATTCATAAATTGTTTTCAGTAAAACTACCTATACCTACCATTTCTCTAAAACACGTACGTGATGTTTAGATATTGCCTTTTAATGGGGCCATAATGAAAAGAAACCACGCCATTTAAATTACCGGATTTTGCCTAATATTGCAGCGGTGCTGGAACGGGCGACAGTGGCAGTGGCAGCGGAGCGACAAGCGGAAAGGTGCTATTGTATCGCTATGGGCGTAGGCCGCCGCCGCCGCTCCGTAGACTTTCAGCGTTGTGCATGCTGTAGACTCAATACTCAATATATTTATTGCTTCCACATGTGAACTTAGGTGGTAGGTTTAACAAAATAATATGATCATTGTGGACCCTGTCGGGCACAGCAAAAGTAGGAGAGAGGAAGAGGGCCTTTCATTTTATTACTTATTTAGTACCTATTTATTATAATTATTTTATAAAACTTGTAAATTAAAATTTGTCATATAAATAATCATTGATATCATAATAGCATTTACATAATAGGAATAGTTTTAATTTGTTTATAAATGTATTCAATTTTTGTTCATTTTTTATTAATTCTGGTAATTTATTATATATTTTAATTGACATGACTAGTGTACTTGTTGAGTGCATTTTTAACTTAGAACCTGGTAAGTTTAACCTATTTTTATGGCGTAGGTAATGTATATTTAGACTGTATGTTTTCTCTTGTCGTGTAGAAGTGCTGGTAATTTCGAACGAATTTGCATATTTCTAAAATGTATAGGCAAGGGAGGGTAAGTATTTTATTTTCTTGGAAATGAGGTTTGCAACTGTCGGTATCTTCTATATTTACAAGGATTTTTATTAATCTTTTTTGTAATGTGAAAAGTGTCGGTGCGTCTGTGCTGTTTCCCCACAATATTACGCCGTAGCTGAGCCATGCATGTGCGTAGGCATAATATGTAACAAGTGCAGTTTTAAGGTTAGTGGTTTTTTTGACTTCACGAAGGGCGTATGCAAATTTGGATAGTTTTGATTTTAGACATCGCAGGTTACAGCCACTTACAGTTTTTATTTATTTCATGCGCAACAAAAGCATGAACAGCAGCGTCCAACACACTTTACGCACTCCTACTGTTTAGTTTCAATTACACATAAGCGTGAGAACAATTTTGAAACAAAATAAAAGACAAATCCTTTTTATTACACCTAAATAAATGAGTCTCATCATTAAATGATGAGACTCATTTTTATCTTCATAAATCATAATAAATATCAATCACAATAAATTTTCCATTTCATACAACAACTGCGTTACATGAGAGTTAGCAAGCAAAAACGAAACGCGTTACCAATACAAAGGCCGCATTCCGTGTTACGTTAAAAGTGATAATTTCGCGAATTCGGCCAAAATAAATACCCACAAAATATAAGGGAGGGTTATTGAGTAATAATTGTTGACTTTGGACGTCGGATTCGCAATATTATCACTTTTAACGTAAATCGGAATGCGGCCAAATACTTAAGTCAAAATCAAATGTCAAAATAAGAAAATTCGCGGGTGTTTTCCGATAATTCCACGTTTTTCCGACGATTTTATTCAATATTTCTTACTTATGTTGTAACAAATTATATATTAGTCTTATTCTAATTACTGTGAATCTTCGTTTTAGCGTGAAATTTTAAGCTGTAGACGTAACAACTGCGCAACTTGCACATGTATTGATTTTTCTAGTATTGATTTTCTTAATTGAGGTGTGTTTATATTCAAAGATTACGCTCTGACCCTTAAACTGAGTTAATTTAGACGAAGATAATGTGAAGAAGAGAAGCTACAAGCATAAATTGTGTTTGCTTATCGATTATTACATGATTTTCAGCGCCCTGTTGGGTATACGATGGCTAGGCGTAGCGTGGCGGCTGTGATCCACGCAGATGCTGATGATACAGATGATCTGGATGACTGCTTCGGCATCAGTGTGGACCTCATCGACGAAAGATTATACTTAGGTTAGCTTGTTGTAACACCTGATACAACTTAGTTTTCTGACAAAAATCTCACTAGTTAATTAACTAGTAAATAAAACTATCATTGAATTGCCAAAAACAGACAACAGCACACACAGGCAGTTGAATAATAAGTTTACTTCCTGACCTATCTATAGGACATAAATACCTAGCAGGTGTACCTACTGCCAACCATAAATGTTTGTCTAACCATCACCTTCAATTAATAGCTCAATATATTATAAACATGCTTCTGGATTCATAGAAAAGGAAAATAACCTCCTTGTCAACCACTTTTCAGGGAACTTAGCATGTGCTCGTGACTACAGGACACTGGAGAAGCTGCAGATCACTCACATCCTCACTTTAGATGTGGTACCACTGCCCAGGACCATACTGGAGAGAGCCAACCTCGTCTTCCATTATGTTAAGTGTAAGTTAACCACAAGAATCATTCTTTGAATTTGAACAGTGAATCAAGGTAAAGCTAAAAAGATAAAACATAAAAAAATAACATATAGTTTTAACATTGGCCTCAAACTAGGCAAGCCTATATCTTGAGTGACAAAACTGAATAAAGAAATCTTAAACTTCAATAAAACTGTCAACAGTAGAACTACCTATTAACAGCTTTCCTTGTTATACTATTTACAGTGGCGGATGTACCCAAAGAGGACTTGATCAGTCATCTGCCTGAGACAAATGACTTCATCAGGCAAGCTCTTGGAGGTGGAGGGACAGTCCTTGTACACTGGTTAGTAAGGTTTTTTTACAAACAAACAAGATTAAAAGTATAATCAGCCCATAATGTTCCCATATGTTATGTAATTGGGTTTTCCTATCTGAAATGTCTCAGTAGCAGCCCGAAGTCTGGATTTGTGCCCGGTTGATGGCAATAGGCTCACCCCCTATTACATGGGAATTAGACATAACTGGCGAAATGTGGGTGTACCTGCTACAGGGACACTGCTCATCCCTTCGGGGAAACAAAGCATGATGTTATGTTCCCATTGCTGGGACACAGGCCTCCTCCATCCACCACGCATGCCCAGTGCGGAATGGTAGTAATCAACCATGTCTTAGATTTTTTGGTTTTAGGACATGCTAGTTTCCTCACCATGTTTTCCTTCATCGTTTTGAGACTGGTGGTGAAATAAATCACACAAAGTAAAGCAGTGGTCAGTGCACTTAGAAAATTGGTGAAGATTAGGTGAGGACTATGCTGCCACCCATGGCAAATAAGTAGGAACTCATGGTCTTTAAGGCTGTTGGCAAGAAATATCCAGAAAATGTACCACCTATTAAAATGATTTATATCTCGATTGGTTAGTATACCAGTTCAAATATCTTGGACATTTCGTTGCTGACGACCTTAAAGACGATGCCGATGTTGAGAGGGAACGCAGGGCGTTGGCGGTGCGGGCGAATATGCTGGCCCGTAGGTTCTCGCGATGTACAGATACGGTCAAAATCACTCTTTTTAAAGCATACTGCACATCCCTGTACTCGAGCGCTCCATGAATCAGCTGTACTAACGTGCCGCCAATGCGTTATGTATTCAATACAACAACGCTTTTAGGGCACTGTTGCGACTGCCACGTTATTGCAGTGCTTCTGCAATGTTTGCTCGCGCCAGAGTGGATAGTATATCAGGTGAAGTGCAGAAAAAAAATGCTTCTCTTCTCACAAGGTTGCGGGACAGTAGCAACAGCCTCCTGAAGGTCTGATGGGCCTGACGAAAGCCCCATAAAGTGGCATCTTATTATAACCACTGTCTGTAGTAGAATTTAAGTACTAACATAGCAAATAAGTTTAATTGTTTACTAACATCGTTTACAAAAAAAAAAAACTTCCGAAACCTTTAAAGTAAAAATACTTGCATAGAACATTGATCCGTAACGTAATATAAATAAAGAGCACAATCGCGTTTACAAAAATAAGATGTTATGGTGTCACGAAATCAATAGTTTACTCCCATCTCAAAAATGCCCAACGCGCCTAAAGAAGTTTTCACTTCAATAATTATTATAAAAGCGCTTATCTGGGTTCGAGGGAGTTACAAGTGTCTACAAGTAAAATTATAACTAAGTTACTGAATCCACCACCTATTTACTCTTAACTATACCTTCTCCTCTCTTACTTTATTTTTTGAGCACTTTCTCAATAAACTGCTAGAATAAGTACTGCAAACATTATAGAATGAAGAAAAGTTATGGAATCTGGAGTTACTATGCAGAAATCCTTGTCAGTATGAGTATAATAACCACATCTTCTGCAAGTGCATATTTTTGCATTTTCCTTGATCTAGTTATTGCCGGATTAAAACTAATTATTTTGACATAAAATTTTACGAAAAGATTGTTTACCTAAGTAGTTAAACAGTGCTTTGAAATTGGTAGCATTTTCATTAAAACATATTTATCTGCTTTCATTTCAGTCACTTTGGAGTATCACGTTCAGCAGCAGTTGTGATTGCCTTCATCATGGAGAAGTATGGTCTATGTTTTGAAGACGCTTTTTACTTAGTGAAGAGTAAACGACGGTTCGTAGGTCCGAACGTGGGCTTCGTAGCCCAGCTCAAGCTGTTTGGACACATGGGCTACACAATCAATAGTGATGATCCTCGGTATAAGCAATTTCGTTTGAAGTTAGCAGGACAGAAACTGAAGGAAGGTGACTAATGTTATATTGTTTTCTCTTGTAGTTCATTTTTCCATTTAATTATGAGCCTGTTTGCATCCACTGCTGGGTGCCATACCCTGTCTTATAACTTTCAGCAAGAAATTCGATAATAATGTATACATCCACAAAATTCCTTGTTACTCTCTCTGCTTTGATGCCGTCATCATCATCATCTCAGCCAAAATAAATTCTGTGCAGGACATATGCCCTCCTCCCTCACCCCTTACACCCACCTTAACAATCAACCAGCTATTACCCAACTACCTTTACCTGACATATGGGAGGTTCTAGACACAGACACAGTGTGGGCACTGTGTACACAAATTCATCTACAGTACCATTTCCAGTGAAGATCTTGCCCCAGCTGTTTGCGAACCTTGTGAAGCCAGATCCGGGACTGGTGCGCGAGCGACCCGACCCCATTGTGTATCGCTGTAAGAAGTGCCGCCGCATCGTGGCCAACCAGAGCAACATCATACCGCACATACCTAAGGATATCAAGGTGAAACTGGTTAAGAAAGGTAAGGTATATTTTTTTTTGCATTTTGTAATTAAAAATGTCTATAAAAAATTGTAAGATCTGTAAGGGCCTTTATCTGTGAATGAAATGTTATTTTATATAGTTCATCTTCAGATATATTGATTGGCGCCTGCCGAAATTATCTGAGTAAAGTGTTACTATTATACAACTGAAATGTGTAACCAACTCTGCCTGCGGTTCTCCAATACTGGTCTAATTTAGGTAATCTATTTCAGAGAGAGTAATAATTTCGAAGCTGGAAGTTCATAAAAAGTCAAGGAATGAAATTGTTAAGCACCTTAAGAGTAACCTTTACTTGCGCCAATGTCAATTTTTTTGTGAAAAAATTAGTTCGAAAAGGTGGGAAAGGAATGTATTTGAATATTGCTTAACATTTTAGATCCTTGACCATAGGTTAAAACTGAGCATTTGAGACCTATTTAATTTAAGAATATTTTCTGGCTTTATAGGCATGCGACCACCACCAAGCAAACTGACGGGACTACATAGTGCAGAGAATGGGGAGATCCTCATAAAGAAATTGAAGGACCTTGCATCACAGCTGATAGACATGAAACATGACCAGCATGAAGACAGCAGTCCTGGACAGAGTCAGAGCAACAGCCAGCCCAGTGACAGCGAAGAGGGACCTAGTCAGGTGAGATGATGGGACCTAGCTGGGTGTGCACAGTCCCAGGGTTTTTCGGCTGAAAAGTTCTAGTTGAAAATGTCATATTTAAGTCGGTCAGGTATTGTAAGTTGTTTGGCGAGTCAGTGCGGATCAGCGGAATGGCAGCGGTACTTATGTTACAATTAATACTGGAATTATTACATAAATTGTTTTTTACACAAATTTAAACAAAAAGTGACTTACTACGACACAATTAAGTGCAATTCTGGCCGCACAGGTTTTTTTTTTAAATTATTGCCTCTCGGAGTTTTGACCACTAAGGTCTTGGCTGCTTAACCGGACTTTCCTGTGGGTTGTTTAAGCTTCTACACTTGAGAGCCTCCAGCCAGGAGCATACAAACTATTCTAAATTAAAATTAAGCGAGTGCTTGCTAAGGGCACCCCCTGTGGGGTACGAACCTCGGCTTAGGGCATCGCTGGGGGGAGGACAGCAAGAAGGGACAGGCTGGATCAAACTTACATTTTCATCTTGATTATTATGCGGGGTATTTAAAGCTACGTGCTCAGCTGCAACAACTGCTGGCACCTCGTTTTTGAGCAAGGCTCGGGGGGAGTTTCATTTACTTGAGGACGCGGTCGCGATCGCAAAGGACCTCGGCGGCGAGGTCGAAATGACCGGAGGCGTCTGTTTTTGTGTACTGTACTGGTGGCCCTATTCTGCTCCTGGAGGAGTGTAATGGGGTTATCTGGGTCGGAAAGAATATGCCTCGGGCGGCGGATCTGACTAATACGGGATAGGGTATAATCGGCTGCCTCGACAACCAGAGGGTTGCGATGTCTGGGGGCAGAGTCAAAGTAACGCTTGGACATGCGTTTTAGAAACTGGTGAATCGTTGGGATTTTACAGTCGAGATGGAGGATCTCGTTTCTGACATAAAGTCACACAGCGTTAATTACATACAGTTATATTCACCTAGAAGTTGCCTCTCTTTCTATCGCGTAACTCTTATATATTCTGCCTACGTTACGCTCACTGAATTGGCCCGACAAGACGGGCCCGTCGCGTACTTGTAGCTTTATACCCAAAATGCGGAGTGCGCCTTCTGTACTATTCTGTGGTAATGGAGAAAAAGAAGACGTCACACATGTCATGTCATGTGTGAGTACTATGTACAGTAAGCGCTCAAAAGTGCATGAGCACGCTAAGAGTCGTATTGCTGTGAACACGCGGTATAGCTCGTACATTTGTATGTGTAAGCAACACGATACACACACCACAGATAACGCAGTTTTGCGCTACACGAAACAACAATATATTTCCGTCGCTTTAAACATGCTAGCACACACGCACTATGCGCGTGAACTTGACCAGTTAATGGCATTGCTAAAATTCGATAGTAACTTAACAAGTGCAGATAGCAGAAAGCGTTAAGCGTTGGTATGGAATTCAAACTGCCTCAGGTTCTAATCTCATAAAACACAGTGCGGTTTTTTGCAAATATTATTATTTTTGTTTTCGATAATAATATTTTTTAAATATTGCTGCTTTTTTATGTTGTTATTGCAATAAAGGTTTTAGAATAAAAAATGCGTGACATATGATAACAAAATTTAAAAAAATATGTTTATTCGTTATATTTTTTTTACATAAGTTAAAAAATTGCTACAATTATTTATCATTACTTCAGCTGAATAAGATGTGAAATAGATGTCAAGAAACTTAGAAGCAGTTTGTATTATTTTGACATATTTAAATTATGAAATATTTTAAATTTTTAATGGATTTTTTCACCATAAATATTAAGCTTTGATCATGGTCGAAGTAATTAAGTAATAAATAAGAATATTAGACTACTTAAAATGTAAAAAACTACTTACAGAATAGGTAATTTTAAGGTTAAATATTTGTTTATATTTTATTTGTATTAATTATTTTACATTTTATTTGACTTTAGTAAATATTGGTTGTTATTGAGGTTAAAGCTTAAGTATTCATTTTCTTTACGAAAAGAAGATTGAAACTAAACCTCAAATTTTAACAAAAATAAATAATAATTTAACTAAAATAATAATAAATACTAATGTAATTTAATTTAATGTAATTTTACTAAAATAATATTAAACAATTTCGGTATATCTGCAAGAAATACGACAAACACCCTATTGAAACGTGCTTAAAAAATTAGTTACCATAAATTCATGCAATAACGAATCTGTTGTTTATTAAGTTGGTACGGTCAATAGTTTAAGGTCAAAAACAGTTTTCTAGCTGGTCTTCAGTGATGCAAGCCTTCAGAGTGCACGGCGAACGGTTCATAATGACGTGTTTTTAATAATTCAGCAAAATATCTCGTTGGTATGAAACCATTTGTTTCATTCACCATTTGACGTCGCTGCTACTCGATAATAAGCCCCTTCCTCATATCTCTTAACCCTCACAGTATTTCTCTAGAACAAAGAAAAACATTGTTTTTATTACACATAATACCTTATTATTTATTATTCACTAATCGAATTAAACCTCACAATGAATTTAAAACTTTAAAGGCATCTTCTGTCTCAACAATACCTCTGTTCTATCAACAATACCCTTGATTAAGATTTATGTTTAGTAAAATATGAAATATATAAATGATAACACTCACACTTAGTCCGGTTTCATTAGATATTCACTTCACTTTTACGCAGCGCAATAATATTCTCTGATCTGATCTGATCTCTTCAATATATTTTATGCCTGCTTTTTGATAATAATAACCACAACACTGCGCTAAATACTCGTCACCAATATTATCCACGAACCAAAAAAGTTCTATTAATTAAATACTCGTAACAAACTGCATCTACCCACAGAAATCGAAATAATTTACTCAGTTTTTTGTGGTCTACCTGCTAAACTTTAATATTTATGTGAACAAGACGAATGAAACTAAAAACGAATGATGATTATTGAACTAGTCATTGGTTGCAGACAAAGTGAGTGTGTGTGTGTAATGTGCGTGTCTACAGTATTGTAACAACTTATAGAAGAAGGTCGTAAGTCAAACCGAAGCGTCATTCTATTGCTTTGTGAGATTGCTCATGGACTTTTGGTCGGTACTGTACCTACTATAAAACTACCATTTACTGGGTACGTCTTTCACTAACTTGAATGTGCCCTGGCGGCTGAAAGTATGTCATGCTCACTTAAATGTCTCGCTGATGGTGGCGTGTGTGTTGTATTATTAAGTTCCCTTCAAAATGGTTGAGCTGAATGATGCTGATCCATGCGTCATGTTCGTGAACGGGCGCCGTCAGTAAGGACTGGTTATAGTGGTTATCTCTTAGCTGCTATGCCTTATTTTAATTTAATTTTTGAATTGTTTTTTTTTTAAATTACGGACGTTTTTAACGTTCTGCATCGTTCCCACATGTATAATTTCAACATGAATGATGTAAAAAATATTTTGTAACCATATTTTGATTTAAAAGAGTGTCTGTGGAATGTCTTGCCCGTTCTTCTCCATAGGAACCTACTACGCTTTGGAATTGACAACTAGCTTCATCTTTCTGACTGACTGACCCCTTGACAATTCAAAAGAGCCTGTAATTGGTTTATTTGAAATAAATGCTTTGATAGATTGAAGTTACTGACGACGAATATTTTCTCACAGGGGCTAGACGGCTACAGCGAAACAAACATGGTGGACCCTTCCATAGCGGCGCGCGTGGACCTGCCCGACATCTGCCGCCTCATGTGGTTCGTGGAGCCCATGACCTGGATGCGTGACGTCACGCACTCCGCGCAGGGCAAGCTGCACTGCCCCAAGTGCCACAACAAGATTGGCTCTTTTAGCTGGATTATGGGTCAGTAATTCATATAATACGTTCAATTTGTCCAACCATCCTCCTGATTCAATTTCAATGGTAAATTTTCGAAGCTGGTGTTTAGATCCAGTTATTTTTTTACCTCAACGGGAAGCTGATCTTGGCCTGAATCTCACCTGATGGTAAGTGATGATCAGGCCGAAGGTGGAAGCGAGCTTCACCCGGAACCCTCAACCACAGCGGATCTGGCTATCTTACCTCTAACTGCCGGAACACAACAATGTTGTTAACATTGCTGTTGTGGCGACAGACTTAGATAGGATGGTGGTAGTTAGCCAGGCGGACTTAGAACAAGCCCTACCATCAACCAAACCGAGCAAAAAATTTGGCCTCCACTGCTAATCGAACCCGGGATCTCTGGGTCTGAGACAGGACGGTGGTCTAACCACTTACACCACAGAGGCGGTTGAAGATCTCTTTACGAGTTCCTCTACGAGTGGTCATCAGATTTACATTTGCAGTCTCTACAGTCACAACAGTTAGACGAGAAGTGCCAACCATGCTTGGCAGACAGATTGGTAATTCTTGTTATTAGAAGGTACCTACTTATGATTCCCAGCTCTAAAATATCGACACTGGAAATTTCAAATGTCGTAAAGGACAGGGAATACAATGTCCTTTACGACAATTGAAATTTCCAGTATCGATATAATGAGTTCCGAATTATCAATCTATTTTTCACAGGTTGCAAATGCCCGTGCGGACAGAAGGTGGCGCCCGCGTTCTACCTGGTGCCTTCCAAGGTGGAGTGGTCCAACATCGTACAGAACGTTCAGATCACCGTGTGAAACTACAACTATACAAACAGGAATCTTAGTCGTTGTGGTAGAAATCAAGGGAATTATATGATACGGATGATGAAGATATAATCGAATAAGCAAAGTCAGAGGTCAAATGCATACAGGAAGTAGATGTATATTGTACTTGTTTCTACACTTAGCATTTGGTAAACCAGGCAATGCCAGGCTTTGTGTAATGAAAAGAGAGTATTTTAACAGTCTATGTGAATAATTTGAATTTACATAGAGATAGAGTGTAAAATGCGATGGCTAATGATATTAGATCTGTAGAAACAACTTCATAGTCAAATGGTTACACCTGGTGTCCAGGTAGGTACAGAGGTACAGACACAGTTTACCGGTCGCTCTGAACGCCGTTCTAGTTACTGCGTAGGCGCACACCAAATGCTCAAAACACTCGTGCAAAAATAATAACATGGTAAAACCAGCAGTTTAAATGTGTAGGGACTGACAGGAATATAATAAAAATATATAATACGGATAGAATATTGCTAGAAATGTTTTAAAATAATAAAGAACCAATATACTCCGAACTGTCGTATAATGAAAGGTATAGATGTCGTATTACTTACTGTTGCCCTTTCACACAATTTTAAGTAGAAACCATTTTCAAGTCTTGATATTTAACAGAATCCAAATAGTATCTACATGTGTATGCAATATTCACCAAGAATCTTTCGTACTTATAAAATACTTAAGTTAAAGAACCTAGTAGCAATTTGAAGAGTGTAAAAATTATATAATATTTCTTAAAAGGGTATACAGGTGCCATATTATTATTATGAGTGCTTGTATAGTGGTTTCGTATGCCTTCCAAACAATAATGTAATCTTTAGAAACTAGTAGTTTGGTGCTTCGACTAGATGTTTAAATTCTTCCTGTAAAACATTATGCACATTGAAGAGCATTTCACAGGAGTAACTTGCCTCATTCGGCTGAGGCTAAATTTGATTAGTCAATCTTCGAGAATCTGTTGCAAATTTTATTTATTTAAATAAAACTTTTGAAAATAAAATCAATATTATGTATTCTAATTAGTCTTGAGAATCAGCACTTTAACGTTAAAAGTTAATTATTATGATAAAGTCGCTCAGTCGAATTTATTTATGTATGTTTTTTCTATACGTATTTGATTTGAAACTTTTTGATGCTGTTTTTACATTACAATACAGTGATGGCCAGTACCCTAATTGCGTAACTTATTTTCGTAAACAATTATGCCTAATTTGTTTCATTTTGACAGTTCAATAACATTAATTGCGTTATTTACGTTGTTGACAATATTTTTTTTCCAACTTATGAAGCAATAGACTAGCAATCTGTTTCAAATCGAAACAGATTGTGATTGTACGAGTATGTACAGGTATTACGCAATTAGGGTACAGATCTAATCCATTTTTAATTCGCACTGAAAAGTGTGTTTATTCAGTAAATTTTCTTCAATGTGTACAGGTATTATGATTGTGTTGTAGATAATAATCCAAAAATGTACTTCCAGTAGCGATTTATTTCAAGGATGTCCTATATGATTGTTGACTGTTGGCTTGTATAAAATTGAATAAAAATATGTTTAATACAACTGTATTTCTTTTATTGAATATTTAACATTTTTCTATCATAATCTTTGGTATTTTCTATCCGAGCTAAGATTAATTAATTTGATCTAGCTGAAGGAATAATTTAAAGTCTCACTTATAGTAAAACTTACAGGAAATAGATGGCCTATACAAATATAACAAACAATATGGACATGCACCTGAACAATATTCTTCCTAATAACCAACAAATAGCGTGCTTTCCGTGGCTCGAAGAGCACGTGAAGTCGTCGGTCCCGGCTGTCATTCGTAGATCCTTGATAGTCGTTGCGGGTACCTGGTCAGAAGCCCGAAAGTCTGAAAACCAGTCTTACCATGGGGAATCGTATTACCTAGTAACTGTTGTGGAGGTCAGATAGGCAGTCGTTCTATGTAAAATACTGGTATTCAGTCTGGAAGCCGACCCCAATATAGTTCGAAAGGCCACACAGCCCTTTGTTCAATGTATAGTGCGTCCATCTCGTCTCATGCGCGGTATGTCAGGTAACGCAAGTCGGTGTGCGCGCATGAGGTGCGTCTTGCGTTTCCAACTGTCGGCGAATGCGCGTGCGCAGCCCGGACATTGGTACGGAAGCTCTCCTGTGTGTGTGCGAAGGTGACGAGCCTGGGGAGTAACATAAAGAAGAATGAGGACGTGAAGTAAAATGATCTGTCATCAAACGACACATTATAATAATAAATCGGGACTCTGAATACCCTATGTACCGGCTATAAAGACGCCAATGATTAGCAGTGATTTTGAAGATTCTGATCGTCAATTACTTTTTCAAAATTACTCAAAGTTTAACTTCGCTATGGTTTTATTATATGTATGTAAGTATAGATGTAGGTAGGTAATTGAGGAGCTCGTAGCTAAGTAATAATAGCCGCACGGGTCGATCCATCAGGTTAAGCTACGGTTGCTAGGGTTGGTCCGTGGATGGGTGATCTTTACATACCGAGACTCCTACGTGCTTCGAAAAGCACGTTAAGCTGTTGGTCCCGGCTGTCATTCGTGGTTCTTTGACAGTCGTTACACGTCAGAAGCCCGGAATTCTGACAAACGGTCTTACCAAAGGGTAACGTATTATCCAGTTACTGGGTTGTGGAGGTCAGATAGACAGTCGCTCCTTGTAAAATACTGGTATTCAGCTGCATCCGGTTAGACTGGAAGCCGATCTCAATAGTTGGGAAAAGGCTAGGCAGATTGATGTATAGATGTAGGTCAAAGTAAGTTTGGTTGTTTAAAGTTTTAATTAAGTAACGTATGGAAGTAGAATATATCTGGATTATCTCACTGGTTTTTTAAACAGAAACTAAATACTATTTCGGACAGCTATTTTTTTAATGTTTTATTTAAAAGGAGATCTACTGACCAGCCCACTAGCATCGTAGAACCCTTTAGTGCAGTGTTTGCAGACGTGCGTCCTGTTAGACTGATGCTGCCGCTGATGGCGCCGAAGATTGGAAGACACGGCTGCACGGAACCCGCACTCGTTGCAGCGGAACGGCTTCTCACCCGTGTGTTTACGCATGTGGACCTCTAAGTTGCCGGCTGAGGGAAAGAGGTGGCGCAATTAATTAAATACTTACTACACCGCTTTCATGCCGCCGCCGAGGAGCTTGTGGCTAAGTAATAACAGCCGCACGGATCAATCGATCAGGTTAAGCTACGCTTCCGTGGATGGGTGACCATCTTTACATACCGAGACTTCTCAGTGTCTCGGAAAGCACGTTAAGCCGTTGGTCCCGGCTGTCATTTGTAAATCTTTGGCAGTCGTTACGGGTCGTCAGAATCCCGAATCTGACAACCAGTCTTATCTAGGGGTATCGCATTACCCAGTTACTGGATTGTGGAGGTCAGATAGGCAGTCGCTCCATGTAAAATACTGGTATTCAGCTGCATCCGGTTAGACTGGAAGCCGACCCCAACATAATTGGGAAAAGGCTACGCAGGCAGACTACACCGCCTTCATCTTTCTGACTGACCAACTCCTTGACAATTCAAAAGACCCTGTGATTGGTATAATTGAAATAAATATTTTGAGTTCGAGTTTGGCTTCAGTAAAGTTTACCAATCATGGTGGGAGAATTCTTTTTCCTGTTTTGCTACCTCCGGTTAAGTTCCAGTTAATTTATCAAATGGACAGTGTGTTAAAATTAAGTTCTATTTTTTTAACCGACTTCCAAAAAGGAGGAGGTTATATGTTCGACGCGTATGTTTGTTTGTTTTTTTTTTTTTTTTTTTTTTTTTTATGTATGTCCACCGATTTCTCCGTCATTTGTGGACCGATTTAGAAAATTCTTTTTTTGTTTGAAAGGTTCTTTGGTTCTTTTTTCGTTCTCCCAAATTGGTCCCATATAAATTTTATTAACTTTGCTTGGGTAGTTTTTGAGTTAGCTACAAAATACGTATTTTTTTTCCCACTTAGTATGTAGATGATATGATAAGTTCCTGACACTGGTAGGTACCATCGAAGAAACCTATAACTAAGCAATTTGAAAACAAAGTCCCGTGCACACGACCCTTTTTTTTCGTAGGTAATCGTTACTATAGCGGCCGAGCGCTGCAAGCAGATATAGTCCTTACGGTGTATAGGTATGGGTTTCTTCGATGGTACCACAACTAAAAAGTGAAAAATAAAAACTTTTTACAAAAAAAAAACTACCGACTTCCAAAAAAAACACTACAAAGTGAAAAATAACTTTAATTTCGGAAGTCGGTGGCAAAAAACGAAAACACAAAACCCAAGACACCGACTTCCGAAATTAAAGTTATTTTTCACTTTGTAGTGTTTTTTTTGGAAGTCGGTAGTTTTTTTTTTGTAAAAAGTTTTTTAGCTAATACTTAAATAATTCGGACACTGAAACGGGCTCTTAAACTTGTACCTTAATGCAAAATGAACTTTATAAGTATTAAGAGATAGGGTCTATTTTGAATTACCAAAGCAACACGAATATTTTGACAAATACGCTAGGTTAAATGCCAGAATGACGTTTAACGTTATGAAATCTAGTGATGTGATACTTCGATATGTAAAGTGAGGTAGGTAGTCTTATTGGCGACGACCTTCAGTTTTCTCACTCTAAAGTAATTGGTTTTTGAGTGTGTGATTCTACTAGTTTAACCGGTGGTAAAGGTAGCGACTAGACATATAATTAATGAGTATAAAATATGTACTGTAAAACATTTTAAAAGAGTAAGCATATCTCCCTGATCCCTCTAAATCACTTACTATTCTTACGCAAAATATTCGTAGTATAAATAAAAACATGGACAACCTGTTCATTCTGTTGAAACGTCTGGATACTGAGTGTGACATTATTGTATTGACTGAATGTTGGCTATCTAAATGTCAACAGAACCTTCCTTCTCTGTCAGGTTACCAAATGTTTAGTAGTAAGACCGTTCATAATCAAAATGACGGTGTAGTTGTTTATGCCAAACAAAGTTTGAACGTATCGGTAGAAGAACCTCCCATACAAGATTGTAGCAGATTATTGATAAAAGTGGGCTTAGAAACTGCTATCCTATGTATTTATAGGCCTTGTGCTTTTAAGCATACTGATAATTTTGTAGCGTCGTTGGACGGAGCACTCCAAAAACTATCTCTATACAAAAATGTAGTACTAACAGGCGATATGAACATAGATATTAACCCAGAAGACAGTGATAGAGTTGCTAAAGACTACCTTAACATGTGCGCATGCAAGGGACTGCTTCCGGCCCATTTGCTTCCAACACATTTGAGTGGGTCCTGTTTAGACCACACCTTGCTTAAAACTAACCTTGCATCCATTACCCTAGTAACAAATCCTTCAGTTTCCGATCATGGAGCAGTCCTGCTTAGTTTAAAAGTAAAAACCCCTAGATCTAAGTGCACAAATACCATTACTAAAATAAATATGAAAAAACTTGAAGACGCATTACATCATATTGACTTTGACCCAGTTTACAAAACTGATGATGTGAACGTTTCGCTGCCATACTTTATTAATAAAGTGCAATGTGCTATTGTAAATAATACTTCGCACATAAAACTAACTAAGAAAAACAATAACCTAAAACCATGGATCACACCCGGGCTAATAAAGTGCATTCAGCACAAGGATAAACTTCACATGCATGCAAAATCCTCTCCAGATAATACCATTTTACAAACATCATATAAAAGATATAGAAATTTCTGTAACAATCTACTAAAAAAGTTGAAAAATACGTATAATAGAAACTTAATTGAAGAATCAGGAAACGACAGCAAAAAAATGTGGCGCCATATAAAAAATTTCGCTTTTGTATCAAAACAGCATGAATCATCGTCACAGTTATTACAAACGCTCGCCTCGCCGCATACATCAGCAAATCATGTTAATAGTTACTTTATTAATGTGGGTCAAAATCTTGCTGAGCAAATTAAATGTAACTATAACAAAAATTACAGCATACACGGAAACAGGGCCATTGTGTCATCGCAATATCGTCAACTAACCTCATTTGTTTTACTGGATACAGACAAAGACGAAGTCGAAAGGGTTATTTTGGGGCTGAAAAAAGTCTGTGCGGTTGGATGGGACGGTATCTCAAATAGTGTGTTAAGGAATTTCAGACACATTTTTGTTCCGCCGTTAACTCATATTTTTCAAATTTGCCTTTCTGAAGGCATTTTTCCCGACTATCTGAAAAAAGCTTTAGTCGTCCCAGTGCATAAAGCAGGTGACAAAAAAGTACCTTCAAATTACCGACCCATTTCAATACTTTCATCTACATCTAAAATACTAGAAAAAATAATTAACAATAGGTTAATGAAGTACTTAGAGTCTAAAGCCATCCTTTCGGATAATCAATTTGGTTTTAGACCAAAATTATCCACAACTGATGCTGTGCAAGATATGACCGATTATATATCTCAAGAACTAGACAAAGGTAATCATTCTATTGGTATTTTTCTTGACCTAGCAAAAGCTTTTGATACCGTGTCTGTTCCTATCTTATTGAACAAGCTCGAGAAAATTGGTATACGAGGTAAGCAGCTTAAGATTTTTGCAGACTATTTAGACAACCGCTGTCAATGTGTGAAGATTGGTAATTTTACTAGCTCAGAACTAAAAAATACTTCTTTTGGAGTCCCGCAAGGAAGTATATTAGGACCAACCTTATTTCTTATTTATATAAATGACCTCTGCAGTCTCAATCTAAATTCGGGGAAAATTATATCTTATGCTGATGATACCGTACTCCTATTCTCCGCAAATACAGTACATGAAGTTTGGTTATGTGCACAGCAAGGTTTCAATATAGTTAATAGATGGTTACAACATAACTTACTGACATTAAATGCTGACAAAACTAAATACATACGCTTTTCTTTACGCAACTCAAAGACATCTATGATCATTCCAGATATTCATGCGCATGTATGTAACACAGTTGCAAACTCTAAATGCAATTGCCCAACTATCCTTAATACGAAAACTATAAAATATCTTGGAGTAATTATTGACGCTACTCTTACATTTAAAAATCACGTTGAACTATTATGCAGTAGAGTCCGTAAGTTGATGTTCATATTCAAGAAAATTAGGCCTTTTGCTGACTCTAAGGTGATAAAACAGGTATATTATGCTTTGTGTCAATCGATAATTACATATTGTATTACTTCATGGGGAGGAGCGGCTAAAACAATTTTACTACCACTGGAGCGCGCGCAAAGAGCTGTTCTGAAAGTATCCACATTCCGGCCTATCCTGTTCCCGACCCAAGTTTTATATAAATCTTGCAATGTTCTGACAGTGCGGCAGTTATTCATTATGAATACTTTAATAAAACAGCACTCTAAATTGCCGTACGATAGAGTTGTCACTGATAAAAGACGTAAAGACATCTGTATGGATAATTATAGATTAAGGCATTCGTTTATGTATAGATTTTTTATATTCTTAGGCCCATTTTTGTATAATAAAGTAAACGCAATTTTGTCTATGTCTGCATTAAAAACGATACAATGCAAAAATGTTATTTCAACTTGGTTACAAAATTTGTCTTATGATGACACAGAAAAGTTACTGGTTGTTTTAAGTTAAATATTATTTTTAATAAGTACTGTCCTATCATTAGTCTGTTAAGTTACTCACTATTTATGTCTACCATCAATTTTAGAAAATTTTAATGTAATTTTGCACTTATGACACCTGAGATACAGGTTTATCCTAGTTCAGGTCGAACCATTATTATATACCTACCATTTTACTATAAGGCTTAATATTGTAAATATGCATTATTTAATTAAATAAATAAATTATTATTATTATTATATTATAGATTTTAAAAGAGTAGGTAACTATGGAGTTTGTTACCCATTCTTCTCCATCCGAAACAACTTTTTGGAAGAGGCAACTGGAATCAATTCCTTTTTCTTATAAATTTTGACGCTTTTTAATGACCTACTTAAAATATATAATTTGACTGTGACACCGGAGAGACCCCAACTAGAGAGGCTGGTTGAGAGGTTGGGACACAACCGATTGACTACCATTCTATTGGTTGATACTGATATTATTTGTCGCCGCCAACCCTCCACCTTGTTATCCACCGACAATCCCGCTAGTGACCCTGTACTTTTTGTACATTTCCATAAATAGCAAGTCGAAAAAGCAGCACAATTAATTAAAAGTAAGGTTGTCCCTAACTTAATAAACTATAAAAACTTTAAAAGTAAATGGCCCTCACCTTGTGCGAAGCTCCACCCACAGAAGTAGCACAAATACTGCTTATCACCATCGTGCACCTTCATATGAGACTTTAATATACTTTTTATTTTGAATCTGTAAAAGGACAAACAGTGCAATATCATTATCTATAATCTATACTCTCTATCGACTTTATCTTTACACAAAAATAACAAAATGGACTAAACTTTTAGTAGGTACTTTTTACACTAGCACCATGTTCTCATTGTTGATAATTGTGATGTTATCGATAAAAAAGCCACAACACTACATTTTGGAAAATGTTTACCTATCCTGTGCACGAAAAATGCTATGAACCATAATAATCTTTCCTAAACGCTGCGCGACCATGATTTTGTGATATAATGGTGGCCTCGTTATGTCATGTGGGTCAAGGTTGCCCCAAAATGTAGGTAACTGGGTCAAGGTCACCTAAACTAGTTATTTCGAGGCCAAGGTCCTTTCTAACTCGGATGTTTCAAGGTCATTTTTGTCATAAAAATAAAAGTTTTACGATCGCTCGGTTCCTAAGTCGAAAAACGAATCGTTTTGACTACCAATGGCCACTTTTTGAAGATATTGCCCAATGATTCCTAGGAAATATTTGGCGAAGAATTTGAGTGTATGTACCTAATATTAGTTATCTACTTAGAACATTAATATAGATTCAACATGTCTTGTTCAGGGTCATTTTACAGGTTTTTCGTACCTTGAGTTCAAGGTTTTGACCTTTATTGCCCAATTACTATAAAGTGCATATTGAGATATTATAAGAGTTAGGTTAATATAGCAACATAATAATAATATCAATTGGGCGTTTAGGTACTGACGTCGTCAGTGAACTGTTTCAAATTATGAATATTTGCTCTGCTTTTAAATCTTAGGCAAAAAAAGGTTTTGTGAAGCAGTTTTTTTTAATTATTAAAAACTAGCTGAGCCCAGGTTTCACCCGCATAAGTAGATCACGTGGGAAGTCAAGATAAAAAGTATCCTATGTCCTAACCTAGATCATGCATGGTCTATATGTGCCAAATTTCATCCAAATCCGTTCAGCTGTTTTAGCGTGAAATCGTAACAAACAAACGTAAAAAAAGCTTTTCTCTTTATATTATAAAATATTTTTTAATCTTCTAATATATTATGTACAAGTGTGTAAATAACTTATAACTAATTTGATAAAAATAACAAAATTATATACTAACTTAACTAAAACTATTTCATCATCTTCAGCCTATAATGTTCGAGGGAGTGGGCCGTAATCCACCACGCGGGCCCAGTGCGGGTTGGTAGATGTCACATGTCTTCGAATTTTCGGTTCTAGGACATGCCGGAAAACTATTTACCAACTAAAATATAGCGTCGAAAAATTCATCCGCATCGCTGTCGACTGGTAATGTACCCAAGAGACTGGCCGCATTGCCACGTTGTATGGCAATGCTTAGCCTATGGCCAAGGTAAAAACTAGCCCTTAATAAAATATTAGTTTGGATGTTAATGACATCAACAAATCATTTTCTTCTATGAAAAAGACAATTTAAAACAAAGTTGGCCTTCAGGTATGCTTAAGAATTTATGTAGGTAGGTAGATAAATCCTATCACAAATGAATAGTAATCAAAAAGAACTTGTACCTCATACTACACTTATCACAGGCGTACGGCCTCGCGTCGGCGTGCGCGCGCGCATGGCACGCGAGCTGCTTGCGTCGCTTGAAGCGCTTGCCGCACGCCGCGCAAGCGAACTTGCGCTCGTCTGAATGTGATGCCGCGTGGTCAGAGAGGAGGGACGCTTTGGAGAATGCTGGGAATGAAATTAGTTAATAGTTTTTTAGTATATTAGTATTTGTTTGCAAGCCGTGCCCCCAATGGGATTTTCGCATCGACAAAAATGACGAAGTTCCGTACAAGCTTTCATCCCCTATAAAATAATAATAGCCTTTTTATTTCCAAAACTTAATGTTTAAGAAGAATAAATATTAAATATATGGTATAGGCCTCCTCCAACTGTCCCCATTTGTCTCCGTTTTCTGTTTGCTCAATCCAGTTTTTACCAGTAAATGTTTGGATATCATCAGTCCAATGATCCTTTACCCCCTTAGGGAATGAATTATCAAAAATCCTTCCTTAATGCCCTCTTTCGTTATAAAAGAAACTCTTGTGCAAAATTTCATGCTTCTAGCTCCAGCAATTTAGGCTGTATATTGTCTGTCAGTGAATTCATGAATTAATTGATGATAAAAACTGTTTGGTATTTCAGTGAGAAGGAAAATAATAGTTAAGCTCTAGAGGGGATTTAGAGGAGTTGAGGCCTACACGACCTTGAGGCCAGGACCAGGACCTTGAGGTTTACAACCAGTTTTAAAACAAATAAAGATTAGCAAAAATGCTGACTGACCATGTCATTCTGAATAGTTGTTGCTTAAGGAATGGAAACAAATTTTCTCATGGATTATTTCTAAAAATAATGACATAATCAGTAGAAAAGTAGTAGTTGCAAGTGGATTGCTAAGAATAAGAACAATTCCCAAATAAAATAGTGGTGCCTGCCACAGTACCAATATCAGTCTTACGGCTAATCATTGGCTCTGCCGCTAGTCTCACAGTTAAACTTACTTTTTGGACAATGTCCACAAACAAATTTATGATCTGTATGCTCCTTTTTCATGTGTTTATTGAACCAAGTTTTGGATGTAAAAGCCTTCCTACACACAGGACAAACAGTCTTCTTAGTTCCTTCAACATTTACCTTCTCTTTCACACTTTCTTGATTGATATCCTCTCTCTTTTCCTCTTCAGGAACATTTTGAATAAGTTCTATTGGTTCTATTTCTTCTAAAGGTTGTTCAGGGATTATATGACTTGTATCACTGGCCGGTAAGTCTATATTATCAAAGAGTATGTGTTCATCATAATTGTCTACAGCCACACTAATTTTGTAGTCTGGCAAAGTGAGTTTGAGGTTGTCTATATGTCTGGAGTGTGTCTCTGGTTCTACAATGATGCTGGTATTGGTTCTTGATATTATGTTCTTTAGTGTGGCGTCAACTTTGTGAGCCTCGGTTATGTAGGTGAATGATGATTCTATCTTGATTATGCAGTCATAGCAGAACTGTTTGGGTAGTTTATCGTTTTCTAAGATCTGAAAGATAATCAGTTTAATAATACAACCATTGTATAACAGTAAACATATTTTAATTGGATTTGCAAATATTAACTGGGTCTAATTTTTAATATTTCTTTAGTCCAACGTCTTTTTTCTTTAAATATTAAGTACTTACACCTATTATTTGTTTTTACATTGGCAGTAATACTTTTCCTATAAATTATGTATACCAAAGTTGAATGTATCTGTTGGTCATTTTTAATTAATAAATAACAGAGGTGAATGAACACTTTTTTTACATTCGACTAATGTTTTTATAGTGTCAGCTTTAAATGGGTATCGTATTAAAAAAATGCGTTTCTTTTTTTTAAAGCTGATCACTGATATATCGCTGTATCATTTTAGTTTTTAAATTTTGTACCAATATACGTTGATGGATACTCGTAAAGACATTACAAAAGGATAATAAAGTATAAGGGTACGCAATTTAGCCGAAGAGCCCTAATAGGACCGAATAACTTAGATTCAAAGCAGAAAACTGTGGCAGAAACGTACCGTGATGTTAGTGCAAAAACAGAACATTTCCACAGCTCTAGGATCAAAATTTTCCTTCTCCCACGATGCCACATCTTTCATACAACTTCTACACAAACTAGACGTATCCATTATAGTTATTTTTCATTAAAAATATTCAAAAATTCACGATTCGCCGCAGACAACATGGGTAAATAAATAAATGTCAAAAAGCGCGGTCCATTTGCTAGCATATTCATACAACTGTGACTTTCAGTATAGTATAAAGTACTCTGTGACTGTGACATTTAGATTGAACTGTAGAAAGAGATAGCACGATGCAATGTAGAACAAGAAACAAGGACATTTAATTTGAACGTCGCTAATGCAACAATGAGCAACTAATCAAAATGTTTCAGAGCAAAATCATTGCGCCTCAGGCATAGAGGCACTAGGTAGGCGAGCTGCTGACTTCAGAGATATGCTAGCTGCCTGCTTCTGCTAAAGCTTAATTAATGCAACCGCGTTGTCATAGAATTATGTATTTTTTCCACCCAACACCCATAAATTCGTCAAATTATAAAACACTAAGGAATAGATGAGTAATTAAAATGAAACTTGTTTGCAGAATTTAATAAACTCAATTATTTATTCACACATCAAAATTAATCAGTGTGGAGGCTAGAATTTTCCTGATTACTTTCTCAGTGCCGTGGACCGAGGATATGAAAGCCGGTAGACTGATACTCGAAATTTTGCGGACGCCGAGGCCTCCCATACGAATGGGAAGAGTAGCTTGTTCCCAGGCTCGGTGTCCATGGCCACATTTAAAATTGAAGTTAATGTGTGTCGGATAATTTGGTCCATTTTTCTAAAAGGTGAGTGTGCTTCCATAAATGGCAAGCGCGAAGAATATATGTTAATTTAGGGCCGAAACAGCAGTAACGAATTAGGGTGATGGCCGAATGCATATTAATTTGTAACAATCTTTCCGAAACGTCGTTGAAATTTTTTCCTCAATAAAAGCGGGAAAGAAATTTTCAAAGATTGGAGACCCAAGAAGACGAAGAGAGCTTTTTTCAATAATTTTGATTTCTGGAGCTATTTCGTTAAATTTGGGAAGTGTCAGTTGTCTGTCGGTACTGTCCGATACCTAAGTATAGTTCACATTTCGAAAAGTTGAGATCAAGGCCAATGGAATGAAGTTTGTTTTTTAAGTTTTTTATTTTTATATAATTTTTACATAATTTAAACTCAATAGTTTAAAAATAATAAATCTACTCAATAAATAATAGTATCTAAACTAAATAGTAGTAATAATTTTACTCAATAGTTTAAATAATTAAAATGTACAAAAGTCAAGTACTTAACTGCTCAATAGCAGCCTAGTTACCTCACTTTTGTACATTTTAGTTATTTGGGAGGAAACTTAACCCATTCTACTAGTTTCATATCATTCACTACATTTCATCGATCATTAGAAAAATTACGGTTATCAGCATTTCGATAATTCGATATAAATGTATAATACACTCCGTTATTTAATGATAAATACGAAGAAATGTAATTTATTTTCCATATAAAATTTAAAAAAATAACTATAATGTGCAGTAATTTCAAAAATATTACACAGTTATCTGTCGTTATTTTGACGTTATTTTTCTAAATGGAGTCTTGGTAGGTAGATTATGGGCCTATGTCTGTGGCCTTACCTAATGTCTTTCAGAAAATTAAAAGAGAACTCCCATTATTCCATTCTTTTTCTTCACAATAAGTTCTGAAATACACATTTCTTCCACCATTTCAGCCAGTCTAATTAAAAAGTGGTAACAATCTTGGTATCACAAAGAACAGCCTTCAGCTGGTCGATGCCCTCGCCGGTGAGGGGTGAGGCCTCTAGCAGCGTCGGCGCGTTGGAGAGTTCCGTGCTGAGTCGCGTGTGCTGCAGCATCAGCAGCGCCTCGTTGCGCATCTGTCTATATGCTGCGTCCATCTTGCTCAAGACTAGGATGAACTGGGGACAGAAAAGTAGATAATCTTATTGCTTCATTGGCCTACTGCATAAATACACTGAACCTCTAGCAGGTAAAATGTATCTACGCAATTTATTTATAGATTTATTTTACCAACAGCTTCTGTTTACATTAATAAGTTTAGGTCCTTAGATAACAATAATTAGCCTCGGACTTGTGATCGATCACACGTGATATTCTTGCCAAGAGTAAGTGGAATGGTAGGTAATTGTTTAGTCAGGAATAAGGGTATAGAGTACCTACTTTGGCGCTTTTGAGTTTTGGTTCAGCTAGTAAAGTGTAAAGTAGCACAGCAGCCGCTGATATCTGACACAAATTCGACGTATCCACGACGTAAATCACCTGGAACGTAAAAAGGGGTTCATAAAATGTGTGAACAGCTGTTTGGACACGTCTACAGGGCAACAGGGATTCATTCACTGTAAGAGTTGATAAGTGATTTCAAATTAAAGCAATACATTAATTAAAACACAATATTACTCACTTTTTCAACACCATCTAAATAGTTATGCCATAGTGGCGCCATCTCTCCTCCTACCTCTCTGATTGAGATCATTTGTTTCTTTCCATGTTTATTCAAGTAATAAATATCGTAAATATTAGTTCCTATCGTTGGTACAGGGCTGTATGTGTTATCTATTCCTTCAGCGTTTTGCAGTTTCTTCAATAACGTAGTTTTCCCTGACCCTTTTGGTCCTAGACACAGCACTGGGATTCTTTTCTCTGGGTCATCCATGATTAAACAGATTAAGAAACAATTTCAAAGAAAATAATGTTTTCTTTTTCGATTGAGCCAAAGAGTAACTTCAACAATAACAAGAAAATTGTTTTATCAATGTCTTTGTAGTGAAGGAATGTTAGTAGTTCTACTCGCCGCTAGATAGCGCTGAAAAAAATATGAAGGTTTACCAAAATATTTTATGTGTGCTTAGTGTGCACGGACTTATTATTTATTTGAGTCATCATCTGAACTCGTTTGGTACTTCATTCAATAATTTACTTTCACAACCTCGACTGCCAAGGATGTATAGAATCAGAATCAGAATCAGAATCAGAATCTTTATTTGTAAAACATAGGTATTTACTTATTGGTGTTAGGTTAACATATTTGAGCGCTATGTTTTGCCGTGAAGGCGTACAAATTTTAATTAAATAATTAAAAAAACTTAAATACTTAAAAAAGCTAAATAAAACAAACAATAATAAAAACCGAAAATAAACTAAAAAAAATATACATTAAAAATTATCATTTATAAAATCTTGAACTGTATAGTAACATTTTTCTATTAATAGAGAGGTGAGAACTTTCTTAAATTTTGATATGGGCATATTTTTTATACTATCGGGTATTTTATTATAAATTTTTGAAGCCATTCCAAAAAAGCTCTTTTTCATCAAAGTGGTTCTACATTTTATGTCGCTCAATTGATTTGCATATTGAGAACGCATTGGAGTTTTTTTTACATCGGAAATTTTTGTAAAAAGGTGTAAATTCATTTTAACAAACAAAGCAGTCTCGTAGATGTACATAGCTGGCAAAGTAAGTAATTTTAAAGATTTAAAATGGGGTGCACAAGATTCAGTAGTTTTTAAGCCACACAAGGATCGAATACATCGTTTTTGCGCTTTAAAAACAGTATCTCTATCAGTAGATTGCCCCCAAAAAATAACACCAAATCTCAGAACTGATGCAACCAATCCGTGATACGCCATTAAAAGTGTTTGTGTGTTAACTTTTTTTGACAGCTGAAATAGTGCATAAGCAGATTTATTTAATTTTAGACAAATTTCTTCGATATGTGGTTTCCATGTTAGTTTACTATCAATCTTTATACCTAAAAATTTAGCCTCGTTTGTATCTTCTATTTTACACTTATCATATGCAATGTGAACTGGAGGTTTTTCACATCTTTGATGAAAGTACATTACTCTTGTTTTGTTTAAATTAATGACTAGGTTATTGCTAGTAAGCCAGTTAATAATTTTACTTAGGCAATCATTAATATCACTCTCGTAACAGACAGGATTAGTACACTTTACAACAACTGTGCTGTCATCGGCAAACAGTACCATATTTTGAGATATGACTTTTGGGAGATCATTGATATATATTAAAAAAAGTAGCGGCCCTAGCACGCTACCTTGAGGTACCCCGTATTTTATAACTCTTGGTTCAGATGTGTAAATGGTTAATATATTGTTTTTTGGACAGAGTTGTGATATTTCTGTGCACTGGGTTCTGCTATCCAGGTATGACTCCAAAAGTTTCAAAATATTTCCTCTTATTCCGTAGCCATATAGTTTTTTTACCAAAATTTTATGACTCACGTAGTCAAACGCTTTCGTCATGTCAGTGTATAGAGCACATACCGGAGTTCTTTCATCGACAGACCTCATAATATGAGAAAGGAGGTCGAACAGTGCCATATTGATATTAATATTTTTGCGAAATCCTTTTTGTTCGTTGCAAAATAACTTAAAATTTTCAAAATAATTGTAAATAGAATTGTAAATAACCCTTTCGAAAATTTTTGAAAAAATTGGAATTTTTGCTATGGGTCTATAATTTTTAACATCTGATTTATCATCTCTTTTAAATAAGGGCTTAATAATTACTTTTTTAAGACTATTAGGATAAACACCATTTGTTATGCATAAATTCATAATGTGCGTTAGTGGTGGTGCTATAATTTCTTTGGTGTATTTTACGACTTGTGTGCGTATTCCATCATAGCCTACAGTATTTGTATTTTTAAGATTATTAATTAATTTGATTAGGTCAGTGGGTAAAACTGGTTGCATATATAATGATTGTGAAGATAAGTTGTTATAAATATTTTGACTAGCCAGAGTAACGTTACTATGTATGTTATTTTCAATCACATCTACAAAAAAGTTATTAAATTCATTTGCAATCTCCTTGGGATTAGTGATTGTGAAATTATCTTTCTTTAGGGATGGTATTAGTTGTTGTGGTAGGCGATATTTAGACTTGTTAATTACTTGCCATGCAGCTTTTGATTTATTTTGAGAAGTGTTTATGAAGTGGTTATTTTGAGCTTTCTGTGTCAGTTGTATAATTTTTTTGTAAATCTTAGTATAATTTTTAAAATAAAGTTTACTTTTACAGTCAGGTTTAAATCTATACGACCAAAGTAATTTTCTTTGCTTCCTACTACAGATCTTTATACCATGAGATATCCATTTAGTTCTAGTATTCGTTTTTATCATTACAGTTTTTGTAGGAAAGCATAATTTATATAGCATCAAAAAATCTTCTACAAATAAGTCAAACGACTCATTCACATCATTTGTGCTAAATACTTGCGTGAAAGACAAACTGCTCAAATATTTTTTAAACTTCTTTAAATTTTCGGGTGTTATTTCTTGCTTCTGGGTTTTCCAAAATTTCAGTTTACATGATTTATTAATGGGTACACTTAGTATTTGAGATGTATGATCTGACAGAATTAGGTCTATTATTTCTGCTTTGCAATCCTTTCTGTAGGTGTGTGCAAAGTTATCTAAACAGGAGTTGCTGCTTAATCTAGTAGGCTTATAGAGGGCCAACTTAAGGTTAAATTGAGTTAGAAATTGTTCAAATTCTAACGTAATTTTATTTCTTTTTAAGATGTCAATGTTAAAGTCACCAGTTAAGATTATCTTTTTATTAGAAAGTGAACAAAATTTTCTTAATATAATTTCTAATTTATCATAAAATATATTGTAATTGTGTTTAGGTATGCGATATATACAAATAATAATAATCTTTTGATGTATTAGTTCTATGGCACATGATTCGAAAACACCCGATACCGACTGTTTTGCTACGTCCGGTATTTCTCTAAATTGAAGTCCCGCTCTAACAAGAATGCACGTACCCCCACGTTTGGCCTTTCTAGAAAAAAAAGCTGCTGGTACAAAATTAGGTATATGCAACAAATGTTCATAACCTGTCTCGATAAAATGTTCTGTTATACAGATTACATCAATATTATTTCCTGTGTTATGAAGCTCTTCTATTTTGACTGTTAGAGTATCTGATTTGTTCATCAGTCCCGCTATGTTTTGGTGAAGTATATTTAAGTACTTATAGAAAAAACTGTGAATTATTTTGTGACTCTATACCTGTTGTTTCTTTTTGTGTATTTTGGGAACAATCAACTTCTGAGCTATTGGAAGTAGTGGCTGTCATAGTGCTACAGTACAATATCATGTTTATTAAATCTAATACAATAATTCGTAAACCTTTGTTATTAAGTGTCCCATAATTTGGGCTGTATGTATCATAAGTGTATGGTAAATTATAGTTAGAATCTAATACGTAAGCATACTATAGTAGTATAGCGTGAAATTAATTTATCAATAAACCACAAATAGTGATCGTACTAATTTGGACATGGGCACTGGGCAGGTTCTGTACAGTGGCGTAGCCGCGGGTGGTGTGTTGTCATAGCTAGAGATGTGGGTGACTGGCATTTAGGGCACTTGACTAGTCCAAAAGGCATGAGGCTACACGGCGACCTTAAACTTGGGTTTACGTAAGGAGAAGCGAGCCGTGGGCCTTCTCCACCCTGCTGGTGATGTGACCCAGTCCCAATACATAAAATGTGTAATTTCTGCACCCTCGGTACGGTACATATTTACAGTCAACTTATATATAAGAAGGTCGAAAGAGTCGTCAGTAATGAAGACAGTCATTCAATCTGTCTTTACTAGATAGCACTAGATTGTTATTGATAAAGTTTATATTCTAAATAAAGGAAGTAAGCTGATTGACACATAATTATGTACCTAGATAGATAAATAGGTGCCTATGAATATTTCTGATGACAGTCTTGAAACTTCATTAGTTGTCATAGTTAACTCAATTACCAACATGAATTTTAGATTAAATCGGGGGAGCATAATTTATTAGTTCCACAAAATGTTGGCTATGTCTAGTCAGAATTTTACCATTTTTGCACGAGGCATTTTAAACCTCTTACTTCATACGCTTAGGTAATAAAATGATCAATCAAAATAACGCTATGTATCAATCGCAATTTTATACTCATTCAAATAAAATTCAGTAAGTATAACATCAGTGACTGATTATGAAATATACAAAAAAGTAAGCGAATAGTAAGCGCGTTAGGCATCTAGCCCCTCCCAACTGAGTGAGGTTAGCAACTGGTAAGCCCGCGAATTTCGGCGCGCGGCACTGCGTAACTAGGCCAGCGCACCCTTGACCTACTGACTCACTGCCAGCAAGCGCCCGCCATTGTTTTTCAACAATCAATAAATAATACACCGAGCAAAACTCTTTACACTCGCACATTTGCGCAACAGCGCCTGCTCATCGTCGCCATAATGTGTCTTAGTTTGCATTTTCGCGCGCTGTCAACTTTAAAGTTTGCAACTTTTTTTATGGGTCGTGAAAATGCGCGATGGGCGTATTACGTGCGGCCTACGAACCTAGTTACCTAATAAATAAATATTGATGTGAGTCGGCCTTCGTTTCTTAATGCTAAATTAGTTAAAGCTTTTATGATTCATGTTATTTAATGGCAAAGACTTACAGAGTAGCAATATTATAACGATAATTGTATTTTTTGTAATTCAGTGTAACAAAACCTGCAAATTATTTGCGGCCAGGCAAATTATAGGCTGTTGCACATAATGCTTAATGCACTTGAAATATTATTGAGTTGTGTGGACGTGTAGCCTTCAAACTACGATTGTCTTCTACACTTTTGGAATAGTATGAATTCTAATGATTCTTAATAATATTATGAAATACCTACTTTAAAAAATACTAAGGAATTAGTGGTGATTACCCAGCTATCATAGTGCATCCGACCGTCGACCTTGTAGAGGCTCTTTTTCACACAGAACAAACCAATGCTATTCGTTATCTATTTGGTATTTATCTATGTTTAGGTTGTATAAAACAATGAAACAAATCGTGGCCTTCTTATTGTACCTCTATAATTAGGTATTTTAACGTAAATAATTACAACGCACACAGGGCTCGTAGTTTCTAGTATTTATTTTTCTACGTTCGTAAAATTAAAAGTGTATGCCCCAACTCTGGACATGCGCCTTAAAAATAATTTAACAAAAAACTCTATGGTAGGTAAGTATATTTTTTATTAAAACGGTCATACATTAAAATACATATGTGAGTACATACGCACACACACGCTGGAGAATAAATTAAATAAATACATATATAGAAGCATTACGTTGTGGCCGCCAAGGGAGGTCGACACGTAGCGCGCGCGCACGGAACGAAGCGAACCTTTGCCTGATGCCTTCGGCGGAACGGAACGTATACTATTTATAAAATTCGGACAATTCATTGAATATACTGCCTATCTACTTGTACTGAGACATAATAATCAACTGTATTAAGAAATAAATTGCGTCATTCATAATAATAGGTACAGTTCAGTTTAAAACACGATAATTTAGCAGATTAATTAAAGCGTAAACAACGTCTGCTCTGAAATTATTTATTTAAATAATACTTAATTTGATGGTCACAATCTGTAAGATATTATCAGAATGATTTTTTATTAAAAGATAATTCGATTTTACGTCAGAAATTAATGAGTAGCTATTCTTTAATCCAATGCAAATTAATTTAAGATATAATATAACTAGATATTCAGAGATATTATTTATTAGAAAGAGTATTAATTATTCCATTTATTGATTAAGTTGTCAGAGAAAGTTAATATATTTTTTCCAGATTTTGTTATTAGCTATATTTTTTCAGAAGTTCCATAAACATATTGAGGTTTACCTTTTCACGCTTCGTCTATGGTCAGAACGTTTCAGACCTCGATGGTTAGATAAAAACAATTGTTTATGAAACTCAGAAGGTTATTCTAGGATAACTTATACTCATTTCAATGCGATTGTTAAAACTAATACCTACCTGCAGTAATTAACATAGACACAGTGTTGTTTCGCCATTGTCTTATATTTTAGTAGCCATACGGCATTGAGAGAAACAAAAAGAATTAGGTTCTTTACGAGTGAAATTTTCACCTTGTTCTGTTCACATCGCAGATTTTAAACCTAAGTAGTATGACCTGAATCGTGCAGTGAAAAAACTTAAATCATTATGAGAACTTTTTTCAAGATTCACTTTTTTCACGTGATTCAATGTCACAAAGAGTCTTTTGTTGAAGTTTTTGAGGTTTCAAGGAAACTTCGACGATAATAAAAAGTAATTGAATGGCATTACTTCTTTGCAATTTCTTATAAAAAATGTTCGATGACTTTATTTCTGATTTAAAGCTTAATAAACTTTTACTAGGGACTTCCTTTGCATTAAATGTTTTGCTGTAAAGCTCAACATAATATTGGCCTGGCGTAAATATACGTGATGTCTTTATTTGAGTATGAAAACTTTAAACGTAGTTCCCATTAGAATAAGTCAATTAGCTTTGTGAATCAAATAGACTATTTCGCTTAGAATGTAGGTGGACCTCTAACTAAACTTTTAAATGTAGGGTTACAGAACGAGCTTTGAAGGCACCGAAGTAAAGTATCAACTATGAACCTAGTAATTCGATATTATATCCTCTGGAGTCCGGTGGTGGTCTCTCCTAAAATTCTTCATATCACTCGTTAATTCGTTAGGTATCCTTCCTTTGACGGGGCCCGCTAGGACCGATGCCTGCCGGGGTCGCGGGAAAGTCCGAAAGGGATACCGTGACCCCTGGCAACATACAGGCAACTGAAGGAACACGGGTGGGTTTTAGTCAGTAAGAGTCTGACACGCCCTCCCGCTCCGCCCAGAGCCGGTGAAATTATTTGATAATTTCCAACCCAAAAAAAAGGTATCCTTCCTTCCGCATCCTGTTTCCACACCTAGTGTAAGGTACCTACATAGTTAATCATTAATATTCAGATGGACCTTTTTGGAACTTCATTTTGTAAATCTTGCAGCCGTCAACGTCGTCCATCTACTAATGATGGACTTGGCATTCGTGAGATGAATTCTTGAACCAGATGGTCGCACCACATTTACACCTGACGCTTTGTAAGCGTTTCGCGTGGTCGTGTCGTCAGCGTCGCGTCACCGCTCACTGTCACTTTCCGCAATGGCCGCCGGTGAAAGGCATGGCCGCTCGAATTCTGCACATTTTTACTATGTTTGTACGTATTGTGCTTGCAGGGTTAGCAGGGATTGTAGTATGACTTTGAATGTTCGTTGGAACTGATGCTTTGTTTAAAGCGATGACTTTGATACCTCCATAAACTTGTGAAAGTGCTAAGCATAGTTTATATCGTAGAAGTCACATTTGCTAAATACTAAACTATTCTATGTTAAAATAGTTTGTCTTTATCGACGTGCTTGAGGGAAGAAACTATATTTCCCAACTTACGAATAGGTAATCGAGCATAATTATATTAATGTAATTTCAAGGCTTTGATTCAAAAGTTTGCATGAAACCCAAGAAGATTGTACTAAATTGTATTAATTTAAAATGTCTTTAGGTCTGGAGGCAAGTTTACATCCAGTATCCTGTAATGTAATCTGAAACTGCTTTAAATCGATCTTAGCATCGTCTTTAGAAAGCTGATGGAAGGTAATTCACTTGCAGTTACTCGCCTTTCCACTGAAGACGGCGGACATTTTTGAGATTGAAACAGCTGGATGTGAATCATCGAGACCGAGGATCATCAAGTTAGACATTATGGAATTTGAGAGGCCTATGTCAAGAAGAATGTTGCTATATTTATGCTCAGAATAAAAAAATCATTTATGCTAATTAGGTTGAGAAACAACAGTTTTTGAACGTCAAAATTACATAAGGGATTCCCACAAAACGCCCGCCCTTCACTACTTCCTAGTGCTTTAACTGGGAAGAAGAAGTGGCGCAACAAACTCCCCAGCTGCTAAAGATAATGAATACACAAACATTATTGTAGGCAGTGTTGTAGTGTTGGATGAAGAGCAGAAGATTGAATCACATCACCATAATGGAGTCCAAAGATTTCATCAACTCCTTGTATTGTACTTTCGCCATCAGACGACAGTGAAGGAAAACATCGCGAAGAAACCAGCATATCCTAGAACCAAAAATTTGAAGACATGTGACATTTACCAATCCGCACTGGGCTCGCCGCGTGGTGGATTACAGCCCACTCCCTCTTGAAGGAGGCCTGTGTCCCAGCAGTGGGAACATTATAGGCTGATTATGCATCAGGCGACCCCAGTTTTCTCTATACGTAATACTTTTCCGAGGCATAGCAGCTGAACTAATTCCTCGATTCCAATAAAAAATCCTTTACCTAAGCTGTCAGCTTTTATTCAATTAATAAAAAAGAGTTATAACGAATAGAGATCTAACAAAAAAACAATTACATCGTTAGCTTTACGTTTTTAAAAACCAGGGTAAGTAATAGTTAAGATTAGATGACCTACAGGCTTGATTTATGAATGTCTCGAAGGGAAGTATTAAATTAATCTCTAGAAGAAATACACAAAGTCCAAAAAAATGCAACAATAATTATGTAACTTAAGAATGCATGTATAGAGATTAATGCGGCTCTTGCTCTTTGAACCACGGTTTAATAACTTCAAGAAAGTTTAGGGTGAAAGACACAATTACTGTCCACGTAAAAATATTTTTGACTTTTTATTTTTAAACAAAGAGATTCGTGACTTAATACATGTGCTATTGCTATTGCATGTTTATGTATGTGGTCGGTTTTGTGAATCAGACGCGTGTATGTTCCTTTTTTGGATTTTTCCTGACAAGGCAGAATATAAATAAACCGACTGCGTTATTTTAAGGATGCACATTGCGTATTAATAAATGGACGAAAATATATTTTTGCATTTAATTGCTACTTAGTTTTTTACTATTGTGAGAATTTTATTCCATTCAAAAGGCTCGTGTTAGAAACCCAAAAAAATACTCTTCAGCAACTGACATTTCCACCTTACAAGTTTAATTTTTTTCCCTTATAATTAATCTGAAATGTGATTAGGTAATCCAGACTATGATAAAAAGCTGTTACTATTGCCGTCGGTCGCACGCAATGCTTTCGTTAATTAAACACATTTTTCTGCTGGACTACGGTCATTTAGCGATCGTGCCATCTCCGTCTAATGCCAAGGAGTTACGTATAGCCGTCTCGTTCCAAATCGACAAAGTCCGTCTAGCAATGTTATCGCGACGCGAAAGTGGCGGGTCGCGTGCGCGAGCGCCGGTGAAAGAGTCGATGACCTGCGCGGGAGCAACGAACGTCTTTGCGGCGGCGCATTGTGCTGAACGCAACCCCCTCCGCCCCTCCGTCGGCCCGCGCCGCACGCACGCAACATATGGAGTGCGCACACCCCCCCGGCGCTACGTTGATTTATTGTACTATAGTCACATTGTTCGGAAATAAATGTTTAGTTCCAGGTCCTAAGCACAATGTGGAAGATGTTATCACATTATCTAAGACGACGGTGTCGGTGATATCCTATGCAGCTCTACAAGGAGATTCCAAATGTCTGGACTTCTCATGCTGTAAAAATGTTTTCATATAATTCGGTAGAGCCTGCTCTCATGAACTTAAGCAAGCACGCTTCAAATACTAATGACGCAATAATTATGATATGAAAATATTACCTACCAACTAATAATTTTGCAAACGAAACCCTAATGTTAAAACAAATTACAAAAATAATACCAAACTATCGAAAGTGGATTTGTAACTACTCCAAACACTTCAGACGCTTATAAAAGCACTATAAGTATACATAAAAGCAGAACGTAGAATATTATAGCAATACAGATAAACCACTCTATATGATATAATCTAAGCAATGCATTAGACGCACACAGAGAAACGGTGCAATCTTGCGCACGCACACCAACCGACGTTTCTAATAGTGTAGCAGGACTAGTGCACATTGGTGACTTATCTAGGATTTATAATATATATTTATTTTTTTGGAGCAGTGGTGGCCCAGTGGTAACGGCCGCGACTTACGAGTTGTAGGTCGTAGGTTCGAACCCAGACAGGCGCTTTACTTTGTGTAAATTATTTCATCACCACTGCTCTCAAAACGGTGAAGGAAAACATCGTGAGGAAACCGGCATGTCCTAGAACCGAAAATTCGAAGACATGTGACATCTACCAACCCGCACTGGGCCCGCGTGGTGGATTACGGCCCACTCCCTCTCATAGAGTGGAGGCCTGTGTCCCAGCAGTGGGAACATTTATAGGCTGATGATTTATTTTTTTATTATTCGGGTCATCCATAATGACGTCACTGGGAGGTAAGGGTGACTTTGAGGTTAGCCCACTTACCCTACAGGCCACTTGGTAGAGCTGGTACAGATCTTTTTGTTATAGCCATAGGGTTTCTGGAAGCTCTGTCTAATCTAAGTACGTTGAAACTTTCAATATGATTGCTTAGCGGAGTTGGCGGTATCTGAATTAGCCATTTACAGTGAAAATTAAATTTGACAGGGGGATTTTGGTATTCCCAGATACGAGGAAGGGAAACACACCAAATAGAATTTCGTAACTAAAGACTTTTTGCTAATTAACTTTGTATGCTCATTGAATTTTATTGTATTTTCCATAATTTTCCAACACACATTTTGCAGCATTTTCTACGTTTTACTTTAAAGAGTTCGTTCTAATTTACTATAACCGAGCCACATGTGCAAATATTGCAATGTTTACTTATAGTAAAAAAATGTAGTGCAGCGGACTGCGAATTTTTAGACGAAGCCGTCTACCTTTTGTAGTTCCAGACAATGGACTTTAAAAGTGGCACAAGGACGAGGATGCGGCGTCACGCTTTCATGGGATGATTCATGCAAAACAGTAGCGTGATGGATGATCATAGGCTGTTTCATGATATCATGCTAGTAATTTGTACCAGTGGAAAGCATAGGCCCCTTCTTTACATTCGCTTGGTCATTTGGTCAAAACGATATTGCTGCGTTTTGGGGATTTCGGAGTCCTCCTGGAGTTTACTCTTGTATTAATATCCTATATTTTTTGTGTATTACATACCTATTTATATTTACCTACTTCTTCTTCCTCTTATCGTATCAATGGCCAGAAATTATTAAGCATGACTCAATAAACATCTATTTCTAAGGAATAATCAAGGACTGTAACTTTCAGAATGTATTTCACAAACTCATCTAAATCAAAGAGATAAGAGCCTTGTTTTAGTTAGAGTTCTGTTGAGTAAGTTTCAGTCGTTTTTCTCAGTAACGCGACACTTTGATAACATTTATAGGAAACACAGAATTTGGTAACTTTCTCTCGTTTTCACAGAATCGTTTATTATTATTGGAATCTCGTTAATGTAAACTCTTGTACTCGTGATCAATTAAAAGTAATAAGTTTTATTAAGGATGTCATTAAGTTACTTTAATGGTTGCTCTTTATCGTAAGTTAATTATAAAATATTGTTAGGTATGCTTATAACTTTATATGCGAGGTTTCAGATTGACTCGGGGATGAAATTATTTCGCATTTCTTGGAATTAATTTCAGCCAGAATTGAATGTAATGATCATAACCAACAAAATAAACGAAACAATGAAAATAAAATAGGTATCAACTAAGTGTGAAGGATTTGCTCAGTCGTGGGTTTTCTATTTATAAAGTGGTAAATAAAATCTGTTGGAGTATGCAAAAATCAGTAACATACACACATGATATCACATCACATCATATCATATCATATCATATCATAATCATCATCTCATCATCTACATCTGTAGGTACTTTTATTACAAAAACTGCATAGACCATAGACTGGTGACCATAGTGCGCGCGCCCTAGGAATAGTTCGCCAAGTGAAAGTGAGCGTGTGTTGGTGTGTTTAGAGCGTGTGCATCGACTCACGCGCACACGCGAACGTTGCGCCTGCGCTTTCCGACCTACAGGTTGCTGCGCTGGTTAGAGCTTAGGGAGCTTTCCTGATTGTTTAGAGATTTCAATTGTTTTCTGTTTAAAGAGGTGTTCTTGAACTTTGGTTTTGTATTTAAATGGTTTCATAGAAAAGACTAAGCTTGCGTAGCTTCCTGAAAATTTGAGAAAGATATGCAACAATCTAATTTAATATAAATAACCTCCATTTTCAGGATGAAAATGTTGTATTGAATTTTTTTTTGGTTACTAAAAGTTCTTTATTTTGTTCTGACAATTTCTATGATAGTTCGTCATAAGATTAAACTAAGTAAAATTAGTGTCCCTAGCAACAACAAACTATTATTATCGTCTTAACTTAGCTGAAAGATAAGGACAGGGGGACGCTTAAATTCAGAAAAAATTAATGTTTATTCTAAATAATAAAATATAATAACGAGCACACAATAAAACCACGCTGTATATCGCGGAAGCGTCAAACGCGGCCGGTGGCCGGCCTCGGCGCGGCTTTCTTATGGAAAACTGCGAGCAGGGCTGCTGCCTACTGCCCACTGCACTCAACCTAATCCTAACACGAAACAAGATCTTAGAACACTGCATGACCACTGCACAAAATGATTTGAAAAAAAATAACAAAGATTTGCGTGGAAAAAGTTTGAGTCAAAACATTGCCCATCTAGACTCTTTCATCGGCCTGAAACATTTCAGAATGCCAATTCTCGTACTTCAAAAACGTTCAAATTCAAGTCGAAATCTCATTTTAGCAACAATCAATGTCAAAATAGTAGGCAAATCAGAGGTATTTTTGACAGATTCGAATGCGAACGTTCTTGAAAGTACGAGAATTGCCCCGAGTTTTGTCAAACTATCGTATTTCACGATTATCACAGTCTATCAAAGACAAATAGTGTAAAGACTGAAGAAGGATTTTCAATTATTTTCAATACGAGAAAACGGATGAGCGAGCGTCCGGTCATTCAAATTATACGAGTATTTGTTTAGATTAAAGATCAAAGTATCCTCATTGAAAACAGCCCACTAATTAATAAATGTTTGAATGTTTTAATTGCGTATTTGATTAAGTATAATTTGAATATAAATTTTAATTATGAAGTCACAATCGGAATTGTGCGTAATTACGGTGCACCACAATAATCCAATTTCTACTGTTGACTCATTCGACGACGCGCGATGCATTACAAGTAGCTGTAGTGTATTGTGCCTTTCTTTTTTACATACAATAAAATGAAAAAGATTTTGACACCCTTGTTTTGGTACTTTTCTTAAGACTATCTTGGAATAATTATACTCCCTTGAAACTCGATTTTCTTCTTATCCCATTTTCTTTTGATTAATTTCCGTTCAGGATAGAACACACACAGTTCCCTTGGAATACACAAGCAGCACGTTTCAGTGCGTTCTGATCTGTTTGCAGAATCAGTATGCTCATTTGAAGAGATAAATGTAAGTACATAGATGTAATGTGTGATGCCACTATGGCAACCGAATATGGTGAACTAAGTCTAAACATAAGTATTAATACAAATTTTTGTTTATCACGTCTATTCAAAAAGAGCTAGTTTAGTCCTCGTAAACAGGGACTAAAATAGCTTTTTAATCCCTAGGGATTAAAAGTGATTTGAATTTGGAATGTGGATATTGTTAGAAAAAGTTCTAATCACCAAAGAGATCAAACCGAATATTGTATGAACAAGTAACAGGCTCGCAAGAGAGAGAGAGACTGTGAATTTGGTCAAAATGAAAATCCAAGATGGCGGCTGCGAAAAATTTCAAATTTTTCACCATGGGTATCGTTTTCATGGTTTTTAAGGGTGCCAAAGCCGATGGTGAGGTCAAAATAAAAATCCAAGATGGCGGCTACGAAAATTTTGAATTTTTCGTCATGGGTGTCGTTTTCATAGTTTTCGAGGGTGCTAAAGCCGGTAGTGAGGTCAAAATGTAAATCCAAGATGGTAGCTGCGAAAATTTTAAAATTTTTCATCGTGGGTATCATTTTCATAGTTTTCGAAGGTGCTAAAGTCGATAGTGAGGTCAAAATGTAAATCCACGATGGCGGCGAAAATTTTATTTTTGTTTTAAACCATACGTGAGAAGGAACTTCGTTCCTGACGGGGGTCGAACCGCACACGTTTTTTTTTCTCATAGATGGTGATAAAAAGTAGAGTGTTCACCTCGGGAGCAACACTATTTTAAGCTCGAGTGACGTACTTTGAATCCCTCGCTGCGCTCAGGATTCTACTTTAGAATCCCTCGCTGCGCTCAGGATCCTACTCTAGAATCCTTCGCTCCGCTCTGGATTCAAAGAAACACTCTCGCCTTAAAAATTGTTGTTTGCTCTCTTGGTAAACAATCTACTATTAAATTCTCTCTAAAATTCATTTTTGGATTACACTTCATGATTTTCAAATCAGAACTATATTTAGGTTATTTCCTTATAGTGAACGTTAATTTCCCTAATTTATACAGCATTATGCATTATTTCAGGCGCGTTGACACTACTCTGAATTTTGAGCAGCGCGTGCGCAAGATGCAATGGATATCCTTGAATAATATCTCACGTTAAGGCGAAGGCATTAGGGTAGCCCGCGAAAGTAAAATTTTCTTATGTTTTTTGTAATATGCAGGTTAGGTTGTATGTTGATCGAAATATGATTGGCAAAAATAACAACAAAATTATATTACAGAATTATCTAAACTAATTTCATAAAGAGAAAAGATTTGACTTTTCGTATGTTAGTTTGTTGCGCTTTTACTCTAAAACAACTGAACAGATTTGGATGAAATTTGGCAAATGGGTAGACCATGATCTGGGTTAGGACATTGGAGACTTTTATCCTGACATTTCCACGGGATCGAGACTTATTCTGGTGAAATCGCGGGGCGCAGCTCGTAATCAATACAAATCTTTGAGTTAAAATTACCCTATTAAGTGACACTATTTCTTGAAATTTGAGGCCAATTCTAACTTAGAGAATTGTATTGATGATTCGCACGCTACCTTAGTGCATCCCTCTTAAGTTCTCTCAGTTTAACTTGCAGACTACATTTATTAGGGAGTGTTTTGGTGTCATACATTATACTGTTTTAGATTGTCACAATTCTATCGTATGATTACCGTTAATGGTTTTAAGAATAGCGCGACCCCCTTTTTGGTACACCGTAAAATAAACTTTACTATGTCAAGGGGAGATAAAGTCTAGTCTGATTGTGATTAACACTATAAGTAGAAGGTTTGTTAAATATGCCTCCATGTTTCAAATCAAATCAAAATATTTTATCTAACTAATATTAGTTAGATAAAATATTTTGATTTGATTTGAAACATCAATCAAATCTTTTCTCTTTATAATATTATAAAGAGAAAAGATTTGATTTTTTGTATGTTTGTTTGTAATGAATAAACTCAAAAGCTAAAGACTGAATTAAACAATTCTTTCAACAGTAGAATGCTATATCACTGAGTAACATAGGCTTTAATTTATGACGATATCACGCGGGCGAAGCCGCTGGCGGAAGCTAGTTTCACATAAACCTACATGGGCACTTATTTAACGTCAGAAGCTAGGTGCACGGTTCCAATTGGTGGTTACCTCTGGAGAAGAGCCGGGAAGAAACTGCACGGTTCCTCTTTCAAAAATAATTGACTTTTACAATGTTTTCAAATTACAATGTTAATAGTTATGGGAGGATAAAATACAGGCCTATGGTATACCAGGTACCTACTTAACCAAATAGAAAATGGTCTGTAAATCTAGTCTATTAGGACTACGACAAGTCCTGCGCACCCTGGACAGGACGCTTCGCGACCGACTTCGCTGTCTAGAAAAAGTTGTACTACTCGATAGCAGACTTACGCCAATGATGTGATCTTAATCATTAATGTAACAGAAGACTGATTATCTTCAACAGTGGAAGATAATCGGCTGATGTTAGATAATCAGGAGAACAACAGTCCAAATAAACAGCACAGTTAGTAGAGCATATAGAGCCACTGTCGCAACTTACGTAGGTACTCGCAAATGTCTCGATTCCTTGCCATGTTATCAGATCGAGTTCTATCTCTAGTCATCTCGATCTGATCTCTCTAATCTGTTGCGACTGGTAGGTATGCAATCTAAGATGGTTTGTTGTTGTTTGAATATTGTGGAACTTATGGGATATATTCGAGTAGACCTGTCTATTATATCATAATCATCATCAGCCTACAGCAGTCCACTGCTGGACATAGGCCTCTCCAATTGCATGACATTTAGCTCGATTCTCGGCAACTCTCATCCAGCTGCTACCAGCCACCATTTTTTATTTTACTGGGTGGTAAATTATCAAATAACTTCTCCCGCTCTGGGCGGAGCGGGACGGCGTGTCAGACTCTTACTGACTAAAACACACCCGTGTTCCTTCAGTTGCCTACATGTTGCCAGGGGCCACGGTATCCCTTTCGGACTTTCCCGCGACTCCGGCAGGCATCGGCCCTACCGGACCCCGTCAGTTTTGCTGACATCTGTTTGAGACGCGCGTGGAACACAACGCACCGTCGACCCGAGCCTGGTCCTTATCGGATGGCGAGATACCCATTGCTCACCATCCGCGTCCGCGGGCGCACCTACAGTAGTCGGGAATCGGCGTGGGATTCCCGACGCCCAGGGCGTCTCCTGCGGCGGCTAGGGGCGTGAGAGCGCAAAATTTGCCTCCCCCTAACGCGTTCCGCCTCCTCCTTCACGAGCATTACTGCTTCGCAGAAGGAGGTGACAACTTTCCATGCGAAGATCATCGCTCCACCTAGCCTGAGGGCCTGGATGGAAGCCATTTTCGTTTTGAACTGCCAAACATGGTATTAGAGATCCTTGGGTGGCCACTGATTTTCGCATATCAGTGTGCTTAAGTGTAATTTTAGGTAGTAGGTAGGTACATATCTCCCTATATTCTTTTGGATACCCTCGCCTCCCAGGTGTACTATAAAAAAAATCTTAAACGGTACTTTAAATTTTGAAAGAACCTACATACACTAGAAGATAAAAGATTATCTCTAATTTCACGAATCGTGATAGTTACTCCCTGAGATATTTGCTGTAATTAGGTATGCACAAATGTGCACAGCTGCAATTTCTAGTAGTAAACCACTTGAACAGGTTTGTGTGATATCAACATGATTCGATTTGAGTTAATATTAATTAAAACTCGACTGGTCTCGACTGAAAGTGATTTAGGTTATATCAGTTCGTTTACCATTATTTAAACGTAACGGTTCCTTTTAGATGTTTCTAAAAGTGTGAATGAGTCCGAAAGGATAAGAGCCACTAGTAAAATAAATTGAAAAAAACAGACGAGAAGCCATGAAACCTTTTTAACAGAAGTGAAGATAGGATGATGATAATGATGATATAGCTAAGCACCAAAAGCTTTATCCATAGCTCCAGTGTTATTGAACCCTGTTTATAGTTGGTAAAAGCTCTTCCAAAGGGTTTTGTGTAGTTATGCTTGCTCTTGGCAATAGAAAGTGTTTCTTTCTTCTGCTCTTTCTTGGAAACAGGTGGTCGCAGAAAAGCGCAATTACTTTTCATTTATCCAGGAAGAGAATGGCTACCCTTTCATTCGAGGACCATATGGCTAAAGCTAACAAGCTCCACCAGGCAATAAGTTTGCGTCAATAGGCTTCAACAGTTCATGCCGGAAGTGGCCGATGTAACACTGCACGTTTTTCATTAATCCCGGCGCGGAAATGACGGGCTTTAATAAACGTTAAATTAAAGCCACTACAATCGCTGTGTTACATGAAAATAGCTGAATCTAGATCAAACCTATTTAACGATAGCATTCTAGTGTATGGATAGTACAGAATCGCGTGCTATATCTAAGAAATTCAGCACATACCGAAGTTAAAACAAACATCTAAATTATACTCAGCTTGTATCATTAGATCTCGCAAATCTCGGACATAATCCGTCACGTATTATATCACGTTGCGCGTGCGCGGTGCACCGATGCATTTCTCTCGCGGCCCCCTCCCCTCTCGCCGTAACAGCTCCCCCCCTCCCCGCGCCGGTCGCAGAGTGAATGCACTCTCGCTGGCTGTTATGTAAGCCTGCTCTTGCGCACAACGCACACATGCAAAGCCACGCGACACTGCACTGTATGTATGTGTGCGTGATTGTTAGTGTTTTTGTGTTCGGATTATGAAAAGTCCATGCAGATTACATTTTAATGTGATGGCTAGGATTCCCGCGGTGCAGAAAAAGTTGGCTTCCTTACACTTTTCCTAGGATCCTTTGAGATTATAGTGATATGATACGAAGGATTTTTGTAATTTTCTTTTTATGTCGAGAAAAGTTAAACACGTTGGTTTTATACATCAGTTTGTAAATATGAATAAATCCTTTAAAAAGTTTTCTAATACGATTACTTCAAAAGATCTATAAACAAACGTACACATGACTACTACATCTCCAGCCTGTCCCATCCTTGATGTCCTCCCTCCGGTTGACGCCCTAAGCCGAGGTTCGTACCCCATAGGGGGTGCCTTTAGCGAGCGTTCACCTAGTTTTAATTAGCATAGTTGAATAACCCCTGGCTGGAGGTTTTAAGTGTAGTAGCTTAAGGCACCCACAGGAAAGCCCGGTTAAGTAGTCATGATCTCAGAGGTCAACTACGAGATGCCCTACCTAAAAAAAAAAAAACTACTACTTCCCCCACCTAGACTCTCCAACCTACAATTACCATGAAAATGTGTAAAACCCAGGCTTTTGTCTCAAAGTCGGCCGGCGGCCATAGTCACCATCTGTGCAGTAATGCAGCGCTTACGTAACCTAGGACAGACCTGCAGGGGGGGCACGGAGGGGAGGGGGTGCCGAGTGAAAGTTAGCAGACACTAGGTATTATAAAAGTATGACTAGGTGCTGTTTGTGCTCACATTTGCATATTTCTTTCATTTGATAGAACTTAGTAGAATCTGCAAGATTGCCGAGATCTTTATTTGATCTCTCCCTCTTTCAATGCGCTTTAAATTGGAGTTTGCATTTTTACAGGCTAATTTAACAATTCTATTCTTAGTTCCTATATTTTACTATCCGTAAGTCCCTAAAATTAAATATACTGTTGATATGAGTTAGGATTTTCTTTCTACTGCCAGTTGTAAAGGGTTTTCTTTTTTCGTAGACAGCGTTCGTGGAATCGTGGCGCACCGCACGACGACACACAAGGTTCATCAATGCTGGTGGGTTTTACCCAGAGCTACTTTCCTATGAACTCTGCACTCCAAGGAAAACCGCATTTTCGGAGTAGATAAATTATGATGCAGTTGAGCAGGCAAGGACAGGAAGAATTTCAATGAGTGGCGATGTTTAAATAGGATTTCCGGTGACCCCTGGGCAGCCAGGTTTGCTACCAATATGGCTGGCAAGACAGCGGGTCCTATGTTTTTATCAAATGTCTGGTGAACACTAAGCAGCCAGTTTGGTTGCCAACATTACTGACTGGCCCACGTTTTCAACACGGCATGAACTGTTCTTGTATACTTATTTCGTGCCGAGACGGTACGGTTCGTGCCGAGAGTAAAGAGGATCCATTCTCAAATCGCCACAAATGTTGATCAGATATTTTAACTTCAGATGAAGTTGCTAAATCTGAACACCTGATAAAACTTCTTAATCAACTTCAACTTCATCACTGGCTTTTGTGGAAGAGACACCACAATTTTGCTAATATCACGTGAGGAAGGAAGGAAGCAGGGAAATTAATGGACCAATATCAAATTGACACACTACATCAATTTATAGCCATTTCATGCAACTGACAAAGAATGGTAGTTCTTATTTGAATATATGAATTGGATAAAGCGGCTGGTCGATTATTTACGTGACCAGAGGGCTGGCCTAGTTTTTGCCCAAAGAATCAGCATTACAACGTGGCAATGCTGCCAGCCTTTTAGGCACTTTTCCCATTGACAGCGATGCCGGCGAATTTTTTGATGCCTAATGAGCTCTTCCCCTTTTTTAAGTTTTATTATATACTTGTACAATGAACATACTATAGATATCTTAGTGTTAGATTTAATATTGTGATTAAGGTTTATAACTGAGTTAATAACGTGAATATATGTATAATTTAAGTTGGTAGTCAAATTAAATTAATTAATATTAATTACTATAAATCAATTAATCAATGTTAATAATAATACATTTTCCGACTTTACTATGATAGATCATCAAATGCTGAATTTTAAATCTGTTAACATCTAAATAAACATATGAGGAATAATAACTTTCAAATTAACTGTCAAACTTCTTGCCGATTTAAAGGCGCTTGTAATCGTCCACTGCCCAACAGCATCTTTGCTTCATACATCAAATCGAAGGACCTATTGTTGATCAAACGACTCATGTGAATATATTATGATTGCAATTATATAGTTTTGTTTAACTTGTCATGAACTGAAATCGAAGTGAGGTCCAACACTCTACAATAATTATAGCTTGTCATAGCTTCGTATTAACGCATACTATGAAATCTGTATAATATATGTATGTAACCATGCAACTGAGTAAAGTTAAGTTATAAAACTGTGATTTACTTATAATAATACACCAACCTTGGGTTGTCCTTGGGTGCACTTGCATAGTGCGAACTGGGATAATTTATAGATAGAATATAGATAGAATATTCTTTATTATGTACACCATAAAAATTACAGACTTAATATAGACATTTTACATAGGGTGACACAATGGGCGGACTTATCGCTAAAAACGATCTAACTAATTAATTTGTAATTACATTACACTACCTAACTATAACAAATGAGATCAATTCATGTCGTGGACGGATATCTAAGTAGATAAGTAAAATGACAAAACAATGAGATTGAGGCTTAAGGCACTATTGTCTATTGACTTTAAAAAACAACAAATCAATCAAGAAAGGCAGTATGACACTAAATTGACAACATGTTCCCCGGCCGATTCACCGAACTACTCCGCTGACGTGCAGCTCAGTAACCCGCCCGAAGATCATGCTGTCAAGTCGTGCTGCAAACACCAACATTAAGGTGTTAGAGATTTTCTATAGATAAGATATCCATAGATGATGTGTAACATCATCATCATCATTCATCATCTTCCCTCTCGCTTTCCTGCAAGCTAAATCAAAATCTAAATAAAAAAAATTAAAAAAACAAATCTGTGGGAATGATTTTGTGAAAAGGGACTGACGTGTGTCACAGGAAACCGGGGAAGCGCGCGCTATTTGATTTGACCAATGAGCGCGCGCGGTGCTAGAGTTGGCCGTCTGAAACGACCTTGATGAGGCCGCCCCTTTAATGTTGCTTATTACCTTAAAGTTCTACTATTTTTCTCGTTCCACACCCGCTTTTATGAGTGAGTTTTGAACGAGAGAATAGTGCGAGTCGTAGTTTTATAAAAAATTGTTTAAACATTAAGAGAAATTGATTTATGGTATCAGGAACCTTTGTATTACTCCTCGCAATCACCCAGTCTATTGTGCAGGACCACTTTCCTATCACAGGGACTACTTTCTATTGGAGTGTACAGCTGGTCCTTCTAACCAAGTTTCCTAACTTAGAATCAAAAGGATATTATTTAATAGCTAATTTAGGTATCAAGTAGTTTATCGAACAATCGAAGAATAAAGTTATTTCCAACTTATGAGGATATTTTTATATTTTACAATATTTTTCAGCACAATATAATGCACAGCTGTTCTTGTCATCCAGGGCATAAGTGTGGTAAAGTTTGAAGAGGTGACAGTCAAATTACGACCACATGAAAGTTTATTTATGACCGCTATGCAAAAAAAATTTGGCACGTCCTTAGTTGCAGTGAACCAAATTACTAAAAGAAATAAAAACAAGTGACAACTTTTCTTTCAACGACCAGAAACTTTTTACCTCCTAAAATGTTCATTGCAGTTTTTTTCAGTTATCTGCTGAGACGCATAGAGATAACTAGGGCAATCTAAAATAATATAACAAATAACCCACTCCCTATAGCCGATAGGAGCTATTACGTAAGGCATGCGGCCCGTGAGAAGGAGAAATGCGGCAGATCAGCGCCCGCGCAGCCGAGGCGCCCGCGCCGGCCTGTGGCGCTGCTCTGCGGTTACGGTGTGCCTTTACACCAGATACATGTGTTTTGCAACTTATCTCTCACTCCGTGTTACTTTATTATTAATTTACTGTTATATCTCACATGTTGAACGGTGATATTGTGGTTGAGAAAAATTTATATGATTGAAAATTGGAGATTGAAAATGAATGGCAAGTCAATAGGTCGTAGTCGTGTCGTATTAAGCTTCAGATCATCAAACAGAAACACAAAAAACACAAGACCGCTTGTTCGCTTTAAGACAGATTCTCTTTACGGTAGATTCGCTTTACACGGCACAAATTGTACAGTCGTGGTGAAATGGTCTCCACGTAGTTTTCCTTGATATATAGGTATATTGTCAAGCATTCCACGTTGTAATTATATACGAAAATATAAAAGGTTTCCAAAATGATTTTACTTTAATTAGTCATTACCGAAGCCTTACCGTATCTCCAATATAAGGCGAGATCAGTGACAAAAATAACTTGTAAGACATCTGCCTAGCCTTTTCCCAACTATGTTGGGGTCAGATTCTAGTCTAACCGGATGCAACTGGATACCAATATTTTACATGGAGCGACTGCCTGTCTGACTTCTACAACCCAGTTACTGGGTAACACGATACTTGTAATATATACTACAATAAAGACGTGCACAAATTCGCTAAAGTGTACTCTTCCGAGTAGGTGCTTCCCACAGACTATTTTCAATAACAATGGGCCCGGGCCCCCTCAGACTCGCTCATTGTCCCGGGGGCCCATTTGCCCATGAACAACAGACATAATTCCACTACTTATAGTGATTTCGGGATCATTTATCATCTTTGTTTCTCGAAGAGTAGATACCTACGTGGCGCAACGTAGCCTCGGATTATACGATGAACTCGGATGAACGAACCTTCGGATGATAGAAGTGGTTTCCTCTGCATTTTTTTCTTTTGCCTATAGTCGAAAAGGAGATATACCTTATTTAAAATAATTAGTATCTGGGCGACCGAGCTCTGCTCTGGTGAAAATAGACGAAGAGAATAGGATAGTACCTACTAATCCCATACTGCCATGATAGTAGGTACTTACTAATTCCATGCTGCCATGATCATTATTCTAATGTCAATAATGTCATGTCATTATTCATTTTCTTGTTCTAAATTTTGGGCGACCTAGCTAGCTCGATTTTTCGCCCCCGTAAACCCCTATATTACAACTATCATCGAAATCGTTAGAGCTGATTTCGAGAACGTGAGCACAAATGTATATACAAATACAAATATTGCTCGTTTAATAGTATGGGATATTAGGATATGTATATTAAACATAGAGACGTGCTGTGGTCATAATAACGTAGTCTGTGCTGTCTACTGACGTGCCACTGTACCTACATAGAACAGTTTTTGTATAAAGGTATACAGGCCTGCAAACATAAATTGATAGATAAATAAATCAAAATTAAAAGTCATTTATTCAAACTAGGCTGAGAATCAGCTCGTTTCGAACGTCAAAATTACATAAGATCCTCAAAACGCCCACCCTTCACCACTTCCTACTGCTTTAGCTGGGAAGAAGAAGTGGCGCAACAAACTCCTCAGCAGTACAGCTGTCTGTTCAGTTAGAAAAAAAATATTCTACACAATATAATATGGAAAGTAATTAACATTATGAAACACAAAACATTAGATTAAGTTATTGGCCATAAATGTCAGCTAGCACATGCCAATATACCAACAAAAACATTGAGACCTACTACTAAGTACTACCTATACTACAGCAGAAAAAAAAGACGTAAACAGAGATAGGTACAAATGACCTCGCAATTGCTTTATCACCCTTTTTTTTTGGGTGGGAAATTATCAAATAACTTCTCCCGCTCTAGGTGAGCGGGAGGGCGTGTACCCGTGTTCCTTCAGTTGCCTGTATTGCCAGGGGCCACGGTATCCCTTTCGGACTTCCCCGTAACCCCGGCAGGCATCGGCCCTAGCGGACCCCGTCAGTTCTGCTGACATCTCGTTAAGGTGCGCGTGAAACACAACGCGCCGTCGACCCGGGCCTGGTCCTTATCGGACGGCGAGCTACCCATTGCTCACCGTCCGCAAGCCCGCGTGCTTTATCACCCTAAGGTTGAAGGTTATTTTTCTATGTGACAGACCGTTTCAACTTTAGTGAAGTTTCAATTGCATAATCACCCTATATTGTTCCTACTGCTGGGACACAGGCCTCCTCTCTTCGAGAGGGAGTGGGCTATAATCTACCACGCGGGCCAAGTGCAGGTTGGTAGATGTCACATGTCTTAAAATTTTTGGGTCAAGGACCTACTGGTGTCCTCACGATGTTTTCCTTCACCGTTTTGAGAGCAGTGGTGATGAAATTATTTACACAAAGTAAAGCACCTGCCTGGGTTCAAACCCACGACTTACAACACGTTAGTCGGGCCATTACCGCTGGACCACCACTGCTCTTTCAATTGCTTGCATGGGAATTGTTGTCAATAGTGGGAAAGCAATTACGAGGTCGATTATACTCATCTCACTTCTAAATCTGGGAAGGCCTCTAGGATGGTTACCATCACGGCACTTTCAATACTTCTTTACCAGGCAGGACCATTGATATCTGAGGACACCATCAGTTCCACCACAACAGGTACCTACGCGGATCTAATAATATTACCCACATTACTTTTAAAACCAAAGACATCGTTAACATCCGTCTGTCCCCGAACTTCAAGCGAAGTGAGGCAACGTTGACCGATCAGATGCTCTCGCTCGTAAAACATCATCGTACGCCTCACGCCTCGCACTCGCAACGTTTCGTAACTGATGACTGGACACGTTTGGAGGCTATGTGTAACAAGTGTGTAACTTATTGTTAACAACTAATTTCATTTTAGATCATTTGGAACAACGGAGTTTTTGGTCAATTACTAAGGAAAACCTTTTTTTTTGGGTGGGAAATTATCAAATAACTTCTGCTCTGAGTCGCTCTGGGCCGAGCGAGAGGGCGTGTCAGACTATTACTGACTAAAACCCACCCGTGTTCCTTCAGTTGCCTGTATATTGCCGGGGGTCACGATATCCCTTTCGGACTTTCCCGTGACCCCGGCAGGCATCGGTCTTAGCGGACCCCGTCAGTTCTGCTGATATCTCTTTGAGGCGCGCGTGGAACACAACGCGCCGTCGACCCGGGCCTGGTCCTTATCGGACGGCGAGCTACCCATTGCTCACCGTCCGCAAGCCCGCGCCTACGGTGGACTAAGGAAAGCCTGATTTTTATTTAAGATTAAGGGTTTAACAAAATGTCTTGTTGGCAATTTTTTCCATGGGTTCTTCTTCGTTTTGTGCCACATATGATTCTCTGGTTTGTCATTCAATCAAAACTAATTCAGAATGTGCAACACTTTGTAACGTCAACAATAGACTTCCCATCCTTTAGCTCTCCATCGTATACCAAGAAAATAATATTAATCTCTCACTGTTTTTCCCACAATCCTCTGCAGGTTCTTTAGAGCCTTGCAGTGGGAGTTTTACAAATTCCCTGCTGAACATAGGCCTCATGGTTAATAACTACAATGTATGGTCATTAATCTTAACTAAATACCGTCGTGAATTCGTGATCAATATATCGTTGAACGAGGTCAGCGCGGCTGCTGATGACTAAGTGATATGTGCACAGGTTGCAGTGGCTTTGTCGTTGAAATGAGGGCACTGCCACCTGTGCAGGCATTAACTACAGTTCATGTAGTTTTAAAAAAAGGTTTGGGAGATTAAGTAAGTCAGCAGTAACAATATATACAGTGTGACATTTTATCAGTGAACCACAAACTAAACATTGCCTCAAGATACAATCTTGAAGCTATCAGATAAACAGGTAAAAGTGAGTTTGTATGCATAGGGGTAATCTTCGGAACTGCTGATGCGATTCCGAAAATTCTTTCACTAATGGAAGCTACATCATCCCTAAGTATCAGGCTATAAAAAAAAAAAAGAATTTTGTATGAGAAAGTCTGTTTTACACGCGGGCAAAACCACGCGCGAAAAGCTTGTGGAAAATAATATGATTTTGAACACCCTTTGAAATAATACCAATTGATGTTAGTTGTAGGGATAATGAGTCTCTCTATTAACAGATTAATTAATTGATTCTAAAGAGGAAGTATTTTCTGTTAAAATAACAAACAGCTTTTATTATCTGTGGTAGAGACAATCTAATATTAATAAAATTCCACGTTTGTTTGTTCGTATTTTATGCGCTGACAAATACCTGTCGGAAATACGTCATGATTTGACTAAACGGAGCGGCAGCGCTGCCTATCGGCGCTTGACAGATTTTACAACATAACACTCCTCAGACCGGCCGGAGCTGAGCAGAGTTCATCGGTGGCGGTCAAGCAGTGAACACGTTTAAAAACTGTCGCGCATTCCGAATAGTCGTGTCGTGTACCTACAGTATGTGAATTGCTGGTGTGATTAATTTGATAGTAAATTATAATGTGATCTGAACTGCAAACGGTTTTTCTATTGTGCAATAACCAACACTACCCACTGTACGCTCACAGTAGTTAAATATGGCTGATAATAACGAAAGAGACACCTACCCTCTCCGTCATATCTTTAATCCGATTGCGATAAAACTTTGTCAATATATTGCTTGCACTTGTGTGAAGACTATAGGCATATTTTCCGCGGACGAAGTCACGGGCAGAAACTAGTTTGCTATAAAATCTGTGAACTCAGTTTAACAAAATTGTAGAGACAAGAAAGTGAAAATTGTGTAATACTATTGTGAGTTATCGCCTAGCTCTATGAAATCAATATCTCTAAGATAAAGCCCGTCTGATCTAGGCCAATAAAGTGGCTTTCCACTCGTAAAATGTACACAAAAACCTGTAGGAGACAATAGAAACTGAACCTAGAAACTAAAGACAATTATTTTATTTGACACTTTTGCTATAATTCTATTTTAACAGGTTTTTTATGTATATTATGCACAAGTGTGTAAATAACTTATGACTAATTTGATAGAAATAGCAAAATTATATACTAACTTAACTAAAACTATTTACAAACTAAAATATAGCGTCAAAAAATTCATCCGCATCGCTGTCGACTGGTAATGTACCCAAGAGACTGGCCGCATTGCCACGTTGTATGGCAATGCTTAGCCTCTGGCCAAGGTAAAAACCAGCCTTTGGGTCACGGGAAGAGGCCATGGGCACTCGGACCCCACGGCCCGAGGGTTTCAACCCCAAACAACTCGAAAATATAGTTACCAATATACTTGTTATTTTATTATACTTACGTCGCTTGAGGTTTTCTGCAGCCGCAGCAGCAGCACCAGCACAGCACGCCGAGCCAGGAAGATGGGATGGCGCAAGAGTGTCAACACAGGTTGCGTCCCACACTAAAGGCCTACCCACCTTCCATGGAAATAAAGACATGCCGTCCGGTCTCTTGCCATCGTCGCGTGCCAAGCCATTGGGTTCTGATACAGCTGGAACGCCGGTGACAAGAGCTTGTCGGATGATGTCGTTGATGTTGGCATGCTGCGCTAAGCGACCCGCACTTCGGCTGTAAGACAGGCCGTGATAGCCGAGACTGTAGACAACTTCGCCACAGTGACAGCGATGAGGAGAACCACTTTTGCTTAGATAAATATAGCGAGCCTATCCATTACAGAAAAAAATAAAGGCTGAAAACATAGGTACCTACAGGGTAAACAAACATTTTAAAATAAGAATAGATTAAAATACAAAATTCGTTGAGGTGGTGGTCGTTGGTAGAAAATTGGTTGTGGCTGTGTCGTGGACACGGCCGTGTTTTACGTGAATACGTGTACGTGACGAGTAATATTTTCTTTGAGACGAATTCTTTGATCTTTTAGCTATCGAGTGGTTTAATTAAATTTTGGATGTAGATGATAGTTATGTAGCTGCAGCATCAAACTGTTTCCCCCGATTTTGATAAAATCAGTTTTTTGAATTGCCTCACATTAAGGAAGCAAAAAAGACGTATTCTCGTCAAAATTATTTTGACAGATGACACATTCAGTTTTGGAACAACCTTCGTTGGATAGTGTCAATGTGCCTCATCATTATTGTATCAAATGAGTGTCCAGCTTAGAATGTGCCAGATATTATAGCTGACGCTGGTATTCTACTGGATCCATACAGTTACAAAAATTAACATCGAGCATGCCATGTGTGTATACTTATGTTTTGGACAAATAAATTATCTTATCTTATCTTATCTTATCTTATCTTATCTTATCAGATAAATACGAAAAATTAGTGGAAATAGTGTTGTGTACCTAATAATAATTATTGATGTAAGTAAACCCTCATTCCTATTGTATTTTTTTGTCTTCTCTTTTTATTTTAAAACTAGCTGCGCCCCGCGGTTTTACCCACATAACTTGATCACTTGGGAATATCGGGATAACAAGTATCCAATGTCCCCTAACCCAGGTCATGTTCTACCCATGTGCCAAATTTCATCTAAATCCGTTCAGCCGTTTTAGCGTGAAAGCGTAACAAACAAACAAACTAACTTTCACATTTACATTATTAATGTTACTAGCTTCTACCGCGATTTCGTCCGCGAACCTTTCTCAGGAGTTAGGCTATCTAATGCAAAAAGATATTTTCAAATCCGACCAGTAGTTCCAGAGATTACCCCCTACATACAAACTTACAAACAAACAAACAAAAAATAAACAAAATTTACCTCTTTATAATATTATATATAAGGATTAATATTAAATCTTTGAGAACCAGTCGTAATTTGCATATTTTATTATTATTTGAGAAATGTACCTTCGATTCGTGTGCACTTTTGATAGGCTTATTAAATTCAAGCAGAATTTCAGCCGACGTAGAACAAAATATGCCTGCCAATGACTATTCATGACTCACATAATGTTATAAACACCTACGACAGTGCGATGAAATATTGCAATTCCGCATTAGTAATATCAGCACGCCATTACACACATTTTTGTAATACCTACTCTACGCATCTCATCGTTTTAAACGAAATCAACAAAGCTCGTACATCATTATTAATTCTAAAAAAAAAATCTGCAAGTGCTCACATATTTACAAACATTGTAAAAGTAGACCTTTTACAATGTTTGTAAATATGTGAGCACCATGTATCTATCACATAATTAATTTATCTGTCATTGCTTCATTTTTTATTATTTTTACCTACTGTGATGTAGTAATCTTATTCTATACCTCATTTGAAATAAGATTAGACATTTAAAGAAACCTTTTTTACAGTCCGTTCAACCAATTTTGACTTCTATACTGTAGGCATAAGGTTAGCATTAAAAGCAAAAAAGTGGTTACAATACCAACTATTTACTGCAGCTGCCATTTGTCATGCCACCAACGCAATAGAAGTCAAAATCGGTTGAACGAACTGTAAAAATGGTCTATTTAAATGTCTAATCTTATTTCAAATGGAGTATAGGTGTATCGTATTCACATTTATAATTAACTAGCAGCGACTCTTTTTTTTGTTTTTGCGTGGGAAATTATCAAATAACTTCTCCCGCTCTGGGTGGAGCGGGAGGGCGTCTCAGACTCTTACTGACTAAAACCCACCCGTGTTCCTTCGGTTGCCCTGTTGTCGGGGGCCACAATGTCCCTTTCGGCCCTTATTCGCAGCCCCGGCAGGCATTGGCCCTAACGGACCCCGTCAATTCAGCTGACATCTGTTTGAGGCGCGCGTGGAACACAACGCGCCGTCGACCCGGGCCTGGTCCTTATCGGACGGCGAGCTACCCATTGCTCACTGTCCGTAAGCCCGCGCCTACGGTGGCCGGAAATCGGCTCCCGATTCCCGCCCATGGCGTCTCCTCCTGCGGCGGTTAGGGGCGTGAGGGCGCGAAATTTGCCTCTCACTCACGCGTTCCGCCTCCTCCTTCGCGAGCATTACCGCTTCGCAGAAGGAGGTGACGGCCTGCCATTTCCTCTCGCTCCGTAACATGGCCTGAACCAGGGCCGGACGCGAGAGATGACCGCCGCCGATCGCCTCCACGAGGACACGGCGATGCTCCGCCCAAGCCGGGCAGACCTCCACCGTATGCTCCACCGTGTCCTCCGGGCGATCCACACAATGGTGACACCCGGGCGTTTCCTCCTGCCTTATCCTGAACAGGAACCTCCCGAAACATGCGTCAGGCGGAAGGTGAGGACGCCGTGGCGCCTCTCAAGCCACTCCTCAAAGAGGGGTCTTATCGCCGCAATTGTGGCGTGCCCAAACTAGCAGCGACCCGCGGTTTCATTCGCGGATTCCTAAGTAAGTCTCGATCAAATCAAAGTATCTTTGTGCCAAATTTCATCCAAATCCGTTCAGTAGTTTTTGCGTGAAAGAGTAACAAACATCCATCCATCCTCACAAATTTTCGCGTTATAATATTATATATACAGGCTGTAAGGAACATTGACGCGAAAACTGAAACCATGGATTCAGTACATGATTCTGAACAAAAAAATCTCCTGTTCCATACATTTTGACCGCGTAGGTATTGCACTTTTCTTTGAAACAGCAGATTTAAAAAAAATTACCGACGAAAAATTTCAACGCAGGGGGGTTCAGAATCATGTACTGAATACATGGTTTCAGTTTTCGCGTCGATGTCCCTGCCACCCCGTATATAAAGTAGGATAGGATGTTTACAAAATATTGTAAAACATTTTTTTAAAGAGTAACGGTTGAGTTTCTTACCCATTCTTCTCCATACGATACTTTTTGGAAGGGGCGACTACAATTAATTATAAATTATATTTTATGTAAATTTTTACGTTCAAAAGTGACTTAGTGCCTATTTGAAATAAATGATTTGACTTCGAACGTTCGACTCTGATTACACTAAATTAATCACTGAACAAAAAAAATGTACACCTAATGTTGCTTGTTTTAAACAGCATTTATTCATGTTTCATGACTCATATGGAATGGAAACTTAGGCAGATATTTTAATTTAAACCAATTCAAGATAGTGACGATGTTTTTTTTAGAAAAGGAATGTTAGATACTTTTCGTGATTGAGTTTTTCATGTACCTATAAGTTGTTTCAGATTTGAGTCCTCTGAAGAGATGTATGAGGCTTGGTTGCCCTGAGCACCCGTCCAAAGGCGAGATTATATACTCACGTATCTTTAAGTGTTGATTTTCCGTTATCAGCAAATTGATCAATTAGTGTATAGTAAAACAAACGCATATGCACGGCTAAACATCACTATTTATTCCCAGCACGTTATAAATGACCAATAAAACTGCCAATAGCTGTCAAATTAGTTGATATTTGATCGTCGGCGCGTACCACATCATGGTGACCTCCCACGAGCCCCGGGTGTATGCCGCGACCTTTGCCAAGGCTCCCGGAGCGATAAACTTTCGTAATTAAATTCGCAACTGCACGCACATAACCTGACGTTTGGCAAACACGTACAAATGTAAAAATAGCCTTACAATGTATGGAGTGAATTGGATAAACGTTTGCCTAAAAAATGCCTAGGCCATCGGAGGTGGCCTTTGGAATCGGCAATGTTTTTTTAATTCGGCTAAGGCATTGTTGGATTTGTTGGTCGCGCACATGGCCGTCTTGATATTTAGTAATTTGATTATGATTATGTTCTTATATTTTTAGTACCTAGTGAGTAATGCGAACTTTTCAGGAACATCATTAATCATGCGTAATGTGAACTGCATGGATCATGCTTTTGTCGCCTTTCCGCAAAACATTGAATCAATCCGCTTAAATATTAAATTTAATTAAAGTCACAAAAGTTACCGGTCCATTACAAAAGTAATCCGTTTATATTTTCTTTCTTCCTTCCTTGTCATTAAAGATTAGCATTTAAGCAAAAAGTTTAATTAAATCTGCAAAAAGTTGTTATTCCCTTCATGACTTGAACTTTACCTTTCTTTTAATCAAGGAGTTTTAATGACATGGCAACCAGTTGGAAACGTACCGGCCTCCTTGCGGCCCTGGGCCTGATGATGATGGCCAGCGATGGAATCAGAGATAAACGCGCGAATTTGATGCTATCTATGGTCACGCATAGATATGGTAATATTGGACAACTTTGATTTATACTAATGTGCAAGGTTTGAATGTGCCCTTTTATTGTTCGTAGTATTATGTTTTGTTAGCTTTGTTTGAAATCTGGGCCAGCCAAAAAAGTTCGGTTTCCGGTTGTTGATGGAGTTTTTCTATTCTAACTCCAAATTTCTTTAACTCTATTCTTCAGTTGTTTGTGGTAAGGAAAAGGAAAAGGCTCGGCAGATTGATTGTGGAATTCGTATCCTGAAGTACCTAGTGTATTTTATGGAAGCAGTAATTTCCTTAATACCTAGGCGGCAAATTCTTTAGCTTTTTATTGAAAGAAAGGAAAAGAGGATAAATCTTCAAAAACTTAAATCATAGCTTTTCACAGAAACCAGAAATAAATCCATAGAAAAAGGTAATTGATCATTCCAAAGGTTTTACGTTTGATGTTAGTGAGGCTGAAGACCGAACTAAATATAACCTCATTGTGATCGAGGGTGAATGAAACCCAATCGATAGGCCTTGTTCGGTGTTGTACCGCGGCCTCAATACGACGCCATTTATAACCGAAGGGGTGGGTGCAAAGGTCAGCTCTGAAGCACCGGCCTCCGGGCAACTGAAGTTGTTTGGTATTGGTCTGGTTGAAGTATTGTTTATGATCAAGGAATGAGAAGTAAAGAAGATCAAATATCTCTTTCTACGCTTCTTGCAGAGGATGTCGGTTTGTGAAAAGCTAGTTTGTGGACATATTTTCTGTTTTTAAATTCGGAATCTTTTACTTGAATTGAAGTTTTCTGTTGAAGAGTGAAGTTTTTTCATTGATTTAAGTGAGCTTGTGGGTGAATGAGTCAAATACGCTTCGCTTCAGTACTTAATATCTTATAATTCCAAGAACATCATTTATTAAATTGTTTTAAGACGGCTTATTGTTATTTTTTTAATTAATAGCATCACTACAATACAAAGTCAGTGTGACGCAGTTTGGCGGGAAAAGAATTCACCTTGAAATGACGCGCTTCCCGCGCTGCGACCTCGCTGGCGGCCGCGAACGTTCGGGCCGCTTCGGAAACGTTCGTGTATGATCGTTGATTGTCGACGGTCTTCGGCGCCACTCGGGTGTCCTCGCTACGAATCGGGTGGTGTTCATTTTAATTGGTTTGAGTTTAGTTGGTATTTATTCGAATGGTTCGGTTGTTTCAGTTTCTTATAAGATAAATTTTATTTTTTCAGGTTGAAAAATTTACTTTTTTTTCAAAATTATGTCCAGAGGGATCTTTTATGTATTCGTCGAATTTCGTACCGTTTTATAAAGCTCAAAGGCATCAATTTCATTAGTGAATTCCTTGCTTACAAAGTTAAAAATTAATGCAAAAATGATTACCACATAGGGAATTTCCATTTTCTCGTCAGTTTTTGCGATCGGTTGACCAGTTGTTGACATTAATTGGTGTTATTACGTTTCATAAATCTGCGTAAATATCGCGATTTATGATACACCGCGATTCGAAAGTGCGTTCACAAATAACATGAAGGCTATAAATGAAACGATGCAAGTTGGATTACTCTTTTTAGGAGCTTCATTCCAGGTTACTTTTAATTTAAAAAAAAAATACTTCTAAGTAAAAAAGGCTTTTGTGGATTTTACTGAAAAAATTTAGCTTTAGCCCCGGATTTTTTCTGAAATAAAATATTTTTTTATCAGAAATAAAATAACTGATGTCTTTCAAAAAAAGAGGGTTCTCGGTGTTCGTGGTTCAATGTTTTGGTTTTCCATTAAGAACAAAAAAGAAAGGACGCTTAGAAAGATTTTTCGTTAAGTAAACAAGAAAAAATATTGACCAAGCCGGACTTCCGAAAACTATAAATAATGGACGTATTATGTAATTGGTCCTTTCTGGTCCTGACAGCCGCGTTTGCGGTGAAAAAGAGGACCCCTAAATCAATTGATTGCACGAGGTCTCTGCGCTTTCGTTCCGCAGCGCTAACCGCTTGACCCAATTTCTTAAATCCACAACCATTTCAGGGTTTGACAATGATAACACTAGTTGGAGCAGTCATAAAAATATACGCGAGCATCCACCGGTTGACGGGGGCGCGGTTGTGCCGCAGTTCAGTGACTCGTGGCCCGCCGCACCGAGCGGACGTACGTGCGACGCTCGCCACTTATCCTCCAACACGTTACGAACGCAACCTTCGGCGTGGAACTGTATTTTGAAATTGTGTGTGTTCTCAATTTGAAAATTATCTGACAGTGACAGGAGTGTTGCCAGTGTGTTTAAGGAATTTCGTTACATTTCCTTTTGGATGAAACTGATTTTATTGTAATATTTTGATTTTTTATTATTGTGTGCATGTGGACGGATCAGTGAACCTTTGGATTGCGATTTGGACCTGGTGAGTATCATTTGGTACCTTTTGTTTTTATGTGCTAAAGCACAAATTACGGATACACTTTTTGGTTATTTTACCGAAACCATTAAACAAACACAATACTTCTGCAAAGAAGTATACAAACCATTTAACTTATGCGTAAGCTTAATCTTATAAGGCCAAATAAACAGCCTTATATTATTGGTCAAAACATTTGCAACAATTTACATAAACTTTTAAGATAAGGCCCAAACGTAATTTACAAAATAATCTTGAAAATAAAAACACAAATATTTTTCAGAGATAAAACCTGTTTTTGTTTAAAAATAAACATTTGAGATTGGCATGTTTTGCGAATCTTCAATTTAGGCTCAAGATCTTAATAAAACATTTATAAATTGAAAGTAAAAATATTTTCTAGCTCAGAACTGCGAGCACGTTTACTTTCATTGCTCCGATTTTTTGTGACAAATAGTTTTGCATCGTAAATATTCTCTTTATGATATATTTTAGAATGGCAACACTTTATATAATGTATCGGAAAATGGACCACACTGGTCACAAAAGATCGTGGCCCTGAATTGAATCGGCACGTAAATCATGACATAATTTGACCACATTGGATCTAAACAACTTGACTGCAGTAGCATGGCTGACCAATCAAGGCCCATTATTGACAATTCATTATGTTTGGTTATCATAATAGCATTGTTGTATAACATAGCTTTTATCTTTTGAGCTTTGTTTGTAAAAGCAGTGAAGGTCCTTCTAAAATCTTTTTGGTAGATCAGTCGTCGTGTGAAATCGTCCGAGTGATTTGTTTTCTATCTGAACTTTCGCCGCTTTGCAATATTATTACCATATTAGGTATTACTACAGTCAATTTTATTCATAGTATGTTATTCATTAGATTGAATCAAAACAAGACAGGATTCTGCGCAACTTTTCTAGATTTGGTCAACATTCTAAAGGAAAGGTCCCCTGAAGCATTCTTCAGGAAAAAGTTTAATAGTGTTTTTAGGAAATGGTGCTAGGAGTTTTGCGAGTCTTTTATTGGGTATTATCTAGTACACTGCACTTTGAATCATAGCCTTCTTTCAATGTGAGGGTCAAAAATTCAAATTTCCCGATAAATTTACTCAATGCCGCATTTATATCTTGAGATTATCACTTCGTATTTGTAATTAAGAGATGTCAAAATTCGGAAAGCTTTTGATCTTATTGTCAGAACTAGTGAAATTAGACGAAAGAATTTAGACAGATCTGCCATTCCCGGTGAATCTGACACTACGTAGGCGGTAACACTAAAGTATTACGTATTGCCGCTATTACGCAGTTTCGGTACTCTTCTTAAGTCTTTATTATTGATATTTGATGTAATACCAATTACCATTGTGGAAGCTAAAACCGTAGGTTTTTTATTAATACTTGTATGAATTATGAAATCTCGTCAAACCAGATTTGGAACGCAACAAAAACGAAATTTCAGATTCCATTTCGTTCATATTAGTTTAACCGCCATTGGATCACGTTCCAAACAAAATCGAAATTATGTGCTACTATCCTAATTTGTCACTATTTTTAAGACAATGTGGCAACACCGTTTAGAGAACAGTCTTGACTTTTGGCCACAGGTGCAATTACTCATAATGTTTCTAAAACTTGTGGACAGTTGGTAACTATACCTGTGTGTACGTAGCGACCTTGTGCAGTATTATCTAAGTATTGCGCAGTTATAAAATGATTCTGTCGAAAAAAACAACGCCTCTCTGAATTTTTTCAGCACATCTATTTGTGTGCGTTGTGACAGAAAGTGAATGGCTGTTGTTTGAACAGTAAAAGTAAAGTTTTGGCGGTTCTTTATCATGTTCTTAGAGTTTCCTGTTTAAGTTCTCACAAGAAGGCTTTGTTCAGTTTTTAATCCAATTCTGAATTTATTGTATGACGTCATTTTAGAGCAAGCTAGATTCCAGTTCAAAAGATGCATATTCATCTTGCATTTTTCATGAAGTCTTGTAAAGCGATTTTGCAGTATTCACTTGAAAATTTGAAATATTGCACAATAAATAACTTCATAGTACGCAGCCATTTTCTAAGCGATGAGTAATGCTATATAACCTCCAAAACTTACCGTCAAATTGCTACAGGGAAACGTTAAATTTATACGTAGCACATTAGTTGATGGGGCGTTTTGGTCCAATTAACTTCTTTGTGATCCCTGAGAATCTTTAAAAGCTTATGCAACAAACTTGGGGCAACTATACTTTATCTTAGGCCTTAGGACCAAACTGTGGCGTTGCGCAGGAAAATTTCTCAGAGATCTATTCCCAAAAACCAAATTGCTCCACAGAGCTTTGCAGGCTGTTTCAGACGAAAAACAAAAGCTCCCAGAAAACTACTTCCTTGGCTTACAATTGCACCAATAACATACTCCAGATTGCGAATGACAAGTATTACAACAGCCACACACAACAACAACAAACAATTATACGTATTATAAAATCACGGAATATAGCGCCCTATCGATAGTTTATCAGCACCGGCCTTGTGTTTATCTGAGCACTGCTCATCTGTTCACGTGGGCCTGATTGTTTCAAGAGCATCCACCTAACTGCTAACTCGAACTGAAGGCAAATAGGCTTGTAGGTTGAGAATTATGATATGTAAATTGGGGATGATGAATTTCAGAATTAGCATATTATGAAGTAACACCTTCGTGTCCTAATTGGGGTGCATTGCAGAGGATGAAAGTTAACCACCAAAATTTGAAAAGTGACAGTTTGTTTATATTGGAATTACCCTAGAAAAACAGTAATTGATTTAATATTTTTTGGAAAAGGACTTAACAAAATAATTGTAAATACGTGGTTTATGGTCGCATGTTACAGTCGAAGGTAAACTATCCAATCAATCTGCCTAGCCTTTTCGCAACTATGTTGGGGTCGGCTTCCAGTCTAACCGGATGCAGCTGAATACCGTATTTTACATGGAGCGACTGCCTGTCTGACCTTCGCAACCCAGTAACTGGTAATACGATACCCCCTGGTAAGACTGGTTGTCAGACTTTCGGGCTTCGGACGACCCGTAAAGACTGTCAAAGATCCACGAATGACAGCCGGGACCAACGGCTTACGTGCTAATAGCACCTGCGACTCAGCAGCCTACTGCTGGGATGTATTTGTTTTACAATTTACAAGACGTTATTAAATGAAAGATATCGATAAAAATCGCTAGAATGTTTATTAATTACACATACTTACGTACATACGAAATTTGTTTTATCGGTATCTTTCATTTAATAACGTCCTATAAAACAAAAACATCCCAGCAGTAGGCTGCTGAGTCGCAGGTGCTATTCGGACGGGTGCTCTAAGTGGACTACTTCTTTTAATAGTGTTCTATTTAAGGTTTTCAAAGGAAAACTCGTGCGATACTTGACCATATTGCACTCAATAATATCTTTGGCATCAAATAAATAAAGTCGCAATCAACATCGTAAACATTTCTATCAAGTTTTATAGTAACGATATTTCTTAAGACAGATTTAGCTTTACCTTTCAAAACTGGGTTTGTGAACAAAACATTGTGATTGTCATCTATTTCTTGTGATTTTGTTGAGATAGTCGATGCATCTATAAATGATTTAACAGAACTTTTGTTTCCATCTTGCGTCAAAAGGAGTTTCTTCCCTTGCATGGCTCTCTCAACTTTGAACCATCCTTCAACATGTGCTGAGTTTATCGTTCTCTAAATCTAGTAATATAATGTAACATATATCGACCATGCACTAGTTTTAGCTTCTTCACTATCACTATCGTCTACAACCACCTACATCACATCAAATCTTTTTAATTCAAATCCCGGTTCACAAGACAATTAAATCTAGCCATATGTAGGAGCTCTAGGCTTATTGCCTTGGCAATGTGCACGCAGCGCTGGCCTGCGCTCTGCGGTCTTAAACCATAAAACATGTGTAGCTATAACGTTGAGCGCTCATACTGTACCTACCGCTTCCTGCTTCTACACCATTCATTGAGCCATTCCAGGAATCTTCTCCAAGTTGCTTGAATTTTAACAAGATTTAGTTAAGAAAATTATATTTTCTATTACTAAAGTGATGTGCCGCTGATTTTTCATTAACCTTTTCATTGGCAGTTTCTGGATATCAGATTTATTTTTGTTTTTAGGAGCCTATGTGCTTTTATATTAAGACACAAAGTCTATAATTGTTCAAAACTTTCTTTGCTTTAAGATTTCTTATTGGTGTACATTTAAAAACACATTTAGCTATCAATCTAAGCGATACAATCCACCTTTGCGCGTGCCATTTGCTTCGACCAATTATAGGCAAAATTCGTACATTGTGCGTGCAAGCAGAAATTTAAACAGGCTTTGTAAACAGTACGATATAGATCCATTTATAACTAGTGTGTCGTCAGTCAGGAAGTGCTTAAGCCATAACTTTTTCATTTAGTAAATTTTGTTATGATGGTTGCTATGCAATGCGAGCAACATAGTAATTATGCTGTAGTACATAGTAACTCGTGAGTGTCCTTTGAATTTGTGTCTTTTTTTTTTCTGTTTCTTATAAGTGGAGACCTGTAATTGGCTTTCAGGCTATTGTGCTGTCCTTGTTCTGTTTGTTTTAGCTGTAAGTCTCCCGTGTTATTTAAATAAATAAAAAAATAAATAAATAAATACTTTTTGCCAACTGTTATCTCGTCATTAACTAATCATACGTTTCTTACTATAAAAAGAGTAATGTTTTACATCAGCTAAAAACTTCGAAATCATTCGACTTCGCGTGTCATCCTCCAAGCCATCATTAAGATTCGGTACAATTGCAGCTGAAACCCAATCTCACGCGATAACGACGCTTACGTAAAAGACATTAAGATTTAAACTCGACTGCAAAATTTAATTTATACTTTCGAGTAATGGTTGCAAGCAAACGATGGAATCACATGTACATTTATAATGGTGAAATTGCTTTCTCTTGTTAACAATAACTTTTATTTTTTAATTTAGTTAGCTCATCTATTGCGAAATGGGGGTCTTTGGCACACGAATGTTCGTGTGTAGCGATATTTTGGAGCTGATTTTCGCTTTTTTCATTTGATATATGAATTATATTGGATGGTTTTAGAAGATTTGCTAGAGGATATAGCTGTTAAAAACTATGTACAGGATAAGTTATACATTGTTTGAGATTAGTTGGTTGATTACTTCGTAAAGTATCTTTATCATCATAATACATAAACATCGTATAAGGGCAGGAGGATGCCTGCATTTGTTTGAAGTCAACGCAGCATCCATTTCTTCCAAACATCTCTACCAGCCCTCATCTCAGTAGTCAACGTTCTCTCATTCAACATCAAAGTATTTTCCCCTTTCTTGCTTTATAAAGTATGTAAAGTAAAAAGCCTTAAATATGAATTATTTTTAACTGCTTTGATCTATAATCTCCCAGCCATCTATTACCTTATTCGTAACGTATTTCAAAACGCTTTCTAGCGAAGTGTCCGTTCAGTTAATTTTAAATTAATATCGAGGCTCGATCGAAAGGACAAGGGAATGGCGCATTAGCAATAAATAACGAATGCAATTCGAACATTTTCAGTAGCATTCACAAGATAGCGATAAATCATTGCGCTTGTGCCGACTTGCTTCCGCATAGACGTGCGCACGCGACGCGCAGAGAGTGAAAGTAGGATTTCAAATGGACGTCACCGCGATTACGTAGACGACGAGGTTACTTTTTAATATTATAATTTTAAGAAGTTTTTGTTTACCCAAGTTAATGAAAATGAAGACTGTCTCGTTAAAAAGGGTCTGGACTCTGGAGTTAATCCACATACTTCTGCGGTCAAGTCTCATTGGTTAGTAGTTCGGGTCTTCACAACATGGACTCTCCAAGTCATAAATATAGCCAAATTACTGTTCAATAGACTCGTACACTAATAGATTTGATTGTAGAGTATAATATTTTAATGATATCGTAGCACTTATTGCCATAGATACAATTTAGTTCCCTAATGGATAAGCTCTATCAAGTGGCACTACCCACTACGTAGAGTATTTTTAAAGCCCGTGTACCATATAGGTTATTGGTCTATGGCCCAAAACGATTTTAGCTTTATCTTTTATTATTCCAAGAGCAGTGTTTAAACAATGATAAAACGCATTTCTTACTATAGTAGTTTCCGAAAATACTGCTGATTTTTTCCCAAGAATAGAAGAATCGTGTAGGTTTAATTTTAATGGCATCGACCGAGTTCAATGGTCTGATGATGGGCATAAAACTTTTATTCAGCGAATCCCATGGGCTATAAATATTCGTGTTTCGTTTCGTACATTGATGGCCGGAAGCATGTTTTGTGGGAAACTCATGTTTGGAATCATTTAAACAATACTATTAGGCAAGGAAATGGCTGTGAGCAGCGTATGTTTATCTTTTGGAACACACTTAATGAGTCAATTGACAACATATCTAGTACTTAGTTTTTAATTAGCTGTCTTCATAACTTTCAGCTCAACACGTGTGGAAACATCTCCCAAGAAAGTTCTATCATTTACACATATTAAACCTCATCTCTGTTCCACAGATTTTCTTTCTCTCCTTCCACCATTGTTACATTAATTCCCACATGAATATTTATTTGCTTTTTGTAACGTTGTCTACAAAAACAGAACTTTTGTTCAACTAATGTGGCTAAATATAATTAGTTGTTTGTTTTGTCGGACACGAGGGTAACGAACTATATTTTGGTTGCTCGCTATCATGGCGAACTGGTGACCTTTAGTGAGAAACAATAGTTATAGTCAATGCTTCGTCTAATATTGGGAAGATGAAAGATGTTTTGGCTCAGATGTCGGTAATTGGTAGTTGGGTCCACTGCTGATCATTTTGAGATTTGAGTAGGCTGTGGGTGAGTGCAATGGCAAGTAGGTTCCTATGAGAGTTTGACTTATTTCTTAGATCATTAATATTTTTGCTAAAGGTTGTGTGTTCACTGTTTTCAATATAATATTTTGTTTTCATCTTACCTTTTATTGAATCAATCAACGTATCGATCTATCAACCCACAGTAACAAAATTTACTTTTAAAAATTCGCTTCTATGAGGCTAGAATCAGAATATATTGTAATTCCATGCATGTATGCATTTTAATACCTTTCACTTACGTGCACAGTTCATCCTTTACATTTTTAATGCAAAACAAAGTTGTAGACCCGGCATTTTATTGTAAATACTTGCGATTTCAACTAGAATTTAGATTCATATGATTAAAAATCTCAATCTAAAACAATTGACCTTCGTTTGGCATGTTTATTTTGTTCTACCATCGCCCACCGGCCGCAATTTCTTTTTTTAACGCGTGTAATAAAATAAATAAACTCGGACAGTCCTAATTCTAATCTAACGGCGCCAAGGTTTGCGAATTTTTCTCCAATACATTCGTTTCCTTGACACACATTGCGTTGATGCGCCCGCGCAGCCGCGACGCGCGTAAAAATGGCCGCGGATAAAAACTAGCCTTTGAATCATTGTCTGATAAATTCGTCGGTTTTAAAGTTTTCAGTTAGTGTAAATAATGGATTATGAATTGATTGTTTGTTGAAGTGAGATTTAAGCAGCACAACTATAATGTTAAATTTTTTGATAAACATGACTCCATCTTTTATTTTGCTGTCGATTTTCAGAAGCCTATGAGTCCAATTTATTTTTAGTTTCAGTATAGTCTAGACACACAAATCAAATCAAAACCGACACAAACCTCTCTAAACAGTGTATACCATTCTTTTCAAATACTGAGCTTTTGTTTACAGTTAGCTACAAGGCAGAGCGACTCAAACTCTGGAAAAGCAAAAACCAACTTCTTGAACACCGTATTTCATATCATTTACATTTCTGGAAGCATCTCTCTCCAAACCCAGGCGGGAAGAAAGTTGGTTGCCATGGGAACAAGCGACCTTGGCGCCAAAATGTCCCAATTCCAACTATTTCGCTTGAGAGTGGGACTTGGCGCCAATTTGTTTTATTGTTTTTTTTTGCGATAAATGTCGGTATGTAGGGCGCAGGGTCGAGGCGTTAATCGAACAGCTTTAGTATATTTTTAATGTGTGCCCTATTTTCGTTGTTGTATAAAATGTATGATACACTTTTAAGTCTCCAAGGATCCTAGCAACCTGGAAAAAGATGTTTTTTTTTGTTGGTAATATTCGAATTGACGATGTTTTGCGTTTACCAGTTTTTTGTCAAAACTGTGTGCTTTCTTCTCGTGTGTGTCTGGTGTGTTATTTCCATAATGACACTGACTTTAGGATTGGTTGTACTCTGGGTCACTTAAGAAAGGATGGGCAATTTTTACTGAAACCATGTTTTCTTACATTTTTCATGTTTTCTTCATCAAACTTCCTTAGAGCTATGAAAAATTGCTCTTTCAGGCAAAGGGCCGCAGAAAATCTTATAGCTACGAGTATCTATATCAACTATTTAATTTATGTATTATATCTAGGTACTAGATATCAGCTGATAAATATCCACGATATCGTTGTACCGCCATAGTATTCCGCTCATAAATTACCGATTACGATATGATTTTGCGATCACGTGATGTAGGTATCGTGCCTATGGCGGTGATGGGAAAACACCAGCGTTAAAGATAGGGAAGACTGAAAAAAAAATCGACTTTCAAAATTTTACACACCACCACCTCACCAAAATTATCAAAGGGCGTGTCAGACTCTTACTGACTAAAACCCACCCGTGTTCCTTCGGTTGCCCTGTTGCCGGGGGCCACGATTTCCCTATCGGTTTTCTTCGCACCCCCGGCAGACATCGGCCCTAGCGGACTCCGTCAATTCTGCTGACATCTCTTTGTGGCGCGCGTGGAACACAACGCGCCGTCGACCCGGGCCTGGTCCTTATCGGACGGCGAGCTACCCATTGCTCACCGTCCGCAAGCCCGCGCCTACGGTGGCCGGAAATCGGCTCGCGATTCCCGACGCCCAGGGCGTCTCATCCTGCGGCGGTTAGGGGCGCGAGGGCGCGAAATTTGTCTCTCCCTCACGCGTTCCGTCTCCTCCTTCGCGAGCATTACCGCTTCGCAGAAGGAGGTGACGGCCTGCCATTTCCTCTCGCTCCGTACCATGGCCTGAACCAGGGCCGGACGCGAGAGATCAGCGCCTCCGATGGCCTACACGAGGACACGGCGATGCTTCGCCCAAGCCGGGCAGACCTCCACCGTGTCCTCCAGGCGATCCACACAATGGTGATACCCGGGCGTTTCCTCCCGCTTTATCCTGAACAGGAACCTCCCGAAACAGCCGTGTCCGGTGAGGACCTGCGTCAGATGGAAGGTGAGGACGCCGTGGCGCCTCTCAAGCCACTCCTCAAAGGCCAGTGACCCTCCTGGAGTCAACTTGCAATATGTATGGGCGGCATGGTGTATGAGCTCTACGAAAAATGGTTGAAGTCGAAAGTGTTAATATATGTCTTGCTAATTATTCAATGTGAGCCACTGTATAAAGAAGCAAATAAAATAATGCTCGAAAGTTTGTCACTCGTCCTACGGTATAATATTAACCGCTACAAAAACAAAACTTTGAAAAATACCCTAAACTCAAAGAAAAAGTAAAAAAAAAGTGCTCTTTTGTTTTTTGTTATATTGTTCGTTTTTTTATGTTTCACTTGCAACCCTATGTAAAGGGTTGTCATTACCCACCGACTATTTTATTCTTTATGGCTTGTTTAATGGCGGTCGTAAAATTTTGCCGTAATAAATACTCTTTGGTTACGACATGCAAGCTACAATGTTAAAAAATGTTTTCTATCAATACTCCATCGTAAAGGGTTTGTTTTATTATCTGTGGACAGAATAAAATAATGGTAAGTTTTATAGTCTATATTTCATTACTGTAGCCATAAAAACAAAGTGAAGAAGAAAACATGTTTAGGAAGAAGGATCTACATTTTGTTAGTCTTAATTAATTTTGAGCAAACCTAAACAGTTTGGAAAATTAATTAATTTTGTGTTTAATTATTTTTATATTACAATTCCTAGTTTACCATAATTTAGCACCAAGCATCCGGCCGTTGAGAGAATCCATTCTTGACACCCGTCAGTTCATACTAACGAAAATGTGTTTTGCGAATTTGATCCTTATTACTACTAAAAATTGTCCAATTGACAGGTGTCAGGAATGTATTCTCTCGACGGCGACGGCCGGTAGGTAGGTACTCGCAGAAACCTTACTAATTTCAGTTTACCTCGACTAGATCATAATCCTGTAGATGTAGGTAGTAACTCTATTGCTATATCGTGGACAAGGCGCTTTATATTTATTTAAGTATTTAATAGAATTGTGCAATCCATATCAAATTATATTCAATGTTTATTTATAAGTTCCTAAGTAAGTAGATTGTTTGTGCTTCTACTTCAACTTCTACTGCTGAATCTTTGTTATAAGTATATTATTTTCATTGGTGTTTTTCTCAGAACGGAGCACAATTTGGAGAAAAATAAGAATGAATTTAACGAATAAATCTAAATAAATCATTCGAAACTTGTTTTGATTATATTGCCAAATATTTATGCACCACTAAAAATATTTATGACACCAGTGCACACTGTACAGTAAGAATGTATTGTAGAATCAACAAAAAAATAGGCACAAGGAAAAGCGTGAGTAAATCTATTATATTCTGCAGACCATTTGCGAAAAACAGAGAAAGTGGTCGTACTCATAGTGTTACGTATTCGCGCGCTGACAGTAAAAAAACAAACGTCAGTCGATACGCGCGAAACGCTCGTCAACCTTCGGCGGATTTCGGCTGCCATCGGCGCAAAAATGTCGCGATGCGCAACCACAATAACCAGATCTGTGCATCTCCCTGCAAACCTACGTCGCGAGCACCCGAGGGGAGGCCAGTTCCACTATCTCGGAGGCCACCATTCGCTGGTCCGCGGACATCCGCGCCTGTCTCAACGACCTTGGCCTAGTTTGATAGTGGGCTCTAGCCCGCTTTGCAGCTGTTACACAGATAGCTCTGATAATTCACTTCCTAATGGACTTTTTATTTGTTATCAGCGAAGATTACAATAAATGTACTATGGTTGTGATGTCATTATTGAAGTTTGATGGCTTTTACATAAGTAATTATAACATTATCGTTTGCAATTCCTTAGAGCATGGACAGACATACGAATTTTATTGTAAGTAGGTGATAAAATCGTCTGGCCCGGAGCAAAGCAGTTTGATTTATGACCCCTTTTTACAGTTGATGTTCTTGTATTCATATTTCATTGCATTTCACTGCAAAAAAATACAGAATGCATCAATCTTTTCAGAAAACTTTAAAATACTTTCTTTTTTAAGGACAGGCAAAAGTTACTATAGTTTCCTGTCTGTTGATCTGTTCATAGACGACATGTTTCCAAAGTTTCAGGTGCCTAAAGGGGCAAACGAAGGACAGACAACATTACTCATTTTGATTTATGATCGATAGCGCATTTTGTTGTTCTCGAAAATAAACAATGTGGCTGCTGAGCTTTTTGTCCTACGCCCTGTTACAGATTTCGGCGTTCGTGCTTTCAATATTGAACTTTTTTGTTAAAGATTTTAACTAAATATTAGGGTTCTGCGAAAACTTGGCTATATTTTACACATTTTTAAAACAAATCTGTCAAGGCCGATCTGCAAGTAATGACTAGATACATCTATCTCTTTCCCACGTCCTATTCGTTGTTTCATCATTCGGCACTGCTAAAACCATTCATTCATTAATTGAGTGTGCAATGAATTTCGGGGACATCCATGACCTACTTTAGCATATAGAGTAGCTATGGCTTTATAAGACAACGTCAATGCCATGTGTACGGCGTAAAAGAAAAAGAAAATAAAGAATGACTTTTCCGCGGGGGAAAATAAGTCGGCCATTTTTCCTTATAAATAATGGCGGGGAAATTAGCAAAAGTTTTAGGGATTTTTGATCAAAATGAGTTGTTAATTCTTAATCAATATTTGGGGTTAAGACTCGATCCATTTAAATAGGAAAATAAATTATTAGCAAGTAGCTAACTTACCAAACCAGACCTTGCGTACCAGATTTATGAACGTAAACGGAGCGAGAGGAGTATGTAAGGATCGTAGCAGGTGGCGTTTGGTAGTTTTTGACTAATTCCATCGGAAGAAGGCGTGAGTCTATGTTGGTATGTGTGACCTAACCTAACTTATATCATTGTGGTACAAAATAGATTTTACCAAGACAAACTTACGTTTCTCTATGTTAAGTTTGACTCGACAATTCAAAGCCTTACCCCAACATCTACATACAAACCTGAATTCGGCATTGACACATAGACAATCATTAGTAGGTAACAATTGTGATAGTGAAGGCGAGAGAGAGACAGAAATATCGTTCATTCGTTCTATTTCTGTCCCCCCTCTTGTATTATTTGTAAATAATTTCCTGGTACCAAAATAAAAGCCTTGACTAGACTATTTAAATAGACGATAGGTTTTATTAGTTAGTTTCCTGCGGCCTCTGGTATTAATTGTGCATTATTGTCAATTATAAAATGAAATTTTAATTTTAATGAGTGGGTGCACCAACAGCAGTCCATAATAGAAACAAAATCTGTCAATGGATGACGTAGTAAAGCGACGTATATGTAAAGAATTGAGAGACAAATACATATTCATTTTAATTTCACTTTTATTATTTTATTTAAATAAGCTTTTGTTATTGTGATTAGGATAATATAGTCAATAGAATGTGGGTTCCAGGAAATAGACTGAACAAAACCATATTGTTGGCAGAGTTACCATGGACACTCGAAAAAAAACAATAGGATTCTTGTTAAGTATTGTTTTAGGCCGAAAACAAGACAGGCGAGCATAGAAAAAAAAATTGGCACGATCCCCACTTGACGTAAAGTAGGCACCTATAATTATTGTAAATAGACATATAAAATTACATGAGACAACATTGTAAATTTTAATTGAACATTTAATTAAACAAATGGTACTAACTAGTTGTTATGTCATGCTCTATGGTCACTACTATAAAATTATTTCTTATTAGACATCCCTAATTTAACCAGTCGAGTATCCTGCTTATTTTCTTTTTATGCTCAGTGTAATTAAAATGTCGTAGCTAATAAATAGCTTCAGCTATACACAGGAAAAATTATCGAATTACTCATAGCTCGAGTATTTGGCAGCAAAGTTAAGTCCATACTCACATCGGGAATCCACCAGCCCACTCGGTTGAGTCCCCCACTCCACTGCGTGTGCGCCGACCTTACCTACGTACACGTCTACATTAAGAAACCTTGATCTCTACCTATTACTGAAAAATGTTGCATTAAAAACACCCAAGTTATTGTCTTGCACTACACGCGTATACCACACAATTAACAACTCTATGTTAACACAGATAGAGTCTAAATTTATTAATTATTCCTTTTCGTGGACCTTGATGGCTGGCCTTGCCTCTATCTGGCGTCCGCTCTTTCCGCCTTCGCCGAATCAATTTAAACATTATTATTTTTATTGAGATATTTAAAAATACCTTTGAATTTTTTTCTTTAAATTATTTTTAGATTTTGTTAATTAAACCCCAGTTTGCATGAGCTTGTACTAACTATAATTTGAGGCAAAAACAAAATTGGGTTCAGTTTTAAAAGTTACTGAATACTGCAGTGTCTTGGCCTTGTGCTAATAAAAAGGCACTGGGGGCATCAAAAAAATATAACCCCTGTAAAAACTTGCACTATTTCTTCACCGTCAACTTGTGATTGAGTCACTCGATACTTACACTATAATCCCATATCCATAGGATTAAGGTCATCTATAAATACCGACTTACTAAAACGACCTATTTAGTAAACGAAAAAAGGCGGGCGAAAATTCGTGGTCGAAACATGCTCGCGCGCACACACCGGCACAGCCGACGTAATCACTAAAAGTGTGTCATGATCACTGGGTTAAGTTTAAACGTTTCAACTGAAGGTTTTTATACAGTGGCGTGGCGTGGCGTGGCTCACACCGTCACACGTCACCACCATGCAAGGCTTAAGGTCAGTTTTTCGCAACTTCACACCATCATGCGAATTGTCTCCTTCGGAGTTTAGAGTGTCAAAATCAAGGCTGTAATGGTTATAAAATGGATTGTAGAACGTGAAACAGCAGGCTAGATGATGCTGAGCTCGAATTTAGGTCGATCTAATTCGCAAATAGGTTATCGCCTGGGATAAAAATAAAGGTGTATAAATTGTTTAGTCGAAACACCTGTCATCATGCCCTGATCTAGTTTTTTGCGAGAAACTATTTAAGTACGCTACATGTCCCCAAGAATCTGCAACAAATTATGTAACCTAGGGGCTGCTGAAGAGGACACTTTGTGTAGTACTATAAGCCACGATCATTGGATTAGATTAATTACCTTGAGGCGCCACGTGATGCGCCCACGCTCACACTGGGGCGCCTCCAATATTTTTATCCGCGTAAACAAATCCGCATTATAAGTTATTTTAGTTCGAGTGTCTCCAAAATTACTGAACTCATTTTGATATAGTTTCGCGATTACGCACGCTGTAGTAAAGTATTTTTATTTATTGGCAAGGTTTTTGATACACGTCGACTGTCAGATTTAATTTATAAACAGCTATTATTTCTTTAAATTATTTAGACTGGCTCTTTAGTTGTTCGTAAGCTACTGCTGAGCATGGAGTTCTGGGTTCGATTCTCAGGTCGGGCAAAGTGTTATTGGGTTTTTCTATCTGGATTTTTTCAGTAGCAGCCAGGAGTCAGGATTTGTGCCTGGTTGATGGCAATAGGCCCGCCCCCTATTACATGGGACTTATACATAACTGGTGAAGTTTGGGTACCCTGCCTGGGTTGGAAAAAAAAAAGATTTGATTATAATGCACGATTTAAAAAAAAACTTATTAACCACGATTTTTTATTTATCATACAGTTTAACTATATTTCTACGTAAAACGGAATGGCCCTTGGGTGTCAGAGAAAACGGGAATCCGCGCGCAGTATTTTGTAAACTTTTCACGCAGTATTATGCAATTATCATAGTAAATTAAGAAACCGACTGGGAATTGAAAAGGCTGGATAACTAGTTTTTATTTGTTCAAGCAAATAAAAACTAGTTATCCAGCCTTTCCAATAAATATAATAATCTTAATGATATTGATTTATTTTACCTAGTCTTTAACATATAATTTCTAAATCAGTTTTTTATGTTGATTTCTATGAAAGAAAGTAAAATTAAACACATTTGATTAAATCATTGATTTTTATTGAAAAATTCATTTGATTTAAATCAAAATGATTTAATCGTGCCAACCCTGACTATAGGTACACCTCTGCCTAACCCTTAGGGGAATACAGGCGTGATGTTATGTTATTATTTAGATTTCTTTATTTCCTATTTATTTCATAAGGCTCACATGTTTGATTTGAATAAAAAGGCCTTGTAACTTTATATCAAGATTGCGTTCTTTGGTGCATCGAAATCGCGCGATCTAATTAGGCATCAGTCGGACTGGTCTTAAAAAGGTCATTGGAATATTGTAATATTGTCTGTAATTAGTATTAAATGAGCCGTTCTTTATATTTATAAAAATGGCTCATTTAATACCTTCTTCGAGTCTTTAATTTTCAGATTAGTCGTATATATTACAACATCTGGGATATTGTAAATTCTGGAAACATTATAAAGAGAAGTATTATCGGTCACATTAAAACAAGAAATAAATGACAAAGTAAAAATCATGAAACTTTGCTAGTAATTTCTTCGTACTAAAATAAATTACTATAAGGATGGCATAAATGACTCATCGTAATACTATGAACCGGTGTATCGCTGCACTTGCACAAAGTACGATAATTTAGGGCGTGTTGCGACAGCCGCTGCGTCTGCGCATATGACCGTTTTGATTTTAAACAATAACTGGTCGATTGCACAACATGCCCTAGATACTCGCTAATGTATTTGTTTGATTAATTATTTAATTATGATGGTCTGTTCGGCTTTACAACATGTATAAATAATTACCTAAAGAGCGAGCAAGTTAAATGTATAATTAAAGAGTTTGTGAAACATAATATACAGTTTGGTATTAATATACCAACATAGTTTTAAAAAAGAAACGGATATACCTAGTATCTGGCATAGACATTCTCTTTATAAAAAAAAAAAACAACATAAACAAAACAAAAAACAAAAAAAAATACGCATTGCTTCGTTTCTATCAAAATAATCTCTCCAATACGTCATCATATATGTAATACCACCAAGGATTTTTCAGATCATCTTTTAGTCCTATTAATGGTAATCTGCTAATGACTCCACACAAACGATGTGTAGAATGTATATCTACGAGTGTCACGCACGTATAGCGCGGTAAACACGGCCATACATTATTTATCTGCTCAAACTGACGGCCTTGGTCCAATTCGGGCATGTCGGCAGATAATATAATTGGTTGTCCTAATTCCCTTGAATGTCAACTGATGTGTCTTTAAGTGGCGAGGGGTTTAAGTTGGGGTGAAACTTGGAAGTGTCCAGGTTACAATATTGTTATATCAAGTTCTGTGGATGTTCTCCACTGTTATTAATAGTTCAGCTTCATTCGATATTATTTACTTTTGTAATAATAATATGCCTTCCATCACGACACATACACTTTAAACGTTCTGACTTCACAGTTAGGTACCTACCGGGTAAATTCTAATAAATATTTTAGCTAGAGGAGAATTTGGATCCTTCTGAAATCGCCAGGCAGAAGATTAACTACTGAAACACAGTCTTCTATAAAAATATAGTCCTGGAAAGTGTGTCCAAATCTATCAAATGTTTTATAACAAAGTAATTAGCAGCATTAAAATAATGAACATTCGCGAAACTTAATCGCCACATCAGTACATGTTATTGAGGGAAAGGGGTCAGTGGAGCACATAGACCAACAATTTGTCACTTCTATGTATTGTTGCGATATTTTGTTCAACATAACTGTCAATTTACATAACAAAAAATAGTTTGTATTGTAGTACTACTTATGGTAAATTAGAATGACTTGTCATGTGTAAAAACGATCGAGAGCGTATTTTTTACCTGGAGGAAATAATGGGCTGGAGTTAGTTAATATTTTTTCATCAACATCATCCACAGCCCGACTTCACTCTTCCCACTGCTGGGCATACCTAAGCCTGTCTTTGCTTGTGCCAAACTCTACGCAATATTTTTTTGCCTTTGGTAAGTTAAGCTTCCTCTATAAAGTTTTGAATTGTAGGGGAAGAAATTAGGCACTTTAAAAAAGAATTTTCAGGCATTCCATTATTTTTCTTTTATGATCCCATACCACTTACAATAAAGACTGATTCTCTTCCTGATGATATGTCACTCTTCCCAATGCAGTCCTGATCTTCTGTTACAAGCATTCGTTTTGTAATTAAGTCATTTGATGGTAAGTGATGATCAGGCCGAAGGTGGAAGCGAGCTTCATCCGGAATCCTCAACCACAGAGGAACTGGCTATCTTACCTCTAACTGCCGAAACACAACAATGCTGTTAACATTGTTGTTATGGCGACAGACGAATATAAGATGGTGGTCGCTAGCCAGGCGGACTTAGAACAAGCTCTACCACCAACCAAACCGAGCAGAGAATTTTGCCACCACAGGGAATCGAACCCGGGACCTCTGGGTCTGAGACAGATAGTCTAGTAGTTAGATGACTTGTCTCAGACCCAGAAGTCCCGGGTTTTTGGACTAACGCGTCCCTAAACTATTCTTAGACCGAGAACTGAATACGCAGAGGAAAATATAGGATGAGCATGTCGTTATGACGTTAGACGTTGTTGTGATACCTTGAAATCTATGCATTTATCTTCAGCACACGTGTTACACTTATCAAGAAAACATACAACAATACTACAACGCAGCTAAAATTTGTATATAAAACAACAATAATATCTAGAGAATACACGATGCATGGATGGCCTTCCCGGTACCTGTAAACATTTTGGCAAAATATATTTACACAGGTGACGGTTTTATTGAGACTTAATATTATATGACGTCACTTGTTTGTTCAACGCATTGAGAAAATTGGTAAAAATATCGCTGCCACATTGAGCTGTGAAACATGGAAAATTAACTCTTGTTCCATTGTTTGGAAATTGCACACGTGCTCGGCACATGCTTGGTTGAATATTTTATTTCAGCATCAAAATTTAAATTCGATGACCGAAGGCTTTATTACTAGGCAGGTAGTTGATTTTCCTTCTCTAAATTAAATTGGCGACAAATGCTAGATCCGTCACAAAGTCTTCATATTTCCCACGCCAACAAAAACAGCCCTTTCATCACTGAAGGAAATATCAAACACATTCGTTTTGATCACGACGCGACGCACGCGCACGGAATCCGGTAGTTATCACTGCAAACATCCAGCTAGACAGGGACGTATAGATACAGATAGAGACAAGTGTGAGCGAGAGAGAAGCAAGGTTACCCTCAGGGCCGGGCATCACGAGCCGCAGTTATCGATGCAAGTACTATCGAGTATCGAATCTACTGTTTATCTGTGAATCGTGTTAATGACATTAAAAATTGGGTTTCAGAGAACGATTTCGAGGTTAGAAAGATAACTTAAACTGCAATTAAATGTATGTGTTGTAGATTATATGTAGTTAGCCTTGTAATATCAGATATCGGTCAGGCAATATTGTGGTAGTCTCGAAAACCATCATGCTGTTTCCTAATATTTGTTTTTATCATAGCATAATGTGCAAAAAATCTATGTCAATTAATACAAAGTTAGTGTAGCCTTTAAGTTGTGACCTTAGCATTGACTTAATAACTTATTTCACAATCTAAGTAAATCGCAATAGTTAGTCTAGTGTGAATCGCTGAGTGCGATTTTCGCAATTTTACAAACTCCATTGCACTAGTTGTAACTACATAATGTGTGTACTTTGCGAAATTTATTTGATTGTACCGAATTGCAATGTTTGATATTTATGTAGAATTGAATTTAGTCCACAGCACTGAACCATTTTTCCCGAGTCATCGTTTGTTTCTTTTTCAATTGGTTTGTTCTCGTTTTTTTGTATCATAAAGATGGATTTATTAAGAGCTGTTCGGGACATTTATAGATGGTTACGTATGATTGCGCCACGCTATTTGGCAACCTATCGTAAACGTAATTTGCGCTGGCGACTGATCTCACACAAGTGACTTATGTTGAATAATCAGAGACAATGAGTAACTTGGGAACTTAATACACTTACTATATTAAAACCAACATATTAAAGTTATTTGGTATTTTTATTATTTTATAAGATTGGTTTTACGTCGATGAATTAACAAACACCGCCTTGGATTAAGATCTTTTGATGAAGATTTTTTGTATCTGGCAACACTGCTCTATAAACTGCATTTACCGATTAGCCAACTTTTAATTTGTTATTAAAATATACTAAAGTCAAACAAATTGGCCATGGATACTTGGATCGCCGTTTAAAACCAACCTTCGTGTGTGGGTACCCTTTAATCAAATCAAGTTAACTAATACACAAAATCACTTAATAACATAGTAGAACGTAATATTTAATCTTAACTAGCGTGGGTACATTCTTGTTGACATGTAACTTATTTCATTGACTATTTATAGCAACTTGATATAGGGATGTGATTCATGTCATTATGACAAACGTGGCCGACGTGGTTACGACACTGGCGCCAAAATGTTTGCTTAGATAAAATCATTCTGTAAATAAATATGAATCTGGGAATTCTAGATGATTAATAAAAATTCAAATATCACTTATTTTCTCCTCCAAGGTCGGAAAATTAAAAAATATTTATTTATCAGTGACGATACTGACGTTTCCCGCGATGAGTTCGAAGTTTAAAAATTTGATTTGATGCGTGACTCCTTCCACGTAAACAGGTGTACACACAAGAATACGATTACCGAAAAGCCCAGTGACCCCGCCAAAAGCGCCAAATAAGGCCACAAAACGTGCAGACATATCCCCGCGGCAGTGAGGCCACTCGCTGACATAGACCTAGATATTGTGACATTGGCACTACATTCAAGCGCTGAGGTCGCGCGTTGCCAGTTTAAAAATAAAACGCGCGCGCTCTGACGTTTGTGATTTTTGACAGATAGAGTGCGGAATTTGAATTTTGAATTTGGAACGATGGGTTCTGGAAGTGTTTGATCTTGGAGTTTTGGAATGTCAAGGATGATCATTTTGAGGTAAATATAGTTCTACATTATTTATAGTATTTAAAGTAGAATTGTATCATGCTACAAAAATCTGGGTCATCGACTACTCATGAATCTTTCAAGGGCTAGTTCAAGAAGTAAACATCCTTCATTTTACTAAGAATTTGATTCAATCCAGAATAATATATACCTACGTAGCGAATAAATTTTATTATTTTTGCATAAAACTACACAAAAATAAATAGCTACATTGTACAAATTAAGAAAAAGAAGTCACAGTACACGTAGACTAGGAAGACACCATCAGCCGTAAATTAAAGATGTTGTTTTAACTTCATTCAATTATTCGAAATAACAAAAATACAATTTATTTTGACACACGTCAAGGTAATACTATAGAACGTAATCGGTGACCCTCGTAAGGTCTTCGTTATGTAAGCGGAGGTCCGTGAGACGTGCCAGTTACGTCATATGCCTGACTGCGAGGCGTTTTCCTACACGACACACAGCGCATTCTAGGTGATAAGGTATGTAGCTAAAAGGATTTCGTGCAAGTTTGATAATTTATGTAGGTCAGTTCTTATTTTCTGGGACAGGATATGGCGTCGCCAAAATCAATTAATCGATCATCTTGGACTATCGCAGTCCATTGTTTCATAGCCCACAACTTGCATCAATTTTTCTGCCTTCCGTAACATGTCTGTCCCAGACGCCTAGCCAGTATAACCATGCAAAAAATGTATATCGTAGCTTTAAAGTAGTATCGAAATAAAGACATAACATTTCATTTTGATAGCACAAAACATCTGCTTCGCGAAACCGAGAAAGATATTTCTTCTATTACAACATATCGATTTATTATCAAATCAAAAGCGTTAATCACACATCAAATCACATAAAGTTAAACAACATAATAAACAGTAATAGAAGAAACCGAATAAATACATAATATGTTAGAATAAACACTATTAATGAAGAAAACGAAAGTGATTCGCTAGAAATTGTTGCTATTCCAACTTATAACTCTTTCACTTTCTATGATACATTCGGTCAGAGAAATGCATAACTTTTAACAGATTTACATCACTTCGGTCATTCGATTCTAACTGACTGGCTGGTTTAAAGCCCCATTTACACGGTACAAGATTATTGCAGCAACAAATGTCTTGCATCGTCTAAACACTGTTTAGATAGTGCAACTTTCATATGTCACTATCAAATAAATCGTTCCGTGTAAATCAGGTTCTATGGTCACAAGCGCAGCTATGGATGTTCTATGGTCCTGGTTGCGACCACGGTCAGGTTTTTGACTTTTTCCTGTATTTGTAGCAGGACAGTGTCTGGGTTTTTTTCCAGCCCAATGTCAATAAGCTTGTCTCCTACATTGAACAAATAACTTAACATGGTCTTCTGCAAACCTTCCCGAGTATGTTGTGTTGTCGATTTTGTTTCGTTCTCATAGTTATAGTCCGTGCAATCCACGAAGACGCGCCCCACTCCGCTCCGCGCCGTACTAGAGTTCAGCTTACAGTACAGTAATCGCGGAGTGGGGCGCGTCTTCGTGGATTGCACGGACTATACTGCTTACTTTTAAAACTGATTCTAGTACATAAGCAGCGGCAGTAGCCTGCTGCATTGAACAGCCGATCGATGGTTGTGCGAGGTTATTTTGGTGCTCTACTGAGATATCTTAGTTTAAATAATATATTACGTATACAAACTTGAAATAAGGTCACTATAATTCCAGGAAAATAAGTAATTCGTTACTAGAAATTGTATAAATATGAGTCAAACTCTTTGTAAGGATAACTGAATAATTTTCACACTCGGTTAATGATAAGTTTAACATTAAACAAGGATAATAGTCTGTCTTGCTGACAACTTTAAATGAAATATTAAAACTAATACTGTTTCCTTCAAAACTAAGTAGAATATTAATATAATGTCGAAAGTGTTCGTAGCTACGCTTGGGCGCCGTCGTAGCAGATACGTAGCGCTCTGCTACGCTTTCGTAGGCAGTTGCTACGAAACTACGCGTCGGAATTATCGTACGGAAGTAAAAAAATACTTAGATTTTTTTTTTCTTTTTATCTTGATATAATTAATTAATCTTTGTTTATTATTTACTATTTCTTTGTTTTATTTTATTAATGTTATTTATAATTTATAAATTTCGAAAGGCCTTTTCAAAGGTTCAATAGAATAGAATTACTTTATCTATGTAATGAGGCTATTATACTTATAAATGATATGAGAAATAATGGAATATACGATATTAAGTAACTATTAACTAATAAGCACCTACAATTTGTCAAATTGACGCTTTCGATCAATGTAATTTTCACTCCGAACACTTAAACTAAACGACACCTTCTATTTTATTTTATTCAATACAAGAAAATTAAAGAAATCTACACTTGACGTTTAATTTATCAAAATGTTCACGAAAACTATTCATAAAAAGTTCTCTTAGAGAATTTAACAAAACGCTTTCACAAAAAACGATCTTACATTCGATTTAATGGATGTTCCTGGGTTAGGGGCGTGGCAGGACGCGGCGGTACAGGACTACTAGCAGGTAATTTGTAGAAGGTCCATTAGGAAAATTATACTCGAGAAGGAGCCAAAAAAATTCAAAGAGTGTCCACGTAGTTTCATGCCCGGTCTTCTCCATAGGAACCTACTTTCTGACTGACCGACTCCTTGACAATCCAAAAGTGCCTGTAAATGGCTTAATTGTTCTTTTGTTTTGACTTTTTGAGCCAGAATTTGATCATTGCAGTCTCAAAGTTTGGCGTTGTCTATTAGCCAACCCTTTTGCGCTAGTGATGCTGCGGCCTGGTGGATGTAGGGCCTTCAGCTTGTTATTCCTCAAGAAAGCTCTATTTTTCATAGACTAAATATTGTAAAATATTTATTGTGTTGGTCAGTAGCAGAGATTTCCTTTACCAAGTAAAAAAAAAGGTTGAGAATTGAAGAATTTAAAAACATTTCTTTGAAACGTTTTTGATTGGCACAACAATTAAACACGGAGATGGATAGCTGACTGGTTTATTCAAATATGTGCATACCCACATTGCTGAATAATAAAAGCATACAAAAATACCTTCCATTTATAAGTACCTGATCCACTCGACATGCGTGTTTCCTACAACGTAGTTCGCTAGTTATTCTTCTGTAGCTACCCGGCCGGCAGCATGCCATCGCTAGGCAACGTTACACGTGCCAGCCCCGGGCTAGGGGGGCGAACCCCCTGCCCTGAACCACTGCATCTTAAGCCAGTGGCGTAGTAAAGACGGTGGCTTAGAAATGACAACACAGCATTAGGTAATATAACGGCATTTTGTGAGGTAATTCTGAAAACACGTGCTTGTTATGTAAAAAATTGTATTTTTTTGCCTGAGGATAGATCTAGGTATGGCAAGGCTTTTGCTGTGCTGTGCTAGGTTAGTCTCTAACCACACGAAAAGAAGAAGAAAGTAAAATTCAGAATCGTGCTTTAAAAACTGTCAGTGTTTAATTAGTTTGAGAGTTCTCCTTTATTTATTGTAAAATACTTTAGATATAGGACCGATTTTTTTATCTTTCCTTTTTTTTACTGAGGAATAAAAATTGTGGTTTAACAACTTTTGTGAAGAAAATATTTATGTCAAATCGAATTAATTATTCTTCAGATAACAGTTGTCTGCCTATTAAAAAATAAACAAAAAAACAGAACTGAGAGGAAATACTAACAAAATTCTATCAAACTAACTTCTAATAAAATTATATCTTCGTCTATCGCAGATTCTCTACTAACGAAATGATAACATTTACCCTCACAATCGGCAATTATTACAAACAACTAACAAAGTGTTGTTTTACACTATCTGTACGAGTGCGGGGGAGGGGGGAAGGCCCACGCGGTGGAGGGGGGTGATCCACGTGTATCAATGAAGAATGAACTCGGACAAGCGGAGCGGAGCGGGGCGCAGTGTTGACGTAGCCTTACAAAATATAAGTAGGTTTCGGCATTACCGATTTATTTTTAATTTTTCGATCGAATTAACGCACGTGTATGTTTCCGGGTGGTCGAATGATTACGTAAACAAATGGAGCTTTTTATTATGAACTTGGACGTTTTCGAATTTTGATATTTTTGTATTTTTCACCGTGGATATTTCCGATCTGTTTTGTAATAACTTAAAATCTAGCTTGAAATTACTTTGGTAGTGTCTCTTTCTAGTTGGTGTTAAGATCACCCACAACTTAACCAACTGCTGGGCATGCATATTACTTCATCCAGTGCTGGGGATAGTCCTATCGTCGGATGTATATGTATTAAAAGCATAAGTAAACCAGAAGCAAGCTGCAGACTGAGCTTCTCAAAAGCCCTGTCAAAAAAATATCGAAGACAATACGTAAACTCAACATTATTCCCGAATTAAATAAACATCGAGAAGTGGCAATACGTCTCCGATTACATTCAACTAATGATATAAAAAGCGAGGTCTGCCACCCTGGGGGTGGTTTACACGAGTCGTCCACCCACCGGTCGTAATATCACCATCAAAAGATTTAATTCCTGTACAGAAATATTATTTATTTTGTTGAAAATCCTCCACTATTTACAATGGAGTAATAGGCTTATACAGGACTAGCGACCCGTCTACTTCGCACGGGTTTTACGACTTGACGAAACAGCAAGATTTCTTTATCATATATATGTTTAATATTAATATATTTTACACATAAAGCTTCCCGAATAAATTCTCTAAATGATTGTGAAAACCGTATTATAATACGTAGCGAGGTTTAGACGAACAACGTGGCTAAACAGACAGACACGAAAGGCGATTTTATTTTATAATATGTTTAGTTAAGAACGCGGCGACGCATGAATTGTCCATACAAACGTAATACCTAAATCATTTGCAATTTGGCATATTTAAACCATATTATGTTGTTATTCGGATTTAGACAGTGTTTATCTAGGCTAAAAACTTTATTAAAATGAAGTTTAAACGAATTTAATTTCGCACATTTTTACAGCGTAAATGACATGTCTTCATATTGTTTTTTTCTGTATTTTTAACAACAATATTTATATTATTGTTTCTGCAGAAGCATAGCTTATATTATCAAGTTACAAATTATCGAAAAAAATATGGAAAAATATAAAATTTTCATTAATCATTTTTGGTATTACTGAAGACATCCTATCATAAATTTTCGAAAGCTAGTAGTGCTATCGCGTCAAACAATAATTGTCAATGTGTGCGTGGTAGTATTGCTCACTGTAGGTGTACATCGCTCCGACAGGGACTCACACTAGCGCAACGTGCTTGGAATTGAATTTTGCAAACATCTCGATTTGTAGTTGCAGGCCTCTTAAAAAGAAAGTGTCACTCTTTAGGTACCTCGCACTATTCAGTAAATATGTTTTCTGAAACAAATTCATGTGGACGTAGGTGTCAATAATGTCGATGTCCTCGTAGGCTTTCCTATCAGATTATTTATAGCAGTGATATTGGTTTCTAGGCGTTGGTAATCATTTTCGACCGGGTGCTTCTTGTTATTTGAAGTAGGTGTCGAGCGTTTTATATTGGATATGTAGTCCTTAGGGAGCACGTTCTAGTAGATGTTATGTCTTGTAAAGCAATCTAGACTCTATGGCCATGTGAAAAGTATACTTATACTGTATACTTTTGTCCACATCGTGTTCTAGGATTCTATTTTGATTTAGAAGAGTGTTCGTGGAGTTTCATACCTCTATAGAAACCTACTATGCTTTGGAATGGACAACTAGCTTCATGTTTGTGATGGACCGACCCCTTGACAATTCAAAAATGCTTGTAAGTGGTTTAATTGAAATAAATGCTTTGAGTTTGGATTTCTACATGAAGGATTCTTCCGTTTAATAGTATTGTCACAATACACACACAGCTAAGTTTTAATTTTATTTTCGGTGCTTGTTTCGTTCAGACACTTGAGATTTTCTCGACCCACCTTTTGTCACACAGAACAAGATGATCGGATAATCAATTTAGATACCTGCACAAAAGTACAAGTAGCAGACGAGTACTTTATGATGCCTTAAAAAAGAAATAACACAAATCTTCTATCTGTCTATAACCATTAATTTATAAATGAAACAAATACAGTATTGTGAGAACAATGTGCGACAATTTATTATCTATGTACCTAGACTGATTATATGAAAGATAAGAATAGATACATATTTTAGTTACATTACTTTTCCTTGTATAGATTAGTCAGAATATAGTACTATAATCGTAGCATCAAGTCGTTTTAACAAGTATTTCTCATAAATATTTAATACAATCCCAGAATTTGTAATCAGTTACGATGATACGGTTATTTCAATGCGTTGTCGTGTTGTTTTAATTAAATTAAGTAATTAATTTAATTGATCTACACTATCTATAGCTGTATCGGTAGTATCTTAATGAAGACATGGAAAGGCTTTATATCAAACAACTAGATCTTGTGTTAACATACATGACATGATATTATTGTTTTGAGTTTAAGCCATAACAGAGTTACTAACGTTATTAAAAAAAAGAAAATAAGAAAATTAATAAAATAAATACTGGAAAAATTATAAATGAACTATGTTTATTCTAGAATACATAAAAAACCGGCCAAGTGCGAGTCGGACTCGCACACGAAGGGTTTCGTACCGTTTTAAGATCGAACAAAAAACGCTGAATAAAAACCGGTTCTTGTATGGGGACAACCTTAAATTATTATTAACTTTATTTTTTATTATTTGTTGTTGTAGCGGCACTAGAAATACACAATCTGTGAAAATTTCAACTGTCTACCTATTACGGCTCATGAGATACAGCCCGTTGTTAGACAGACGGACAGATAGCGGAAGCTAGGGAGTTAGTACTAGGGATCCGTTAGGCACCCTTCGTGTAGGGAACCCTAAAAAGTAAGTGGCGCCTCTTGTAACAATTTCTTATTAATAAACGAATTACACATCGAAAATTCAGTCAAATTAATTTGTTTTTCAGCATTTTGGAGAACTTTTCTTGCATGGTGCAAGTTTTTTGCTTGTGGCGTACCATAAAATTTAAGTAACAAATGACTTACATTGTTTAAACACTGTCTAGAGGCGGTACAACTTTTATTATTGTTGCTTCAACTTACAGAATGCCACAGGCAATTTAGTCGCACCATGTAAATCAAGCTGTGGCGATGTTTTTATAGCACTGTGTGACATACACCTGCACTTAAGGTGCAGACAAGAGGCAAATGTTGTAGTAGGCTTGGCTTGTCTTTAAAAATTACAATAAAAAATAAAAATTCCAACCCAAAATATCTGTATTAAATATTAATATACGTTGGTATTTAATTAATAACAAGAACGTCTCAAAAGAATGCAGTACTTGTTTTATTTTATTAATCAACAAATTTTTGAGTGAATAGATAATTGCTTCATATTTTGCAATAAATTACAAGCGTTGTGTCACTACGCCTCTCTTTTTTTTATGCAGTCCGACAGTCTTTAGCTCTTGTCAGCGTCTTAAGTCACGCTTGTCCGTGACTTAATTAGTCCATGTTTACACCGTGCGAAAATGAATCTCCTAATTTCACAGATGCATAATAAACAAGAGAAGACACTTTTAAATGTTCTTTGTATCTTAGAAATTGACAGCACACAAATGTCAAACGGCCGCTTTGGCAGAATCATAATATGATAGTATTATGAATCACACAAACTGTCAAACTGATAATTCATAATATTATCTGCGTTCAATTCATATTTCGCAATTCATCTATTTGACAGTTTTGTATTATATTGAAATCACATTTAAACTGTAGAAATACAATATAAAAATCTCATTTGATGAATAAAAACTGAAAAGAAAAATTATCCGTTAAAATTACGGTTTTAATTTTTTCATGCGGAATATTTACACCAAATATGATTCTGATATGAATTGAATTGAATATGATTCAGCTAAAATATGTGTCACCATAGAGGAATTGCTGGGAATTCAGAAAATGAATTGCTTTTGGAGGAATTGCTAATGTGACCGTTTTAGACCCCCAGTTAGCATTTCGCATTAAAACAGTTTCATACTGTAGAAAAAGTGAACGGAATTTCAGAAGAAACGCTAAACTACCACTTCTAGATGTGGTTTTCAGTTTGTAATATTTTGACTAACCAGTTTGTTACTATATTATTTCAGTGCTCACATGGTAATTTTAATATGAACTACCTACTTCGAGAGTGAATTATGTGAAGATGAGAGTGGTGACACTGTCTCAGAAGCACTTAAGAGAAATGGCCAAATCGTAACATTGAATTTGTTGCCTGATAAATCTAAAAGATTATAGTCATCAGCATTTAAGAAATGGCGTAAAGAAAATTAGTCAAATTCTTGCAGTCACACGAGCTATAAAGTAGTATATGATACTCGTGACTTAAGTCTTTTATTAATGGAGTACTTATTACACATATTGCAATAAGTATTGTGTTTGATCAGCTTGTGTACTAATGTGTATATTTCGTCTTTTAAGGAACCGAAAACACCGTTCTAGTGTTTGTACAAAACGAAAGGTCATTGTATTCATTAACTTTCTTTCAGGCACGGCCAAGAGCTTTCACACTAACCTAGCCTAACGTAATATTAGGTCCAAAATACTGAAGAACGGAAATACTACCCAACTCAAATATATACCTTACCGCGTTGCTGATAGAGCTGACTTTCCTAGTACTCTTGTAGAACGCTGAATTTATTGTAGCTAAAGGTATTAATGAAAATCGATTTCTAAAGTCACTCCCAAAAGGTTAATTTTAACTTGCACACTTGTAAAGAAAATCTGAGGCCTGAAAACATGTCTGTGAACTTACGAATTAAATAATACGAGGAATACAGTTCTAAAAATAAGTTTTATTTATTTAATCTAGTAAATAATAGGATGAGCCCATCTTATTCTGTAGTAAAACGAAATTGAAACGCAATGCGAATGAGGCCCTTTTCCTGCAATGCGCCATTTTTGTCTTATGGGGCAGAACTTAGTAGAGCGAACACGACGCTCTTATGTACTTACACACGAATCTTTTTACGTCACGCGAGTAAATACAGTTGTTACGTGGTGGAACATTGACGTTTTGGCACATGTATTGACTGGAAACTGATATATATAATACAGGTAATGAAAAAAAAACTTAAAAATTAAAACTGAAAACAATAACATAGGTAGATAAAGTAGGTTCTATAATCACATTGATCACAAATACTTTTGCCAACTGACTTGACTCTTCAAAATTTTAATTTTTAATGAGTCCATAAGCAGTATATCTAACCACAGCTTGATAGTTAAAAAGAAAATTCCAGTCTAGCCGCAAAAAAAAGCAATGTTTCTGGAATCACAATTTTACCTGTTTCACAAAAATGTTCCATAAAAATACGTTTCAGGTTCACTGATTCAAAAGATAAACATGTAAAAGTTACAGGGTAGTCAGGAACCAAGCGTGGTACATGAATGGCGTAGTCGTTGCTTCCCTATTACGCAACGCAACAAAGGTTGGCCGCGTAGTACTACGGATCGATACGCAGGGGTAGGGGGGAGGGTTCAAGGCCGAGAGTACGCGTACCATTGCGTATCAGGGTAGGAGCTGAACTATTTAGCTCTATATACTCCTAGATACTTGTAGTTTCATGTTTGTGACAAATTAATGTGTTTATTTATTTGTGTAATTTCTAATTTATTTTAACTACTTGACTAAGGAAGTATGGAAGAAAAAGACGTGTTGGGCCGACCAAATAAATTGTGATAAGGGAAGTAGAAGGATGATAGTTTTTGTTATAATGTTTTGGCCGAGTAGAAGGTGGTTTGAATGGAGTGTTTTTGCAAATATTTTTCTAATCCTAGCTCTATACCGATTATTCATTCCAAAACCTGCATAACAGCATGACGTAGATCATTATCAGCTTCTGTGTCCACTCATTATCTTATAGGATCCTTTTTTTTTTTTTTGGGTGTGAAATTATCAAATAACTTCTCCCGCTCTGGGTGGAGCGGGAGGGCGAGTCAGACTCTTACTGACTAAAACCCACCCATGTTCCTTCGGTTGCCCTGTTGCCGGGGGCCACGATTTCCCTATCGGTTTTCTTCGAACCCCCGGCAGGCATTGGCCCTAACGGACCCCGTCAATTCTGCTGACATCTCTTTGTGGCGCGCGTGGAACACAACGCGCCGTCGACCCGGGCTTGGTCCTTATCGGACGGCGAGCTACCCATTGTTCACCGTCCGCAAGCCCGCGCCTACGGTGGCCGGAAATCGATTCCCGCCCCGGGCGTCTCCTCCTGCAGCGGTTAGGGGCGTGAGGGCGCGAAATTTGCCTCTCCCTCACGCGTTCCGCCTCCTCCTTCGCGAGCATTACCGCTTCGCAGAAGGAGGTAACGGCCTGCCATTTCCTCTCGCTCCGTACCATGGCCTGAACCAGGGCCGGACGCGAGAGATCACCGCCGCCGATCGCCTCTACGAGGACACGGCGTTGCTCCGCCCAAGCCGGGCAGACCTCCACCGTATGCTCCACCGTGTCCTCAGGCCGATCCACACAATGGTGACACCCGGGTGTTTCCTCCCGCCTTATCCTAAACAGGAACCTCCCGAAGCAGCCGTGTCCGGTGAGGACCTGCGTCAAGCGGAAAGTGAGGACGCCGTGGCGTCTCTCAAGCCACTCCTCAAAGAGGGGTCTATCTTATAGGATCCTCACAACCTTTTACAAGTCTATACAGCCACTTGACAACAAAATATATTATTTCTATCAAACATTCGAAAGGGATACTCACGAAGGCGATGGTTATAAAAAAAAATGAGCATCAAGTACTTTAGCAATCGCTACTATCTGGGCTTTCAAACCATTCTCTATCTACCCGATACCTAATAAAAAAACCTTACAAAAATATCCAAGGAAAGCTGAGCCTTGTCGTAACAATGATCGTAAGGACGTTGACACCGCAGTAACTCCTCTCGTTTCGTCAGCGTTTTTCCCTAAAAGCTTTCGAGCCTCCTTCAGAGGTTGTTCACCTTTTTTGACCTTAAAATGTCCCGTGATGGCGATCGTTAGTGAAAAACGGAAAATTATGAGTAGTAGTTAATAGTATTGTGTAAAGACACGCAGCTTTGTTGCCTAGGCTTTACTTAGCTGGCTTTATTCACCAAGATCTGAATTCCTGAAAGTTTGTTTGTAGAAAAAGTTATATAGTTTCTGAAACCTTGATTTTTGGAATATAATGTGTTAGCCATGTCAGCACCTATGTAATTGTAAGACAAAACGAACAACCATATTTTGTTACATAACATTATAATATTGATAACCGCATCAAATGAAATAGTTTTTCATAATTCGTGAGCTATATTAATGGAGAAACCTGCTTTTAAAGGAAGACAAAACTGTTACAAGAACTTATCTCTATCTACCTGTTAGCAATCCTTGATTTAAATATATCATCAACAAAATTACAAAACCGAAAATTTGTAGTCTCCTTTGACAGTTAAAAGCAGTTTAATTACTGAGCGACACATGCGTCGATGTGAACGAAAACAAAACTAATTCGTATACACATTAAACTTTCACTCTCCGCGGCAACAATTAACTCAGTGCGAGAGACTGCGCGGGCGCAAGTTACAAGCGACAGGACTAGTGACAGAACATTCTTGAACTCCCACTGACAAAACTCTCTAACAGACATGGCTAGCATGAACGAGTGAAAACACGAAATAAAATATTGTTAGTTTAGCGTGGAGCGTGGTTTACCATATAACCACTTCTTTAGGATTTAAATTTGATTTTTTAATGCAATAGGTACTGTCATAAAACCATCTCGATAACAGAATTGGCAATTGGAATGTTAATAGTACATAAAAACTATTAATAACTTTTAATTTATCTATCATCGATCATTGCTCGCGAAGTTGAGACGCATTATCGATCAATTTCGAAATTATAATTCAATCTAATTAATCACAGTAATAAATCGTCCCTCACTTAGGCCATACCCCTGAACACTGATAAGATCTGTCCATGTTTAGTGGAAGAAATCACGTTGTAAACTAACTAGTACTGATAATGTAATGGCGAAGAGATCGTAGTACACGCCAAATGTAATTAAACTAACTACGAAATACTGTGGTTTATGACGGTGACGTTGGCTTTGAAGCGTGAATAGTAAGAGGTGTTTGAATTGATAATGAAGTAGGTGTAGTAAAGTGGTTGATAGAGTACTGATTAAGGAGTGTGTAGGATTAGCGCAGGATAGAGCCCCTGGTGGTGGTGGTTTTAATATTGCAGTAATCTTACATCTTGGCAATAGGCCAATTATAAGATACGGTAATACGGGCTAGTGTCAGCAACTCCACGTCAAAGCGCATATTTTGCTCACAGGTGGGAAAATCGATTATTCGATCCACCACAGCTCCTCAAAGAAGACCTACGTTCTTGTTTTAACCAAAACTATCTTTTCGATCTTTCGCTTTCATTCTTATTGTGAATCTACTATCTATGTAAAAAAGCGTTCTCTTACAAAATTCGCTGGCGTGCGTAACGGGTCTTTATGGGTAAACACAATAAAACTTTTATGTCCTAAACAGAGGACGACACGCCGGGTAACACAGGGAAAAACGCGGAAAATTCCTTAAAAATCGAGTTCACCGCCACCGCAGCGAATAATAGTGCACGAACAATAAACCTTTTATTGACATCGTAAAGGTGGACGCATAAAAATCATTTAACTTCAGCATTTACGATCGCGGCGATTTCCTGATGGTGCGCACTTTCGCGTACCCCGCACCCGGCCGCTTTTCACGGCTTTCCTCAGAAAACTATATCTGTCCTGCTCCCGCGTATAGCGCTATCTCTCTTCCGCACCAAGTTCGACGACCGGGGCAACGAGCGCGCGAAAGTACTTTCACTGCGCCGGCGCATGCGAGTCTCTAACGCCCGTCTGTTGTTACGGGCGCGTTTGCGTCTTTATTATATGAAGTTTTGTACTGGCGATCGCAGATAACGCGTTCGGCGCGGTGAAATGGCCTTTGCTGGGTTTGCAGTGAGCCCGCAACAGTTTAGATGTTAACTAGTTGTAATTCATCTAGGAATGCGACTTGTCTATCCGTCTGCGCGCGCGTTGCTCCAGACCGACTCTAGTCGCACTTGTAATGAGCCTTTGTTCGGGTATTATGGGACCATTTTCTTTAACTTGCATACGTTCAGAGCTTTCTCAAAGTTACAGTTATCGTTATTTTAGAAAATGGTTCGTAAATCTCTAGTATATATTACCTCAATACAACACGGCATTCATTTCATGTTAACAAACACCCATTTAAATGCCAATATTTTTGCATCAATTAAAAAACTATCACCGCTCAACAATTAAGTACAAAAAACGTTTTTTTGCACAAAAACACAACAAATGGTACATAATAGCGTTGTCGTGTTGTATATCAATCGCGGGTAGGAAGCGCGAGTGAAAGCAAGCCTTTCTGTCACGCGGCGCACGCGCACAAAACTTAGCCGCAGTGCACAATGCAACTGAATCTAGATCTGCAGATTTGATTCAGATTTTTATCAGATTAAGTTGTTAGCGATGTTGAATGAAGGGGAAATCTGAATGTTGTTGACTCACGGTTGTTTTATAGTCTACTTGTCAGTGCTTGATTTGTTGTCAAAACTTTTCTTTATTGAAATGGAAAGTGATCCATTCTGAGATATTAACGATAAATAAAAACGATTGATTATCGATTGATTAACGATTAATATGTCAATCTACACTTGAAAATAGGAAGGGAGAGTATGCTTACCACCTAAAAGGCGATAAATTTTAAGTGCAGTGGCATAGTCTAGTAGAAATATAAATGTTTCAAGAATTCAGAGCCCTAGACAGAAAGTTCATTTCACTTCTTAGATGATGTCACAGTTGATGTGTTTTATTTCCACATGATCAATATGCATGGGGTTCCAAGAGATAGTTGCATAAGACATGGTGACACAATCGCCATAAGAGAAATGGCGCCCACATACAATGCGATGGCGGCCAGTGCGGAGTGCGGCCATATTGTGGTGTCCATTGACGGATTGAAGAATACATTGAGGCATTGATACGTCTTTTCGCCAAATGGAGCGAAAGATGGTCCATTGAATAAATGGCGAGCTTGTCGCTTGACCACAGTAGGATGTAGGTAGGTTTGCAAATTGTATTTGGACCATTGTTCTAAAAAGTTAAATATGTATTTATATCTGAGTTACAGGTCAGATTAGACTTCCTCTCCTCCGGCCTACTCAAGTAACTTGGCGAATTATTAAAACACTGCATTAAATACTTATGTAATCCAATTTAAATTAGAATATCCGCATCTATGCACACAGCCCTACAATTAACGTTTGTTTTATGAAATTTTCACATAATTGTCAACGGGTGAACGTAATTCAAACTGGCATAATCATAACGCCGACTTTATTTCCGTAAGCGGCGCGCGCGCAGGTAAAAGTTGTAATTATGAGCTCTTTCATAATGACAACTTTGAGAGATTAAACGGCTAACACTATCGGCTTTATGTAATTATAGTAATACGTAATGTGTACTTGTGTCTATTATATTTAATGTTTTGTTGGTAAATAAATATGATTGGTCAGGTTTCAGTTGGTTGATGTGTGGACAACATATCAATTTGACTACATAAAATATAAGAAAGCTGAAGAGGGAAATCTGTAAAGGTAACTCTTTGTACCCACAAATAGGTTCCCATTATTGTCGTAAAAGTTAGCTGCATAATTTGGGGATCATCCAACATTACTTCTCATCATCATCGATTTTCAATTATCTAGGTCCAGAGTCAGTAATCTCCAATTCGTACGATCGTAAACTCAGGAGAAAAGCTAATTACGTCTCTGGTCACTGAGCTAGTAATTTATTAATACGTAATGACTTAATTAGCAATTATCTTGTTTATGGGACGCTGCGGGCGAGCAGCCTCGTCACGAAGAAGATATTAGGAATCATGTTACTTGTGCTATCTTAAACCAGGCTTTAAATTTTCTTTTGGGACTTCCACACATATTAATATATTTGGAAAATACCTCTTGAAAAAGTATTTGCTAGTATCATTATGTGCTGTAAAGTTAAAGTAGAATGGGAGTAAGAAGAAGTAGTGCGAGTTCGGGTTTCGTTTACAGAATCTGCTTATCTTAGTGTCAAACCATAAAATGATGACATTGAAGAGTATTCTTGATCGCAGCATCAAACACATTAAATATTCTCCTCATCTTTCATACAAGTCTACTTACTCCATTACATACAAGGATTATTAAAAATTTAACAATATAAATGGTTGCAGGCGCGCACGTCAAATTACGCATGATCGATTTTTTTACCGCCCGCTATAATTGCATCGACTATGATACTGTTTACGTTTCGATAACTACTTGAGTTTAAATCGATTGTTTTATGATCATTCGGCTTAATAATGCTTCTGAGGGTCGTTGCTCGTTAAATTCAGTGCCACCGCGTTTGCTTTTGGTCTGTAAAAGACCTGGGGGCCTACCACAAGCTCATAAAGCAGTATTATTTTAATATTACTTCAGTGTGAGAAAGAGTTGAAGCTCTACAGGACGTATAGCTCCATCTCTTTCTCCCACTGAAGTAATATTAAAATAATACTGCTTTTGAGCTGGTGGGCCCCCTGATACTATGGACCATTGTTGGAGTCATGCTTCTAAATCGAACGTTGTTGTGTCAACAAAAACGGCCAAACAAAGTTTCGAGGCGAAAACAGGTTAGTCCAACAGATATCAGAAAATAAGTAGAAATACAACCATTTCCTTAATTATTAAGAGCAGTTATTCAATTAAACATACAAGCTTACGACTGATAGAATCAACTAGAATGGAGGCAGCCGGACGGGGATGATTCACATTAAATGAAAACGTACATATTTCGTTATTCCGGAAAAATCTACGAAAATACACAACCTACAACCCCCCACTTCCTACTTCCAAAATAAAATCCAACATAATCATGCTATAGGAGTGCGAAGCCTCACAACTGAATAACTTAATTTCCGTGACCTATATACGCAAAATAGGTAAAGTTAGGAAACTCCATCAAACGATTCCGGCTTCAGGATCGCATCACCGATTTATAAATATAACCGTGGTTGTAAATAACCGTTAATTAATATCAGAGCCCTTTGAGAGATCATCTGGCTTTTACAACTGAAGTTATCGAGATTTGGCAAATATTATTTTTGGATTTGCGGTCTGAGAGAAATGAATAGAATTTTAACTGAATAAGTACCACCAGTAATACCTATCCATTTTAATTATATCGCAACTTTAATTACGAGTCGGTAACCATGTTGGTTATTATCGCTTAAATATACTAACCTAATTTTTTTAATGAAATGGAGAAACTTAGCTCAAAAATGAACATAGGATACACAGTTGCGGTTAGTGGAATTGCTCAGGTGCGGTTCGAACCAGTGCTCTGAGTGGAGTACCTCGAAAATATTTAATCATCTAATTATTGTGAAATGAAAAACGTCATGCTCTCAAAACATATCCACAAGTCCATCAAAACATCCCGATCAAATACCCTATCCACCAATAACGAAGAGCTAATAAGTCCATATAAATCTCTACAACGGATGCTTAGCTGACTCATCGCCAAGGCGTTCAGTATTTTAAAACGCGAATACCATAAGCCGCCCGCCACGTGTCGTTTGGGCGCGCGTTTGAATCCCGGCTGCGTCTATTTGCGGTAAATGGGTCAAGCCAATCCCAAGTTAGCTGCAAGAACGAATACAAAAAGAGTAAAGTGAACACCGGCCGGTGCGCGCGCGCATCGTTGACGAGCTGTTTAACTGGAGGTTAATTTTTGACACGGTAGATTTGTTGCAAGTTGTATTGCTAGATTTCTTATGGAAAAGTTGTTTATGTCAAAAATATGTAGATATAAGTTTTGAAATGTTGCAGTAATTTTTCCTCTTTCTTCTTATGTTTTCAGTTAAGCTTATTGTTTTAAAAGTTACCAGTATCCTAATTGCGTAATACACTATCAATCACAATTTGTTTCGATTTGAAACAGATTGCTAATCCATTGCCTCAGAAGTTGGAAAAAAAGTCTGCTCAACAACGTAAATAACGCAATGAATGTTGTTGAATTGTCAAAATAAAACAAATTAGTCATAATGTTTACGAAAATAAGTTACGCAATTAGGGTACTGGACAGCATAAACTCTAAAAAGTCTAGTAAATTCCTATCTACGCATGACTCCACACGTGAGTGTAGGTAGGTCAGGTACCTACTAACGCTGGAATCTCCATACATTCCAATTTATTGAACATTGCACGTCGGAGCCGAGTCACCAAGTCACCAAGGTTGGAAAAAAGAATAGTGAACGACATTGGACGCACATATAATACATATACATGATACCAGTACATAAGGCGGAAGTGTCGCCTTGTCGAGACCTGTTCGCCTTACCAGTAATGTCGATACATTTAACGTGTCTATATACGATATTATTATAAACTATACTTGTTTTTGATCTTGTAAAAAAATGTTGGTGTTGTTTAATTGCTGAACAAATAAAACAAACTTCCATGTAGTTATGTTATGTTCAGTCCCAAGAGTATTAACTGAAGTCTAAACAAAAGCAGCTATATTTCTACAAACAAAGCTTCGAATATTTAAACGTTCATTTAAACCACGACACACTAAACTGCAGTTAACGTTAATCCCAGTCAGCAGTGTCGGTGTCGGCGCACGCGCAGTGCATCGGCCGCGTTGCGCAACCGCCGCTATTAATACTCACCCTCGCCTAACGCCGGAACTCCTCCGGTGAAAGTTTGCACTATATTTTTATTACTAGACATATTTTATTCAGAAATTCTCGGATGCCTCACATATTTTTTTAAAATTCCCCTAATCTTGATGGAGTTTTTTTTTTTTGTTATTTTACAGTTTTTATATCTTCGGCTGTTGATAACCGAGGCTCACTTTTTGCTTTCAATTCTGAAAACTAACAATAACTTTCGGAAAAGGATTTCGACATAAGACTGATGGAGTACCCTGATATAAGATAGTTAAAGTAAATTTTAGTTATTTATGCTAGTAATATAGTTGCTGCTACGGGTTTGGAAAGTACAATGTTGTTATTATCTTACAAAGCAACCCAGGATCCAGCAATCAATTACGTTTCTCTAATTTACCTGTAACGAAGCCTATGTTATTTGCTAAAGACATTAATAGGCGCCAGCTCAACAAACATAAAGATAATTCCTACTTTTATCCATAAACTACTACACCATTACAGCTTACAACATTACATACATAATCATACTAATTTGTAGAACGCAGCTCGATCTCTCACCTCCAGATAATCATCATAATGGCCTCTATGACCAGCTCTTACGACCTTTAGCACAAAATGTAAAATCAACAGCCTTTTGTACACTTTGTGACCTTTTGACAATGTGGTCGCGGTTTTACTTTCAGTTTTCATGGTGAGTTCGTCATTAAAAGTTAATACGGGTAAAATTGCGTAGATAACTTGAATAGATAGACACTTCTAGTGCCAGTAGCACTGTAGAGGCATCGAAAGCTGCTTGTAATAATTTTTATTCTCATATGACCATTAAAACTTTCCCGTTTACTAAAATAATTTTCGCGAGTAAGTGCACTACAAAGCGAGACTATTAGTTACACACCTACTCTCATTATGTTTATGTAAATAATTTGTTTCTTCTGTAGTTTGTAGTTTGTGATCTCAATATCTGTTATACAGGGTGATTGGAAGATGGGTGCAAAGCTTTAAGGCGAAGATAGTACAGACAATTTAGAACCATTTAAGCCATGGTTGTCTTAGACGAAGTCTTACCAAATATTTTTAACCAAATTTTTAAGTTTTTTTTCGGAAATTCTCAAAATTTAATGTAAACTGCATAATTATGGCCAAATTGAATGATAAATGAATTCATTTTTTATTTATTTAATTAAAGTAATATGTAAGCAATCAAGCAAAACATGTTTTAGGCTTCTGTGTCATTAGACATTTTTTTTACAGACATTTAAAGCTCAGAAAAAATAAAAAATTTGTACAATTCGTCTTTTAAACCTTATTAAAAATTAAAAAATTTGGTAAGACTTCGTCTAAGACAACCATGGCTTAAATGGTTCTAAATTGTCTATACTATCTTCACCTTAAAGCTTTGCACCCATCTTCCAATCACCCTGTATTATTGTTCAAAGGCAGAGCTATTAATATCTCCGACTCCGCCCACAGCCCATTATCCACCATGCTTGGACGAACACGTTGTTTACTTCAAAAGCGTGTACCTACCTATCTGAGAGAAAAAGGACTTCTGAGAAGTAACGATATTTGCAAAAAAGATGATGTGATCGCCTGACTGGGAAATTATTTGATAGGGACAGTCATTAGTTAGGGTAGAGTTTGGGAAATTAACTTGGAAGAAAAAAGGGGTTTCACACTACCAATGAATGAAATTGCGAGCATCTCGTGAACTAATCAAGCTACGAGTCATGTACAAAACGGCTTGCAAGACCCAATGTGCACTGAAGATAAATCAGATAAAGAACAGTCCATTCTTCAACCACAAGGTTACAAGCATAACACGCGCATTATCTAATACAACATTAGCACTATAATACAACGTCCTCGCTTATTTATAAATAATATTATAAACAAACGGTATTAATTTGTTGTCAAAACGCTCAAGACTTGCCGCCACTTCCGCGTACCATTTAAAATTTGTCGTCTAAGGTCACTGCGAAGGTTGACAACCACAATTAATGAATAATTGAAGCAGAAACGATCGTTTAATAAGATTTCTAGTTCGTTGGGCAAAATACCAGAATTTTGCTAAGAAGTAAACAAAAGTGACATTAATGTCGGTGTGTTTGAAAATAGTAAGAAACATGACCACTTAAATTAAGTTTTCATAAGTGTTTTGTAATTATATTTCTATGTTAACTTAGGAACATAATACTATGATACCTGGAGTGGATTTTAAATTGATAATTTTCTAGTATTTGCTGATAACTCGTCGATAACATGTGGCAATTAATATTCTATACTTGCAACAAAGTACCTAGTAAGTTTCACTTCAAAAATTATTCCATTGAATTAAACCTAACGATCAATTGAATTTAATCGAGCATTTCTCTCAACAAAATCAGTTACCAGTTGAGCCACAAAATCATGCATTCACTTCCATCCAGAACTCAAATATTTAACGTTCTATTCTTTATCCACCAAGCATTATGGACACAAGTCATTTACTAAATCAGGTTAAGAATCAGCATTTTTTGATCGTCTTAATTACATAAGACAGTCCTCCAAAACGCCCACCCTTCACCACTTCCTATGGTTTTTATAAGGATGATGACAAAAAACAATGTTTTGTCCGTCGTGTAGATTATTTAAAAATACTGGACACGTATTTTTCCTTTTTTTACGTAATCAATAGATTACGGCAATACATTGAGTTAAAATGTGCCATGATGTCACAAGTATGTAGATTTTATACTTAGGTACTTGTGACGTAGCGACCCCACTCCCCAACTTTAATGCGTTTTATCTAAGTCATTTTTTATTAATATGATAAAGCAAAAAATAATTATGTGTTTAATATTTCTTTATTATCTGACTGACGGACTAAATAGAATCTCTTTTTTTACCCAGGCTTCATCCCTATTGAAAAACACTCCAGCAACACATTATGTCTGTTAAGATAGAAGAACTTGATTCTATACAATAGTATGCAATTTACCATTACAAAAATCCTAACCCTCCTTTTTGCTTCGCCGTAGTCGGGTAAAAATAAAGACAAAATAATCATCTGGTTTCTGTTTTCCAAGGCCAAGTGTACCTGAGGCTTAAGTGCGTAACTGTCAAAACAAGACGTGCACATCTCCGCACCACATGATGTCCAAGCTGTCAGATGTTACATGACGATTGGTTCCTACCCTCCTGGCCGTTGGCCGACGGCCAGGGTGCGTCGCCCCGCCCGGCCATTGTCTCTTCATCGATTTCAAACAGAAATAGACGTGATGCATTGCTGGCCACACGAGATTCTTTTCGTAACGTCACCATGACGAATGAAATTGTGAACTTTGTGTGTCTTGTGGGAGATTTACCCGTAGTTTTTGTTCTGCTTCTGTAAAAGGGTTATGACTACACTCTAGTTTCTGACTGGAATATACTATTAGCTTCAATAGCCATTACACCAGTGGCGATTCTTTTAAAGTGGGTCTAAAAGAATCTGACAGCTGGGTAGCTGTGCATTTGACACCCACCGTGAGACTATGTGACGTCTAGATCTTAATTCCACGAATTTATTTCTTGCTAAAGGCTAAAGATTCCTAGCCCGTTCTACTCAGTCGACACCTAGGTACACCTGCGCAGGATTAGCAGCTGATACATTCAAGTTTTCTATTCATTCCCTAATTAGAATAAATATACTACTTTAGAAATTATTTCTAGAAATAACCACGGTCTTACTTTTGACTAGAAACAAATCCTAAATAAATGAAATAGAAAAGGTTTTTGTTTGAGAATTTTATTGAAGTATGAGTAATATTATTTCTAACGGTTCTTAAATTGTTTTCAATGTTAAGAAACCTCTTTTAATGCTTTTAATAAATGGGATTATGAAAAGTTCTCGAGTTAAACTAAATTATTATTCAGCTAACTTTGCTATTAGCTTTTAAAGTATCCAGGCAGTTTTATATGATTTTCTTAAAACAATGATAAAGATTACGATCTCAGTTAATTTAATTGGGTTTTAAAGACGTCGATGAATACAGAAATGCGCGTTGCGATTATCGATTCACGATAAACTCACTTACATAATGGTATGCAAAAGAAGCATTTATTATAGAATAGCGATTTCGCGTAAATTTTATCTGAAAACTCTCCGTAACATATTACGTAACGTAACGTAAAGAGAAAATTTTACAGATTTTCCAAAATTATTATAGCCTTTTCAGAAAGTCACAACCAAAGTCAAAAGCAAGCAAAAAACCTCTTATTTCGGTAGCACTGCTCTTGCGCACGCGAAAAGCGTCCCGCGTCCCTTGTCCCGGGGTCGACGGACTTGCCGCGGTCACGCCGGCCGTTCCCCGGCCGCGGGAAAATGGGGAAACTATTGTGGCGCACAATGCGTGCGCGCTTCCGTGTCAACCAACCTGGGATGCTCTGCCCGCAAATTACCGTTCGCGAACAGATAGGTCTTAGCACCTGTGGGATCCTGGTAGCTTGCGTGTAACGTGTGTATGCTATAGTCATTTACATAAATTATAAATGTAAAACTGCATGTACTCGTGTTTAAGGATTTTTTTAGTTATCAAATGTGTAGAAACATAACATTGCAAACTCGATTCTGAGGGTCTGTGTCAAAGTGTCTGGATAATCAGTCTCTACTTGATAAATTCGCAATTGGAACAAAATGCATGACTTATCTCCCAGGTCATAAGTTAACCTGAATTTATCAGACGGTGTTGAAACAATCAATAATATTGCCTGTTTGTTTTATGGCTCTTTTTCATGTTTAAAAATTCTGGACAACTTAATACAAAAACAACAGTGTATTATGCAGATGTGGTCGATAGTGTGTAAGAGTTTCCTGTTGGTATGTATGTGCATGTGTACGCTTCGATGCTTCCCTTCATTGTCATGTTACCCTAATAACTGTGCGGGATCTTGCCAAAGGATTGTAACAGTGAAGTCCTGTTATAATAGCAAGTCCTTTCTTTCAAATTACATATGTTAAACGTACAATTTGCGGTCACTGTGGTTTGCGTGGAAACACAAACATTATATAATACATTTCTTCATTCATTCGTAAACCAACATTGTTTCTTCGAGATAATACGCAAACGCATTTGAATAATAAGATTTCAAGTTAAAGTTAATATTTTTTATAAGGATGTATGAAAAGAAACTCAGAAATAGTTACTAATTAATTGTAATGTTCTTAATTTCAATGCCGGCTCGTTCTCATGGAATATCATTCAAAAATCGAATAACGTTCCTCAAAACAAGCATTGTGTGGATATTATTTTATTTTATACGCTGACAATACTGAGACATTGGAAACGCATGGGAATGCCAGTGTGAACATTTTATTGTTATTAAAAAAGTATACAAACTTTTTGGTGGTAAAAAAAACTTTGTTGATGACTCGTTTAATCACTTCATTCAAATTATACCATTCTAATTACAACTTATTTTAAAGTCTAACATTTTAATAAATCTAATTCAGTAACATTATGATTATAATTGTAATAATGGACTACGGCCTATCCTACAAATGCAACATAATTTAACTTCTTATTTTACCTATATTATTTTCCTTAAGACTAGTAGTAATGTTGTAAAATTTTACCATAATCTATTATAATATCATCATAAATCTATCTAATACCTTTAAACGAGCAATTCTTGTTTATATGTATATAAATATATAATCTGAATCTCGGAAACGGCTCCAACGATTTTCATGAAATTCAGGGGGTTTCGGGGCGATAAATCGATCTAGCTAGGTTTAATTTTTAAAAAAACGTCGTTAAAAAAAAAACTGATCCAAGCTCGGTCATTCAGATATATATTTAAGCCTACAAGCTTATACTTTATAAAGTATCAATTTATAGCAATAAATAATACAAAAACTTAAAACATAGACTTCCACAAAAAACTTGCGATAGACGTACAAAAAATGGCTTCGCAATCCGAGCTTCTTAGCAATCTCTTGCTGCTTTAGCTGGCTTAGCAATCTCTTGTGTTTCATGCCAGGCTGGCATGAAACACAAGAGATCATCGCTCCACCACATGGACTAGAACTATGTGTTCGCCGCGCACCATCATCTGCGGTATGTGCCGCATGCACTCCGAAATACCTTTGGCAACAGGAACTTCAGTCACCAACGGGACTGAGGAAATAGTTGCCGCCGTACCTTTGGGAACCGGTGTGCCTGTTTAGAGAAATATCGTGATGAGGGATGGAATTTGTTGTCGATAAATTCGTAATATTCGGCAATTAAATTGACAGTATGTCACTTACCCAGTCCAGGAAGCACTTTTCTCTTGTTGAATCTTTTTCTCTTCCATACCTCTAGAACGTCAGTGAGCGCCATATTCCAATGTTTGTCGAAAGCTACTATAGTCGCTTGTAGGACACCTCTCACCTCCCTATCTCTGCGAGTGATTATCTGGGAAGAAAAAGGAAGTTTTGTTAGCAGGGTGGTTCACAATTTCAGTACTTTTCAGTACAGTATTGTACCGTACTCAAAACGGTATTTTCTTTCAACTTTTGCTTGTAAATATGTGAACACCATGTATCCATTACATAATATATTTTTTTCTGTCATTGCTTAATTTTTAATTATTTTTACCTATTGTGGTATAGTAATCTTATTCCAGGTGCATCGTCTTCATATTTAATTATATAATTAATGTATACAAAATATTGTAAAACATTTTAAAAGAGTAACGGTGGAGTTTCTTGCCCATTCTTCTCCATACGAAAACTACCTTTTGGAAGGGGCGACTAGAATCAATTCTATTTTTTGTAAATTTTGACGTTCAAAAGTGCTTTTTTGCATCGATTTACATCGATTTTTTGTGCCTAATTGAAATAAATTATTTGACTTTAACAACTCACAGCGGTGAATCATCGTGAGGAAACCGGTCAAGTCCTAGACCCAAAAATTCGAAGATACATTCACTAAGAGAACTGGGCCCGAATGGAGGATTACGACCCACTCCCTCTCGCGAAGAGGTCTATTTCCCAGCAGTGCGAACATTAAAGGTTGATTACGCTTAGCAAAAATTGCTTGTGGACCATTTTCTATTTTGCTAAGTACCTGGTACTTGTTGATATGCCTACACTGTCCTCTCATTCCTATTAACACTGTAATTTGAAAAAATTGTAATAACCATTTATTTTTAAAATAAAAACATTTTACGAAAAAAAAACAACCGATTTCCAAAATTACAAACTGAGATAAAAAAATTACAAACTGACCCACTAAAAAGCGAGAAATAAAAACTTTTTTACAAAAAAAAACAACCCACTTCCAAAAAAACACTACAAAGTGAAAAATAACATACATTTCGGAAGTCGGTGTCTTTGGTTTAGTATTTTCGTTATTTGCCACCGACTTCCGAAATTTATATTATTTTTCACTTTGTAGTGTTTTTTTTGGAAGTCGGTTGTTTTTTTTTTTTGTAAAAAAGTTTTTATTTCTCGCTTTTTAGTGGGTCAGTTTGTAATTTTTTTCTAATCTATTGTAATCTAAGTTACAATAGCCTAATGTCAACTGCTCATCACTTTTCACAAAATATTGCTTTTCTCGATGCAGAGACGTTAATCTTTGAGGAGTTCTCCTGGTATTTTACCATCAGCTCCACTTCTCTATATGCATTGTAACGAGCATAAATTACTTGGCAACCATATTAAAGTAATCGAATCGCAACCCGTGGAATACTTAGTATTGACTATTGAGAAGTTCCGGTGGCCATCTGTGGTCTTCATCATCAGTTCCATTTCACCGAATGATGCTTTTCGAGAGTAACTGCACGATTTACTATAAAAATACCCAAATTGCTATAGAAGTGTTTATAATATTATAAGAGTTCCCTCGATTTCTCTGGGATGATCAGATCCTGGTTTCCTTATCATGGTACCACCCTTGGAATATCTCCTTTCCAACAAAAAAATAATCATCAAAATCGGTTCATAAACGACGAAGTTATCCGCGAATACACAAAAAAATAATATATATACGGTCGAATTGAGTAACCTCCTTTTTTGAAGTCGGTTAAAAATAGTAACCGTGGAGTTTCTTGCCGGCTCTTCTCCATAGGAAACGACCAATTGGAACCGTGCATCTAGCTTCTGACGGTTCATTGCGCTTGTAGGTTTATGTGAAATAAAATATTTTGAATTTGAAAATTTGGATGATAATAAATGCGCGAGTTTTCTAATAAATATAAACGCAACCAATTTGTTTTTACTCCAAAAACCACCGCTATTAATCTTCACCCTCTGTGTGCGTTTTGTCCTACGGGACGCACACACGCCATGTTGGTCCACCAGAAAAAATTATGTAACAGACTTGCTTTTAAATAGATATCAACAAAATGGCGTCGCTAGAATTAGTCACATTTTAAATTATATGGAAAATACCACTGGAAATGTTTTAAGTACGACAGAAGAGGAAGGACCTTGTAAAGGGCGATGAGTAATGTTTATCTCTTTGTTTTCAGACGGAACATTGCATGACAGCGCGTGGTGACTCCCTGCCCCATGTGTTCACACGCAAACCTGCTTTCCAGCACAGTAATACACCAACAGGCTCTATGGTGAGTGAAGTTCAAAGAGTGCTTGGAGATTACCAAATTTCTAAACAGAAAAATCTTTCAGGATATGGATCTAATCTGTTACAATTTGTCCTGAAGCTTTGACTTGAAAATGATGATGTCTTTAAGCGTTTTATGACTTAACTTCTTTGTTAAAAGCTGAGCGAAGATTTAAGGCCAAAAAAATGTTTTTGCATTTAATAGCAACACATTCAGTCAATTCAGTAGAAGCCTTCGATCGCTTGTCTTACCATAACGATAAGCCTGTTTTCATAAGGCCCGGGTATGAATGTAAATAAAGCCTCCAATATAGGGTGTGACGTCATCAGCGTCATTTATACGTAGATCCGGGAAACGCGTGTGTCTTTCTTTATAGCAATATCTCTTGGAAGTTTGCCAATTCAATCCAACTTTTCTACGAGCCACGAATTCTAGAGCATTCCACTCTCCTTTTGATGGCCATATTTATTCTGTGCAACGAAACGTAAACACAATAACATTTGTAACATGTAGTACGTGTATGACAACCTCGTGGTGATAGATGGCGCGGTGCACGTCGGGCTTAACTACAGGTGAGGTCAGTAAGGATACTGTAACATTGACACCATTTAAGACCACACATTAGAGTCTACCGAATACTACGACCTTCAGAGGGATTCTAACATGTAATTGTTATCACCCCAAATCTGCTAAATCACCACAACAAGGTGGGATACAGACACATTTAAGTGTTATAATTCAATCAGTAGCGAACAAATACGCGGTGTTGTTGCGGAAGGCGAGGTGGCCTCGTCGGGGGCCGATTTAATTCGTAAGTACCGCGCCAAGGTCCGCCGCTTATATCGTATGGAAACTTTTTGATTTTTCCTCCTCTGTGGCTTTTGGTTTTTAAAGCCGTTAATGACAAGGTGACAGAAGAATGCGTGCGTGGAATCACGATTTTTTAAAACAAAGATTATTGTTTTTGAACAAATTCTTTGATTTTGACCTTGACTGCCAAATGCAATGCCAGAATGTAAGGTCACTAATGGAGTTGACGAACTTTTGTATTTATTGCCAGATTTTGACCTATTCCTAGTCGCAGCGTTCCTCCATGAGATTGGAAGCCAGCCAGGTGTAACTATGAGGCAGACAGAATGCACCGCGGGATAAAAACACGAGCAGAGTTCACGCGAGTCGCATGGTCACAGAATAAATATTTTTATTGAGTGGAAAATATATATAGTATGAAGCCAGTTAAATAGTGTAATATTCCCCCAGGTCACGAAGGTCAACTTATAATGAAGTCCCGCCACAAAGGGCACGAACTTTAATACATAAACCCATTAAAATATCCATTACACCGTCTGGACGCTCCATATATCGAGCTTGCGCCAAATAAGGGCAATGTAAATAAAATTCAGCGGTTTTACCGTGACAGCTAGAATGACGCGGCGGCTTCCGGGTTGAAAGTTGCTTTGCGCCCAAGGTCGGCTTCTTGCCGCCAGAGGGCACTGCTCTGCCGGCAAGTGTGCTTACGTCACTAGGTACTTTTGCGACCTTATGTTCAGTACTCGTTTTAATGCCTTATGCAGGCTTGTTCAAGTAGTGTTTGGTAAAGTATGTACATTATAAAAAGTTTAAAAAAGACTACCTCGTTGGTCTAGTAGTGGCAAGCGCTACTGCTGAGCATGATGTCCTAGGTTCGATTCCCAGGTCGGGCAAAGTGTTATTGGATTTTTCAATCTAGAATTTCTCAGGAGCAGCCCGGAGTATGGATTTGTGCTCAGTTGATGGCAATAAGCTCGCCCCATATTACATGGGACTTAAACATAACTGAAAAAATTTGGGTGTACTATAGGTCATCTGCCCAACCCTTTGGGGAAACAATGCGTGATGTTATGTTATAAGAAGATAGCTCATATTTCGAATTCAATAAAATATAAGGAATTCAATTAACTATGGATATGTGTTTTTGTGTACAAACTCGGGAGAGACTGGGACAGGTGTGCCACTGGCGTGCACAATACCTACGGCTGGCACCTGCCAGCATTTATACACAGACAACACCTAAGTACATACACATAATATACTATTACGTCACGAATTTCCATCTTGATATGTGAAAATGCAACAAACTTTTCGTCTGACCATATTATATGCCATCTTAATAAAACGCTCCTGCAAGCCCTGATTCTGGTGAAAGGGAAATTGGGGCCTTGTGATTTAATGGTGATCTCATAGTGACCTTTTCAGACTGCCTTTATCTCACACCACTACCTGTTCAACTGCCACAGGTACGTACACACTCCAAGGTAAAGGGCTCAGTAAAAAGCTTAAAACTTAGAAAGTAAAAGCAATATGTAAATATCTAATAAAACTTCCAGTTAAGTCCTGAATATCTGAAGTAGCACCTTGAACGGGATCAATGCTAAGCGGATGTAATCCAGGAAGATCATTGGATGCCATTTAGCAATCATATTCCAGCCGTCAGCCGACAAACACAATTAAGTGATGCCTTGAACATGACCTAGCTCTTCAAAAACAACCATCCAGCTAGTTCTGGAATCTTCCGGGAATTTTGTACAACTGAGGTCAAAAGTGCAATTTAACAATCATTGTCGGGAAATTGCATCAAGTGCAGAATGCAGGTGAAGGGAGGACGTATGTGTTCCACGACACTTGCTAGCTCATTGGGTGAACTATGTTGATTACTTGATCAGATGCTTCTGGCAATAAGAGCACGGAAGAATACCAAGAACAGCTGACGTGCAGAACTGAATTAACCCATTTGGAATATGAAACATGTTCTCGGTCAATGTTTGCAATTTGGACTTAACTAATTTCTGTTTTCGGTTTAGTAGCTATTAGTGTTAATTAATGAAGATACATGCTATGAAGTAACTGCGCTAGAAAAGTATGACGTTGATATTCCTGTGACCATTATGAATGCACACAATATTATATATTTTGCCTGTCTAGAAAAAACACCAACCGCGAAATAGCATTTCATACACAAATATATGCATTTCCCGGTTGACAAAACTCTACAAAACGATCGGACATCCCAGGAAGAGACTGGTCAAATTGATGATGCGTAGTTCTCCGTCAGGGCCGAAGACATTTGGCTCGGTGTCGCCAAGGCGAAGGGCGCTGGGCACTGCCCAGTCTGTTACGCAACCCGTCTATTTTCAACTAAGTAATATTGCTGGCGATTGTGCGGAATCCACTGGCAGATGTGGCCGCCTACCGTTTATAAGGAATGTTTGCGTAGCCGGCTTGATATTGAACGTAATGGACAATTTATGGAGATTTTTAAAGCTGTTAGAAAAGAAGGAACAAAAAAAACCAAAACATAGTTATCGCATCTGGTTGGACTGCAAGCTAATCCTCAGAGTTAAGGAAAGTGTCGTTGGTTCTATGGTGTTAATACCTAATTGTCTTTTTATATCCAGGTGATGATTAATCAATGTTCAACTCCAGGTCAAGTCATCGATATTCTTTGCAAGTTCATGATCTTACTATTTCATCGCACCATCTGGCCGGTGATCTACCTTTCGGTCGTTGTCCTTAGTATATTAATTTACTACTAACTACGCAATATCATCTAAATATAGTTGCCAAGTCATCTTTAATGACGTACTCATATGTTTACAAGTCACACGTTTGTTGCATGTTTTCTTTTCTAACCTATCGGAAAATTTTCTTATTCTAATGCTTCAAAACTTAGCTATGCAAATGCGGCAACATAGTTTATTCTGATCGTTTTTCCTTCAACATTACGTTCTATTACAATAGAGCTACCAGCAGGCATAATAATGTAGGAGTACCCACTGTAACTCGAACGGAAGGAAAAAGCTCTGGTTTCGTAACCCGAAGGTTGCAGCCGTGAAGATGTGAGGCCGATCGCAATCAGGGATGTACCGAATTTTCGATAATTCATTACTTAGTACAGTAATTTGGGTAATTATTACTCATCGTTGTTGCGTAATGGTTTGTTTATGGCTTGATCTTTGAAGTGTTAAGAGGCTTTTAGCGGTATTTGTAAGGTCAAATGTAATTTTAAGTGTTCTTGTTAGTAACGAGGCAAAGAGCTAAGTCAATAATGCTTCTAGAAGAAGTGGTTCCAACAAACAGATTCGTTTGAATTTCAGGTGAATTTGATTTGTTCACCACCGCGGGGTAATTGAGTAACACACATAAAATGACAATTGATCGCAACTCTTTTCATTTTGACTGTTCAGCCACGATCATTGCGTTATTTACATTGTTGAGCAGACGAATTTTTTCAAATCTAAGAAGCAATGGATGGATTTTGAAGGAAATTTCTATTTCCTTCAAAACGCTCGGAATGTGATCGAAGTATTACTCAAGGAAGCCGTTCATGTTTCCATGAAGTTGGATATACACCGTGAAATTTGAATCACAGTTTTGCTAGAACAAACGTTATTCAGACCATGGTCTACTACCATTCTACAGCATCCAATAAAAAAAAAACATAAATTGGTTTTTGAAAAAACACAAAAGAAAAAGTTTAAAATGTCAAGATTATCTACTGCTTACTACTGTTTATGGAGGTACATTTCCCTGTAAACAATGCTGTGTACCATGCGTGGTGTCTGTGTTGTAGAGAGTAACGATAATCTTGACATTTTAAACTTTGTTTTTTTTTGTGTTTTTTCAAAAACCAATTATGTTTTTTTTTTAATTGGATGCTGTAGTATGGTAGTAGACCATGGTCTGAACAACGTTTGTTTTAGCAAAACTGTGATTCAAATTTCACGGTGTATATCCTTTTATTGTTATTAAAGTTACAAAGGCCCCAGTACCAGCAGTTCTCCAAACCCTTATAGCTTAACAGTGAGGTAAAGATATGCTACGCAAACATCTGTCCTATGGTAATGCAGTCTTAATAAAAGTAACTTTAGTGAAAGTGCACAAGATATGCGATGCAGCACTTCTGAGCCACGTTTCTCCTCACACATGAGTAGAACTCATCTCCATGTTTATAATGATGATGGAATCTAAGATATACTAGCTATTGACTGTCATGCCTACTGCCTACAATCAAACCCTTGAGTTTACTGACTCTCTGAATTGATTCCTACTTATAGGTTGTGAAAATATATTTAATATTTTTAAATCGTTTAGATGGTAGAATTATGATTATTTCATCACCACTGCTCTCAAAACGGTGAAGGAACACATCGTGACGAAACCGCCATGCACTGAATTTTTTGTTCTAGTAGAACCAAAAATTCGGAGACATGTGACATCCACCAACCCGTACTGGGCCCGCGTGGTGGATTACGGCCCACTCTCTCTCGCAGAGAGGAGGCCTGTGTCCAAGCAGTGGGAACGTTAGAGGCCGATTATGCTTATGATGCTTATGCTGCCTTGCGTTTACCATTAAAACTTTTTTTTGTTACCATAACAGATTGTAATCATCACTCCGTACCATACCAGACCAGACCATAATCTTTTAGAGGCCATTTTTGATTTTTCTTGTGTGTAGTTGATCAGATAAAAATAAACAATTTCAATATTAACCTGGTTGACGAGACAGTAAAAAAACTGAAAATTTATAATTTCTTATTTATGAAATTATAACACATTTACAACAACTGTTGATCGTGTATAAATATTAACACAACCGATTAATCTAAACTGTCGTCATACTAATATTAGATAGGAAAGTTTTAACAGGGATTTGCATAGAAACCGATTAAAGTTATGAGATGGATGTGAAACCTGTATGAATAACTTATAAAATCAATAATTCATTTAAGGGCATAACCAGTATTATATATATAAACAGTTTATAATCATTGCGCCACCACGCTGGAATTATTCCTGTATCAATATTGGACGGGCAGAAAGATTTTTTTTTTTGCAGCCGCTCTCCTGAAGCCCTTCACAGAAAAATTAAAAAGTCAAGTGATAATTTACCAAAAATTATTAAAAGCCGTCTGGCTCCTAAACTATTAATAATCGCTGAACATAATATGTTCGTTTCGGGAAGCCCTTGGAGAGGCTTAAAAAAATTATTTTCGTAGCCAACCCTGTATAAGGTCCGTCGTTCACGACGCTACTCAAAAGTAATCAGTTACGAGCTCAAATCATCATAAGCCAGAATGACACAGCACTAGTATTTCGAGTATTTTGAAATACGCTGGCTGGCCGGTGGGACAAACGAGTCCTGGAGTGGAGACCACGTATCGGCAAGTGTAGTGTGGTACGCCCGCCAGATAGATGGACCAACAACCTTAAAAAGGTGGCTAGGACAGACCGGGATGCGGAAGGCGGAGGACAGGGTATTGTGGTGCAGTCAGGGCGAGGCCTATATCCAGAACTGGACTGAGATAGGCTGAGTTGAGGTCCATTCACGACGCAACCAATCACAAACTAGTAATAAAACGCGTAAGTAAGTCGCGTCATTCTGGAGTTTGTAACACGTTACTCTTGAGTAGCGTGGTGGACAATCGGCCTAAGAGAAAGGGATACATAATAATAACAAATATGAACAAACAGCGATAACAGACAATAACTCAAGTGAATCGCTAATGAATATAATTTAATTATAGACTGTTGATAAGTGGAACAATTTTAGTATGACTTAATTGATGTAACAGATGAATGTATGCTCCTATACTATCTGCGAGTGAAAGAGACAATTTCTAGAGATACGATATCTCTATCTCATTTTGAATTAGTCTAGAAGAAAATGATACATTAGTGGCCTGTTTCACCATCTTTTGACGAGTTCAGTTCATTTATGTCAGTTAATTGACTTTTTTCCACTTAAGGAGTCATGTTTCCCAGTTAATATGCACGTCACAAACCGATCAGTGCTAGAACAGCTTGAAAGTTACCATGCATCGTCGTTACCATAGCAATATGACGTCTTTAATGAAAAAACGTTTTTGACTGCACCTGCTTATCGAAATTGAGCCATATTCGCTAGAGATTACAGTTTTTACTCAGTTGAAAAATCGCCGATAATCTAACTGGAATACAAACAAGGCATACTTGGTAAATATTGCCTGACCTTGCCAATAATATAGTCGCGATACATCCTTGACTGCGACGCGTCTAAGGCCAGAACACACGAAGCAAAGTTCAATGACGTTTGCTTTTCGCCATTTTGTATATAGGTCGCAGAACTTAAGGCTGGTTTGGTAATAATACTTGAAAAAAAGGTCGTATCGTGATCTATATTCGGTATTGAACATTGTGACAGATTTGGTAAGGGCAAATGTGTTTTCGAATGCCACATTTTGGAACTTTTGATTAAGGACAGCCTTTAAAAGATCATATTTAATCGATCTTTGTGTCTCAGCTCTGGAAAATATGTGGATATTGAGGGTAACGCAATAGCTTACGTTATGAAGTACTTAAGCCATTGCAATTTGTTAGACGTAAGATATTTAAATTTATAATAAGTGCCGGGAGATTAACCGCCTACATCAATTTCAAATTTCAGTCGGGATATGTCTTGTCACATGGCTATAAGAAGATTCCCGACCTTGAACAGTCTCCAAGTATTCAGCCATCTCCCAAAGCTGTGACCATTGACCGCTAGAGAAAGTAAACAGACACTTGTGCGACGTACGTGCGGCCTTGGCGAGGCCGTCTCTGGCCGTCAAGAACCAAAACAGGACTTTACACTTCAACAAATTGAGTTCAATTCCGTTCATCACCGATTTGGCGGTTGGAAAAAATTTGATGAGAGCGACCTTTAAAAATTGCACCTTACCAAGTGGTTGATAGAGTACATATTAGTGGATTAAGTTGTGGTGCTGTATCTATTGCGGCAGAGGCAGGCAGTAGATACCCCCACGTCGTCGCAGTGAAAGTGAGCGGTGACGCTGCACGCGGAAGCGTAGCGCGGCAGCTAAGGTGAAGGTATGATAATGTGATTAGTATCTATTTACTCGCATGCCTCGTTCAGGTAATACTGGATAATAAAACTGTTTATAAATAGACGCGTGGACGTTCCAGTTGCACTAGCTTGTGTTCGCGTTTTGACAGCTAAGAAAGTGGTTCTACAACTGTGGAGTCTGATTCCGAATGATGTATTTAACATACGACTGTGGAATGCTGCTAGTGGGTATGTCTTGGTTATTAAAGCGGCTTTAAAGGCAGCATACGACATTTTCTATATTGCAAATATAAAGAATTACGAGTATGTTTTCACAAACTTTACAGTCACTGCCAATTTACCATCGTGGTGCAAGTACTACCTACTTACCATCGGGCTGTATGTAAGTCACTGTCTTCTAAAACTTTCAAGGGAATGTATATATACTTCACGTTCAGATTTTCTTAAAAAAATTCTGCAACATAAATTCTAAAGGCAATATTCCACGATCTAGAATGCTAAAATCCGGATCCAAGCCGGTTTTTTTTTAAAATGTGATTGACTGATACGCGTAACGGATATCCCCTTTCCAAGGTCAGTGTCAAAGCCGAAACAAACGTCAAAGAACTGTCGATGTCGCCTTCCAAACGCAACCGGACGCAGTTAGGTAACAACTTAAAAATGTAGCAAAAAAATAATGAGCTCAAGTTTTTTGTTAAAGTGTACACAGCGACTTACATTACAAGTATAGGTAAATATTTCATCCTTTTTATAAGATACATATCTCATTTAGAAAACAGCTGCAGCAAGCTTTCTTACTCATCGAAGAACTTTTAGCAAAGTCCTATCTTTCTCCTTTCCAATTTTTTTAATTTAATTCTTTATTTTATTTAAAGACTACGTTAAAATGTTAACTTTAAACCGACTTGCATTTTCATCTAAAACTGTTAAAATAGATTTTGAATGCATTCCATTCACGACAACGTGTAAGAAAACATAACATCTGTCATTTGTCAATAGCAGCCGAAATGTAGCGACGATGTAACATGTCATAAGCATCGTGATACTTTGCTAGCAACCATTTCTTTCGTAACTTTCTTTTTTATTGACAACATAAGAAATTTTGCTTTAAATGCTTGTCATCTTTTTTAAATACTATTAACTTCTTGCTGCTTTTCAAGTCGAAAGGCCTCCAGATCCTGGAATCAGGCCTAGGATAACTGTCACGTTTGCCAATTTCTGATAATTTATCATGTCTTTATGACGAATGGACTTATCATCCATCTCATTTGTATAAACACCCACGACCTATCACAACTCGTCAAAACCGCGAAAGTCTCAAATGCGGTCGTGTCTCATTGCGCGATCGCTCCAGATCCGGCACTCTCGTTTTCGGCGCGAGCGCAACCGCCACGGTCACGGGCACCTGACGCCGGTGTTTTTGTTTTGTTCGACATAATTCGCTGTTGTGACGTCAGGTGACAGTGGTCACCTGCCTTTATTTGTGATAGTGTTGTTGTGTGTTGTGTGAGTTACTGTGTTGTGTTTGTTATGTGGATTTGACTCTTACTTTCGCTTTTAAGGTAAAGTTAGCTTTAGTTTATAAAATTTTGGCGTTATTGCTTGATTATGTTTGAATCAACAAAATTATTTGAAAACCAAGGCGTATGTAGGTACTGTATATCTTTTCAGAAAAGCCGTTTTTTATTTCTCGAAATTACTGTTTAAGGTTCGGAAACTCCCAATCAATCAAAAAGCGCAGTTATTTTCAAAAAACCTGCATCTGAGGCCGTGACTTCCGCGTTTTTTCCCTCATTTCGAGACCTTCGCGTGAAAATAAAACAATGCCTGGCACACTCTGTGCATTGAGGCGCAGTGTTCACGTCACGATGATTTCTTTCCACGTCACGCTTCACGGGACTGCGTGAAGACGCAAAAACTCAATCAAGATCATTTAAATTTTACTTTGATGGCAATAGACGCCTGACTACAATGTTGACGAAATTGCTAATTTTTTTCAGATTTTTCAGCGTCTGTCTGTGTATGCGTAATAATCTTAGCCTGTAGATATCTTCTATTCGGTGGAATATCGATTTAGAACCGTGACTTTTAATTCAAGACCATGACCATGATGAGTCGACCTTACTAATAACTTAAAAGATAGCTGAAACAGACTTTAAATGAACTCATTTGATTAATTAACTTCTCAGTCAACTTCAAAAGACCCTTTCAACGTTCCGTAATTTGCTTAGAATAACAAATAGACGTAAACTTCTTTAAGAAAACCAAAGACCCAAAAAACCGTTCAACCACAGACCTTCATCAGAACCTGCATTGTACAGGTAGGAAGGAAAATGGAGCCGGAAATTCAGCCGTGCATAAAGATCCAGACGAAAAAATACCGGAATCAAGTGAGCGGCCTTCCTCGACATTCGACAAGGCCAGCCCTTTATCGAATGATAAAAAAACACAAAAACAAGATGATAACAACGTCTCAAGGTCTTGGCCCTACTCACTGGGTAAAGGTCGAGGTGTATTAGTTTTTTATTTGGATAAGAATAGCCTCTGGAGTTTTTTTCCGTGAGTTCTCATCTTGTTTACATGGTAAACTGGAAAATTGTATGTCTGGCAGGTATGTTTGCTGTAGGGCACAATAAAATATTATATCGTATCTCAGATACCGCGAATTTTATTGTTTCCGACAACACCGTCTACATAAAATCTTTAACAGTAAGGAACAGTTTTTTTGCCGACCCTACGCTGTGAAGAAGCAAAGGCCAGGCGTCATAAAAAAGAAAACAGTGCTACTACCACTAAACAAGTGTACTTAAGACCAGTCTGCTAACGATTAGCTGCGCCTACGCAATGACACTGTGGCGTTATGTTTGACCGATATATGAGCACACACAAAACGAATGTTGTTTTTTTTTTTAGTTAGTGTTTTGGCTAATTAGACCTTCAAACTGTAACATCAGAAATTTTTAGCGCGTGTAATAGGTGCGTTAATATAAAAAACCGCCTTTTTCCCATGTATCATGTTCTAAGTAAAATTTTGGAGAAACAAACTGCCTCTGATGCTCTCGCCAACTGTTTTCGAACAACTATAAAAAATGCGGGAATCCACAAACAAACAATCGTTCGGTTCCACCGCATAACTTAAAAGGTTTAAAGGAAAAAATCTTGATTAATGCCAAAAATCTTAAGTTTAACACTAAAAATTAGGTACATCCGCATGTCCTTGCAGAACGCACGACGAAAAACGAACAAGCGCATTAATTCTCACTCACAAAGTCATTTTAATACAGGAAGCATGTACCACGGAGTATAATGGGCATTAATTACAAAAGTGATTAATGGAAATGCTCTTTAGTTTTTGCTTGAGACTGAACTTTTTGTTGGACGTCGAGGCTTTCTTCTACTGAGGTTTCAAATGTAGGATGATCATGTAGATAATACAACAATGCTAATAATGCCTTTAGGGGAAACGTGAGGTGTTCAAAAATATGATCGCCTTCCAGCCAGTGATACCTTAACTTTCTAAGACGTCGTTTTTTGTGTTTGTGTTGCATACAGGGTGGCAGGGACATCGACGCGAAAACTGTTATCATGGAATCAGTACATGATTCTGAACCCCTTTTTTTTTTTTGGTTACTAAATTATCAAATAACCCCTCCCGCTCTGGGTGGAGCAGGAGGGCGTGTCAGACTCTTACTGACTAAAACCCACCCGTGTTCCTTCAGTTGCCATGTTGCCGGGGGGCCACGATTTCCTTTTCGGCCTTATACGCAACGCCGGCAGGCATCGGCCCTAGCGGACCCCGTCAATTCTGCTGACATCTCTTTGAGGCGCGCGTGGAACACAACGCGCCGTCGACCCGGGCCTGGTCCTTATCGGGCGGCGAGCTACCCATTGCTCACCGTCCGCAAGCCCGCGCCGACGGTGGCCGGAATTCGGCTCGCGATTCCCGACGCCCAGGGCGTCTCCTCCTGCGGCGGTTAGGGTCGTGAGGGCGCCAATTTTGCCTCTCCCTCACGCGTTCCGCCTCCTCCTTCGCGAGCATTACTGCTTCGCAGGAGGTGACGGCCTCCCATTTCCTCTCGCTCCATACCATGGCGCGAATCAGGGCCGGACGCGAATTCTGAACGCCCTGCGTTTAAATTTTTAGTCGATTATTTAAAAAAACATCTGCTGTTTCATATAAATTTGCAATACCTACGCGGTCAAAATGTATGGAACAGTTGATTTTTTTTTTAAATATTCGACGAAAAATTTACCCTGTAAATAAGCCGAATCTAAATATTAAATGACTCGAGACTACCCAAGACGCAGTATTTTTTTAATAAAGACATCAGTCGTAGAAAAATTTAACTCCGCGCAGTAAGCGATGCAGCGCTGTTCAACAAAAGCTTTTGAATATTAAAGCGCTGGTCAGCGGAAATATAAAAGAAAAACGTAAAGATTTACGTTTTACAGTAAGATTAATGCATCAGATAAATTAACTATTATTATATTAAAGTTCCGGATCATAATATTTCCAAAGGTTACAGAGAACGGAGCGCTGTCCTTGTCAAAATATTATTATTTTTGGATAACTGCACCAAGTGACCTTAATAAAATTAATTGATCAGTTTAATTATTTTGATTGAACGTTAAAATTATGATAGGTGTAAAATTTCCGCATTTTCAATTAACACTTAGATCATGATCTGGTAGATATTATCATATGCATTCGTTATGGCAGGCATATTTGACCTTGCAGTGCAGTAATAACATGTAAATATTAAAAATATTTTTGTTATTTTAACAGTAGAGCCTTTTTGAGTTAGTGCCAGAAGTTTTTGTGTTATTTCTCAAACAAAATACATAAATTACTCTAATAAACTTTTTCGGTGTAACTCCGTTTATTTTTGGCGATATTGGGAGGTTAAAATATGACTACAACATTAAGACGAGTTAGGAACCATGGAATCTTTTATTTCCAATATTATGTTACCAATGCACGAGAGACCGTGAAATATTATGATAAATAAACCTTATAGGCCGACACTGAGGTCAACCTAACGATATGATATAATTTTGGTATTTTAATCCGTTTATGAAATATCTCAAGAACAAACGGCTACCTAACAAAGTGATGGCCCGTTTATGATAATGTTTAAACTAATGTATTTAGGAAATACTAAGGTTTATGCTAATTGATAACATTGGCCTTTGTATTTTGCATTTTTAGGACAATGTCTTAATTTTAAAAGTTTGATCTTGTGCAATAATTATCTTTTGGAAGATTTCCTCAAACCATTGTTACGAAGTCTTTACAAAAAATATTTCACACTAGCTGCGCCCCACCGTTTTACCCACATAAGTCTCAATCCCGTGGGAATATCGGGATAAAAAGTATCCTATGTCCTAACCCAGGTCATGGTCTACCCATGTGCCAAGTTTCATCTAAATTCGTTCAGCCGTTTTAGCTTGAAAGCGTAACAAACAAACATACAAAAATCTCATCTTTCCAATATTAGTTTAGATAGTTTAGACAATGCTTATCAAACGGGCATACTTATTTCTTACATTTTATGTTTGAAGTTATTGAAACACAGCCAAGTGCACTTCACAATCAATTATGCAACAGAGAACCAATAACATAATTATCACGAATCACACACACTACTCCACAAATACGTATTATCGTAATCAAAACAATATTATCGTAGAAGTGCATAGAGCAGGAAGTTTGCGCGGGCGCCGGCCGTGACAGTTGCCGCGAGGTCGCGCAGGCGCACTGCAACGTAATAGTGACGCGTTTTGCGTAACAATACTTTTATTCTAGTCTCTGATTGATTGGTTCAAAGTCAACGGATGATCGTGGAAATAATAGCTTTTAAAAATTCTGTAATTAAAAGTAATTCTTATTACATAGTAGCTGTTTGCTGATTTAATGTTCCATCAATCATAGTCAAGTTTTTCCATATTAACATAACTTTTTTGTGTAAAAAGTGAATGTTGAATAGCATTTAGAAAGAAGCAAAGACATTCTAAAGAAATGCGCTCATCTGTAATACTTCCGAGTTAAAACTCACGCTATAGAGAAGCAAATTAAATAACCACTAACTAGTAATAATATGTTTAAGTAAAATTTAATTTAAAATCACACTCTTCAAAAGTTATTGCACAATCTGGCAATCTTATATTACAAGCGCAATTTTCTCGTTTTCTGACATTAGTCAGCTTCTAAATCTCACAGTCATACATTGTGATGCAAAACTTTCACATGAGGTGTTATGCGCAGACGCAGTGAAGATGCAAATTGCGCCAATCACAGATGATTCAGCGATATCATGTTCGAACACGTCTCCCAGTATTTTGCTAAATAAGCTTGGAACTTACCTTACAGAAAGCCATTCGCAATACCTACAAAATAGTCATAAAGGTAAGAAAGCCATTCGCAATACCTACAAAATAGTCATAAAGGTAAGTAAGCAGTAGCCATAAAATGCATTATTACATACAAATTCTAAGCACGCCGATTAAAGTCATCAACGTGTATAAGACAGACATACATTACTAGCTAGTAAAAGTTATGTAAAAACTGTTGAGATTCAATACGTAAGTGTACACATTCCTGCAGTGGGCTTAACCTTTTGAAAGTTACCTAAAAAACTTTAAAAGCTGTTACCACTTCTTGTATTTGAAAATTCAACGACATTGCATAATGCGGTCCGTACACACTCGACTGCCAATACAAATAAAGTGACAAACTTGGTTTAAACGATGATGGCATGGCATCAACAAGAGCAAAGACTTATGGACATGTAATCCTGAAATAAATCTTTGATGGCTCGTAAAACAATAGCCGTAAAGTTCAGAGTTGAATGAGATCTCGTTAAATTGACAAGGAAAATGGGTGCAGGAAAAGACGACGTAGTTCTCAAGTTAATCTACGCATTACATTATTTATCTCTATTCATTTACAATAAGTTAGCTCAGAGGATTCTGCTGTAATCATTGGAGAAAGCCACTATGCAGGCAAAGGTCGAGTTAGCATCTGCGGGTCACTTAAAATTACTGTAATAGGACCCTTTGCTCATTCAATCTCGGACTCTAGAATTTGCATCAATCTCCCGTAGCTCCCGGCGAAAGTAATGGCTAAGAAAGACAATGGATTTATTAATCATGTATCCTATTAGACCTACGCTGTTCGCGAATGTTCAGGCCATGCTTTACATATTAACTGTAAACTCCATCGGTCTTTGTCTCTGCATGTTGAGGCTGCAACCGCAACGCATGTGCGTGGGAAGATGAAACACACATTATAATTATGTATGAGCCATTTGTAAGCTCGTTTTTCCATCATAATACCATTTATTTATAGGGAAGTTGATAGTGATACCTCAGGTCGAATAATTTTATGGTAGGTGTTTTTGTTTAGTGGTTTGAGGACGTTTTTTTGTAGCAAAATATGGCCAGATTATTTAAATTTTAAATAAATGTTTCATATTTTTTTATAATAACAAATGTAGAAAAAACACAGTAAATAAAAGTGGAATATGAAATTAGTTTATTCATTTACTTGGAATTCGTAAACGTGTACGGTGTCGACAGTACGTCCGTCACCGTCGGCGGTCGAGCGGCGACTGCGCTTCGAGTGCGCCTCGGCCGTCGACAGGCGGAAGCGTGCGCGCGCGCACCCGCGCAAGGCTACGCTCATGACCTCGCACCGTCTTTGTCTAGCGCTATCTAGCGTCTGTTTACCCGCGAGGCCGAATGCATCATACCTTTGCTTGGCGCGTACTTGAAAACTAAATGATTATTGAAACCATAAATTTATCGTTAGGGTATACGTTTCTTTTTGAAGAGAAACCTTGTAGATAAATTGAGTGATAATGAATCGAGGTACTGAGGTGTGTTGAGACTGAGGCGCTCTGTTTCATGTATTAACATTTATATTGTTTAGTTTTACATTTGTTATTTATGTTTTAGATAATGTAATTTTATTTTATTTTCAGATATGGCGCGATATAAGTGACCGTATCAACTGTATGATCGAGTGGGAGCTGTTAGTGAGATGTAAGTAGAAAAATTGTACTAATTTAAATTAAGACAATGATGATATGTACACACGGCTACACATCAACCTTTACATTTCCAGTATTAGCTGACCTTGCATTGTACGGAAATCATATACAATGCGAGATCAGCATAAACTGGAAATGTATAGCTTGATGTGTAGCCGTGTGTACCAAAGCCAATTAATTAATTTATTTGTAATTGTTACAAATTCCGACGGGAATAAGATAATTAACAAATCATATAAAATAGGCAGTTATGGGGACTGCCAAAAGAAGTGAAAACTTAAAACTGGTATTAGCGCCATCTATATTCTAAAGTACAGCACTACGCCGCGCTATGTCGGTGACGCAAATCCATGAGTTTACCCCTACCTAAAATCGCTCAACGCGCCTCAAGAAGTTTTCACTTCAAAAATAGTGTGCTGGAAATAATGTAGGTACAGCAAGATAATAAATTGACACCATGACACACGGCATCACGTTACAGCCTAGTTATTTCTAGAACAAAACGATGCATAGGGACGTCAATATATTAAGTTACATAAATATATGCGGATAAGTCCTTATAACCCCACTTTAAAAACAAACCAAAACACCTACGGTCAGCTCTGTTTTGCTTCCTTTGCCTTAGTTTTTATGTTCTTCAGATCTTTGTACTAGGTACTACCTGGAATTGCGAGTTTTTGTGGTTTAGGTTAGGTAGGTACGAGCTGGCTAAGGTCATCAAGTTAGCTGAAATAAATAGAGTAGGTATGGTATAGACAGGTATCTAGCGTTCTGAAGTTTCTATGTTGTTTTGGAAGTAGATCTACCTCACCGAGAAAATAGACAATGAAGTAAAAAAAAAAAAAATATAGTGTTTTTTGGATGTCGGTTGTTTTTTTTTGTAAAAAGTTTTTATTTTTCACTTTTTAGTTGTGGTACCTACCCCACACATATTCGAATACCATTAGCTGCTATGTAAATAACAGTGACAGGAACTTCTTATAAATTATCCACAGAGACTAAGTGGGAAAAATACGTATTATTGAAGCTAACTCAAAAACTACCCAAAAAAAGTTAGTAAAATTTATATAGGACCACCTCTGAAGTATGACCTACCAAACAAAAAAAGAATCATGAAACCAATTCATAACTGGCAGAGTAATCGCGTAACAAACATACAAAAAATAATCATCCTTTTTTAAGTCGGATAAAAAGTAAAATTTTATCGATTTTTTTTTTAATAAATTCGTTAATCACTGTTAAAGTATCTTTAATTCATAAAGTCAACACCTACAGAACACTAGCTTCTGTAAATTTTTCGCTTTTGGTTACCCCGTTGAGAAAAACCCATTTAATTATTTATTTTATTATTTATATACACACAGTAAAATACATAGATATACGACATAAATGTAATTTTGAGTATTATAATTTATAATATTTTTTATATTTGAAATCCCGGTTATTTCCTCTAAAGAGTTAGCTTCCATGTAGTCAGAGCCCACTGGCACCTACTAGCCTGCAGTGTGCGGAGGTTTTTTTAACCTCACTTTGAATGTAGGCGACCTTGTCATTGCTCATAATTCGGGGTGAACAGCTAACGTGTACCGACAGCAGAACAAGTTATATATCTTTATATAGAATTTTAATAAAAATTATATTTAAGATGACTTTTCAAAATATTAATATGGAAATATGTAGTTTTAAATTAGACTTTATTATAATCAATAAATATGTCCATGACAAGAAATTCATTTAGAAGCCAATATTAATTACTTGAATTGAAACTATGATTAGAACACAATGTACATAGTTTCTTACAGCCTGCCTGCTAATAATTTACTTCTGTACATTCATAAACTCACGCCGTTTTCTGATCGGGGTAGGCAGAAACTACAGAACACTTGCTACGATCCTCACATCCTTTTGCTTTCGTTTACGTTCACACATCTTCTGTAATATTGATAAAATACACAATATCCTTAACAAATTACTAGAAAAGTCAACTTCCTACATAATTTTCCTAGGCTGAACAGGACCGGAGTCACCTGATATTTATTCTAGGCATTTTATATGCATTTGCATACTTATGCCTACAATAATATCTTCCGCCTCAGTAATAAAGCTTGTTTATCAAAACGTTGGCTGAGTCGTTATCCTTCGATCAATTTTAACTTAATGAGTTAGGTAGAGTTTATATAATATGAGCTTACAATCTTATAATGACTGCCTAAGTGCCTACACAAGTTTTTTTCTTTTAAAATTAGTCTAGTAACTTCGTATAATTTGTAACAAATAAGTCGAGCTGTTTTTAACGTATCAGAAATATATTTTTTTTTTATAAATAGGATGCTATATACACAGTACCGACACCGTATTTCTACAAATATCCTCTGCTGGAAAACATATTTTTATTTCAGAGCCCAGTAGTAGGTTCTCCTTCCTCCTTAAAGAAGAGGGACACACCGAAGGGACATGAGACGAGGACGGGACGTGAGATGAGGACGGGATGTAGAATTGTAGACGCGGCTTTTCCATCTGCATTTTATTTCCGCGTCTGCGTCCCGTCCTCGTCTCACGTCCCTTCTGCGTGACTCGCGCCTAAAGCCCTAATAAATGCAAAATACCCTCTTTAGTAATGATAAAACAAACCACAACCTTCTACAACAAACGCTGTTTAATTGAACGAGATTACATCACCATAATCAGTAGGTTTCAGGAAAAAACATTAATATTATTTCCTGTTCACTAGAAGTACCTACTAGAACCACGACCGCTGTCCCTGATTAGCTAATTGAACAGTATAAATGGACATAATCGTTATCAATTGTTCTATTAATAAGTATCGTGTCAGACCCTAAAGTTTTGAACCTTCAATTTCTGATAGAGGTCCAACCTCTGCCACTGAAATCGATTCACGACCTAATGTCAAACAACTTAATTTTACAAGTTCTTTTTTAAGTAGATTTTCCGGACTATAATCATGTTAAACAAGTCGTTATATTTCGAGCAAGACTATTAATAACATCTTACAGATTCGCAATCTGTAAAGGCCACACTCGCAATAAATGTTTACCACGAAAACAATCTCGAGAAAAACTGAAGTCAAAAAAAAAGCTGCACCAAAAAATCGGTTCCGAATATAGGCGCGCATACTCTCCGAGCCTTTCATGGTAACGCCTCTAACTGAGCAGTCAATTACGTACTGAAGTGTTGCCTTCAAGGCGAGCAACACCGAAATCGAATAATGACAGATAAATGTGTTAAAACTACTAGGAAGTATCGTGCCCGATTCGTCCTAGCAAGCCCTTGTTAACAGCACGCACACATGCACACACATGCGCGCGCCACGCACACACGATCACAAAAATGGCCATGAGATAACTGACATCACAGCAAGGTCCCGCCTGTCGGTACGGTCAGCAAAACAGATTTTTCGTCCAATTAAAATGTTAAAGATGGAGTTTTAAAATGCAACGTTCCTGTAACTTGACGTCATCGGTCGTTTCTATTCACTATTCAACCCTGAACTTTACATGAAAACACAAAAAGTATGCTTTTATAACCGCAAAATAAGGTAAAATATCCGTTTTACGATCATATTTACATATTTAGACGTTTGTTTTGTTAGTAATGAAACCTCTGGCTCACGATTTATAGATACATCTTTATGTGCTGACTCAAGATATCAAATAAATTATGTACTTAAAACGATCTGTCTAATATAAACTTTTAAACAAATTATCTTAAGACTAAATACACATTTGCCTTAACAGTGTCTAAAACATTAATTTTATTACATCTTTGAATTATTAAGCATTACATGAGGTTTGCGTAAAAAGTATATTATTATAAAATATTTATCACACGTAGATGCACGTGCATCACATCAGTAAGTACGTAATATCCATCATCCCCGAAACTTTAAAAGCTTTTTAATCATTCTAAAGTGCTGAAAGCAGCAATTTTACAAAATCATAATCACAATCACATAGGCTGAAAATCAGCACTTTTTAAACGTCACAATGACATAAGACAGCCCGCCAAAGTGTCCGCCCTTCACCACTTCCTAGTGCTTTAGCTGGGAAGAAGAAGTGACGCAACAAACTCCTCAGCGTTTTTCACTGTGGACATTTTCATGCATTTTCTTATAGTTTTATACCTACTTGTTTTGCTGTCTGTACCGCCACGTGCATCACGCATGCTGCGTAACATATAGTAACGACAGTGTTTGTGTCGGCGACAGCCGGCCTTCGGACCGCAGTACCGATGAATATTTTTAACTTAGCTTAGGGCCCACGCAACCAAACGCATGCTTTTTAATTCCTGCATACACTTGAACTAAATTTGATTGTCGTTGACACTGAGCAACTAGATCAATTTAAGGTTACCAATAGACCTTTAAAGAACAATTAGGAGTTGAAATTAATTTAGTTCAACCTTTACTATTTTCTTCACAGCTTCTCTTTTCTGACGAATTTATAATGGAATATCAGGTTAATTTTTTTTTTGTTTTCTATTTATTTTTCAATAATATTTAAATACACAACAAAGAGATATTTAAAATAATCAAGTAATTAGTATTCAAGGTAACAAGGGCTCAAAGCGATGATTACGATTTGTTCGCATGTATTTTGTTTTGTATAAGGAAACGAATTTGTACATCATTGCTAGTAGGTACCTATATCTGTATATACTTAAAACCTTCAAGGGCTACGGGCTATGTAATCACTATAATTACCTCGTTTAAAATATACTTTAGTTTGAAGGAAAATACCGTACTCAGCTGGAATAAATAAATTTAAAAAATGTGTGATTCATTTCGGATGATTCAAAGAGGGAGGATAAAATGATTCATGAAATCATTTCAATACATTGTAATTTGCCAAAACTGACACCATAAATCATGTTTCGACTAAACGAAAAAAAGTGCTTGTAAATAAACAAAAATGGCCACGAGCGCCCATTTTATTTGCCTACAGTACGCCAGACGCATTGCACCGCACCAATAATAGAAACTTGCAAATCGCGCTGCGCAGACGCCGCCGGCCGGACGGACGGCCTGCAAGGCTCTTCCTAGACGACTGTGACTCAGCTCATGCACTTCTAGAACCGTCTGCATGCCCTACTGAAACCATATTCGTTCAATCATTCCTAATTTCACTGAGAATCTAGATAGCTTGTTTTGCGCGGGATATCCGGACTGCTTTAGGTATAATGGGATATCATCTGACCATGGTTTCGAAACAGTTTCTCATTGTCGCTGGTACTTTTATGGGGTTCCGAGTGTTATCAGCTGCTTTCGCAAAGATCTTGGGAAGTGTTACTAAGGTTAACTTAAACACTTAAGGTCTGAAGGCAAAGCTTAATTGGAACACTTACACCTAAAACGAAAAGGCCAATGATGGGTTTCCAATTACCTATTACCGTTCTATCAATAGTTCTATTAAACACGTTAACATGACTTCAAGTGCTCTGCGTTGCTAATTAAATCAAATGCAAATTAATTAGTGGAGGTACCAAGGCAACTGCGATGTTACATGCGTCGCAACAATAAGTAGAAGCACTTTGTACTAGGATGCCCTTGTGGTGTTGAAATTACGTATAATTTAATCGTGGCTCAAATTGCATTAAACGTAGTAGGTACTAAAGGCAGAAAGGTAAATATTCAGAAAACTTGACTATGAGGATAAACCCCATTCAAGAAAACAATTTTGACAAGCAGGCAAGCTGATTCTCAAACTTATATGTTGTGTGAATTTCACAAATTAAAACTAGCAAACGTTCATTTGTTTCACTAAAGTTAACATGGGGGTCAGTCTGGTATCCAAATATCTGTTCAGACAATCAATTCCAAGTAGTGACATGTCAATTGCTTGCTTGCACCATTTCATGTGATACATCGGCTTTTTCAATTCAAGAGTTAAATACCATCATCAGATTATCATCAGTGTTGATCAAATGGTGTTTGAAACTAGTTTTGACATCTTCTTGAATCATCTATCGAAATCTTTTGAGATCCTACATTGAGCTCTACTTAAACCTCAAGTAGTATCAAGGAGCGTATAATTTGATACAATGCACCTGGTATTGACTTAGCTTGCAGCATTACTTGTTTGCTGAAGAAAGTAGAGCAGACAGTACTGTGTCATTGAAATATTTATCACACACAAATATTGGACACTTGTTTGCAAGCTTACGTCAAAATATAAAATATTATCTTCTTTAGCATTTTTACAGCATCTTTTTCGGTATCCAAGGTAACTTTCAACCATTAAAGCTGAGTTTCCTCCATCAATGTCTAGTTAATGCTCCGCAATTTCCAGTCTCTAGAAAGGGCTTTGTACTATTTCGGCATTAGGCAAGCCATCAGTCATCAAAGCGCGCGTGCGCAGCTTCCGCGTTGGAAACCAGCCAGTTATGTACAAAGGATGCATTAAGGACCCAGAATTATGACACACGATCTAAACACGGATTGGCTGTAAAGCATTTTGGTTTTAGAGTTAGATGTTCTAGTTCGTTATTGCCAGTTTCGAGGCAGATTTGACGAGTTGAAAATAGAAGTGAATAGCAACGGTTCGGTTCGGCAATCAGGCGATGTTTTATATTTAGATCTTATTTCGACCACAAACAAGAAATAAAATGTCATTTTCCGATCACGGCACCTGGTCGATAGCCTTCTACAATCTCTGGCTTTTTAGAAATGGCCATCTTATTTAAACGACCTTTTCATTTATTACCTTTATAAAGATCAAAAGACGAAAATTAAGTAAGGTATGAAACAGTAAATTTTATTACCCTGGAAAAATCGTAGCTTCAGTAGGTTTACATGCTTTGCTACAAAAATGGTGCTTACCAAAGATCAAAAGACCAAAATCAAGTAAGGTCTGCAAGTGTACATTTTCGGGTAATTACCTTCACTCTCAGTCTTTTGTCCACATACTCCCTCAATACTTCGAGGGGACCATCCATCGCCTCCATGCGAGTGAGCACATTTCTCGTCTTGAACTCTCTTTTCGTTGGTACCATGCCTGAAAATAAACATTACTATGAATTAAATTAATTAAAACAGCCTTTACGTTTTGTTGAACAGATTGGCTTTTTACTGAGCAGTACCCTAATTGCGTAATACACGATCAATCACAATCTGAATCGTTTTGAAACAGATTGCTAATTCATTGCTTCATAAATTGGAGAAAAAAATCTGCTCAACAACGTAAATAACGCAATGAATGTCGTTGAACTGTCAAAATGAAAAAAAAAATATCTTAATTGTTTACGAAAATGTGTTACGTAATTAGGGTACAGAACTCTTAACATCATAACAGGGTGAAATACCCAGAAATGTACTCTAGCCAAATCTACTTAAATCATAGCAAAACATGTTAGGTTGTTAGGTATCCTCCTGCCAATATGCGAACGGGGTAGATGTGTTTAGTTTTTATAATTTGATGTGCATTTTATGTCGTGAGATGATGTCATACGCAACTCGAGGAAGATACCAGAGAATGCCTCGTGAAGGTAAATTTGTAGCGTTCGCAATAATAAAGACTTGTCAACTCGAAGTTCCTAACTGGTACAACTAGAACAAAGAGATATTTCTGTAACCGTTAATTAATTTTTGGTGAAATTAAATATCAAATTTTACGCTTCAATGCACTTTTTATTTGTTGTTTCAAACTGTATAATTCCTATAAAATGAATTCTAAGCGGCGCAAGAAATTTAGCAAATACCGTTTTAAAATTCAGCCAAGATCCTCGAGTGCTAAAATTAACAAAATTATTTAAAACTCGTAACACCACTTAGCCAAATATTACCTATTATTATTAATTACAAAAGACAAGAGAGTACGTATTAGTGTATTACGATAACAATGTCGAAGAAAAAGTCAACGCACCCGTTATCAGTGCGACACAAATAAGACACCTGTAAAAATATCGCAAGTTGCTTGCGTCATGAGCTCGGTGCACTGACGGCAATGCGTGCACTCACCCATGGGTTTGGTCAATGTCTGCCTGCCCTCATGTCATTGAGGAGTTCGCAGAGATGTTACAAGTGATCTTTTAAAACTTCTTTATATTTGATTTTTTAGCAAGAGGGACAACTGGAAGCTCATTTTAAATCAAATAGTCAAATGCAAGTGATGCAACATATTAAAGGAGATGCAGTAAAGTTAATTAAGTTATTACAGATATAAAACGATGATCATCATGATTTACAGATAATCATTTTTTGTAGTAATAACTGCTATTAACAACATTGAGTGAGTATCTGCTTTTCAGAGACCACGCGAGGAAATCGTTGAATATCAAAATCTTATCAATACATATCAGCATATAGGTTACGTGATGTTGTGAAGAAAACAACCATTGATGAAGTTGTTAATAGTTCTACGCTAAAAATAGACATGTTATCATCAAACAGGTAGTTACAGCTACTTTTCGCAACTATTTATGAAACTGAATATGACTATTACGATTTAAACGCTTCTAAATATAGACTATCTAAATGAAATCAAGAGCGGCTACGCGAAACGGGTTTCTCATTAGAATCGTGTTAGAAACGAGACGATTACTATCGATACACTGAAATTAGTCGGATACTTGAATCGCGAGTTTACAATCGATAAAATAAGCGTGTAATGATTAATGATAATTATGGCATTTTGTTATCCATTACTTGTAAACGTTGTTACGTTAATTGGAGACGATCTTTTCTTTTTTAAAAGTACTCCAAGTACTACAAATACCATTAACCATTATGTATGACACAACAGCCCTGTAGGCTGTACGTAAGCAATAATAATCAAACAACGCCTCTCGTAGCGGCAGAAGTGCATTTCAACAACCAAAACAAATAAGAACTAAAAACGATACAAAATCCATTAACCAAAGTCATCAATTCATCAACAACAGATTAAAAAAACCGTAAACTATCAACAAATCTATGCAGCAGCGGCGTCGGAGGTACCAGGACGGCATGGCTCGCGAGCGGTCGCCGATCGCGAATTACTTTCACTCCACTATCCCCGGGCGCTGACCGCGCGGCCGGGGTCGTCGCCCGCGAGCCGAGCGCGGGAAACGCCACCCGCCATCGCGCCATTCAGAAAAGCGCGCCATGTTTACACAGATGCGCGCCGAAACGCGTGCCGTTGCATCACTTCCGTTTGCGTTCCGTTCCGCCGCTTATTGGCGACGTACCGATTTACTTTTATGCGTTTAACACAATTATTTGCTTACGCAATCTGTCCGTGCGGTACTACGACTTAATGCATATGCTTTTCATCTTATGCATTTGAAGTTTCATCCATTGCATGTGTTATACAAACCTATTCGTTAATAAAATGCTATTTAGTGCTTTATTGTTAACACTCATAGATTTGTTGGCGACGATAACAGTGGGACTGAGAACGTCGGTGTCGAGCAAGCCGCGCACGCGCAAGGCGCTGGCTTAGCGTGATAGATAACAGAGCACGCAACTATTTGTTATCTCCTTTTATAATTCGTAAACAGTGTAATACACGTAATTGCTTTCTTTGGTTTTTAATTTAATTGACTGAAATTATAATTTTCTTGGAAAAACAAAGGCTTCCTTTGTGTATTTTAGTTCATTAAAATTTTGCGAAAACCATTATTTTCATTCTTCATATATGAAAATTACCTTAGTATTTAACCGTTTCGTTTCGAAGCATTGTGTTTACATGTGGTACTCAATAGTAGGTAACTTAATAACACAATACAACCTCCATGGCATTTCCATATTGTGTAACATGAAACTGTTCAGCATCTAAGGTTCTCATAAACAAAAAGTTTACTAAGTCAAAGAATACTAAGGCCCATATTACCGAACCTCGCTCAAAACTCAAGCATTACTTGAAACTCGTATAAAGTCTTTTGATTGGTTGAAACTAGTGTAACGCTTGAGTCTTGAGTGAGTTTCTGTAATACGGGCCTTCTTCGACCTAGAGTTCATAGTAGTCACAAGTCATCATCTGTTTAGAGATTATGCGAACTACTTATCTAAAACCTATTTGATGCTGTTGAAAATTAACGAGACTTAAATGGAATTGTAGGCAACTGAAAATTAATTGCCAAAAATCAGAATTATAACGCCTTTAGTCATAGTCATAACATACAATCTTAATTTTTTTATTGTTTGTTATCTTGGATGACACAATTGTTTATCGACATTTCCTAGCACGCTTCGTAAAAGTAAGAATAATTTCGACTGGTAACACAACTTCTTAAGATAACATTTCATTAACCTAACAGGGTTGTCTTAAACGTAATTTAGCTATCCAGTCTAAGGAATATCGTTGTTAGTTTAATATTATAAATGAAAAGACTCATGAAAGTGTTCTCGATAATATTTTATTAAAGTTCAGATGAGGTTACACGCGAAGGCGCAGTTCTTTGAACACGCGTGTAGATCAAAGTAATCGTTGATAAAATAATTGGGATTCCTGTTCAGTATTCTCAACTTGTTACTAAGTATATAGTAATAACATTTCGATTTAAGGAGACGGAAACACAGGGTCCTAAAGATCATCCACACTTTAGTCAAGTGTATTGCTCTGAATACGCAAGATATCTAAAGCCATTCGTTATTTGGGTCCAGAACAATTAAATTCTAAGATTCTTTATTTATTTAGAGCCTAGAATGAAATAAAGTTATTCATAAAGGTCGTCACACACTTTGAGGATAATATTATTATCTTCGACATGTCGCATACCGTACAATTTAATGGACCACCACACACAGTGAAGATAATATATATTTTACCTTAAAGGATTTTTAAAGGATTTTAAGCGCTAAAATATAATTTAAAATATAATTATCTTCAATGTGTGTGATGACTGTGATGAGCTTAAAGCTTTGAGTCAATTTAAAGTTTTTGCAGCGCAGATTCTAACATTACTCAGCTCGTATGAAATCCATTTCGTTTGCGGTTAGCTGATTTCGATTCAATACATGATCCTCAATTTTCGTCGGGTCGGGAGTCCAGCGCCTGCAGCCCTAGGCGCAAAATCTCTGGATGGCATGTCAACGACCGAGACTCCAGGCCGAGTGAGACGGCGAACGCCACTCATGTGGAAAGCGGTTATGCAACAATCGTACACGCGAAAGTCTAGCGAACGATGTTACGTTCGCGGCGATGCATCTAGATTTTAGATGAACGCATTGCGATTTATTCAGATATTCTCGACAATCGTAACGATCTATCGGTCTAGTGATGGAGCGATTGGTGCTTGAATGCTCTTTTTTGTTGAAAACATATATTATCTCATCAAGGTGAAATACAAATGCACATACATAGCACAGGTGTGAGTACTATGTACTATAGAGCTACCATTTACCGGGTATTATGTCTTTCATTGACTTGAATGTGCCCTGGTGGCTGAGAGTATGTCATGCTCACTCAGATATCTCGCTGATGGTGGCGCGTGTTATTGGATCATTGCGTCATGTTCGTGAACGGGCGCTGTTAGTTGGAACTGGTCATCTCTTAGCTGCCATGGCTTATTTTAATTATTTTATTTTTCAATTGTTTTTTTTTTAATTTATATTTGATGTACTCTGGACTACCTACGTTTTTTTTTACATTATTGTTACATATAATTATAAATTCAACGTTAGTGATGTAACTAATATTTTTTGTTACAATATAATTTAAAAGAGTGTCCAAGGAGTTTTTTGCCCGTTCTTCTCCATAGGTGGGTACCTATGGACCTATGGAGAAGAACGGGCAAGAAACTCCTTAGTAAGCCTTAGCTAACGGGCAACTATGTAGCTTCATATTTTTGACTGACCGACTCCTTGACAATTCAAAAATGCCTGTAACCGGTTTATTTGAAATAAATGCTTTGAGTTTGAATGACTTTGCGTATAGCGGTGGTTTAGATTATTTTATTTTTTTAGATTTTGCATCATATTTTTCAATAGGTGTGTTACTTGTTTCTGGGTAGGTACACAAGGCTACACATCAAGCTATACAAATCCAGTATAAGGTGACCTCGCATTGTACGGAAATCCTATACAATGCGAGATCAGCATAAACTGGAAATATATAGCTTGATGTGTAGCCGTGTGTACAATATAGCACTCATGCAAAAAAAATAATCGTGGATTTCACAATCGTTTATTATGTTCAAGAACATTAGCTATGAAGGCTCTATTGTATTTAAAAGTGCGTATTGGTCAACATAAAAAAATCTTAGCTACATTAAAGTCCATGTTAGTCTGCTTTCGAACAAGCACTTTCTTAGATAGACTCAATAGATGTAAATGCGCACGATTGTTCAGACTGTGTTTCAGTATTGCAAAACAATATGGCGACCGCAATAATTATACTCTAGAATCTACCATTACGCTTATATTAGGCTTAACGATTGCACAAAAGTAGCCGATAATAGAAGCGAACAAGGAGTTTACAAGCCAGCTGTGTTTAATCTATGGTGCGCTGTACCTGTCACTTTCCATCGCCATTTTTGTCGATTTGGCGGGAAAATAATTGTTTAAATTATCACGCGATCGCGTGTTTGGGACCTATGTGGTTTGTTCATTAAACATATTTAAGTTTCTTAATTAACGCACAAGGGTGCTCATATCGCGAATTGACACAGAAATTACCATGGTTTATCTTTATTGTTTAGTTAAAAGTAATGAATACATTTTTACAACAATTTGAGCATAAAATGAGAACAGACTGATAGCTAAGAACCTCATTAATCTAAGAAGAAATTCCAAGAAAGATGATAAGCCATCTACATGTAGAAGAAAAATCAATTTGAAGCATTTTTAGAAAAGAGCGTTTATACTAAAAGTGGACAACGTCGCAAATAGCTGTCAAATATTTCGCTGTTTTGATTAATTTGGCAATATTACTGTATGGAAATGTGAATGGCTAACTAGTGAACTAGAATATTAATAATGAATTGAAATTATAACATTGAATTTGATGTTGTAACCGTTTTAGGTGATGAAAAAGCATTTGGAAAGCTTCACAATCTTTTTTTTCACATCTATAACTAAATATTCGGTGTTACTATATTAATATTATTGCATTTCGTAATCAATATCTTCGTTCACTAGTTAGCCATATTTCTTATTTCCAAATTAATCAAAACAGCGAAATATTTGACAGCTATTTGCGACGTTTCCCACTTTCAGTATATACGATCTTAAACACAGGAAATGCTTCAGAATTCAACGATAATTTCTTATTATTATCGTCGAATATTACGTAATCAGCATGTTTGACAAAAACGAAGCTATTCCGCCCCAAAACAGATTCGCAACATAATAGGTTACCGCGGAAAACCAGCTGACGTAATCCAAACCACTCGTTCTAAGTCAAAACAAATTGTGGATGAAAAAAAGGTTTATATAAGCAAGGCCGCCGGGGCAGCGGGTCATGGGCGCTATGCAAATGAGCTGATGCCATTGTTGATAGCAAGTCATTGACTATGCGGACCTGGATACGTTACGTCCATTCACGGTAATAAAAGGATTTTTATTATGGACTTTATTGGCGCTTGGATGCTACTTCGTTGCGAATGACTAAAGCTGGTCCTTACAGCCTCGACTGTTAGGACCAGTTTTAGACTACGATTATATCAGTATTTGAAACACGACCGTTCCAAAGACGATGATTTGAAACATAGAATTTGGATTTGACAGATTTTTATGCCTGAGCTCCTAAATGAGTGGTTTATTCGTTGTAAGACATGGTCCGACATTACGGATGAGCTCTGCAGTAATGTGAAAAGCTATGTAGGGTCATTCGTTATTTACGACTCTGCAGTATGGATGCGTGAGCTGTCAAAGTTATACGTGAATTAAAATAACGACATAATAGTTTGAAATATAACTCATAGGACCTTCTGCTGAGGCTGCTCGTTATGTTAACATTGACTTTAATTAATGTTTCGAAAGAAATAGATAAATTTCAACTACAAATAGGCCTTACAGACAAGACAATAAAATTATAAATTTAACTAAAACAGGCTGGCAAAAAGTTCCATGTTTACCGCGACCATACAATTCAAACAAATTATTATTCTCAAGCTCAAAACGGTTCATTGATTCCGTAATCCCAATCGAACGACAAACGGATCGAACTTTGATCCTCGAAAAGGCGAAGTCCCACAACTGCCTGGGTGGGCTGCGTAGCTTATCCAGGGGGTAGGCCCGCGAGGTGAGGAGCGGGGGGCGGGTTCGTCGGCCGCAGCTGACATAGAGCCGCGTGCATTGAACGCGCGGCCTAGACTGACCTCGCGCCGACCTGGGGCTCCATGTGACAGGAGATGCGAAGGTATTCCGATGACATTTGTGGTGATAGGAGGCAGATTTGAAGTTGTTGGTGATAGTCGAGTTGGTGTAATTTATTATGGGCTTTATTGAACAGCCATTATTTTCCATGAAGATTTATTAAAATTTTGCTATGTTTCAAACTTTTGTTCATGAGGTTTTGTCTAGATAATTTTATAATCTAAGCTAAGGCTGTTTATTAGTTCAATAAGTAGTTTTATTAAGATTTGCACAACATGTATGTTGAGTGGAAGTGATACAAGTTTATTATGTTTCCTTATGTACATAATTACTAGCGGACGTCACGCGGTTTCACCCACGTAGTTCTCGTTCCCGTGGGAGTACGGGGATAAAATACAGCTTATGTTACTCGCTGATAATGTTGCTGAAATAATTTTTCAAATCGGTCCAGTAGTTTTTAAGTTTATTTGTAACATACAAAAATATAAAAATACAAATCTTTCCTCTTTATAATATTAGTATAGATGTAAGCTTTCAATTTAAATTTATCAAAAACAAAAGATCTGATGTCATAATATTCTAATAATTACAATTCAGATCTATGTACAGATATTATTAAGATTAAAATCTAGATTTTTTAAATTTTATTAGCTATATCAAATTAGGTTGTTGATTAATCTTCAAAATTCACTTTTACTTCACCTCAAACCCTTGGTTTCTGAGAACCAATACAGTTGAACTAGTTACTAAATCTCATATCAAAGTAGAGTACCTGAATTATTATTTGTTATGTTGAACAACCAATCGCAACATGAGGCAGCAGAATTATGGATCAAATTAATAACTAAGAATTGATTTTGTTTGGTAGAGTATTACTTTACCTTCCAAATTAAAATATACTAACAGGATATTGTAGGAATCAGACTTAAGTTTGAAATACTGCCAAACCCAGCCTTTTTTTATTATTTGTAGAACAAAACAGATATTTTATTGAACTATGTGTAAAGCATCTCGCACATAGAGAGCAAAGGGCTTACGGTGCTTATCAAATTATCTTTTAGTTCCTTAGAGGAAAGATTTTGTTCAAGTTTAACATTATTTTCCATTGTACTGGTAAACATAGTGTACTTATAGCAGATTGAGAAATAATATAGTAAGTCATGCTGGCAGCCCCATTTGGTTTTATTCTGTTATACTTATTTCACTTAATACCAACTAAACATGCAAACTATTAGTATTTATTGGAAGCATACCTATAATTATTAACAAATATACTTTATCTACTTTTACTTCTAAATTCTAGAGCCTTTCATGTTATTATTATTGGGTCAGTGGGTCGTCTTATATTTTTGCATTGGATAGCCCAATTCTTGAAAGGTTATAGGCTCGCGGACAAAGTCGCGGGCAGAAGCTAATATTATATACAGAAGGTGTTGGTGTACCATTTTATAAATAGATAAATACTTCCAACAATAAGCAAGTTTGAATCAAAACATAACCTCAAAATCTTACCTCCATACTGTGCGAACCGCTGTTTATTCTTCTCTTCTAACCATTTCTCCTCTTCGACTCGCTTTCTTTCCTTCTCTTGCTCTCTCTTTGCAATCAGTTTTGTGTTACCGAAAGGAATTATTTCATTTTGTTTTTTCTGTGCGGCTTCAAATTGAGCAATGTTTTCGTACAATGGTGCCGAATCTACGGGAATCTTTACTTTGTCAGAGTAAAGAGCCTTCAAAGGCTTATAATTCGAGCTACATGCACTCACTTCTGACTCGGAAGTGGAAGAATCAGATTTATTCTCCCCCGACATCGCGAAATTTTAGCAAATGAAAACAATAACATCTAAGCAAGTCAATTAAGGACGATAGTCGAGACCACAGATCACAGACCAAGTAGTACTCAGACGGTAATCTCCCATAGTAGAAAAATCGCTTTACGATTTGCGAGCTTTGATTGTGACGTTTAGTTTTTTTTTAATTTTAACCATTTTGTTGCTCTTGTTGTTATGAGACCGAGTCTTTTTGCCAACGTTTATCGAGCCCAGAATATTTTGGAAAAGAGCCTTTTTAGCCTTTAACCAACTTCCAAAGAAGAGGTTCTGCTTTAATTCAACCCGAGGTAGGATTGTGTAGACAGGTAGGATTGTGAGGTGTGTGTATTAGAAAAAGGAATATTAGTCCTGTGATGAAAATAAAAAACATTCAATATTATTTATATTTATTTTTGTCTTATATTTTATGAAAGCTTTCTTTTGCATTGGTGGCAAACTTTTGTTTTCTAACCATAACACATCACACACACATGTGTTTAGGTTAGAAAACAAAAGTTATATATTTTAGTTAATTATTTAATTATCTTATTTATTACATTGCACCAATTAAATACTGCTAATCAATGACTTAAATCTAAAAAGCATTCCTCAACAGCATCCCTGTGTATCACACAATCCAGAAAATCAAACAAATACTTAGATCTTATTTTATTTTCTTTTATAATACCTGTTTGTTGTGGTGTGATTTCCAAGCATTCGTTGTGTGGATTGTGGGGATATTCTTTAGAACTGCACTCCGAAGGTTAGAGGATCCAGGTGATAGGCACTGTCGGCGTTTGTTTAATTATTTTTCGTGGCCTTATTTGAAAATAAGGCCTTGAGTTTTACTAGATGCTCACCTGAATCCTCTTCACAATTGTAACCATCGGAGTGAAAGATTATAAATCTTATGATTAGAAGTGTCTTAAAGGTGTGGCAATTAGGATCATTGTTTCTAAAATTGTACGCTCTGACTTGTCCAAAAGTTTTCTATTGGATCAGAGTTGAAATATCTTGGTCTCAAGATAGTTATCATTTTTATCCTTGATTAATTGCCACAACCTTTGATAGTTTTTCAGCAAAACTATCCAGTTTTATTTTATACAAATTTTATCCCTTGCAGTTTTTTGATAGCCTCCCTTCAAAATCTATGGTGCTGAGACGCGGCTGTTACCGCATTCCGCAAAGGTTTACCTTTATTCTTTTTACTTGTAAGAGAGGCTCCATTGACCGAATCAAATAAATCATCAAAAATAGATACCATTTCTGCCATATTCTTTAAAGTTGGGCTGACTTGTTTGCCATCGGCATAATGAGCTGCAACAAAAAGTAACATGCTATAATATACTTATTTCTATGTGACACAGCTTGCAGTCAGTATGAAAACTACATTTCAGACAAAATACTTACAAAACTGAGCAGTGTATGAAAGAGTAGCTGCCACTGTTTTGCTGAACACTCACGCAATTCTTAACCTGCAATAAAATAGACTATTATAAGTTCTCACTTTTGAACACCTTGAAATATTGATAAACAACACTATTTCCATGACTCAGTACAGCTGTATGCATTATTATTGTAATTAGACCGAACAGACTAGGTATCCCTAAACAACCATCTTGGGAAACATTCTGAATTCTAAAACAATAATTACCTTCGTCTTTTTAATTTGATCTGGAATTACGTGTTTATCATGCAATTTGTGTAACAATCGCATTTAAATATTACACAAAGAAGTGCTTCTATGCAATTGGGCAAAATAGCCATCAAAAGACAATACATTCAGAAATTATAAAAGTACTAGCTTCTGCCCGAATTAACCTTTTTCAAGAATTGGGCTATCCAATGCAAATAGAATTTTTCAAATCCGACTGGTACTTCCGGAGATTACCCCTTGCATACAAACTTACAAACAAATTTTAGTGTAGATTTATTATATTATTAAAAACAATAAAAAAGATAAAAGCTGTTACTTACCAGTTTTAGTAATTCTATGTTTTTTTGTAGGTTCAAAGGTACAGTAGGTATGATCATCATGCTGCCTTTTCTTAGCATATGTGTGATCAGAAACAGCATTGTCTGTAAAGAAATATTAATAATTATAATAATTATGGTTCAAATGATACAGCCCTGCAACAGACATACTGACAGAGGAGCTTTGGTAACAGGGTCCCATTGGCACACTGCTTAAGGAACCCTAAATAATAATTCTGTTTATGCTTTACAAAATATTGCACAATATGAGTTTTTATTGTGAACAATTATTTAATTTTGTCCCGGGTATTAAGTGCATGTAGGGCCACAAACGACCAACTGACCTTTGGCCCACTTTTAAGGCAGAGCAACATAGATGGACATAGTATCTTTTTATTTTCTTTAAAATGTATGGCTTCTGTTCTTCCACAGTGGAACTAAGACGACCCACTGACCGAAAATTCAAGTTTTGAAACCCAAATAGCAACAATTTTTTTTTGTTAAAGTGTATTACACGGTGCACTTTTCATTTGAGTACCTATGTGAGGAGTATATGAGTCAATTTGTACTATATTACATACATAATTATCATATTATTGAGGTACTTACCAGTGGTGTAGTCTATGTTCATAGTTTGAAACCGAGGAGTACCACCGCTGATTTCGGTTTCGGAAAACAGCGTGGGATAGGCGCCAACACATAGACGAATCATTGCATTGGTCGATGATGAACTTCTGTCCAAAGTGCTTTTAACAAACATAACGCTTGCGCAGATCCTGTGCCCTCATGTTTTGCAATTCTTCACAGTTGAGTCCTATCTCACGTTTGGGAAATTGAAATAATCTAACGTCCTTTCGTTTACTAGCGCAATTCACAACATAGCAAGAGTGGTTCATACTGAACGTTATAATTACACTATTACAGGTTTAAATTTGAGAGGATAAGTTACGGAAATTAAAATGTAGAACTTCACTCAAACTGTAATGGCGGGATATAGATAACCACAGACTACAATAGATAGACTTACAACAAACAAATATGGCGTCGAGTGAACAGGCGATAAAGGGGAAAGGTTCGAGGGGCGGTTGTCACTTTGGAAGATAGAACCATAGACAAAATAAGTCTATTAATGCCAGGATTTTTTGTTCCGAGATTACCAGCCGTGCCACAGATAGCCATTCAATGCAGATTGTTATTTCTATTTCAATGCAGATAGCAGATTAAACCGCTGTCAAACTGTCAATGTCATATGGAACGCGTTACGTTTTGTTTCACGCATTTGTAACAGATTCTCAAAACTTTAAATTATAAACATAAAATTAACAATAGTGAAACAATAAAATACTATTATTTATTTTATTCGGGTGGTGTTTTTTTTTCTTTTTAATTTATTCATAGCATAGGTTATTCATTCCGATTTGATTTAGCTGAGAACGTATAACACTTCGACCATGCGGAAATCGTTTTGGAAACAATAATTAAATTACCTCGAAGTCGTAGAAGTAAATTATTATAATTGCACATTTTTTATTGACATTGCAGTCATATTGATCGCGTGGTAGAATGCTGAAGGTTCTTCCTCAAACTGCAATAATTCAGTAATTATTACAGTTCGCATTAGCAAAAGAAACAAACTTACAAAGTAGTAGGTAAAGTAAGTTCACTTACAGTCGGTACCGATATTATTATTCCTAAGAATATTATGTTTATTTCATTATATGCTATTTTACTACATTAAAACAAACAGCAGGTTGTGTAAACAAGATAAGTATTAGCAAGATGTTAGCTCGTCGCAATTACGCCAACTCAATGCAAGGTCCTCAGAGCAATATGCAATAGGAAGTAAGTGATTCAAGGTTGCGTCTCACTGAAGTCTATAAATCTTTCAATAGGCTATTTATACAGGAAAATTTATTAGTAAATTGCCATAATAAGAAAAAAATTATATGAACGCACTTGTAACGCCTTTTTAAATTGTTGATTTATTATGTAGGTATTATTCGATTTATAGTACAGACGCCACCACATCAAGCTACCCGAAACTGTCAAATTTTCCCAATCAACTTTGAACCTTACCATTCAGCAATAAAGTTTAAAATCTACTAAAAAAATTTACTGTACCTATTTATCGGAATTTGGAAACGTGAACAAGTGTTTTATAAATCCTTGTTCCTGTTACTGTTAGTCTACATCAACCCACAGCTGGGCAAAAGCCCTTCTCCCTATGACTTCCAGCTCTTTCGATCCGGGGCTAAAGTGGGTCACTGGTCGTTTGTTTTCTCCAGCTCGTCCCGCCATCTTCTACAGGGTCTGACGCGAATCTTTGATTACTGAAAAAAGTTAACAGTACAAAAAAAAGTTCAGCTATTCCACGCTAGAGGGCGTTGTGATTTATTTTAATAGTTTTAAAGCAGACAAAAAATGCCAACAAATTAATAAAGTATAAACGAAAAATATACTACATAATTAAGTAATTCATTAAGTAATATCTAAACAACCGACAATTTTGGCGCAACCAACTTTCTTATTTGAAGTATGACTGTGCCTCTAATTTAATCCTATGATTAAATCAAGGCAGTGCGTATTTGCTCGCTGTCGCCTATTAATTGGCTACTTATTTATAGACAAGCTATGAATAATGTAACGTTAGGTAAATGACATGAAGATTCTTACTAATAATAATCTTTCCGATACACATCTGTGTGCAATTACAAAAGATTGTACAGACGCCAGCACATCAGGCTACTACAATCTGTCAAATTTATTTAATAGATTTTCAACTTTATCGCTGAATTATAAGGTTCAAAGTTGATTGGAAAAATTTGACAGTTTCGGGTAGCTTGATGTGCTGGCGTCTGTACATATTATAGATTACACAAAATTTATTTAAATGGATAATTAGTAATAATTAATTAAAAGTGGATTTATATATAATTTTATTTAATGTATCTGTCTAGTGGTCGCAAGCGCTACTGGCGCTACTGCTGAGCATGAGGTCTTGGATTCGATCCCCAGGTCGGGCAAAGTGTTATTGGGTTTTTCTAACTGGAATTTCTCAGTAGCAGCCTTGTGCCCGGTTGGTGGCAATAGGCTCGCCCCCTATAGGACTTAAACATACCTGGCAAAATGTGGGTGTACTATAGGTATACCTCTGCCCTTCCCTTCGGGAAACAAGGCGTGATGTTATGATTATTTAATTATTAATATAAAATAATAAAAAATGAATACAGTCATGATTTTTTTTTCGCAAGTTTGCACACACTGCGCCAATTTGTCACTTCATACGACTGTCAAACAATGGCAGTTGTGATTTAAAACTGACAATTTAAGTTGAAACTTTACGTGCTTAGCAATAATTATCCCTGCTGGTTTTTCATTGAATAAATGTCTTACCTCTAGTATTAACCATTTTTATTTCTTTTGAAGATTTAACAAAAGAATTGAAAAAATAAAATTGTACAAAAATAAAAAGTAGGTAAGTAATTAATTTTCAGATTGAAATCACCACCTTTTACTTTGGGCAGATAACATCTATAAAACAAAAAATATTCACAGTTGAGAAATTAATTATTCTGGAAACATAATCGACGTACGAAGAAAGCGGTACAAGGAAGCGCTTAGAAAAGAAAAGTAATTCTTTTTGTTTCACACACGACAATTATAGTGAAAGATTGAACTAGCATTGTTCACTTTTTACAAACAGCGCGCGTTGATTGGCTGCATTTCTTTGTTTCACGGCGCGCGCGCAGTCTTCCGTGCATTGTGAGCTCAGCATAATATGATTACGAGAACGTCTTATGTTTGTTACGTTAATAATTTTTTCTTTGTTTTCTTTTAGTAGCTCCGAGTATTTTATGGTCAGTAAATTTTAAAGATAAAGCGGGTTACGTAACTCCTACAGGTGTAAAAGATAAATACCTAGTTAAAAATGGAACTACTTTGTTTTTTCCGCCAGTTATCCATAAATCAGAAAATAGTTCAACATAGACGTTGAACTATTTTCTGATTTATGGATAGCATTGATAGCATATCTTGCATAAAGAATAAGTTATCTCATTACCCTATTATATCTGTTTTGAAGTTGTATCCTGCCAGATTTTCCTTGAAGTAGGGCTACGACACAAAATAAAGCATTCACGCTCGCTAGAGATGTTTAAAAAGTTATATTCCATAAACTGGTAGTAGCTAATCACACGCTGTTATAAATAAGTTCAGAAAGACACTGTTTTATTTTTCTTATTCATTCACTGCACCTTTATTGTACGAAAGATACCATAATCACATTACAGTATGTTGTTATAGTAGAAGAACAATTATTTGTTAGGTGACGACCAAAATAGCCGAGTATTGTAAGTTCGTTGACTGGCACATACGTCACAACACCAGATTAGATTTATTGTAATATTCGCTACACGTGATGCGCAAACGATCCGCGAATGATTTATTAATCTGCTGTACCTACACTGTAAATAGGTCACTGTCTGTTTCAAATATATAGCAATTTTAATGCCTTAAATTATAGTCTTCTCTGCAGTCTTATTAATATTAATTGTGTCATACATAGCAAATAATTTAAAATTTATATTCTTTCTGTTTTCAGAGCGGCGTGAGCGTGAGCGCAAGAGGGTGAGCGCCGCGCTGCCTCTATGCTGTATCAACGCAGATTTGACATTCACCGGGACGTCGCCAGGTGATCTCGGCGCATCACCACCGTCACACTTACAACACTATAACATTAAAACAAGCTGAAAAAAGAAAAAAAATCCTCTTAACCTGAAATTTTGATGTAACCACAATTTTTACATACTCCAGCAAACTAGTGCCATCTTGTGGCGAGTAGCAAAATTAGTAAACTAACCAGTTGAACATCGGAAACTCATTAATTTATAATAATTTTAATTGCTAATAAGCATTGGCTAACTCGATTCTTTGATCTTTTTATGCTGCATATTTTGTATCACACTCTTTCTATAAATTCCTGTTGTTGAAACTTACTAACGTAAAGTACTAACGTTTCCTTCTTATTTAAAACCTGACTCTAGCATACTACTCAATTATTTTATTTGCGAACAGTGTTAAGACGTGAAAGCCTACGCTCGTAATCTTAACAGGTCGCTGCTGAAGAGAAGTGGATTACGAGGAGTGAGGTAACCTGGCCGGGAGGAGGACAAGCAAGCCGAACGAGCAGACCCATCTGTCGTCCAGCGGCAACAACAAACAAACCGATATGTGTTCCCCCGTAACTAAGTACCTAAAATTCGCGTAATACCTACAACGAATAATGTACGTTCCGTCCAAGAAGCTGCCAAACATTTTGAACGAATTTATTAGTGTAAATACATTTTTGGACTATTTATATTTGTGTATAGTTCGCGAGTGCTCGCGTGTGTAAGAGTGGTGTGAAAGCGCCACCTAGTGGTAACCGTGATAAAGGTGGCGGGGACGCATGCGCCATCGGGACAGGCGCTGGCGATGCCATTTATTGAAGACGAATGGTGGTCCGCCGAGAATGAGGGCAGGATGGTTGACCTCTCCAATTGCCTGCAGGTAATACACTCCATGTTACATTTTCTACTGTGACAAACTCACCAAGTTATCCTTGGAATATTAAAGACACTGAAATTACTTAGAAAAGCACTGTTCGAAGACAAAGAGAGCTGGAGCTCTGTCAAGACTCATAAAACATTTATAATATTATATTTACCAATAATTTCCCAACAATTGCGATATTTTAAGCATTATTTGACTAACATAAATTTAACTCGTAGAACCTAGGAGTTATTTTACCCAATTTCAATCAGAGGGACACACATATAAACATTATAGACCTTATAAACAAGAATGTATACAAAAAACATGTGCTAGTTCCAGGACGCGGTAGTAGCAGCCGGCGGCCAAGCGGCCGCTCAACTGCAGCAGATGGCGACTTCTCTCGGGGATCTCTCGCAAGCCGACCTCACCAACATCGTCGGGGGACTGACGTTAGAGCCTGACACCGGCGAGGCGGCCGATCCTGACGACATCCTCAAGCAACTTGGGGAGACCGCTTTCGACAATTTTGAAACATTTTTTACGGATTTAACGAATGCTACTGCGTCGTCTGTACCGCCTATTGAAATAAAGGTGAGAATTGTTTTTCTTATTAAGTACTAGCACTACGTTTGTGATCAAGGTATATTTTTTTGCTAATAGGTAGTCCTGTGAACCTGTTATACTAAACTTCAAATAAGTAGGTATTGAGTCAGGAGTGGGCTAACGTCAATAGTACAATGCAGTTAATATTTCACTCAAGCAGACCTGTAGATTATTGAAGATGGTGGGACGAGTAAGACAAAATGAACAAACAGGTCCATAGACCGACAAAGCTGCAAGCCAAGGGAAAAGGCCTTTGTCCAGCTGTTGGATGACGCAGGTGACAGTAACCAGTAGAATCTAGTAACCACTCGAGAAATATTAGGGTCTTCACTAGCTTTATGCTTCACAGTTCGATTAGATTGATGCACAAACAATAATATAATCATCAATAGGCATCAGCGCCAATCACAACAATTAGGTATAATCGACGGTAGGATTAGTTAGCTAGGAATTAGGTATGTCGGCAATTATGGATGGTAACACACGCTTGATGCCTATTAATTTATTATATTATTGTTTGTTCGAACCTGTTTTATTATGTAAAGACAATACATGATACTAATTGTATGCTTTTCAATTCCAGCAAGAAGAGAACAACAACATATCATCGCCAGCGTCCAGTAGCCAACTCCAAGGCTACTACCAACAAAACAGTCAATTAGCACTGCCAAACAACGGCCAACAACGGTTACAACAATTGTTGAGATCGGGCACGAGTGCCATCAACAATGCCGTAACGAATAATATTAATAATGGGCGATATAACATCGCTTCCGCGAATCCGCTGCTGGCTGAGAAGCTATCAGCGTCACCTAGCGGGATAAAGCAAGAACCAATCAGCTCGGATTACAACACGACGAGTATGAACTACGGCAGCGCGTCGCCGATGCAGAGGATGCCGAGTGGGAAGCCGCAGGTGCATGATGCTGGTGGAGGTAAAGGTGAGTTTTATTACTTATAGAGATAAGGCTTAGGGGTGTTGTAGCGACATTTATGTTTAGTGACATCTAGCGTATAATAGCAGCACTACGATAAAACAGACTTAACTTGGTGGTTTTACTATTCGCTACTAGATGGCAGCACTATATCGCAACAACAATAGTTTCTCAAATGGATAATAGATGTCGCTACTCCCCAAAGTGCAGTTGCAACGTCTGATGCATTAGCTACCTCCGTCTATGCAGTTTTCTCCTCGCGATCACAATCCACTTTCGATTTCCGCTCGAGGAAGTACCGGCGATTTTCCTTTCACGACTTGCCGCTTTTACCTCGTCAAACGTTTAGGCCGGCGGCGACCACGAGAAAGTTTTATAAAGCTAGGCAATAGGCAGCCAGTATACCTAGGTATGTACTCACATCTGAGAAGCGTAATCAAAGTATTTTATCTAATCGATTCTGGGAAGTATGTTGCGTTTATGTAGCCTACTACAAACGTGGTGGTTTAATCGAAATGAAATTGAGAACTACCTGCAATAGCTTCGATCGATCGAAGTGCAATAGTCAGATTTTGACGACTGTTCAGATATCGGTTATTGCTGCATGCTAATTCAATCATTATTATAATGATGATGATAACGCTTCTGAAAACTTAAATAATTGAATCAACATTGTGCATAGACTTTAAGGAAATTACGGAGATTCAGTATACCTACATGTTTAGCTACCTGCTTCTAAATACCTTATAGATATGTCATAATAATATTCATATTATTAATGAGTATTCAGTGTACAATTAGTTAGATATGTTAAATTAATTCGCAAAATATCTTACCCAACACAACGTTATAACTTTCGACACAAAACCTAGTCGGTAACACGACGCGCCGCGACTTATCTCCGACACAGTAGGTCAGTGGCGCCCCCGCGCGGCCGGAAGCGAAAGCGACGCGAGCGGTGGACGGCACATCTAACCGCTTTCCCCGCCTAATAATCTATCTGAAACTGCGTACATACTGTACACAGACACAGACGTGCACTGGGAAAGTTAATAAACCAAGTTATTTTATGATCCATACAAAATTTTAGATAATTAGTAAAAAACTATTGTATTGGCAAGCATCTAGCTGAGTTTTGTTCGAAAGCACCAAAAAGTTTGACTAGCATATTCAGCCTATAGGTATCTAATTTTCCCCCTGCGGGGGGACACTGCAGGCCTCCTTTCTGTGAGAGGGAGAAATTGGACTGTCTTGAACTAATTACTTTTACCAGAGACATAAAACTGCTAGGCAAAGGCTCTCCAATGTTTTCATCAATTTAATGACTAGGCTAAGCTATTAAATTAATTTTTCCTTTTCAAATACAAGGACTGCCCGGGCCGCGGTGGCCATTCGCGGTGCATATGCGAGCATACACCACTCTAGGTAATTATACATAGACTATAGCTGTATCTATTGTATATAACCTTTCGTATATAACGCACAGACGGGTTATTTTTAATGATCACTTTCATATTAAACATACTGATGGAAAGCTTAGCTTATGAAGCGTACCTAAGAGATGTTTTAAAGACACAAAACATGTTGTCAGCACTTAAGTACAAGATATATTAAATAAATCGAAATTAGTAAGTACCTACTTACTTACATAAATTTTACAGTTTTTAACACAGCTAACTATTTACACTAGGTACTAAATTAAAAGACTAACTAACTATCTGTATAAATAAAAATAATAAAAACAAAACGACACTTTGGTTGTATTTTTTGTAAAAAAGTTGTTTTTTTTTCACTTTTTAGTGGGTTGATTTGTAATTTATCTAAGTTAAAATATCCTTATGTCAACTGCTCATCAAAAATACCCAAATCGCTATAGATGTGCCTTTAATATTTGAAGAATTCCCTCGATTTCTCCAAGATCCTATGATCAATCGTGACCAAATGACAATGGGACCAACTTTCAAACAAAAAAAATATTTTTAAATCGGTCGAGCCGTCTTCGAGTAATCGCGGAACATACATAAAAAATAAAAATATCCCGACGAATTGAGAACCTCCTCCTTTTTTGAAGTCGGTTAAAAAGTTCAATCTTTTAAAACTGTGTCTACATCACCTCCTAGGGTTCCGTCATCCAAATACCATACGTTGAATTTAGAATTTAGTTGTCGAATAATTGGATTTATTGCCAAACTAAAAATGACTGGCCCAAGAGGGTCATCCTGTTGACATCCGACGGCTGATTCCAAAAGATTGTCTTTATAAAGTAATTTAGAGGGGTAGGTACAGTAAGCGCTCAAAAGTGCATGAGCACGCTAAGAGTCGTATTGCTGTGAACACGCGGTATAGCTCGTACATTTGTATGTGTAAGCAACACGATACACACACCACAGATAACGCAGTTACACGAAACAACAATATATTTCCGTCGCTTTAAACATGCTAGCACACACGCACTATGCGCGTGAACTTGACCAGTTAATGGCATTGCTAAAATTCGATAGTATCTTAACAAGTGCAGATAGCAGAAAGCGTTAAGCGTTGGTATGGAATTCAAACTGCCTCAGGTTCTAATCTCGTGAAACACAGTGCGGTTTTTTGCAAATATTATTATTTTTGTTTTCGATAATAATATTTTTTAAATATTGCTGCTTTTTTATGTTGTTATTGCAATAAAGGTTTTAGAATAAAAAATGCGTGATATATGATAACAAAATTAAAAAAAATATGTTTATTCGTTATATTTATTTTACATAAGTTAATAAACTGCTACAATTATTTATCATTACTTCAGCTGAATAAGATGTGAAATAGATGTCAAGAAACTTAGAAGCAGTTTGTATTATTTAGACATATTTAAATTATGAAATATTTTAAATTTTTAATGGATTTTTTAGTAATTAAGTAATAAATAAGAATATTAGACTACTTAAAATGTAAAAAACTACTTACAGAATAGGTAATTTTAAGGTTAAATATGGGCAGTTTGTTTATATTTTATTTGTATTAATTATTTTACATTTTATTTGACTTTAGTAAATATTGGTTGTTATTGAGGTTAAAGCTTAAGTATTCATTTTCTTTACGAAAAGAAGATTGAAACTAAACCTCAAATTTTTATCCTAAAATAATACTATTACTAAAATAATATTAAACAATTTCGGTATATCTGCAAGAAATACGACAAACACCCTATTGAAACGTGCTTAAAAAATTCGTTACCATAAATTCATGCAATAACGAATCTGTTGTTTATTAAGTTGGTACGGTCAATATTTTAAGGTCAAAAACGGTTTTCTAGCTGGTCTTCAGTGATGCAAGCCTTCAGAGTCCACGGCGAACGGTTCATAATGACGTGTTTTTAATAATTCAGCAAAATGTCTCGTTGGTATGAAACCATTTGTTTCATTCACCATTTGACGTCGCTGCTACTCGATAATAAGCCCCTTCCTCATATCTCTTAACCCTCACAGTATTTCTCTAGAACAAAGAAAAACATTGTTTTTATTACACATAATACCTTATTATTTATTATTCACTAATCGAATTAAACCTCACAATGAATTTAAAACTTTAAAGGCATCTTCTGTCTCAACAATACCTCTGTTCTATCAACAATACCCTTGATTAAGATTTATGTTTAGTAAAATATGAAATATATAAATGATAACACTCACACTTAGTCCGGTTTCATTAGATATTCACTTTACTTTTACGCAGCGCAATAATATTCTCTGATCTGATCTGATCTCTTCAATATATTTTATGCCTGCTTTTTGATAATAATAACCACAACACTGCGCTAAATACTCGTCACCAATATTATCCACGAACCAAAAAAGTTCTATTAATTAAATATTCTATAATAATAACAAACTGCATCTACCCCACAGAAATCGAAATAATTTACTTAGTTTTTTGTGGTCTACCTGCTAAACTTTAATATTTATGTGAACAAGACGAATGAAACTAAAAACGAATGATGATTATTGAACTAGTCATTGGTTGCAGACAAAGTGAGTGTGTGTGTGTAATGTGCGTGTCTACAGTATTGTAACAACTTATAGAAGAAGGTCGTAAGTCAAACCGAAGCGTCAGTCTATTGCTTTGTGAGATTGCTCATGGACTTTTGGTCGGTACTGTACCTATAACATTGGTAGAGAAAACTGTAAATTTTGGGTACATACATTAAATTGATAGAGCTTCAATGAACGAATTTTGTTAAATTAAAGTTTTCATCTCCAATTTCTGTAGGAAACCGACTTTAGGCCCCCGACAGGCTTATTCTGCCACTGATTGGAGCCTGTCCTGACTCGACTTCGGCTATGCACCCCCCCCCCCCCCTAACTCTCAGGCTGGATCCGTCCTTGGATGTGTGCAGCAATTGCAGCACGTTTCGCATCATGGACACACAGATTGAAATATCATGTTAGTAAGATAAATAATTTTAAAAGTACCGGCCAGTAATAGCGGCCTACAAGAGCATTTGTTATCTATATATACTCGATTACGATGCGCTATCTAGACGAATAGGGAAGCAGTTCTCTAAATTACTCAGAACTAAAACTTTTTTATTATAAACTGCCTAGACACGGTATGAATGCTATTAATGAAACGACAAAAACTTTTTAAGTTTTTATCTCTAAATAAAAAGAACCTTTTTAGTGGAACCGCCGCCGCACCGTTCAAGCACTTAGGGCTTCGCCCTCTGGGACCAAAGTTACAAGTGTAGTGCCAAATTAAGGAAGTTTCTCTTTTTTCTGTTAGAGACGGCCGAACTTTGAAGTGGATTTTTTGGCAAAAAATAAACCGCGACAGAATTGTTATAACTTATTCACAACTAGTTATGTCACCGTTTTGAATTAGGTTTGGTTAGGTATGAAAAGGTCCACTTTTTTCGCGGCGTATCGTGAAATGGCCACGCAGATCACAATATGGCCATTTCTAAGATCGGACCACGACATATACAAACTTCAAACAACGCCTACTTGCCTGTTTACAGACGCATTGCTTCCTTACGTCAATACAGGTAACGTTCCATCAAAAAACCTTGACACCAAATATGTTTTCAGAACTTATCGCAGTTTCATAAAAATTGACACATAATTGTGTATAAACAGTAGGAAAACGTCGGGAGTGAATCACTTTAATAATTAATTCTCGCAGTATCTTCCTAGAACGTGATGTGGGGTACTAGGGCTCCATGTCAAGGTGGGTGTCGCGACACTGCTCTGTGACGTCATCGCTAGAGGGACGGTGTAATTACTCCCAGGGCGATAATAAAGGATGCTTATTTTAATTATTGGGTTATGGCGATGGGTAGCAATTAAGTAGTTTGTTCCAGTTTGCATGCTACCATGAGAGCAGAATTATTATGCACATTTTTTATGTCCAAATACCCAAATGTCCTTTCTTTAGTATTGTTTGTCGAGTTGAGCTCCTTAAGTTCTGAGTTGAGCTCCACGATTACTGACAAATGCTTGCACTGACTGGACAGGTCCACTCAAATCTGTGTGGTTCTTTTCTCAAAAGACCAGTACAGAGACTAATCTACATGGTCCTCTTATGGCCTGACCAAGATTATGTCTGGACTTTAAAAGAGACTGCGACCTCTGAGTTTGTTTTGACCTTTCTTCTTAGAGTAGTCAGATAGGAAACGCTGAACTCATCTAGCTTATTTTTAATATGACGTGTAAAAGTGATTCCGATATCCTATTAACATAATATACAGGGCGTCCCAAAATTATGGGACATGAAGGGAAAGTACCTTAAATATCGTAGATAGGGTATTTTGCTGAAAGAAGACTTTATGTTATTTTTAAAAGTTAGTAATTCTGCATTCAAAGATTTTCTAAAAATTACTTGCTTCGCCTGGGAATCGAACCGATTTAAATGTAAAAAAAAAACACCCCTACTTTTATGATGCCAATCGAAAGAATGGCCAAAAAATAATAACTCTTTCTAAGTAACATAGTATTTTGAAAGAAAGGAACAGCGTGAAATTAATCATTTTAATCAAATTAAAAACATACATGAAACTGCCTTAGTCAATTAAGTGGGTATTTTTTTGTAAATTAATTAATTACATGCTCAAAATGTGATCCCTCTTGTCTTACGCAAAGAGGCCGCTGCCTGTTGATTTTCTTATCATTTTATGGTGCATACTCGATATGATATGGCACAATTCTGTTTGTAACTCGCCCACGTTCTCGTATCGCTTTTTGTATAGCACATCTTTCACGTATCCCCAAAAGAAGAAATCTAATGGTGTAAGGTCCGGGGATCTGGCCGGCCATCTAATCGGTCCATTCGTACCAATCCAAGTAGGAAAACATTCACTACTTTTCGAACGTTGTCGTCGGCAATTAATAACTTTCTTGAAATTTGACATTTTACGTTGTTCGTTTCTTTTAAAATACTATGTTACTTAAGAAGAGTTATTAGTTTTTGGTCATTCTTTCGATTGGCATCATAAAAGTAGGGGTGTTTTTTTTTTACATTTAAGTCGGTTCGATTCCCAGACGAGGCAAGTAATTTTTAGAAAATCTTTGAATGCAGAATTACTAACTTTTAAAAATAACATAAAGTCTTCTTTCAGCAAAATACCCTATCTACGATATTTAAGGTACTTTCCCTTCATGTCCCATAGTTTTGGGACGCCCTGTATATAGTAGTTAGTTGTAAATATATCTGTGTATATTAAATATTAGCGATTTATACAATAAAGAAGAACCAATGCAAAAAAATAATAAAAAAATACAGAATTATCAATTTAATTTAATTTCATTTATGCTTCTGTAAGAACACAAACTTCTTTTTTTCTTATCCCATGAATACAATATACATATATAAAATATAAAAATCTTTATTGCTAGAAAAAATATTACAAAGCGTTTACATTGGCCCCAAACTAGGCAAGCCTGTATCTTGGGCACCAATATGAAGGTTTTACCATTTAAACGTTTATTTTATTTTAAAACATGTTCGGTAGATAAAAATGAAAAAAAGTTTTCTTCAAATTACAAATGAAATAAAATAAAACAAAAAGGCGCAGTAAAAATCTAAGATTAAAATTAAAGAAAACATAACAAACAAATTAGTATACAAAGAAAATAATAATAATAAAACTGGAATAGTCTGGAAAGTTTTGTTTTCTAAAATAAAAACCCTCCTTTTTAGAAGCTCAGTATTTGTGTTCGGACAAGCAAATGACGTATCGCAGTAATATTTCAAAACATTCAATATTAAGGGCAAAACCTACAATTTAAAAAAAAAATACATTTATGTTATTCCCCGCCGACCTCCGCAGGTTTTAATTACAGAAAAATAAATTAAGGTCCGGAAACATAAGTTGTCGAATAGGTAGAAACGGAAACATAAAATTTACTGTTTTATCAACAAATTGCAGATCTCAATATGCCGATTTAGTATCAATATACGCATTACCTATGACCTACTATAATCCTACCTGAAAGCTCAAGAATATCAACTTATTAGGTACCTACACGAGAAATATCCGATACATTATCTCACCATCTTTATTGCATCCCGAAGTCCCGAATCGCTCGTCGTGTTGTTATGAATGTGAGAATATCACGACAGTCGGAAGACGTTCCTGAATCTAGTACGTATTCTATTGTAGGTAGGTATCTAGTGAATCTAGGTTATAATCGACGTCTGCTAACGTTCACGTTTCCTGCTAATTCGCTTCCGACCTCGTAATTTTATTTACTCCTTTCCTTGGAAGATTGGACGTAACGTTCTATGAAAAGTGTAATCATTTTGATTCTGAAACACTCGTTAATTACTGTTCTTCTTCTTTACATATTATTATGGCAACCTGAATGGCAACTACTACCTATTTTTTTTTCAGCAAGTTGTTTTAAGGAAGTATCAAACAAATTATTAGCCTTGAAAGTTCTTCTCTACCTTCGTCAAGGGTCAGGCCCATGTCCAATAATTATTGTCCAGCGGACGTCGTTCAGTCCCATCAATGATTAAATATTAGGGGGCCCTAAACTTAATTACTTAAAATCTAGGAGCAACTAAGCTAAGCATATTCAGCTTTTATTAGCAAAAGCAAATAATTTCATCTCTACAAAAATTAAATAGAGAGATCTCTTGTACTTAGGTAAAAGCTAGGTGTTTACCGTTGGCGTTTCAATCCAGTTTAGTGCTAAGAAAAAACTATGAAGAATGTCTTAAAATAAACTCTTACATTCTCCGTTTTTTCTACTATGATTTCCTCCAACGTCACAGTATTTCGACGTAACCAGTCCCGACTCATTCTGAACGTGATAACCTGAAACAACAACTCGTAATTAGACGTCCAACAAAGCTGTACCCATTTGCTCTCATTTTTAAAATAACTACTAACTCTTAGCAGAATTTATTTCTGTGACTGTTGTCATAATACCACGTACCTTTTGCTAAACACTGGATTTATTCAATTAAAGTGTACAAGTACTAAACTAGCCCAAAAAGGTGATGTTTCTTCTTACATTAGTGATCTAGGAAGTCAGTTTGTCAGTGGTATGCCTTATCAATCGTGGTGTCCTCAGGAAATCCCATGCGTCTCAATTGCATGATACCCTCATCTATGTTCGTTCGGGTTTTTGCGAGGCCAACTATCATGTCACTGCTATCTCTACCGGAATATATCACTTCGAAATACTCCAGTCTTTCTATTTTCCGGAATAATTATGTCACTTGGCAATTCTCGCCATCTCACCCACGACATGTTTCCTACTGAAAATGTCAGATTTTCATCAAAAACCGACTATTTTTGACAACCGCATCCGCAATCCTTAGTGCACGGTGCAGCGCGTGCGTCACTTGTGCGCGTGTGTGCGTGCACAACCATGACCCCGTTTTCACTGCGCGCAAACACTGCGCGTGTGTGCCGTGTGTGTGCGCATGTGTGCGGCACATGTGCTTGTGTTATGTCACACGAGATAGAGCGTGCGTTTTGCGATGCGTGCGTCTGCGCTGCTGCGGAGGTTGCTCTGCTTTCCTTATTGTTTTGTGGGTATTGGGGTAATACAAGGAATTAAATATGAGTTAGAGATAATCCTTCTGACGTTAAAACATAATTTAGATTTTCATTGAATTTTATTTCGTTGTTTTGATTTATTACATACGAGTTTACACTCGGAAGCCATAAAAATAAGTAATTTATTTAAAAAACTCCAATTAAGTATGAAAAGATAAATGACTTCCCGTCCGTGTTACCTACATGTCACAATTAATAAATAACAGTATTACGCCACCAAATCGAAGCCTTTCTTGCCGTTCACTACCAAGGTCCAACAATCGTGACCCACACGAAGATCAGGGCAATTCAGGTGTCCATTAAAAGTTTAAAACTATTAAAAGCCGGACGTCTGCTATTTAATAACAAATCTATCGAAGTGGAGCATACTCCGACACGTCTCTATTACGCAAGCGCACATCCGCGCGATTCGCCTTGAGAACTGTTAGCGGCGCGAGCGCAGTCGTTGAGATTTCGGATTTATAGGTCTTATGTGAGATGAAATTGTATGACCCGGGGATTCCAGGATAAAAAACCCACGATTGAGCAATTTAATTCTGTGAATCTTAATTAATGTTGTTCTTAATTGAGCTAGTAGTGTATATTCTATGAGTAGGCATCTAATTGATGTGCCAAATTCGTTTGTCTCGGAAGTGTACTTCAGTGTTTCATCAAATCATCTTACATAATTTCGGTCCTATTAAGTTATGTATTATTAGTCACTGCGGCATCTTAGATTCAGCCATTATTATAAGTAGGTAGGTACAGGCTCTTTGTATTATCAGGAGGTCTACTACCTAATCACCGTATCCGTAGTTTCGGCTGAAGTTACGGGTGACTCCTACTCCATATCGCCTACAGACACAAGATTAGTTTGGGGCCCGACCTAAGAATAGATGACACCCACACTACGATTCAACAGTAGTCCCTACTCCGAATGTGTTTTAGCCCGTCCGAAAATATTAATTACCTATCCGATTTTTGGGTACAACCGAAGTTTCGGGGGGGGAGGCCGTATCTTCGTTGACGGACTATGAGTAGGCCCCCGGATTGTCGCTTTAAATTGACAGAAAAAACCTTTTTATTACGAACCTCCTCTCCTCTATTTGAATTAGAGTAAAAGGAGGTAACCAATTATAGTACAGCTAAGTACCTATTACCTAAACTTCTGTGGTTAGACCTAATTCTAAAAGTAGTTTCGTCAACCAACATAATTGGTCTTTTGCAAGTCTTAAAAATCCGTTTTAGGAGACCCGTAGGCTTTAGAAAACTATGCAGCCTGCTTTTGAAACCTACGCGAGTTCTCACGCCATTGTTTGGCTGCTAAAGCGAAGCCTTCATTCCATAGATTTCATCAGTTTAGCTTTATTCCATTTATTTTTAATTTTGGTACACTTTTCTAGGATGAAAAGTAGGTATTCTGATTTTTTTACTGGTCCCTAGTCTCATATAAGAAGTTTTTATTGGTATATCTATTTGTCAGTAGTAACTAAAGAATTCATAACATTCGTTTTGTTGTAACAAATAATTCAGATTTTCCTCTCATACAATTTTTCAAACAAAAATAATAATAGACATACAGGCAGGTTTTCTTTGACAAAATGGTTCATTACAAGCTTCCTAATAATTGGCTCTATCTATTAAAGGATGCAATAAGTGTTAAACATCTAATCAGTAACTGCTAATCGCTTTTCAAGGTGGAACCGGCAGTCTAACTTCCAGCCAACATTTTTTATACACCGCGTCACTGAAGGAAAATCCAGTGAGTTGCTATTAAAACTAATAATGATTCCGAAAACGTTTATGAACAAAGTGTTCCCGGAATCCTATGGCAGGCAGGCAGCGGACATTTCACGAAGTTCCGAGCGACCGTGACCCAGAAATGTATATAATACGTAAATAAACAGGCTCGTGGAGCTCTGGACCTAACGTAGCACGTGGGTAGGACGTGGTTAGACTGGAATAGTTGGAACTACATATTTAACCATGTGCCTACAGGCTAGGCATATTTAAAGGCATATATATTGTATCTGAATCTCTGATGAAAGTACCTTATATCAGTGTGTGTTTCAAAATGCGACTTTACCAATATTTCGTCTATGAAACATAAAATGAAACTAATGAAAATCAAGTCACATTAAAAGATGCAAATATTCCCAGAAAAGGGCACCCTATGCTACGTCTAAAACATATTTCCAAAGCAAAATTAAATTGTCCGTGACAACAAGCGTTTAGACCTCTATTAGCAAAATACCATTTGTAAGACTAACAAGCACTTACAAATTCGTGATGCGTTCGCGTTCCTTTCTTATGTGACGTCACAGACCTGTCATCAAAAGAGCTAAACGTGCTGTTTCCATGTTTTTCCATAGCATTTACCAGGGAATAATGAGCGCTAAGCTGTGAGAGGTACACACGGCCGGCGGAAACTAATAAAACTACATAATTGTATAGAGTGGTACAGTCTTGTGGGCAAAATGTTTTAGTGTTGGTTGCATTTAGAAAATTGACAATATTATATATACTTATAAATTTTCTTGTACAGGTTTGTTCTTTTATGGACTTAATATACCTGAAATGAAACGAAATTAAATTGTTTATTCTGTAAATAGGATATCGGAATCACTTTTACACGTCATATAAAAAAAATCTTAAAAATAAGCTAGATGAGTTCGGCGTTTCCTATCTGACTACTCTGAGAAGAAAGGCCGAAACAAACTCAGAGGTAACAGTCTCTTTTAAAGTCCAGACATTATCTTGGTCAGGCCATATGAGGACCATGTAGATTAGTGTCTTTTGAGACCTAACCTAACATTGGAAACTGTTAATAGATTGAATGACGTTATCATGTTTGGGATCGGTTAAGTAATTCATTCGCTTAGATTTCTCCCATGTATCTACATTATATCAGATATATATTTCTGTATTTACATTTTTCCTAGCTATTTTTCTCAAAATCCCATAATATTTTTATTGGTCTACTTTTACTCTTATATCTAAAATGGCAACCTTTTCGACATTCACACTCATGTAATTACTTCGAAATTGGCCCGTCACACTATTACAGCACTTACCCTTCCAAGGGCAACACCTTATGAAACTCTCATGAATAACCTACATATTTCAATGAGATATCAAGCAGTCCTGCTCGACTGTACACTTGAATCTAAGCACAGCTCCTTGAGGCAGTGCGACAACCTGAATAGTGTCAATGACGAGCGACCACATACGCGCACACGCACGCACTACGTACGTGTGCGCAGTGTCCTGCACAAGTGCACGCGACACCGTTCTCCTGTGCACCGGTTTTGTTATTGCTAACAAGGAGTTTGTTGTTATTTAATTTAATGTTCTTTTCTAGATCATACATAGTTATTTTAAGGCATGATGGTTTAAAAGTTGCCTTCGCTTCTTCTCCATTAATGAGGCAGATGCTTACCGACCTACTGCAGTTGTACAATCACTTTAAGCAATGGCGGTGTTTATCATCATCAAAATTCGAAGCTTCTTATACTAGGATATGTACCTTCAATCTCTGGTGTCATCTTTGTCTCGTGCCTTGTTGATCCAATTCTATTTTGTACGATCTTCTTTATGGCGATTGGCCTGTGTAACTGGGATCAGCCCTTATCCGTATATGCAGTATTTACCTATCTATTAGGAACTTCAAACGGTAAGTCGAAATCTGAACTTGCCGCTTGGTAGCTGCTGCAAGCCACTACTAACCCCAAAAAGCAGTCATATATTACCCACATCCATAACTTCCTATATCTACGTTTTTCAATTATTTTTGATGACAATAATGTCGAATGAAAGATTTACAACAGTCATTTTAATAGTAAATAATCAATGAATATCGATAAGTATTTCCGGTGATCACCAGTTAGAGGATATTTTTCGTAATTATTTTGTTATTTTGTCATTAGGCGTTCGTCACAGGCAAAAATATCGCCTTTAGACTGGAGAAAGTACCGCGAACTTAACTTTATCAAATAGATTCCTTCTACTAAGTACTTCATATTCGTTAATGTCGTTTTGCTTTTGTCTGGGTATGTTAATTATATCTCTCTTCCATTTTTCCTGATCTTACGCACCATTCTTCTTTCCCCGTGTTCCCCACAGTTAGTTCATTTTCCGTGTCCACGTGTCTGTTCCTGATGCGGTCCTCGTTGCATAAGCAACTTGTGACAAAAGACGCGCATACGCAAGGTTTCGCAAGAGATCACATTACTAACTGGGACGCGTATGTTTAACGAATTGGTTCAATAAATTATCGGATTTAAGGCGACGATAACCGACTTTTAATGATTTTATACTGAAGATCACGTCTGAACGGAATTCAGACTATCCTATGTCCTAACCCGGCTTATTGCCTATCTGTATGCCTTTCATCTAAATACGTTCAGCCGTTACGGTATGAAAGGTAACAGGCAGGTTGAAACCGTTAAAAGATGACTTCGTTGTCTGTCAAGACGACTTTTTCTCAGAAACACGTGGATGCATCAAGTTGAAATAGATAACAAAAACTTAGATATACCTACGGTCCCTTGGAGCTGTAAAGAAAATCAAACTTCCAAGTCAACGCAATAAAAAAATACGGCCATTTAGTTATACCGCATATTTATGTTGACACTCGCAAGTGTGACTGCTGAGCGTAAGTCTTGGGTTTGATTGCCGGGTCGGGCAGTGTTATTAGATGGACATGGAACTTAAACATAGCTAGCGAAATGTGGCTCTCTCTAGCCCTTCGGATATACATGCGTGTTGCTATGTTTGTGTTAGTCACTTGCCATTGTTTTGTGCATTTTTAATGAGTCTGGTAAATGACCTATACGTAATCATAAAGACATCTTCAAAATGGTATGCGTTAAGTAAGTGGTACTTTGACAGGTTGGTCAGGTTGTGGTCATCAATCAGTCTGTGGTATGGTACGATATTGCTATCAGGATAGTTTTATGTTGTGTTGTAGAAGTTGTAGGATTATTCTATCATTATAAAAACTGACATTAATAAAAGCTGGTTCTTTGGCCCATTCTAACTTTTAATTTAACCAGAAAAGCGTCCCAATCATCAAATTAAGCGGTGTCTTAACTGACGTAAATTGTACATGACGTTCTCTGTTCGATAGTTAGTTTATTTGAAATTAATATCAAATGCAGGGAGGAGCGAGTAAGGGCAATCTGAATACATAATGCAGCGGTCGCCATGTCACACATGCACACATTGAACTACATATTTAAATACGATTTTGAAAACATTCGGAGGACATAAAAATAACTTATAAATAGGGTTATTTTAATTTAATTTAGGGTCCATAAACCAATGATTTTGGGGATACAAGTTAAAAACACACAAAGAACTAGCAGTTATTAATTTTTAATTCATCAAATTAACTTTGTTTCGATAACTCAAAATCTTCCTTAAAATTACTCTTTACTCTTATGTGTTAAAGTTCCTTATTTAAAATGTTTTGTTTTAAATTCTATTTTGTAATTTTATAACAATATGAATTAGGCAAAAAATTAAAATATAACTTTCACTTGCCAGGTTTTTCTTGCCAAGCATATTGGTAAATAAACCTAGCCGTCAGGCAGTCCAAATAGCGTATCAGAAGTCATAAGCCCTAGGAAACATAGATGGAGATAGGTAACCTGAATGTGTTTCGGAAACCGGACGCTGAACACCTGCGTGGACCCAGACTGGTCTAATGTCTAATCCTGTATGTTATGCTAGAATATTGTTGGCTAATGTCTGGCCTATAATGACGTCACCGTTAACGTTTATATTTGTGTCGATAATCCCCGGTTTTACCTTAACTGGCTGCTGATCTGTTGTCAAATCTTATGGTCGCTGTGTAGGTATTGGTTATTCAAAATGTCTCGATAAGTAGATTTAACAACAAACAAAGTTGAATAGTGTTTTTTTACAAAAACACTATTCAACTTTGTTTGTTGTTAAATCTACTTATCTAAACTAGACTTATATAACTAGACTTATATTATAAGACAACGGACACTGGAAACAAAACCAAATTTTGCTCGTTTACACGAGCAAAATTTGGTTTTGTTTCCAGTTTCTTAAAAAATCTGTGGATTACCGTTGTCTTATAATATAAGTCATGTGTCTGTGTGTGTGTATAATAGTTTAAGAACTACGTATTAAATAGCACAGCATTGGGAAAGCCCCGCTTTGACAGATAATAAACATCGAATAATATTATCTATTATTACATGACAATTATGTATTTCGAAACGGATAAATATAAATCATTTTGTAGTATAATTAAAAAACATTAATATTAAATTGATCTATCGTTTAATAGTCACAAAGTCCATGGTAAGTGTGGTAAGTGCGCACTATGCGACGCAAGTCCTTACTACAAAAATTAATTCGATTAAGTATCGCCCATAACACCAAACTAAAATTTAGGTACCTACCAACCCATCGCACAAGGCTTATGTAAAACTATAGCTCAGCCTCTGATTTTGCCTACGGTTTTAATATTAATATACTTAACCTGATAATGTTAAATAATACGCAATTATTTTTCTCTATTACACCTCTTTATCTTTCTTTCTTTTTCTGGTTCCGTACCCGAAGCGTGCCATACGGAACGCTACTTATTACTAAGCCTCCGCTGTCCGTCTGTCTGTCAGCGATCTGTACCTATCTTATGAACCGTAATATGTAGACAGTCGAAATTTTCACAGCTTGTGTATTTCTATTGCCGCTATAACAACAAATAATCAAAATAAAATAAAGTTAAAAATAAAGGGCACACAAGAAACGTGTTTTTTTGGGCGTTTTTTGCTCGATCTTAATACGGTATGGAACCCTTCTTTTGCGAGTCCGACTCGCACTTAGCCGGTTTTTTCGTTTTCTTTCTTTTCGTATGAGGTCCTGAATTGGATTCCCAAATCGGGCAAAGTGTTTTTGGATTTTTCCATCAGGAATGTCTCAGTAGCAGCCCGGAGTCTGGATTTATGCCCGGTTGATGGCAATAGGCTCGCCCCCTGTTACATGGGACTTAAACATAATTGGCGAAATGTGGGTGTACTTACTATATTATGTACACTAATTCTGCCTGACCTTTCGGGGAAAATAGGTTTGATGTTATATTTACACCTCTTTACCAACACCAATACTGTTTCAGCAGCCTCACAGCTAAGGCTAGCCGTACACGTAGGGTTTCCTGATTCGGTTTCCTGCTCACGATCCCTGATTCGGAATTCCGTGAGACTAGCGCAGACGTGCGATTTTTTGTTTTTGTTTGTTTCCGAAACGAACTTCAGGTTTTTTTCTGTTCGGAAAATGTACAAAAACGTGCGCCTAGTTGAACATTTTGTATATCGGCAAGCATCCAGCCAGCCAGCCTAAGACGGCACATACAGACAGACTCACTCTCACTTCATAATATTAGTAGAGACAATGAAAGTAAAGCGCGTATTGTCTTGTTAATTCGACCCTGGAGCTAGGTATCTAGTACACACACTAGTGATGCTATTGTCTTATGCTGTGATAACGGTTATCACAGGGTAGACAGCAATCCAACCTGAATGAAATCTGGTAAACAAGAAGTTTCAAATAATGCTGTTAATTAATTATTTTAATAGGTATTACTCTGACGCCTTTCTTGCGACTTAGATATACCTAAGTAATTTAAGTTTCAACAAAAGGATTCTTTTTAGGTACCTAGTACTTAAGGGCCTATACCACCTCAAATGGCTTAGCATGATCCTCCGTTATATCGAATATACTGCAGCATTAATTTTGAAAGAAATATATGTTAAAATTAAGGATTAATGTTAAGTACTATGTTAGACGAAAACACGATTCCATAAAATTTTCTCGATAGAAAAAATTTCCAAAGTTACCTCCAAACCGAACAATAAACCGCTGGTATTCAAAAAATACTTCAAATTAGATCATGAAACTTTGCATAATAACTGAACTAACTATAAAGCAGCGACTATGTTTTTTATTTTTTTTAAATTACCATTATTTTCGCCGTAAAAAGCAATTACCTAAATTATTGGCGCCTCGGAGCCGCTAGCACCCCACTCCGTCTCGCTCTCACTCAGTCCGCGAGCAGTATGGTGCGAGCGAGATAAAAAGTGGATTTGAGCTGAGGTAGTATGAGCTCTTAAAGCTTTAAGTTATTAAATGTTCTTTCTTATATTCAGGGCTCATTTTTTTGCGACTTAGTTTCTAGGATAGGATTCGTTTTGAAGGGATTACCTAAGTAGATAATTTAATAAATTAATATCACCCTGTCTTAAGGAGGTTCAGAAACCTCTTTTCATACCAGAAAGAGAGCGAACTTTGACCTCGTGGCATGAAGTTTACCTAAGTACCTTTATTGTACATGAAGTTTTTAAATGAATAAATAAACAGTGATCACCACACGACACGCTGCTAGTTATAGTGGTTTATTCCTGTTAGATTTTTTACAAAGATCCGTAATCCAGTCCGCATAAGAAATTGGTCAAAAAACTATCAAAAACTGGCAAAAACTCTTGTTTTGGTATCAGTGGCGCCAGTTCATAATGTGGTGCCATTAATATAACGCACCTCGGCGACTCTGGGCGTGTCATTAAATACCCCGGATGAGTGGTATTTATCGCTTGTTTCTAGGGTTCCGTAGCTACGCAAAAGTTTCCAGACGAGGTTGTTATAAGTCAGAGGTTTCGGTTCTAAATAATTATAGACATTATTACATCACTTGAAAATACACAGTTTAAATATTATTACAGTAGGAAATTCTAAATTATTATTAACGTTCTTCTTAATTTTCCACCTATTACTAGACTAACGTAGATCAAACAACAAAAACAAACCCTTCGACCATCCAAATCAACTAAGCTTGTACGTAAACGAAAACTTTCGACTTATATAGAACCAGTGATATTATAGTAGCCACAATAATACGAAATTGTATTTTCTAACTTTGGTCGTTAGGTACGGCGGTGAGGCTAAAACCTAAACAACTAGAAACGGGAACTATGACTGCAAAAAGCATTTATTTTATACCTCATGCCCATTACCTAGACAAAATTCATATAATAAAAAAACAGATAAAAAATTTAAAAAAGTACGGAACCCGACGAATTTCTATGCACCTGACACCTCAACACGTGTAGCGTAGCATCGGTGCGCGGGCGCAAGTTTTTGCACTTCACGGCCCATCGGCTACGATCGGTTACCTTCGGCCCCGATGTCACTAGGGGTGTCAAATACAAGCTATTTGAATTTAACGCTAATGAATTAGGGGAATTCTGACGCTGTTTCGGAATGTGTAGTATTTCAAAATCTGACAGGTTCTTGATGTATTTGTTTACCGTTTAATTAGCTGGATATGGGTGTTTATTTTTTCTCATGTAGGATCATTTATAAAGAATAATATCGATAGCGATGTATCTGTCCATAGTATCAGGCAGGTCAGGCTTCATATTTTGGTAAGGAAATAAATACGTGTCTTTCTCCGGTTTCTGAAATACTGACCGAGTCTGAACACTGTCGCAGTAAATCAATCGCCTATGGACGGCATAAAAACTCTGACACCAGGTTTGTCACTAACTACACGAAAAATAAAGAAATACCTTAAAAAAATAGGTAACAACAACAAATCATAGGTATTAGTGGTCAAATGAAAGCAGATTACATGGTATGGCTTTAAAGACCTAGTACCAATCAATGGGTTTCAGAGCCTATTTTCCTGAGAAATCTCGTTTAGCTTCGCTTCGCTCATCTCTTCCAGTCATCATTTAACATGCGACATTAATATTCCCGTCAATTATCCGGTATATGACACATTGGCTGTCCGAGTCCGCCTCGAGACAAAAAATATTACGTGTCAAAATATATCGTTTTGGTTGTTGTTATAGGTCACACAAATGTGTTATGTGTGAGATAATGAGTTAAGACGTAACTGCATAGATGGATGTAGTTGGTAATTAGGTACCTATTCGTAGTTTATAAGAACAAAGTATTGTTATATTGATTGAGCATCAGTTGCAACTTTTAGCACTTTAAAAACTTTTTGACCTTTGCTTTTTATGCTTTGCATGTTGTAATTTAATTAAGGGTTATAGTATGAGTCTGCTTCCTTAGATTTAAGCAATATAAAATAATTGACACTGCTGCAGTAGCTTTTTAATAAAATTACAAAAAAAGACAGAAATAATAATATGAAACAGCTTTACTTTTCTTAGATACTATTGTAGTCATAGAATCAATCTGAAAATGTTTGATTCTAGGCATATAACATTTTTAAACAGCCAAATAGTTCTAAGAAAATTATTGCTTTATCATCACACTTGTCACACGAATTAGTGATAACAGTATTTTGTTAGCTCAAAACAAAAAACTGCTGCTTTTAGTTTTGATCTACTTCCCCAAGTGTATACAAGGTGGCAGGGAGATAGACGCGAAAACTTTTACCATGGATTTAGTACATGATTCTAAACCCCTGCGTTGAAATTTTTCGTCGATTATTTAAAAAAAACAGCTGTTTCATAAAAAAAGTGCAATACCTACGCGGTTAAAATGTATGGAACAGCAGATTTTAAAAAAAATAAGCGACTAATAATTTCAACGCCCCCTTTTGCTGCGTTGACATTTTTGTACAGAATCATATACTGAATCCATGATAACAGTTTACGCGTAGGTGTCCTTTTTTATTTCTTTTTTTTTGTGGGTAGGAAATTATCAAATACCTTTTCCCGTTCTGGGCGAAGCGGGAGGGCATGTCAGACTCTTACTGACTAAAACCCACCCGTATTCCTTCAGTTGCCTGTATGTTGCCAGGGGTAACAGTAACCCTTTCGGACAAACCCGCAACCCCGGCACAAACCCGAAACCCTGGCGATGTCCCTGCCACCCTGTATAGTATATAGTTCACTTTAGTTAGCGAAGGCGACCTATTTTCGGAGCAATGCGTCCGTGAAATACCTTTCCACCTCTATCGATACGATTACCTAATAACCGCTTCCACATATTAATTACGTTTTTCTTTCTCACAGGTAAGTCCACATTTGAGTACAGCCGGAATTCCCGACGGTAAGAGCTAATTAAAATAACTCACACACGATATACTTCACCGTTATTGGGCCAAGATTAAGTGCCGTGTTCGGAAAGCCTGAAAAATTGCGGTTTTTCACGCACCCTGAATGACTAGGGAAATAACTAGCTTATCGGGAAATAGGACCGAGTATTTGAAGGTCATATTTTAGGAGCAGCCTCGTTTTTCTTCCTTTAGGTTATTATGCTGCAATTAACTTACGTAATTGCGTCATAGTTATTTTTATAGACATAGTTTTCGTTTACGTTTACTGATGTTGTAATAGTTGATATTTCTATAGCTGAAACCGATTCCGGCGTAAAAATATCATAACGTCTATGATACTATTTATAAGTGACCAGGTTTGTCAAAATCAATAGGAAAGTCTATTCTTAACCTTCTAAACATAGAAGCCGGAACATTTATAAGTTTGTAGTTCGGTAAGATTCATTTTACGAACCTAAAATACGCAACAATTACATGATTAACTTTACCTACCCAAAAATCTAGCATTAATGTATAAGTCTGATTTAAACTGGTACTTATCCAGCTTGGTTTTATTGTCTCAACGACAATCATGCTATGGAGGCGTGTACGGCATTAGTTTACGTGACAAGGATGAAGAATATACAAGTATACAAACTAAACCAGTCAAATCAAATCCTAAGAGGAGACTTTTAAATGCCTAGTGGATATAAATGTATAAACAATAACAGAAAAAAAATCGATGTAATCCCTCATCCTTATCTTATTGGGATTGTTCGAGCCGTTTGGATTGAAACACTAGGGCCATGTGATCCGAGTGCACTTAGTTTTTCAAGACATCGCCAAGTGGTTGGTCGACTCTTCACGTGACCAGAGGGCTGGCCTATTTTTTGGCCAAAGAATCAGCATTTCCATACAACGTGGCAATGTTGCCCTCCTTTTGGGCATTTTTTCCTGTTGACAGCGATGCGGACGAATTTTTTTGTAAAAAAACACAAAAAAAAAAAAACTCAAAACAGCTTCTTATATACTTTTACATATTATTATTTTAAGTCTGTCAGTTTTTAAATTATATAAACATGTCTATAAATAAATAAATGACAGGGTTAAAGCGTAACAGAAAAAAAAAAAATCTCCGATTATGATTTGAATCCGAATATTGGTACACACCTACTTATAGGCATGTACTCTGACCCCATCAGGACCTTTTCGTCACTTTGCCTCAATACCAGAATTTTGCGTAATTACGCGAATTTTACGGCGACGCGTAAACGAAAGTAATATTATCCGATGTGTTTGTCTCATTGCACTTGGTTACGTATCAGCCATGTAGGTCAGGGCTGCGCGCGCGCCGCGGAAAGCGAACTAACTACACTAGTCAGTACTCTTTTCATAGCTCTTTTTTGCGTTTTCACCTTGATGCACTTGGTGCTGTTATGATTAGTTTTCAATGCATTTTGATTAAAGGGTACAAAAAATTGTTACTTTGTTTTTTTTGCGTTTAACTCTTTTATTAACTGAAAGATCTAGATATAATTGGTACCAGGTACCAAAAAATATTAATTCAATCCAATTATTAGGTATGTTTGTGATTGTGTCAAAATCAATACAAAGAAACGAATGCAATAATAAATAGGTAGTCAATTTAATAATTACCCATATATTTTAACTTCAGAACTATGTAGAGTTACGTCACTAGCAAATTAATAATGCCTCTATTACGTCAAATTATAAAACAAAAGTCACGACAAATTTATTATTAATCGCTATAAAATATAATAAGCTCAAAACAAACCGGATCGCTAAACTAGAACATGTAAATGCGAAACATATGAGAATTTATCATATAAATACATTCATCGGCCTAATCGTGTCGGTAAATGCACACAAACCGCAAATCTGTTACATAACGCACTCGTACGCATGTGTGAGACACACACACATATGCGCGTGCGCAGCCTGCATCCTGTCCCACTTAGTGAGGTGAACCGGTCGATCTATGGATCTTGTCTATGGTGAAAAACTAGTATGGTGGAATTAGTTTTATACTAATTAGGGTTCAGAGTGATGTAACTTACATATTTGCATGTTCACCTTTTTCGATGGTCATCTTGCGTGCCTGACTATGTTTTTAAGGAGTTAATTTGTGCTAGAATTAATATATAGCCCTTGAACACATTTGGTGGTAAAACCAAAGGTAGATGCATAAATATGTCACTGCCAATTAAATACATATATTATTTAGAAAATACAGTTAAAAGTGGCAGTTACATCCCCAAAATAACTTTTTGTCTTCGGTGACGTAGAAGCCTTCTAACGTCAGAAACCCTCATGTTTTCGTTTAAATGCCCACATACCTACCCTATCAGTCAATTTCCATTCTCTGGCATTTCATAATCTATATTTTCTCTTGACATACTTGTAACTAGGTTGTCTTTCTTCGCAAGAAACCTCGGAGGAAGACATCAAATTGCCTTAAAAATCTTTCAGGACTTAGGTCTAATAGGACTCTTTAAACCCATTGCAAGGCAACAAGATATTGTTATCAATGCTATGTACGCCGTAATTGTCATGTACATTAGTCCTTTAGTTATAAGATTATTTCTAGCATAAATTTAATGTATGAGATGTGGCTGTGCTTTTTAAAATAAATAAACCCATTGGTTTCCCTTCCCTTAGAATCTTATTACCAACTCCACTGCTAGCTTCACACATTTAGCAGTCACAATAATACCAGTTCAGTCACTCAAAGTATCTAGGCCCAAGAATTCACAGTGCACTCTAAATATGCCACATATGGGCGCTGAAGGGCACTGGTTACTGACATGGCTGCAATAATGCTGGTTGAAGCACAGCTCATTAACATTGAATTTATTTTGCAAAACAAGGATTAATCTAAGCATTATACCGTTCTTGTTTTGGGAGATGGGTAGCTTAGCTACTAAAGAGGATTTATCGGATAAATTACGTGGAATTAGTTTTCTTGAGTTACGTAGCAATGTGCCAAGACTTTGATTCTTCCACATTCGTATGAAATTGGGTCATAAAAATTAGCAAAAGTAAACAGAGTCAAGTTTATTAATAGTTCTAACATAATTATGAACCAGCTAACCCAATTTTTGGGTGCCAACCTCTCGCCGTAGAAAATGGTCCTAGGAGTCTAAACAACTGCAACGTTTAGATGTGTTCCTTCCCTCCGCATTCAAGGTTCTCTCCATTCTACTCTCCGGATTCCCACAAACACCAGCTTGTAAAACTAGCAGTATATTTCTTATTTACCTCAAACTCAGTGTAAATACCGTAGTATATGGGTACGCGGTAATAATATACTGAACTAGTGGCGCGCACGCATCAAGGTCTGTGCCGGGTGGCGCAACCAGACAACTCTCGAATGTTGCACAAACACTTGCTAATTGAAACCAATGTGATCTTCCGAGAAATCTGAAGGTCCCGTGAACACCCATTCTCCTGGAGTTTCATGCTTTTCTTTGCGAAGGGAGATATTTGTCAGGTTCATGATCTAGATCGGTTTTGTATTGAATCTTGTCTAGTTTGATACAGAATGGGAAAACGCCTATGTTCAGGTACAGGTTAAAGAGCTGATGTTTGTAAGTTTTTGTAAGATCTAGAAACTTCTCTTGGAATTTATGTTTTGAAGATACTTCTGTTATAAATAGAATAGATGTTTAGAGATTTACATCTACATCTTCAGACACAGCAATGTCTTATTTCAGAATATAAAGTTCGAAAAAATATTATCAAATTTTTTGCGTATATTTGTTTTGACATCTTCGTCGTACAATGCAAATCATGCCCAGTTCAAGACAACTAGGAACAAGACACAGCAGCTCCCAATTCCTCTGGCATTCCTCCAAGCCAATGTTTCAAACGCATTCAAAACAAGGATTAGACTTGTTTGTCAGTTGGCGTGGATAGGAAATATAGATAATGGTGAGGAAGGAAACTGCGGTGCGCAGCCGGCGTGCAATGCTACAGCAGTAAGGCCAGGAGATCAGCGACCGTGCGAGGTCGTGTCATGTAAATGCGGCTCTCAAGGCGCCCGCCCTAGTTACGCTCAAAACAACACCGCTTTACAATCTCCTTCAACCTTATCACAACCGACTAAGGTCTAACTTCTATTAATTCAACTACATAAACAACTTTGTATAACAAACACGTAATTGCGCTTGACGTAACACTTAATCACCTATCAATAAAGGTTGTTTTTGTGTGCGATGATGGCAGGTTTAAGGTTGTGTAGCTAAGAGCGATCGGACGGAGACGGTGACACGAACACGATCCTTTTTAGTAAAATCATTTGCAGAAAAAAAATGATTGGCAAAAGTTAAAATGCAGTTCATTAGTAATTAATGGCGTCGATTAAATAGTTGGAACTTGTTGTTGAAGCGTTGTATGCACTGACTGAGGTGTTTGATTACCGATACCTGCCTGGTTCAGTCTGAACGCTTTCCTGCCTCCCTGAAAAAAACTACCTTAGCCTGAGAAATTCTAGAGTAAAAAGTAGTTTGGGACTAAAACGCTTTTGTTTTGTTATATATACATATAAATTTCTTTGCGTTAAACTTAAGAAAGTCATCTTTCGTCAATCAAACATGGTTTTGATAAAGGAGGAGTTCTAAAACAATTACAAAATGTACAATAACCGCTGTATAAGTTTATGTGGTCTAACAATACTCGTGACTTATTTAGAAATCTTCTCCAAGTGACGAGGTAGCCAGGAAGCCTCATGAAATTAAGTTACACAAGTAAAAAGCCGGCTGAAAAAGAAACAAGATTATGAAATTTATCCACTAAGCGACCGGATCTTTTCTTTACAGATCTCAAAAAATTTGGACATGTATACACTCGCGGAACTACGGAACCGATGCTGCTTTTTTTGTTTTACTTAATATTACAATTATTAATAACCGGCCAAGACTCGCAAACGAAGGGTTCCGTACCAGCTTACAATATTTTACACAATTTTTTTTTATGTACTTTAGTAAAAAAAAACACGTTTCTTGTATGGAGATCCCTTAATTTTATTACCTTTTTATAATTTGTTGTTATAGTGGCAATAGAAATACACAATCTGAACATTCCAACTGTCTACCTATTACGGTTCATGAGATACAGCCCGCTGACAGACAGACAGACGTCCAGCGGAGGCTTAGGTTAAGGGTTCCGCTTGGCACCTTTCGAGTACAGAACCCTAAAACAGAAAATAGTATAGCTTTTAGACGCTTTTCTGGAGGGGAAGATTCGAGATAGCCTGTCTTCAACACAAGTCTTACCAAGAACCGCTTACCAAACTCAATCAATGAATGACCTTTATATATCCATATTTAAAATAAAATTTACATAAATATGAATGGTCCGCCATATTGTATTGGCGGTCACACCAAAAGCTGTGTGTATTTGGCACCATACTCGCGGATCTAACGATGCGCGTGCGCAGAATGTAAAGTATTGTTTAAGTTTGTTATCAGGAAAACTGGAACCTCATAACCTGTCAATACACTCATTATGAGATCATTTAATACATAAGAACCATTATTATAAAGAACTAAATTAAAAGACTAAATATCTGTATATATAAAAACAAAACGAGACTTAGGCGTCGAAGTATTCGTCCCCATCGCTGTCATCCGGAAACGTGCCCAGAAGACTGGCAGCATTGCCACGTTGAATGGCAATGCTACTTCTTTGGCCAAAGAACGAGCCAGTCCTCTGGTCACGTGAAGTGTCGACCAGTCGACGAAAAATTTCCTTTAAAAGGAGACGCGCCCTCGGGCCCCATGGTCCGAGCGTTTCGACCTAGTGTATATAGTTAGTAATGTTAAAAACTGTAAAGTTATGTTAAAGATTATAGAAAAGAAACAAAAAAAATGAATACTATAAATACGAAAGTAACTTTACCTTTCCACGCCTTAACTGATTTAAATGAAATTTGTGACACAGGTGACCTGGGTTAGGACATAGGTTATTCCTGTAGTACGCTCCCAACGGATAATTTTTGACCTCCACGCGGACGAAGACGAGGGAAAAAGGCTTATAACACTATAGGCTCATATTGCAGCAGGTACTTATTAGTTACCGGTAACGGATAGTAACTGGTACTATTCGTCTTTGGTCCTTTAGTTTCGGTACCTACTACAACCTGATTAGTATGTTCAGCTAGTATCCGTGGTGCAATCGTAGAGCCTCCGATTTCTAGGTTGTTGGTTTGATACCCGCATCGGGACTAACGTAAGACCTAGATTTTTCTATGAGGCATATAGTCATTTGATATAGGATAAGATCAGGAGTTAAGACTTAATTATTTATTTACTATTACTACTTTTTTAGCGGTGGGAACCTAATACAACAATGTAGTCACAATTTCCACACTCAGAGACGTCGCCCTAAAACCAACTAAATATCACTATCCAACAAACATGAAATGTTTTAAACTGTCTTATTGTGACTGACAGGGATCAAATATTTATGCGATTCCATGAAAAGACCATTCCTCTTTCCCCCATTAATGTTTTGGCTAAAGAAATATGTCAATACGATAACTGTTGCCTTTAAAAAGTGGAATCACCAATCTTTCCACCTTGCATAGTAATTATGGTAAAAGAAATCTCTCTCACTATCAATTCTAGCGGTCACAGATGGATGTTCAGCTTAGTGTTCATATTATTCTATTATTTTCCTTCACTATTTACATAAAAAGTAAGGTTTTAAATCGTCGTAAAAATGAGGTGAGGATGTCTGTTGAGAGGAAAGATTAAATCTAGACTGGAGTAATGATGATGGCCGTCTGGGAAGTTTTTGTCTACCCGCAGCCTCGGAGGAAAGGCTGTAAGTAAATATGGACCTCTTATGTAACTTACTTTTCAAGATAGGACCTATTCAAAAGGTTGAACAGGGATAAGACGATGATTTCAGTTTTCACTATTCAGTGAGTTACCGAACGGCACCTAAGCTATTCCATTTACGGCACTGAATCAAAAAAATGTGGCCATTGAATCATTTTAACATCGCTTTTAGCTCACGGAAAGTATGTGTGCCATATGACGGTCCAAGATAATCGAAAATAGGATTTGGCAAATTTTCTATAACCATCATCACTAAGCAACAGTGATTCGCAAAACAAACTTGTCTTACAGTTACGAAAAACTCTACTAAAAATTGCAACTTTTAGAACTGACCTATTTCACAAAAGTATGGTTTCCATAATACTATGTTCGTAACACTATAAATATCTATCAATACTTACATCTTTAGCTCTACTAGACCTACCTCTTTGGGTCCCAAATGTTTTCTAGGAAACGTTTAATTCATCTAATTGGTGATTCAGTCAATTAGCATTTCCAATGACAACTTTCGGTTTTTACACGTGCTACAAGATCTACGCGAACCAATTCCGGAGGTCAATGTCTAATGAATGTCAGTCGAATGAGCTCTCATGTCAATGTGACTGAGAGCTCTTATCATTAGCAATAAGTAGTATAAATGGAGTTAAGGAAATACACTATTGATCTCTGGAGACGATGAACTGATAACCTGTTTAACATTTATTCACAACAGCTGTGTCAACCTGTGTCCTATTTCATCTATAAAATATACACTACACACACACCACACCACACCAATGCTTGGCTTAATGCTGGTCCTGCTCCACAGCCACTTGGGCTCACTAGTTAAAATTTTAATATTTGGAAGAGTTGCTTCCCCTTTTTTAAATTTTGTTTTTGACATACGAACTTATTTTTTATTTTACAAAGTAAATTGCTGAATGATCCAATTAGTTAATAATGATTTTTTTTTCTTTTTGGTCGTAAAATTCTATTAATCTCTTAAATACATTGCAAACTATAGTTTTGTATAATTTAGAAGCATTAAAAAAAAAATAAGTGTGAGTACCATGGAGCCGTTTATTATGTTATTAAGATGTACGTTGACTTGAAAGAGCATGGCAGTTTAGAGTATGTCATGCTCACTTAAATGTCTCGCTGATGGTGGCGAATGTGTTGGATCCACGCGTCATGTTCGTGAACAGGCGCCGTCAGTTGAGACTGGTCATCTCTTATCTGCCAGGGCTTATTTTTAATCTTATATTTTCAATTGCTTTTTATTATTTTTGGTACATTGTTCTCACATATAGAAGCAACAAGAATAATGTACCCAGGATTTTGTAATATCTATTTAAAAAAGTGTCCTTGGAGTTTCTTGCCCGTTCTTCTCCATAGAGATCTACGTTTTGGAATGGGCAACTAGCTTCAATTTTCTGACTAACTGACCGACTCTTAGACAATTCAAAAGTGCCTGTAAATGGTTTACTTGAAATAAATGCTTTGAGTTTGAGTACACTACACCACACCACACCACATACTGGGTTCGAATTAATTACTCACGTAAATTGGATTGGAAATAAACATACAGACAAACAAAAGCAGAGCTATTTGAACGTCTCTCAAAAGACACTCACCTAACCTAACAGGCTTACTCTAGCGCATGAGAAAAGCTATTAATAATTAATCATTATATTTAACGTGTTTTAAGTCTATAGTTACTAATTAGTGACTTGAAATATGTAATATCAAAAAGCTTACTTAATACAAGACACTTATGAGCGTAGAAAATATAAACTGAATTTAAACCAAAATGGTTGGTAAAACTGATAACAGACGCTTCGTTCATTTTTGTTTCATTCCATTTTGACAAAACACTGACAAAATGATATAGGAATGAACGTTTATCTGCTCCTTTCATTCAATTTTTCGATCATTCGGTAGGCGAGTGAAAGATGCTGAAAACCAAAATCCAACATCGTTAGATCGGTTCACTATTGATGTAAATTTTTCACTTCTGATTCATTTTGTGTTCACATTTTTCACTTCGAGTGAAAGATGCCGAATGAACAAAAAGTGAAGCGTCTGGTATCTGCTTAGCAGACATGTTCTAAATGACGCTTCCTCCGCACGATTGCACGGATTTATACAAAAATATGCGTCAATGCGGTGAAGGACTGCGACGTATTACCCTATTATCAAATTGTATCAGCTGAAGGTTAAACTTCCAGTCTGCCTGCTAGCAATATGTATTAACGGCGGATAGAAATGTTCTACCCGACAGAAGTTTGTGGAATCCCGAGAATTTTCTCATTACTAGTGTTATATCGATATGAAATAGGGTTGCTAGCTACCAAGAGTAAAATGTATGGTATGTACGACTTTTTATTATCGGATATAGTTTTTTCTGGTTTTGGTTTTTTATAGTTTTCGTCTTGTCGAAATGTGAGTGTACTATGTAGACCTCTGCTTAACCCTTCGAGAATTACAAGCGTAATGTTATGTTATGTTTATATAGTTTTCAGAACTCCTAAAACCAATTATTGATACTACACTTATGTAAAACATCATCGTTTTGCTATTAATTTGAAGTGGACTGAAAATAAGTTATATTTTAATGTATGTACTTATGTTGCTTATTGTGTCTATTAAGTACATAAGCTTTCGTATAAGTCATACCTTACTTAGTCATTCCATATCGATTATAACTTTACAACAGTTATTATCGATTTAATAAAATCGATTATTCGCCGCACATCGTCGTAGTTCCCATCAACACAATGCATTCGATTAATTATTTAGTGATTAGCTGGCTGTTTGGCTTCACACGCGAACTTGCCACTCGCATTAATATGTAACACCGAACCTTCACAAAACGTTTTAGGACGAAAACTCTAGATAAATAGGTACCCATTTAGACTGGCAGACTTACTATTGTGTGATTTCTTTGTAACAATGTTACCTATGTCATCATAAACGTTTTTTAGTTCTTCTCAGATCTTGGAATTGACATTTTTCTCTAAGCTAGATACTTAATATTATTGTTAAAACATGTGTGTTACCTACACGTGCTATTAAACAAAGACTGACAATATTTTTTCAAATAAATTGATCGTTTATGACCTTCATTTTCCAAGTTTACGTGATGGAAATTGCTTGAAAGAAGCGAGCTTTTTAGCTACAAAGTTTAGCTGTAGAATAGTCACAGGCGCATAATAAAGGTTTGTTTAAACTAAACGAGCGAATGCTCAATTTAATCCCGGTAAACAGATAAAGCGCATTATTTGTTCGTTGTTCTATCATTGCTCGCGCAGAATCTATGAAATGATCTAAGAATGTCCGTTCGCTTGGTGTAAACGAGACCTTCATATGCATATGATGCCATACATATTAGTAACCTGACCTTGACAATGACATGCGACAAGACTTCCATTGTTATCCCCGACCCTGTCGAATGCCGGGCCGTCTGCCTGCCCCGGCTTCCGAGAATCCAAACTTTACATGTACATAACATATACGTATAAAGACTACATACAGTGCACGTGTATAAATGATTATTTTCCTGGATAATAAGTATACAACAATATCTTATACAGGAATAAAGCTGCCTGTCTATCAAGTTTCATCAATTTGTTCGGTATAGTGTGGACATGGAAACGTACCAGACTAAGAAGCTCTCTTTGATATTACTATACATTTAGGGGTACCCGACGATATAATTAAGATTTTTAATTAAATCATAGGTCATTTCAGACAGTCATATTTAATTTTGGTTTTACCATATGGCACGTGTCAGAAGTGACGAAAACTACTGCCAAGTTTTAGTATCTTGTCCGTTCTTACCATGGTGAAGAATGGGGTAAACTTTAAGTAACAAACAATAATAAATTGGTCTTACTATTTCCCAAATTCTGGATACTTTCAATATACATTTATATACCTTCAAAACATATCCACAAAAGGTATATAATATTCGATATTCGGCAGATATTGCTGTAACGCCTACAGGCAGCATATAATTCAGACCGATTATCTAGGCTAGGTAACAGGGAGTCTAGACCGGTTGCCATGGCGACCAGACTGTTCTCGAACAGGAGCCGCAGTGGGCGGGAAAGTACTGTTTATTTTTAATTTTTATTCGTATTATTTTTCGATGAATAGGAAAGAATAATAGTCGCGAATTGTAGTTTTTAAAGAGTATTGGAAAATAAATAGGTCGAAAGGTTTTTATAGATAATATTAGGCTTCAATCTATTGTAGTTTGGGCTAAATCAACAATATCAGAAATGAGAATAATGCGTAGTTTTTCCTTTTTTCGTGTCGAAGGTCTACATCTAATAATGGAGTGCTTCAATCAATTTTAAATCTTAAAGAAAACATACAGAATACGACAATTTTATACTTACTTTACCTTAAAATCATTGTATAACTATAACAGTTTTCCTACTGCATTTGTATTTTCGTTCATAAACTGCGGAGAAGTAGAGCATTTTGCCTTGCGTTCTATTTTCGTTACGAAATCCAGTCGCCCACTACCAGTCCATTCTGGAAAACAAATTGCAGATCAAATCAAATGTAGTGTTCAACAAGGCTGGATCATTTTCAAAGATTTTCTCAACATATTTTCCGAGCTTACTACCCACTTATGCTGCCCTAGTACTCGAGGCTGCATCATTTTCATACATTTTCCATCAGACATGTATTTTCCAAGCTCCTCCCGACTTATGCTGCCCCAGTACTTGAACGTCAGATGCTCGATCTTATTCCGCGATTACTTCGCAAAACAATGAATTTTGAGTGGTAGGTAGGTACTGTGACATCAATATTGTTGTTCATATTTTCAGACCAAGTAGCATTTTCGTGAATTCACTTGAATATAAATTGTATATTTTCGGAATTGTAATAATTTTGGTACGAATGGTTGCGTCAATCGAGATGTGGTTGAGGGCAAAAAGCACGATCATTTACATAGAGTTGATTTGATCTGCGCACTATTATTTCATTCTAGAAACGAAGTTCTTCAAATAGATATTTTTTGTAAAACATATCCCTTAAAAAAACAAGCCATATGCAATATCCTTTGATATTAATATAAAGTACTAGCTTCTGCCCGCGACTTTGTCCGCGTGGAATAGTTACTTTGAGCGTATTTATTTGGATAAGGATTAATATCATGTTTATAAAAACACCTTCGCAAATAATGCAATATTTTAGAACAAATTTGGTTAGCATAAAAAAGGTTATAGTGAGCCAACCTTAAAAGATAGACATATGCTGTTGCGGACTTTTTTTTAAGACCTTTTAAAGGGGTACAATTCTGTCATAAGTGATTTTGCGAAACTTTAACCGTTTCACGTGTGCTGCGTGTGTTCACGCAGCGGAAGCTCTCAAAAGGAAAAAAAAACCCCCGATTTTGAAACATTCTTCATTGGTGCTCCGCTCCTGTTGGTCTTAGCGTGATTATATATAGCTTATAGCCTTCTCGATAAATGGACTATCTAATACTGTTTTTTTTTTTTTAAATGGGATAAGTGGTTCCTGAGATTAACGCGTTCAAGCAAACAAACAAACAAACTCTTCAGCTTTATATGTTAGTATTGAAGTATTAATGTAGTTATTATGATGATTTACATTATTTAGTCAACTACAAGCCAGTGTAAAATAAGCAATTAAAGTATCATACAATCACAGTCCACGCAAAATGATGGAATACCTGCAATTTGCCAGGCCCAGCATCTCACTTCTCATGAGACAATTACATGAACCTGCGTCACATCTAGCATGCTAACCGAGCACTGATTGCACTCCGTTATCCACTTGTTATGTAAGTAATTGTCGCCATTACCTCCTCTTGGGGCTGTGTTTTCCTCGGCGATATAAAAGGCGAATTACAATGAGCCATGAATGTTAGGATGAGACAGTTTATTTATATATTTATTGTTGTCGGAATCGATACGATAGTTTCGTAACGAATTTCATCGTCAACTCGGTACTGGACGTGGTCTTTCTATTTGCTTGGCACTGGGCTCCATACTCGGACTTCCCCCCATTTTGCTGGGAAAGGCTAAGGATAGAGCTTAGCGATGCTACCAACCACCTTCCGAAGATACAGGATACATCGTCAATTTATTTTATTTTATTAGTAATTATTAAAGTCAATGTACCTTCCTATAAGCCGGAGTGACGTACTTAACGCACGTTTTTAGACACTGCTGACCTAATTTAATATAAGTAGGTATCAGGTTTTGCTTAACTTCCTTTATATAATAAAGCACTGTATTAATTATTAAGCACAGGTAACAGTACAGGTACAAATAAACAATTTCCTTCTACCCACACAAACAGATCCATAACAGGTAACCTAAAATATTATGCTTCTTAACTTATCTCATGCTATTCCTAATTATAATGAGTGCCGACATATAGATGACGTCAACATACACACGTCTATACAGCGGCTCCTCTCGCAATAATCTGGCGCGCAGCACGGAGCCTTGACTCCATTCTCTAATGCCGTGCGCAAGAGTCGCTTCCTGATACATCTTATCGCGATCTACGCACTTTATTGATCTATATCTTTATTGGTGTATGTGGAACATGCTAAATAACTTTGTGAGTTCTTCAAAGATGGAATAGTCTTGTACTGGGTCCAAAAATGAAACTTTATGAAGATTGTTATAAGATTAGCGTTTTTGAGCAACTTTAAAAACCCAAGGTCTTAACAACCTGTTGAAATCTCACAATTGTGATTTATTACTATCTATTTCACCAACCGCAAATCTAATAAATAAACTAGAAAATTGCTACTAAAAAATATTCTAAGCTACAGTTATACTCTACAATCTCACCATGTGTTTCACAATACTACAACTAACGAATACTATTCAAATATTTACGCTCACAATCATAAACAAATAATAACACTTTACACTGCGCAACATTCGTCTTACAATAAAAAAATAAACGACGAAAACGTTTTAATTCAACCTTTTTTCTAAAAATAAAAGGCGTCGCATTCTTTTCTTAAAAAAATAACCTGTCAAAAAGACATTTGAAACTAGAATCATCGTTTGAAAATGTTAGTAGTTTCTAACCGTAGAAACGTCGCGTTCTACGTTTAATTTATTTATCATCGTCTCGTCACCTTCAATTCGTAGCTCCGCGTCGCCAAGTCAGCGACAGAGTATGACATCGCGTGCTGCATTGACCTAGTTGCCGCGGGTTCGATACCCGACTGAGGTCGGCCGCATAGATAATAACTTTAAACGCCTCCGCTAGCTTGTGAGTCTTCGCTGAATCTGTTTATCTGATGACGTTTTATTTTTAGTGATGAGTTACTGATGGAGCTTAGCGGAATTTACAAGAGGTTGCATATTTTAGGAATACGAAAGTTTAAATTTTGAAATAAATGTTGAATCATATTGTTATTATTGTAGGTGGCACGCAAGAATTAGGTAGAGCAATGCTACACTATCCACTTAATCATACAAATAAAGAGAAGAACTATATTAACAAAAGCGAGTTTGTCATTACAGGAAAGAATTTGATTTAGGTAAATTACATCCTTGTGGTTTTTTCTACACCTGTTATTCTTACCGCACAACACTATGCGTACCAAGGCAAGGATCCATCCAATGGCACTTCTGAATATCAGCCATAGCTACTTGTAATCACTACCAATGAATAAAAGCATATTTCACTAATAGAATCAAGGCTCGCAACAAGTACGACTAGAATGAAGACATTCAATTAATTGGAAGTGAAGCGTTGATGAACTCCGAGGTTACTGCTGCACATGCTTCTAATCACTGATGAATAACTGAAAACATAGATAGAATACTCTTTATTACATACCTACGCTACACACTTTTTACAAAACATTGAGATAATAGGCTGCCTTTCCACAATCAACGATTTCTTTCTGACAATTTTAAGATGGACATCATTTGCACATTACAGGAGTAGTCTATGGTTTAAGAATGCTAATAGATATAGTGTCAAATAATGTAGGTAATAGTGAGCACAGCTCTTTAATGTGCTCAGACACGCAGCTCCACCTGCTAAGGTCATCCGCAGACGTCGCACAATCGGAGCGTGCGTCTACTAAATTTTTGTGACATTATACGCAACCTAGTTTGATTCTATAGTCCTAGGCAAAGTTTTGCATTCGGTTGCCTCTTTTCTTGTATATTATTTTAATGAATCAAGTTTCCTTAATTTGATTAATTACTTAGAAAATCTCATGGCAGGTACCATGTGGGATTGCGGATTAAAAAAAGTTTTCGAGGACAGTCAACGAGAAAATACTAAGAAGAAATATTTTTTAAAGCTCAAGATCAATTGCAACATGTGGGGAAACATCAAAAAGCGATGATTAATTACAAGTCAAAGTTTATCAGTAGTCAAAACAAAAAGCACCACGTAATCGCACTCAAAGTTATTTTCACTACCACTTAGATAATTCTAGTAACGATGATCGAATACATTTCTCTCTCACACTGAGACAACTTCCAAATTCTTATCGTCACGCTGTAGAATACTCATAGAGTTTGCGTCTGTGTGCGTTGGTGAGCCGCTCAGCAACGCACACAGACGCAGCTAAACAACGCACACAAGCGCAGAACTCCCTTCTACGTAACAAGTGCATCGAAGGCACACACTGACAGCCGCTGAAGGGCGTCCCCAGGGTAACGGCCTATTCGTCTGAAGGGCGTTTTTACGTGCCCTTAAACCTTTTTGACATTAGTAGGCTTCTTATGTGGAGTCTCGTGGTAGTCGAGGAAAAACAGGGGAAAGAGGGTGAGGGTTTTCCATGATGAGAGATAAAGAATTCTTTATGTTATCTTGAGTTAAGATAAGTGTTATGAAATGAAGACGATTGAAATAGTTAGTAAAGTTATGAAATTATTGTCATGAGTAATAACTTTGTTTAATAACAAACCATTTTTTGCAATGACATCATCTAGGTAAAATACACCATATGGTAACTGTTATGAAAATTTAGATACTGTATCTTTGGGCAAAGTTTGACGGGATTTTTTCTCTGCATAGGAACGTTTCCAGTGAACCAGGTAGTGATTTCAAGAGTTACTAAGTACCTAATAATTAAATAAAAACCATGACTCAGCTCATTTCATTTGCAGAGTCAATAAAACATTAAAATATGAATGTACTGAACGTGCTAAAATAAAATATATTAATGAATGTGCATATATTATGCGCGGCACATACAATTATGTAAACTGTTAACATTGCAGAACTCATTAATAAATTCAGTCTTAATGACACATGTAATTAATCTGTAATGTCATTAACTTTCATTATTTGTGCGTATTTACTATTGATTTGTGGAACATCACCATTTTATTTTGTTGCATCATAAATAATCTACAAAATAAAGTGGGTGAACAATATGTAAAGCGAAATATTTACTAGTAAAACTGTTTTAATTTACCGTGAAATTAATACAGTTATCCAAAACTGAATGAAACAAACACCCATGTAAATGACTACTTATTTAATAATAAAAAATAATTTGTACACTGGCTTCTAGTGACTCATACATAACACTAGTACTAGTCTTACATTATTATTAATTAGTATAAATATTCTCTACTCATTCAAACTAATTTTATACCTAGTGTCCAGTAGGTAGTCAGAGTGTAGGTAGCGTAGATTTATTTTTCTACCGGTTCATCATAAATAACTTAATTTACATAAAAGACCTTCCATTTGAGACTCATATCGACAATTTTAAACATTTTAATTTTTCTTCTCCTTCTGCGTACACCCCATTACATAAACCAGTGAAATGTTTTCCATCCCTCCTGCAACATCCCCTTGGAGTCACCTGATTTTTGCCGCGTTACCGGCCGGGGCATCGTCTCTACAGTCTAGAGGTCGAATGCGGCGGTGTACCCTCCCGGGCCGCCGGGTAGGTACATCGGGAAGGTTGAACGCAAGCACTAGGGATGTTACTTTATTTATGTTAATGTGATCAGAATGTTTTACTGTTCTGTTTGTGCAAACTGAGTGATTTGTTTTTCGGTTTAGTGTTATATCCTTGTTTTTCATTCCTTACATTTTAATTTTAATATGTTTATAGTTAACTTGGGTTACCTAGGAAATATTCGAAAACATAAATAAAATTCAGTATTCCCAAAAAATAGTTTTTGTTTCCGGTATTTTGTTCCTAATTCCGGATCTCAAACGGATATAAAATGGGGTAGTTTGAAATAATCAAAACTATACTCATAATCTGAATTTACAGATAATATCAACAAAGAATACAACACCATTCTCTACGTGTTTACCTTTTTATAGACAAACACGAATCACAAAAGCAATCCGTAACATAAACAAATAAAATATCCTGAAAACGCAAGCAAACCCACCGCCTAAACTTATAGCATCCCCGGATCGTATTACGAGTCTCAAGATAACCAGACGCGAATGCAGGCATTATGTACTATTACCGTTCGACGAACCTCAGGACGCGCCGCCCTTGCCTTCCTACAGACCGGGCCCGCCCGCCCAGACCTCTGTAAGGCTGCCTTTCCACAAGAATTGTGCTAAGCTGAGCGATGGATACGTAAGATTTACAAGGTATAATTGTAATAACTGAATACCTGAAAACCGACCAACACTGAAATTGTGTTATTAAAATATTTGCTGCTCAACACATTTATGTTCGTATAAATCGACAAAATATATAAGGAACAGCAGTTTTTTTTCTGGTTTTCAGTTATTAAATTGCAGCTAGTATAATAACTAAAAGGTTAGTTTGATTTTCATATCGTAGTGTGGTTTAGCTTTGTTAGAAAAGGGTTCAACGAAACGTAAGTTTTTTACATTCGTGCAAAGTGCAACTTATTAGCGTATTTTACTCGTTCCGCTACACCACTTAGCTCTCCACACGTAGCGTAACTATCGTAGAAACAGAAGAAACTACAGACAAAATGAAAGATTGTATGTAGTAAAATTTCTACGAAGCGATGTGTACAATGAAGATAATAAATTTCACTTTATCTTCGTAGAGAAGAGGTAGAAGTGGTCATACTACGCGAGCTGGTAGAAATAGATGCCAAATTTCGTAGTTTAGCTTGATAGCTTAGCTACCTCTATAGGAAAAGCCTAAGGGTTCCGTGCAGGCTGTGCGTTGCAAGTTACGTGAGGGTGCGTCGACCTGAGGCAGGACGCGACAAGGGCGTCGCGTCCTGTCCCAGGTCTTCCGACCAGACCTTGTAGACGTAAGGCTGTGTCTGGGCTCTGTTGCTGGAAATTAATAAGTATATTACAGTAGGGTTTTCAATGTTGAGGTAACAAATGTTCATACAATTTAGGTAGTATTTGTTCACTTCGTTAAAACAATTTTAATATTGGAAAGTTACAGCAGTTGTTATTTCCCTGTCAAACTTGTGACATATTTTTTTTTATTTTTAGAGGTAGTGAGGTTATTGAAAAAATCGCGTGCTGAAAAACTTTAAAGCAATTATTTATTACAGCCGTCGAACAAGAAGAAGTCTAAACTAAGCTGCCAAAACAACCTATAATGGTGCCGATTCCCTTGTTCACAAACTAAACTAAATTTAAGTTCAGTGCATCTTTTTCTTTCACAGACAGAAGATAAATTCTAGTTTAGTCTTGTCAAATTAATCAGCGCTTGACGTAAATTGACGTAATTTTAGTAGGCAAGTTTTTAATCTTGTCTAAACTTGTATGGAGTAGTGACAGGCGCTAATTAATTTGACAGGACTAAACTAAAATTTATCTTCTGTCCTTTTCTTAATGAAATAGAAAGAAAAAGATGCACTGAACTTAAATTTAGTTTAATTTGTGAACAAGGGTATCGGCACCAATGTCAACTTGAATACCCAAACTTTTGACATAGCAATCTTACTTCCCTTATATACTTCACCATATACCAAATACGCCCCTATTTTCAAAATCACCCCTCATGTGTCGAACAAAACAATTTGAAAACCATATCTCCCCTCGAAGCGCTAAAACTAGAAGGCTTCAGATAGGCCGAGTCACTGCCCGCCCTAGGAAGGACGCGCCGCCCGCCCTAGCTTCCACTTGTCCGGGCTGGATACGACCCCCGCTATGTACTTGTTTGCTGAAGATATTAATAGTAATATAAGTATTTTATTACTTCACACGTCAGTCTAGTATTTGATGAATGTTTCATGTTTTTCGTGTTTGTGTAACCGTCACATTTGGTGACAACTTTGACAAAGTTCTAGACTAAACACGTCGAATGTTTAGTCTAGTTTTTTTACACCCAGTTCAGGTAATACAAAACAACGTATTTTTCTCTGATAATACTAATAATCAAGTTCAGTTAGGGAAATTAATTGTTTAGCAGATTGACACTCAATTTGCAGTGGTCTTGTCATTTCATATGACTGTCAAAAAGTGGCAGCTATGATTTGTATTTACGGATAGTTTAAGTGAAGTGTGTAAGTTTAAATAAATAAAGTTCACTGCCTCGTTGGTCTAGTGATCGCAAGCGCTACTGCTGAGCATGAGGTCCTGGGTTCGATTCCCGGGTCGGGCAAAGTGTTATTGGGTTTTTCTATCTGGAATTTCTCAGTAGCAGCCCGGAGTCTGGATTTGTGCCCAGTTGATGGCAATAGGCTCGCCCCTTATTACATGGGACTTAAACATAACTGACGAAATGTGGGTGTACCTACTACAGGTACACCTCTGCCCAACCCTTAGGGGAAACAAGGCGTGATGTTATGTTATGTTTAAGTTCATAATCACAAATTGATTATGAAGGGAAAGGATTTCCCCTCTAGATACCACTGCCTGGCCCTTTATGTCACACTAAAAATCACAATAAGAAATAACATGTTTGTCCATAACTTAGCTCTGCCTATTCCTTCTTACTACAAAGTCAGCGTGATGATAATATACTTATACACGTTCATAAGTGTCAAACTAATAAGGATAATTAACTACTCAAATTTTCCATTACTTTAAATAGCTGATCGACGCACTAGCCTGATTATATGTAATAGCTATGAGTTCCTAGAACTTAGAAGTTCTACTCAGATTTCTAGAATATAGACTTGAAATACTGAACGTGTTTACTCACCCCAAGGTATTATCATGTATGTATTAACTAATTAATTAATTGAAACATTGCCAACTTATAATTATGGGTGAAATGTGGGCGTTAGTATATCAAGCTCTTTGGAGGAGACAGACTTAGTGATATGTTAAATAACTGAATTCTACAAGATCCATATTTTCATTAATTATTATTGAAAACTAGCTACCCGACTCCTACTTCGTACGGGTTTCAAGCCTTGAAAAAACAGTGAGCTTTCTTCATTATTTGTAAAGTTAATAATAATGTTTTATACACATGAACCTTCCGGAATACATTTACTAAATGATGGCGATGACCGTATCAAAATCCGTTGCGTAATTTAGAAGATCAACGCGGCCACACAGACAGACTCTAAAAGCGACTTTAATTGATTAAATGTATAGATGTACACTATTGTTTAGGTGGTCTAGTAGACAATAAGCGCGGCTGCTGATCGTGGGTTCGATCCCAGGTTGAGAAAAGTGGAACTGAGTTTTTCCTTTAGAAGTTTCTCAGTCGCAGCCGAAGTCTGGATTTGTGCCCGGTTGATGGCAACAGTCTCGCCCTCTGTTACATGGGACTTAAACATAACTGGCGAAATGTGGGTGTACTGTTCTTAACCGTTCGGAAAATACAGACCTCATGTTGATACACTGAAATGACTAGCTTTTGGCCGCGGCTTCGCCCGCGTGGAGACCGGAAATTATCCCACGGGGACGTACTACCGGGACAGAAAGTATCCTGTGTCCTAACCTAGGTTATGGTCTACCTGTGTGCCAAATTTAATCGAAATCCGTTCAGGCATGAAACGGTAACAGACAGACAGAAAGAGTTACTTTCATATTTTTATTATTAGAACAGATTAAAAATATACAGGATTACCTTCCACCGTTACCCAGTCTACAGACAATAAACTATCAGGATTGAAAGCCTTAAGATCAAAGGGACATGGGTCCAACGGCCCCGGGTCGCCGCCCGCCCTCGGAAGGACGCGCCGCCCGCCCTAGCCTTCCACGAAGTAGACGGTATTATGTTATTATTAGATGCTGCAATGTTGTTAGTATGCTGTAAAATTATGTTTTTAAATAATATTATCTTACTGGATTGTGTGATAATATATATAATAAATTATAATACTATATATATATTAGTATAAAAAACCGGCCAAGTGTGTGTCAGACCACGCACAATGAAGGGTTCCGTAGTTGGGATAATTTATCCCAATAACAACTCAACTTTTTAGTTGAAAAAAATGTTCTCCCATGCGTATTTTTACGTCACGGGCAATACTCCAAATTGCAAATGTAAATTTGTAATCGCAAAAAAAAATTATACCGCCACAATAAAATTGGTATCATTTTTATTGGTAAAAAGATATGGGCAATTTTAGATTTTCGCGAAAACTTGTAAGTACCAAAATTTACCTTAATTTTCAACTTTTTATTTTTCGGAATTTTCTCTTTATTTGTGCTGTGAGACTTTGCTTTTTGTCATATTTCGTGATTCTAGGTCAACGGGAACTACCATGTAGGTTTACGACCCAAAACCTATAGGGTACTTCCGGTTGACTTAGAATTGTCAATTTTGGTTAAAAGCAAGGTAGCACAAGTAAAGGAAAATTCCTAAAAATAAAAAAAAGTTGAAAATTAAGGTAAATTTTGATACTTACAAGTTTTCGCGAAAATGTAAAATTGCCCACTTGCTAGGTCCACCCGTTCCTGAGAAAATCGGTGGTGACACGGACAGACGGACATGAGAGTGATCTTATAAGGGTTCCGTTTTTACCTTTTGAGGTACGGAACCCTAAAAAGTCGGAAGGTGTCGTGGAACACCCGGTTGGTGCGAAGTTCCTGAAACTGTCTATTATGTATTAATACAGAGCCATCTAGTATGGTCTCAAGTTTCAAGTATACTCACTAGATGGCTCTGTATTGAAAAAACAAAAACTTTTGACATTTGAAACGGACTTTTTCAGGCATAACGCTTTTTTTTTTAACTCCTACCGCAAGCCGCTTTAAAGAACTTCGTTCCAAAAACAAACAGCGAGATTGTCAGTCGGTAATTTTTTTTGACTTCACAACCAAATGTCGAACCAATGCAATGTTGTGAACATAATAAGTATTTGAAAGAGGTAATTTTAAACTATAAAAAGATATCTCTTTGACTAGCTATGACTGTAAATACTTACTACACTAGTACACTCACATATTTTGAATACCGGAAAATTGAAAACTTTATAATAAGCGCACAAGCAAAACCGCAGCATATATCTTTAGCTTCTTGTTTTTCCAATTAATGTTAATGAAGAGAATATAACGGCAATCAATAAATAAATGTAACAGACTAAAAGTCTCAGGATCAAAGGGACAGCGGCACAGCCTGCGCCGCCGGGTCGCCGCCGGGTCGCCGCCCGCCCTCGGAAGGACGCGCCGCCCGCCCTAGCCTTCCATGAACACACAGACTATGTAATGTCAATTTTAGATGCTGTAACTTTAAAATTTTGCGTGGTAGATGTTTTTGTTGAATTTTTTGAACATGTTATGTAATATTTTTTTCAAATATTAGGTCACGCTACTGGAATTGTTGTTGTAAAATGATATAAAATCGATTACGCGATTTGTTATAACTTATAAGACTTTGCTTTTAACCTACAGAATTCAGGTTCGTGCTTACTCACGATAAATTAACATAGCACATAACATTACGCCGGTTTTTCCCCGAAGGGAGGGGCAGAGATGCACCTACAGTACAGTACATTTCGCCAGTTATGTTTAAGTCCCATTTTATTACATAGGAGGCGAGGATAATTAATGTTACTTAAAACTATCTTAAAGATATGCTCTTTGACTAGAAGTAAGCATAAGTATAAACTACTCTTAACATTTACATTTTATCCCGGAAAATCAGAAACTTCATACACGGACGAACCCGCAATGCATGTGCTAACTTGTTAGTATAATAGTTATTTATGCAACTGTTGTATAATAAGGGGTATTAAAACACGAATGTGGGTTTAATATTATCACATGAGTGTTGTAATACCTAATTATGTACAGTTGCATACAAGACTTTATCTACACCCATGATATGAATCCTCTATAAAAGGTTCTGAAACCATAGGGGTGTTTGTTGCACAATATTGTTTTGTCAACTTTTCCGGTAATAATTGGTTAGAAATGTCCTTTTCTGCATTAGAAATATCTAGTGGTGTGTTATCAAAGCTTGTATCACTCATTTTTTTGCCGACTTCCAAAAAGGAGGAGGTTATATGTTCGACGCGTATGTTTGTTTTTTTTTTTTTTGGACCGATTTTGTAAATTCTTTTTTGTTTGAAAGGGTAGGCTCCCAAATTGGTCCCATATAAATTTTATTAACTTTGCTTTGGTAGTTTTTGAGTTAGCTACAAAATACGTATTTTTTTTCCCACTTAGTATGTAGATGATATGATAAGTTCCTGACACTGGTAGTAGGTAGTGGTATTCGAATGTGTGTGGGGTAGGTACCACAACTAAAAAGTGAAAAATAAAAACTTTTTACAAAAAAAAAACCACCGACTTCCAAAAAAAACACTACAAAGTGAAAAATAACTTTAATTTCGGAAGTCGGTGGCAAAAAACGAAAACACAAAACCCAAGACACCGACTTCCGAAATTAAAGTTATTTTTCACTTTGTAGTGTTTTTTTTTGGAAGTCGGTTGTTTTGTAAACAACAAAGTAATAAAATTTTGCAATACTATTATCGAACAAAAATGTCGGGATACGACGTGAATTCGAATAACCTATAAGTTTTATTTTTATTTTTTATTACGGTACTGTGGTAGTGAAACGCGCGTGCATGACAATGTTCTGTTTTTGAAATTCGAGTTGCAGAATGAAATTTAGTACAACATTATAACACTCATTTGGATGATATTATGTTTACTATGATACTAGTTGTTTTAATGTTGGCAATAAGCTAACTGTTTCAGAAACTTTTATAGAGGTTTTATAGCAAGGGTGTAGATAAAATATATAATTTTACCCATTAATTTTATCGAAAATATTAATGACAATCAATACCATAGCAAAATATTAATAGACTAAAAGCTCAGGATCAAAGGGACGGCGTCACAGCCTGCGCCGGGTCGCCGCCCGCCCTCGGAAGGACGCGCCGCCCGCCCTAGCCTTCCACTTTGTCCTCTCCGTACAGTTAGACTGTAGTCAGATTATGTAGCTTTGGATGCTGCAATATATTTAGAATGTTTAATGTAGGCGAAGTTTTTTGTTACATATTTTTTTGTTGGGAATTTTCAGTGTTATAGTAATAAAGTAATCACATATTATTGTGACTATGGTATGTAACCATGTTGACCATTTAGTTGGTTGGTGGTTACAAAAAAATGGCTGTTGACTTCTGAAAGATAGCTAATTAAAGGGACATAAAAATAAAGCCAGGTCTACTGAAAAATAAACAAGACTAAAATACGATAAAACAATATTTTCAACAAATGCTGTGATTATAGCATAGATATAATATCGAGTAATTTTATATGTCAGCTAAGTTAGTGACTCATAATTATAATTATGTGCGTTACATGGCCAAAAGCACGTAACGCGCATTTGTTTCATTTTCATTTTTCCAATAAAAATACCACATTTCTATTACAAAACAATACATAAAAAACTAGTAACACCAACCTCCCATTACAACCTACCTTAGACATGAACTCACCCTGAACCCGCGTTCACCCTGTCACCTTCCACCCGGCAAGCGTAGCGCGTAGCACCGTAGAGGACACCTCTACGGTGCTACGCGCTACGAGGGTCTACGGCCGGGCGACCGGACGAACGTCGCGTCGGCTGTATATAAGTGCTTTTATGTGTTTCTCTTGTAAATATATAGAGTATTAGGTAGTTTTTGATAATAGTGGTATTATATGCCTTATTTTAGTTGGTGTTGATGTCTAGGAGCGATATTTTCCGTGTTATAGCCAAGAATACGGGTATTAATTTTTCATTAAAAAGTCGATGGAAAATTAATGGTGTTTTTCATAGTAGTTATACAGCTACGTTTACGTACATTTTTAAGTTCTTTATGTTATGTTTAGGGTACTAAAGTCGAGCCATCTATCATAAAAAAATATTTACTTTACTTTTAATTCTCTCCACATTTGAAACAGAATTCTACCCGTTCCCCTTTACCTGTTCAACAACAGACCCATCCGACCATCAATCACGCGTCTTCTAACTGAGGACGAGGCATAGCTTCTGCTTTACCCAGTTATATAACAGCCGGTAATTTTCCAGAGAAAAGTCGCCTATTATTAAAATCACGGGCGTAATGGGGACAATCAGCGTAACGACATCGGCGGCACAATTATCAAGTTGACGCAGGGATGGGGTGGGCAGAATGCTGGCTAGACTTGTCATTATTTAAATTTGAATTTAGTGAAAAAAGGAGAGACTAATTTGGCTTTTTTTGCTAATTCCGACGTTTAGTCTAGATAGTTGCGGCTGCCGAGTTATCTAGTCGTGTTTGGAATATTTTTGTCGTTTATTTTAAATAGTAGTTTCTGTCTAGTCAAATTGCAAAGAAATATTTCAATGCAAAGGAAAATATGTCTCATTTAACCGTTCTGTAAGGTGCCATGTTCGTTGTTCAGTAGTGGACGTTTACGAGCAGATACAATAATTATGATATCATGGAGATGGGTACTTAGCAGTATTATTTTGATTTGCTATTTTAACTTGAGGCTCATCACCATAACATTGTACATACTTTTGTTTTTCCTTATACATACAAATTTACACAGCCAATAAAATGGACGCCAGAAAAGTTTCATCTATGCACCACCCCAGTGATAAAATCTAAAACTTTTCCACCCCACCCATAAAGCCTTGTATGCACGTATATAGCTATAAAACGTCCCTAATTTCGGGCATCCTGGGCGTTGCAGCACCCTCCCTCGCCTCCCCCCTCTCGTTCACCTTCGCGAAGGTTGCGGACGTCCCGGACGAAGTTCATCGCACCACCTCCGCAAGGGCGAATTGCATAAACCATCCCCAAAAATGTGTGTGTGTGTTTGTGGTATAACGATGGGGATGTAAGTGTGTGTATTACGTAGGGTGTATCTGTATTGATGAGGTTTTATGGTCCATGTGTGTGTTTATAATGGTGTGTTGTGTTTTTCTGGTTTGGGGTGAACCTTTGAGCTTCTGTTAATTAATTTACGTGTTATTTTTATTTTACATCAAATAAAACGTTTTTTGAAGGTCATGTCTGTAAAAGGGCCCGCTGTTTGAAATAATAATATTATTTTTTTCGGATACATAAATGTATTACAAAGAGTTTAAAATAATTTGCTTAAATTAATAATAACATTGGAATGTAAAATCTTCTCTTTTGAAGCAACAATATGTTCCGTTTACGTGATTATTTACTAAAAATGAATGATATTTAATTTACTTAAACCTAAAAAAGATCTTAGTAATTTTTTTATTCATACAATCGTCACCAAATCACTTGAAACTAATTTACCTCAGTAAAGGTAATGTTATCATATCGCATGTGTTCTAATATACGTGGGTACTCGAGTCAGTAAATAAGGGCATAGACTAATATACCCCTAGACTTCATAATATATATTTTTGTACAAAACTTCTGTAATCAAACTCTTTAGAGCCCGAAACTTTCCTGCTTTGTTTGCGGGTAGTTTTGAGTATCAAGGGTCTTTTTGTATTTGGAAATCATATAATAGAGCTAATAATATCAGAACCAACCTACATCCTTGAATAAGAGTCAAACGTTTCAGACGCCCTTGGGTTTATAGCTTTTTCCTTATTTCTAATTTTCCTGGTGTTACATTTTATGATAAAATATTAGTAGGTATTTTCGTCATAACAAACCATTTTGTTATGTATTAATTTCGTGTCGTTGCCATTGGTTTCTTAATATGAAATTATATTAGACAGTCATGAGTCTATAAACTAGCGTAATTACTTTCTAAGTGAGACAAAATGCGTTAGTCATACGAATTACGTTTTTGTGTTCATCAATTAACAGGTTTTCCTCAAAAAGAGCGAATTTTATTTTCATACAAAAAAAAAACAATATTTAATTTGAACCAATTACGAAATACTAGTCCCACCGGGGATCCACTATTCTAGAACAAAGTCTTCAGCTAGATGTATTACTAGGCTCCCGAACACTACAACTAGCAATTTCGCAAGCGATAAAAGTCTTAGAAGACGTCAAATAAACATCCCTTTGCTAAAAACTTCAAGCGCCATCCGTAAGGAATCAGACATGCTTAACTATACACACACAGAGGCACAAGCGCCCTGTACGAATAGAACAGCTATTGAAAGACACGCACACATAAATATATTCTCGTTATCTGACGAACGCACACAGCCACAGCGGCGCGCACACTAGCACAGCTGTCTAGACTACTTGTTAAAATGCGATGTTCCGGGGCTCGACATTCGTCAGTAGGATAGGTCACGGACCACCACGGACATCGCTGTCCCTTTCTAACCTACACACCCGTCTCGTACTTTCGAAACTGAGCGTTCAAACGTTTGAATTCAGACCTTACGCAATGGAGTTAACCGTTGTTTTCCTTAAGGGTACTATCAGGTATAAATTTCGCTTTCAAAGCTAAGTCGTCCCAATATCAATAAGGCGATAACTCATAACAATTTTCGTTTGAAATTGAATTCTAACCGTATAGACTGAAGGCTCATAGTCGTGATTGATGTAATTGGTCCTTCCAGGTCTCCCGGCGTTGCGTCCTTGGTCGGTCAGGACGAATTAGTCTTGGGAATAATAATTTATGTAAATGTTAGTACATATATGTACATAATGTTGTACATAACGGTGCCCGGTCTAGGCATGTAGCCTAGGCATTCTAGATAGAAAATATTTTGTGAAAAACTGTCTCAGACATGTCATGGTAAGTAACAAGTTTCTGGGTATTCGCGAGAGCGTGAAATCGTACAAAGTTAATTCGTAGTTACTTTAATATTGTTATGATCTTCAACTAGGTACTGCCGTAGAAGTTAGCACTAAGGGTTCCCTTAATTGTGTGTCGCTAAACTGTCTAGCCCGTGTTATCATATTAATCTGCGATACGTATTCTACATGCATAAATATCATAATGTAGATATAATAACCACACCCTACAGGCAATTCCGAGATCCTACTAGGAAATATTCTTTAGAGGTGTATGTACACACGGCTACATAATCAAGCTATACATTTCCAGTTTAAGCTGATCTCGCATCGCATAGGATTTTCGTACAATGCGAGGTCAGCTTATACTGGAAATGTATAGCTTGATGTGTAGCCGTGTGTACGAGTATGTAGAGACTACATGCCTCGTTAGTTTTCTTGTATTTACTTCATAAAGATCCTTCGAAATGATTTCATTACATATTAAGTTTGAAGTTCGTTATAATATCTTCTATCTAGGTACTTCCCTGCCTTTCTCTGCCAATTTTTTTTTACGCTTCACTCTAGCGGCCAAAATAAGTAAAATATTCAACTATTTACCTTGTTCGTGATACTATGACGTTGATTGTAAGCTAAGTTATGTCACAACCGAAAATAAACAAAATAGGCTTGATAGTATTGCCAAGATAACGCACCAGACAGGCCGACTCACTTAAACACACAATTTTGTAGGTAAATACCGGAATTTAACACCAGGAACACGAATCAAATTAAACCTCTTTCCATAATACATTTGATATAGCAGTTTAGCTGCAGTTTTTGGCACATTATTAACTACTTAATAAAAGTCTTGAATTGTTTCACTCACTGACACGCATCGCATAAACCACTGGAAAAGAAGATGAGCACTGAGGAAGGATATTATTTTGAAAATTCACCCACTATGAGGTTAATAGGGATGATAGTTTGTATGGCAGTTGTAATTTTTTCCGATGGGAAATATATTGGGCACACGGCTTGTCTCCTTATAACATCAAAGATATTTGTATTATATCTTCTTATATAACAATACTTACTATACCTAGAATACAAGTCATATCACAGCCAGGACAAATGGCGATCGTTGCCACATGGAAACATATTCAAGTGTTCGACGAAATATCTGTTATTACTAGATATTCCTGTAATAACAGGCCTCTGTAATAATGGTGCAGAGTTCTAGTTAACAGTTGGTTCGGGTTCAACAATATTTTGACTTGAAGAAACTGGTTGGATGATCAAAAGATATTGCAATATTACATTACTTTCTGATTTGTCGATACCTCCGATAGAATTTAAACTAGGCTAGGCTTCTAACATTATCATGTTCATTATCCTAGATGGCTCTTCTCCATAGAACATGACAATGGAATCTAAAACTTTCTGAAAAGACAATTAAAATAAATACATTGTGAATTACAATGATATTTTCCGAGCCTCTGACTGGAAAATCTAGAAAGTTTAATCCGATTTCAGATTGTTATAAAAGTTTCAGCGCTCACTGATCACAGTTAACCTATTTCTAATATCCATAGACAAATAAGACGAATTTCACCAAATAAACTGAACACGATTTTCATCTAAACCGCGTTCAAGAACTGTCACTGTCAATATTCCACAACAATGATGACGCTGACAGATCTTGAACGCGATGTGGATATACTGATCGCATTATTGGTCAAATTGGCCCTTTATACTAAAGCACAATACAATAATTTCCAAAAGCAATAGGTATTCACTGGTACAGATTACGTAAAGCTCAGCCGATCTATTACATAACATGACGACAGCCCCTAAAGTAGCACAGCAGAATTAGTTGCTAAGGAGTAAAGGGTTCAACAACTAAGAACTCGGGTAAATATTACAGGATAAATAAACTTGGTACATTGTTTCGGGCCGCGACGTAAATATTTAATGCTTTAGGAAATGAGAACAGGATATTAAAATGTTTCAGGACGTGATTTCCTGTAGGATCGTTGTGAGTGGGGAGAATAAGTTGCGGATGAAACCATAGTTAATTATGGTTTTTGCTTATTCTGTATTTTCTGATAAATAGGTCACAAGGTTGGTTGTGGGTTCAAAACCATAACTATCCAGTATCGTATTCATGTTTTCTTTCATTAAAATATACCATTTATTTGGGAAGCTTTTACGCTTTGTGAAAACACCTCGATTGTTCACCGGCGTGCGTGTATGACCAGATGTTTGAACGTAAACGAAGCAAAAGGAGTACGTAAGGATCGTATCAAGTAGCGTTCTGTTGGTTTTGCCTAACTCCATGAGAAATAGGTGTTATGTATTTGTGTGTTTGCGTTTCTTTGTATAAAAGAAGTCTTCGCCTCACACTAAACTGATATCAATACACTAAAACATTAGTATCCTACCTACGACCTAGTCCCTACTGTTATTAAATAAATCAATCGAAAAGTAAAACAAGTTCAAAGGGAATATAGTTCTAACCTTTTTCTACTAGGAATCTTAGTACCCTAGTTTCGCTTAAGTAAAAAGGAGAATACTAATAGGGCCATTAGCTACGAGTTTTGTTCTTAACTCTAGTTTATCTTCGGATTAGATTCTCAGAAACGTCGAAAGAATACGAATGATTTCCGATCACAACTTATGTTCCTAGGTTAAGTGAGTTTTAGTTGTATGAAATGAGGGTAGTTACTGTATGTTGGTAGGTAAAACGTACGCATGGAAGTTTAGGTCGTTAGGTCATTCTAGATTTAAAAAAAGCTGATTCAGAGTAAGGAGATTGACTTTTACAAATGACTACCCGACAGTCAATCTGACACCAAGTAAAAGCTTTCTGTGTTTTATAAGAAAAGGCTTTGAATATTAATTAATAGTTCCAACCTCGGACGAAATCACTACCGAACCTAAGTGTTCAGCCAAATTGTTACACGTGTAGCCTCCGACCAAACTTTATACAAAAGATATATATTGTTAACTAACAAAACCTAATACTTTGACCTCTTTTATTAGCCAACAAGATATAGCAAACGCTAACAAAACCAGAAGTTAAAAATTCCTAATTAACACTTTAATTGGAAGCATAGACAAAGTAAAAGTTGTCATCGACAGTATTCTCGGAAAAGTGTTAAAAGAAAATTGCTTTTTTAAAATATTCAATGAGCAAACTTCGTTACTTCTAGATAAGAATTGTTTGCCTGCAAGTATGTGAATAAGGTTAGTTTAATTAAAAATCGGCATCCTCGTTGTGGATAAAGTCTAGACCTAATTGTTGGCTTCGGTCGATTAACGAAATAACCTAAAATTGCTTACTGTGCGGCATTTTCAGCCTTCCTTTTGCGTGGGAGAAGCAGCTAGGTAAGGTTTAAAGAGGAGTTTTATATGATATATTATCACACTATCAGCAATGATCTAGTCTAGAGTGGATGAAGACCCTGGTTTATAGATAAGCAACATATTTTTATAGTCGGCGGCTTTTCAATGTATAGTCTTTTGAGTCTTGAAGAATAAACCCAATGTAGGCAAAATATCTCTAGAATCAACAATCACTCTTTCTGTCTTGCTTCCGTATACCTATCAGCTTATTATGTTCGATCAACTACGTTTTAGTCGAAATTTTAAAATTATCTTAAAACCTCCCTACAGTGTTTAGTCAGCAAATCAAAGGCGAACCAATTTCATTATAACGATCGTTAGTCCCCAAATCTCGAGCATAAACGGTACATTATGTATTAATTACAATGTTGGTCTATTGTGGGGAGCTTCCTAGACGGCAGCCCCCCGCCCCCTCCCAGCGCGTCTGAAGGTCGGCGGGAGGCCGTTCACCCCCAGACGACACCCACTTACACCCACACAGGAGCACAGCGTCGCTCTCTACACAGCCATGTCTTAGCGCCCCGCTAGTGTGTGTGCGTGGGGGTGATTTTTCAGGTGTATTATTAGGCGATTTTGTAATGTTCACTGTTTTGTGAAATTAGGCTTTTTTGACACTGTTGCTTTTTCACAGTTGTTTTGTTGGTAGGAAGTATTTTTTGTTACGGACCTTTGTGGACGAAATGAAGTAGGGTAATTATTGTTGTTATTAATTATAGTACCTACCCACTCATAACCCTCAAAACACTTTATAAAATAATAATATAAAAGTATTCTTGGTTTCCTTCGAGTTAAACGAAGGAAACCTAGAATAATTTTATAACAACATGGCTAAACTTTTCCTCACACGATGCTCATCTCCTATCCTGACCAGACATGAATGAATCTGTACAAATAAATACAATATTTCTACATAAAGGAAAAATATGAGAGATATTAGTGGCAAAAGCATGTAGATACAATAAATATGTCAATAACTGCCTGATATTAATATCTAGGTACGTAACGTGTTTGAATTCACGAATATCGTGTCTCAAATAATATTTGTGTTTGATTGTGCGAATACGGTAAGCTTTTTGTTGGTTCGAAAGCTAGGGAATTTGTAAATTCTTGTAAAGACTACACATATTATTCAGGTACCTCCTCTGTAGTATTAAATAGTGGATTAAGATGACGAATTAAATCTTAATTTTATTGACAAAAACAACTGTGCAGAAATTGCTAATTTATATTATTATAATAAAGCTAAAGGGGTTGTTAATTTTTTTTAATCAAAATATAATAATGTATTTGTTTTTTAACGCGCTAGTAATATAATAAATTATTTTATTTCAAGTAAATAACACCCATAGCCAAACATAAATTAACAAATAAGATGAATAAAATAAAATACAATAAAATCAAACATCACTTAAAATAAAATCAAATGAACTACAATCTTTGGAACAAGTCGGATTTGAAAAATCTTTTGTATTTGATAGCCTTATTCTTAAAGAAGGTATTTAACATCACGCTTCTACACTTAGGAGCCGAGCAAAAAGAAAAAAAGACAGAAAGCTCAACCTTCGATGGAAAGCTCCTTTTCGCAGTAGACTCGACCAGCTTCTCCTTCACAAAAAAAACAAAAGAAGAGCACAACTTGCAACTACTGAACGCCCAATATATCTTGGTATACGATGTAAACAAACATCAACATTCAAACATACCGAATTTAACAAAAAAAAAATGCAGTTTCCATCGCAAACAACCATGTACTACCAAGTTAACTGGTCGCACAGCCACATATACATACTTGATATTCCGCCCGTGTATACATATGTTTATGCAGACGTCAGAGCTCACATATGCGTAGGTACATACGTAGGTATATAGCAGCACCTAGCCACCTAGAAGTAGGACACAAATCAATATAATACCGGCCTTATCTACGCTGAGAACATTCGCTCATTAATTTTAATACAACTAATGTACATAGGAGTACATATTTGGATACATTATCTTTGAAAATTACTTTACTTAGGTACATACTTGCTTTTGATGAAATGTCAAAAATATCTTGTAAAGAAACATCTAGTTTTGTTTCTTTAATAATATTTTTCTCACTCTAAATTAGTGAATTATTTATACTATGTTTATATTATATATCTATACTATATTTATCTAGTTTTGGTTCAAGAATCCTTAGAATCAGTATTAGTAGTATACAACGTGGCAAAGTTGCCAGCTTTTTGGGCACTTTTCCTTATTTTTGTAAAAAATAATAATCATATATAGATATACCTACAACTACATGTACTACAGTGGGCTGCATCAAAATTGATGCAGCCCACTATACATATTATTAATATTACTAGTTATATCTATATATATAAATTTCTCGTGTCACAGTGTTAATTGCCATACTCCTCCGAAACGGCTTGATCGATTTTTATGAAATTTTATATGTATAATCGGTTGTAATCTATTTTTCATACCCCTAAGTGATAAGGGTGGTCCATCCCAAACATATATATGGCAAAACAACGTTTGCCGGGTCAGCTAATATTATGTAAATGTTATCTTTCTCAGTACATTAAATAAAAAAAACGCTTTTGGTTTAACGTTTTTGTATCACAATTAAACTGTTCCTTCACGTCCCGCTAATAACCAAGATGGCGTATTTGTTGCGTAGGAAAGCAAGAGTAACGTCAGTTTTCTTCAGTAACCAAATAATTGGCCAGCCGAATTCTGATCAGAACAGCCATTAAATAGGAAAAGAATTAAGTACTAGTCTTAGTATTTTGCCCAGCTTTTATATTTTCTTCCTCCTACAGAATTATGCTGAGATTTGAGCCTTTTAACTTATTTGTTTTCATTGTTATGTGATTTTTAAATGTTCAATTTTTTTATTGTTTGTCCTTCCTGTGCACGTCCCAAATAAAATATTTTTCTTTCTTTCTTTCTTTCTATATAACATAACATCACGCCAGTAATCCCTGAACGGATAGGCAGAGGTGTACCTATACACCCACATATTGCCAGTTATGTTTAAGTCCCATGTAATAGGGGGCGAGCCTATTGCCATCAATCGGGCAGAAATCCAGACTCCGGGCTGCTGCTGAGAAATGCCAGATGGAAAAATCCAATAACACTTTTCCCGACCCGTGAATCGAACCCAAGATCTCATGCTCAACAGCAACGCTTGCGACCAATAGACCAACGAGGCAGTTATTTCTGTCTATAGATATTAATTTCTTTATCAGCACCAATAAAACTCACCAAACAACTGTTTAGAAGTAATAAAGTCTACACCTTAGCGACTATTCCTAGGAACTGTCAACTGTAGGGTTGTCACGAAAGACAGTAACCACTTACAATCAAGGTTGTAATGCATAAACAATGCTAGCCACCCCTTGGGGACACATGTTGCGGTAAATAATGACGTTAAACCGAAATTGTTCTATGCGAACATTTGTTACGCAAGCTGTTGCAAAATGAGGAAAATAATGTGGCGATGATAACATGGTTATCTTTGAGGAGGAGGTCTATGGAACTTGGTGTTTCTTCTAAGGATATGAATAATTAAGCAATAAATATAAAAACTTATAATAATTTTCTTTCAGTGGGTTATTTTTGTACTTCTGAAAAAGTTTTCAGTTGAAACCTACAATCAACTTAATCTTACCTTTGCCCTTTTACGTATAGAGTCGGTCTGTCACAACATGATATTTTTTATCAATTCAGTCAGATAAAATATGTAACAGTTTTTCAGCCGAAAGATGGTTGTACAGCCTTTTTTTTGGGTGGCAAATTATCAAATAACTTCTCCGCTCCGGGCGCTAAGTTCGACGAAGACGCTTACTGACTAAAACCCACCGGTGTTCCTTCAGTTGCCTGTGGTTTGCCAGTGGCCACGGTATACCTTTCGGACATTCCTGCGACCCTGGCAGGCATCGGCCCTAGCGGACCCCGTGAATTGTGCCGACATCTTTTTGAGGCGCGCGTGGAACACAACGCGCCGTTGACCCTGGCCTAGTCCTTATCGGACAGCGAGCTACAAATTGCCCACCGTCCGCAAGCCCGCGCCTACGGTGGCCGGGAATCTGCCTGGGATTCCCGACGCCCAGAGCGTCTCCTGCGGCGACTAGGGACGTGAGGGCGCGAAATTTGCTTCTCCCTCACGCGATCCGCCTCCTCCTTCGCGAGCATTACTGCTTTGCAGAAGGAGGTGACGGTCTGCCATGACCTCTCGCTCCGTACCATGGCCTGGACCAGGGCCGGACGCGAGAGATCACCGCCATCGATCGACGAGGACACGGCAATGCTACGCCCAAGCCAGGCAGACCTCCACCGTATGCTCCACCGTGTCCTCCGGGCGATCCACACTAGTTGTACAGCCTAACAACTCAATTTTCGGATAATATCTCAACTACTAATCATAGTTACTACAAAACGCGTAAGGGAACCACCGCCCTTACGCCCCAGAAACTGTACACCAGTGTTTTAGGTATTGTATGAAAATGTAATGAATGTTTTAGCGAACAAGGCTCACGTGAAACGCCCTAAAACAAGGACTGAAATAATAAGGTCTAGTCTAGACGAAAATTATTTCATGTTAATTACTAGCTACAGCGGAGTGACATGTCTAAGTCATTTCTTAATTAATAATTAATAAGAGTAAAATGTTAAATCTTGTAGTTTATTTATTATGAAGCTCTGTACTGAATTTGACGGTTCAGTCTAGATCAGTGGGAAAATTCTGAAATGAAAATATTAGGTACGATACAAAAGAAGAAAAAAAGAAGAGAAAAGAGGGGCTCGTGCCATCCATTAAATATCGTGCCTCGGAAAGCACATTACGCCGTTGTTACCGGCTGTCATTCGTAGATCTTTGGCAGTCGTTACGGGTCTGCCAACCAGTCTTACCAAAGGTCTTACCAGTGTTACCCAGTAACTGGGTTGTGGTGGTTCGACAGGCAGAAGTCGCTCTATGTAAAATACTAGTATTCAGTTGCATCTGGTTGGACTAGAAGCCGACCCCAACACAGTTGAGAAAAAGCTAAGCAGATTCGAGTTACGATACAAAAACAAACAAAGCTTCGAAATATTTTATTTAGTCAGTCCTAAACTTCGTTAGAAAAACTGCATGAAATAAAAATAAACACCTGAATATCGAAATAAATATACAAGTTTAAAAGAAAATTCCACAAATCCACTTTCCCCGTTCAGAGAATGGCGTAAAGATTGTCCAATGATAATTACGACTAATAACCGCAATGAGTGAGTGCGACCAATTAGAACACATTACATAGAACAGATTTATTACCAGTGGGCCTGAATATGACACATCGGTCTCTGGAGAGAGACTGTCACAGAGGTATGACTGACCAAGACATTGTGTGACAGACTTTTGCTGTAACTCTATGTGCCATATTACGTTATTACCTATTACAGTCCGACCGTCGAGATAATGCGTTCCTGACACCTGTCAGTTGGACAATTTCTAGTTGTAATAAGGATTAAATTTGGAAAACACTTATTCGTTATTATGAAACAGACCGATGTGGCTTACATGAAAAAAAACTCTGAAAACAATTTGTTTATAGGTAAAAATTTTACGTATTATGGGAATTTAATTAACTGGCAGCGCCGCCTGGCGGAGAATGCGCAAACAATACCTGATCTGTTTCCGGTCCAACGAGAACTTTAAGAATGGAAATTGGAAACGAGCAAATATTTGTAGAACCTTGTTTAATTCCTTGTTTATTTTCTTTTTATTTTAATAATAGGCTTTATAGTAATAACTAGAGGATGTGAAGGAATTATTGTTTGTTCACCTGGTAATAGGCTTAGTATTGTTTTAAATCGCGTACCTATACCAACTACAATAACATTTTAAGGGTCGTCATGAAATCCTACTGTTTTAATAAGTTCTTCAAGTTTACGTGTCATTGAAATCCTCAATCAACAACAGTATATTAAAATTCTTCACAATATTTTTTATCCGAAATCAAAAGAGACGCAAATACTTTTATGTTTAAATAAAATTCTCAAACGTTTTAAAATATTTCGACGACAGCGCGTATCCGCGTTAGCTTGTCGAAGATCTGACGGCATCGACAGTATCCCAATGGGGCTGTCACCAAGCTGTCGAACGTTAGCCGTTGACGTTCAACAGTTTGACAGCTGTCAAACTTGTCATCGTGTGCGCAACACATGATCTTAAATTAGGATGGAAGTATAAAGAAATAAGGAAGTGTTTTTTTTTTTTTTTTAATTGCATCTACTAAATATTTTAGAAGCTTATAAGAGAACGTAAGATTCTCTTCTTCCGGGACTTCATCCTAACAAATAAAAGATATATTTTTGTTCGCAGAAACGATTTTGTATTTACCAGACTATATTGTTTGGTGTTGGTATCAAAGACCCTTTCCTCGTATGAATTATCTTTTCGTCGATGTCATTGATTCTTAGAAAAACATTCCGTATTTACTTTTGATACCATTATTCCAGGAATCTCCTGATCGTTTGTAAGTTTTGTCGAAGTCATTTCAATACATGATCTTACGGAAAATATCGGGATGACGGCAGCCAATGAATACTGATGTTTTCCACGAAATTATCTCGATATCACGCTTGCATCGGAAAATATTTTCCTAATTCAGTTCCACTTTTAATAGAAAAACACACTGAATAATATAAAATTGATAGGTTCTGGACTAAATTTGAAAACTATGAATCTATTTGGTTTCAAACTTTTTTCACTTGACATAATTTATTGATTCCATCAGCTCCAATATACAATAAAGTTTAAACGATTGAATAAATGTAATCAATTATAGCTAAATAGCTAGCAACGGTAACGTATTAATTAAATTCTGCGTTTCCTGTCCATTCTAAATTGGTCCGCCATTTCTCCCCATGCTCCCCTTTTTTAGGTCAACGTAGACTGGATAGATCTCGCTTGTATTGTTTACACTGAGAAAAACATTCGCTTTTAGATAGTAAATTGCACTGGCGTGCATATCTCGCGTCTCGTTTCTGCGACACTGTAATGTATCTTGTCGTCTCTTTCTCCGAAGAAATGCAGTTTTCACTGTCGGTCACGCGATACTGCACCTATAAATTGGTTGTTCTTAGGAAATGTGAGGGATTTTTTAGCAATATACCTGTACAAGTGTGCTGGACTGCTGGTGCGAGGGGATTTTTTCCCTGTACCGTTAGACAATCAGGTGGCGTGACTTTATTAATTGGTGGTCAAATAATGTATGATTTGGTGTTAAATATTTTAGCTGCTGGATAATTGATAACACTATTATCACTGCTGATTGAATAGTGCATTTACGAGTGCCTTCACCCGACTGCTGTAAAATAGCACACTATTTATTATTTTCAATAAACATGTAAATAAGTAGGTTAGTGACGTATTATAATAAGTATTTTTTCTAGACAGTTTGAAATATACTAAAGAAGGGATAATGTCTCGTTGCTAGGCAAGTAGGTACGAGGCGTTTTCCGTTCCCAATCCGTAACCTTTCTACGAATAAGACCTTTCTCCAAACTAAACTTCAATCATAGAGATATGAAAAATCTTGAGAATATGACGAGTATTATTTATAACAGAGTCTGCGCTAGAAAAGAAATAGCTGTGAAAACATAGATTTTAACGATTGAGGTCTGGCCTTAAATACAACACGTGTAAAGATATACAAGGTCTTCAAACAACAATTCTTACAAATCAGAATATGACATCTAAGCTAATTATACTTTATATTTTTGAGATATTTTCAAAATGTTAAATGAGATTTCTTAATTATGTAAAAGGCAGCATAATGTCATTTAATGTTATTTTTAACACACGGCGCGCCCTATATGATCGGTGTACTGAGTTTTTCCATATTTCTACCACTCTATCCTCATATATTCGTATACTTATGTGTGTCTCTCTCTTTCCAGGTAAGTTCCAGTGGCTAGCATGCGCGCTGGACGTGAAATCATCGTCACCTCTCATAAACAAGGATTACACACTACTGCAGCTTAAAATAGACACGATATTCGAGCAGGCAGGCATTCTCGTATCTCCACTGATAGGAAAATTACTTTAAATATCAAAATTATTTGAAATTAGAACAGGTAAGTGCTACAGAGGAACAAAAGCGTAATAAATTTTATCATCGGTAACTGTTTTTGACTATAAGGGCCCAATTAGACTACCTATCGTTCTTCTGACTTGATTATTAGATCGCAAAACTGTCTTAACTATTACTCTCAAACAATTAAGATATTGGGTTAAATTCATAAACTTATTCCGAAATTAGTAATTAGACACTCCAGTTTGGTAAATAAAATCAGATGATAGCCATAACTAGAAAATAAAAATAAACCCAACATCACAAGATACTAAAGTAATAATCTAAATTCAAAAAGTATAAAAATGAAACTTAATAACGATGTCGGTAAGGTGTCGAGAATACCAGCGCGCGTAATAGAACGTCGACGAAGCGTGGGAATGCAGTCGCAAGGACGCGATGCACCGGCTACATGGACCACGGAGCGGACACTTTCAAATGTATCCGTATATATAACGACCAGCACTTGATGTTCCTATGTTATTTATCTATTTTACTATACATGTCTAGGAGACTATTACGTTTTAGCTGGTTAGTAGATATCTTTCCTTCACTTAGCTTTATTAGGAAAAAAATATATCCTATTACTTACTCATTTTCATTAGTGAGTGAAACCTACGAAAAATATTGAAAACCTAGACTTATTGAATACCTATACGACGGAGTATCAAATAGACATGCATTGTACTCACACGAGTCAAAGTAATCAATCTAATGAAAGTTATAATTTCCGTATGTCCTTCAGGGAAAACGTTAGGTGAAGCGAAATGGCTTTTAATGTGATGTATTTTACTATTTTATAATGACCTAGCTTTCTTTACTCAATACCTACATACTGATATTAAGTTCTTTTACGTCATGGAAATCTCAACACGAGTTCAATTTCCTAAAAGCAAAAATTCAACAATATAGCAACTCTTGTTCAAATAGCCGTTTCACATTTATCAGACCCCTACAATCTAGACGATCCCGTTATAACTTCATACATATTATAGTTTTTTTTTTCAACATAATTGCCAGTCTTCGCCGCGCCAATGGGAAAATTAATTACTTCTGACATTTACGCCAGCAATCATTGAAATGGAAGCACCTGGTCACGGGCAAACTAACTTATTGTAGGAAAAAACTTGAGGCGTAGCCATGACGTGTGAAACCGAAAACTACTGACAAGGGAACCTTAGTAACAAGTGCTAAACTTAACCAGCTGATTATTGACCTGTTCATCCTTTTGATTGTCGAATCCGTCTTATCTACAAAAAAAATCTAAACCTAATAAAAAAAGCAATTTATTTTCTACTTCCGAAATTCAGAACATAGCTTTTAACTACCGCGATGTATCAAACCTGCGACCCTCACTAGAAGTCAGACAGTCCGCATTGCGGTGTAGATCGTCATCTGCCTCCACACAGTCTTACTGTGTTCTACAACCACGTATACAATAACTACCCACATCCCACAGAAAGAGACAACGCAACCAAAACATGCACACTTTTAAATCTACGAAGTTTCTACACTTTTCCTAGCAATTTCCCCGCTTCAGTCCAAACGATAAATATTTTAGTAAAGCATAGAGACTGTAATAAAACATATAGTATGACTCCCATTCAAACTTTCGTTTGCCACACCTCACTCACACTGATGCAGGTTTATCTAACGCCTGTGTGCAAGTGCAAACTGCATAGTGTGCAACAACGCGGGGTGTTTGTGTGTGTCTGCAGTATCGGCTGTGCGAGTGTGTGTGTAGGAAGAAAGTGCATTCTGGTTGCACGGACGGCTAGTCGAGGGAAACTTGACATTATAGCTCTCGGTACACACTGGTGTGAGTTAGATAGCGTTTATCTTGAGATATGCCTAGCTATTTTTAGGTAAATTTCCTTTCATCTGATATGATTTTATGATTCAGGATAACATTGTAGTTACAGTTTTATTTTATCTTCGTTTAAAAGTTTGTAGCAGTTTTTTTCTTCTTTTCTGTAAAGTGTGTAAAAAATTGTCTAAAAACAAAACAGCTTTTATCAATATCTATTTTTATAATAAATCTACCAACATAAAGCTGCATAAACAACACAGAGACAACAAAACAGCTACAACATCACCAACCTAGCATAACTTATCTCCGCACCGGTCCCCACGTGTTATCTCTCGTGAGCCCGGCCGCCTGCGCCCGCGCCGCTGCACTTGCACTAGTAAACTTGAAACAGTTCCAGCCTGTTATTACGTTTCCCTTTCGTATTGCGTCCGAGGGGACTGTCTACTTGTACTTGTGCTTGCGCATACGCAGCTATCATGCTCTAGTTATAGCTGGACTGATTGGTTCAACATTTATTGACTTATTGTCTGAGTCAGAGATTATTTTAGAAACGAAATATTTATGAGTTATAAATAGTATAAATTAATCATACGCATACATAACCTCATGACTTTCTCCTTTCGCGGTAGGCTTCTAACGGCATCTGCAACGATCCTTATACATAGACTTACTCTTTTTGTTTCGTCTACGCCTTCGCCCTTTTGCTTAAATTAATCATCACTTCACGTAATCAAAACAGGCTCCAATCTAAGGTTCACATAACAATTGACTGGCGACTTTAATGAGTGTCTATTTACTGCCTCATTCGTATACATCGACGGCTGTTTCTACATTCATTACAAACTTACCAGACTTATTAGACTTTGTAATCACTAGGGAATACTTGTCAAACATTTCTGTACATCTCAACTTGGGGTTTAAACCCATCCCTGTAAACCGAACCTCAATTATATTTTCTCGTTCGGATCACAAAGCCCTTGGTTAACAATTCCGAGGTTCCACAAGGGGTCTCAGGACTTAACAGTAATTAGGTGTCTAATAGTCCTAGGTCTGCTGTTCGAAGTCTAGACGCCTTGACCTTGACAAGAGACCTTGTAGCTAAGTCTGGGAACGTGGCACAATTCTCCAGATATTATTTCTAATATAAAGTAAACTTGGGTCTGCCTTGTGTCGAGTGTGGGCGTCAGTCTGACACTGGGAAGTTGCGGTAATGTCCTTGTTTTGACGGATTCCCAATTTATGTCTATAAAACCTAATGTGGTATTGTGGTATTCCACAGATTTCATGACATGATTTCTTTGTCATCAGTTTAGAATACATATTTTATTGTACACCATTTTCCTGCCCCGTGTTGTAATGCTGAACAAGCTTCTACCACCCACCGGAAAATACAATAAATACTTTGAAATTAGCGAGCTACTATAACCAATATCTCTACAAATGTTTATCAACACAAATATCCCGACATGTTTATAGCAGATAGCCCAGTACATAACATTACATGTTACGTTGACACACAGCAGTAAAGCCGCCCACTATCAACTAGGCACATCGTTCCTGAGCCGTCGTCCACCTAACTAACATTTCTTAGTTCCTAAAATACCACAACACTGTCCGAGGTTACTTACATGTGACGAATACGACACGACCGAAGAACCATTTTAATGTAAAACTTGAAGACGTAGGCCCTTATTCACATATTAAATTAAGTAACTACCAGATGAATCCAACAATTCCACTGAATTTCTTTGATATTAGATCTGCCAGATACCTAAGTTAACCGGAACTTAACAGGAGATAAAACAGGCCATTAGAAACCCGTTATTAATCAGGCATTATAAATGAAAGCGTTTCACGAATTTTTCCCTTACATTTTAAGATTCCCGCAGACAGACGCGACGCGACGGTGCAACGTGGTTCTGATAGAACTATTTCATTAATTTTTCATAAAAATTATTCTACTAGAGTCGCGTCGCGTCGCGCCTGTCTACAAGAGCCTTTAATCTACAGTACATTCATTCATTCAGGCTCTTAAATAAAGTTCTGTATGGTGCCAATTTAAGTTCTGAAATTACTTCAACGATGGCTTCCCAGCCTAATTAAATGGTGGTCATTAAAATGTCGGTCCACGTGCAAAGCTATACTTAACTAAAATTATTTTGTGAGAAAAACAGTTTTATCCTGTTAATTACCTAGTTACTCAGTTCGGAAAAATTGATTGAAGTCTGACAAAATTTTATGACAGCTGTAGCATGGTATAAACAGGGCAGTAGAAATTCATTTAAACTCAAAACTCCGCTCTGGTGGTCACAGCAGTAATGCTCTGAGCATTTACAGTTATATTCTCTAGTTCATCATGAGTGTCTCTGGTATTACGTGTCTTCCTCTTAAGGGTTAAGTAGGGACAGTGCTAGACACATACCAGATGATATTGATAGTAAAATTATATAGGTATACTTAATAGAACAAAAGGTACCCAAATTATCAGTCGGTCAGTCTTTTCTAGGCTATTTAGGGCCTATTTCACGATGTCCGAATAGCCACTACTTACCGAATAAATTCAAAAATGGAACAGAATTTGTAGTATATTATCTGCCAAGTAAGTTAACAAGAACCTAATCGGAGGTGGTGAAACAGGCCCTTAGAGTAATACTAATTTATCTATCGTGAATAGAATTTTTTTGTTACCTAATCATAATTTGTCATGTTTTAATATTAATGTGGATACAACAATGCGACACTATTAGTATATTGAAATAGTTTGTTATTATGTTTACATATAAGTTCTCCCCATTTGTCCATGCATTGTTCTGAATTATTAAATAAGTTTTTTTTTTTTTAAGTACTAGGCGCCTATGACTTCGTGAAGATCTTTTATAACGTTCATGTTTACAATAGCCCCTCGGAACCAACCGAAGCTAATTTAAGAACGGATGGGACCTCATTATCCTTATGTTAACACCTACTCGATTTGTTTATCGACTATAAATATGGCTGGTTTATTTTTAGCGAATTTTAAATAGGTAACATTTTTTGTGTTACATCCTGCTTCCTTGTAATGAATTCTGCGAAAAAAAAATTGGAATATTTTGTTTTCAAATTCAAAAAACAAATTCCGTTATAGGAGAGACTTTTGAAAAAAAACATGTTAAATTCTTACTTTACATTACTTTTTGTAAAATGTTTTTATCGGAAAAAAATGGCTAGTAGGTAGGTACTAGGAGTTTGGAAGCAAAATAGATTGCATTTTGCCTAGGCTCACACGCTTTCAATTTTTCCATTTTTTTGTGTAAATTTGTTTATTAAGAGATAATAAACAGCTATAAAACAGTACATAAAACGAGACTAGAGACGACGACGAGATTTTAGAAATGTTCGCTCACTGCCAAGCCAGTCATCTCTAGTTACGTTCTACAATACAATACCGACTACCGCCAGCATCCAACAACACGGCTCATATCGACAGTATCGTGACTAGCTCGCTATACTAATTGCCGCGGCTCGGTCCGCTTTTCCCCAGTTTTTCGCACGCTCGCGTTTTTCACCGCAGAACAATGTCGTCATTCAGTTTCCACTTTCGTTTTCACTGATGGACGCTGATCCGATGCGCAGGCGCAAAAACTGCGCCGATGTTACACGACAAACGCTGTACTGGTGACATATTATGAGAGATTTATTGCTTGGTAGGCTAGTGGAGTAGCGGCGAATATGTTTGAAAGCTGTGTGGACTGATATACAGGATGGGTTAGCATAAAAGTAATAACCTAGTACTACGTATTTGCTTTAGATCTAAGATTGATAAAAATCTTTCAGGAAAATCTTTCAGCAAAAACTAAAATACAAAAATTATAAAAAATCGATTCTTACTAGTTCATAGTTAGAATACAATTTGAACTGTCAGGCTTTATATTCAGTCTGAGGTTGATACGATGAGAATGTGACTTCATCATATAAAAAAAACGTTTTTTGACACCGACTTCAGAAATTAAAGTTATTTTCTACTTTCTGCCGTCCTTTAACTAGAATGCCGTTAAGCCCAAAAAGTTATTTCCGAGAAAATGGCACAAAACAAAAAACGCGGGAATCGTTGTTTCTTAAAAACTATGATTGTTGGACACATCAACTTAAATTCTTTTCTGTTTATCCTAAAGAATCCTTTCTGTCCAGAAACTCTTAAAGAAGAAGTGTGGGTTATACGCTTTCTAGTGATGAAATCATCATAAATTGTGTTACAAAACGGCTTAGAAAATTTTCATATCTCTGGAACTATTTATATTGTGAAAATGTTTCTTAGACAGAAAGATAGAGAATTTTGAACTCTATCACTTTCAATTAAAAAGTAAAAATTGGCCATTTGGCATGCAAAAAAGCCGTTATATCCCATAACGGCTTTTTTGCTTGGAAGTCGATTGTATTTTTTGAAAAAAAGTTTTTTTTTCACTTTTTGGTGGGTTAGTTTGTAATTTTTCTAAGTTACAATAGCCAAATGTCAAAAAAAAAAATCCGACGAATTGAGAATCTCCTCCTTTTTTTAACTAGGTTAATAATTATCTGAAGGACAATTCTCGTACTTAATAAAAACCGTTCAAATTCAAGTCACAATTTCATTCCAGCGACAAAATGTCATAATCTTGTCAAGAATGTAGGTAAATTTAGGTAAATTAGATGTATTTTTAACAGATTGAGAGTGAAGTGAATGCGAACGTTCGGGAATTGCGAGCCTATAACTTTTTCGTAGCTATTACGTAAATCTTCTTTCGTTTTTGTCTTCAGGAAAAAAAAACAGGTTTAAAAAAAATCTAAATAACGTATCGAAATCTTAAACAAATCAACGACAATTTTTCCTCTCACCGTACAATACGGTATCACGTTTGTTTACCGTTTTCACTCTCTATATTTTTCTCGCGAGTGAAAACTCCTCCGGCAGCGGCGCGGGCGCAGTGCGTGCGAATCTTTTTTACCCCTTCACGTAATTAGATTAGTAGATCGTGATCAGTTCTTTTTTTGTACGATTAATCGTTGGATTTCCATGATCTTTGGTAAAAGTAGTTAAATTATACTAGGTTTAGGTTCGTTCGTTTGAGTAGGTTTTCTGTAGGCTTGGAAAGTTTTTAGCAGTTTATCTAAGTGATGGGTTAGAGTACCTATAGAGTATTTTTAATGCAAAAGAATTTGTAAGTATATTTTAAGATTTTTTTACGAATGAAACAATACCGGAAAACAACAAAATAACTCCCGTATTATAGTCAGAATCCATTGCATTCATTACAACATTCCATGTTCTCCAGTGAACAGGAATCGTATCGCTATAGCTTACATTTATGATACCTAGCCGTTACCTAAAGTTGCAACAAAACCATTTTCCTATAAATAACACTTCCTTCTGAATTTTTCCAGCTTCATCCCTATTGTAAAGGAAATTGTATGCAGTGCAGTAATCCCTTTCTCATTCAGAGGTGATCCCTGACCCCTATTACCGGTGCTTTGAACTGTGCCAGCTGCATTCACACTTAATACTCTTAGAACTGCTCACCTAGAACTCCTCATATAGGTACCTACACGAAATAATTGAACACAGTTCGTTTTACAGCCTATTTCAGGGTTATTGCCCCCCTCATTTCCAGGTTAAGTGGATTATTTTGTGATTAACAAGGCCTTATTACGGCAAACAACGTTTCCTAACAATTTGGGATGTTTGGCTCCGAATAAGCTTCATGAAGATAAATAATTAAGATAATAATTGTTAATGTGCTTGATTCCGAGATGTAACGAGCTTTCTGAACTCATTTTGTTTCTAAAATTGTTGATTCGTGGACATAGAGTTGAGCAACAAAAATATCCAATATACTCGAATCTTGAATCTTTGGTATCCTTGTGCGCGATATTACTTACACAAATCTTGGGACATCACTCATACCGTATACAACGCGGACGCTTTGCTCCAAGCAATTTGTGTCGAAAATGACACGATATTTTTCGATAGTCATCATTTAGGAACAGGTACACATTCGAGGCTCTCATGGTAGGTACAATATCGTAAGTGTATCACGAAATGGGGGCAGACTCAGCACTATTTCGCGGAAATAATGGCCGTATTAATATTTTACTCGTGTACGTCCTAGTTTGGTGCTCTGAATCGGTCTGTATTGTTAGATTTTGGTTATTTTCCTGGATGATAAGATATTTTGCTTCCTGTTCATCTACGTACAAGTTTTATATAAATAATATAAATCCTAACCGCATTTTTTCTTTGATTCACTCAATGTTGATTATAGACCTCTTCTTGTATTATGCTTTCCTGGTACTTCTCCTACATTTGCTCTCGATTTTCGTTCTAAAACTTTTCCATGTCTCCTGTCCGCCATGCAACTCTTATCAGTTCCAGTAGGATCTAAGTGCATTGTCTCCGTATCTTGGCGGAGCAGTACAAGGGTACAGCTATCGACTGATTGCGCCGAGTGTTTGCCGTCAAGGCGAACAGACACAAACACCACAAGTGCTTGCACAAGCAGTAGTTGTTTGTTTTATTATATCTTTGTCGTATCCACGATCACTGCTGGATAGGGTGATGAGGTAGTGACTAGAATGATATAAGCAGTGTTATTAAGTCGTTATCGCAATTAGGTTTTAACACACGCCATGTTGTATTTACCTATATCATTATTATGAAGGGTCAGACTGCAACAGTACACCACATGGCAGTAAACATACTGGCAGTAAATTAACAATCGACCAAAATAAATTTTAATCAGACTATTATTTAATATTTTCTGTAAATTAGGTATTGATATTAACTTCCCCCTTCTATTTAATACCTTCCATATTTAACAGTGACAAAACAGGTGCAATACAAAATAACGATTTATCCGCAAAGCTTACATGTTTCCTTGTTGAACATTGAAATGGATAGGTATCTAGTCATCCATAGTTATGTGTATTTGAATACAAACGCAGGTACGGCGTGGGACAACACTCCCGCGGTTAGCCGGACACAGGCTAAAAATACTTGCGTAGAAAATAATAAAAAACGTACCCTAGACCAGTCTTCCTGTGCTAATCGATGCCAATTATAAGTATGGTCGCCATGTTCTCTGGTATCCTGGTTTTGTCCTGGCATACCTACTTATAAGGAGAGTTGTATTGGTGTATAATAAATATTGTATGTATTGAAGATAACCTTTTATGGAAATTACTGCTACGTGACAACTATGAGTAGTTAATAAATGATCGGCCATTAGTCTGTCTAAATAAGTACAGGTTTCAGCGCTTTCCTCTTTTAGCTCAGTATCACTGAAACAGGAAAGCGGTGCATAGTTACAGCGTGGTATCTATTTGGTCAGGTGAACATGATATAGCTTTAATATTGAAAATATATACATATATAGAGTTCGGACTTTTTGTGTTTTTAATCTTGCTGTTTTTAAGCTAACGTGCAACTGCAGGTATAGGACTTCAAGTAAAGACTACAGGACAAATTATAGAGTTGTATGTTGTAAAAGTTGATGTTATAAAACTGTTGTTTACACTCTCATCTTTGTGAGTTGTGTAAATAACAAGTGAAGGACTTATGCAAAAAATTTGATTTAAGCCTTAGATTAAAATTAATTTAATAATAATATAAAGATAATTCTGTTAATTAGACTTCAGTTAATAATTTTCACAGCATCTTCTTTCCAGCGAATTATATCGCTTCTAGGAATCAAGATTAGGAAAACACATTTCAAGTTTTATACCTTTCCAAAAACGTAGAAAAATGTCCTTTTATCCCGATTTACACTTTACAAGCAGCTACCCCAAGCAACTAATGTACAAATATCTGGATGCAAAAACGATTAGTATTGCGGAACGGAGTGAGGTTATGCTATCTCCCTCACACTTGCGGATAAGCGGTGATAACAGACAAGGTCCGGCTACTTTACTATTCATAACCCTTGATTGTGCTGCCGTTAGTGGCAGCGCATCCATGACGTGCGCAGCGTGCGTGTGTGTGTCCGTGTGTTGCATGCGCGCGCGTGTGCGATGCGCGGGCGCAGTCGGCGCGTAGCCTTGAATTCGTACAACGACTGCACTTGTACAACGATAACCGTTCGGAAATGTATTATTGTGATATATTTTTAATTGATAATTTTTTTCACTGTATGACAGACAACTGCGAAATACTTAGTCATCTGTAATATTTGCTCTTTGAACAACATGCCACTTTATTCGTTTAAATAAGCATGTTTACATAATGTTTGTAATTGAAAAAGAAGTGAAATATTCATATATTATCACTTTATCAACAAGTTGTTTCGTAACAATAATATTTTTGCATCATTAAAGTTACTTTTAAAATTCCTTCTGCTAACAAAGCGCAATGAAATCATTATACTATGTAACCTCTATAATATCTGTGTAGCAATATTTATTTAACTGTCTGACACCATTTCAACATAATACTATTTTCTTATAGGTAAAAAATTTAAATAAGATTTAGATACCAGGTTTAACTTAACGTTTTTCATATATTCGTTTCTCTCTACTTGGAATCTAATAAGATAACAGTTTCCTATTTTTATTACAACCTAGTAAGATCAGCAAAAATTGCTCTTTTTGTGCTAATATTTGAAAACTCTAAAAGAAAAATATCTCCAAGATATATTTGCATCTAGAACGTTTCGGAACGAACCAAGATCTGCAACACCTCCGTCCCTTGTCCAGGCATCTCGTTCCTTGATATCTTCTTCTCTTTCCCTCTTACACCTCTCCCCTATGCTTTTATCACCGTCGCACGCGCACATAATTGGCGCCGCAGGAAGCGCAGAGAGATTGATGATCTAAGCGCTGGATCGATCGTCGTTTTTTATTATTTTCTCGTTATTGCAAGTTCCGTTGGTTATTTTAATGGCCGTGACTCGAATGGTCGGGTTTATAGGCCAGGCGGGATAAACAAGGGAAATGTTACGCCGATAGGCAGCGCAGAGAGCTGTGGCCTAATATAACGTGCCTATAATAGATAATATTCACGATAAGTAAGTCAATATCGTAAAATTGAGTGTGTTAATGCTGTAGTTTTATGAATTAAGTGTTGTATGCAACTGTAGTGTTCGAAAGAGGTTTTTCTTTGAGTTTTCCTGTTAGAATCTTCGTTCGTTTTATGCAGTCGGTATTGGTTACACATTCTTCAGTATATTAGCCAGCCTTGGGTCTAGGTATTCTCTAGTTAGAATCTTCTTTATTTCACTAAACATAATATCCTTAGAATAGGTATTGAAAACAATGCCCAGCAATCTCAATAGCTGAGAGTATTCAAGTTTCCTAATAGGTATCTTCAAAACTATCAGCCAAAATCTAGAGCCTAGTTTGTTCCTAAAACAACAACTATTAAGCATCAAAAATGTATAACTATCAGTCTAGGGCCCGAAGGTCGTCCCCGGCCGGGTAGGCTCACTACCTCTTATTACTAATATCATCCCAATTTACCTTTTGTCACTGCGCAGACATTACGAGTTTCGCTAACGGGTTCGTCTGACCTCTGAAATTTAGAGGTCGATGTTACGGACAGGCATTACAATTGTAGATGTGGCTCACGTACAGCGTCTGTTTCTGTGCCCTACAGATGACCTACTTTTGGTGGCTACATGAACACTCGGGGAATGTATTGTAGCCTGTAGGAGAGGGCTCAGTTGTCTTTGTAGGGTTGGGATATCGTTCCTTACCTTGCCGGGATATGCTACAGAAGCTATGGATTCACCGTTTTTTACAAAACCTCATTTTTATACCGCTTATTACGTTTAAGGTACATTTTCATACACAGACTGCTATCGAAAATGTCTTCTGCCTAAAATGAAACGGCTATAACCCAAATATTAAGTATTATGTCTCTTAAGTAAGTTTTCTTTGCCCAACCAAGACGTAGATGAAATATTAGCAACATATCGAAAAGGCTCGCGACATTTGGACCAGGCTCAAACAGCAGTCGAGTGGAGCCAATCTTTTAGCGTTATCATCTGTGACGGATTGTAAGCTCACAGACATTCTCCTAGATTGATATTACTTGGAACACGAATCTTTGGAGGAGGAATACAGTCAGTTTTATTTGAAGGATAGTAAAGGGAAATCGTAAAACAAGAACTTCAAGGAAACCTTCTTATTAGATTATTTTTTATGATGACACTATTGACATACAATTGGGGAAGCCTGAATTTTTTCGAGAATTTAACAGAATTACGAAAGTTACTTAATTAAAAGATAAAAATACAATAAGAAAGTTCTACAGTTATCTAAGAAAGCACACTGTAACATAACATCACGCCTTGTTTCCCCGAAGGGTTGGGCAGAGGTGTCCCTGTAGCAGGTACACCCACATTTCGCCAGTTATGTTTAAGTCCCATGTAATAGGGGGCGAGCCTATTGCCATCAACCGGGCACAAATCCAGACTCCGAGCTGCTACTGAGAAATTTCAGATAGAAAAACCCAATAACACTTTGCCCGACCTGGGAATCGAACCCAGGACCTCATGCTCAGCAGTAGCGCTTGCGACCACTAGACCAACGAGGCAGTTGTCTAAGAAAGCACACTGTATCTAACCACATTTAGCCTTTCGGTGCCTATTTCAGCATGGTAACCTTAGTCTTTAGTTATAAGTAAACACATAGCCCTGAACGAACAGAAAATGTACTCGCGCTTATTTAGTTCTTTCAAACAAGATCTGTAATCAAACAGTTTTGGCCTTTTCCTTACACGTGTATCGATTGCGGTTAGACTTGAATAAACACAACATTTTCGGTACCAATTAGACTATTAAACGTGCAGGTACAGGACATAATTTAAATAAACAATAAGGTAACATATTTCATTATCCTAGTTATATTGGACACACGGCGGTTATCATGATTTTCCTATTCAAGTCTGAAAAAATACTAGTCAATGTTTATGTGATTTGATAATAACAGGAAAGAAGCTTGTGTTATCAAATGTCGAAAACAAATGATGATGAGTAAGTTACATAAGCCGGGTCGATGGCCGGGATCTGCGATCTGATAGCGAGACCCCCGACCTGCCACTGATAACACACCGCCATCTTAGATTCAACTTACAAGTATATAAGTTATTTAATTGCAAGATAACGTAGGACCTCATTACCAATTCGAAATAATTACATATCTCTAATTTGACGGGTATGATTTTTCAATGTGGGAAAGCATTTAAAGCCATAGCCAAAAAACTTTTCTATTTTATAAAAAATAAATCCTAGAATGTTCGTAAAAGTTGAAATAAAAATTAAAACAAAAGTTCTTAATGCTCACCACTAAGAAAATTCACTGATAAATCGGTGATGAAAGTTCGTCATTTTTGTCGATGGGAAACCCTATAGGGTCACACGGATTGTAATAAATAAATAAGTAAATGTTATTAAAATTTTAAGTTCAAAATCAAATTCAAATTCAAAATTCAAATTCAAATATTTTATTTTCTCTTCACAAACAATGGCATCTTATAATTCAGACAGCTAAAATGATGCTAAGATATAAAAATAGATTTAGGTATATACAAGTGATTCTGTAGACAAAAGAAGAATTAAGAAAATTCCCACTCTCGTCGTCACACCTTTTAAAATGAGGTCTTCAGGCATTGTTCAACGTATTCAAATCTCATTCAATATTTTCTTACGTTATCAATGAAGTACTATCAGTAAGTAGGTCGCGTTCGCGTCATGTTCTGTAATTGTGTGTGGCTGGTGGCTGAACGAACAGTGCTCGGCTATTCTCAAGTACTTGCGACTACAATGACGGCATTAGGCTCTTCTCCTGTTCCTGCTAGGAAATGTTCTAGATTTTAATTAGCACTTATATAAATTGGAGTTTTGCGATTGCGCCTGTTAATTTTGTACCCAAATGTAGCGCCTTGTCTTCAGATTTTTTTAACTCGAACCTCGGAGCTAGTCGAGCAATTCAGAAACATGAGGAGAATCTGTAAATAGACGCATGAAGTTATTTCAAGAAAAATTGTTAATTGGCGAGTTCGTTTCCCATAGTGTGAAATTTAAAAATAATTTTAAATTCACCTTTATTTGTGTTGTTATGATTTATTATTAAAAGAGAGTATTATTAGTAAAGAGTACTATTTTATTAAAAAACTAAACCATGGCAGTATTATGTATTACCGTGATTAGACAACAATCTAAATACCCAACATGGCGTAAACAAGGAAGTGTCACTGCCATAAAGAAATCCTTTTTTTTTTCTAAACAAAGTCACGTTTTTCAACGTTATCACATTGTTTATCGTCGTATTCGACGAGAGCTGAATCTTTGTTTATAATAACGTTATCAGTGACTATACGAATTCTACATCATCACAACTATGTGATTTAGGTAGTTTTGCGTGTGTTTGATAACTAATAAAACTAATGTGAATCGCTATTATTTTTACTATAGCATATGTATTTTTATTTTCAGAACTGAACTGATATAATGTATTGTTGATGTAATTATGTCTTATATCTTTTGTGACAAATTGATCTCCAGCTTTTTTTGTCCTATGTCTAAAATTTTGAAGACATCTTAGCGGGACACGTGAATACCTTTAAGCATTAAAAAATAAATGACAATAATAAATTCAAGCAATAGGTTCTAAACAAAAGCTACGTATAATAACGTGTTTTAGAATTTTAGAATTGAATTTTAGATAAAAACTTAACTGGAATATATTATATTTTATTGAACAAAAGACAAAATCTTTAATATCAGTAGTGCTATTCTGTAAAAATCTCACCGTGATAACTTAGGTGAAGTGAGCTGCCAATAGTGTCAATCCTTAGCAACTGACAGCTCACTCCACGCTCACTTCACCTAAGATAACACGGTGAGATTGTTAGAGAATAGCCTTACAGGTAAGTTCTTCGTGAGATCTAAAATAGGTGCATCTAGGTCTATTATATCCTACTTTTCAATTCAATTCATTTATTAATTTTGTGAACATAGGGTAAAAATTATACAGATGTTACAATAAATATCGGTCCATACTACGTCCTGCCAGAAGGCATTCAAAATTGTATGTGTAGATAATCAAATGTCATATTAACAAAATGAAAATAAAAATATGAAGTCAATGCACATGTCACAATTTCATGCCAGTTACTAATGTCAAAATGTCAATAAATTAAAATGTTAAATGTTAATAACAAAATGTCAATAAAAAAATGTCAATAAATTAAGACGGCACATAAACAAATAGGTATTTAGTCAGTTATCAAAACAATCTTTTGGATCTATTTCGGTACATAATGTCGTTATGCGGAAGCGATTCGTGTCGTGTACCGTGTAACTTAGTTATGTGACCGACTCGCGACGACGCCTCGTGGGGGCAAATTGCTGAAATCACAATTGTAATAGAATGTGCCTAGGGTGGGTAAAAATAGCATGTGAAAATGTCCTATTTATATCCTTAATTTCACTAAGATACTGAAAACTTTATTTTTGTCCTCTGATGTGTGCAATAGGTATTTATGATTCCTTGACATCTTATTCCAGTATTATTCTAAGTGTAAGCACTGAATACAATGTAACACTAACCAAAATAGCCGCGTTCTCAACTACATTGTCATTCAGGCGCACCTCTATAATTATGCCAAAATTATGCGTCACACTTCCACGTCGGTAATAGCCAACATTTATCTGTTTAGGACAAACGTGTGACATTGGCTCTAAATTCATAGTAGGCACTACCCTATCTATTAACCACAAGTGTATCTTGACACCTCATAAGTACTCACAAACCCCCGCAACGCTATACTCTGTGATCGTAGGCGCGCGGTGCGGCGGCGCAGGGTATACTGGCGATGTAAGTGTGTCACGTGGTCGCCGCGCGCGCAACTTTATTTGTAAAGTCGGTCAATGCCCCGAGCGTTAGATAAAAAACACACAATTTGTTTACGCGGTGTGTTACGCAAAACATCGCTGATTGTCCAAGCGTTCCGGTTCGCGATAAATATTATAAACTATTATTTAACTCATGATCTGTGAAATAATATTATTTTAGTGTTTACTCAATCTTTAATTTTCATCTATTTGATTCGTATACACAGTTCCGTTTTTAATTAAAAGATAAGAACAACTCCTTGAACGATAACAAGTAATTAAGAAATCTAGTACAAAAATCAGAACCTATATTGGGTCAAACAAAAATTAATTAGTAATATAATTTTCCTCGTAAATTCATTACCTGAACACAATCGCTCGCAAACGAGACCGGCGTCGAACCAGCGACGCTAATTAATCAAGTCGGCTAAACAGTGAAAACCTGTTGGGTAACTCGGGAAATGAAGGAAAGCTCCGCGACGAAAGTGGAAAAAGCTTAGCGAATACACACGCACCGCGCACACAGACAGATGCACGCCACAACACAGCCGCGCGAGTCTGTGTGGCACTCACACACCGCCGCGCACAGTACGAAAACGAAAGTGTCCGAGCGCCGCCGAGCGCGCCCGAAGCGAGCTCACGAAGTCAGTGGAACTCATCGTCGAAACTGGGACATCAGTCCGTAATACGACGCGAACGCCGGCGGACGCGGCGCGCGGTTGCAACATAACATATTACGCTCTATGACATAACTGAAAACTGTGGGCTTGTGATTATGGTGTTTGGTGATAATAATTAAATATGATGGCTGTGGAAGTTCGTCCGGCGAGTGCCGGCCCGGAGACACGCCGGTCGCCGGCCGCCGACCGTAGGGCGCTCAGCGCCGAGAGCGAGCCTCGCACCTTGGCTGCTAGGAAGGCTTATCCTGAGGAACCACCTTCTCCGAAACCAGAACCAGAGGAAGACGATGCCCCATTAGACTTGACTGTACGCAAAGAGATTTCTGTATGCGAGTTCGCGCGTCATTCGTTTGCGGATCCGTCAGATTACGTGAGGACTCAGATGATCCTGAGGCAATCGCAGGACTACCTGGCGTCCGGCCGTGACTCCGGCACCGAGTCGGACGACTCCGCCGAACGGCTCAGCCCCGGCGACGACGCCATCTCGGGCAAGGCTTACAAGAAGTCACTCATGAAGAGATACAGTAAGTGCTCACCATTCTTCACTAACACCGCTTCGGAAATATTTGTTATTCGTTATGTTTATACAATTTATGTAAAAGCACAAAATCCTCCGAGCCGGTACGATAAAATATAACAAGCAACAAAAATAAAAGATTGAAATGGCTTTACAAACATACAAATCACATATTAATTTAAAGACATCTGAATAAATTAAACTAGTAGATTATTTTTACTTCAATTAGCAGTTGTCATTGTTATATTTAAATTACATAATGTACACTATCATAAAAGCGAGAAATTAATGTCAAAAAAAGTTTTCCGCAAATCACTACGTCATACATGAAAGAAAGTGCTACGAGCTACGCGGTCGTAGCGGCGGCTACGGGTTGCTACGCGGCCCTTGCTACGACTCCATTTTGCATACAATTAATATTGAAATGATACGCATAGTGGAAATAGTGCTGTATGTATGTAAGTGTTTGCTGCGCCGCCCTGACCTAGCACAACATGCAGCGCGTAGGGCGGGGGAGGGGCGGCGCAATTATACAACTACGTCGCATCTATTTACAATATTATACAATAGTCTTTATTTATTATTGTATACTTTCTTTGTTTCCATTAAAGCAATAGAATTAATATGTAATAAATAAAATAATAACAGGTCTATGTTTATACATAAGTCTTTAGCCATATGGTACCTTAAGACATGCATTCTATTCACAATAGAACTGTTTCGTTTGACAAAAATTGATATGAAAGTATTTTCCAAACATCGATCCCAGAGCAACTTTAAGACAAACATGAGCTTTGGGACATTCTTCTTTTCCTCATAAAATAAACAAGGATACGTTGTTAACATTTAGACATATTCGATAGGGTACTTTCCGTGTACTTGTGTAATAATAGAATTAGCATACATTACAGTTACAAAATTAAACATTTGCTGGATTAATTTATATTTAGGTCTCTCTTTACATTGTGCATTATCCTTATAATGCCTGTGTATTTAATGTATTTCTATTTGCATAATTTTAAGCATATTAAAGACTCTTTGTGCATAGAAACCATAACACCGGCTCCTTACCGGTGTTAACAGACATCACAAGATCTTAAAACTCATATACTTTGATGAAAATGCAAATGAACACATCAAAGGCTAACCAATTCACCGATATATTTTATGCTTATCATTGCCAACCAACCTATCAATAAGACCATTTCTTCCATACAGGTCTCATCTACCAGTCTAGATCCTATTTGTTACGCGCCCGGGCCCCTGTGCCCCGGGGGCCCACCGGCCACGTTTTATCCACAACTAATAATTTCGCCAGACGTGTTTTTGTTGATCTGTTAGATAACAAAATGTCTGCCGGTCGAAATGTTACGTCTTCTCTGTCAGTTTGGGACTCTATTGTAATTTGTAGGCTAGATGTAAATCTAGCCTTCAAATTGTACTTCGTTCTTATTACCTATGTACTAAGTTACACGACTGGTCTCCCTGTAGTACTCAGTAGATTAATTAACAATAGAGTTCATTGAAAGCATCTCATCTTATTAACATTTTCAGCCTGTTAGGCAAACGGGCTTTCTTTTACTTCATGACTCTCCTTTCCAAACGCCAAAGTTTCCTAATTAAGCAAATTTTAAAAGGGTATTTGTAAACAATTTATTATACCTACATCTTAATCATCACACATTTCCTCATACAGGACATAAAAACAAGCAGTACAATCTATGATTATATGAATCATCTCCTCGGCTTTAAATTTTCCCTTCCTCCTTGGATCAGCTTGTTCAAAGGAACTGTCGCTCATTAGCAACAAAACTTCAATTCTTTCCTCTGTTCTATGTACTTTGTTGTTATTCACACCTATTTGAACGTCAATTCGCCATAGCCTGTCAAAATATGCCTATTTCTTTGTGATCTTTATGGATAATGATCTAGAAATTCACCGACGAGAAGAGTAATTATGTTTCTTGCACGTAACTGTAACTTAAATGAACTAATACGTCTTGTGACTGGTTGGTTAAAACAACGCTGTTCTTAGAACTAGTTCCAAAATACTTGATCTAAAAACGTTTTTAATTCTTATTAGGGATGTTATAACAGCACTTTGCAACAACTACGTAACTAAATTACTTACGTAACTAGGGTTGTTATTTTCGTTTCCCCGTCGGCCGGAATATATTGTAGGGTTCCGAGTTTGGACTTTAGACAACTACCTTCCAGTAGCTCGTTCTGCCCAACCCATTGTAACAAGTGTCGTGAGAATACATAGGTACACAGAATCCACACATATGAATCCGGCAGCATTCTTCTAAACAATAGCTTATTGTACCGCCGCTGTTTACTATCGCCTACAACGCGATGTTTTCAACCAAATTCTATTAAATATCGCCTGAAACTTGTAAGAAAATGTCATTCAATAACTTACATGAATGGAAGAAAACTACACTTAAAATGGAAATGACATAATTGTTTGCTGAACTGAGTGTGCAAGAATGTTCCTAAACAAAGTAGGTACCTCTGTAGGTAGTGATCCAATGATCATGATCAGCTAAAACTGTCTTGACAGTAACACGTACAATCGTGCACACTGCACTAACATGAATAAAGGTCATTGACACATCACGGAAAACACATATGTGCATACATATACCTACTGTTGTTTTATAATAATGCACATTCAATTATGCGCTAAATTTAGAGTTGCCCCCTTTAACCTGATATGGCAAATGACTTAAGCTGTTAACGTAAATAATGAAAAAATAAATTCATGTATTTTGAATATAATTAAAAATGGTTTAATATCAATATCCTCGTGCTAAATTAGTGAATAATTATCGTCAATCAAAAACTTATTGTTACCATATTTAGCTTCCGGAAAATTACATATCAGTTTATTGAACAAATTAATCAATATTAATAATCCAAATTGTAACCACAACCCGACGGGAGTTGTAACATGTTACACAATTAGTGTTCATGCTATTTTATTTCCTTTAATTAACTTCTGATATTGAATATTCATACTGTATACGCACACTTATGTTAATATACTTTGGTGTACCTAAAACTGAGCAGAGACACAAAAAAAAGGAAGTGCACAAAAACTTTAAATGAGTACTCTCTGCTAATCCTTTTATGGGATGCGCCGCAATATTACAACAACATAGCATTGCATTACATTACACTTTATTGTCATCAAAACACACGGATCGCTCGGTCATCACTCCGGTTCGCGGTAGTGCGGGTTCGATGCCCGGGCTTCCGACTATGGCGCTGCATCGCGTTACCTGGCTCTTATTACACGCGCTAAATTATTGACAATGCACATAAATACATTATGTGATCATCGTAGGTACACGGCAATATCGCTGCTTAACACAACACATGAATTTAAAAAAAAAAGAAGATATCTGAACTCTATGACACTCATTGACGACGAAGCAACGAACTAACTACTTTCGTTATTTTTTCAAGTGAACACCGTCCAATGATTAATTACTTCTGTCTACAATTTATTAGCCTAGTATTAGAAAAGACTCGCCTATCAACTTAGAAAAATAATCGTATCAAATACTGAATTTATCGTCGGCACAACACAATCAATTAATGACTGTCATACAACATATTTTCTACGTTCGCCATTTTGTATTTCCCAAGATTAACATCGTAATACGGTCGCGACCCAAATTATTAGACGTTTATAACTAGATTTAAATTTTTCGTCCCAGAATTTAAAGAGTTCGTCGCAAATGAAATAAGGAAATAGGCTGAACGGCGTTTGCCCGCAAACGCCGTGGCGAACAGATACAGATCTGTTTGAGGACGCGCGTACTCCCGAAGTCGTGAATATCTGTAGAGGCAAATGACATGACAGTGAGTCATCCGTTTTACTGATCAATTACTCCTCAAAACATGACACAGCTTCCATTGTACGACAAAATTTAAATCACTGCGAGCAACTCAATGGACAATTCTTTACAAAAATTACGATTCTCAAAAAAAAAAACGATGACCCTGCGTGGGAGCAACTTTCTCATGAATATTCAAAAAGAAAGGATGCACCAGGAAACGTAATCTGTGTACAATTTTATTAAACAGCTGCCAAATAATGTTGGTTATCAGGCCCTTATGGGTGAAATGTGTGATACCTGCCCAGGACCAGGTCGGAAGTGAAAGGTGCTTAAAAAATCTTATTTATACGCGATCGGCGACGCCGGATGCGCAGCGCATCCACCAGTAAACAATACGCAAACGTGATCGGGTTGGAAGCTAGTGGCGTTTTTATACATAATCAGCATTTTTAATGTCACATGCAATGGTTATAGGCTGCGACGTAGAAAAATATTAACTGTCTACAATTATAGAACTTACACAAACAAAACAAATTGATCTCATTCGCGAATCTCTGACGTGAGATTCCTCTTTATCGATTATTAATATTTTTCACCCAACAACACGTAAGAAGCTAGAACTTGTGTTACTGGTAGCGACACCCGGAGATCACAAAGGTCGTTGTTCTTACAAATATTTGCATAAATTACGCCTAAAAGAAACATAATTAGTATTATTGGCATAGGCAAACACGTCGACTTATCCAAATTCCTAAAGATTATCATTATTATATCATGTCCAATCAAAACACTGGCCAGCTACCTGTTCCGAGAGATTTCGAACAAAGGAAAAAAGAACAACAATTTTGAATTATGTTAATTCCTACACCAATCCGAATTATGCAAAGCAACTATCACTGGCAACACAAAATAAACTTTAAAATTATAGTCATTACGTCCACTATTAAAGACCGCGAAAACTACCTATGACGTTTCGATTTAATGTAAACAATAGAATGTCCCGAAAGGGTGAGGAAGGGTTGTTCTTTTTTTGAATAGCTTCCTGCAAACTGTGCATCTCATTCACACTATTCACAATAATGAAGTAAGAATGAGACGACGACTACCAAAATGATTTCGGCTCGCGACTGGATTTAAAAAAAATGCACTTTTAGTATTCAAATGACGTGAACGCATCCGTTTTTAGAATTTCAAAAATAAATAAACGTACCAAACCAGCGGCTATTGGTAAAATAAACTGTTTTATAACTTCCTAACCAAACAAAGCTGTTAGTTTTTTTACGTTAACGTATTAGCACTTATTTATATCAACGGCCGTCCCTTTAAGGCTGAATGGGTGCGTGTCGTCGGCAAATTAGTGCAATAAATTAACGGGCGCGTCCTGTCGTCTGTATCGATATTTTTTATCGAACATTTTTAATCTTATCTGTTATGTATTTATGCGTGCAACGCTCTTTAAATCGGGCACATCTGGGCGTGGGGCCGCGCGCGCAGTTTTTGGCCGGCCTTCAACCGCGACGCAAGGCTATTAGGTTTCACAACACATACGGACAAATAGTCTGGCGACCTGCGAGACCACTGTTGCTTCGGGGCCCCTTACTATCCCCACACGCTGATATTTTCAACCAATCATTTCGTCTTTATGGGCCCAATGCGCATAAATTTATTTTTAGAGATTTACATGTGCGCTAAAACATGTGAACCGATTACGGGCGGAGGTAAAAACTAAGTTAATAGGGTAGTAGGTATAGTAAAAAAGCTGTGGTTTCCGTAACAGTACACCGCTTACCTTATTTGCTTCATCTGTCACATAAAAAAGTTAACCCAATTTTTTTAATACACCAAAAAAGCTCCTGTACCTGCCGCCGGTAGCGGGTGTACACCCTCTCTGATAAAAAAAAACATCTTAACTGTAAATCTTTAAAGGCGCGCATTCGAATAATGAAGTGGTACTTTTTCGCGATTTTTTGCATTCCACAGTTTTTTTTTTTATTGGCAAATTTACGGCTGCGTTCGGTTTTTGCAACGGTACCGCTACGCTCTTTTGTCTATTATTGCATTGCAGATGTTTTTTTATTGAAAATAATGGCTTTGGAATTTCGACTTCCTCAAAAACGTTTTAGTAACCTTTGTTCGTCTTTCTCCTCTGTTTAAAAACATCTTAACCCTGTATTTTTAAACAAACAAATTGTTGTCAATTTCGCAAGCTTGCCAAAATTTGCCAATAATGTCTCTGTGGAAAAAACAGCTTTTGGTTGATGATTTTCGACGAACTGAAACTCGAAGATTTGAGAGATAAACACTTGTTTTTATAAATAAATCTTATCATGACTATTGCCTGTCCCCATTAGATATTTCTTGCGATTTCATCCGTAGCGAATTATTTAAAATTTAAGTATTTAGTGTTTAAATATAAGTACTGAAAAAACTGCTAATAATTCAATTTGAGGCCCGACTTCATAATTAATCATTAGATATACACAACGTACTTACCTACTACAATGCTATTAGTTAACACTAAAATAACTCTCCATATTGAACCGGGGAAGACCTGAACATAGAGTTCAACGCTCATATACACAAAACAATATATATGTAATAAACCTAACATGATATAATAATTATAATAAATGGAAATCAATTTTTTTTTACACAACGTACTTTGTACTTAACATTAGGATGGCGCAAAAAAAACTACAATAATATTCTGGTTATAAGAAGCAATGCCCAACGGTGGTTACACTCGCAGTATCTAATATTCCCAGTGGGTACCTAATCTGAAAAACCACGAGATTTGATAGTTTTGGAAATTTCATCATTAAACGTGCAAAAAACGATAGCTCGGGCTCACGTTTTCATATTCACATTTCCGTGCTAAAATAAAACAAAACAAAAAAAACTCCAAAAAAGCAGTAGGTATATTATAGCTATTATCAGCTTCTTATCAGTCGCACAAGTTGAAGGATCATCGTCATCTGTTACCACACTAGCTCGGAAGCTCAAAAGCAGCACGTTTGCACACAAGTGCTGCGACACGTGCTCAAACACGCGTTCCAGCTTATCTTGTGTAAAACTGCAATGAATATTTTAGGTATATTCAGTGGGTATATTTGGGATGGCGCCTCGCAACGCCCGCGAGAGTGTGACATGACCTATCCATAGATTACAATACATAGTGAAGGTGAACACAATAACATGCGGGAAACCCGACGGCATTTTTGTATTAAATATTTGAATACGGTCAATTTTACCACGTTTTTGCATAGACTAGCATTCCCTGCGATCTACACCATATCTGACAGAAATCACAGTTATATCATTGATTTTCCCGTTTCTAAATCGATCGCTACTTGCAATACAGAGGAGCAAACATTCCACCTCTGTCTCATTCAGGTCATCCCAACAGTACAGAGTGTAGCATAAAGTCAGACGGGAGCTGTATCTGTGATGTCACTGCGGCGCGCTTCCGGCCTGCGCCCACGCAGCCAGACACAGACACACACATTGCTCGCGCACGTGCCGACAATTACCCATCGACACCCTGTCTCGACATACAACCCAAACACTCTTTTATGACACCTAATATTCCAACTATAATTCGCTTATGTTTCTAATTCAGCTTAAGTTAAAATATTTGGTAACATCTGTGTTCAAACTACGTCTGCGTCATACAAGGAAGTCGTCAGTGTATGCCAAAATTATTATCAGTATCACATGTAAACGCTATCGCTGTTCACGTAATCATTTGAATTTTTTAATTTTATGTCTGGCAAAAAATCTCCATCTTGAGATCATTCTTGAAGATTGAAGTTGGAATTTAAAAGAAAAAATACGTAGGTAGTAATGCAATCAATGTGAGTGTTAGTAAAAGCTCACGTACTTTCCCTGCAGGTAGCAGTTATGTGAGTAGATTTTCCATCGACCCGCCGCCGCCGATTCTGCAAAATGTTGCAGAAATAGAACCTTTTAGTTCGATATTACCTTCCACCGGCACATCCGGGAACTGTTCGGTTTAACCTTGGATGTAAAGGATAGAATGGAAAGCAATAGCGTAAAAATAATAAATCTCTGATAAATTCACTGTAGTACCTTTTACAATACCTGTTTCGTGTTATGTACCTATTGTTTTCATAGACTCACAGATAGTCTTAAGTACATGTCTAAGTCTAGATATTGTCGGCAAAACATGTAGCCTTCGGGACCGTGGTTTTTTAAGCAGACGGACTTTTTGCTCGCCCCCGGCGGAGGGGTGGGCCTAATTCGAGGCTCGAGATAGACAAACTAATATAATAATGGAAACTAGGTGAAGAGAATAATTTTAGGATCTAGAGGCTTCTAGTAGGCCTTTACTTTACCGTCAGCGACGATTGGCTGACAGCTATGTATAATTAATTTAAATAATTTTAAACAGTTTTAAGAACACAACAAACAATGTACAATTTGACTTTGCTCAGTCACCTACAAATTGCAAAGCTTACCTACTCGTATATTTACAAACACAAAGCGATGCAGAATTTATATTTGCTTCATGTAAACTAAACATTTTTGTTTTGTTGTCAACTATCATAAAAAAAGCTTCTGCTAATCTCAGTACACTTATCAGAGTGAAACCGAACAGCGCTCAACTGCTTCAATATTGGCAGCTTTCCAACACACATTTTTCGCTTATTTTCATCAACACATTGCAACGTGTATTTATTTGAGTTTTCTAGTTGTTTCCAACGTCCCTTTAACGTAGCTTCTAATAGTTTGTTTATCGTATCCCTTGAGTTGGTGCGCTACCTTCACGGTACAACGAGAATTGGCGTGTTGAAAGAGAAAACAGTAGATATTCTGAACATGGCGGCTAAGGGAGCAACTTATTAACATACATTGTTTGTTGATCGTCTAGACTCGAGTTTGATTTGCAATTAATTTCAATTGAAACTTTTCATGTTAATTGATGTGGGTAGTTTACAGTTCTAGGTAAGGGTTCTGACCCAGATAATACCTTTGTTTGGATTTGGTTAGTTGTTAGTTTTCAATATTGAACGCCACTGATGATACTCAGTGAGCTAGAAAGATTAATTTTGACGTCATTATGGATATGGGCTGGGCTAGATTGGTTTCAAGCACCCTTTTAAATGGCTTAGGATATTAAAACTCCAACTCACAGGTATTAGAGTCACATGTGGCCTAATTTACGGCCAACCATATATTTCACACGTAAAGGTTCACATATTTCGTAATTATTAAAAGAAAGTTCCACAATTATAACATTCTTAACAAAACGAGACCACTTAGGCTAAAGTAGAAGTACTTATTATAATTTTAACGAGCCGTCCTTAGCCCCAATTAGTCGCAACTATTGTTTACGTATTAAACGTCGATAAAATAACGCATAATCTATAAATAATATATTATTATCGATCCGATTTATTTTCGTTCAGTATCATCACGTTGACTTACGCGTGAAATTGAGATTTTATGCGGAAAGTTTACTTTTTCAGCAAAAATGGAAAAACATATTTTTATAGGCCTATCGAACATTATAATTATGTAGATTCTGATCAGATCATGATTGCTATTCTTTGGTAAAATGCGTTGGCACTTAAACCATTTTTCCCGACTCCTAGCTAGTTGCCTTATCGTTATCACCTATGCCTCAGGTCACGGTAGTCAAAAACGTCAAAATCCCGAATATCGAGTTGTTTCAGCGACCTAGGCAAGATACCGGTATTCCCCGTGATCGCTTATCTCTATCAGATAGTGATCGCTCTGTCCGAATACTGATATTCAGTCGCGTCTGGTTACACTGAAAGTGAGTGAGGTCGACTCTCTCAACGTTGCTGTAAAAAAAAGTAGACCGTACGATGAGGTTGTCAAACCTGCAAACGTACTCGTATGAAACTTAATAATACTTTTGCAACATCCCTTAATTTGTATTTTGTAAGCAAGATACAATTCTTGTTCAATTACGGAAATATAAGGTCATTAACCTACTTCAATTTTGGATATGTACGAATGAATTTCAACAGACTATAATGTACAGATATAGTTTTAACTTAATTTGGCCAGTAACCGATAAATATCTGTAGTTACCAAATAGTCCTGTCCGTTTTTACTGGCATTCGCCGACGGATGTTACGACACGCCACTGACATTTTATTGTACAGGAAATCGAATGTTTTGGTTTTTAAAATGTTAATTATATTGATGTTTTTACGTTGGCATCATGAATTAGAAGCAAATCTTTTAAAAAGATACTTTGCATTTGATAACATGGGATGTGAACTCAAGTTTCTCAACATTATCTGCGATTAAAAAATAATTGGGTGTATGATCGTTCTCATAATAAAGTAGGCATAAGTACTAAGATTAAATTAATACATACACCTATATAATTTCTTTGCCCAACCTATTTAGCACGAATTAAGGACACCTATAGGTCATAGGTGTATACCGTATAAACAAGATAGTGTTACAGAGCAGGGCATTTCGCGCGGCCGCCGGCGTTTTTACAACACCACGCATTGCACAACGTGGCCAGTGACGCAATGCGCCTGCGCCGAACGCACACACGATGCTAACTGTACACCTTGAACGCCCACAACACAACGCCATTTCAAAATATTTTTTATATGAACCTCTCGATTGTTGTTCCGCACTCGATTTAACTTGCGATTACATTACAGTCACGAACTGTGAGCTACTGATCATGAAATCTTATGTTTGTTTCTTAAGATCAGCAGACGCAACTCTTGCGCAGCTTCGCAAAATCTTCTCGAATGGTTCATGAGAAAAATATGAAATAGTAGCACATGTATACGTAAAATTGAGATCAATATGTCTAGAATTTGGAGCAGTATATGTGGGCAAATAAAGAGCCATCGACACCTGAAAGTTAGTGTTACTATAAAACAATGAAACAGGAAGATCCTTTAGGTTCGTTTACATGTTTTTTGTTTCTTTGTGTATTGTATATCCTCAAACAGTACACATATTAGGTATACTAGGAGTGATTCACGCGACCGCCAGACATGACCGGCTTGATCTCCAGCATCTCAAGGACTTTCCGTGTCCCAACAATGATGCTACTTAGCCACCATGAAAGACGTCAAAACAATAAACACAAATTTACTGAAAAATTCAGTGTTTTGACAAAACTGTCCTGTATCACCGAAAATAATTGCAACAGAAATGGAACATACTTTGTTGTAGAAATGCTACATACTTTGTTATTGTGTCTTAATGCAGACTTTGCATAGGTCACAGTAGTGCTTAGTCATCGTTGAACCTAGGAAAGAGTTGCCTCAACACAGATAGTTAAAACGCATAATTTGTGACTCTACATTTCCTTTGCGTCACTCAAAACACAACATTTCTGACTCTAATATTCCACATTTATATAAAATCCGAGGCGGGCCAAAAACCGTATATTTCCACGAAATAAAAAAGCCAGTAGACAATCACCGCAAACATCGCGGTTACGAAACCGACAAGTGTGTCAATGTCGCGCGAGTTCCCGCGGCGCGCGCGCAGCCGCCCTGCCAGCCGCGCTGCTTCCTACCAGCAAGCTAGCGATAAGAACGAGACTAATCTTAAGTTATGTTAAATGTGTGATGATATGTATTATTCTTTTTGTTTTGTTTTAAATTAGCAAAATTTAAATAAATAAGAAAATCAAACAAAACTAAAATAATTAATAAACTCATTTCGGATATCTAATGTCCAAAATAATATCTAGAGCTATTATTAAATCCACCACCTCAATAGTTCGCTGTCCTTAACCGGAGGAAGTTCTAGAAAAGCTGTTTGTCAGATTAAAAGGCGTTTCAAGGTTACATCTCGAACACTAAAACAACAAATAGTACGGAGTACCGTGTAGTGGGTTTATTATATCAAAACAGGCAAAGGAAGCATCCGCGCGGCCGCGACAACAATGTGCTCGCGTGGATGTTTGCAGTATCTGCTGTTTGTTTGTTTGTTTGCGCGCCGGCGCGTGCGCAATGCCGGTATTTTACGGTTTCCGGAGAACCGCACACTGTATGCCAATATTTAACTTCAAAGGGGCAGGGATAGTAATATATTTCGACAGTTGACAACTTATGGCCAAAAACCTGTTGCACAGTATCGTAACACCGAAACAAGAAGAATATGGCTCTGATTGCGCAACTCGGCGCGACCTACAACTCGACTGCGCGGGCGCAAGTAAACAGGAAAACGGCCGCCGAAAAGCTGAGGCCGACACTTATACTTTTTAATTCATTCATACAGTTATTTGCATCGCTGAAAATGTACTCAAAATTAATTAAGTGGAGTTATTTTTGAACTAATAGTTCTTCAAACTTCATTGAATTCTAAGCCGGAACATATAAACTTTATTTTAAGATTGACAAACAAGAAACTCTTCACACAGAGATCCATTCATTACCTACTTCGCTTATGAGCTCCGAGAAACTCATATTTAGTAAAAGTTAAAATTATCTCGTCACTTAGAATAACATGGAACTTTTGCAGCAAGTAAGAGAGAGTTTGAGCTAAAATTAAAACACTAACTTACAGCAAAGGATAAACTTTGCCACCCACCATGTATGCTGGAGCCAGCGAAATTGAAAATACAAGCGAGTTTTCACCGCCTTGTATCCGCAAAGGTCACTGCAGCTTAAAATAACCCTACTATCAGGAACTATGATCTAAAACTGCTCTGCATTTCACGATAAAACAAACGTTCTATTTTTGAACTCAAATCTGCGTAAAAAAGTTTCGTCAGATCAGTGATTGGCTATGGTGACGTATTAGTGTGGCAACTATTTCGTATCTCGTCGAGTTGTATCCGACCGCCCACCTGTAGAGATTGGCAAATGTTTCCGGTAACTCTTTACCGGTTTTCTTGCGACGGTTTTTGTGCCGCTAATTATGTCATCGGGTCTTTACAGAACAAGATAAACCTCGCGGTAGTCTTTTTGTGTGTACTTAATCTTTGAATTGTTTAACATAGTTTTTTAAGTAGCACAATATTCTGCGGTGTTTCTGTAGAGCTAAACATTTTTCGATAATTACATACATGTGTTATTTATTTAGGCACTAATTCTGTTGAATTTTCATGTAGTTACAGAATATTGGTTTTCCGGGTTTCTCGTAAACATTAAAATGTTTTAGGTACAGGACAAAAAGGTTTTATTGGTTACTAACTGTTTACCTACTGGGTTATGAATGAAGGGCAAATGTATCGATTACAACGGTAGTTAACAAAATATTATAGGCGTTATGTCATTAGAACAAAAGCTGGCAATTATTTCAATGTAAAGTTCACAGATTGAAGGCGATTTAGGCGATATTGTTAGCTACAGCACGCCCACACGCTGCTACGTACCCCATTAATAGATCCGGTTCGAAATCATTTCCTCTAGCTTATCACGAACCGGTGATTACTTCACTACTAGATTTCCTAACCTCAAAAGTTAAAATCACATATCGTGACCCAATATTTTCACCAAAAAACAAATAATGTCGTAATATTAAAATGTTGATAATGAAGCTAATCGCATCCCTGAAAAACATTTCCATTGGCAACAAAACGTTCTATTAATACGCACACAAGCGTGGCAGCACGCACACCGCGGCGCGTGTCGTTACTATGCAGTTCTCGCCTAGACGAAGTATCTATGTGTTCGGTTTACTATCGTAGTGCGGGGCGCGGGCGCGGGGGCGCAACCGGGTCAAGGGAGCTCCGATGCACCGTTCGCGTTAAATCTCACTTTCGCGCGCTGCACCACTAAACATGGCGGACGTAGTGACGCGCGGTTTCGTTCTCGATGACACATTTTACGGTTTTCCGTTTTGTTTTCCACCCGTTCCGGCTACTTAATCAGGCCACTGAAGTGTGGTGTAACGTTTTACACGTGTGTTGTAATTGACGAAACAAACAAACTTATATCTGTAGCGACCCAATATCCTTGTCCCTATTTCTTATTTCCTACGTCGAGTATCGCGCGTAATCTCGATAGTAAGCTTATCTGCCCGTAGTGGCATCTTATCAGCGCACTACTATAATGCAATACACCGTCGGAAATGATAAACAACAGATTTCATTATTTGTTTTTAATTTGACATAATTTTGATAAAGGGCGCGTTGTAATCGAGGATACTTATATTGGAATGGAATGTTGGAACATTACGAATGGATATGGTAAATAAAGAAACTTAGTTGTGGAGAATGCATGCAAATCTGATACTAGATCCTTTACAAAGTAGGCAATCAAGATCAAGCGTTAAGTGCTACAGTTTCTACGCATTTCCTTTCCCACTTTCAAAGTAGTCGATTTGCATGAAACGAAGTATTCCGAACCGTAACTCTAACGACGCGTGAAATTTTCAATTATGAAACAGTAGCGACGCAATCAGCCAATATTCGAGTGATCGTAGTCAAAAAACAAACAAATTATAAAGGTATGTTTACATCTAAGCGCGACCGTGAATCGAATTAACGTCTGTCCGAGGCTGCACGTACTACAACCTGTTGTTTCCTCAGACAAGGTTGGCCCAAAAAAAATCTATCGCAACGTACCAGCTTTTGGGACATGACTAATGAACAATGGCTTGCGAAACGGAATCGCCTATAATATTATCTGTATTGTATCAGCTGTCGATTGATGTAAATAGGTCTACCGCAGTTGAGATAAAAATACCTTGTGAACCGTTAAAGTATAAATAGTCTTGGTTAAAAAGTTTCGACCGCAAACCGAAAAATATTTTTTACTTCCACCCAATATTGAGAGTTCATAACTTTATCAATTTACCAATAATAGGTGAACTTTTCTATATTTTTAGCAAGACAACCTATACTTTTACACAAGACTCGGTTAAATGACTCCTTAAGTCCACCTTAAAATGTCGATAGAGGAAGTAATAAAAATTTTGTTTAAGTATTATATGAACAGAATATGTTATTTAAATATCTCAGAGATAGGAACAGGTAGTGTCCCAACACTAGTGAGTGGAGCGGTGAGCGGCGCACGGCGCGGTGTGGCGGCGGTAGCGTAGGAAGCGCGGGCGCATCTCGCCCTTCGAGCCCGTCTGACCCACTTAGCAGCCGCAACACTAATAAACTGTTGTGATTATATCTCGTACGCTTACGTCTTTTCTCTGATAAGTACCGCTTTGTTTTTATACCGTAGATGACACTTTTTTGAAGGTAACCTTAATGTGGTTAAGTACAGTAAGCGCTCAAAAGTGCATGAGCACGCTAAGAGTCGTATTGCTGTGAACACGCGGTATAGCTCGTACATTTGTATGTGTAAGCAACACGATACACACACCACAGATAACGCAGTTTTGCGCTACACGAAACAACAATATATTTCCGTCGCTTTAAACATGCTAGCACACACGCACTATGCGCGTGAACTTGACCAGTTAATGGCATTGCTAAAATTCGATAATAACTTAACAAGTGCAGATAGCAGAAAGCGTTAAGCGTTGGTATGGAATTCAAACTGCCTCAGGTTCTAATCTCATAAAACACAGTGCGGTTTTTTGCAAATATTATTATTTTTGTTTTCGATAATAATATTTTTTAAATATTGCTGCTTTTTTATGTTGTTATTGCAATAAAGGTTTTAGAATAAAAAATGCGTGACATATGATAACAAAATTTAAAAAAATATGTTTATTCGTTATATTTATTTTACATAAGTTAAAAAATTGCTACAATTATTTATCATTACTTCAGCTGAATAAGATGTGAAATAGATGTCAAGAAACTTAGAAGCAGTTTGTATTATTTTGACAAATTTAAATTATGAAATATTTTAAATTTTTAATGGATTTTTTCACCATAAATATTAAGCTTTGATCATGGTCGAAGTAATTAAGTAATAAATAAGAATATTAGACTACTTAAAATGTAAAAAACTACTTACAGAATAGGTAATTTTAAGGTTAAATATTTGTTTATATTTTATTTGTATTAATTATTTTACATTTTATTTGACTTTAGTAAATATTGGTTGTTATTGAGGTTAAAGCTTAAGTATTCATTTTCTTTACGAAAAGAAGATTGAAACTAAACCTCAAATTTTAATCCTAAAATAATACTATTACTAAAATAATATTAAACAATTTCGGTATATCTGCAAGAAATACGACAAACACCCTATTGAAACGTGCTTAAAAAATTCGTTACCATAAATTCATGCAATAACGAATCTGTTGTTTATTAAGTTGGTACGGTCAATAGTTTAAGGTCAAAAACAGTTTTCTAGCTGGTCTTCAGTGATGCAAGCCTTCAGAGTGCACGGCGAACGGTTCATAATGACGTGTTTTTAATAATTCAGCAAAATATCTCGTTGGTATGAAACCATTTGTTTCATTCACCGTTTGACGTCGCTGCTACTCGATAATAAGCCCCTTCCTCATATCTCTTAACCCTCACAGTATTTCTCTAGAACAAAGAAAAACATTGTTTTTATTACACATAATACCTTATTATTTATTATTCACTAATCGAATTAAACCTCACAATTAATTTAAAACTTTAAAGGCATCTTCTGTCTCAACAATACCTCTGTTCTATCAACAATACCCTTGATTAAGATTTATGTTTAGTAAAATATGAAATATATAAATGATAACACTCACACTTAGTCCGGTTTCATTAGATATTCACTTCACTTTTACGCAGCGCAATAATATTCTCTGATCTGATCTGATCTCTTCAATATATTTTATGCCTGCTTTTTGATAATAATAACCACAACACTGCGCTAAATACTCGTCACCAATATTATCCACGAACCAAAAAAGTTCTATTAATTAAATACTCGTAACAAACTGCATCTACCCCACAGAAATCGAAATAATTTACTCAGTTTTTTGTGGTCTACCTGCTAAACTTTAATATTTATGTGAACAAGACGAATGAAACTAAAAACGAATGATGATTATTGAACTAGTCATTGGTTGCAGACAAAGTGAGTGTGTGTGTGTGTAATGTGCGTGTCTACAGTATTGTAACAACTTATAGAAGAAGGTCGTAAGTCAAACCGAAGCGTCATTCTATTGCTTTGTGAGATTGCTCATGGACTTTTGGTCGGTACTGTACCTAATTAACTTTTTTTTCATTAATTAAATTAAATTTGGGGTGAGAGCTTGATTATCCGTCACACAGGGTATCCTAGTAAGCGCCAGTCTCACAAAGGCTATATTTTATGCATTTTTGTCAAAACGCTATAATTCTTGTCTGTATGTCGTGTAACTGTAACTATGTGAACCTTTGTGATGAGAAAAAATAAAGATTATTATGGTGTCAAAATTGTACACCATAACATGGCAATTGAAAATATTTTTAACCGACTCCGAAAAGGAGGTTCTTTATTTACAGTTACAACTTAAAAGTTGTCTCAAGTTTGCACTTAAAATTATTCCAAAAAACGTCCTCTCTCTTTAAAATCTAAACAAATTCTGTGACCAAATGTGTCAATCGGAAATTACCGATGCCAATCTTTCGTGTCACATTTGGGCAACCATTTCGTCCCGCGGTCACTCCGTGAGTCACGACTTGGTTGCGTAACCACACGCATGTCGCATTCAACTTGACATAATATGTTTCAAATGACAGGACAATATCTATTGTTTACTAGTTTCATACCAAAATTGAGATGTATCGCTTTTACTGGCTGAATAGAGCTTGAGTCATCGTTGAAAAAGAAAGCATGTTATTATAGTTAACACAGCTGATTAAAATTATGAGACTCGTGGCTGACATGAAACAGGCTATTAATTAAATAATACTCCTGAAGTCGGCACTGCACCTGGAAACTCCAAATCGAAAATTATAAATGAACTATTTTAGTGTCTCAATAAAAGACATGTTTAAGAAATCTCTTAAACATTCTTTTTTTTTTCTTGTCAAAATAAAATATTCGTAAAACGAACGAAATGTCGACCGTGTTTAGATAAGCTTATCTAGACTAGAACTGACTTTTTTTCTTCGATAGATTCCATGTTATATATCGGTATAAAAATGTGTGTCCAACGGTAGCAGTCGGTTATTAAAGTTGGCAGATAAACATGTTATCAGCATTAATCGCGACAGTTTCCATTTCGCGGCGCACGACCGCCACTTTCTTACGTTTCCCGCGCGCGGGGAAAGTGCCCGCGCTTTTCCGACGCCATGTTTGAAACTCCGCTCCCTTCCACGCAACTTGACGCCGCAACTATCGCCATAAAATAAGCTTTATGGTCAATTATATAGTTTTAACGATTTGTAATTATTTTATTTGTGTTATTATAATTAGGAATTGACATAAACTTGACATTTATGGACATTCGATTTATTACGACAAGGGAAAACATTAACATATTAAAACCCAGACAAAAATTCAAAAGGCAAGTTAATTTGACGAAACAAATCCATACACACCTATGTACTATCAAAAGATCTATCATTACGAGTTGTCCCGCGTACGTGCGCAAACGCAGCCGTGATCAGAAATTGAACGCGTCGATCAAGGATCTGTAGCGCAGACGACGATACCGAAATCGATTTTATGGTAAAACAATCGATTGTAATTCGACATACAAAGGCATAATCATGTTTCACTATGTTCGTATTAGTATAATGTTACGCACTGGTTATGAAAAATGTAGAAACAAAAGAAAACGTACCTAGAATTATTCTTTTATTATTGCCTTTCGCAAATGATTTGTGCAATGAATCTGTCGTTTGCTTCTTTAGTTTCTCCTAACAAGTAGCTCAACAACCTGTGTTGTTGTAAGCGACTATTTGCAAAGCATTTTGTAAATACGGAAACATAACGTTTTTAAAATATGCCTAGACTAGTCTTAATACTCCGGTTACAAAATAGCGAATAAATTAAAATTCTTTCGTAAATAATTTTACTTCTGTAATGCGGAAACTTAACGCTAGTGACATCTGTCATCACTTGACAAGAACTAATGAAAAGAATAGCTAACTGCCGGAAAATAGTCCATTTATCTTATTTTTTGTAATAGTTTTAAGTCTAGCCCACTGTTTTCCGGGTTTAAAAAATACTTTTTTTTTTTTGAGAATGTGTAGAAATCACACACATTCCTAAGGAAAACGGGGTTGTTGATATTACAAGTTCAATATTTACAATTTACTTTGCTTTCCAAATCAGATTGATCAATAGTGAACACATTGAAGTTCAGTGAGTCATTTAAAAAACTCATTATTCACACACGCTCACAGGCCACTACACAGACAAATGGAGTAACATTCATTACATGGATTCGCGTTATCGAGAATAACTTGAGCTCTGTTAACTATGCCTTTAATAGTCCCCAGGGGTCACAATACTGGACACCGTTCGCGTTGGAAATAGCATAGCTTCCCGGATGTTACTCTGACGTCAGGCATCTCGCTAGAGATTTGCCGAAACCAATTGTCAATGACAAAGTACCCTTATTCACAAGCTCACAGAGTTTCATTTGCTTTACATTACAAATGTTGCTAGTGTACATTTTATTGACGGTAAAATGCCAGAATTATTGAATAAAACCGTTTATGAAAATTTATTGAACTTACAAATACATTACCTAAAAGGTTAACGCCGTCCATTGCATAGCCATCAAAATATACTAAACTCTGATTATAATGAATGTCTGAGGGTTCTCATTAAAGCGCATAATAATTAGAGTCGATGTCCAAAATTACTTTATCAAATCAGAGGATCTCGTGTGCATCGCAATATTTGAGGCAGTTTTCCTCAATGACTGCAGCTGCATTAGAACGGCACAAGTCATAAGCTTTGTGTATTACTTCTTCAAAAACGCTATTTCCACGAGATTACAATATGCCCCACAACAGTCGCTTCTTTTTAATCAACCACAATTAATAATAAAATAAGACCATTAACCATGTTTTATTATAAGCTCCAAGAAGTGTGTAATCCTACTACATATTATATGTATTAATTATCATGAAAACTAAGCATCAACAAGTAATATTCAAAGGAATATCTTTTAAATCCTCTAAATATTTGGGAACTGTGACTAATCTTCATACCAACACCATCATAACAAATCATGCCATATTTAACTGCAACAACCTAATCATCTCTAATCAATCATTTTGCATCAAATCGCTTAACTCTCCTGTGTTGAGTCTCATGGAATTCATTCTGGTTGACGTCATCCGAACCACGTGTATTTAATAATTATATTGTGATATTGGCCACTTCCCTGCCGGTGACCATAATAGGATCACAACTATATGACGACAACAGTTTTGTGTATGTGTGTATCAACTCATCTCGGAAACTGCTGAGCAGAATTTTATGCAACACTCTTTCGAATCGTGCAGAAAAGTATAGTTCACTTAGACTAAACTGTATGGTACATATCTTAAAAATATAAGGAAAGGTAAACGCGCCACATAGGATTACGGACAGTAGATACCCATGTATGTTTCAATGAAGTGCAAAGTCAGGTGACCAGTAACCCTTAAGCTGGCGACTGGCAGCCCGCCATTAAACCGCTCGTTACGGCCGCACCGTGGAGGCAACAGGCCACGGGAATCCGGACTGACTTACCAAGACCTATGGGCGTTACACATCTCAGAATGCGTTTTAGAAATACAGTAATCGTACTTTTTACATTCAAAATATATCGCATTGTTCCAAATAATTGGTGATTACTTCATTCAAGAATTTTGTTTATGTCTTTGTGATCTTTGGTTAGTGAGTGACAGTGGCACGTCCCGACGACGTACGGCCGTGTCAAATATTTTCGTTGATATCTGTGATTTGTCCCGCTCACGGCAGACCTGCGTGCAGCGTGCAGTCCGACACCACCGCACAACACACCAGAATTGGCTTCCACCACGTCACGACACTTGGCTCCCAACATCTGCATACAACAATTATAAATTTAGCAATTTTATTTTTAAATCGAAACACAAAGAAATGCCACTTGCACAAACACCGGGTGAAGTTTCATATATTTTTATAAAAGCGACAGGAAATAATTAAAACCGACGATTTACGTTCATTTAAGAAATATGCGCTTTGAACTTGCTCGCTCGGGACAAATTTTATGAGAGGCGCAAATTATTTTATACGTCTGTCTAATATTAAAATTATTAAAGAATGCTTAAAACAGGTTTTGTATTTCGGACGGCTTAATTATGTACCCGAGATACACTCGCCTCAAACGGCCAGGGGAAATCATTTTGAAAGAGTAAAAGAAAATCGTGTCGTATCAACCGCCAATCTTTCCGCTTTACCGTGGGGAAAACCAATTAGGAATAATTCCATGAAATATACCTGAAAAACTTCGTCCATCATGGCCAAACCTAAATAATCAAGTTTCTAGTTATAAAACTGAAGTAATTCCAACAAATTAGCTCGTCTAATTAGTAGAACCACAGCGGACGTTCCCCTATTCATAAAGAGACAACACACAAGTTCAGATTAATCCAACTGAACACTACTTTTACTTTCCTGCTGCGCTGAAATATTAACAAACTTGCATAAGTTATGCAGCGTCCTCCTGCCTGAACCCCTGCCCACCCACTGCCTGGCCTGCCTCCCTGCCTCCCTGCAGGTGAATGCACGGGGCGGGTCTCCCCTGCACCTCTATTATTCCGAGCTGGAGCTACACGCGAAATATGCTCGGTATGTTTTGCTCCGGTGCAACGTTCCCGTTAGCTCCGTCTTTTTGTAGGAAGCCCGTGTTTTTGACCCGACTCTTGCTACATGTATAATATTTTGTATTAACATTTTATGATTAAAACTACAAAGGAAGGATTGCAGCTGACTTGGTTAGAGCTTTTCTGTAAATTGTTTGGTCTTATGTTCAGTACGAAACTGAATGAAGACATGTCTGCCGGTTATTAGTCAAAGATTTAGCGAGATTCTCACCAAATCTTAGTAGTTAAGCCTTCCTTTCACAACGGCAACTATCCCATGCCTCAAAACTTAGGAGTCATGAAAACGTCATATGTGTTTCTCGGAATACATCAATACTCGTTTAAAATTAGCATTTGGGTAACATCTACAAATAGAAACCAATAATGTCGAGCTAAATACGCTCAGCATATTCTAGTGTTCACAATATATGACGCTGCAAACCCTAGATTTAATCCTAGGGTATTTCCTATTCTGGGCAAGTTTTAGGCGTCCTAGATCTAAGACACGCGGGTGGGACACAAACTGTTATTTATTGACAGAATACTCTCTGTCTGCGTTCACTCGTAGAGGAAGCCTGATCCGGACGAATTATACAGCCATTGATCACTGTACCTACTGCCTGAAAATTCAACAACATCTGCCGATGATTAAATATTAATTATTTATGTATTCAATATTGGCCGTATTAATATGTGCTATTCAATTTAGAAAATTGCCGTAGGAAATTGGAGGAAGTGGAACCTTTGTAATCAAAATCGCGGACGGTGAATAATATCATATTACTGATGAAAAAACATTATATTTTACCTATGTTCCCGTTATAAACTTCGATGGCAGCTTCACTGAACATAGCGAGTCACGTTTGAAAGAAACTCTCTATTAATGCTGTAAGCAGGAAGGGGCGATCTGAAATAAGAAGCCTGCGCTAACTTCGCAGTTTAAAATAAGACATTCTTGGCGCCCAACGGTTTCTTCTTAATGCACGTATAGAGGCTAAGCAACAAACTAATATGGCTTCACTTTGTCCTATTTCTGTTGCAAAATGCTGATTAAAAGAAGTGTATTTTTGTTTTCTTCTTAAACATGTAGTGAGTTCATCGAACCTGAAGATTGAATGGCTGGAGTATGCAGCGCCTTCCTCGGTGCTGAATAATGCAGCTTGGCGTCGGCACGTCCGGGCGTCCGTCGCCTCTATCTCCACTACACAGATCCCACCCATCCCTCTGCACTCGCTACACTACGGAATTAATTGAATTCTCACTGAAATTGTCAATGTATATTAACATGTTTATGTTCTGCTATCAATGCGGCGCTGTTTTCGAATTCTGTTTTTATTGTTATCTCGTTCGATAAGCGGCTGAAATGAATTCTGTTTTTATGTGTTTCTCTCCCGCCATTGTGTGTTCAGGAATCTTCCATGACAGTACCTATGTATTCACAATGTGTAAATCCGGTATATATTCAGAACGTCTCTCGCTCGCTAATACCGCGAGATGTTAACCCTACAAAGCCGCGCCGGCGTCTAATCCACTCAGAGCTTTGTCCCCATTCCGCTGCGGAGTCCAAGTCATTTGAAACTATTTCCAATGCATCTGTTTTGAATTTCACTAGCGATTTGATCAATCTGTTTCGTGAGGAAAACAGACCGGACTCGCTTGTGCACTATACGAATGTATGTAATGAAAGCGTTGCTTTTATTCAGTAGCAATATTACCGCAGGTAACAAAACAAAGGTGTCATATATAAGAACTTATGCATTACTAAGCAGACTGGTTTAAATTGATACAAGTAAAACTGCGACACATTACATCATTCCTTTATTAGGATTTAATATTACATCATGCCCCGACATTTACTTATGCTTAATCCTCGAATACTTAAAACCTTAAGCTGTAAAACCCCAGAGTACTGAGTTTCGTGAATGGCTGCAACATCGCCGCTGTACTTGTCATAAATCCTGGTTGCATGCGGCGCGTCGCGTGACTACCGAACTGGAACCATTTGCATTCTGCTGATAGCTGCTATCACACACCGGCTCACATGTGGCCGGGCTGTAAAGAGTTCAAATTCCGTCTAGACACTTCGACCTGAAAAACGAAAGGGAAAGCCTCCATCCGTCCCACTCTATGCGTCAAACATGCGCAGTGCTCGCTCGGGGGTAGAACGAGACAACAGGTGGGTCCGTGAATAATTTAAGGGGGTTGCGGGGGCCCAAGGTCGGCGCACGGAAGCGTCTGGCTCGGATGTAGCCAGATTATACACAATGTTATATCGATTTTGCGGTAATTTCCCTGGAACATGCGACCTCCGGCAAGTTCTCGAGTACTCTTTAATGATCTTAACTTGGGATGTAACTCGATATTAAATTATTCCCAAGTTCGGAAGAACTAGGTCGCGTAACTTCTAACTATTCATCTGATCTCTAAGTTTCACCTGTATTGTTAAAAAGTAACTCCCGAGACAATCATGAGTGTACAAACTATAAATTGTAAAACAAATGAAGTAGCTAAACGTATCAGTCCACCAGACTCGTTAAACTAAAGTAACTTGTAACTGACACGGCTAGGTTTATGTGTTATGTGAGTCACAAATCGTAGTCCGACATTTAAAGCCACATCCACACCACATAACATTTAACTAATTAAATTACTGAGAATCAAGATGCGGTATCTAATCACCGATCTGCACATAAACAGTGTTTAATTGCATTAATCAATCGATAAATGATTCCTTCTTCCGTTTCCACCGTACATAGCTACAGTAGCTCAGCACTAACATAAGCCAAATTGTACTATAGTAATAAAATATTTAACCAACACATCTTTTCGCAAAAAATCCGAAGCTCATTTCAACAAATCTCGTCTCAGGATCGTTTCTCAGAGAGCGAGCAGGCTACACGCACACTCAACATAATTCCACATACATAAGTGATGAACAGGCTTGTAACAAAGGGTTAGGCACAGACGGTACCTACGTACCTAAGTAATTCTAGAATGTTCTCCGTAACGCCCGCACCACCTCCCCGGGGTAGCGTCCAAAAGTTTTACCTGAAGAAATTTTGATAAACGAGCTTCCAACTTGTCTTTTCTAGACGTTAAATACTAAAACCCTTTAGCGTCAGACCTGTCTTCGTTTATAAAGCGAGCCCTCCGCCCTTTGAGTTAAAAATATTATAATTTTGCGTCATTATTTAAAGTTAAGGGTTGCCTGTCTGTGTTTTGTGTGAATCAGAAGTTAGCTATAGTAAAACTCGGGAACGTTCTGCTGAAATGTTGTAATAAGTAGTGATAGGTTGATCAATACGAAGCCCATCCGGATGACTCATAATACTCCGGGGAATTAACCTTCCGCTTTCTTATAAAGACTTTTTCAATTCTTCCACACAACTCGAGCCTTTTAAAACTATTTTTTCCAGTTTTGGCACTCGCTGATCGTATGCTTTGTTACCAAAAGACTGACAACTTTGCATTATTGAAAAACTTATCAGCCAGTGGTAAAACTCCTCCATTCATAGTAATACTATCATCTCTAGTTAGTTAGCCTTAGTCTAAGTGTGTGTCTATCTTGTTGCAGTGGACGGTGAGCCGGCCGGCCTACCGCTCAGTGCGCGCAGCTCGCTCAGCAGGGCGCTGCTGCTGCTGGCTCCGGGGCCCACCGCCCGGCATCATCTCTATACAGCACCTAACACAGGTAACAGCCTTACAGACTAGTTTTTGATAAATTAGTGGTCCACCGGCAGGCACGATCTCTAATGTAGCCTGGACTAGGATTGAAAATGGGGGTGATAGTGGGAACATAGTCATACTAAACATTTATAATACCGAAATACATTTGAGAACTTTTTCGTGGATGGATTTCATAAATGACACTATATTTGTAGAGAATCAAGGTAGATATTTATAAGTTATACGTTAAGTTAAAACAATGAATAACTGGTTAATTGACTTCATCAGCAGAAACAATTTGACTTTTAGTGCGAAAATGAAGAATGTGTAAAAGATGGAATTAGTCATTAAGCAGGAAAAGAAAAACGAAATCTTATCATTAAAAGCAAAGTTATATATCCTGACTAGATAACTGTTTCTAGAATGAGATTTCGTAACTACTGCAAATAACACCACACATTACCTACATTCAGCTGATATAATTTTTCCATCTTTCCATTAATATTACTACCATAAACTAAAAGCAGTCTATATAATATACAACTCTAATGCAAAGTCAACGAATTTATCAAACACGAATGACATTCTAAAAGCTAACGTTTTCGGAAAACAAAAAAGCTCGTAAATCGCAGGTAACTCGGTAATTACCAACATTTGGACTGTTACGTACATATTTCGACATTTCCTACCTCGTACATCTTATATTGGCTCACAGCGGACATTACAGACTGCTACATTAGATATTAAACATGAGCGTTTGAGCCCAAAGGTTGGAACGCAAACGACGTTACATGCCGCACAGTTTTTGCGTAGCGACACAACTTTGCAAATATTTTCCGTCATTCCAAAATGATTGACAGATAAGTACTTATTATTTAATTTATTGGTGATGATAATATTATTTGTTGAAAGTAATCTATAATCAGAATTATAAATATCAGCCATGACTATCATATTTTACATTCATTGCATAGTTTTATCTAAATTCAATTCTACAAAAAATAAGTAGTTACTTTTATAATTTTACTCTTTCTTATATACCGAAATTAATGTCGATTTTCAACTATTCTCTACCCAGTTACGTAAGTTACATATTATGTCGTGGTCTATATATTTGCGCAGATATATAAGGGACAATACTGTTGAGTCGGGAGGTAATTTCCGGAGCGGACTAGCGCCCTATCTGCCGGTATTATGTCATATGAAATTAATTTCAATTTCCCTTGCCACGTGTAATTTAATTACTAACTTATTTTATCGATACAATATCTTGAAAGGGATCATAGACATGAATAATATGGTCCCTTTGAAGACATTGTCACCCGAAATCCATGGTTCAAATTAAGAATCCAACCATAGAGTTGCACGCATAATAGACCATTGTTTATAAATGTTATGTCACATTCAAAAACATGGCTCCTTGCACTCAGTTTATCTTTTATCAGTAACGTATCGGATGATGCGACGGGTCTATAGTATCTTATCTAATCGCTACACTTGTAATCCTCTGGTGACGTATACCTAAGCTTCCTGCTATTCTCAAATTATACCTACTGTTTGTGTGAATAAATCTCGAAAACTGCTTGGGGAATTTTGATAAAACCAATTTTGTTAAATAATTTTGCACGATGATGGCATTATATTACTAATTAGAATTTATCTATGTGACATACCTATTCAGACAACCTAAAACTAGTATTTTCAATTATTCATAAATACAGGAAATACATTTGTTATATCCTGTTGACACAGGGAAGATGTCGCTTTAAAATCCAAAACGGGCGTCGTATCAAGCACGTCGCAGAATTATAAATAGAATTAACAATAATTTATTTTATTATGTGTTATGTTGAGTAACCTTATGGGGATTTATCGCCAATGCAACTTTATGGAGATTTAGCGTGGGCATTATTAAATAGATAATAATTATAGGTAACAATTTTCCACAAAACTAACGAGGAAAATGAAAAATAATCCGTTTCCTTTTTCGGATCAAATATGAAAAGGCAATTTCCTTTTACAAAAGTTCATCAATCATCATTCAAGAAACATCATTTGAATATCTAGGAATGGCGTTGTCAGTCAGTCATCTTCTTTTACACTTATGTAATGGGTTTCTTTACTAATACATAATATCAGAGCAAGTAGCATTGCCAATGACATGGTTAAAACCTCGCGAAATACATTTCAATTATTTGCTTTACATCACATATGTAGACTGTTCAAGTATTCTGTTTAAAGCGAGTTAGGTTGTCTGTTGAAAGCTGAGTCTGTAAGCCGTACAGACACGATATGTACTAGGAGTATATAAAGACTGGTAGGTATATGTTAGGCCTCCCTAATGCACGCTCCACCTGACTTCAGCGAAGCAACCACAGCTTATGTACTGAACTGACTTAATGCTTGCTATTTATAATGTTAATATCATTGAAACAAATATTATGATTTTGTATAATGTTAGGAATATGAATGAAATTATTAAAGTCAAACACACAAAGGGCTTTACGTTCTTTTTTGTAGAGATTATTCCAACTGAACATTCCAGTAGAAAAACACAGAAAGTTTCGTCAACTTGTCCGGGACATAATTTCATACAAACTCTGTTCCGTTATTTTATTCTTTTGGCAGATAGTGCCTACACGGACACTGAAACAGACCCTAAGAAAACAAATAAGTATGCAAATAACAAAAGTTTCCAAACAAAAGTAAAATATAGGTATCAAATAGTGCCAAGAGAGGCGTCATAACAAAACTTACGTTCGCCGACAGTCAGGCTGTTCCATGAAAAATTCATAAAGAACAAAGAGGAAGTGGCGGCTCGGCAATCGATAGACGCGTCAGCTGATCCGCCCGCCCAATGTCACGACCGAGCGGCGAGACGCCCGCCCTGCGCACACACGCGCCCGCACGCACACGCGCGCGCCCAGACGCGCCCGGCCCGACGCACCGACGACGCACCGAGGCCCCGACGCGTCACGCGGAAACAGACGACGTGACACTCTAGGGACTATTGCTATTTGGATGATTGTAGCCATTTAATTGAGTACGTGCTCATTTTTATGGGAATTAACGCTAACACTTAGCAATGTTTCGTGATTGTACCCGAATTATACTTGAAATCATTACGTTGTACTTGAAATCGTTACGTCTAGACAAACTTTTTATTCAGAAATTGTTAACCCTTTAATCGTCAAGTGGAGTCGCTCAGGGCACAGACGCTTTGTTAGAATTTCTCTCGTAAAAAGTCTAAGAGCAAGTTTTAATAAATAAGTTCCCAGAATTTTGTTGCTACTGCTTGATATTTACCAATGTTGACGTTTGTCCAACAAGTTTTTTAATTAACGTCTGATTGCTTCAGTCTGGGTCAAAAAATGTCTGACCCAATTAGAAAACTAACAAAGTTGTTATAGGTTTTTGCTCCGAATGAACCGGAGCAGGAATTAATTTTGTAAATTGTTTACGACTATATCCTTAAGAGCTGTAATAATCTATACCTATAATAAACTCGTCCGCAATATAATACCATATCGTATATTCATGATGTTGATATATCGTCCACACTGTTCTAACTTTTGTGTAAACAACTTTCGCTCTCTGTCAACCCCTTTTTGCGTCATTTAGCGCAGATGTCCAAGTCTCATGGGCACGTTTGACCCAAAATGTGCACTTAACCCCCCAATGCGTGCGGGTGGATTGTGCCACGAACAATAATAAATAATATTTATTGAAAGGGTTACTCAAAGGACTGTAATTACGCAACGTGCAATGTATTTGATGGATTATGTCATGATTCAGTCACTTTCTGTTGCACAATGTTTATTTTTGGGCACAAACGCAATTTTGTATGCTGCGAGCACCTCCAACGATTTGGGGAGATATGAATAATCGTTTTATTATGTGCTCAGAATTTATTCGGACGTAAGTGATATGCAATCTGCTCTGCACATTGACACATGTTCATGGACTGAATATCAGGCTAACATAATAATAATTTAGGGATAGTAAACAAAAAATCGCGATATCCTAAAATCGTTCGGCACCTTTGAAAGCTCAACCCTTACAATGCCGCCGGTGGGTCACTGAGACCCATCTACCCAAACATGCAACATCCTAACCAAACAATTGAACTCGCAGATGGTTGCACACGTTGCGCCACTCACTGTCCATATTTCCAAAATGCCGAGTTTTACGCAAAAATGGGTTACGTTGCACCTTGCACTGCGAAATCACCGCGTCATCCATCACAATAGGCGCTAATCTCGAATGCTGTCTCGTTTTCGCGTATAGCTTTATCTCTTTCATCTTTTCAATTTGCCCCGCAGCGGCTTTCCGGAGCTATTGACACTTTGAAATTAGAATGTCACGCGTGGGTGCGCGAACGCAACCCATTGTCGGTATTAGTATTGTGTGTGGACTCGATTTGCAATCGGCGAATATTGTAAGGGTTAATTATAATGGCTTGCATACGACAAAGGATGTACGCCAATTGTCGTCATCTGCACATAATATGTGCTGGGTTCATAGCACCTTGCTGGCTTAAACATTTTATGATTTCCTCTGTTTATCAACATATTAAACTAGCTAGTCTTAGTTCTTGATTTTACGTAATATAACTGATAAGGAGAGTGTATATATAATAAAGTAATCACTCTTTTCCTGAATTTAGATAATGATATCTGATACTGCGAATTTCGAATGACCAATGAGATACAATATCATTTCCGACCGGTAACTTGTTCTATGTGGCCGGTGTTTAGGTACTTGCGTACCTAAGCCCATGTAGCGTGGTGGGTAACGGGTCTAAAAGATATAACGTCATTGTGATGTTATTCTAAGCTGAATTACCATCTTAAAGGATACGTGCGACAATGGACGCTCACAAAGGGACACTAAGAGATACTCTGGAGGATCGCAAGCTTTTCTTTTTTAATAATAAGTTAGAGGACGCGTTTGATAAATATAGTTGGACGTCAACTGGAAAGTTAACTTTAGATCTTGAATTTATGTCACAGTTCCTAATTTAACCAAAATAAATATTAATTCAATAATCATAGGAAGGACCATATATGACTTTGCGTTCTCATTACGAGAAACATTTAAGTGGTCATGAGTAAACCAATTCATTATTCTGAACAATGCAGATTGAAGCATCATGTATTCATGTAACCATTGTTTTTCTAGCTGTTTAGTGTCGACGTCCATAATTCACAAAAAGTATCAGCGATAGGGAAGTTACCGCTCTCACACGTGTAACTATAGCTACACATTCGTCGTTGGCAATGATTCGTTACATAAGATATATATTTACCACACAATATTATTCATATGCAAAAAAATGGCGATGTCTAAGACAGGACTCCACGGATTATGGTCTAACGCGAGCGCGCACAAAGAAGCATGAAGAGCGGTCAGTCCATAAAGATGGCCCGATTAAGGAAGGGTCATCATTGTGATATTTTACTAATGGGACCACATTCCTTGCCGACCGGTAGACCAGATTCGGGACAATCGCGACCCCCGGTCTATAAGGCCGCGGTCATTATTTATAGTTAATTTATTATTATTTTGATACGCGAGATGAAAGGGTTGACACAATGGGCTCGTATTCCGTGTTCCATATATGGCCGTTGGTCACTCGTGTGTCCGAGCGACGTGTCAACCGGAATGGGGTGCCAAATGCTTTTTGTTTAAGCTTGGGAACTTCCACCATGCCGGAGGTGCGAACGTGCAGGCGACTGAATTCATTAAAACTACCATCGGATATACCTACACGATACGCGAATATATATTTAGATAAATTAATATGCATACCAGATTAAATATAGGTAAAATATTTTACCTGTTTTCGAGACTCAAAATAGATAAGGTATTTAATTATATAAATATTTGTAGGATATAGGTAATCAAATGAGTCTGGTGAGTTTTCCGTTTACCTTTTAAGTTTAAAATTAGATAACAAATACTTTACCGATAACAGACCGACCTACACGTGCGCCTCTAACTAACCACAATTGCGTGTTCTTTCCGTTAAATATTACAAATATTAACAAAATCGAACGCAGAAACTAGTTATAATTGTTTCATACTATTTCAAGCTATTCTCGATTTAAATGGTCGTAGTGACCGGGCCCCGCGATCGCCGCTTCCCGATTCCCATGCATTGTACCATTGAAGGGTTAACAATGCGCACAAAGGGGTGTGGACAGCGGCCGCCGTGCACCGGTCAAATGGTCACTTTATACCAGTCATAGTTTCAATGGACGAGGAAATATGAATAAACAGCTTTCTACTATTACTTGTTCGTTGATTATATTATTTAAATACCGGACAACCGTTACACGTCAAACTTTAGGGACCCGGACATGAGAAAGTTTGTCCCTTCGACTAGTCCGACTCGGTGCACAGATTAAGTTTTTTATCAACTTTTTCTATTATAGGAGAACGCTACTTGACAAGAAAGGATTCTTATAATCTCTTTCATTCACGAAAGGATACTCTGTTTACTGTTGCATCTTAAAAAGCTCGACTCAAATTGCAATGTTAAAATATTCACAAAACATGATTAATCTGAGATGCAACTCGAGTAACGGTCAAACTGACCAACTATTGTTCAGTTATAATAATGAAATTAACTAAGCTTTATTCAAAGATAATAATTACAAGAAAACATCCCAAAGGAACAAGTTGCATCGCCATAAATTACCCTTTTGTAAACCAAAACAACTTCGCATTAGAGATGCAAAAAATACGACCCTTCACCTATTGTACCCTTTAAATAGTAAAAAATCTGCATAATTGTAAGTTATCTAAACACGGCGGGTTCGCGATGATTCCACTGCTGACCATTCCCACAACAAACAGGTGAACGCAAATGCATCTGAGAAATTCGCCTCTCTAACGGTTAATCTCATAAAGTGACCGTTGGGCCTCAAAGACCCCGTGGAATTAATTGCATTTGCAGGGTTGCAGGATGCAAATATATGCAAGTCAGGTGACCGTTAGTATAATAGGATGATGTTCCTTTAGGAATGTAATTTAATAACGGTTATGCATCTCAGGAGATTCATTATACTTTATTAGATTATGCAACCTGTAGAGAGGGTTGATTGGGCGTTTGATAAGATCTTACGTCGTTATTGGTCCTTTCCACTCTTGAGAGGAATAGAGAACTATAGAAGCCAGTACCTATACTATTTCCTTCTACCTAAATCGATATTTTCCTTAATAGGCTCTGAAGGAAACCATGTAAATTTTCCTTGTTCATAAAAATTGGCTTTCCTTATCCTGTTACCGAGTAGGCTTAGATTCACAACTTGATTGATTGGTGTGTTCATTCGCAGGTTCTCTCCCCCCCTCGCCGGCTGACAGCGGAGTGTCCGACGTGGAGTCTTCCTCGTCAGGCGCCGGCTCTGCCGAGGAGCTGAAGGCTCGTTTGCAGCCCCCTCCTCCCGCGCCCTTCCACGCGCCCTTCCTGCCCTTCTACCAGCACCACCAGATCGCCAACACGCTGCAGCACCACGCCACCGCACACCCCAGACCACCAGGTACGTCCAATGCCTTACAGACCAAGTCAGTGGTTTATTTGTTTCATTTGTTATGGGTGTTCCTTTCGCCAATTATATCATTGACAGACATGCAGTACCTCCAAAGCTTCAAAAGAGTAGACTGCTACGTCTTTTGAGGGACTCTGTTACACGTTATTAAATGTAGGCAATATGTACGTTCCGGTCCTTCGATCCAACCAAATAAAAATACTACGCGTTATGGAAAAATATTTATAAATGCAGTGACATCCTCAATGACTCTCGCAGCTTCAAAAAAATGTAAAGAAGCACTTGTTATTGAAAATAGAGAATAGTGTAGTATTGTTGCGAACGAATTAACGACGTAACGCGGCTGTAGGTGACCGCTCGGTGAACGCCCCTCCCGGAAGGTCACCTTACGAGCTGCGTACGCGCTGGGAATCCGGGGGAACCGCGACCTAGTAGTTTTGGCACTTTGATAATAAATTCGCATAAACTTTCAAACATTTTATAATTTAAATGCTGTTTTGACTGTCCTTTTTTATCCAGATAAAAATGTTTTACTATTTCTGTTTTGATTAATAAACACTGGATTCAGAACGGGAAAATGCATTTTCACATAAACATCGGCTAGGTGACTTCTTGAAATAAAGTCAGAAGAAAACAACAAATGTTATCATTTCTCAGGAATACTAGTATTATATTTAGCACGAGCATACCTACAAATAAACCAGCAACTATGAGCTTCTCGGAATTATGTCGTAGGAAATTCATTGAATAACATTACCACAAGTTTGTTGACTACGTTTGTTTAGGTACGCCACCCTTGTATACCAATAATTGAGCCCTGATAGTGATAGTGTCGCGGTTACCTATCAACTCTTGCGTAAAAACCAAACGTGTTCCTGTAACATCAATATTATTAAGAATTGGAATTTTTTTCAAGAATATAATTCATAGCAATAAATACTAGTTCATTCAATGGGTGACGAACGCATGCCTTTACTTACTGCGCAGACAACATGACGAGATAATTACTTTATGTGACCATAAATAAAAATTGCAATACAGAGTGATAATAATGAGCAACGGTTGCTTTATCTGAATCGTTATCTATCACGGAGCTGACAGAGCTTCTCCAGTCTTGTGTAGTTCTGCAATGTCTTCGCCTGACAAACGACCGCACGTTATCTAAATGTATGCAGTGCACAGCTTTATCTCGCCACTTCCGGGGGCGTGCTAACTGCACCCTGGCCGGTGGCCAACTGGCCTTCTCTCCAAACTTTGAAGTGTATCGTTAAATGCACATATTATTTTTATGTGCGCCAATAATTCACTCTCGCAATTGTTTCAAATCTCAAGAAAAATACACGGAATAACTTGTGCAGCGCTCGTTTTGAGTTTAAAAAACAAAGCGATTAATTGCAGGCGCTCCGGACGATACAAACTGTCTTTAGATTTAACTACATAAATACCTGCCTCGCTGTATTTTAAAACGCTTTAAACTGCTACGTAATTAAATCACGACACAAAGACACGGGAAGTACAGTTTAGTCATAGCTATTTGTTTTTGCGGATAATGTGATGCATTATATTATCGAAGAGCCACGGCTACGGCTCATATGCCTTCGAAAAGCAACTTCCTCCTCCAATACCTACGCGGCCGTTCCGAGAAGTATGAATGTTTATAATCGATAGATGTGTAGAGATGCCGGTTTCCATGACACAAAAACGAAAGAAGCGACTGACGGACGGACGGAACCAGTTGGCATGGCGCATGGCGTTGCATCGGGCATTTATCGCGAGTTGGCGCTCCACGCCCGTCCTCAGCTATTTGACATTGCGCAAGGTCAGTGCTCCTAATATAAAGATGCAAAAAACTATTCTACCGCCAAACAGTATGCGAGACGCGTCGCCCGCGACGGTGCCCGGTGCATGCGAAGCGACCACTTTCGATTGTGTCGCATTTTAAAAATGCCTTGTAGGTATACGGCGAATTCCCGACTAGGATCCTTTGTCTTGTGAACGGATGTACCGAAACATAGCTAGGAGTATTATAATGAGCATAGGAATGACACAGTTAACCGTCGCAAGAGGCATATGTGAACGACAAGTCGAAATAACGATGCACAGGGAAATGAGCAATAAACACTTTACATTATCACGTTCTTGTAGCGACCGTGCCACTTTGAACGGAATAAAGACTATTAGCGAAAATATTCATTTATTTTATTCTATACATACATACACGTACTCTAACTAGGTTGAGTGCGATTGTATCCAATCCAGGAAAACATTTTAGAATTTAATTTCATGTAGAATACCTAGCAATAGCTCAGTTCTAGACGTACAGGATAACTAAGTTTAACTATTATTTAGAAAAACGTCACGAGCTGTTTATTTACGTATTTATTGTTGTATCGCTGCATAATGTTCATAAGGATACATTTTATGAAAAACACCAGGCAAAACCGCATAAGAAAATCCTTGTATACGTACCTAACATTGACTAATTTGTTGTTACAATAAGTCGCGATAACGAGCCATGAATGAAGTCTAGCCCAAAGAGAACACATGCGTCTAATTTTACCTTATGCAATGGATTCTGATTCACTTACCAAGAACTCATCCCGAAAATAATAAAAGAACAATATGTGTTCCTCCTGCCCGTGCAACTGAAAGGAAAATGATTTGCTATTGCGGTAGTGGTATGTGGTGTCATGCCAGAGGTAGGTGTGAGCCGTAAATCGGCCATTGCTGTAATGCGGCACACACGAAATTTCGGTGTTGCAAACGCGAATATTGGGCAAGAGCGGCGGTGCCGGCGCCATTGTCAGCCTCTGGCGAAACGAACGCGACCTTCCTACTCGGATTGGGCAGTCCAAACCTGATTGTGTGAGTATGTGGCCGCGTTCGAATTCAATCAACCAGTTTCTACAAATAATAACTCACTCAAATTAGGACCTTATTGGAATGTTGCTGTTCATAGCTTTCCTGCACAGAATGTTCAATACTCAATATCTTTATTGATTTACCATAATGTGTACTTAGGTGGTAATTATATAATTTAGATCATTATGGACCCTGTAGGGCACAGCAAAAAGGGTAAGAGAGATGTTAAGGTCTTATTGTCGATCTCACGAATTTAAATATGTCAATGGTTCCCATGAGCTCAAGCATTAAAACCGCCTGGATGCCGCCATGCCGTGGTGGACTTAGCCCAGCAGTAGAATGATACAGACTTATAGCAACAGTCACGTTAACAAATCCGCGATCCATCTCACGGCGCATAATATGTAATTTTTCTGATTTACTGAGACATCATTGAACAAACTTTCCAAGAATCCGAAAGATTCAGGTCTAACTGAAACTTTGATACAGCTAACTTAATTAAAACAAAAGAAACCTTGAATGGATGTTGCCAATTGCCAAATTGTGCTGATGTAGGTAGCACGAAACGCGATTTTCGTATGCGTGCGAATATTGAGAGTTGATTTTTGAATGCGATTTGGTTGCGCGAGTTGCGTCACATTATGCGGGCAGCGTAGCATACGCGCCGTGCAGCCGTGCAGCCGTGCTCCACTCCACGCTCGTGCAAGTATCCTTGCGCGGCCAGCGGAATGCATGTTTGAGCAAGTGATTTGGAGCTCTCCCACCAATACCAAAATGTAGCTCTAACCATCGATCTAGACCATTCAATCAAAATGAAATAACTTAAATCTGGGACGCGTCGTGCCTCGCTATCAATACACGTATCCGTTTACTGGTTGCGAGATCACGATCTATGGACAGGATATGATAATATTGTATATGTAAATACCTACTTAATACAAATCATAAAAACCCAGTTTAATCAACAGTTTATTATCTCTCTGCAGACGTTTAGTAAGTTAGTAGTAAGTAACTTACTACGTATGGTTTGCAGCGATGCCCAATCATCACATAGCGATGGCCGCAGGATCACCGTCAAATCGAACGAATCCTAATTAATGTTATGTTGGTCTTAATAGAGATGCAGTAAGAGCTATTCAAGCATTCAGTACGCGAAGTAAATATACACATGTCAATGTGACATTTGCAAACGAAATGGAAATTAAAATGATGGCGGTGTGTATTGTGCAGCGCGCTGCATCGCGATAAGCGCGCATGTGTGTGTATGTGTTTGTGTCTAACGTCGGCGCGGCGGTGTGCGCCTGCGCCGGAGTGTGCGCGAGGTGATCGTCCCGTTTCAAGGGCAGTGCAGCGCTAGCGCTCGCCTCATATTAATAGTTGGCGACTATTTTCGCCTCGCCGACCGCTGGGGGGACCGGAACGTTATTATTGACATTCGCGAACTTCCAAAATGGATTTACTACCTTACATCACACGACACGCGGTGACACACGAGGAAAGCGTCCCCGTTGCGGTTTTTACACTACTTTTATCTGCCTATTGAAATTCTAGTATTTTTCTATGATGATATTTTGATATTTTAAATTATTCGTTACTCGTGTAACGTTGTTTAGTAAAATGGGTCAGTAGAGAACTGAAATATCGCTGTTGATTCAAAGTATCAAATATATTTCGCCACCGTATAGCGTAGAGCTGTGCTGTGTGCGCTCAGTGATGGGCACGGCCAATCGATCTTTCTTTCCGATTCGCGAACCTGATAAGAACTGTTTACCTTCTTTCAGATAAGAGTTGCGTTTATTTTATTTAATCAATGCATATCGGGTGATCTTGTTAATTTATTCGATCGTCACCAATTTTTTATATAGGTATTGGTTGACGTTGACAGGCTGATTTGTTGAAGAAGCACGTCTTTAATTATTACGCCTCCATGGCCTGTCATTATCCTTTCCCCAACTGGATTCCAATTAGTTTCAATTCTCTCAGTGCTCGTTCTTGAGGCTGTTGTGTCGTCATCGAATAAATCCTGAGCAGCGAGCGACGAGACCGAATAACTCGGTTATGCGATCACGGCTACAATTACAACGCGATTGCGGTTTGAACTTATTCTAAATCCAGACCAAAACATACGTTACTTCTAAAAAGTGGTTTCTTTGTTTTTAATCGCGACGTGTAGGTACCATCGCCGTATAAGGAAGACGCGACGCACGCCATCTGTCGTACGAAAAACGGTTGCGCAACCGTCGGCGACCCACTTGCGCGCCGCGGCCGCTGCCAAACGCGCCTCGACTCCTCTACAATTACATATTTCGGTGTCGCAACAGCGCGGTCGCATCCGAGTTGAACGGCCCGCGACCTTGAGTGTTGCGCAGCGCACGCCGCACGCGCCGCCGAAAGCGAAAGGAGCCACTTACTATCCCGGAATTTACCATAACAAAACCCCCGTTAGCTCATGGTGCGTACGTGACATGCGACCTGTCGCCTGTTATGAGTTTTCAGTGTAACCACAAGTTATCGGGAGCTAGGGAAGCAGTGAATCACGCAGCAAGCGGCGGCGGTGGTGCGGCGACCGTGCGTCACCTTCGAGCGTTCCGTTTCACACGCGGCTTCCTGCGCGCGTTTCGCAACGCATCTTGCGAGCCGAGTGGCGCAACCGCCGCCATCTTCCCGCTTCCGAAATACTCAGAGTCGGTACGCGGAATAGCGGCCACACGTCTAATCGTGAACTCGGAAAATCAGTCGCGACCCAATTCTGCGCGATGGAATCTCAGCGCTCCATTTGTCCGGAAACCTCGCACGCTTCTTTTACGATAGGTATAAAAACAGAAGGGGCGCCGTGTCCAGGCGGCCTACATACTCGCTCCGATGGTTTCCTGACTGTTTAAAATTATCCGCTCGTCCCCGGCGGAGCGGCAAAAGGCTCGCCCTTCACGGACCACGGCCGCCCCCGTCAGCCCGCCACTCTAAATAGCATAACTCCATAACCGGGTCGATTATCGCGCGGCGGGTGGGTCCGTCGTCCGCTCGCGAACGACACAGCTCGCACTCGCTCTCCTTGTGTTTATGCGTCGCGAGCCTAACCGGGTCAGTGTTAGGTCGCATAGCGCTGCATAAATAGATGCGTCGCTCCCCGTTGCAGCGAGCGCGCTCCTCCGACTGGCCGATATCGAGCATTTCGCAATGTGTTTACGCGCGCCCCACATGCCCCGTGCCAAACCGACGGATTCCACGGAATAGTAGCATTGCAAAACCGTGGCTTTCATATTATAACGTCAGCGTCGTTGTCAATGCTGGACGCCGCCGCCACCGCCGCCACCGCCGCCACCGTGGGAATATGGGACGGTTAAAATTAGTCGACGGACTCTTTTCGAAACACTCTGCTTCGTAATATTATATGTAAAAGCTTACGTGATTCTGTTTTGTTATCAAACGCCATCAGGTTTCCACGTAGTCGTTACTTCGTTACATAATGGACTTCCTGATCGATAACCTGCGACAGAACAATCAAAGTTTTATCAGTTGCTGAAACGAGACTAAAATGTTAGACACGTCAACACGTGACACAGATAACGGGATGCCATAACGTTCATCTTAATTACTTGGTATCATTGCGTGCTCGCACGGAACTCAGGAGTACCAAATCGCGATGTCCTAAGCTGGGCAGGTTGACGTCAGTGGACGTCCCTGCCGGTCAATTAAATTTAACAATAGTTTCGGACTTGGACGACAATACAAATCGATAAATTAAGTGAAAAAAGTCGTTCCGGCCTGATTGGTCCCGAGTCAGGGTCGCGTTGGGCAACACGTTTGATGGAAATCAGCGGGGCCTTGACCGCCGCGTACGCCCCTCAACCCGCTTTTTATGGCCATCGTCTTGACGACAAAATGTTTATAGCACATAATTATACCAATTTCATAACAAACAGTTTGTTATGTCAAAGGGAAACGTCATTGGTTGACAGGTTTCTGACAGATTCTGTTCGCGCCTCGTGATTTGGCATGGAGCTTTCGATCGTTTGAGGAAGCCTCATGGTGTTACTAGTTGTAATGGAGATATTTCTCCAACATGGCTCCTAAAAAGTGACGTAAACTTTACAAAAATGAAATAAAAATCACACAAATTACATTCTAAGAGGATTCGCGTTATAATCTGAAGACCCAATAATCACGCTTAATAATATTCTGTAATAAGTTCTAATAACAACTTTAGTAACATCACGCTACCGAAGTATATGACCCACTGGAACAATACAAGTACATTTTAATATGCATTTAGGCCATAACCGCTGCCGGATATACCTCATAACCGGAAATCGATATTAGAGATGAACGGAAGGCAAAAATTCGCGCGCGTCACGCAACCGGCGCCGGCGCAAGTAGTTCTGTTACGGATAATAAGTTAATAGCCGCAAAGACTAATTAATAACTCTACTTATATAGGTATAGTTGTAAATAATAGATATTTATCGCTATTTATACGTGCGTTTAGTTAGTGCATCCTATTTATACTGATACAGTATTTTTTCCTTCCTACTGCTTACCGCAGCACCATTTCCCAGGTTAATACAGTAATAAATAAATAAATAAATCCGAGATTATCGTAACAAATTAACTGATTTTGGTTAAAATTCACCACACAAGTCCTTTGGTAGCCTGCCAAGTCTTGATACTTTTCTTATAAGTACTTTTTGTACACGAACTTACCATCGGCTTGAAACTTCAACCGCGTGACTTTTTCGTCATTTAGGTGTAAAAACAAACAAACAGACGCGACTAGGGTCAAAAACCACAATGTCACACCACGGTAACTTTATAGGCAACATTTTTTATCGGGCCCTCAAATTCTGGTAGGTACCTAGAGCTTCTAAAGGTCATAAGTGGCACCTTTTTTAATTCGATTAAATCATAGTCAATTTAAATGAACTTTGGTTTTTTGGTGGACAAAAGTCTAAATCAAATTAATTTTATTTCCTTGTAGGCCAAGGAAATATAATTATTAATCTCAAGGATAGCACGTAACTACCAAAAAACGTATTAAAAAAGGAATAATAAGGAAACTAAGTAAAGTCCCAATAGAAAACTGTCCTCTATAAGGAAAACGCTTAGAGCTTACAAGCCTATGCCGAGCATATGCATAGATTATAGAGCCACAGATAAAGTTTTAATGTAAACAATAAAGCTTCGGATCACGTTTATTATCCTGACAGCGCTGACCTGCACTGTATATTATGTATTGTAGTAAATAACTTATGTGTGAGTATCTCCGTACCACCGAGCAGGTATGTGTGTGCATGAGAACACATTTACATAATATTTACCAACTTTATAGTATAAGTAGTTATAAATAATATCATGTACATGACTCAGGCCCGGGAAGGAAACGGCACAAATATGATTACCTACCTATGTAAATAACTAGGTACTTACATAGAACGTAGGTATATTATACGAAAATGGCGTTTGGGGTAGTGGAAAACATCAAAGCAACAATTATTTGAATAGGTAGTTTTCCTTTCTACTAAAAACATATTTTGGCAATTAAGAGCTATGTAATTACTCGTTTCCGTCTAATTATGCTCGATATAGTTTATCAGTTAATAACTCTTTTCCGGTGGATAATACAAATACAATCTATAGCACGACTCTGTACAACAAACACAAAGAGTTGCGTTCGCTTGCAGGACTTGCAACTAGAATGATTGATCCAATATGGCGTCCTGTTGCAAGGAAGTGCAGGAATTTGCGAGACGCGTTAGAGGGCGCGGGGGCGGGGGCCGGGGGAGTGCGCGCGCGGTGCGCGGAGGGGTGACCTTCGCGCGTTGATGCAATGTCGCCGTGTCATTGACCACGCTGCGCCGCGCGCAAACAGTTGCAGCTACGCGCCCCCCGCGCGGCCCCCTCGCCGCTCCCTGTACCCCCCGGGCACGTCTATCGCCCCCTCCTCACGCCCTCCACCCCCCCCACGCCTCAGCGTGCACAGCAAACTTTTGCCGGTTTTACGATACTTATTCATTCGTTTGCATTTAGAACTTGGATATAATTTTTAAATGAAATGAGGAACAGGAAAATTTCAGTGTACGGTTTTTATTTTTTCCCGACGTCATTGTACGCAAAAAGGTTTGATTGAGATGAAACATGACAAAAAACAACAAAGGAAGGGCAGTCTCACTTAACAAAAGAAATATCCAATTTATGAATATAATTTTCTAATGTGAACCTTAAAGAAATCTTGTAAGCATGTGTCGAAAAATGAAAACGATAGTGAGCTTATCTTTCAATCAAGCTTTCACAATCTATTTAGTCGTACAATGTCAATATGATTGCTACAGAAGTACATATTTCATTACACGCATTATGATTGTTACATGTGTTTAGGAAAAACTCATTTGAAGTCAATTTATAACTCTCACTTTCGCAAATTATAACATGATTTTTAATGTTATATTTTATTAAAATGTTGTGAAAAATTTAGTCGCCTTCACACACAATATTAAAAAAAATATAAGTATAAATTGTTTAAAAATCCCAAAATCCTGCTGAGATTTAGAAGTGTCAACGTAAAACATTGTTTGGCTGCGTTCCATCTTACACAAAAACAATGATCATTAAACGCGTCAGCAGTTGACACATTCGGCGGAACGCGCCCTTACATTATATCAATATTAAAATAAAAATGTTTTCACAGTTGCATGTGTTTACGTAAGCGGGGTGCACGAACTCCAAGCCAGATCACCTTCGCCGTGTCCCAAACTATAGGTTGAGGTCGTATCGGCAATAATAGTTATCGATAGCATCGGGCGACAAACAAGATGAGCGATGACTCTTGCGCACTATTGTGGTGGCTTCACTACAACACTACACGCGGGAAAGTCGTCAAAAGTCAAAAGTACGTTGTAAAATCGTTTCTATTGTTGTACCTGGTACACTTGTTGTGTGTCATTGTAAGGGGCGCAGCGATCTCAGGGGGACGTATTAGTTATAGTGGCGACAGAAACAATAACTACTGATTAGCAATCGTTGTTCTTTCAGCAATTTTCTAACTCATCAAAGGACAATTTTAGTTCTAAGATAAGAATCCAACCAGCAGCGTCTTCCTTCCTATGAAAATGAAAAAGGAAATCGTCAAATTTTATCTTGGAAAATAGCAACACAACACATCAGGCTTAAGAATATAATATAACAAATCTGATTCGACGGACGTTGCCCTGTCCAAATTTCAATAATTAAAAAAAAAACATAGAAAATGCACTTTCCGTTTTCCCGACTTTTCCAATTTTCCCGGCAACTTTAATTTTTTTTCTTTTCGTAAGAACCTGATTCAGACTATTACGAACATTTAAAAAAAATGCCAAATCTACTGCCAAATCGACTGTTAAAAAGGTACGCAGTAGGTAGTACGCGTCAATTTTGACAGTTGTAAGTGTCAACACGTCTCAACTGACCTTACACAATATCGAGTGCATTCGTATTAGCGGCCTAAATAAACAGATAGTTGAACCGTCGCATTGTGCACTGATAACGGCATCCGCCCGCCACCGCACAAAAAATAAACTTAAACACGATAACGCTATCACCTCTCAACTTACGATTTTATTACACCTAGTGTAGTTATTCCTGTAAAATAATGTCACTGCTGAGAATAATAATGTCACGGCTCACGTTCCGCGTTTGCAGACTGTTAAACTTTTAGATTATTACTTATTATTTAATAGTGCGAAAATGGTATCAGAGCTAGTTAATGATACAGGTTTATCTTATAGATGTAATCTTACAACCTGCTCTACTGAATTCGATAATTAAGTAGATAGTTGAGGAACAGATACTTATCTGAGAATTCAAAAACAGACCGTTAATATTGCATGCAGTATTTGGAATAATCTTCCGATATTCACAGATATAATAAACAGACTTCCAGAGAATTAGCGTTGTATCTTGCTTTTTATTTTTTCTATATTATTCTAGGTCCCAAAAGTATAAACATGGAACGCTGTGGCGACGCGCGTAGGAGACAAAAATGTCACTTAGATAAGTAGGAACTTCCCATTTAGATAATGAACGACAACTGGCGTGAAACTAACGCTCACTCGTCACGATCTGCCCAAATACTGTACTAATACGGAACATTAACGTATTTTTGACTGTTTCAAACATAAATGTAATTTGAAAATATGTAAATATTATGCTGTAAAATAAAACGCTTGACAATTGAAGACATTGGAAAATCTTCAAGTTGAAATCCATTTAAAATAACGAATTGTAGAATGTTTAAAGTTGTTTGTTGCCCTCTATAAACAACTTGAATTTATACAATTGAACTCCGGCCATGGGGTCCGAGTGCTCATGGTTTGTTCAACGAAATCTCCAAATAGCTGGTTGAAACGTCCCGTGGGCTGGCCCATGGGCTGGCTTTTACCTTGGCCAGAGGCAAAGCATTGCCATATAAAGGCTCTTACAAACAGGCGCGACACAAAGGCACCGCTCGTCGCGCGACGAGCGGTGTTTGCGGGTTTGCAAGAGCCTTAACGTGGCAATGCGGCCAGTCTCTTGGGTATATTACCAGTCGACAGCGATGCGGAGGAATTTTTCGACGGCATATTTTAGTTTGTTAATAGTTTTAGTTAGATTAGGATATTATATTTTTGTTTTTATAGTTTGTTAGTTAATTTAGTATAAAAAGTTTTTCTCGTGTAGGTACCTATATATTTTTATCCTCATTAAATAAAGAACATACTTTTAAAAAAATCTATTTAGAATTCTCTACATTTCGCACACATTCGTCGAAAATCATGTGAAAATCTATTATTTTCTGATGTTTTAGAAAAAAATAAATGAAAGTACCTATGTATTTGACATTTAAATTTCATTCGTAAATAAATTGTGAATCATAATTTGAAAATCGTCGTGATCAATAGGCACGCATTTGGTACACTTTTAATTTCTTCTAGTTACTTAGAAAATGATTTGACCATGTGACATAAATAACGACAGACTGTTTAGCTCTATTGTCCTTTCGCAAAAGGTCTAAGAATGAATAAGATTAAATACATGTTATAGAAACTGTATGTCGTAATATACGGCCGCCAGTAATTTGTACAGATGTTATTTCGCAACGAATTCGCGAGAACTCAAGTGCGCATGTTCCGTGTTTATTTAACACTTTAAAATGTTCTGTCTTCCGCGTTTTGGTAATTTTATACTGTGTTATATTTTTGTACATACAGGAGTTTGATTCAATGCTAAATACCTACTAGGTACAACGTCAATCTAAACGTGAGTAGGTACAGAGAAGTGTCTTAGGTTTAAGTTTTTTTTTTTTCTATATTTCTGCACTATTATTTTATTCAATAGTTTGTGACTTTGAACCTAATAATAATCTATTGGATACACCAATAAGTGTGAATAAACAAGCATTAATAGCCTTTGATAGTACGTATTGTCGTCATTTCAGTACAGTTGGTTAAACAGGCGCGGTGTTTGAGCAGCGCAGGCGCAGACGAAGGCTGTTTCACAACCACACAACCACCATTGATAATGGGCCGAGTCCACATTAATATTCTATAAATTTATCTACATTAAATACTTTTTGCAACAGAAAATGTGGCAAGATTTACAAGCCGCCTGAAAAAAAAACAAATATTTCATTAACTCATCCTGCCTTAATCGCATACAGCCTCCTATAAACTCGATTTTTATAACTTTTTAAATGATGGCCATTAAGTTTTATCTATTTATAAGTATAATATCAAATAGCTTGATACCATCCTCATACTCACATGTAATAAAGCCAATAAAAACTCCACATGATTTAGTTATAATTATAAAGCATCCCAACATCTACTTAGAGATGGAGATGCGCTTTTTAATTATCAAGTACAATAAATTTAATTTAATTGATGTTATTTGCACAAAATACAAAAAGAGGCTGCATGCAGTTTCCTAGCCATATTTAAAAAAATAGGTATCCTCTATGACAGTTCCACAGATAAAATTGGTAATGGAATATAAATAAGGTTGTAATTAAAAGAGGTTGGACAGCTTTTAAAGAGTCGTCATCTATTTATTCGATGGTGGGTGATATCACAGATTGCAACAATTACTTTGGTTATGCAAGGAAAGTGGTCTACAGGCAAACCGGTCGGTGTGAGTTAAAATAAAATGTACAAATGACACGCCGGCCGTCCCCGCTCGGTGTGAACGACATCCACATGCAAATCATGAATTCCACGGTATATTACGATATGTGCCGGAAAATTGAGTATTTATTGTATTTAGAGGATAACGTAAATCTCCTTGAAATGCACCCGAGGAACTTATTGGGAACGTGATCGTTGACATCTGTTTGCGCAATCAGGTAACGCGTTCTGAGCGTGACAATGGAAACCTCGTGTATTTAGAAGACTGTTTACGCAGATTTTCCCGGCATGTCGTGAATTGACTATGTCATAATGTCATTCATTTTAACCGCGTTTCGATTACATGCACAGAATCTGGATCTCGGTATGAGAAATTTTGTAACATCGTAAAATTGTTCATCTTCATAGTACCTTCAGATAGCATAGTACCTTCAGAGTCAGCCACTAAAATTTCAGACATAAATCTAAAATATCGTGGTAGGTACTCTACTTTCTATACGGAACCCAGAAAGTTTCTTATTTACACTGTATGAGAGATCCTAGCGAAAAGTTCGCACAAGACTTTGAATACAATGATAAGGTGATAGATACACAGACAAACAAACAGTTATACAATGTAAAGCTTGTTGTCTTGTATCTATAGTAAACATTGTTCGGGCCTGCTCCCCTGAAATCTGCGGCCCTGGTCCACGTGACCTCAATACAAGTGTCGCCCTCTAGCCGCGTGTTATCGCCATTACGTAAGGTGCAATGTTGCCGAGCGCAGGCGCAGCGCAGCGCTGACCTTACTTAACGCAGCGCTAGTTCACCACATGCGCGCGCAGGAAAATAGAACGCGCCATCTTTGTATTTGCGCTTTAAATATAACATGCGCGAAGCTCCAGAATAGTGTTTTAGTCATGCATGAGTTTCAAGTCCACTGCAGTTTTTATGTACGAAAATAAGTACGTAGATCTACACCACCCTATCCTGTATCAATTTCTGGTATACCTATCCTGGATCAGTTATCTAATATAATTGTTTGTAAATAAATTACATAACTGACACTATCAACATTTGGCTCATGCGCAGTACAACGGAATGTCACCTTGATAATGAATGCACAAAAACTCAGTTATCGTTGAACCACCTCTCCACTTTGCCCTCATCAATCGAAACATGACAGCAGCAACCAATCACAAAGCTACGCGTACAACAACAGATAATATTCACGTGAAATTTATCAACCGGGATGAAAGTGATCCAGCTTTGTTGTTACAAGAACTTGGTTGCGCTCTATGTGCAGATGCACATACATAGCGCGTCAACGCAAAATCCCGTAGTAGACGGACAGGGACAACTAAGCGGGAGGTGGGGGATGCGCAGGCGCAGGGTGCGCCTGTGTGCGTGTGTGTGAAGGTCAGCCGGCGGCGTCATTTCCTGGTCATTGCCTGCCGCCGCCGCATCCGACGCGAGCCCGGCGCCCGCGCCGACCCGCGCTCCGTTGCACCGCGCTCGCCCGCAATCTTAGGCGCACGCACGCTTTCCGGTCGCACAGGAAAACTAGATGCATTGTCAGACACACTATGGGAGGATATGAGTCTGAAACTAACATGTCGTTGCACACAACAGCCGGCGATGCAATCCCATCACACGACTGATTACCTTATCACTTCCGCCTGAAAAACAAAGCGATAAAAACTTATTTTTTCATAATTTGTGGCCACGTTTACAGAACAGTTGCTTTGAGGAAATGTTCTCAGTTCGCTATCTTATCTTTCTAATTCTTTTTATCGCGAGCAAAAATAGCAAATTTGCAAACTGATAAATCGTCATAGGTGTTTATATATCAGCCGATTGACGTCAGCGGCATGAAACTCTATTATCCTACTGAAAGCTTTGTCGCTTCCTAAACATTAGGGAAAGAGCGTATTGAATTCTATGAAATTCGCGTTTAAAACCCTGTTCATTTGTTTAGAACTATTCGGAAAAAAGAAGGTTACAATTACTTTTCAAATTATAGCTAAGCAGGATTCATAGCAAGTAATTTTATGGCCACTCGAAGTCTCGACCACAAAGAAATAAGCCACTTTGCATCCAGTTTAGATGCACATTTGAGTCAGCTACTATCTTTTTGCCACAAATTGCGCCCTAATTAAACATAACTATCGTTTTCCACTTCCCCTCGCTGTAATGGGGAACAAAAACTCTGAAAACATACATAAGTGAGAGCAGGCGCAGGCCGGGCGCGGCGAGCGTTGCGTGTTTGTATCGCAAGAGGTTTGTGGGGTAACCCATTTATCGCGACCGCGGGATGCGCGGGCGCAACCGGTTCCCCCCTCCTCCCACCACACCCTACATCAACCTAAACGTTCGCATACTCGCATCCGGGAGCAAAACAATCCGTCTTCGTCAGACTCTTACAGCAAATAGCACCCAGTTCAGTAAGTGTAAGGTATACTTTAGAACTGGTGCTCTCTCGATAAATTTTCTTTTCACTCCGCAGGCCTGCTAACTAGCAAAGTGAAGATGACATTCTAAGACTGCACCAGGCGTACAAGCCGACGTAACCTTGATCTTGCAGCGCAACCAGTAGGATGCGTCCAGCGCATGCGCTATAAATAGAGTCGCCGGCGCATAAAATGCGGGTTTTTTACGCGGCGTCTTGTTAGCTTCCCATGCTCGCGAGGGATTTTATGAGATACGTGTTCGTGGAACGTTAAATTATAAATAACAAGTAACTATGTTACCTACCCGTGTTATTTTTACCGTTGGTAGCGTTCGTTCTACTTGCAAGTCTAATTCTAAATTCCTCAGTTCAGATGATCAGAAAACTTATTTTGATCAGTACCTACGCCTCTTATCCAATTAGGCATCTTATCTTAACTCATTGATACTGCATTCATTAATTCATTAAATGGAATGATATGTAACTAAAGCGACCGAACAAAGCTGTCAAACAAAGGAGTATTTAGTGCAACGACATTTGGTGTGCTTATCAGTCAAGATATACATAATATTAAATATACCTAATCAGCGAACTGAATTTCTACAATAACAATTATTATACTTCCGTAATCTGAACAATTAAGTAATACCCACGTACTTATTGCCTTATAAACATTGTTTTTCCTTCAAACAAATAGAATTTTTAAATATTCGTTTTCGATGTGCAGAAAATTGTAGTTATATAGTGATATTTTTTTTTTCTATGATAATTACTTATCTGTTTAAACAATTGATTAACTAATCTACATTATGAATTAGGTTGTAAAACTTGTAATTCAGTTTTGTCTGTTAGGACTATAACAATGCGCGGGCGATACCCAACCTTAGATGGACGTCCGCGCACCTGATTTAGCAACCTCTTCCCGAGCCTATAAATGTAGGTAATATAGTATAGTAAACAAAGACATTAACTTATAAGTCCAAATACATTTACATGCATTAAAACAAGCATTCCCCGAATGAAGGAAACCTAAAAAATTGCTGAATGCGCCTATCTTCTTGAACTTTCTCAAGAAAAAAATTATAGTTATGAGTCCGCCACACGTGTCAGTGCGTAGGGTCAACGACCGCTCAGATAAGCCGCGCGAAAATACATACCAGTTAGATAATATTAGAAAATGGCGAATCGCGCCAACGACAACACACACTGGCGACGATTATAAATACATACGTAAGTGTAACAAGTTTTATCTCAGTGGGCAGCTAGCTATGCTAAGTTAGTTCAAGTTCGAGAGTTCCAAGTTATAAGAATTACATTAAAATAATAAAGTTTCAATCATTGACATTTTGTCGTTTCGTTCGATACTCATTCCGTTCCACAGCATTGTACATTCAGAAGGAAAACCACAATCCTCATTCATTTACTTTTTTTGGGAATGTCAACAAAACCGCAAAAACTTCCATTTTACATTTACCTAACGCCACTTCCTCATAAAAATAAATTAACGTATAAAACGTACTTCCGTCTAATCTCTGATGTCATTAAAAATGTAATTCGACAATCCCGATGGGAGATCAACAGAATAAATGATTAAATAAAACATACATTCGTAGCTGCAAGCAAAACGCCATGTTTAGGGTCTGTCCCTATAAATTATTCCTATTAAATATGTAATGATGGCGTGACATAATTGAATCATTAAATATTGTTTATTATTATTGACCACAAACTTTGTTTTGTGGTCCGTAATACGCTGTTATCACTCTCCAGTGTTATCCCCAACTCCAGTTAGTACTTATGACCCATTTATATTGTCACTCGTGTCGCAATAACTAGGTTTCTAAAGAAAGCACACTCATCGACTGCTATGAAAAACAACAGAATGAGAATTGTAGTTAACCTTTCGTAAAAACTTCTGGAACACATAATTCGACATAATTTACGCAACCTTATTATGCGAACACTAAAATGTGCCTTACACACAATAACTACGACCATAAAATTCTTGAAAAACTATGTGATAGATAGCTCTTCACTTCCTTACCTATTTAGACTAGCGAAACCCCGGTGTTACTCAAAGCTATTTTTTAACTCCTGTATTTATAAACCGTAGAATAAAAAATGAAATATGTATTTGCTATTGTCATACCACATCCATCACACAAAAATAAAAAGGTGGCAAAGAATGAGTTCATAAGTAGAATAGAGTCAAATGCGTGGGCTAACGTAGCAGCCGTCACTAACATGTGTACATTCGTTAAAAAACACGGCTATTAAACAAAGATAACCATAGATATCAGAATAAAGCTATTACCAAGACGCACAGACAGACGGCAATGCTTTATGTAGTGTTAACTAAATCATTTCCCGTGAATTGGGCTAATCTCAGCCAAACAACTGTTTTATTGAGCCGGCCAGATGAAATTTATAGCCCATGGTTTGAAGTTTTTAGATCGAACTCACGCGCCGGTCGGTGAAAAAAATATCTCTATTTTGTTTCTTAGGAATCATTGACTTTAATGTTATGCCAGAGTAAAGGAAAGCGAATGAACTGTTTACTAGTTGTATTGCCAAAGCAACACAAACCACTTTATTAGCTTTCAACCATTGAAAGTTCAGTTAAGTTTAGCATTGGAACCTTCAAATTGTTCAATATCGTAGACATTACTTATTTCTGCTCTACCTGCACACTGTACGCAAGTGCATTTGATTCCTCGAGAACATTAAGCTTCTGCTTATTTTTCCGAGGAGGAAAACGTAGCGGCGAGTGGGCCGGTCAGGCATTCGGGTCAAGGCGCCGCTGCCGCTTGACGCAATCGCGACACTATCAGTGCTGTGCTATCGTCAACTAACGCGCTCGCATTGTTTGACGCGGCACCAGCTGCGAAGACATGGAAAACAACAAGTTTCAACAAAATTGTTATATTTCATAGACGCATGAGTTAGCTTGGTTGGAAGTAGTAGGACACCCATGATTATTATGTGAGTTTTCCTTCACTCATAATCCATAAGCTTCAATATAGAACTTAATGAGTACCATTTTAATAATACAGTACTTACCTACATATCTGATATAATAAAAAGTGGACCAAAACACGTCCATAAATCATCGTAATGTATAAAAATAATTGAATTTGATAACAATAAACGTCATCCGCATCCTTTCGATCCGACCATTTTATTATTATCAACTGTTGCTACACCCCTATTGATACCGTGTCACCATTGTAACTATTGGATTTCATTGCTCATAGGAAATTCATTATTTAATAAATACACATTTATAAAATAAATACATTATTCGACTGTGTAGTCGAATAATGTATTTATTTTATAAATGTTTCATAATTGCTGTAATAAAATAATGAATTTTCAAGGAATTGTTGACCACAATTTCATTAGGTATTATGAAAGTGTTTTCATAATACCTAATGAAATTGTGGTCAATAATTCCTTGATTTACGACCACAGTCTTTATTGGTAAATGGCCTTTGTTTGACCAAGAAACAGGACGTTCCTTAAACCTAGATATCAACCCTGAACTCAGTCTATAAAATGAAAACAATATAAAATATTGTTGTCAAAATACTAGAGTCAGTTTAGACAACAGAGTGCCCTAATCGCATGAGAGTGGAGCCGCCTTCTAGTCTCACTATTGTGTAGCCAGTTAAGTTGTAACAAAATGTTGCCTAAACATTAAATTAGTTAAATATTTACTCGTCTAATACAAGTAGATCATTTAGGTGAGATTTAAATACATGTACAGCTAAATATTATGACTTTGAAATTTCAGAGGAGGTTTTCCACTTTCCCAATCACAAAATAATGTGAAACGTGTTTAAGTTTATGACTCTATTGAATTATTAATCATCCGAGGTCCCTGCTGTCTTAATAAATTATAATTTGTATGATTTCCCATGTTTAAGTAACAAAATAATGCGTGAGCTTGCAATGTAACCGTGTATTTCTCTTGGTTGCAGTGGGCGGCGTGAGCGAGCGCGACGCGTACGGGTACGGGTACGGCGGCGGCGGCGGCGGCGCGCACCACTTCGCCGCCCCGGCGCCGCCGCCCCTCCCGCACGACGAGCTGCCCTACTCGGTTTTCGACTTCGGCGACTACCAGCGGCATCACCACCACAACAAGCTCAAGCCCAAGAAGAGGCCGCGCACCGACGCGCCTCCCACGCCCGGCGTCAAGCGCAAGAGCCGCGAGGGCTCCACCACGTACCTCTGGGAGTTCCTGCTCAAGCTGCTGCAGGATCGCGAGTACTGCCCGCGCTTCATTAAGTGGACTAACCGCGAGAAGGGCGTGTTCAAGCTGGTGGACTCGAAGGCGGTGTCGCGACTGTGGGGCCTGCACAAGAACAAGCCCGACATGAACTACGAGACCATGGGGCGCGCGCTTCGCTACTACTACCAGCGCGGCATCCTCGCCAAGGTGGACGGCCAGCGCCTCGTGTACCAGTTCGTGGATGTGCCCAAGGACATCGTCGAGATCGACTGCTCGCTGGCGTAGGCCGCACGAATCTCGAATGAACCACGCGTGACGAGTGACGTGGTGACGTGGTGATGACATGTGACGTGGTGACGTGGTGATGACGTGGTGATGACGTGGTGACGCGACGTGGACGCAGTGCCGGACGGACACTATCTCGCATACGTAACACGGTGTAGAGGACGCGTATTCATTTCGCTCTTACATTACTAGTTTTTTCACTAATAGTTACAATTCGTCTATTTTTCAAATCATCATGCATTACGTTTTTCAGATCGCTTCTATATAATGTTATTAATATAAATATTACTCTCAAATCGAACTAATATTAACTTATCATTGAATTTAATATTTATACAAAAATAGGAGAGACGAAATTGATTGCTCAAATGTTTATATAGGTACCTATTTTTAGGGTATTTCAGAAGAGGAACACTAAATTTGCTAGATGTTATATGGGGACGGAGTGATTTTTGTATAATGTTGAAACGAATTTTTAAATGTTTGTAAATGAAATTTCTATATATTGCATGTTTAATGTCGATTATACATTTCCTCGGTCGACTACGAAATCAGAACTTCCTACCTCAGAACTACGCAAAAGTAACAAATGATTCATATGAATATACAATTTACATTGTTCGAAACAGTTTACAATACGCAATAAGAATATATATTTAGTCTAAATAAGAGTTTATTAAAAAGAAATATTTACGTAAAATGTTTATATAACAAAAATATCTTATAGTAATATCCTCAGATGAAATATATTCACTTCTTGGTGCTTTTTATGGCCATCTCATATTTACACCTTGTTACAAACGAAGCAACCTCACTGCTGTTGATTTATGTATATTATATGAACATTTAGTAATTGTCTATTATCTAGCTGTAATCTGTTTCTTGAGAGCGTGCTCCGGCGGCGGCGGCGGCCTGAGCTGGCGCTCGGCGCTGGACCAGAGGGTGGCCCGCTGTCACGCGGACCACTCTCGGAACACGCTCCTGTCATCGCATAGTCTATCTCAATTGTTTTACTCTTCGAAACCGAATTTGGAAATGATATTAAATTGCAAACATTCGTTTAAATAAAATGTTTTGACGTAATACTACTACGCATGTACTGATAAACCTACTGCCAACTTTCTGATAGAAAAACTGACATAATGAATAGTTAAGAAATGATTTTTGTGCGTTAATTGTGTTAATTATAAATATATGTTTACTATAAGTGAGCTGTTTAAGTGGACATGTTCTAGTTTATTTTGTTTATTTAAAAATTATATTAAGCATGTTGCAAGGGGGTTGCGCGCACCTGATCACGACTAGAACTACATATCAGAAAGAGACAATTATTTACTGTGTATGAATATACATCCTGTTTTCTCAGCATATCAGGCCGCTTGTATATAATTTCTTAAGTTGAACAACGTGCAACCTCCAATTTTTTGTTACCTGAATAAATATTATTAAATAATTAATTACGATTTGTGGTCCAATGTTAATGAATCATAATACTTTTAACTAGATAGTTGTAAAAGAAAGATCGATTAAGGTGTAGCCTAGTTCACTTCGACATATACACAGAGATAATTGATATTTCATTCAATGCAAAGACAAAACGATCCTTCTATGTATACAATAAAGTTTGTTTATAATAGTAAATGTACGTAAGCGGAGGAATTGTTAGTTGGCGTCGTGTCAAATATAATAATTGTCGTCCACACGTGCGCTCCGGACATGCTTTTGTTTTGAAATCTAGTTACACAATATTTTTATATTCAAAGTGAACGAGTTTAGATGTTAGCGTGTAAGTGTCTCATGGTAGTGTAGTGTGTCACGGAGGGCGCGTGTGGTCGTGAACGGTAAGGGTCAGAGGAGCCTTAGAGGAGGAGATAGGAGTAGTGAGGGCGGGGACAATGGGTGCTATGAAGAGGGACCGATGGCGGCAGCACGCTCGGGTTACACTCGCACACAATACAATAATATATTAGACCAGTCCAACCGATATACAGGTGTTAAACTAAATATTAATAAACCAGTGCGTTAGGTGACTTTTATATAGGTGAAAGATCTCAGTATCCAAACTTCTTCGAACAAAACCAGTGGCCGTTTCATGTGATTAAAATTAATATATATTTTAAAAACAAAATTGTGGAATTTTAATCGTATTTTTATATAGCTAGATGGAATTCTCAGTAATTTTCTGTTCGGCACTACTTCTTATGCTTTTGTAAATATAACTATAGGGTTTAATTTATTTATTTTTGTCTGTCACGCGGGCGACGCCCACAGGCGTCGACGAAGGCATTAAATTCTTTTCCTTTTTAGGGAATTACGTTCTGTAGGTTACAAATTTTATTGTAAAATATCTTTATTAATAAATTAGTAGGTAATGAATGGACCATGGGATGGAAGGCGAACGCTCTCAGAATTTATAATTCGGCTAGTGTGTGTCCTAATCGACAATGTGAGATACTAGTTACCGGTTAGTAGGCAAAATGTTTGAGCAAGCATTTAAAAAAATGCTCGGAGAGTTTAAATAATTTTAGTCGAATTGATGTTGTTGAATAAAAAATCAAAGTTTCTAATTACTAATGTACTTAAATTTTCAATGTAAATTTTAAAGGCACCTCGAAAAAAAAATATTATTAATGAAATTATTTTAAATTGAGCCTAGTCTTTAGTATCATAATTTGATTTTAAATTATAATAATGGACGCCAGATTGGTACGAGGCGTCCTCGTGTAGTGGTCTATTTAACGTGGCCGCAAATGTTTTGCACGTCAAAATTATTGTAAATACAAATATAATATTATGATAATAATCCAAACGCACACCCTCACGACCCATGAACGAATAGTTATTGGCGTCGCTAGATAGGTGAAATATGAGAATATTTTGCAAGGAAGCAATGAGAAGGTTAGTGAATTGTGATAGAGGGAGAGGGCGCTGCGCTCGCTCGTCGGCGGCAGACAGCATTCATATTTTATCGTTAATTACTATTTCAATGTACGTATTCCTGTTCGTCGATAAATTAATGTCCAATATTCGAATACGTAATTCATTCCGGATGAGAGTGGTGTGTTACGTTTGTGTCGACAACGAGTTCGTTAGATGAATGTAAACTTTAATTTCAGCTACTCGCTCATAGATGGCGCTGTCGTTTCGCTTTGATCAAACTTTTAACAAAATTTCGTCATTATTCTGAGAGTTGCGTGCGATACAGTGATTTTGCGTTATACTTGCTTTTAGTTGTATGTATGCAGTTAAAGTCCGATATTTTAATTGTAATTTTAGTTCTTTAATTTTACAAAATACTGTATTTTCTGCCCCCTAGTTAAGTTATTTTTCTATGTATAGTTAGTTATAAGTGTAAATGAATTAGCACATAAATTTGATGCATGATGATAATGTTAATAAAATATCCACAATAAAATCCAAACTTGTTTGTTATTATATCCTCGATAGGAGTAGATCCTCGTCGCTAAAGTCTCGGACTTCATCAGTTCTCAAAGTTATTATGGAAGAAGAGTAAGAATACATTTATTGGTACTAATAAACTAAAAGAAAACATTGGTTTGAAAAAGGGGAAAACGGTATCAATAAAACAGTTGAAATGAATTAAGCAAAGCAGCTGGATAAGAGTAACCTAACCTATGATCTAGTAAGTGGAGTGTGATAAGAGAAACCTATTATATGTCCAACAGTGGACTGTTGTAGGCTGGTTGTGTAAGTAAAACAAAATTTTGGAATCTCAACAACCCGAAAATGCCACCACTGTTAGTACAGTCCCCAAGTAAAGATAAAACTAGAGTTTTTTTTTTTTACTAGGGCAACTCGCTGTTTTTACCAATGGTCATGAACTTTCCTGTGGGTGCCTTATTAAGCTACTACACTTAAAGCCTCCAGCCAGGGGCAAAAACTATTCTAAATTAAAATAAAGCGAATGCTTGCTAAGGCACCCGCTGTGGGATACGAACCTCGGCTTAGGGCATCGCTGACTTTAAAACTGGAGTGTTTAACTCCAGTTTTTAAATCAAAACACACAAAATCAAAATAATACAAAAACGAAAAGGTACCTGTTCTTAATGTAACTACCTGAATACCAAAAACCCTATGGGTGATTAGATTACCTAGGAAAATGGGACGCACCGACTAAGTAGGTGGGAGTTGGGACGTTATGGGAGAGGCCTAAGTCCTGCTGTGAACTTCTATGGGGTGATGGTGATCATGTATGATAAATGGCGGATGTAAAAGAAATTTAAGCAAATTGAGCCCAGTTATACCATAAGGAACTAACCCGCATTATTTTTGCATATTTTCCGAAGTAATCCTAATGATTTTTTGATATGTAATGTAATGTTATGTCTCTAAGCAAAAGGTTTTGAATGTACAGACGCCAGCACATCAAGCTACCCGAAACTGTCAAATTTCCTCAATCAACTTTGAACCTTATACCTCAGCAATAAAGTTGAAAATCTATTAACAATAATCTAAGATGCCCAAAATATCGAAGTCTCAGTGTCATCGATAATATCTATCTACAGATGGTGAAAGTGGCCCCCCTCTTCAAGTCTGCTTACCCTGCGTTCCGTGCTCTGTCTCCATAAAGAATTAACAAGCGAAGCAGATAAAGTAAACCCAGGTACAAGTCACACCCAATATTTTTTTTTCGTTCGCTACGTCTGCCTAAGGTTACACCCTCAGAAGAGATCAACATAATACTCTAGTATCACATGATTCCTGTAGATATCATATATGGGCAGACGTCGCGACACACGGATATGTAACATAAATAAATTAATTTTGAATATGGGGGTCACTTTGGGAGGCAAATAAGAAAATTTTAAAAAAGTACTTCAAATGCAACGCAGACTGTTTGAACCCAGGACGTAAGACTGTTTCATCGTCGCCGAACATAAAACGGTCTTAGTAAACAGTTCGTCGTCGCAACGCCCACCTCTAGTTTTCATCCCCAGGCACGTGTGGTTTGCTTGTGAGATCATGAATTATAAAAAAATTTGCCTCTGGTAACACCAAAACCATAAACAATCTATCTGACGTGACGTGTTGTTGTCATGTCAGTTGATTTGACGTGTATGCACAGCTGTCACCTCAAATTTTGTTTTCCAATTTCCCGATAATGAGAAGGAAAAAGTAATTAGTGTTATGTGAAAATCTTACTAAAACGTACATTTGTTTATATGTTAACGTGAGAGACAATTATAATATATCAAAATGGTTCTTATGACTATGATCGCAAGGGTCGTAGACGGCCTGCCTTTGGCCGCTACTATGCAAGAAGATGAGCAGGTAACAAATTTTTACTGTTTATATTACCAATAAAACATATTACTTTCCACGTGTAACATGTAACACACCTTTATATTTATTTATGTATTAGTTTGATTGGTTCATGTAATGCCGTGTTTTTGGTTCACGTATGTTTTCACGTTCCAACGAGTTTTCCGACATGATTTTGTTTAATTTGTCCTCATTATTATTTTTATTTTAAAATTTAATTTGCTGTGGTGGTTCGCAGAGCGGCTGCAATGTTCTGGAGTACCAAAATCAGGCTAAAATGCTGTTTAGAAAACTAGGCCCGCAGTCACCGACCCGTTGCTCCATCGAAACGGGGCCCTATCTCTTCCAGTGAGTCCTACCGCTTGTTATATTTTTGTTGGTCCTTAATTTAACCGCTTTTTTTCTGTCATCAATTTTTTGTTGTCATTCTGATGTAATATTTTATTTTATTTATGCAATCTAATTTTATTACTTTGCTTTACACACATTATGTGTTTCTAGTAATATAAACATGTTGTTTTTAGGCTTTTCTATAGTAGTAAGTAAACAAAACCAAATAGACTTACAAGTAGTCATTAAGTATCAAGATTAAAAGGTAAACGAAATAAGGTTGGAACCAATTTGTAACAGTTTAGTAATTAAAAGAATTTAAAACTTTACAGTTACCTAATTGAACACGAGATCTGCTACTTAGTGTTGTGTGAGCGCAACTACAGCAAGAGACTTGCCTTCAGCTATCTAGAAGAGATCGCTCAGGAGTTCTACCAGCAATACGGGAAGCGGGTATGTACAGACACTATCACATTTATACATACTTTAACCAAACTTACCAACAACTTATAAATCAAGTGATACAAAATCAAATATTAATAAAAACAGTATAAAACATTATTTTTTGTAAATGGTTAATGAGTAAATAACAAAATAATCTACTTCACATAGAGCTATGATCCAGCAGTTATGTGTGCCACAAGAAGCAATAACAATACTTATTTGAGGAAGTCAAAGTTTAAATTCCTCAAACTTTAAAGATTGCCCAAATACCCACCAAACTGCAGACATGCTCTGATAACATTATGTAAAAATGTTGGCAGTCAACCATATTGAAGTGCTGTGCAATTACTGTAACTGTTAATCTGTTTGTGTAAATCAAATTCTGCTATACTTACATCATTCATTCATATATATTTCATCTTCATTTAAACATCTTTGATTAATTTCTGTAGATGGTTGACTGTTGGATATTTTTTTCTAAATTAATCGGAGAGCTGCCGCTGTCTCAGTCAATGTTGATATCTTTACAATTTACTATCATTGGATGCCTTGAAGCTACAAGACAGCATGCAGAACACTCTCATTGAAATGCATCAATATTGCCAATCATTCACCAGTATTGTAACTAATTTTATAACATTGCAGGTGAACACAGTCACCCGGCCATACACATTCATCGAGTTCGACACGTGGATGCAGCGCGCGCGGCGACAGTACGCGGAGGGCGGCGCACGCGCTAGACGCGCCGGCGCCGCTGCGCAGCTCGGCGGCCAGCTCGGCGATGTGCAGCGCATCATGATGCAGAACATCGACGATGTGCTGCAGAGAGGAGCTATACTCTCTGGTGAGACTGAAGCACATTTCTGTAAACAGTGCTTCTGAAATGCAGCTTAAAATAGGTTCTCTAGGGACAAAACAAAAATATATTTTGATATCTCTTTAAAATGCAGTGTGCACTGCACTAGATGAGAGCATAAGAAACTACTCTTGTAATGTCTAAAGCTATACCTTCTCAAATACACTGATGTATAAAACTCAGCCCTAACCAGATATTTCCTGCTGTATTAAGACAAGGCGAGGCGTGTTTTAATACCGTAACGTTTAATGAGTCATCACACGGCTGACGGCAGTGATACGATATTACGACGAAAAACTATACGTCATGCAATATGCAAATCATGATTAAACAACAACCTGTTATCACTATTTATATCCATAGTTAATACATTCAGCAAAACAAGCACTTACTTCTTATTTCGTTTCAGAACTGGACACCAAAACCCAGAACCTGTCAATGATGTCTTCGAAGTACAAGAAGGACGCGACATACTTGAACACCAAGTCCATGCTCGTCAAGGTGACGGCGGGCGCTGTCATACTTCTTGTGTTCGTGCTATACTTCTGGGTGCTTTAGTTCCTTTACTGCTAAAACTATGATACAGTAGTATCATGACTGGAACTGCAATATCATTGGATGCTGAGTTGAGAATGTCTTGTTCATCGAAATTTTGATTGGGTAGTTTGGTAAAATGTTATTTATATTATTAATTGTCTTTTGATTTAATAAATAGATCCTTATAAAGCTCTAAACCAACACTACCCAAAACTAGAAGTGTTTGGCAATATTTTTCTTTTAGAATATCACAATGCCAAGACACAAAAATATTTTCAATCCGAGAGCATCATGTGATATTGCAGACTTACGCAGAAGTTCCCCCAATAATGTGACAGCTATGCTGTTATAGTTAAATTGCCTTCTAAAACTATAATAGTACACATTTGGGATATTCAATAAATTGTCATAGCAAGACTTAATATTTTCTATGTGATTACTCTGGACAGTTTTGTAACTAGACATAGCAATGAAATGATAGAAATAAGAGCTATTAGCTGATTTACTCAATTATATGATTTATTCTTGCTGCAATCATATTTTAAGTTTTTCTAATTTCTTCAATATGTTTGACAAACCACCATTCTTCCAAATATACTGATTTATAAATCCAATTATGCTAATATGCTCAACATAATTATTATATTTACGAGTTGCTTCATAAAACCCTTGAAAATTACATAGTAAAATGACTAAACACGAAAAAAGCATTCCAAGCAATGTATATTTTGCAATAAAATTTACCAAAAATATTTTTATTTTTTTATATATAACTGGTTTGTTGTGTTTAGTGATGTATTTGGTCTAATAATTCTCAAATATCTTGAAAGCAAATGAATTAAACTCCAGAAGCAAAATTATCTAGCCCATCATTATTATTTTTATGTAAAAAGTGCAGTGATTGCTTGGTGATGGAATGTTGTAAATTTTATCACATATTGTTATTTAATGTATTTATTTAAGAATTAATAAATATGCATTCTTTATAGATGTGTTTATTTTTCTAGTTAGTTAATAATGACATATTTTTGGTTACTATAAAGTCCTTAGTTTAAATCTTCCACATTTCAACATGGGACAAAATAACAATTACTTTAAAAGATCATGCTTAATCACTGGGGATCTTCATGTAATTCATGTTCAGGAATATTTCTGGCCAAGTGTACGTTAGTGATTCCACTCAGAGCATTCTTTACTCGAATGGCAGTTGACACATTCAACACCTGGCAATCAAAACAAAATGTTAAGGACTCATAAAATTTATAAGATTATTTTCCCGTAACTTAGATTCTGGTCTCTCTGGACTTAGGTCTAGTGGTGCAAGCAACTGCTGAGCATGACAAAAAAATAATTTTTCAAAAGCAGCCTTTTTTTTGGTTGGGAAATTATCAAATAACTTCGCCCGCACTGGGCAGAGTGGAAGGCAGTATCAGACTCTTACTGACTAAATCCCACCTGTGTTCCTTCAGTTGCCTGTATGTTGCCAGGGGCCATGCTACCCCTGTCGGACTTTCCCGCGACCCTGGCAACTCTCAAAAGCAGCCTGGAGTCTGGATTTATAGCAATAGGCTCTCCCTGTAATTTAAACCTAACTACCAAAATGTGAGTACTATACGTACCATCGAAGAAACCTATAACTAAGCAATTTGGAAACAAAATCCCATGCACACAACCCAATTTTTTCGTAGGTAACCGTTACATAGTGGCCGAGTGCTGCAAGCAGAAATAGTCCTTACGGTGTATAGGTATGGGTTTCTTCGATGGTACATCTCTGCATAACCCTTCAGGGAAAACAGGCGTGAAGACAATCTATCATTCATTCAAGCTTTTAATAAACTAATAAATAGATTATGAGATTACCTGTAATATTTTAGCAAATATAACTGGTCTGTTCTTCCACTGCAGAGTGCCAAACACTTGCACTGGATATGGGATCACTGTGGAATGCGGAGGTGACTTTAAGTAGACTACCGATACTTGTACCAGTGACTCAGAGTGCTTGTCAGTCTCGTTTAGCTGGAAACAAAACATGAAAGTTATGATCATACATATTTCGGAACAATTATCCAACTTGGAAAAATTAATCAAGAATATCTTACATCTGACAAATAGAATCGGCCGTTTAAACTTTGTAGAATTCCAACAGTCCTGCATTTCATAATTTCATCGCTAAAAATGTTACATTTATCAGCTATTTCTTTCAAGTCTGAGTATATATAAAAGTCATGCTGAAAAAATATATGTTTTTTTTTATGAATTCATAGAATCAATAATAATTAGCTAAGTAAATATAGACCTGACGAATGAACTTACATGAGGTGTATCAACACAAAATGGAATCTCACAATAGAAATTACTTTTTAAGTAAGCCATTAAATAATTCTGGTTATATTTACATAGTAACAATCAATAACGAAACGAAAATGAAAATATTTTTTGAAAGGATCTGCTCTCGATTGTTGGTGATTGAAGATAAACATCTATACACACAGAGCATGTAAACAGATTTACCGCTTTTTTTACTGTCACAAAAGTTAGGAACAGAATGAACAGAGTGCTAATCACAGAACTTAGTGAGATTCATTGTAATGCGTTAGAGCGGTTTCGCACTACGTCCGACCCACAGACATATCTTTATACGTCTGTGGTCCGACCCGAATCCGAGGAATGTCGGTCCGAAGTATTTGTATGAAGCATTACTATGTATTACTATTTGTATGAAGGATTGAGCACTAGATCCGATCTTTGTCCGTCCGAATTTAGAACATTCCCAATTCGGATTCGGGTCGGACGTAGTGCGAAACCATTCTAATGCTGGGGCTACATTGTCGCGTTAACTAAATTTAACTTCGCGCGCTGTCTCTCATACACCGCTCGACATCTTGCTGAGCAACAGAGAACGCGCAAAGTAGTTCGCGATAACGCGACAATGTAGCCCCAGCATAAACACGTTCGCATGGACGTAATAAAATCACTGTAATTTTTTTTCGTGCACTTGATTTTTAATGCTCTACTTAGCGCCGAGAGTTGAAAATCCAACAGTGTATTTTTTCAACGCCCTGGGACGAGTGCCTCCCAGCGCGTTGGATTCTCAACGCTCGAGTTAGCACTGAGAGTAGAAAATCCAGTGCGCGATAAAATCCCGCCGCGATTTTATTACGTCCGTGCTAACTTCGGCTAAGTGTCATTGAACGAATGCCATGATGTATGAATCCAACTAATCTCAATCGACCTATATTCAAAGCCATTATAATCAGCCGAAAAAAAAGTGTCAGAAGCCATTCACTGTTCTGTGAACGTGTGAGCCAATCATATTCTTTCAAAGTTGACAACTTAAAATCTTGACATTTTCTTGTTGACAAATAAATTAAATTTTTCGTGGTTTTGTCATTTTATTGGACATCTTCTATGCAAAAACACCTCTTATTTGCTAAATTAAATACGATGTCTGCTCTTGTAGAACTGCGTCCGAACCGGCGACTCTTGGACCACGATTTCCAAGGTTATAAACTAAACTTGCAAGCCTTACCACATTTCTCCCATGAACTCCTAGCTCCGGTGGACAGAGTGTATCCGGATGAGGTGCAGTACTCCTTCGTCCACGCTAAACTCTTCGCGCTTCATAATCACTTGGTTCTCGACTATTGGGACTACTCACTCAATTACTACTACATCGATCAACAGCAGAAGGTACGTCATGTTTCTTTCGAAAATACTAATCAAACATTCCACAATGATGTAGTGTACGACGTCCCCGCACATGTGGAGAGGAAGTCTGGCCACTTCAACCTCTGTTTATCCTTTCCATCCAACAGTTTGGCTTTAGTCAGTGATGGGACTGGATACTTGCATATTGTGGATACTGGCGCAAGAAGTAGACCCTCAGGAAGGAACCAACTGTGGCAAACACTCCAGTCAAGTCTCATTCTTGGTGAAGGAAAGTATTTCATTATAGTGGATTCAAGAATACAGGAGAAAGACAATATTGAGACATTACACTGTCTTCTTCAGTCAGTTGAACAGAATGAATCACATTTCAACTCAGTACTTACTTGGGTCTCCTTTGACAATGATGGCCAAGGTTGGAAGCAGATGAGTTTCAGACAAGTGCAAGGCAAAGGTATTGTGCACTATGCTGCAATTGAAACAAGTTGTGCTGCACTGTACATTGCTTCAGACAACACATTTAAGTTCACATCAGATTCTGAAAGGGAAATTACGAAACCATCTATAGAGGAGCCACGGACATGCATATACACATGGCTGCAGACAACAGAAGATATCACAATAACTTTGAAACTAGAAGCCAACTTTAACAGACAACTTCTCATTGTAAACGTGACTCCATTGAGCATAAAGGTCAGTTATGCTGGGAAGACTTTTGTTGATGGAAAGTTGAAGCAGAAAGTTGATAGTGATTTAACAACATGGAATGTTCAAGATAGTGGCCAGTTGGATATCTTGCTGACTAAATCTGAGAGTAGGCTGTGGGAGGAGCTCTTGGAAGGGGGAGACCCCAATGGAGAGCAGATCATGGATGCTAGCCTGGTAGAGGAGGCTCATAGACGCTTGGCTCACTTATGTGCTGACACTGTGGTGACAGCTGATCCACCCATGCCAGGACTGTCTACACAGGAGTTAGAAGAATGTGATGCAGCTTCTGAAGAAGATACTGTTTTAGGTATGACTTTGGTTAATTGATTATAGATTTTTCAGTTTAAAAGAAAATATTAGGAATGTTTATTTTCGGTATTTATGTAAATGAACAGATGAAACCATTTAAATGTAAATGCAATAGGTATTATTGTTTATTATTCTAATTTTATCATTTCAGTGAGATTGGATGCAAGAACTCACAATGTGACACACAGGGCTGCACTCAGTGTCCACCAATACTTGTTCAGCATCAAAATTGAAACACAAGAGGCACCGGCTCTGGCACTGCGACATGACGTGGACGCGTGCATCTGGCAGCCCTATGCACAGCTGATAAACTCCAACGTTTGGCCTGTCAAGCACCAAGGTGCACTCAGTGCATTTGGCTATGTTCAATCATCAAAACAAAACAGGAAATTTGTCACATGTCCTCCTAACTTCTCATACAGTGTGGTCTGTGAAGCTACCAGACACATCTTCATTTACCAGAGCAACAGTAACCAGGACTGCCAGCTGAGGAAGAGGACCGGAGGTGCCATGAAGAACATAAAGATTGGCCAACAGCATGTGTTCAACATTGACAAGTATGGAGAAGTGTTAGGGATCAATGCTACAAATGAATACTTGTTTATATTAACAGAAACCCATTTGGTAGCTATACAAATACAATAAAACCTAATTGTAAGCTGCATTTTATTTTGTACATATTTACAAAATCTTAAAAACTAAAGAATACTTGTCTTTATTTAGACACAAAATAAAGAACTACAGAAGATCCACTGCATACAATTTCATACAACTGCATACATTAGAGATTACAATCCCTGTATGTCTGTGGATGCTAAGTTGACAACAGAGAGCTATCTTCAAATCTGTGTTTATGTGTATAAACAAATGGAGCAGAATAGTTATTTATTTGGTTGGTTTTCTGTCTACACTCATTTATTTTGTGACAGAACTCCTAATTTCTAATTTATAGTCCTGTTTTATTCCAACCACAGCTACCAGTGATGCTAGGTTTTCTCCTCATCATCACTTTCAGCATCTATACTCTCTTCTGACGAGTACCCAGTGGTGAACAGGAGATTCTTTGGCTTCTTCTTCCTTGCTGCTTTCATTTCCTTCTCAATTTCCATCTTCTTCTCTTGAGCCACCTTCTCTGTCAACAGCTGCCTGGGTCTCTTTCTAGAATGTTCTGGATGTCCATTTGTGTCATTATTATTAGTAGGAGACTGACCATTTACAACAGGCTTTTCTTTACTACTGCTAGATGCTTTGTCATGATTACGAACAGGTGTTTCTTCTTCTATTTGGTCTTCTGAAAAACAGTGAAGTTTAAAATTAATATCAGGAATCATCGGAACTTTTCAAGTAATATCATCTTCAGGGGATGGTCAACACTGTTGCCGTTGGCCAAAACCTATATAAAAAATTAAATTGAGAAAAAAATAAAAAATTAAGTTAGGTTAATTTTAATTACTTACCTGGTGTTATAATTTCAAAGTTGTAAGCATGGTCCTTGAGTACAACAAATATAATTGGGAACTCCACTATGCACTTGCCAGAGAGGTTTTCAGCCAAAGACTCAGTTGGATCCAACTCAAAGAACTTTCTTGCAGAGCCTTTCACTTTTTCAGCTGTAAAACAGAAAAAGAATTGTTAGTAAATTACTAGTTACTTGGTATAGTATGCGATCCTCAACTTAGTTATGATAGCAGAGCTAGTGTATGCACCACTGAAAATAAAGGAACAAAATATTTACCTCTCAGTAAAATTTTGACTCCACTAAATCCAGCAGACTTATAAAAAGTTAAAGCTTTTGACCCTTCAAAAGGCAAAGCATCAGGATTGAGATACTTGTCCAACAGTTCTGACAGCCGCTTCTGCTCTGCACATCTTTCATCTACAAACTTCAGCGGCTCTGCTTCTACATTAGGGAACACCCACTCCACTCGCCAGTTTATTATATTTAACTTGTTAATGTATCTTGTAGTGTTGGTTTTGTGCCTTGAGAAGTTATGGGATAAGAACTGTAGGACTGTGCCCCTCTGCCTTGCTGCCATCTTGAGTTTGTATAGATACTGTGAAATAAAATGTATCATTATTTTTTTCTTATAATGAATATTACCCTACTTACTTATACTTTACTGTGTATTTTTCAATGAAAGATTCAGTTTTTACATGAACAATACCTACTCTGATCAGAGCTGCTATCACTGCAAACAAGGCTGATCAATTTCTTTACAGTCCAAACTATGGCTCTCCCACTGAATACACTCTGTAAACAAATTATGCATGTACTTACAATGGGCAAATCCTTATCAATCCTAGTGTATTTCTTTTTCTCGTCTATTTTGACGCCGTACACGAACCGTGCGCACTCCTCAAGAAGGCGGTAGTCGCTCAGTAGGTCAGTGTCGGTAAAGTCTCTTATTCTGATGAACTTGGTGCGGTCCCTGGTGCCATCGCATTCCAGCTCTTTCTTGTGTATCCTCACACAGTCTAGGCAGCATGTCTTCACTTCACACTTCGGGCACGTGTATTTAGCCTTGTTTTTTGCACACACTTCGCAATCGCCAAGTCTGTGAAATAGGTTAGAATTACCAAATATTGTAAGTAGACCACAGTTGTGCAGATTGGTTGTATATTTACTTACCTGTTTATATCGTTTTCACAATAAGAATCACTATCTGATGATGAAGACATTATTATTTCTTTAGATTAGAAAAATAGTCTTACTAATATTTACCTACAAAAAACAAACCAAAACCACACACTTGTTTTGACTTTTGAGCAAGAACTGTCAAGTGTCAACTTCAGTCTTCACGTGGAGACAAAAGATTATTATCATCCGCTAGGAAGTGGATAAATAGTGTTCTGTGAATAGCACAGTAGAGTCCACACCAAAAGGCACTTTTGAACGTTAAAATTTACAAAAATAGAATTGATTCTAGTCGCCCCTTCCAAAAGGTAGTTTTCGTATGGAGAAGAATGGGCAAGAAACTCCACCGTTACTCTTTAAAATGCCACCACTCAAGTCCGTTCGATAGACGCGCCGCGTCTATCTTTTCTTTTTAATTTTCTTGTTTGCTCCCAAAAGTGAGTCATATATTCAAAATTCATTTATTTACGTTACACGTCCGTGTTTGGGTCACAAAAATACATATGTTTACCAAATTTCAACTTCGGTCCATTAGATTCGGAGCAAATTGGCTGTGACAGACGGACAGACACATGAGTTATCCTATAAGGGTTCCGTTTTTCCTTTTGAGGTACGGAACTAAAAAAACGAACGAACTAGAAGAATAATAAAGAGGAGTGCACAGAGCATGTAACTTTAGAGGAGTGTGACTAACTTGGTAAAACTACAGACAATGGGTAAAACTAACAGTGTCCGTTTCGACCGCGCGGCCACGGCGAAATTTAAAAAAAAAAACTACGCCAAGATTTTGTAAAAATTTGTAGAAGTTGATTCCCAAAACCATAAATTTGTCAAAGTTATGGTTAAAAAGTTATAAGGGTTTGAACGTGGCCGCGCCATTGAAACGCGGCGAACCGCGCGGCCACGGAGATCTTTAAAACTAAGCGTTGCAGAGATCTGAAATTCAGGTAAATAACCGATTGAATTTGTAAAAAAATTGTAAAAATATAGAAAAAAATCCTAGGTTTATATTTTGGGAGCTATAAGACTAAAACTCCATGGCCGCGCCATCGAAACGATGAAAAATACGTTGTCGCCGATATCTCGCTGAAAAAGCATCGCAGGGGTCTGAAGTTTTTTGTAAAACGTAGATTTGAATTTGTCGAAACTTGTAAAAATACTACAAAAAATCCTAGGTTTATGTTTCAGGAGCTGTAAGACTAAAACCTCATGGCCGCGCCATTGAAACGGTCAAAAAACACGTTATCGCCGATATCTCGCTGAAAAAGCATCGTAGGGGTCTGAAGTTTTTTGTAAAACCTAGATTTGAATTTGTCGAAACTTGTAAAAATACTACAAAAAATCCTAGGCTAATATTTCAGGAGCTGTAGTACGGTATCGCGTAGAAATAAGTCGTGATTATTTATCGAAGAAAGTAATTGTAAAGCGAGTTTTTTTTTGTAAACAACACCTATTAATATGTAAAACTACCGATACTAGGCAAAAAACATGTATTTTTCGGTATTTATAACTTTCAATACGTTTTGAATATTTCGATAGGGTGACCATAGCTTTTTGTTTACAGAAAACTTTCCACCTATCGTTTTAGAAATTGTATCTCAAAGATTCTAAATTCAATTAAAATGAAACGGATAAAATACAAAATCATATGTTTATTTCTTTTAAATTCACTTAAATCATTGCTTGATTTGACAATACTGTGGTTTTGAGTACACGTGCCAGAACCATAACAAATAACTTTGCACAACATTCGTAATTCCTGTAAGATTTGGAAATTGTATCTCAAGGATTCTAAATTAAATTAAAATGAAACGACAAGATACAAAAAACATATTTATATTTCTTTTATAATCATATAAATCACAGATTATTTACTTACCCTAACACATATATTTCTTTCAAACTCACAAATCACAGATTATTTACTTATACTTTCTTTCAAAGTCACAAATCACAGATTATTTGCTTACACTTACTTACACTACTATATAGGGTGACTGGTAAGCAGTGATCGATACTTAAACACGTGAATTAGCTCATCATTATGAACAACTTTTACTATGGGACCAAACCTGAAATCGCGAAAAAAATATCAGCTGTTCCATACATTTACGATCGCATAACTCGTCAACATGTATGGAACAGCTGATATTTTTTTCGCGATTTCAGGTTTGGTCCCATTGTTGCCATGTTCATAATGATGAGCTAATTCACGTGTTTAAGTATCGGTCACTAATTACCAGTCACCCTATATATTTCTTTCAGTCACAAATCACAGATTATTTGCTTACACTTCCTTACTTTACTATATATATTTCTTTCAAAGTCACAAATCACGATAGAGCAACCAGTATTAAAATAGGTACCTAAGTAGGTACACATTATCATTACAAGACTAGGTCAACTAGGTTGATAAAAAAATAGGAAAAGTATTAAGTGGTAAGAGAAGAGAGTAATTAGTATGAATTACTTACCTTGATAAGAAGTATTAATTTGAAATCAAATCCTAAGGCTTACGCCTTATGCTTTCGAAGTTGTAACAGCAGAACGTAGTTTTCCAAAGATAACAAATGTCCGAAACAGTGCACAAATAAAATTCCGTAGGAATGTCAAAATTTAAAACACCAACGAGCAATCCGTGCGAATTAACTGAAAGTAAAACGACGACTGATCAACAAAAGCCTTTGGCGGGAAGACGGGGTGCAGCGGCCGGGATATCTCTCACATATTGGACTGCTGTGATTGGTTATACAGCCTTCGTCTCCCGCGCTGCACCCGCGTTCTGTTCGCTCCTGTGTACTGTAGTGTGTGTGGCCTTATGGTTAATTCCTTTAGTGCAATTCAATGTTGGAATGCATGAGTTAATCACACGTTACTTATGACATAATACTGTTAATTACAGGGGGTTATTTCTGGCAGAATTTAGTCTTAGACATAAGTTATGTGTTTGATTCCACAATTATTCATCAAATAATGCTATCTTACAGGAATTACGAATGTTGTGCAAAGTTATTTGTTATGGTTCTGGCACGTGTACTCAAAACCACAGTATTGTCAAATCAAGCAATGATTTAAGTGAATTTAAAAGAAATAAACATATGATTTTGTATTTTATCCGTTTCATTTTAATTGAATTTAGAATCCTTGAGATACAATTTCTAAAACGATAGGTGGAAAGTTTTCTGTAAACAAAAAGCTATGGTCACCCTATCGAAATATTCAAAACGTATTGAAAGTTATAAATACCGAAAAATACATGTTTTTTGCCTAGTATCGGTAGTTTTACATATTAATAGGTGTTGTTTACAAAAAAAAACTCGCTTTACAATTACTTTCTTCGATAAATAATCACGACTTATTTCTACGCGATACCGTACTACAGCTCCTGAAATATTAGCCTAGGATTTTTTGTAGTATTTTTACAAGTTTCGACAAATTCAAATCTAGGTTTTACAAAAAACTTCAGACCCCTACGATGCTTTTTCAGCGAGATATCGGCGATAACGTGTTTTTTGACCGTTTCAATGGCGCGGCCATGAGGTTTTAGTCTTACAGCTCCTGAAACATAAACCTAGGATTTTTTGTAGTATTTTTACAAGTTTTGACAAATTCAAATCTACGTTTTACAAAAACTTCAGACCCCTGCGATGCTTTTTCAGCGAGATATCGGCGATAACGTATTTTTCATCGTTTCGATGGCGCGGCCATGGAGTTTTAGTCTTATAGCTCCCAAAATATAAACCTAGGATTTTTTTCTATATTTTTACAATTTTTTTACAAATTCAATCTGTTATTTACCTGAATTTCAGATCTCTGCAACGCTTAGTTTTAAAGATCTCCGTGGCCGCGCGGTTCGCCGCGTTTCAATGGCGCGGCCACGTTCAAACCCTTATAACTTTTTAACCATAACTTTGACAAATTTATGGTTTTGGGAATCAACTTCTACAATTTTTTACAAAATCTTGGCGTGGTTTTTTTTTTAAATTTCGCCGTGGCCGCGCGGTCGAAACGGACACAAACTAACAATACCACAGACATATAAAGAGGAACAATACTAATATCTGTCCTCAGATCATAAACTATAGACTATTCATTGTCAAAACAAACGAAATGTCAAACTGATTGGCATTTGGCATTGGCCTGCAAAATAAACAGCCATTAGCAGTTCAGTATCTAAAATCTATCTCTAATATTTAAATAAAAACCAACAATGAGCATCACAGAACTACAAGGTGATGACTGGGATCTACCTTGTTCAGATGACGAGCTATCCAAAAGCGGTATATTCATCGGCCGAAACTGGATGCCAGAGCCTGCAGAGTTAGAGGAACTTTACAAAGCTCTTGATAAAACTGGGACGGTAACACTAGAGTGGAAATGTCCTGGGAGAAGGCCTCCTTCACCAGTACCTGTGAGTAAAGAAAACCAGCCGGAAATTCCAGCATCGCCGATAAGAGAAGAGAAATCGGACTTTGATTTTATGGATGAAGTCAGTTCATTGCGATTACGAGTTCGTAGTAAAGGAGAGGATACGCTGAGGGGGTCGGCGAAAAAGAAGACGACGTCGTTTGATGGCATCCTCTCTAACATGATAAGGCATAAGAGGATAGAGCAGATGGAGAAGCAAGCCAACACTTCACCATCAACTCCATCTTCTAGTGGCAGCTGATTAGAGGACAATAGTGACACTAGTGACTAAAGTGGTGTAAAGTGGCTGTGTGGGAGTAACAATTGGTATGTGGCAAAGGACACAAGTCAATTAAGTTGTGGTTTATAGTCAACGTAGAAATAACATTAATTGAATGTTGTGACTGCTGTAGGCTGATGATTTTAATACATTTTTAGTGGCTAATATAACTCATCACACTGGAATCTTATTTTTTATTTTTTTTAAACGTTGCCCCACACTAGGAATTTTATCCTGTATTGTGGGTGCTTTTACAAACATTTAAACTCACATACACAAACATCTTTATCAATTAATTAATTACACTTAGACTATCTTCTTTTTTTTTCTATAGTGACATTGGCTTGTAGCATTCCTATTCCTTGGTATTTTGGTATAATTATATTCAATAATTTATTCCTTTTATTTCTGTCTCATTCTTTGAGCAATGTGTTTTTCCAATTTTATTAACATTATTAATCAAAGGATGTAACGGTTAATAATAACCTTAAATCAGAAAAACATTCATTATTATTACAATTTAATTATTATACCTACTTATATTTACAACAAACTAATCTATAAAACACTAAACAATATCTAAGCTGACAATATGGCAGACTGTGGTTTAAGCAATTGCTCATTTTCATCCAGTATTTCTTGGCACATGTTCATATTGTCCACTATGTGCTCCAAGGTCCAATGTTTCCGCAGCAGTGCTAGATCCACATCAAACTTCCCTTGCCTGATGCATTGGACTGCTGTGCAGTAGGCTGTGGACTTCAGTTGTACACCCAGGTCATGGATGAGCGTCCACAGGTACTTGTCATATTCATTCACTGATTGTATTTCTGAAATTAATTATACAATATGTAGATTATTTAAGAATAAGTTTAATTAATGGTAGGTAGCAGGTAAGACAAATTGTTTTATATACTCCTGTATTTTTCATTGAGGGCTAAGTAGTAATTAAAAGTGAAAAATAGAACTATTCAAGGAGCACAGATTATAGTCATTGGAATTGTAAATTAATTGGAACTGCAATAGTAAATAAATTTGTGCATTATAATGTTATTTCCTTTAAAGTTGTAAACTAATATAATATTGAATTTTTGTATTCTTATGTTTTTTTGTTTGATTAATTCACACTCACCTAACGTAAAGTTAGGAGGATTAAAGTAGACACACTTCATGCCGTAGATAACTGGTAGTTTATTTTCAGCTGGCCTGATGAGGCCCTTCGAGGCCAACTCATATGTGGCCTGAGACTCCATGTGAAGGCCTGACTGCCTGTGAAGTTAGAGATAAAGATTATTCTTGAGACTAAGTATTAATAGATTGTGGAAACAGTTATGTTATGGAAATAATTTTAAACAAAAATATAAACTGCATTTTGCATTCCAATCTGAATATTAGACTAAAATAAAAGAGAACAAAATACCTGACTTCAATATTTATGCTTTCTATAAGAAAGTCATACGATAAATTAAACTAACTGGTAAACCATCACAATTCCATACTGGGCCAGTGTTATTCTCTTGAGGTAATTTAATTCATTATGAATTACATACTCATACATGGTCTTCTGGTGAGCAGCCTGCATGTGAGCTACCACTTTGTCCATCTTCTCCCTGGTGATGTGGTGGAAGGTAGTCCTCTCCATGATCCTGCCATTCCAGAAGTAGGTGTCAGTAGCCTTGCCCAGCTGGCCGTGCACCTTGAAGGCTCTTGTTGGCCTTCCTGTGTGTATTTTGTAGGTGAGCCTTGTGCCTTCATTGATGCCTAATACTGAAATATTACGATATTTGTTGAACATGTATAAATTATTGGCTTTTATAGGTTATTTTTAACTACCAAATTATAAGTTCTCATTCTAAACTGTATGAATTAGTTCCTAATCATAATATGTATAAACTTACACAATACCCCACTGCTGAATAAGCCTAGGTTTGTGGCCCAACTGCACCTGAAATCCTCATTGATATATCTGGGGCCACACACCAGAGGATTATCAGCATAGTTGGGCACCAGTTTCACCAACATAGGCTCATTCGTTGATCCCACTATTTCTACTCTCTTCTCTATTGGTCTTCCAGGTAAGGCATTTAAATCTGTAAAGTGTAATTACCAATCTGTGTACTATTGTTCAGTAAATGTTACAAATATATCTAGAATTTCATTGTAAAAGCATAAAGCATATTTTATACTATCTATTTACAGCTAAATAAATTGTAACGTCTGCTTTCTTGGGACAAAGTCTTGAAAGTTAAATCTAACCTCTACAAATATTGGTTTTCACTATATGTATGACTTGTTTTACTGGTACACATGGTGGTTTGTAAACACATATGAGTCCGTTCAGGGTTTTATAGGCCGATACTGCGTTTATAAACTTAACCATTGTGATTTATATGATTAACATTTTAACTTTATTGTAAGTAAACAAACAAGCACAATGTTCTAGACAGTCAACAGCACAGATAACTATATACTAGTCACACTTCACAGCATTCACAAATCACAGATACTAGTCGGAGACAGATTATGTCCAGATGAGATGAGACGGTGAGACAGATTATCTGTCAATATTGTCAAATCAAAATCTGTCAGGTCAGCTGTCATTGTTAAAGCCATCTAAACAAACGTTTACGAATAGAGCTCTAGATATTTGTTCTCCGAAATAAGAAAACCATCTATAACGATTGATCACTTTGACCAGTGCTTTCACCAGTTCTTTATAGTCTATGCACCAGCTGTTTATCAACAGTAAAATCTATTCAAAGATGCGTTTAATTTATTTGGAGTTCACTTTTTCACTTTCAAACAACTTGTAATGTTGCCAGTTTGGCCGAAACCTTCTAATTAGTTATATTTTATGCTACAATATTCAACGTTCATGCAACGACGTTTCAAAGTGTAAAAAAAACAAGCTGTATCTGCAAATATCTAGTATTTACAGATACAGCTTGTTTTTTTTTACTATGCTGGAAAAAGACCTAAATTCTTAAAGATTTTGTGAGCTTGATCTCCTCTCCTTGCAGTAAGAAGACTCGTTGCAGATGCGCGTGACGCGCCCCGGCTTCCAAATAAATGGAGATGGGATGATAATGGTATGTAATGGGTAACAGGGTCATAACGGTGGTCAAGACTCCAAAAAGAGATCACCGCCTAACAATACACGCCGTGTCGAGGAGGTTCTACATGTAGCAAGTTCTTGCTACTTTACAAAATGCCAGTGCCTCTGCTCCTCATCCTCAGAATGACAAATTAGTCGAACACCTTTCATTGTGACATTACAACTTTAGGCTCCTGGTTTAAAAAAATCTTCTGCCCAAACGCAAATAATTATAATTTTGTTGAATGGTCATAATGAAGGGGATTGTTTTTATTTACGTTGTGCAATTTATTTGGGTGCGCTTAGCTATTCTTTGGCTAGAAGTAATAGAATGGGCCAACGATGTTTGTATTTTCTTTCTAATAGTAGTATTTGTAAAATGAAAACTAGCAATTTTTGAGGGAAAGAAAACGAGCGACATGATGTGATGACGACAGATTTGTTTTAGTCTGTGGCGTGGTGTCGTGCAATGGCCGATTGATGGAGAACGATTCGTTGGCTAATCGCGAAAGCCTGCATCCGTGCACAGTTTAGTTGTGTTTCTTCCAATAAATAATCTTCCGTAAATAATAATAAACGATAGTGCAAGTTTTGTGTTATATCCTTGAAGCTTCTGGACAGTGGGACAGAACTTTTGTGTAGGTGTTCGCATACCACCAAACTCTGTCGGTGTTATTTCGTGTGAAACTTGTTGTTGGTAAGTAACTCTGAAGTGTGTTTGCTTGATTTGTCTCAATATTGTCGGTTGGCGCTCATTGTGGCTGCGACTCGGCCGTTTGTCGTGTAATTTGAGCGTGCCGTGGCACTGCCTGGTTGTCGCCCGTGCATGGGAATGTACTAGCATTGTGCCAATTTATTGCGTGTCGTTACTGCTTACTTCCTAATTGTTTAGAGCTTTTGTTTACCAAGCGCCTAATTGAAAAGTGATGCACATACACCAGGAACACTGCTAGTTGAGAAAAAGTTGTTACTTTTTGCATCTGAAAGTTGTGTTGTGAGGCGATAGGTACCTTTAAAACTCAATTTTGAATAGCAAATATTGTAACGAATACCTTGAGTCAAATTCAACCTAAACTACTTGAAGTATTAGTGACAGTAATACTGCTGTTCAGATAAAACTCTGAACTCTCTATTCACTTTGTTACTCATTGATTAGTGTATCAAAAACATACATGAATCTCTAAATATAAAGTAGCATTGAATTCTTTGATATTTGATAAACAATATATGATGATATATGATGATCTCAAATGTGTTGATGTAATCTGGGCATCGAGTAACAAGTAAATTCCCTGTTACTTGTTGTTGTTGTTAGAAAGTCTTAAGAGTTAGAAAGTACATTTTTAATTTAAACAATATTATAATTATAAAATAAACTAATAATTCTCATTAGAATTCAAAGTTTTTTTAAGCCATTGTTATTTATCTTACTGTAACTGAAGTTTGTTGGCCTTGGTTCAAGCATATTTAGTATAAGGAAAGCACAATGTTAGCCAAAATTATAAAGGCTTTTTGTCAGAACAGACTCCTTGGATCTAAGCCAAGAAAATGTTGGGAATAAGAACTTTTAAATGTCTTCTTCCTATTTCAGCACATGTACAATACATTTATTTATATTTTAAACCGTCATAAAGTATTAAATCTGATCAGATTTTATGTGGTACTGAGATATTATTTATCCAATAAGTAAGCTGTAAAGTGCATGTAAGATTAATCAATAATAAACCTTGAAATTGTTGATCATCTATTGCTATTGTAATGGATTTCCTTTGAGTTATGGTGTATTGTTGTAATCTTACATTCCTGTAACAAGTATTGTCAAGCAGTCTTGTCAGGCAATTAATTGAAAAATTTAATTAATTATATCATCTCTTTCTGCTTACAATATGGTTGCTTGCTGTGCTGTTGCATTCATGAAGTTTATTTGCTGGTTCTCTGAACTAATAATGGTTCATAAGTGCAGAAGTGTAAAATCCTATTACAAATAAAACCTGAGTTTGAGCAAACTACAATGTAGGTACTGCAATCATCTATTATAATGTAAATAAATATTTATAAAAAATAGAGTAACATTTTTTGCTCAATAACTTTTCTGATCCATATTTTAATTAGTTTAGTATGTTATCAAGTGGTATTTTGAAGCCCAGGCTGCACACAGTTACAACATAAGGCTCAGCTGATTTGTGAAATGTTCACGTTGCGAGACGCGTGCGCCGCCCGCCGGCCGTGACGTCACGCGACGTTCCTGCCCCTTATCATACACATTACTTAGTGAAATTAAAGATAAATAAATTTATTATTTCTGATTTATTTGTACAGTCATAATATATCATATTAAGATTGCTTTGAATTGCATAATACGCATTAAGAATTTTATCCCATACAAAATACTGTAAAATGAAACAAAAATTGTAATAGTAACTGAACCCAGTAAGAGCGTTATCATAGTGACGATTTTCCACCGTGTTTCCAGCGAGGCGATTTGTGGACACGCTCCCCGCGGGTGCCAAGAGAGCAAGCCGAGACTGCGCGTTTTCCGCGTTTTTACAATTATTGCACTCCTCACTCTCTCTTGTACACTAACGTCAGTCGCTCTCGCTCCGCGAACGCGGCAAAGACGTTGATCACACGTGGCGTACTCGCTACGCACACGCAGCGAGAGCGTTAAACAATCGCCTCGCTCGAAACACGCTCGCAAATCACCCGTGTGATAAGGCCCTAACAGTACACTATGTCATCTAAGCAAACACATTACATAGCACTAAAGCAGCTAGGCAACACACATTAAATATGAGCTTGAAAAGGATCCCATCATCATAATTATTAAGATTTCTCGGAATACTTCCGGATCAGAGTAAGGGTGCGTAATATTCCGGAGCAGAGCCGAAATTAATCTCTTGTATGGAACACATTTTGCTTAATAGGATATACTTGCCAAAATCGTGGAATTTATTATGACGTAAGCAAGCTTTGGATACTTAGGCCCGTATTACAGAACGTCACTCAATACTCAAGCATTACTTAAAACTAGTTTCAACCAATCAAATGGCTTGAATCTAGTTTTAAGTAATGCTTGAGTATTGAGTGACGTTCTGTAATACGGGCCTTAGAGCCGTCAAAGCGCCGCAGTAAAGAGCTAAGAGACACGAATACCTGGTAAAACGTAATTTGAAAACATAGTAAACATAGATAAGGTAGGTCTCTCGATAGATTATAGCAGTTTAATAAGTTGGTGAATAATGAGCAGTATCCGCACTTTATGCTAACTACATAATTCGATCAGATGGATCTGTTTAGCACGCAGTACTGCTCGTAAGCAGGCAATTCGATTGCTGCTTAAAATTCTCGAGTCGTTCAATTGCGCGCGTTGTTAAAACAATGTACAAGGTTAATCCGCTGTTTAATTGGTCCTCTTGTCTCGTCGCCACACTCTCGATTCGCATTGTTTTACAACACGTTTCCTGTAATTACCTCTTTTATCTATTTGCTCAAGATTACTTCGATTTTCATGAAGCAGATATTGCTTATCTTTTTATTAAAATAATCTTTGAAGGTTTTGGTCAATGTCAGTTTATCCATTATACACAGTTAAAAAATTCTATCGTAAATAACGTCCCTCAAAAGATTTCTGACGCATATTCCATTGTCCGTAATTACGTCCACATAGTAGGTAACGTATCAAAGCACAGGCTATTTCATATTCCCATTGGTGTTATAAAGCGTACACTCGTTTGATAGTGCTGTCTCTCTCTAGATACAGGTATTCACCATAACGTTGTTGGATAAGCTAGCCCTACGTATCCTGAACCAGTTTCTCCAAGAACAGCAAATCGTTGATTAAGTTTGTAACAACATAGATTGAGGAATACCATGCCGATTACTTTTAAAGTACCGAACTGATGACGTTGAATTATATTACAATTACCGTATCGTTCCATCGTTAGCCGAAGAAGCAAGCTATCCTGGTGGACTTAAGTAGGGAACTTCGATGGGCTCTTTAATGCTTGAGCGCGGTTGAAGGTTTCGAGCGCTCTTCATTTTGTCAAGTATTTTCTAATAACCGGTTCATGTTGACGCTGTAACACCGACGCCGAGCCCAGCCGATCCGACGCGAATTTATTATCCATTTGTAATATTCTACATTCTATCCAGATATCGTATGTGGAACGTTATAGAGGGTACGTAACGTACACTACGTGTCTAAAAATGTTTATCTAAACTTGGCCAGCGGGTACTTTCCTTATATCTGCATATTTTTCAACGCTGAAATGCGCATACAGAAAGAAACATTTATCTTGGAGACTGTCTGACCTCGCAGTTGGCGATTTGCATCTCCCGGCTCGCATCTGTTCCAGTGAAATCTTCGGGCACATAATGCTGCTATATTTCCGCGTGATTTCTTCGTATCTGTTGAAAGTGCACTACACAATACGAGCGCTATCGCACCTTGAACCGCTCTCGAAGAAATCAAGCCCGCCACCGCGGGGATCACCTTGTTTTCTTACGTGAAACCTACATCGAATTAAGTCGCAGAGAAAAAATACTTACTGACCTATTGTCATGCTTGAAAACCTATTCAATCAAAGCAATTTCATATACAATAATATCTGCAATCTACGCATATTATGGTGATCACCTGATATTTACGTGATGGCCTTACAGAGCAGGTGTTCATTAGTGCTTTCATATAACTGCTTAAAGAATTATGGTTCTGACCTTAAAGTGGTATTAACGAACAAGGATAGACAACGTCCAAGTTTATAAAAGTTCGCAAGATGGAAATAATACAAGGATCGGTTTTAACGCTTAAAGTAAATGAAGTATTCCAAGCCCTACAAATCCTTGTCACTCAATTGTTAATACACGAATGCACTTTTAGAGCTTTAAATCAAGTAGAACTCGGATTCAGTCCTCCCAGTTTCTCTCTGCTACGCACCGCTGGACACGGCTTGGGCGTATTTTATTGGCAACGGCGCGCGATGCTTCAATTGAATGACTATAAGCACTCTCAAATCAACAGCCATCTCGAAGGTCGGCAACGTACGGGGAAAACGCGCCAAGGTCGAGATGTTTCATCACCCAAGGTTATTGGTGGACCGTCAGCCCTGCGTATCTCTCATACAAATCAATCGAAAGTTTGTGATTCGATTCTGTAATTGGTAATTTTGTATGCTTTTGAAAACGTAATTTTCTTCTAAAAACAACATTATTATCCTTGTCTCTAGCTGACCTTCATAAATCAAAGACGTATAAAACAAAGAAGACACTGATAAAATACCTCATTCATTGAGTTGAAACTCGTTAATACTTCCTTGTGAGTCGTAATTTGAATGGAGGCCTTACGGAATATTCAGCATGGGCTTGGCGCGTGTTCGTTGACATTTTGTACCACACCATTTATATATGACAAGTATGACGTATAGGTGTCTGAGTCCAGTGCCATTTTGATTGGTTCTCCTTCTCCAATATAACGTTAACGAGCTGCGATTGTCTGTTTATTGGAGCTCATCAAACGCTGCCTCTTGCTCGTGTGGCCGCTCAATAAATTGAGCATTTCTTCCTGAATTGTTAAGCGTCGCCTTGGCGCATGATGTTAACGAGCTGCGATTTACTTGACAGTTTTCTTCATCATTTAATAAATCGACATTGATTCGACGGGCGCTCCTTTGTAAGACATTCGTGTTCGAAAAGTTAAGTAGCTGAGTCAGTGTTGTTTAATGTATTTGCCATGATTTCGTGAACTATAAAGCTTCAGTTTATGTCCTCATGCAGTCATGCTAGTGTGTTAGGAAGGCACGTATCGAGCCACGTTCTCGGGATCGTGTTGGTTATCACCGGTAAGCGACGAGACGTGCTGCCATGTTGCCACATTGTCTATCAACCAGAAGTAAGAACTAAGAACCAACGTTGTGGAAGTTTGTAACCGTGATGAATCTAATTATGGATTTTCTGTAGTCATTCTAGGTGGTTACTACGTTGTGGCGAACGCTGATTTCTACAGCTGCGTGATTAAAACACCGTTCGGTCTAAATGTTTTCTGTAGCGTTTTAAACGAAGTGTCAAGTGAACGAACCGTTCGTTCAAACGTCTAAAGTAGCACTCTACTTTAGACGTTTGAACGAACGGTTCGTTCACTTGACCCTTTGTATTGGCTGCAGATCTTGTAGATCACTATCTACAAGATCTGCAGCCAATACAAAGGTTCTTTAATTAAATCAACTCCTTTGTAACAGTTTTATTTTTTATATGAAACGTTCTCAGCCGGGTGGCGTCTGAGACAGTTGCGCAAAACAATACAAACAGTAACGATGCTATTACTCAGTTTCGCGTCGAGCGGTCACGTTGTATATAACGACTTTTTGTATAATTGCTCGGCTGCTGGGAGCGAGACATTGACGATTCGACGCTGTATTGTGTGAGCAGATGAAACACGTTTGTTGTTTGAACTACGGACATGAAGCCAACAATAAAACCGGCCAAGTGCGTGTCGGACCACGCACAATGAAGGGTTCCGTAGTTGGGATGAATTTATCCCAAAAACAAACTTAACTTTGTAGTTGATAAACATGTTCTCCCATACGAAATGTATGGGAAAACATGTTTTTGCAACTGCTAAGTTAAGTTGGTTGATTATTACTCGTTAACTTGTAAAGCCTACTTAGCTGTGATAGTTTTCCTTTTAATTTCGTTATATAAACTACTACTGTGATTTTTTTCACACATCCAAAACCAACCATTTAGCTGGCAGGGGCTTGACTCTAACAAAAATTTGCACTTTAAAGCTTAATATTTCGCAAACGGATCCCTAAATCCAAAAATGGTTATCCCAAACTCACAATGTTTTTGAAGGACCTTTCCAATGATATCCCACATCAAGGGATAAAAAATAAAAATAAATATCACCACGTGTATGGGAGGTACACTAAAAAAAATGTTTTTCATTATTTTGTTTTACCCCTTTGTCGGCGTAATTAATATGTATACCTATTATTACCTATGCCAAATTACAGCTTTCTAGTACTAAGAGTCTCAGAGCTAGACCGCGGACAGACAGACAGACGGACATGACGAAACTATAAGGGTTCCTTGTTTAATACGGAACCCTAAAAACGGTTGTAATCGTAATTAAGAATATAATGCTATACCTAACTAATAATAAAAAATACATAATCGTACTATTCATACCTGTGACGTAAGGTACTTACTCGCGTCACAAACTTTCAAGATTATTTCAACTCCTACGAAACTGGAGTTTCCAATGAAGGCTCATAATATCCGAATTGTGACGAATACAGGTAAACAATGCTTACCTCCTGCTGGCATTTATCGGCGTCTGCCGCGTCACGACGCCTGCGCATCGTATGAGGTCACAGAGCGACCCGCACTTGAATGCGCGCGCGCAGCCCGCTCGTGACTTGACGCTGACCTCATGTTTCGCACCACGGTAGTGCGATTTCCATAGCTAATCGATTAGAACATCTTTGTTTATTTATTTATGAAACAACGAGTAATTCAAATTTAATAGAATAGTGTTCTATTTTTAGTTATGCTTCTTTCCATTGCTCTTTGACACTTATCAAGCTTTCCTCTGAGTGATTTGGTGAGTGCAATGTCTCACACCCATATGTTAAACATGGAAGTATAACATGAGTTGCAAGTCTTTTCAATGCCATGCCTAGGTCTTTAGACTTCATTACCTCCTTGAGGGCACAGTATTTTTTCCAACCAATTGCAATCCTCATATTTATTTCCTGGCTAATTTGGTCTTTGGTAGAGATAACTTGACCAAAGTATTATATAGTCTTCTACATATGCCAAAGCTTCATCTACGTTTATAGAATTAGTCATTAGTTTTGTCTTGCTGTAATTAATTTTTAGACCAATTTTTTCGCTTTCTTCGCTCAGACTTTGTATCATGATTTGCAAGTTTTCTGGGATTTCGAATAACACTAAGTCGTCGGCAAATCTGAGGTGGTTCAAGACCAAACTTTTCCCAGTTCAAGTTGCGAAATATGTTTTCTAAAACAGCAGAAAACTATTTTGGAGATAGTGGGTCACCTAGCCTCACACCTCTTTCTATGTGGAATTCGTTTTCCAGAGATTCCAATTGAATTCTAGCAGCTGTTGGCATAAATGATTTGAATGATGTTGATGTATGCCACTGGTATTCCTTGACGCTTTTGCGTCTATGAATGTAATAAATATGTCGCAGGGATATTATTGTCAAACCAGTGATATTGTAATTTCACGGGAACGTTGTAGTGATTTTATAATAACCCTAGATATATTAGTAGTCAAGTTTGTAGTGGGGTCTTCGTGCGTTTTGATTGGTCAACTCTTCTTCATCCGCCTTTATGATCTGCATAATAACCTGTAGAAGTTTATTCATTTTATGATATAAGTATATATAAGCATGATGTTGGAAACGGACCAATCATTGACTGTCTCACAATTTAACGGGCTTGCACATAGTGAAATTGACAAAATATTATTGCTGTCCAGTGGAATTATAATGTCACTGATTGTGAAACCTGCCTATTCAACCGGCTATTGTTCATCCAACATTGGGCTTATTCTATCCAGTATGACCCTTTGCAAATATCTAATACACATTTGACATCAGGCTTATTGGTTCTATTTAAGTATTTACCACACCATAAATTAAAATTGGGCAAATATGTCGCACGGTAAGCCTAGCTCAGGATCTAGTAAAGTTACAGACTAAACGGAGAAGATAGCCTAGACGACCCAGTGTATCAGTCAGCAGTAGTTGGTGACTATGAGAAGATCAAGCAACAGTGCATTATCTGACCAATAATTTATAAAAAGGCTTTGGTATCGAAAAGACAATTTCAAATCAGACTATACAATTAAACTGAGTAGACATTAAGGCAAGAGGTCGCCTTGTTGAGAAAGTTGACAATAAAGTACAATACTGACAAACCAGTAATTCACTCAACAAAAATACCATTTTGAAACCAGTTTTTTTTATTAAAGCGCTTGTAACCGTTGTGTAATGTTCGCTGCAATTAGTACTGGTGGACGAGGGGGACAGGGTCGCACAACCTTGCACCTTATCACCACTCGACGAAACAATACTCACCATCAAAACGTTCACGTTGACGTGTACGGTATTGTGCTCTACGTACCTGGTAATGTTTCTTTTGCACCTTACCGATTCTTTTCCAATGCTCTTTTTCTAATCACTTGGATGGTTTCATGCTAACAATTGCAGCGCTGGATGCAATTCCTTTCCTATCAGTCGTCAGATGTGTCTACGCAGAGTTGTATTGTTGAGGTAATTCACAATGGTAGTTTTGGATGGTATCTTATGTACTGAAGCGATGATAAGTTTAGTATTGTTGTCTGCTCGATATCATCATGCTCTGAAACAGATTCGTCTAAAAACAGTAATGTTCTCGGTAAATTGTGTTTTATATGGACAAAATTAACAATTTTGTCACATAGAACAGTCCAAACTCAATAGAAACTCATTTCCGTTTTAGACTTATCACCTTCGTTGTTGGAGTATCGCTTGACGTCGTTCTTTGTAAACCGACACAAAAGATATTGATTGTACCATTTGTACCTACTGGACGTCGGGAAACAATTACGTTTTAAATGATCATCATCATTGCCTTACATTTCGGCTATCTTGATGAGTTCATGACTGACCACAAATTACAGTGTCATTTAGATACGTATAAATTGAGATAAGTAGGTAAATCAAATGTTGATCTATTTCTAGCTGTTTTACTGTTCTAAAATAAAACTACGTTGTACTGAATAGTGATACGGCCTTGTATCTAGTAATTACAATACAATGGTGGCATCTGTGACAGCATCGATATTATACCTATCTATTTATAATGTTACTGTTAGCCTGTATTGTCCCACTGCTGGGCAAAAACCAGTGCTTGCGATCCAGTGCTAATGTGGACCACTGGTCGTTTGTTTTTTCCAGCTCGTCCCGCCATCTTCTACGTAATCATTCGAATTTATCGTCTGGAGCAAGCAGGTTTGATTGACACGCCATTATCTCGACCTAGCTCTGCGAACAATGCAGGACGAATACGAATGAATTGAGTTGGGAGTGCGCGGATGCTACCAACCCTGTCGAAGCACATAGCGGTGTTATCGTTAAAATTTGTAGTGCGCCAGTGGTCGCACGGCTGCGGTACACGACGCGATTGTCCACCGGCACTTGTGCAAACTGTGTGCAAAACACTCCATTGTGCGTGCGGTAACAAGAGCCGATCGAATACGTCCAATGACGGGTTGTTGTCTGGCGGACGACGTTTTCGACAACAATTGTTCGAGTTGCGCATTTGCACCCATTCAACTGTGAATGTTATACGAAACTTGCTATTTCACATGAGACGTGCTGTAATGAAAACACACGGTTTAATTGTGTGCCTTCATGCAGCTGAAACAAAGAAAGAAAAACAATAGTAGCAGTATCATTGTCATTTAAATTATGGCTGCTTTATTATGAGCTATCTGTAAGTGAAGTCTTCGGAAAACACTGATACGACTATACGAGCTAGCTGCGTTCGTGTGCCCTTGCCACGGAGCAGAGTTCAGCGCAAGATGTATCAATATCTGGACACCTTCCCGGTGTGAACTTTGATCCTGTTCGTCGCCTTTGCGTAAGTACTAATTATGTACTAGATAGTAATGCTGGACTTTTACCTATGAACTCATTAACCATTTACCCTGACTCAATTCTTACGAGAGCTAGATCAGATTTTTTTTTATATTTCGTTTCAGAGGAAAACTTTTCATGAGGAAAAGAATGCCCAATCACGGGATTCTAAGCATTTATTCTAACACAATACATTACTGAAGACATTTGTCTCATTTGTAATAAGTCTCAGTGGTTTTGTCACGAGTCGACGCCCGTTGCTATTCAATTACTGTCTCCAAGCGGTTCCTTATTACTCCGTGTTGCCTCGCAAGCCATGCTCTAATGCTCTGTACCCCTTATCTACTCCTGATTTGGTATTGTTTAAGTAATTTAATCATTTTAGTTTTTGATGTGAATCAGTATTGAAGCTCGCATGTCATCAACGTTTATTTGAATATGTCAGCACCGGAACTCACTCATCACCTGATGCTTCTCAAAGGTTGCCTTTCTCAAATGATTCAAATAAAATGATGTCGAACAAGAGCCTAACTTAGTCCAAACTCGGGGATGTATACCTACATAGATTCCAGGTATTAATAATGTATTGTACGTTGTCCTGTCCAAATTTCAATAATTCATACAAAAAAAGCCGTTCAGTTTATCCCGAATTTGAAAATTTTCCGGGAAACTTCAAATTAATCTTTCTTTCCTTATGAACCTGATTCGGACTATTACGAACTTAAATAAAAAAGCCAAGTCGGACCAGCGGTTCTCAAGTGATGCGCTTACCAACGAACAGCATTTCATTTTTACTATCTATCTATCTATACAAATAAATAAAATTGAAGTGTCAAAATAACAGCTTTTTACTAAATGCATATGAAAATACATACGATACGATACTTATAACATTAAATATTTTGTCTCTGTCTGTGTTCCGGGTTATCTCCGAAACGGCTGGACCGATTTTGACGGGACTTCCACTGGCAGATAGTTGATGTTATAAGAACTAACTTAGCAACTACTTTTATTTTAGAAAAAGAATTAGGGTTCACACGGGCGAAGCCACGGACAGCTAATCTAGTATAAAATTCATAATAAATAATGTTTATTTTATCTCCACAAATTACATTCATAAACTACGCGTCCAAAGCTCCAAGCCATTGTAGCGAACGAAAAAATTCCATGAAAATATATCAAACTGTGTGAATGCTGACCAGAAGTCGTTTTTGCACGTCGGTAATCTAACTTACCGGTACACGTCCACAAAAGCCAACCTCTTTAAAATTCTGCCAAAATAACAGCCATTGTTCGCTTAACGAACACCGTGGTAATAGAGAAAAAAACCCGGAAATTATAATAAAAAGGCAGGGGAAGCGTGTAAAACAAATTAGCATGGCCTTGCCATTGTGTGGCGGGCAGACGCACCGTCGCGCCCGCGCAGCCCGGTCAAAGTCACTGCCAACTCTGCGTGCACACTGTAAATAATACACCGTGACTATGAACACACACACGTCAATAATATAATGATCAATTACTGCATCAACGCTGCTAATGATTGTGGACAAACTTGATTTCCTGAGAATCAGTCGTTCTTGGGAACTGTCAAATCAATAGGCGGAACAAAACATACTCTGTAAACCTATGGCGCATCGTTGATTACATTTATTTTTTGAGAGGCATATTTATAATAGAAAGCATAGCTGTGACAAATCTGAATAAAATGGGATTTAATATTGTTTTAAAAACGTCCAAACCTGACGCCAACAGCAACGAAAATATTTAAAACAGGAGAAAATAAACAAACAAAAATTCTTATGAATATGAATACGATTAAGGAATGTGTATCGGGTAAGAATAATCTAGCCAGCTAGTTCAGGGTCGATGGAATCGTAATAATTAGTTTCAAGATTATCGTTATAAATAAATTACCATTCACAGTCATGTGCGCCGGCTTCTCGAATGAGCTCATTTCTGACGTCGTCGTGGTTATTAGCATGCGCTGGTTTTTCTTCTCTCTTACTCGTTCACGTAATTATTGTGACGATTGTTTATCTTCAAATTGGAATGCTTCTTATGCCTACCCTTGGCCATGTTACTGAGGGTCAGCGCAAAATGTTTTCTCTTCCATTCAGCTCTGTCAGCGGTCACATTATCATTCCATTCATTCATAATATCTTCCCTCACGTTATCATCAATCTATTAATGGGATAGGTCATGTGTTTTATTATTTTACTTTACGGACATCAAATATCTAGAGCATGTTTAAAGCCGAAACTGAAGTACTAGTGCAGGACTTGGGATTTCCAGACACATCTTCAAGTTTCACTAGAGTTTACTAGCTTCTAATTCCGAATCTATTGCTTTTGCCGTAACGACTCTTTAATCTCGTTTTGCGCATGTATGTATGTCTGCAGTGATTGGTTACAGGACGGTTCAATCTGTCCACCGAGCTATTTATTGCTCTTGACACTGCTGCGCCGTGGCTCCGTCCGTTGCCCTTGAGCCTCGCGACGTGACACGGATTCCTCCGTCTGTCCGTCACAATCAACGACCACTGTACTCATATTACGAACTTTTTCTCATATTTTCCAATTATCATAATGCTCTGCAGAACATAGGTCTCAAACTTCTGTATATTTGATGTAATTGCTAGCAATATTTTTTCTGCTTTGTATTATGTGACAAGCAGTAGTTAACATAGTTTTACGTTAATGGTTTTAACAACGTTTGATTGCAGAGCGGTAATTAAAGATGCTTCAGTTATCTTGCGTATGTAGTAAGGAGAAATGATCGCAAATTAAAGTGCTCACTTCTAATTAAATAATGACACCTGATTTCTTTGATCGATCGTTGAATCTAGCCAGATTAACATGCTATCTAAAGACATGAGCTTGATTAATTTCGATAAGAAACTTTCATCGTGTCGTGTTTTAGTCACGGGTAGATTCCAATGTAATTTCACGGATTGCAAATTTGTGCGCGGCATGCACATGATCCGTTATCCGAGGCGCCGCCGCCGGTCAGCGCACTGCCGATGCCGCCGACGCGGACGCCGCGGTTCGGGTGACCCACAACACTCGACCTGGATACAACAGCTAGATCATATCACGTATTATGCTTCAACTATTCTGCAATATCATAGATACAATCGACGTCGATTTACGTCGTTGGCAAGCCCCGCCGTTCCTTCTGTTCTTGGAACAGGAAACTTTCCAAAACAGACGTGTTGACAGTCGACTTGGCGACAACTTAGTGACCGCTAAATGGGAGTTTCCCTGTGCATCGGTGACCTTGTCCCGTTTAAGACAGGTTGACCTTACGTATGTAAATGAGCTATTGTTGAGGGCTTGTGGAATGCATGATGATGAGTTTTAAGAATGTAAGATGCTTGTTCCGAATGAGGAAATCTGATGAACCTCTTGACTCCTTTGACTCATAAAGGTTGAAATAACATTTAACTTCTGCTAATGAACATAATGATTTTATCCAAGTGTGTCTCATTTATTTTTCTTCATTAGATCATTCCATCACTGTGACAGTCACAGCTGATTTATATTTAAAACGACACATAATTACCCTAATTTAAATTCTGAATACGCAAAGTTAGACTGTTACGAAAACGAGTCTGGTTACAATAGATTCAGTATCAGTAGTTTGTATAATTGGCTTCAACGATATTGTATTTTCGGTTCTTTTTTGTGTCGGAGCTCGGAGAATAGTTCTTAGATGATGTCATTGTTCAAAAGCTGCCGAGAATTATGATCGAAATGATCACGCCTCTCTGGTGCACACACTGACTGGCCACTCGGCTGTCCTTGTTTGCAGTCAAATGGCGTGTGCAAAGTCAATGAACTTGGCACTCTGGCTCTGGCACTCAACGCCTGTGTAACACACGCTCTTGACGCTCTGGGTTAGACTAGGTGTCTTCACTGTTTTTGAACTTTTTGCAAACTCGAATGATATTTTCTCAGTCATTAACATGATTGCAATTAAAATCTTATTGCTTGGCGACAAAGGTAGTTTTTCCATCGATGTGAATTTGCAATTGAGTTCAGCAAAATAATTCCAACAAATTTTAGCTAAGCAAATGTAATTGAACACACGAAATAAAACCTGTAGCATGCGAATTTAACTGTGTTAGTTGAATTTTATTTGTGATTTTTATCTAGCACGGTTCCCAATCGTATTAGAATTTAAATAGTACCAAAATGCATTGGAAACGTTTTAGTTCAAAACTAGAGAACGTTTTATTTCATTCATTAGATTCGTGCACGTTCATTTGTATGTTGTCAGCGGTACCTGAATTTGGCACTATTAGATGTATTTATGTACAATAAGTTTCGTGCGAGCGAGCTCAGAGATTATTTACATACCGAGTATCAATCAACGTCGGTGCCTATCTGTTTTCTAGACGAGTAGGTCTAGCTGTGTAATACATTTGAGTTTAATTCGGAATGTCGTTGCTCGTCGATTAAATGTTTTCTAGAAACGTAAAAAACTCATCTTATTTTCCATAGACATTCAAATTGGCTGGGTTGATCCCGCTGTACCTCTCGTTACTCAATCAATATCTTATACGTTGGTTTTCTCTCAAATTATTTGCGTAATATGGATTTAATTTGTTAACCAACTGTTTACATTGACATATGCCGCTAGCTTAACGTAGGGATAACTTTTGTAATAGTTTGAATTCTTATTACATTGGCTAGTAATTTATAATCGTTCGTAACCTTTATTTACCTGTACGCATAATTTGTTATGTAATGATGAGTAATAGGTACTGAAAAAGTTTTCGTAATGGGCTATTTTGAGATATTTGCAGTGAATTAATATCCTCATCCAAGTAACACAAAATCATACATTATTTGATGCTTCATTCATTCTTCCCTGTTAGTAAGCAGTATCGCGGTACCGGCAGAATTAACTATAGTCATATACAATACACGTTGTATAATATTGTTAGTCTATATTTTGCGGTTTAAAGACACGTATTCTAGTGACTTGGTTATTAATAGGTAATTTAATACAATGTTTTTATATAAAAAGCTAGGGTCAATGTACAGTTAAAATTTTAACAGCAGCTTTTATAAGTAGATCTTCTGCTGGTGCCGCTGCAGTGGGCTCAATCAAGGGTAAGCCAACTGGAAACTTGTTTTATCCATGGGTTCGTCATACGGGATTTAGATATGCAGTAACACGTGTCCTAACTCATGTCTTACTTTGCCTATTATAGTTGTTTGATTTCTCCAATCACCAAGACTCACGTTTTTTCAATTATCGCTGAATGTCACGTTATCATTATTATTTTCGCTATTAATATTAAGTACTTGTATATCTCGATGCTTATAATACGAAGTGGGTTTTCTTGAAATACTTTGTTTTATTGAATTAAGTTTATTCGGTCACGCTCACAATGCAGTAGGCGTAAAAACGCCAGATACCGCTTTAACTGTAACACGTTTGGTAGTGAAAAAAACTTCTAATTAGGACTTCAACTATCATTATTTTACCAACTATGCTTTGGTATGTCTTTCTTATGTTTAAAGCTATCCGTGCGGTGCTATACTCACTCACATCGGGCCCAGATACAACCCTTGTGGTATCCCTAACGATGCTCAATATAATATGGTGAATCATAAAACATGGAGCACCGTATTCTTAATTAACCCCTAAAGTTTGCGATGTTCCAAGTAGACACCATGTTAACTCTGCAAATATGTACATTGAAAGCAAAAAAGATTCGCAGTTCAGTCATACCAAAAATGTGATTTAATGTATCGAATGCACTTGAAAGTACACTTTCTGTTAACCAACCATAAAATTAATAACCCTATCCTCAACAACTTTTACTTTTAAAAACAGATATCCACACATAAGTTCATTCTAACTGATATTTTTTTGTATTAATAGGTACCTTTGCTTCTACATAACATAAACATCTATACGAGCGGATAGTCTACATGGCAGAGAGCCAAGCGCTCTGCTTTTCACTTGAAAATTGCTACAGTTTTGGACAGAAAACTAGTGATGAAAAATAGTGGCCGAATAGCTTATTGTTACACTCAAGCTTTAATTTTCTTTATAATTAAGAAAACTTTTTTCTAGTGTCTTCGACAAAATCTATTTCTCATTATATGCTTTATTTTCAATGGCCTGAATCATAGGCGCTATTATTACTGTCTTCTCAATATCGACAGCGCTCCATTGTTATAATATAAAAGGCATAATACATAGGTGTGTGTGTGTATACTCAGCGCTCGAGGGTACGATATACTGCGCTGTTCATGTTGAAGTGTCCGATGACGTCATCGCGACGAGTTGTCTGATAATGCAGGTATAGGTGGTGCTTACTCCTACGCTACACAAGGTGTGAGACTATTGTGACTCTGAATAATAGTCGTGGCTTTTTGAACATGCACTGATACATGTTGCAGATTCCGAGGGGGAGATTAGCAAAAGCTACATGTTACCTAGTACCAACATGAATTTGATTATTTTTTTCTGAATTCTATCTTCTGTCAAGCAGGAAAAAAATGGATTTATAAACGTCTGCTTGCAGCATTCATTCGACTACAGGTAGTTTCATATTCACATAATATTAATTAAACATTTTCGTGGCGCTCGCATCCTTTCATCAAACAGTTCGTTCATTCATGGCTGCGGAAGCGTGTGAGGATGTTCAGCCATTTTTTTTATCGAAAATGCGTGAAGTTCCGTTCTCTTTGGTAACATTACCGTACGGTTGCTGCTAATTGTTAGTTTGGTAATTGTTCACCGTTGCCTTGCCAAGTTATGTCTTGAATACATTACATGAGTAGCTGGTAGCTTCGGATTTTTATGTTGTTTAAGTGGAACCCGGTATATTAATATCTTGTTTAAGTTTCCTTGGAATCGGCTTTAGGTTTACATAATACATGCTTTATATTACGGCCTCGCTCATTGTTCCTTTTGGAGCGAGTAATATACTTCGCATAATGCACTCTTGCGATAAAATTGAATGCACTTACGATACAGCGTCGGTCAGTGCGGTCATCCCATCGTTTCCTACATGAAAGTCCTCCGCTGTGCGCCCGCGTCGGTCACAGATCATTTCCCCGCTACTTTCTCCCGACCACACTGACCACTCGCTATCACCTAACGACCGCCATGTTACATCTCAAAAGTTTCACACTAATAAAAACAGACTAGTTTCTGAATGCAATGTAATGTTTCAGAACTATCATTAAACGTAGTTAATGAATTTTGCATAACAGATTGAGTTCTGTCAGTCACCCACAGTCGAAGTTACACAATCCATCTCAGCTGTTGATTTTGAAGTAGAAACTGCACGGGCGGTACCTCTGTGCAATCATCATAGAACAATGCTTAGCGTGGGCAGTCGCCAAACTTCGGTACTCTGCGACGCGTCGCGATTGCTCCGAGCGAGTACATTAAAGCACTGTTTTCTTAACTTAACCAATTGCTAATCCAGTAATTTGTAAGCATTGGATATCTAACATTTCGTAAGAAATGGAGTTGTTCAATCCGTTCGTGGTAGTTTCGTGCAGTTCAAAGCTCTCGGTCGTGATGCTGTTCCTCGGCGATTTGAGATCAATTTCCGCCTAATGGATTTATTATTTCCGCCTAATGTTTATATCTCCGCATGCTGGTTTTACCAAAAATGCCTTTTCAGTTGCCATGCAGTATGTAGGTAATAAACCTGTTATCAAAGTAATGTTCAGTACAGCGACAAATAGTATTCAATATGGAGCACATTTTATCGACATAGGCGTCATTCAAATAATAGCATTCCCGCAAGCCGTGATACGGTTTCCGGCGTTTTCCAGATTTTCTTTTACGATCGTCTTATTGGGTAAAACCTATAAACTGTAGTGATTACTGGAGAATGGTAAATAAAAGGCACGGTCGTAACTCTTAGATTTAGGGCGTCAGGCTGATTTTAGGCCAAGTGAACCAGCTCACAAACCTACATATCTTGAAATTCGTTAGACAATGAAGGACAAAATCATAATAATTATACGTGCTCGTAATGAAACAAAATACAACATAAGTTAAATACAGTATAAGTTTTAATCGAATGTTCAAAACACTAGGACCTAAATCCAGTTGTGACTTCTTTTGACCTTTCGCCGTGGCAAAAATTCATTGTTGTCTGTCATAGGTAACTTTTCGAATGCGTGTTTACGCTATTATAAACAGATTTATGGTCAGGTACAGAGGTATTTGCGTATTTTTGCTAACGTTAAACAAATAATATTGATTGTAAATGAAAGAAAACTACTTTTTCCATACGGAATCTGATTTTGGGGATAATCTATCAGAAACCAAGATTGGAAAGAAAATTACTTCCTTCTTTGAATGTAATCCTGCAGGATACTTAATAGAGCCCCTTTAATGAGCGTAGCTAGTAAACTCGGCGGCACACTTAATTATTCCCCCGTCTATTCCAACCGGCCAGCTCCCGTGAAGTCTTGAATAGTGGTTGAACCGTGACTTTCGAAACTTCGTTCCTAGATAAAACGTTAAACCCTTTATACAAGTACCTACCTATGTTTTTCTTTATCGAATTTGTCGGATTTGTCTCGTACCTATGGAGATACCTGAGACATTTATTTTTTAAATGTCGCAGCATATGCTGAGATAGGAGCCTTTTGGCCTCGTACAGGACTTTCTGTTTTCGGTTTTTTACCTTGTTTTTTATTTTTTCTTTTATTTTTTTATTAATGTTTTAAGGTGAAGGTGTTTAGTTTAATTTTTTATTCCTTGTGCGAGTCTCAATAAATACTTTTTCTTTCTTTCTTTCTTTCTATACCTGCCAGAATCTTGTAGTTCGTCTTTCGAACTGTAGTTATCATAAAAAATAACTTAGGCCGGCTCTCTGGTGATTGGAATACGTTGTTGTCAGTTTCCGCTAAGGATCACACCACCTATTAGCTATTTGGTGTTCATTGTCCGTTCCATGTGGAAAATTTGCCTTACGCACACACCAGTCAGTCATTTTCACAAAAAACACGTACGCTCGACTGCTCTCATGATTGATGTAATTTTTTGCCAGCCAATGAAACCAATTTGAGACGCCGGTGGTTTGCGTGATCGTGGCAATGGTTGTCTACTTGCTAACACAGCTACTTTTTTTGGCTTACTTTTTATTTTACGATGATGATAATGAAGTTGCTTTAAGTTTTTGACGATAACATCGTTTCCTGAAACTATGGGGAACTTACCTAATACGCCAAATTTTCCTACTTCCAATGCGCTTTCCATAAATATTGCCAAAATGCTAGCGCACTGAGAGTTTGGAGCCAAAAAGTTGAGTCATAAAGAAAAATTTGTTTCATATTAGACCATAATATGCTCACCTCTATTCGAGACTAGTTGGACACGAACCTATAATAAATAAAAACAAAGTAGAATTTCGTTTCAAAGAACCGGTTGTAACGTGTGGCGTAATATCAGACCACAGCCGCGACGTCGTGATGTAGCAACTAGCAACTGCGACTCAAAACCAACGTGTTTACCAAACACTGGAGCTCCAGGTGTATCAAAGTCTTGTTATTATCCACTCTTGGATTATTTTCCTCCCTTCAATTTGTATGTCATGTGTCACTAAAAGCGCTTAGTAATCAGGGGAGATCGCGACCGGTGGTGCCAGCGACTGCTTGCCTTTGTCCAGTCATCCGTGCCTTATGCAATATCACGCGTAGGGTAGTCACCCCTTTCCGTCGGCCCCTCGTATATGGCAACGCATTTAATCAAGTACATACAGATAGATACAAACACGCACGCAACCTGATAAACAGGTACGACGGGGATGCAAATTAGTATCGATTGTGATCGGGTTTCTAATATGTAGTTGCCGTTCATTGGTGATTGATGGAAAGAAAAATATTTTCAAAGTGTTATTCACTTCATTCTTCGTAATAATTACGTAAAAAGCATTGATTCGATGTAAGTCAACGGTAAAAGCAGGACCAAGGGAGATTTGTCGGTGTAAACTTGTATCTAATTCCCGGTTGTGCATGAAGTCATGGAACAAAAACCATAACAAGAGAAATACAAACAACATCGTCGTGGAAATAACGTGACTCACAGTTGCCACAAAAAACCAATAGATTGCCTCTTAATGGGAATTACCAATAATAGAGAACAAATGTCAATATTGTCATTATACGCAACGTTGTTTAGATAGCGACAGTTACTTCAACGTTGGCAGATCTCTGTCACCGAGACCACAGAGACATGACATACATTTACATTTCCTCTTTTTAATGGACTCGATGTGATTTAAGTGTCTCATCCATGAAGCGAAGTCAAAAGCCGTAGTTTTTGCTTGATCTCAGTACAGCACGGCGTAGTAGATCGATTGGCCTCGGTCCTGCACGCTCCGCCGACTATTGCGTCATGCCGTGATGCTGTCAGGTGGAGCAGACGATGATAATGATCACGTTGCCCATGTTTATTGCTTTGTTTTTACCATCCTCGATTGAAGATCGCTCGTCAAAGCGATAAAGACAGATGCGGTGACGATGCACTGTGATATATTGGCACTTTCGCATGCCATAAGACAGTAACCATGTCAAGGTTGTCCTTCCACGCTAATGTCACCTGAGTTTAGGTTGGGTCTGGATCAGCAAGTTTTTATTCTTATTAAAACTACAAACGAAGGCTGTCTAGAGGTCACTGATGGAAAAAAGCGACAATCACGAGGCATGGCGTTTAAGTAAAGGTTTAGAAAAGCGTTCGACATTCATTGCAGAATCTGCACGGAATGACGAACAGGGCTCGCCTGACAGATTGATCGTTCACCCCAAGACTGGTGCAGTCGAGCGTCACCGTGCGCTCAGTACCACTATTACATCAATAATTCAGTACACTGTTCAAGTAAATTATGCAAGTTAATAATTTTTAATATAATAATGTATTTATATTTACTTGCGCTTTGCATTGAACCTACAAAAATACATTGGATATAATAAAGTTGCTGAAAATATCGACAACGACTGCGGAAACTTAATTAGGACACTGATAAACTTGTTTTTTACGTTCGTTATGATTCGTTCATCATACCGTGTTTATAATTACATTCTAACTTAATAATGGGAAATCCGGATTGTAATGGGAAAACGAAATTTTAGGAAGCTGCTGAGTAGCCGCATTTGCATTTAAACGCTTCCTGATATTAACATCGCTTAGATCTCGTGGATCGGGGTGGAGGAACCCCTGTATCGACTTATACTCATATATTAGGGGTGACGGGTGTAGTCATTAGCCGGTATTTTGGCGCCGGCTGACATTTGCATGTTATCTGCCTGCCGTTGGCGCCGACGTCATACCGAACCAGATAGCAGAACTACGCATACCATACACACGAACGCAAATTAACATGGACACCAAAATGACTAGCGCTGATAAACAGACGCCTTTGAAACCATTTTAGACTTAATTATACTTTTGTGAATACATAGCCTGTTAGCTTCCAGCTTGTTTACCGAAAATGTTTTGGATTTCCTTCATAATTGTTAGCTGGATGCCATATTTAGGCATTCGTAATAATAAATCATGGTGGAAACAAGTGTTGGAGTTGTAGTGGCATATGGTCGGTACATGTCGTCTATTCCGGTATGTTTATGGGCGTGAGGCCCTAGGGGCGCTGCACGGGACCGTCAAGGTGACGCGGCACAGGCTTGTGTTGGCGCCCAGCCAGGGCCCGTAGCTAACTAACTACGTGCCTATAACATACTTGCTGTTTTATGTCCAATCTTACTCCATACAGTTTTATTATGCCCTTACCTTTAGATCGGTATGCGTAAACAGATTTTAGATAGTAGACAAATATTCCGGGCGAGTATATCTGTTTTATAGCCACCATATGTCAAGGAATATAGTCACATTACATATAAACTGATGTTACCGGGACGTCCGCAGACCGCAGTATAACATTTCAAATAATAGCATATATCAATAATGACAAAAATGCAAAGTTATCGTGCTCTGTGCTTAAATAACTCTACTTGAAAACAGGAAAAATAGATTTGGAACAATTGCCAACTGCGAGAAGTACTTCTCGGAATGGAGATTTGATTGAATTAATTGAGAGATGTCTAAAAATAACACTGATATAATAGGTGACGAGACTTCTTTAATTGCTAGATGTGTGGGTGCGAATCTGATGGAGCACCTCCAACCTGTGGCCCCGGGTCAATTGCGCGCACGCATCCCTCGCGCCTCGCGAAGGCCGTCTCGATCGCCTGATCAATCAATTGGTGCAATTATATAAGATTTTCGTCTGAGTGCTTAGAACACGCATTAAGATTATTAGCCACATCCTCGCGGAGGATTTCTGAAAGGCTCGACGGAAGCCGTAAAGCAGCAGCTGTCAGTTCTGATTGAACTAGTTATTTGAACAGATTGAAATTGAGAGGTCTTGCATACCTGATTCAAGGAGAGCGATTACTCTAAATAACTCACTTTGGGCGTTCAACTCTTTAAACATACAGGGACTTGCCATTTGAATTCGGCTCTGATGCACAATACGTTTGCATAATATTTTATGAGTACCTATACCACCGAACAACCATTTAGTCCTTTGTGTGGTAAAAAGCTTATCATGAATTATCTGTAAGTCCAAAATAAAACCACAAGTTCACAACACCTTTTCCACCTGGAGTTATTCATGTGATTTGTTACAAAGAACGTAATTTTGTAGTTGGGACTTATCTAGTTAGTAAACTTACGTATCTTTTAAAATGATTACATCACAATAAAATATAGAGATAAAATAGTACTACTATTGAGTTAATGAAGCGTATGTTTGTTCCAGGCAATGTAAGAGTCATGTGGACACATTAGCGTGGCTCTCCGGAACTGGCAATGTTTCATCCTGCCGTCTTCATATCCTTCGTCATCCATGTGAGTTGCACTTTCATTCCGAATGTACCGATGTGGTCTATCTCGCTTTTTCTTAGTAGCTGCGCACGCACCTGTCAGATTGTCTGTTTGTTTACACTTTAATAACAGCAGTTACGTCACTAACAGAACATAGCCACTGATAACGTCACGTCACTCAATGCTTTCGTCCAAATGATACGCTTATCACTCGTATTTAGATAGGTAATCCTAGTTATCTGCGCAAGGACACTCACGAATCCAGATTAGCTTATAATTTGGCGTTTTAATTGAGTACCTATTTGCGCGGAGTCGAAATTGTTTGATTTTACAATGTTGGGCGTCCTTGCCACTTGGCACCCTTCGGCAGTCACGCGAGAACTGCGCTGCAGCGCGGACATGCATCGCGCTCTTGTAAATTAAATTAAATATACGTAAATGTGCAGCTTGAACAGTTCTACACGTGATGTGAAGCAATTATTGACTCATTACTACGTTTTTTGTTCGACCTCTGAAGCATCAGCACATGCAGTACTCACTATAATAGCAGTATGTATTTTAAAGTGTTTTTATATTTTGTCTTTTGTTTGAAAAACACGAGTATGGCTAACGAAATGAGTGCACTTGTCAGGTTTCTTATAGCGCGTTAATCCTGCTGCTGCTCACGACTATCACACTGAGTTCTTATGGTTTCAATAAAAAAAAAAATTGTAAACAAACATGGAACGTTGTGTCGCCGAGAGCTGTGGGCGCGTGTGATGATGCACAAATAAAAATGCCGTGACAACATACAGAAATAAGCGTTGTGTCAAAGGTGTTGTCTTTTCGTTGCCAGAACATGTGATTATCCGATGGATTACGTGCTCTTTTGTAAATGTGATAAGATGAAATAGAAGTAATAACAAGTGGCTACTTAAAATAATACACATTTATTTAAATATTCCTTCCTAAAAATAAAATACATTTAAATACAGGGTGGCAGGGACATCGACGCGAAAACTGTTCTCATGGATTTAGTACATGATTCTGAACCCCAGGGCAATAACTTTTTTGTCGGTTATTAAAAAAATAAAAACTGCTATTCCATACATTTTGACCGCGTAGCGCACACGCGCTCTTTTCTATGAAACAGTAGTTGTTTTTTTTTAAATAACCGACTAATGATTTCTCTCTCGCTCAGAATCATGTACTGAATCAATGGTAACAGTTATCGCGTCGATGTCCCTGCCACCCTGTATTCCTTCCTTCCTTATCCAATCTGACTACAATATGAAGTAAATGGCGTACGTATAGCTATGTTTCAAAATCACGATACGACAAGAATACCTACTGCAAAAAATATGTATTGGTACTTTATTGTGAAACTTCCAGAGTTTATATTAGTTTATATTTAACCTTCGAAACATGTTAATTTCCCTAATCCTCTTAGTATAACATAATACAGCACTTTCGCAACATATATTGGTTTCTTTGGTCTTTCTTCACACATTTGCTAGAGCATCGGTAACGTTACAATATTGCAGCTAGTAATACTAGCCTCATCTGAAGTCATAAAGACAACAGATGGCCCAATATTAATGTATTCGAAACACTGAATATTGATGTAACCGTCTGATATATGTGCGAATGAACTGCTCTATTGCAACAGATGTCTCAAATTAACTGCTCGCATTTGTTTCGAGAAGCTCATTTTATATTTAACCAAAATTACTAGATTGCTGAAACATCCATAAAACGTGCCGATGAATTTTAAGCTCAGCAGAAGAAGCCTAAATCCCCTATCTTATGCCCCGGATTTAATTTGCTTAATTACGTGTATTTAATTGCATGGCACGGAGAACATTTTCGTATCATCAAAAGTCAGATACCTACCAAAAACTTGGTCCTACTGTCCCGGCCTTCTTTGCGTTATCTTAATGTGCTCAACCATTAATTCTCTATTCCAGACTAATGACCTCGGCAGCTATGCGCCTGATCGTCGGCCACCGCACGCTATCGAACCACGGAGGACGCGACTCTGATGCCAAAATAATCACCCCGCTATACCTCTCCACTTAGATAGGCGTTTTTAATGTTTTATAATTTTCATTTTTAACGTAGATTCGTTTACACGTGCGTTAATGTTAACACACATGTGAAGTTTAGTGCAAGTGCTAGTGTTGTGACCGAGCTGGTGTAATCCGGCTGTATCAGGTTATAAGTGGTGCGTGTCCGGTCTAGTCCGGCGTGCGTTGGTTCGGGCCGGTTGCGCAGGGCCCGATGTTGGCGGCGTCATGGCCTTCATGACGAAGAAGAAGCGGTACAAGTTTGGGGTGCAGTGCTGTCTGGAGGAGCTCACTGAGGTGCCTTTCGTGTCTGCGGTGCTGTTCGCCAAGGTCCGCCTCTTGGACGGCGGAAACTTCCAAGAACATTCTAGCAGGTCAGTAAGACATCGTTACATAGCTATTAACTTTGTATTTGTGTCGCATTATCATCTCGTGTGTCTTCGACGATAAATTACACGTCTTTAGGTGTTATCAAACGTCACATTCTATGAACGTATCGATAAAAAAGTAATCTGTTTAAAATGCAGACCTCTTGTCACCCGGCGATAGGAATAATTTCTTTCGTCTGTCTCCCTGATGTTAGATAAAAGCTTGCTCCATACTTCAGATAAACTTTGACCTAATGAATATTTTAAACACAAGCAATTTCGTTCTCGAACTCAAATATTAGCCAACTTTGCGTATGTCGCCTTATCCGGTATTGGCTAAGCTTGTAAGTCGTGTCTAGAAGCGATGTCTCTAAGCTTGTAATTTGTCTCAGCGTTGAAAAATCCACACTATCTCGAATTTTATGTTTTCTATATTCTGGATGTTAATCTGAATGACTGTCCAGGTTGCAGTTGCTCCTCGCAAATTTTACTATACATTATTTATTTGGTTGCATTAATCAACTGTCAAGTAGACAAAATGTTTAAAAGAAATCAAATGTGTCTAACTTTAATTTTGGTCTACCAGCTACTTTGCAGCAATCAAATCTTTTTCATCAATATCAACACCATGTTCTTGGAATAAAGAGTTATTTTCCTCTCGTACAACAGGTCCAATTACTCGCCTGATTTAATCTTCGGGCTTTGTTTGTCGCGCTTGATTAAGTAACGCTTCGACGGCCGTTCTTACTTCATAATTGCGATATATTACAAAACGCTGTACTCTTGTACAGTAATGGTGGTCTGAACGTTGTTCGTTTTGCTCCAACCTCTGTCACAAGTTAACGACATTAGTTCAGCTCATAAATCAAGTTTGGTTAATCCAGTCGGACGGAGCACGGGGGTGGGCGGGGTGTTCGTATTCAGCGCACTGGACCACGCCGCACTTGCTTGCACAACGCTATTCTTCCTTATATACATATATATGTAATATACTAGCTAGCAGTCAAGCGTAGATTTCCGTAATTGCAGTTTTTGTCAGAAAAACACGATGTCGCTGTCGCTGGTTATACAGTAGTTTTAACTCGTTACCTACGTAAGAAAAATATAGTTCGTCAGTTTTCAGTAAGATTTTGTAAAACTAATATACTGATAAGGATGAGTAGCAATCATGTTCGCCATGAGTACCTGTTTAATAGCTGTGTACTTACTAATGTGAGCGTAACAGCACTTGGACACACCAAGCACCAACCACGGAAGCAATTTAACTGGAAACACTTTCCTGGATAAGTTTTTCGTTTAACGTCACACGAAAATGTCTGCGGGCACCAAACAACGTTACTGGAGAGCACCGCTCTACGCTTCAGTCTTTTATTATTAAGCTGGGAACTAAAACCACAACACTATCGACTTCGTTATTCCTCCCTTCTGTTTTCATTTGCAATTATTTTCTAAAAGCTTGAAAACTTTCTGGAATCCCAGTGCGCAAACTTAACGTGACTTTACTCATCATTATGAACAACTTTTACTGTGGGACCAAACCTGAAATCCCAAAAAAAAAACAGCTGTTCCCTACGTTTTACAAGTTATAAAGTATCTTGAAATCCATCAACTAGAATAACTTGATACTACATCGGCCTTCTTAATAGAAGTCAAGTTCAAACGTATTATGTTGACCATAAAAGCAACTATTTACCTTTTGTTGATGGAATTAATTAACTTGTAAAGGACCATAACGATAGCTCACGGTTACATTTTTATTTTGTATATCTTTTATTACTTTGGTCTTATTTTCTAAAGTCTCTTACAAAAGTAGAGAAAGTTGAAATAATTCGGCAATGTTTGCTGCATTACTAACTTTTCAGTACAAGGGACTAAAACTCGCGCTGGAAACTTTTTGGAATTCTTAAATTCTATTTACTTCCAAATTACATAACTGTCAAAAGTTTATCCCTCTTCTGGAGCAGGTCGAATTCCTCCGAAGTTATTAATTAAATAAAACTGTACGCAAGCAATTATTTTTGCAGAAACATACTGTATTATGCAAAGCGTCTCGTCATCGCGATCATCAATCTTGTCCGTATTGTGGTATAACACCCACTTTCCGCGAGGTCTGTCTTGCTCAAGTTGCTGTGTCGTGGTGATATAATCCACCCACGCGTGGCAAATTGTCTAGGTGTACGATCGCGTGTACATAGTAGCGATAATTATGTGGTGTTTCATCAAATTGAAATTGATGATATGAGAAAATGTTGTAAAGTCACGTATATTAACATTAATTTGGCGGTTGTTAAAAGTATTACAAATAATATTTGTGTCTGGTAATGGAGGCCACTCCACTGCGCTCAATACATTATTTCAAATTCACAAATCATTGTGCTGTTCACTGGTCTTTTCGGTCTAGTTGTAATCTCGTACATTGCTGCGGCATGCCCGGTCAAGTCGGGTGGTCTTGTCCTGACCGTGTGGCGACCGGACGCTCGTTATCCAATCCCCACCAGCACCGGACAGGCATCATATTTAGTACCACTCCCATCATGCACACTACCCATCGGTCACCACTTGCCCTCTGATTAGCACATCCTATTTGCCAAGTTTCTGATCCTTGTGTCCTTAGATGACTGTGAACGGAAGCTTTTATTTCGAATATGTCGAAATTTGCTATTTTTAGTACAGTATGTACCTACATAAAATTAAAATTTGCACCCCATCGTGAATCAATCAAAGGCCATACGTACAATCGCACTAAATTCAATGGAATATTTTTCTGGTAATCTCTATCAAAATATCTTTGTAGGTCTCGAGATTAGAACAAAATATAGTGAGCTAACGAAACTTCCTTATGTATATATATGTACGTGGTGGCCGTATCAATGAGTTTCCGAGTGGCTACAGATAAGTGTGGCCATGTACGCTTCCGATACGTGTTAGTGCTGCTATCGATAACAGCTGAGCTGCTGCAATCCATTCCTGTTCCATTTCGCCTAGCTAATATTAGAATATAATAAATATGTCTGTAATTTTGTTTGTCTCGTGCAGTTGTTATCTATGTTCAGAAAGACAGGTATTGAATTCAATAGTGTTCCAGCATTTGGCTGGAAAGTGAAAAATTTTATACACGTGCTTGCTGTTTATGAATGATGCCAAATTTACTGAATTATTCCAACATTATAACCTTTCTTAGTTGTGCTCGCGATGTCTACTGCTCGCAGAACTACTAGTTTTAGAATATGGTATACTTAGACTTACTACTAACCTAATAGTAATCTTATCATCATCTCACTAACTTCCGATTGCTGTTAATAATGTTGACAAATTATTTCGATTTATTTCAAACAGTCAATTACAGTTAGTATTCCTAATCGGGAAATGCTCTTGAATCTATCAGAGCCAATTATAATGCCTGCCGTCCCCAATCATACCTAAGCACGTAATTACGAAGGTACGTATGTGGGTCACAATCAGACTGGAACTGAACACTCACTAGTAACAACAGCAGGGCTGGCAGCTTGAGTAGTTATCAAGGTATTATGGCATTTTTTCTCAATTATCGGCAAGATTCGGATCATAAGACCAGTCGTCACATTACAAGTATTTGTACTTTTGTAGAAAATTCTGGTGTTATGTTGCTGCATCCCGGCAGCTCTGTGTGGGAAGTGAGCAGTTATCGGGAGTAGGGGAGAGGTGGAATGCGGAGGCGTCCGGCGAGCAGGCGCGGGCGGCGCAGGCGGCGGCGCGGCGGTGCTCGCCGAACAATTGACTGCGCGCTACCAGCCAATCACTCTGGTGTAAACCACTGCAACTATGATTGAATGGATTCTAAATAAAATTGCGTTTAATGATTTTGAACCAACCCAGTAGCTTGCGTAAGCAGCGATAACGTTGACATTGACATTTGACTTAGTGAAAAACTTAATTCTCAAATTATTTATTGATTTTTGCAATGTCAAAGAGCTGATTACGAAAATACGTCAGAAACAACTTGACGCAAGTTTTTTAATCGATCGATTGAATTGACTCTGCGTCTTTTCTCTTCGTAATAATTTTGAATATGCCGCGCTAATTATAGATTGTAAATAGTTAATAAAGTTGAATGCCGCGGCTTGACGTTTAGCACGCGGGTGTGGAATTCCTCACCCAGATAAGAACCGCCACCGTACTGACACGAGTTGAATGACTTTTTGTTTTCACAACCGCTGCTAACTTTCAACATGTATTTACAGCTTACAGCTTTATGTTGACGAAATGTTTGGGAACAAATTAATTTACTCAGATGTTGGTCCTTTGAGCCGATGAGACCACCATAGAAACTGTACTCATGCCTATCATTAGGTGCGTCGCCAGTGTTAAACTGAACGGTCAATCACAAAATATTCAGTTACATATCCTACCTACCTCGACAGTTAAGTTACTTATTAATTTATAATTGAAATTGGCGGTTTCAAACAACGGGGTGCCGATTACCATTGATTGTATAATGAATTACACTTAGGTATCGCATCGTTTAATTAACTACTCATTGTTCTGAATGCTTTAATGAAAGTTGATCTGTGTCCGATTCTCCGAGGTACTTAGTGCACCTCTTACAATGTAAGTAGCTCTCGCAAATCGCATCTGGCCATCATCTACAAATCCATCTAATAATAGAGCACGTTTATTTATAAACTGGCTCGCTCTATTGTTTACGATAGCTCGTCACCGCCGACATCTTGTTTTCATTAATTCAATCTTTTGTTCTTTACACAAATTAATCGTTTGTTGTTCTTTCTAGTTTTTAATGCGACCTGTTTGCTTGTTTTTGTCACTTGCTGTAATCTTGAGCAGCTGTTGGGAACACTTGAGCGTTTGTAGGTAAACAAAGTCTATGGTAGATAAATCTGAGCCCATTCGTTGACTGATGCATCCATCTAATAAAAATCCAATCATTTCTTTCAAAACAAACGCAAACTGGAGTTTTGTCCAGTTCATTTTGGCAACAATTCGTTAAGCTAACTAAGTCTTTATCATATCTGGTTCTAAGTCGTTTTGCAAAAAAGAACTTGCACCAGTTGTTCGAGATGTGTTTGCTCTCAGCGACAAGTGAACCACTTTCTACAAAAAAACAAACAACTGTGTGGCCGTGGGCACAGACCAGCTTCACGCTAGTGTAGCACTGTTATTAGCTCATGTTGGATTATAGTAATTATGTAGAAAACTGCGAAATACTGAGATTGAATATCCTATGCTACGAGCACGTGTGACATGAAGTCGATGTGTTTGTTTATCACTAGTATGTTGCTATTGTAAGTAATCTCATGTCGTTTAATCGTACTCGTAATCCGTCTGTATATTTAAGTGCCCTGTTTGAGTGTAGGTACAGGTTTTATAATAAATAATCATTGTTTTTCATCACAAAAAAAACTTGGCTCTCAATAAAACATATGGAAACGATCAACTTTTATGCTGTTTGCCTTGAGTTGTTAAACTACAATGAAATATGATTATTTATAAACTGTTCTAGAAACCTTTTTAATAAATCGCGCCCTAGTTCCTTTGGGGATTTATGTGCAGTCCAGATTTTAGAACTGAACAATGAGACAATGAGAAAACAACAGCCATTGTCCAATAGGTCTTATTTTTATACGCATTAAGATCTCGCGTGCCGTCTATAAATAGACTAGCTATTTATCTACCCACCGCGGCTGTGGTGTAACTAACGATATCAGCCAACTTGGCCAAGGCAATGGCGCCCGCATTGCACCAGGGAGCAAGGACGACGTCGTGGGTAACCGCCAACCACCATGACGACACTTATATTTTACCGATACACGAACCTTGCCACCCGATAGAAGCATCGAAAGTCGAAGCAACAATAGAGACAGTCCCATATTAATTAATACACGTATAAAAGATAGTCGCCAAAGACCGCGTCGATAAAATCACAATTAAAATGAATAAGTAGTCACGCGAGCGTGTAAACACTAACAGATATGACGATAATTAGAGTACAGTGGTTGCGATAACTATAAATATAATTTGCAGTTGGAGCAACACGAGCCTTTGTTGGAAGAGAATGGAGGCGGCTCATTATCTGAGATTCTTCGATGTCAAATGCAACATTGTGCAACTACGTGGAAACTTTGTCGGGAGAAATTAGTGCGACGCCGCGCCGAGAAACGCGGCAATTCTGGAACTATAAATCTTCTCTTCTTCGTTCTCGTATTCAGGAAAATCTATCTTTATTTATCTGTCTTACATCCTTGCTGGTTACAGCCCGAGAGAAAACTTGTAAAATGGCGGTTCATGCATCTTCGTACTCGCAATTTTACCTTTATTTTTCCCGCCAGCGGTGCACACTGTACATTTTTAACGTACTTAATTGCCCAAGAACTCGTTATTCTCATACAATGCAAGCTAAATGAGCTTCTAGCCGAAAAGGTTAAAGTTATCTAGCGTTGCGAACTGTTTACATAACATCTGGGCTTTCCTCTACGGACTTATCTATGACCTTTATATAGACTCCTTGCAATATGTCATCTTCAATAGCATTGTGTTATTGAAGGCAGTAGACAAAACAATATTTTTAGAAGTTGAGGCATACATTATAAAAAAAAAAAACTAGTTTTACATTGCTTTCATCAACCAAGACTTTAATCTAGGCACTTTTCAAACTTCGCTTAGAATGAATCAATACGTGCTTTTTCCTAAAGAAGGTATCAAAAAATTATTTCCTCTCAATTCGTCCCAGTTTTTCATTGCCGAGCAATATTTTCAAGAATAATACAGGGTGGACATCGACGCGAAAACTTTTACTATGGATTCAGTACATGATTCTGAACCCCCCCTGCGGCGAAATTTTTAGTCGGCTATTTAAAAAAAAAATCTGCTGTTTCATAGAAAAATGCAATACCTACGCGGTCAAAATGTATGGAACAGCAGATTTTTATTTTATAAATAACCGACGAAAAATTTCAACGCAGGGGCGTTCAGAATCATGTACTGAATCCATGGTAACTGTTTTCGCGTCAATGTCCCTGCCACCCTGTATAGAAGCCTCAGGAAATCTCGGATAATTGTTTAAAAGTTGTCCAAACTCGAAAGAATTCTTTGTCGCCTGTTCGCTTGTCGTTGTTTTTATAATCCAGTGCTCGGTGTCTGTACGAATTAATTCCAAAGATCGAGCAGTCTCCAATTACCGTGTTCAACCGACTCTCCCTGTTATTCACCTTGATGGACAATTTTCATTAAAAATACATTTCTTATTTACTGGTTTTCTATACTTCACGTGACATTTAATAGGTTCGTGAAAAAATCCATTAAGCGGTGTTGGGAGCTACTAATGTAATTATTTAAGTGCTTTTCTCCGTCCAGCGCATGAAAGTCGCAGTTTCTTGTGGAGCCTTCGTGAGTTCGTGCTTTCCCTGCTCTTGCTAATTACAAGTCTCTTTTAAAGCAATATTACTATTTCACTAAACCAATTACATTTTTGTATTTACACCTTGTTTAAAATTCTGTAGCTAAAGAAACCAGCTTTACACCACGTTCTACGAATCGTTGCGAAGGAATGTGTATGAAAATAACCTTAGCTTGGTTAAACAGTTTTTAAAGTACGCGAACTAATTTATGAAATTGTTTTCGGTACATGTTGGCCATAGTGACCCATAAATAGGTTTCGTGAATCAGAACTTTTCAAGTTTTAAGCACTCTTTACGGTAACTTGTTACGTAAAGTAGACCATATAAGATTTGATTGTATGGTTGGTCCATCTAAAGCTGTATCTTTGGTTGTTCGGAACATACAGTCATAGTTATGTTGCAACAACACGAAAGTATACCGGCCTTCATAATATTGCAAAATAATGATTAATTCTGTAATAAGCGTTATGCGCTTTATTTTACAATCAGTTATGTCTGGTTTCCGATGTGTTGCCACAGTTTTATTTCGCATTAGTGCAGCACGCTCTCCGGGACTGTTGTTTCCATTGCTTTACCTGCATTAAGTATGTTAAAGCAGTTAGTGTCAAGCAAGTTAATAGGATATGCAAATATTTCTGCAGATGAAAAAGTACAACCTACTTCATTGATATTCATGAAAATAAAGTTGGCACCCCCACTTTCGAAAAATGAAAATCTAAAACGGTGAAAATTTCGAGCTAATTAAGGACAATTTTGGACTGCAAGAAAAAAAATTCAGACCAACCCCCCCTTCGAGATATTCAAAATTTTCAATGGGGGTGCTAACTAGTAATTAAGTTAGCACCCCCACAGCGTATAAATGTTCACTAAAAAAGTTTTATGTAGGTCAAAATTTCGAGCTCATTAAGGACAACAAATGCAGCATCAACCCACCCCCCATGTACAACCCCCCACCCCCCTATCCGTAAAAACATGAAAAAATCAATTTAAAAAAAAAAATCGCACCACTATAATTCCTAGCATAGAATTGTCGACTACCAAGTACAAAAATAAAAACGTCCCTTAAACCACCCCTTGACCAAACTTCCCGAAAATAACATCTAATTTATACGAAAATTTCTCTTCTTCATACATAAACTGTAAATCAATTAACAAATGTATTATTTACAACTACTACTTGCAACATCCCCAAAAAACTCCCCTTGAATGATGCTTAGTTCAAAATTTTAAACGTACTTCAAAAAATTATTAAAACTCCAAACCGTGCAGATGAAAATCTAAAACGGTGAAAATTTCGAGCTAATTAAGGACAATTTTGGACTGCAAGAAAAAAAATTCAGACCAACCCCCCCTTCGAGATATACAAAATTTTCACTGTTTACAAAAAAGTTTTATGTAGGTCAAAGTTTCGAGCTCATTAAGGACAACAAAAGCAGCAACAACCCACTCCCCAAGTACAACCCCCCACCCCCCAATATTGAAAACATGAAAATACCATGTCTCAAAATAGACTTTTAGGGACTATTTCAGACTTACAGCGGATTTTAAGATCCACAAACGACAACATCCCTTACAAACGAGTCGTTAATTATTAGTCGCAAAAAACCGAATAGCTTTTTTGAACGTCAATTGGGGGTTGGTCGGAATTTTTTTTTCTTGCAGTCTAAAATTGTCCTTAATTAGCTCGAAATTTTCACCGTTTTAGATTTTCATCTGCACGGTTTGGAGTTTTAATAATTTTTTGAAATACGTTTAACATTTTGAACTAAGCATCATTCAAGGGGAGTTTTTTGGGGATGTTGCAAGTAGTAGTTGTAAATAATACATTAATAATTGATTTAGGTACAGTTTATGTATGAAGAAGAGAAATTTTCGTATAAATTAGATGTTATTTTCGGGAAGTTTGGTCAAGGGGTGGTTTAAGGGACGTTTTTATTTTTGTACTTGGTAGTCGACAATTCTATGCTAGGAATTATAGTGGTGTGTTTTTTTTTTTTTAATTCATTTTTTCATGTTTTTACGGATAGGGGGTGTGGGGGGTTGGACATGGGGGGTGGGTTGATGCTGCATTTGTTGTCCTTTATGAGCTCGAAATTTTGACCTACATAAAACTTTTTTAGTGAACATTTAAATGCTGTGGGGATGCTAAATTACTAGTTAGCACCCCCATTGAAAATTTTGAATATCTCGAAGGGGGGGTTGGTCTGAAATTTTTTCTTGCAGTCCAAAATTGTCCTTAATTAGCTCGAAATTTTCACCGTTTTAGATTTTAATTTTTCGAAAGTGGGGGTGCCAACTTTATTTTCATTTGATATTCCAGGTATCATTAATATATTATGATAAAATATTTAAATAGGTGCATAGCTTATTAAGTGCTTGAGTGGTTTCAAGAATCTTGAGGAATACTCAAGTAACATAAGGTAAATATTGTAAGGCGTTCCTTGTTATTTTAGTGTATATATTTTAATGACACGTTGATAACTCCAATCAGAGTAATAAAGTTTCTATTAAATTACGAGTGGTAGAGTCGCAAGTGGAGGTAATTGGCGTAACTGTTGGACCACATTCGATGGAACGTGCGTAGGAAATGAAAACATGTACTTAGTGTGTAAATCTGTACTAGTTCTGGATCTTTAGGTCAAAAATGTAAGTAAATGTATAACGTTTAAACTAGAATAGATTATGTTACCGTTCGTATTGAGCGATGAGATTTCGTGTTCCAAATATAGAATTCGCTTTTAGAAAAGATGTTTGCGTCCTCTGGAGAAACGGAATCCAATAAAACTAGAACTTACCATTAAATTGTAAGCATATCTCCTCGCCTAGGTAACAAGATCATGAGAATCAATTTATAGTATTGGCGGAGCGACCTCCCACACAAGAGATTGGTGAATTAAAAGAGAGCTGTACTGAGACGGTCTTGGTATAATGCCCTGCGGCATACCAGCTCAACGTTTCAAAGAATTTTAGTCATAGGCCTAGTAGTGTGCCTGATTTAAACTATTAATTAGTAACCGTGGGAGTATAACAGTACACCTGCCTTATTCTCTCACGCCGACGAAAAAATCTTCAGAAATGCTATGCTTCTGTTTATCGAACGTTTCGTTTGTATTATACGCGGTACAACTTGACTGGCAGGCACATATCATGCGTGTCCTGTATAAGAAATGTTTTACGCATTTTGTTCGGCTTCAGAATATGCGGGCGGAATAAAGAAATATATGGGATTATTGAATTTATTCTTTGCGGAAATACATTTACTACCTTAGAATGCTGATAAGTTTCTACATTATTTGCGTGCGTTCGCTCATACCATGTGGTTCTATAAGTTTACCGAATCAAACTTGAGTGACAATACAAATAAGGATATGAATAACTTGCTCTTATTTAATGTTTGAGCTTTTGTCAATAATCTACCAGATACTTAATGCTCCCATAATACTGATTATTATAAATCCATCAACCATGCACAAACATTGTCTACTAGAATCATAATTTGTCTTCACGTGTGTACGTAGAAGCGGCGGAGGCGTGCGCTCGCGCACTCATTAGTGCTTATTAATTAATCATTAGCGCGGTTAAGTAACCGGCGACCGTTCGCCGCTCTCGTGAAAAGTGAAATTTTACCCTCCCTTCCCCTCTCCTTGTACACTGTGGCTACACATCAAGTTATACATAACCAGTTTATGTTGATCTCGTATTGTATAGGATTTCCGTACAATGCGAGGTCAGTTTATACTGGAAATGTATAGCTTGATGTGTAGCCGTGTGTACCCTCCGGAGCATTTCATTGCCACTTTTTACAAGAGTTCATTGATATCTTGGATTTAGGTAGTTTTGATGCTTCAGTCCGTGCACCGTGATGTATCTTCGTTATGTCTACCGACTGGTTTGATTAACTTGGAGTAAAGCAAGTGCCTATAAAACTCAGCGGTGGGTGAATGTGGGCTGAATGTATCTTCAACATACACTTTTCCTTTTGTTACTACAGCGTAGGTATAAGTTGTTCATGTGGTGGTGAGGTAACTTGTTCAATACAATGTAGGTACGATGTTAATCAAACACTAGTTTGTGGTAATAGAGCGTGAAGATAATTTCTAGTTCATCGCCATTCGCCACCGAGCACTGCTAATTAAATAAAGTTGGGGACACAAACAACTAGGTAGTTTTTATCACTGTATCTTCTGCTGACTCTTTTGGGGGTTAGTCAAAAATTGCGATTTGTAATCTTTTGATATGTTCTGTAAAGTAATTGAAATTTTAATCAAATATCTATTTAAGTGCTTCCTTGTGCCATTAATCTTAGGTAGGAAGCTCTTAATTAGCTGTTGAAGCAATTTCCAGTACTTCTACATTAAATAAACTGGCTTTACTTACAGTAAGCTGGTGCTTACGTGTGGCTGGTAGAAGTGTAGCTAATCGATCACCACGACTGGATCGACACTTCCCACTTCCGCGCCACCAGATCAAACACGATACACACTGCCGTGAAGAGTCGCGTGCCAAATCAACAGCTCATATGTGTTAATTGATTAATCCGGCCAGTGTCAACTACTAAACTTCATACATAAATTAAGCACCTAGTAAAGCAAGTACGCTTGTTTTATTGTTCGCATGAATTACCAAATTAGCTAAAAAATCATTAGTTAAAAAGTAATGCTGAAAATATGTATTCGATCGAACAACGCGGAAGAATAATTCAGTGCAAAATATTGATAATTGGAGTTTTTTTCCTGTTCGTTTATTTAGAATCGAGGCGTAACGAATGTTGTGGAATTGTAAATTATTATAATTAGCAACAACTGCTGTTAATGTTTTGTTAGTTGGTATTATCAACATCATAACCCTGGTTCGATCCAAATAATATTTTTTTCCTTAGGCCAAATTGACAAGCTATTTTCAGGACCAGACAGTGTGCTGGCGTTGTTGACGGTATGCCTCAGCTTCGGATTAGCTTCGCTCTCACTGCTGCAGTGCGCGTGCTTGCAGATTCTCAGTAAAAAGCTCGCACGTTCCGCATGCCAGCCGGCAATGTTATGCTAACTTAGCTAAGCGATTCGATACAATCTCACCAGATAGCCCAGCTGTTTTCACTATCAGAGGTGTAAAACACCGGACATAAACCGCATGTTTTCTACAGACAGTCTCAAGGATAAACACGTCTTTGAGGAAATATTGCTGAGCCTGTAATCTATTTTTAGTAGACAGTATCAGATTGCACGTGCATTGAAACACGTTTTTATCGCAAGTTGATGTTTACTTTTCAATCCACACTTAATCCTACGCTCATTAAAGTAATTTAATTATTACACAATACGGGTTGCTTGTTCAAACATTAAAAATAGCGGTGCAAATGTGAAACAATGACGACTACACACAATCCTAAACCAACAAGGTAAGCTGCTTACGTCACGAGAGGCCAAATATGACTCGTACTATAAACGATATAATGTGGAAACGTTAACAATATGTGTGCTCGACAACATCCCCGGCACAACGACTGTAAACGAGAGAAGCAGGCAATAAAGTGGCCTTTCAAATGAGCTCTGACGTAAGTAGTGTTTGGTTCATTGAAGAAAATTTTTCTACTCGGCAAAACCGCAAATGAATTGTGTGCTTCGCAATTTTATTGGCTGCTGTAGGCATCTAGTTAACTAAGCCGTAGTTTTGCTCCCAACCATGTGAACTCTCGTCCCATGACAGTGACAGGAGCTGAAGCAAGCGGTTCGCTCGGTTGTCGTGTTAGGCCATTAATCACGCGTTGACTAGTTTACTGCATACGAGCTAAAGCTGTTTTAAGAACCAGTTTTTTAATTGCTGTTTTGCCTCAACGCAGTTTAATTGCAAGATTTAGGGTACATTTATGTTGAGTGCCCACAGCATTTAGTATTTAATAACATTGCGGCTATTGCCGGTGCATTAGGCGTATCATGTTACTTGGCCGAACCCGTATCTGGTATCACTAAAGACGCGTGTAAATCAGAGTGAGCAGTATATTCGCGGTTGATGGGCGCCCGGTCCGACGGCATTCCGCTGCCGACCCATTGTCGACCATGCGTGAACATATCCACGCTCGCCCTAAATATCTACGTCTGTTTCTACATCAAAGAATGATGTATTTGTTAAAACACCTTGTTCACGTAATACGCTTTAAAACGAATGGATACCATTTAAATGTTCAAACAATCGATAATTAATTAAAAACATTTCACAATTAGCAATGTCACTGCCAAAATCATTATAATAAACAAATTAAGAGCAGTCAAGTGGTCAGCCTAGATAACTACCTACTTGCAAACTAAATTAATTCAATTCCGGCCGTACGCGGCCTTAACATCATCACTGTGTAGCTCGTTGACCTTATCAAAATATACTTGGGCACAAAATAATTACATGCAGAAGGATCACTGCGGTCTATATAGCTACAACAGTAGTATACAATAGTAGAAAGTATAACATCTTTATATGGGAGCTTAGTTTACTTAACTGTTAAAACTTCTGTATCTCTTTTTTCTTCAGTTAACAAAAAATAAGCAGATCGCGTCTAGCATGTGTATTTGGTAAACAGTTGTACATTGAAAACAGAAGGATCTCGGAACAGCGCCTGTGCATCACCCGTCAACACTGCGCTTTGAAGTTTGCGAAAAAGCACACAAGCGAGGTGTTTAGACCGAGACGAGAACAGTTTTTGTATACAATGGATACTTGTTAAGCAGATGAACAAAAAAGTTTAAAGTTGAAATACACCAAAAAATAGCATTCGGCTTACCAGAACCGGATGCAGAACATTCTCATATATCACTGCTCCTTAATTTTTTTTTTCGTCGTTTCGATTGTAAAAATGATAATGTTATTATTCTTTAAGATGAACCTGATGCTTAAGCGTCTTAATTAAACAATATCAAACAATTTATTCGTTGATTCAATAAATGATTCTGGCACCTCTCTTCCTTCAAGCGTTATTGTAAAATCTTGTTCAGGTAAATCTTCTTTAATTTTTATCCACTTTTGAATTCCTTTAAAATACTTTTGTGTATTTTATACGCCTATGATCTAATATACGATTACAGTTCCATTAGTCTGATGGATGATAATATGATATTCTCCGCGACGTGATTGCCCGTCGCACTCGCACCGTGCACTAATTCTCATGTCGCAACTGATGCCACCGTTTGGCAACTCCATCATTGCCACCGCTTGCCCAATCGTCGGCAAAACATTCTCTCTGATACACTCTCGTACAATAACTTCCCGTCTACTGTTTACTTTAGCTCCTCTGATCTCTTTGATATTAATATTTACTTCGTTTATTCTTAATATTGCGCAAGGTTAAAATAAAGAGATCGGTTTAATTTGTCGTAATTGAAACTGGGCCAGATTTTAATAGACTCAAAGCACAGGAAATTTATCACGTCTCTATCTCATCCTGGTTTCTTGTCTTTGATAAAAATTGAAGTAACTTCATACAATGCTTTGCTTGGTGAGTACCTAAACGTTTTTATGTGATCAAAAGACGAAATACATCTCTCATTCGCAACAAAGTTTGAATGTGAGTGCTCAGCAGTTACCAGGCCGGGGAGTTATTGGCAATAACTCTGCGAACGACCTTACAAAGCTGTTACAGAATAAGAAAAAATTTATCGTCCGATGCGATCACACGACAACAGAAGTAAGTTCGCTTCAAAAAACCGGCCAGTAAAGCAGTTGATAAATGAAGTGCTTGGTCTGTTCGGCGGTGGACGGTGGGTGAGCTTTTGAGGGGTTTAAAAGGATGTGATTTTCAACCATTCACTTTGCTGCTTGATCGAGTGAACCTATACATATTACATAGCTACATCTACAGATGTCATCGTGGATGCGTGGTGGCGCGTAGTCAAGGATTACCGAACGGCACCGGTCTGACCGGACCTTTCGTTGTTTTCTTTCTTTTTCTCCTGAACACGACGCCAGTTTATATTATAGACCTGTATCGATATTACGTATAAGCGTAGTTTGGTCGCAGAGACCAGACGGTAAAATAAAATTAGACCTACTGCATATGGATATACGTTCTCAAGTCGGTGAGCGTCGGCTTCCAGACAAGCTTGTAATTTGATATTTGTTAGACTGTGCTTGTGGAATTGCATGCAGTTGACTTATTTTATAGTACTGTACAATTTCTAAGTGACAGTCTCTTTGTGACTGGTTGAATGTGAAAACTAACTTAACGGGCTGTTTCACGTTTATAGCTTTATGTTTCCGCTGCACAGCTTTTACAATGAATATTGAACAGTTATCGGCGAAGCGATTCGACGTCGTAAACCAAACGAAAAGTCACTTACTTGTTATGCACCGCTTGCATATTCAGGACTACATTCGGAAGCATAATTTTGGTGAAAAACAGTTTAGTTTTTATTCGAATTTTCGTCATGTTTTGACGGAGTTTCCGAATATGGCTTTTACAGGATATTGCCTCCACCATATACAACTACCAGATACATACCCGTCCAATCAACGAGTAAAAGAACAGCGCAATGTCACATAGAGCCAAATAAGTAGGATAAACCGCAAACCAGTCACACATGGCGACGATAAGCCGCAGATAATGAACACGTGACGTCGTCATCCATTTGAGCCTGTCACCGCAGTTCACCGCGCCATGTCACGGTGGATGCTTGGGTGACCAGCCGGCGGTTGACTCTTAAATTGACTGTTGAATGTTTCAGTTTGGATGTTGAAGTGATAATTCGACTGTGGTCATTAGAGAATAACAGTTTCATGCTGAATGTGGAGTTATTCTTTCTCGTAATCGTAATACAAGAACCATTATGATATATCAGTTAAAAACTGCTCAAGTCTATTTCATGTCGATAATTCAATTTTCCAACGCAACTAGGATAAATTCGCACGTGTACATGACGTGACTGTCAGGCCATACTAGTTAACAAGCTTTTGTAATTCAGTTAACCAAGTGTACAAGTACAATTTAACAGTTACAATTTAAAAAACCCCGACTCAAACATTTCCTCATTTCTCTTTCCTACTCCATCACCAAACCCTGTTCACCATCTATCTACAACCTATTCATTGAGACCATTGCAATGAGCCCAAACACGATACGTGTGCTGTAAGTTGGTAAGGGAGTCGGGTATCCCGCAAATTACAGGTAAGTAATTGCAGCATCAGTTCAAGTTTACTATGTCCTTCTAATATCATTGAAGTACTAGAATACCAAATTTTAAATCGATCAGACCTATGGAAGATACTCACATCCATTCATCAAATTCTAGAAAAGAGCTGATAATCTTTAAACGGTTGAACCGATTTTGATAAAAATATGTCTAAGAACCATCGCTAGAAAACCTACTTTCAAATATTAAAAAAACCGCATCCAAATCGGTTAAAAGCTACGGTGCCACAGACAGACACACTCACATAGCGGTGAAACTCAACACCCCTCTTTGCGATGGGGGTTAAAAAAACTTATGATAACTAGTTTTCCTATGAGCACGTATTACCTAATAGCACAACTAAATAAACAAGACAAACAGGAAACATGAAAGGTCGTCGACTCCGAGACCTGCGACCATTCGAACACGTACGAACGGTACTTATACTGACAACTGCAAGACACGACTCAGCTCACTGCATTTATAGACGCACACGCTCCATTGATTCTTAATTTCTTAGTTCAGCTCACTGCTCAATTGTCTGAAAGAAAGCAATTGTAATGGCAGAAGATTGTCTAGAAGCTTCTAACAACGGACGGAGTTGGGAAACTTAGCTGCGGTGACGAGAAAATGAATCGCAACCAAACTTAAAGGTGCACAAGCGTTTACGTTTCTTCAAGTGGATTTGTTTTAATTGCTGATGTTCATGATTCATTACTGTAATCGACTTTTACTGCTGATCGGATATTTATGATAAGTGTACTAGATACTCAAGTATGTTGAGTTCATAGAATAATAAGTACTTGAACAACCTACATATTTAGCACGACAAATGTGCATATGTATGCATAATTTTGACCAAGTTATGGATTTAGCGCTCGCGTCTGAAATATTATATCACCAAGAATTATAACCCAAGTTGTGTGTTGTTGTGTTGTGAAAACAAACAAAATAAATGTGAAAGATTAAATAAAACAAACTTTTAATAAGTTAATAGGCGGGTTGTTGGCTATCAATCTAAGGTACAAGACGCTAAGGAGATCAAAGCGAGTCCTCCAACTCGTTCACCGGTGCGCATTCGTTAGCCGGCTATTTCAGACAACTTCCGCTGCATCGCACACCTATGAGTTTTTTCAACATAAGGCCATCGGACATGATAGAGAGATAAATCTGTCGCATGGAGGATGTGTCACTTATTAAGTGAGAGCTGTTTGTTACTGATATTTATAACGTGTTTCAACATACGCCCACTTAGATTCAATTCGTTCATCTACCTATTTTTATTGGATTACTGTGATTTTTAACCGACTTCCAAAAAGGAGGAGGTTATATTATGTTCGTCGCGTATTTTTTTTTTTTTTTTTTATGTGTTTCCACCGATTTCTCCGTCATTTGTGGACCGATTTTGAAAATATTTTTTTTATTTGAAAGGGTATGCTCCCAAATTGGTCCCATATAAATTTTATTAACTTTGCTTGGGTAGTTTTTGAGTTAGCTACAAAATACGTACCTATTTTTTTCCCACTTAGTATGTAGATGATATGATAAGTTCCTGTCACTGGTAGCAGGTAGTGGTATTCGAATGTGTGTGGGGTAGGTACCACAACTACTTTTTTTTTGTATTTTTTTTTTATTTTTCACTTTTTTATTATTTGCATTTTTTAAGTTTCCGGCTTCGAAAAACTTAAAATTTTAATACCCAAACAAGGAAAACTGCATGCATTTAAAATATTAATTCTGTTTTCGATAGCATAATTTTTTTATGGTTAATAATTATAAAAGTCCACATTGAACTTGACGGATGTTGTTATCGGTGACATAATAAACTGATAACTCGTTATATCAGCTGGCGGAATCGATTATAAAATAAAAGTAAAATGCCGACCGACAGCGAATCAATGTATGCGTCCAGTTTCCTAGAACACCTATAAGAATGGTATTAAAGGCCTCTTGAGACAGCGCACGTGCGTGCTACGTGGCGTGAGCCTGTATGCGTACGCGCATAACGCACGATAGTAATGTCGCCTAGTTATGATGAATGGACACCGGTGTCTCTAGAGCAGATTAACGCTCTAGTTATAAGCGTATTATGTTGAATCATACAGTATGGTATGATTCAACATAATATACGCTTATAACTAGAGAGAGCTTTTCATTATTAAATAAGTACCGACTAAGTAATTGAGTACCAATTGAATTTAATGTACAGACTTGATTTTTATTTGGTCAATCAGACTCATTTACATCAATCGGATGTTTTACTTACAGTGTTTCATTATTTAAATTATTTTGATACACAGCCAAACAAAAACGTTATCAGATGTGTGTCATCGTGGCTGCTTACGTAGAGTCACTGTAGAAGACATATCGGTTCGAAATTCAACGTTTGTAAGGCTAGCTGGGCGGGCTCGCTGCTGATACTGAGCACCGATATTATCGCCTGCACCCTAATTACGTAACACACTCTCAATCACAATCTGAATGATTTTGAAGTATATTGCTTATCTACTGCTTCATAAATGTTCGAAAAATTTGTCTGCTCAACAACTTAAAAAACGCAATGGATGTTGTTGAACTGTCAAAATGACATTTATCTGTAAATTGTAATTGTGTTATGGAATTACGCTTGCACCACAAACAGAAACACTGTTAATTTAAAACATCGTTCTGTTTATGTAAAATTTGAAGATGGCACTTGACAGGGACAGAATTAAGTTTTAAATATGTTTAGCGCTAAACGCATTTAGTAATAATTATGTCGTGCAAAAGAGCCTACGTCATATCAATATAGGTATCTTGAATGTTTTGTTCCTGGATGTTGTGTCCGGAAGGAAGGGGGACGGGCGGCGCCGGAACCTCGCCTTTGAATGCTCCACGGAAATGGAACGGACACCGGGAGACAGGTGCAACGCCCACCAACCCAAATTATGTGAAAATTAAACGTAATTAATACTATGAGTGCGAGGACTTACTTCACAATTATTGTTTGTAAACATTCCTAAAGTATTGTAGTTTTTGTTTTTTGAATATGGCGCATGTGTAAAGGTAGGTGATGTCAGGTATGTTTTGATATATGAACCAAGTATTTTCAAGATATTTTCACACATTACGTAGCTCGAAAAGTTGATGACACGTATGTTTATGTGGCCCATTTATTATGTGGGCTTTCCGCACGCAGTGGCGCCATCACCGCCGCGGGCGCCACGACAGTTACACAAACACATCAATAGGTACCAATGTTTTTCAAGCCTAATCGCTTTTCTTGTTCTCAGAACGGAGATTGTTTGGTTTACCCGCAATACTAACAACTTTGATCAACGTTTGATTGCACCAATTAACCCTAATTCGTTCCAAACAACGGTCGTAGTAGAAAGAAACAACAATCCGTGCAAATTGAGATTTATCACTTCCTACTGTAATTTTGAGACAAAGGCAAGGCTGTGTCTTTCTGGCCGCAATAGCTGATAGCCCCAATTTGCGTGTTGCGGCGGGGTCGACGCTCGCATTGCTTTCGTACAGCCGCAAGTGAACAACGACCAGCCACAGCCAGCCACTCGCGGTGCCTGCCACCGCCTGACTGTTGAACTTGGGTCTTGGGACCAGGGTTGCCAGGTGTGATTTTTTATTTCTCCCCAAATTTGAAATAATTTTTCTCCAAAATGATAGCATTTTCTAAGTTTTACCCAAACGCAAAAATTTGTACTATCAAGAAATTGTACTTAAAAAAAAAAATTACAAAAGAAAAAAAAAGCAACCGACTTTGAAAAAAACATTACAAAGTGAGAAATAGCTTTAATTTTGGAAGTCGGTGTCGGTTTTGATGTTTTCGTTTTTTGCCACCAACTTCCGAAAGTTATTTTTCACTTTGTAGTGTTTTTTTTTTTTTGGAAGTCTGTTGTGTTTTTTTTTGTAAAAAGTTTTTATTTTCCACTTTTTATAAAATTTATATTGGACCACCTAGCGAGTTATATCCTTTCAAACAAACAAAAAATTTTCAAAATCGGTCTACAACTGACGGAGAAATCAGTGGACAACTTACATACCTATGCTACGAACATAATAACCTCCTCCTTTTTGGAAGTCGGTTAAAACCAAAGGAGTAAATAAAACCCGCGTTCTGTTAGGCAAATGAAGTAAATTTAAAACATAATTTACCAGAAATCTGCGTTTCAGCTTCCCAAGCTGGTCTGTATCGTCTTGATTTTTACATGATTTAGGTAAATAGTAGCAAACATAGCTAATAGTAGTAACTCAACAGAACAACATTTTATCTTTGAACTTTGAAGATAATTTTGATAGATCGAAATATCTAAATATATAAAAGCGAAAGGTCACTCACTCACTCATTCATCACGAAATCTCGAAAACCGCTTGATGTATGAAGATGAAACTTGGTAGGGAGGTAGTTTATAGTTAGTAGACGTCCGCTAAGAACGGATTTTTGGAAATTCGACCTTTAAGAGGGTGAAAAGGGGGGATATTGTTTGTATGAAAAATCTTATTCCTTGAGTTAATAAACTTGAAACTTGGCACGAATACTTATCTATGTAAATTATAAACTTTGCCATTTTTAGTTTTTCTAAAATACCCCCTAAAGGAGGATTGGGGGGTGTCAAAGTTTGTATGGAAGAATTTTAACGAGCGGTCTGATAACTCGAAACTCAGTATTTATAATTAAAACTGAAAATAAATAAAAACGTATATCAGGGTTTTTTGAAAATCTACCCCTAACGGGGTGAAACGGGGTATTAATTTTTACAGTGGAGGATTTTACTGTGTGGCTTAATTAACTTGAAAATTGGTATAAATAATCTATAAGTCAAATAATCGTAACTTCACAATAGATTTTTCAAAAACTATTATCACGCTATTTGCTATGGGGGATGAGCAATATAGCATTATGTTTGTATTCTTTTAGAGTTTACCGCAAATTGTAAAAAGGCTAGCCAAAAGGTTAGAATATTGCAGATAGTTACGGATTTAACCTTTTAAAAAATTATCATCACGCTATACCTTTATGGAACTAAGCAGTCAATCATAGCATATACAGGGTGGATTTTGAGATGGAGCAATAAGGTACCTTAACCGTTGTCGCTACAAGAAAACAGTCTTAGGAGACTGTCCTTAACTTTTTGAAACATTTTGATCTGCATTCACAGATTTTGAAAAAAATTGTACAGTCAGCAAGAAAATGGCCAATTTTCACAAATCTTTTTTGATGCCGGTCTATCCTATTTCTTATTTATTACTAGAACCAAAAAACTATATTGGGCCAACTGAGGTTTGTTACTCCAAGACACGGCCTATGAGTTTTTAACCCCAGATTGCAGAAAAAACTTAACTTTGCCGTTCATTATAGAACTATAAATTACCAATTTTCGGATTTTCCTCTTTACTTGACCTTACTTCTCGACAAACTTCATGCTGCTGGACCAACGGGAAGTACCAAATAGACTGGTTTATTTGCGAGTGTCAAAATATGCGGCACAAATGGCCGTATTTTTTATTTCGTTAACTTTTTTTTTGGTTGGGAAATTATCAAATAACTTCTCCCGCTCTGGGTGGAGCGGGAAGGCGTGTCAGACTCTTACTGACTAAAACCCACCCGTGTTCTTTCAGTTGCCTATATTGCCTGGGGCCACGGTAACCCTTTCGGACAATAACCGCAACCCGCAACCGGCAGGCATCGGCCCTATCGGACCCCGTCAGTTCCGCTGACATCTCTTTGAGGCGCGCGTGGAACACAACCCGCCGTCGACCCGGGCCTGGTCCTTATCGGACGGTGAACTACCCATTGCTCACCGTCCGCAAGCCCGCGCCTACGGTGGCCGGGAATCGGCCTACGATTCCCGATGCCCAGGGTGTCTCCTTCTGGTACTATGCTATTATGATGCCTCCTCTTTCGTGACCATTACTGCTTCGCAGAAGGAGGTGATGGCCTCCCATGCCGTCTCGCTCTCTACCATAGTCTGGACCAGGGCCGGACGCGAGAGATCACCACCGCCGATCGCCTCCACGAGGACACGGCTGCTCTGCCCAAGCCGGGCAGACCTAAACCGTATGCTGCGCCCGGGTGTCACCATTGTTTTCTCCCGCCTTATCCTGAACAGGAACCCGAAACAACCGTGTCCGGTGAGAACCTGCGTCAGGTGGAAGGTGAGGACGCCGTGGCGCCTCTCTACCACTCCTTAATGAGGGAACTTATCGCCACAGTTGTGGCGTGCCCATTATTGCGTTGACTTGGAAGTTTGATTTTCGTTACTCTTCCAAGAGACCGTAGATCTAAGTTTTTAATATCTATTGATATAAATTGATGCCTCCACGCGTTCCTGAGAAAAGGGTCTTGACAGACAATGAAGTCATCCTTTAAGGGTTTTAATGTTTAAATTTTTAGGTACGGAACCCTAAAACAGATTTAATATCAGCCTGTTACCTTTTCATGACGTAACGACTGAACGGATTTCTAGATGAAAGGCATAGGATAGGCCATGACCTGGGTTAGGACATAGGATACTCTGAATCCCGGTAGCACGTTCCAGTGGGATATTTTCCGACATCCACGCGGGCGAAGCCGCGGGCAAAAGCTAGTATTTTATATCTTCGAAAGTGTGAAACAATAACAACACAACAGTCATGAGTGAATGAAACCAATGAACAGTATGCAATATGTAGAATATTGTGGAAGTAGACTGAACCAAACCATAGACTATTAAAAGATACGAACTAAAAAACGAGCGTACTCACAGATTTCGAGATCTGTGAGCGTACCGTTTTATCGAGTGTGTTCGGAAAATATGATACATCCGTAGGAAACTATAAAATAAAAACCCCAAAATTCTCCATGATTTTTTTCTTTTCTCCAATTATTTCTCCAAATATTTCATTTCTCCAAAATTTCTCCAGGAGTCAAATTTTTACGTAAAATAGCGAAAAAAATACCCAACCCAATCTGGTAACTCTGCTTGGGACGCGCCACTCATCTGTCTGCACAATCACGTCCTCGATAAAAGATGCTGGTTATTTACATTCATGTTTTGAAGTTGAATTGAAACCAATACAAGACTATGACCCGTTGATTATCTTGGTAATATTTATAATTTAACCCCAAAATTAATTACATAATTTGAGTTTGTTTTCAAAGAAAAAAAACATGCTGGTTTATAGACTCAATTTAAATAACCAAAGAGCAACAATAATAAAATGGTTCGCTTGTTGTTTGCTCGTTCAGAGCTCAGAGATCGTCCAGTACTTTCTAGAACTGACAAAACTATTGTCAGTTCTAGAAACTGATTGACCGACCCCTTGACAATTCAAGTGTCTATAATTGGTTTATTTGAAATAAATGCTTTGAGTTTGAAAAGTACTGGACGATCTAGTTAGTAGTTGATGTATCGGTGCTATAAAGCAATCAATTGTAGGTTTTACTCGGTCCCTCAATTAACTAGTCTCGTGATCTTGCGCACTCGTTAGACGTCTGTCGCCAAGGAATACTTATTGCGTAGCCTTGAGATCATAGACCAGTGGAAATTGACAATTGTGTACACCCAGCTGGTGTCTATTGACAATGAAATATTCATTAAGGTTTCCTTTTATGTCTTATATTGTTTTACTTCGTTCATTACAGAAGCGTATTTTGTTCACGATATTTTCGCTCAGCAATTTTCCGCGTGAAATGATAAAATGAAAACACGAGCTGAAACCGCCGTGCGGTTGATGGCTGATGGCTTAAATAATTAAAATGAATCGTTCACCGCCGCGTCGGACAGGGGTTTGTAAATATTTCGCGTAAACATTTCGGTGAGAGAAGCGCCGCCATGGCCGGAGGCTGGGGTAGGTTGATTGCAGACCTCCGGTCACTCAGCCGCGTCTGGGTGCCATACGACCTACGCCTGAACATTATTTCTCGTCTGAATATACATGATACAGTAGGCATCTACTAACGTGTACTAATTCTATCTAAGCAACTGTATTAATGTCTGGAACAAAGGAGATGTTACTATAATGTTTGGACTCAGTATGTGGGCAGGAGGCTACATTTATTGACGGCGTCAGAGGCGTTGTTCAGATCGTCAAGGGTGCAGGTGAACGGACATTTGGGACACTAGCAGATGAGGCAGTCTGTTCAGGAATACCTACCTACGAAGAAGTTATATAATGTTATGATGATACTACTAAGTATGTGGTAGTCTCAAACGCTCCACAAGTACTAAAGTTGAGATGCGGTCCTCGTGGGAAATCCTAATTCCCACGGTGCTTACCATAATGGTAGATCGACTCATCATCACACACTTTTTTAAGCTCTATTTTACTGTTTGTCGCCGTATGCCTGCGGGTCCATATAAAGAACTCGTTGTAAAGGACTTGATTCAATCCAAGCCAGAGACGCAAACAAGTCTGTCGTTTATGACATCAGAATTCTAGGCCGCATTCATAAATTTTACGCTAATAAATTTTAAATGGACAATAAAAATACCGACCTCCATAAAGCTATAGAATAGGCTCAGTAGTAAACACTGGCTTGATCGAAGTTTCCCAGGCTGTTCCAGCAAAATTCCACCCAGGAATATACGTTTTTGTAATAGTCTAATTACTGAATCCTATTGCAGATTTCTAAATAAAACACAGAAGAGTCGCACTCCCTGTACGTACTAAGTACGTATAAGCATCGATATTTTCGCTTCATTTTTGTCATTCTTACTTAGCTTACTATCGTTATGTAATTAATAGGTGTCTAAATTTATATGTAATGCACTTCTGCACCTATGTACCTACTTGGTGGTCCTTCCCCGCTTTCCACCGCACAACTCATTGAACCGAACGGCAACGATCAATGGACGACGCCGCCCTCATAATAAGCAGTAATGTCCGCTTTGTAACACATCCACTATATTGAATGAATATCATTAATAATAAAGTCATTCATAAAATGAAACTAAGTATATATAAAAGGTAGGTACATATAGTATATACATAGTGGAAATATGTGTGAGCCGTGGCCGTGCGTAATAGAGTAAGTTAAATTGGTGCGAATATATTGAAAACCTACCAACATTGGACACTATAACAGGAAATAAATTTGTATCCACGGCATATATCCTGTTATACACACAAAACAAACACAACACACTCACGTGTGTAAACACTACAGTTTCACAAACTGCTCGCAAAGCCGCCTAAACAAGTCTACCTAAATAGAAAACGAATTGAAGGCTCATTTCCATTACAATATCTATAGGATAGCAATGTGAAAACTGTGAGCTGAGCTAACAGAATGAAGTAAAGGCCACGGTAATAAGTTGAACCAGAAAAAAAAACAAAGAATAAATCATAAACAATGACGAGTAACAAGAACCTTTTAATTAACGTTGTTGATCTTGTAAGCTGTAATTACATAGACATAAATAGAGATCATAAAGTTTACGCACAAGCAATGGAACTCCTATTAGTATAATTCCTTAGGGATCTCTATCCCCAGGCTTAACTCCGACAAAGTAATCAGTGGAGCTGAAGTCAGGCTTTTCTGAATAGCGCAGTGAGCTTTGCCATGAAACTAGAAACGTAATAAGTTGTTCAGATGAAATCACAACACGGGGTAATAGACAAAAAAACTTAACGTAGCAAGAGTATTGTGTATATTTCTGTGCTCTGGTTAGTAAAAAAATACGAAGGTCGAGTGTCTCAGGTTCAATCGTAGCATGAAAACGTTTAGAGCGAGTGCCATTTCTGTTTGCTCGCTACTAATTGTGTTTACGCTATCCTGGACCGGGGAGCGAATGTCATGGCTGTGTATTGCAGTATCTGTTTCTATTTCTATCACTACTTCGCGTACCTTCAGATAAAATATATTTCGTCCACAACCGTCGCTCAGTGGGAAAAAAATGACTTTTTTTGTTCAAAAATCTGTCCACACCACAATTTTTGACGTATCGCTGCCATTTTTTTTATACCCTCCTGAGATAACATACTTTGGTGTGTCACTGCCACTTTTCCTTAAAATTCAATACTATAACCTCAAAAAATCGGGAATTGAAGCAAAAAACTATTCCTAAAAAAAATATTTCAACAAAAATTAATTTTCAGGGGTTTTTCAGGTCATAAATTTATTGTCTATTTATAAAAATTCAAAATGGCGGATACAAAAAGGTGGCCAAAAAAAAAATGTATTTCCCGATTTTTAAAAGAAAATTTTGATTTTGGAAAATTGGCAGTGACACACCAAAGTGTGTTATCTCAGGAGTGCATAAAAAAATGGCAGCGATACGTCAAAAATTGTGATGTAGGCAGATTTTTTAACAAAGTCTTTTTTTTTTTCACTGTGCGTCGGTTCACGGTTGCAGCAATATTTGTCACGAACTGCTTATTTCATCATTTTACAATTCCTAATTATGTTAATGTGCTTAGAGAATCAGTTTTTAATGGTGATAAATTGTTATTAGTAGTATTTAATGAACCAGTTTCCTCATTTAACGAAATGCTCCTTGGTTCGATATTAATTCCGTGTAATATTCTGCCATTTCTATTTGAGGTCAGCTTGCAGTCGAAGTGTCGACGAACATATTACAAATGAAAGTCTATTCTCAATTTCCTTGGAAATGAACTCATTGTTTGTCTTATAATCTAGATTTTGCGAGAGTTCAGTAAACTTCTCTGGAAAAAAATCCCAATTTAATAAACCTATGTTAGTGTCTGCGAGCTCATCTAAATATTTGGCGAAGAAGGATAGCTGTTCACGTCTCGTGGTTTCAGTATTTCATTATTGGCAGGGTTATTTTACAAACGAAAAGAAACAAGATTGATTTATCACAAGTTTAAAACAAAATAATGCCAATAGTTAATGTCACAAGCTGATTACGTACGTTTACGCTTCGCCATCGCAAACGCTGCACGCTATTTACTCGAATGAGTTCTCAGAATCGTTATACATTTTTCTCAATACATTGCGTTTCGCAGAACATGTCATTTTCGTCGAAAATCCAGAAAGAGCTACGGATTTTCCTATTCGATGCGTAATTCTAGGAAAATAGGTATTGCAGTAGGTACCTTACCTTACCACGATTGCGATATAAACGGTTTCTAAAAAATCTTAACGAATTTACATATTGGTCTTACTTCATAATAAATCGCATCCTATGATGGACGATAACAATCAAGAACTAGTCCAATTCAATATTTAAACGTAAAATATGTGAATTATCTGTATTGTTGTCAACGACCGCTGGGTCAAGCGCTGACCTTGCACGCGGCTGGACAATGACGCCGTGAAGCCGCCCACCACCACGCTACCACTCTCCACGCCTTTGATGTGCCAACGTCCCCATTTCCGACACAAGCAGCCGAATTAGCTCTTTTTACTTAAATAACGAGCCGTGTTTCATAAATAGCGTTGTTTGCCTTCTAAATTGCTTTGCAAATGATATTGGATTAGATTTTTCTTTTAAGATTATTTCATAAAACAACCTAGATGTTTCTCTGATGAGAACATAATCATGTTTGTATTTTGTTCCTATAAGGAAATAAAATTAGTTTCGACGAAAACATGAATTTGATTGAACTTACGAGTATGATATCAAATGAGCTAATATTATTTATGTATATTACTAAATTACTAGCCTTGAACAATAATGAACTTAATATTACAGTACACTACGCATTATATTATAAGGCGGAAATAGATAATTGGATTTAAGGGCCTGACATTGGGGCTGCGCGTTACGTTCCTCTGACACGCGTTGCTCAACTTAACGAAACTGATCTCCTGATTAATGGAAACGTAAGGACTAAGCTTGATGTGATGTGCAGGACCTATCACGGAAAGCTTGCAAAAACTTGGCACTATGTAGGCTGTCACCGGAGCTGCGTGTGGATGTGCAAGACCATAGAAGCTGACCTCAAAACATTTATGAAAAAGCTTCTAGCTAACGCTGTATGTTTGCAGTACTATTTATTGGCTACATGTATGTTGTACTGATCTTGGCATGACATGTAGGCAGCACGTGGGTACGTCGGGATAATTAATACACAGCTCCTCTGATGAATTGGATGAGCGAAGGACACATCTTTTGTGTGCGTAGGGTCATGTCTCGTCGTTGCGAAATATTTGGCTTCCTTGCCTGTGGTGTAACCATAATCCCGTATATGTAATACTCATTTATATAGGACGTTATTTACAGTGTTGTCATCCCTTTTAATCCACATAGGTGTCGTAACAGGTGACCGTAGGTTTATATCGTGAGGATGGGCCACAGCATATTGATATTTAACAAAGTACCAAATTCTGGTTCTCCATTCAAATGAACGCTTGTACTTACATTAAAATATTGTGATGCAATGTTCCATCACCATCGATATGACGACAATAAGTAATTGCCATATTCTCCTCATGTAACCGATACAGGGACATTGGAAATACCCTGGCATATAAAAAATATCTATTTTTTTCCTTATCCCTGCAGCTATACGGAAAATAAATATTTTAATAGACAAAGCATTACACACTAATGGCTGCCGTTAAATGCCAAACAAAACCTCGTGAATCAACTATCAAGCACTTAAAATTGTCATCCCTAATAATAAAGAACCAAAAATAAACGTGTATTTTACGCGTACATTTTCCTGATGGAAATAAAATCTAAAACCGCATAAACAGACTGATATTAACATATTTTGACTCATTTTATGACAACTTCCTGAAGGAAATAACATCGTAAGATGTGTGAAATGAAAGTGACAGGTGGGAACCCTGCCCGGCCAGGCCCGCCTCACTATAAATAGACAATGACAAACTCAGCGCCAACAGATATTTTAGCCAGGCGTGGGATCCTCTGATTCATTTATAAATGTTTATCATTTGTGCTGCAATCCAAAGTCTTGTTTGATTACAGGCTATTCGTTAGTTCACAACATTGCATTAGTTCTATTGATGAGTTCATTACGAAAATATTATTTTTCTTTCTCATTTCTCCGTAAATCATCGAAGACTAAGTGACAGCAGGTGTAAGAAAATTTTGAGTTCTTCTTACGCCCAAAGTAATGACCAGAACAACGAATTATAAAATTATTTTGTAAAAATGGCCACCACCCAACGTGCATCCTTTGCAGTTGCAGTGCGCCAACGCATCTCGCTGTAGCGCCTGATTCGCCAGCGGCGGCGCAAGGTCGAGCAAGGCCGTCAACGCGCACTCCGCTCCTTACCAACCGCAGGTGAAAGGACACGCGCAGTGCCTCTTTCCACGAATTCGTTATTTCGCGGTTACGTTCGCAAATATTGTAACTACAGCATCTTTTTTGTTCTTTTATCTTGTTTCAACTCTAGCTATACAATAAATTAATGGTTAGTTCGGTAGTCTTTTTCTGTTGGATTTTTTTACGTAACCAGCTCCATTTATATCATAGAAATATAAAAAACAGGAGAAGTGGCATGGGGGCGTGTCTGTGTCCGCGCGTAATGATCAAAGTGCTCATTGCATACGAAAATGGCCGTCTCCGCGAACTAGTGTGCTTTCGGCCGTGATCGGGACAATTTATAAGAATGCCGTGTTGTTCAGTGGTTTCTTGTAAAAACCGAAGTCAAAACAAAAACTTTGTGAATCATGGAATCACTTACCATATGTAAGTACAAGTATTTTACTATATTTGTCTTTAAAATAATGAAAAACAACAAATCGTAAAATATTTCTTGCTTTTACTATGTTATTTTTGTTTCCAAATATCACAGCGACTGTACTATTTTTGCACTACATACATTGCTCGTTAACCACTACCTAAATATGTCGCTCAGTGACTCAACAAGCAATGTAAAAATCACAAAACGATACTGTGGACTGCGGATGCATCGCGCAGTACGGCCGCTGTGTCTGGCGACGAGCTAGTGATGTGGTTGTGCAGTTCCGCTAACGTCGGCTATCGACAACAATGTCGTTTGGCGAATGAATTTATTGCTATTATACTTTATTCTTCAATTTGTCAACTGTTTTACCCGGGTGGAAGATCGATGTGAAATAATGTGTTTTACTTATTTTGATGATGATGATGACAGCGTGGTAGAGAAATGCGTAACCAACGGTCGTAAAGTAATATAATAAAATTTTTGGTGGAGTGTTTTGGGTTTGAATTATCGCTGGTCTATTATGCCTTATACTCGTCGTATTTTCTTACTTTTTTATGGTTTTGGTATTTTACTTCCGTTAAAGTCTTCAAAAGCTTCGAATGCGTTATAGTAATCGGCATGGTTCAGATAATTACAGTGACTTTTGCTTAAAATAAGTCAACATATTCATGCTATTTATTTGTTATGCGTGGCAGTGTGTTTGTTTTCATAATATATATTTAACTATTTACTACTAGGGTTTTTTTATAACAAAACCCTATTGCCTGCTTATTGCAAGGTTAGTGAGTAAACATCATAGCAGGGTTCAACAATATCTACTGTTTCAATAAACTATGACAGGTTAAACCAACATAACTGGATTTTTTAATTGTTTGAATTTTTTGCTTATTATTTATTTTTATTATAATATTTTCTGGACTTATCGTTTTTTTTCTTTTTTTTTTCAGGACACCAAATTTTTTAAAGTATAACTACGGTGAAGTATCAATATCTAATAACTACAAAAACATGGTTTTACAGGAGGAGAAAAAAACGTTTAATTTCTATAGTTTTTGACCATTTGAAGTAAACATTAGTAAGAGAAAACCGCCAAAGTGTTAGTTATTAGATATTGATACTTCACCGTCGATAATATTAAATGGAAGAATCGATACCTTTCCGATTTAGTCAATCACTAGCGTATATGTAAAATAAATTGTTTCTGTACAGCACAACGATAGAAATGATGTTTTCGTGTGAGTGAGTTGTACGGTGCATGGTAAATGCACGCTGTGTTTGATAGGATAAGGTTTATAATTGATTGTGTAGTACGTTCTGATTTATGAATTGCAAGAGTGTGCGCAGCCTTGTATCTATTTGGTTTAACGATCTGCATGTGTAGTTGTGGCGACTAGTGGCGAGGTAGTGGGGACAAAGTGGAGACATTGGGTTTCGATACATTTTCAAATACCGGGCATATCTCCTTCTTTCTTATATCTATGATTTATATTAAGTAAGACTACACAATTACGACTTGAACGAACAGCTAGCTAAATCGATTTGCTCTACGGTTTTCGTGACAAGACTAAATAAGTTGTGTACGTTTCAATCAGTTTGGTTCTTGAGTTACGGCTTCAGGTTCAAAGGTGAATGCAAAAGTTTGTAAACACGTCTATAAATAATCGTAGATTAATTACACTATCGTGAATTCTATTAGGGAGTTCGTTTACGATAATTACTTAATGTCATACTAGAGACATTCATGCGTCGATAAATTATCGGGAATTTATATGATTAGTTAATTAAGCTTAGTGGTTGCAGGTTCAGCGTCAATCTCATTGGTTATTACTTGCTCGTGGATGAGTCATCTTAGTTTAGATTAATGCAGTTCTTGCAAATATCAGGAACTTAGGAGTTTAGTTTTCTGCATCAAATATGTATATTTCGTTCAACGTTTTATGATTCATAAACTGCTCTTACAAATATGTAATAAGACTTAACAGACAGCTACAATCAAGTGCACACCCAACGAACAAAAATGTTTAAAAAAAAAAATTATGAAGAAAATTCGGGAATCACCTCAATGATGCGACCATTTGGCATATCTTTTGCTGCGTTGGCGGACCAAAACACACGAGTAGATGAGATGGTGATATCAGAGCACAGTCATCTGTTTACTTAGACGACGTCATTGTGTAGAACTGCTGTGAATAAACGTCTAATTATTGTGTATATGTATCGGATTACGAATTTAATTGTGTTAACAAGTGTTAAGTTAATTAATTCAGTTTCCGGCTATAAATACGAGGTACAAGCGCATTCAAAGCTGTAAATTGGAATGAAAGGACGTTATACACAATCAATTCTATAAATCAACTGAAATGAAAGGCTCATTATTTCAATTTGATTTGTAAAGTTTATGTCAGAAGACAGTTCTATTCCTAGAATAATGGCGTTCTTTGATTTGAAATGCAAACGATTCCAGGTACAAGTTGTTAAATCTGCATTGCAACCAACTGCTTCTAATTTAATTCCTTAGTTACGTTTTATTCTACATCTGTTTTGAACTTGTTTTTAATCTTTGCGGCTTATGTAATGATAATATTTAAATTCTTTTTTTGGTTAGCACACATTTATTAATTTAGTTTACCTAGTGAATCATGATTTACATTCAGCTGTTTTAATAGTACCGATGTCTCTATTGTCATCCCAGTTCGCAATACATTCGGACTTTCATTGACATGGCGCACAGTGGAACGAATGTATGGGAGCGGTTGGACGTAGACATTTCCGAAAAAAAAGAGTAAAATTATGCCAAACTAATGATGCCATCTTATTCGATTACTTAATGCCTTCATAACTTGTGGTGATGAATTTCTTCATAACTCCCATATTTCGGGAGTAATTTGAGAAAATGTGAAATTTTACTATGAAAATGAGTGTATCGAGCTCTCTCCCTCCTGATTCCGGGCTTGTTTCAAGTAGCGGTCTCTAATATCATAATGCTAATACTAAGAGCTATATTTAATACTAAGACACATAGTGCGCCAAATGTGCACTTTCTGGGATAAAAGGAAATGAAAATTTAAAAAAAAAAACGTTTTTTCCCCATTTGTATTTACTTTAAACCGCAGACAGACTTATTAAGAGGTCTATAAATATATTATATATATACAGAAATATATATTAACAAAAATATTCACAAGAACTGATGAGAGTATGACTTTTAAGTAAGTTGATAATAAATTACCTAGTTTCATTAAAAGTACAATAAATAATTAAGATGTAAGCTCTAATTTACTAAGTTACACATTTTAAAACAATAACATCATTTAATTATCTTCGTCATCATCATCATCATCAATTAATTCAAATTCAGAATCGATGTCCGCTAAATCATTTATGTTAACAAATTCGATATCACTTTTCTCAGAATCCGTAAGCTCATAAAATTCCTTAAAAGAAGATTTTTTTACAAACTTATTTCCTTTTGGACGGATACTTGTAACAAGTGGATCAGAAGACAGTAAAAGATTGTGCATAATATCTTCATTGCATGAGATACTGCTATGCTTTCGAGAATGCCCCTCTCTATATTTTCTAAAATCTTTATTTCTAGCCTCAGATGCCTCTTCGGATAGAAAACCAATGGGCACAATTGACATGTTCTGAACTATGTCTGGCCCATGCATTAAAATTTTATGAAGTGAAGAAGGCATATAATACCATGGGTATAACTCCACGTAAAGCTTAGCAGTATCAAAGCAGAACTCTCGGAATTTAGTTACGTTGATCTTCTCTCCTGATGAAATACACTGCAAGATCACACAGATTTTTCTTAAAAGCATAGCATCTATTCCGGTCAGTTCAGCAGATTTAGTGTAGTTTTCAAAAAATCTCCTTGCCGAGTTGCCATTGTTGGTGGATCCACTGCCTTGTTTCACAACATCGAGAAGTAAGCCCGTTTCTCTTCTTACAGCCTCTTGAACTCTTTTCTTCCTGTCATCAACTTGCCTTTTTGCTATATCACCCCTTACTTGCCATGATTTTATGTCTAATTTGTAGGAAATGTGTAATAAGCATTCCATTGAGCGAATCCAAGCGTGAAGGGTGCTTAAGCTATATTTATACATGTCCTCGTTTGCGTGTTTATCTTTGATTAACTCTAAATTATTCATTTCTTTAGGACAAGCCTTGCATATGTCACACACTGAAGCTACTGTATTGGATATAATGGAATGAATTTTACCATCAATCATTGTCAACAGCAGTTGGTGTTTGACACTAATTCCATCAGTGATGGTGGATGGAGTTAAGGCTTCAATCTCTGCTTCGATTTCAGCCATCTCTCTCTGCACATTTTCTTTGGTTTCCTTTATAAACTTAAACAATATTGGCCGGCAAAATGAAGTGGAAGATGGTCGCTCGTTTTCCCAAATTGTTACACCTTTTGAGACGAGCCGCAGTGGTACAAGACTAATCATAAAATTACTAGCAAGATCGATTTGCTCATCTTCACTCGTCCTTTGATGATAAATGCTTTGGCTAGATGATCCGTCAAAACCCCATTTGCTGGTCAATACGAGCTGTTGATTGGGATCAACAGGGGTTTCTAACGACCTAATAAGTCTTCTTGAGGTTAAATCCATCAAGGCTTGTAATTTGATTTTTGCAGAGCTCTCTGTAACTGTGAGATCTTCTTTGGCCGGATAGCACTTAATTTTTTCTTTAACCAACATGTAGTAACTCGGGTATTGAAGAGCTCCTTCTTGAGTGTTGAAATCCCGAAGAGTGTTATAGCGCCATTTCGATAAGTTCATCAATACATAAAGAGCCAATGCCTTCAAAGGGGATATTTCCCGTACCTGAATTGATTTACCTTCAATGGAGGCTTTGATTTTTGAGGCCTCTTCTGGATTCTCCGTCAAGTATTTCATAACATAAGCTGTATCGCTTTGTCCTGCCTTTTGAAGCGCCCTTTCGGCCGAAAACATAATTTCAGCGCTGCTACTGCTGCATGAAAGACTATCTTCAGTGCGTCTTCTTTTTTGCCGGTTACTAAGGTCCTCAAAAGATTTACGAGGACTAGGATGTGTACAAGTTGAAGCATCAGATTTAGCAGGAGAAATTATGGGCTCGATGACGTCACTTATATTTTCTGTAGAAGGTTCCATATTTTCATTCTGTAATTCCGGCCATTGAATTGCAGCCTGTAGCCAAATCTCATGTTTCTTCCGAAACTTATCTGTGCTTCTTCCAGACTGTGTCCATTTTGCATAAATGCGGTAGCAAAATCGACGACACCAGTCTTTTAAACTTGTTTCAGCACTTTCACATAACTGAACACAACTGTTATCTTTTAAAACACTGAACAAATAGTTAAAGTCGCGTAAATCTTTATGTGCGCGTGCGCATAAAGCAACGTGAATATCAAGATTTGTATTAAAATTTGGAAAATACATTGCGAGATTAGCTTGGATACAACGAGGTGTAAATCAACACTGATTTTAAAGTTACTAATAGTGACCTATTTATATAAAATCCAGGTATCCCAGGTATCCTTTGTTAAATATTGCAAGGTAATTAGTTATTGTGATAATTAGTAAATGATGCATGCTAAATTAGTGTATTAAGAGCCATTTAGTAATTAAATAATAGCAATGTTCTTATCAGTAATCATTAGTGCATCAGTTTTATATGTAAACCTTAAGTCCCTAATTATATATCCTAATTAGCTTATATCTTCTCTAATTGGCTGCTCAGAAATGTTATTGTAATAAGGTAAACCTTTAGAAAAACGGTTTTAATCAACAAAATAAACCAAAAATAAAAAAATTGTGTTATAAAATAAACATCACTCTTTATCCCAGAAAGTGCACATTTGGCGCACTATGTGTCTTAGTATTAAATATAGCTCTTAGTATTAGCATTATGATATTAGAGACCGCTACTTGAAACAAGCCCGGAATCAGGAGGGAGAGAGCTCGATACACTCATTTTCATAGTAAAATTTCACATTTTCTCAAATTACTCCCGAAATATGGGAGTTATGAAGAAATTCATCACCACAAGTTATGAAGGCATTAAGTAATCGAATAAGATGGCATCATTAGTTTGGCATAATTTTACTCTTTTTTTTCGGAAATGTCTACGTCCAACCGCTCCCATACATTCGTTCCACTGTGTGGCGTGGCCACACGTGATCGGAAGCGCGAGAAGGGTTGGCTCGATGCCACATCCTCGCTGACACTGACATCACTGCAACACACGTCACACATAATCTGTGCTCGCTCTGTAACGGTATAAGCGAAACATGGTTATTTATGCTTGAACAATGTAATTACCACCCTGTCCTGTCACGACAACGGCCCACGGGGCTGAACACAAATCGTGTTACACAAACTCGAGAACGTTAACTTTGTTGTAGTTATTGACACGATGTAAATTAATCATCGATGTGTTCAGTACTCATCTTCTGTTTCTTTTGAACTGTAGATCAAATATTATTGTATTGAGTGCAACTATCGCACTAATCATTTCGTTAGTTAACATATGCGATTTCTTGACATTAAAATACAGGGTGTGCCACGAAACGAGGACCAATAAATTTTTTGTAGCCTCTCCAAGGACTTTCCCAAACTCCCATGTATGTTATTTGGAGCTAGACTGCATTTAATATTTTTTGGGAAATTCTCACTTGACTTCTGACTTTTTTTATTTTTCACGATTAGTGTCGCATGTTTTTGAATACTCAGTATTCAGCTGCATCCGGTTAGACTGGAAGCCGACCCCAATATAGTTGAGAAAAGGCTAGGCAGACAGTGTCGCATATTTGTTTTTTTTTTTTAATTAAATTCCGTAAAGTATGGTCTTTGATCGAAAAAAAATTATATCTGTCTAAACATCACCCAAAATGACTAAAACTCAGCTCAAAGAGAAAATTTTAGATTAGTTTTTCAGTCCGTAAAAAAAGAAAAAAGAAGGGTGGCAATATGACCCGGAAGTAAACTTAAAAACTTCCACAGACCCTCAGCCGTAGTAACTATTTAGTAATCTGTGCCTCAGCCCTCAGCCTACCAAAGCATTACAAATAATAAGTACTTTTCGGGACATTATTTGGAACAGTTGGAGTTCGAACATGGTAAGTAAGGCGAAAAACACAATCTTTTCATTCTTGGTAGTACTAAAGTATTGGTATGCATGTGTTTTCGTTCGGAGTAATCTATTTTTCATGTACACACGGCTACACATCAAGCTATACCATTCCAGTATAAGCTGACCTCGCATTGTACGGAAATCCTATATAATGCGAGATCAGCATAAACTGGAAATGTATAGCTTGATGTGTACCTACTTCCGTGCATCCGACTAAGCTGAAATTAAGCTAAAAATTATTAAAAGCCGTCTAGGTCCTAAACTATAAATAATCGTTGAATATACAGGGGCTTAGAGGCTTCAAATTTTTTTCTCGTTTTGTGGCCCACCCTTTATATTAAAAGCATAATTTGTTTCTAAAATATATGAAGCGGTTCCAAATCACATTTTGTCACTTCTACGAAGCAAAACATATATTTTAAACAGAGCGAGAGGAATGCCCGTTAAGATTAACCAGCAACGAGCTTGTCTGGAAAGTATTGGCTGAGCCATAAACCGGGCCGGCAGTTAATCATGATTTACTTCACCATTACTGTACGGAATACAATATAATTTGGAGCGGTAATAAGGAAAGCCGGTCTCCGTTGCATCAGATTTTAAGCAAGACGCCAAGTTGAACTAAATTATGTAGTCGAAAAAATAACGTTGCATTTTGATCCGCCTCTGCAATCTTTATATAGAATATCTAGCAATAAAATTCTTAGAACAGTATAATGTATTATGCCCCGAGACGATTCAGCAGTATAGGATATTTGAGACAAGTAGGCGCCAGAACTACCGAACCGGTTCAAACGAACTGCAGTTTGAAAGTAGGGATTTAGAGAAATGCAGTCCTTTGCAAATATAAATTGAAGTGTGGCTAGTTAGGTTGTGGTTGTGCCTAGTCTCCGTTCAGATTGGCCGCCATGGCCGAAATACAGCCTGGACTAATATTATTTAGGTTGTACGGCCTCGTCTCGGACAGCGTCGTACGCAACTATGCAGTATTTTTCAGTAGGAAAATAAGCTGTTGTATATTTTTGCCGCTTCACAGTGCGTATCCGCATATATGCGCATCATCCGATGGTTAATAAAGCAACACAGCGCATCCTGTGCCTGCGCAACGCTTCCTCGCGGGGCTTCGACCCCATTCCTATCCAACACTCGCTAGTAGTAGTAGCTACCTACTGTTTGTTGCTCGTCGGTTAACTGCTAGCTATCCTCGTGGTCGCGAACTCGCATGTTTGTTGATACTACACGGTTAATTGTTGTTGCTTATTCTGGACGGGAACGGCTGTTGTTTGGTTTGAGTGCGAATTGCTTCGTTTGAGAATTGAGTTTTGTTTTCTGTGGGTACGTGTTGTTTCTTTAGTTCAAATTGTAGAAAACAAAACAAGCGGAGAACATTAGGAATAGTATTCTAAACTCGTCTAAGTGTAACATAAATACAAGCTGATGAACTAATGATTAAATAGTTCTCCCCGCTTGCGTCTCGTAACATGTACCGCAGTGCTCGTCGCACCAAGTGTCAAACATTCTCCGCATTGATTGACATTCAATTAAGCAGCCTGCGTAGGCGTGAACATTACGCGAACAAGCGTTATTCCTGGATGTGATGCTCATGTCGAGGGAAATGGAAACCGAAATACATACGCTAATTACTTATTGAGTTATTGCCTACTAACATTCTATTTTGCATCCAATGAGTACCACGCATCCATTGCATAACATACTAGACCTCGTGATGTACCACATTCCAGATAGGATCTGCATATAGAGTTTGAAAGTGGGACATGTAGTAGCAATATAATCTTATACGATCTGCCGATATTGCTCTCGGTCTCAATAGCCGATTACTCGTAGGCTGAGAAGCGTGTCTAAATGCAAACATGTCGTAATGATGACAATACTGGGCTGCGGCGACGTCACTGAAGCTAGCCAAATGGAAATACCGCGAGCTAGGTACATATCAGACGCGCTGACTCATGGGCCTACGTCGTGAACACATTCATACACATTATTACACTGAAAATTATGAAATGTGTCGTATCTAAGTTGAAAATGACTTTTTGAAATACCACAATATGTCCTTCTCCATTGTCGTGAAAGACGAAAGAGCAAATAATTATATTATTTACGAAACCCAAAAGAAGAAAAGATCCTACGTGTAGCGAAGCTTGTAAACAAATATCTAATGTGGTTTACTAACCACAGATGAAACCGCAATTACATTTACAATAACACTTTGTTTTGTTGTAACCATAAAAGGAGAAAATTGTGGGAAAAGGTATATTACTGTTATCCGAATAGATAATAAAATATAAACGAAGTTGTACCTATAAAGGCTTGTGCAGACCAGCGCAACTTGTCGCGCGACACAAAGACACCGCTCATCGCGCGACGAGAGGTGTCTTTGTGTCGCGCGACAAGTCGCGCTGGTCTGCACAAGCCTTAAATCGGAGGGGTTTTTGTATAGTTCGTAAATCATAAAGACAAAACTCAAAAATATAGAACTGTGTTACACAGGTATACTTATAAAAGTAGATACCTAGGTACTTTTGGAATCCAGATTCCGAAATTCTTGATTTGATCACTGTTATGTTTTGCATCTGTTATATTGTAAGTAGTAATTCGAAAAAAAAATATAATTAGCAATGGTTTACGCCCTCCGATTTTATGAGTCACGTACATTGTAGTTCCTACTTTCAAGTAACTCCGGCCCTGTATTCGTTTTCGTTCTTCGACCCTATTCATTATTTATTAAGGACCGAATATGGCTCGAGTAGTCATCAGGTCCTTCACTCATTTCCAATTCCGTTTTTGGGATCTTTAAGTCTTTGATTGATTGTAGATATAACAGATATGCGAGTTTTTACCTTGTCTGTAGCTCTATAATAGTCTGGGCCGAGATTTTTATGTCTCTGCTCACACAACAACATTCATATTTCGGCGGTACACCGGACTAAACCCGTAAAAGACGATAGCACTGGCATTCACAAAGCAATTTAAACCCTCGTTTATTGCTCGTTCCGCTACACTGAACCACGAAGCTTTTATTTTACACCTTTTATGGAACCTGTACCTGAACGGTCTTAACGAAACGTAAACCGCAACGATGTGGAATGCTGCCTACAGAAATAGGAAAACTTCAAAAATTATAACATTTGACCTGGGAACAGTTACACCATTTTGTCCAGAATTTGTTTATCAGTAACTTTCAGTGTAATCTTCTACAATATTCACGATAACGCATGCTTGAAATGTAATTAAGGATAATGACATTGTCAGGTATTAACAATTTCATAAGAAATGAAACTCATAATATGTACCCTCAACCGTAATTACCCATGCTTAAACCAGTACCCTAATTGCGTAACTTATTTTCGTAAACAATTATGCCTAATTTGTTTCATTTTGACAGTTCAACAACATTCATTGCGTTATTTACGCTGTTGAGCAGATTTTTTTTTCCAACTTATGAAGCAATGGACTAGCAATCTGTTTCAAATTGTAATTATGTTGTATTACGCAATTAGGGTACTGGAATTAGTTATTCTTGTCGACCCTCGTCCTTCAGCGAGCATCAGCATAAGATTACGATGATCCTTTTAACTGGCATGCCTAGTATGACTGACGTCAGAAACGTTAAAATGGCTTTGACATAAGTTATTCATCATTATAACATGTAATACGTTTACCATGTTGTTTTATAATGTCAATGTCATTGTGAATTCATGTGTGCGTAGAAATCACAGAAGGAAAACTTTCTACTAAAGCATTACTGAACCACGAAGGAAGGAAGGAGGCTGAAGGAGGTGAACCCCTTGTGGTGCAGTAGAACAACACAATACATGGATATGCATACACACCCCTGAATGTTTCACTTGCATATCCATGTATTGTGTTGTCCTGCTGCACCACAAGGGATTCCCCGTCTTTCTGTATAATTTATACCGCAAAGACTACAGAAAGAGGTCAACATCTTTTAGTATAATGTCATGCAAGAATCCAGGCCACGACTTAATGCCACAGATAATTCACTTATTAGTCACAATTACCACTTAACATGTGGATCGCCCGGAGGACACGGTGGAGCATACGGTGGAGGTCTGCCCGGCTTGGGCAGGGCATCGCCGTGTCCTCGTGGATGCGATCGGCGGCGGTGATCTCTCGCGTCCGGCCCTGATTCGGGCCATGCTACGGAGCGAGAGGAAATGGGAGGCCGTCACCTCTTTCTGCGAAGCAGTAATGCTCGCGAAGGAGGAGACGGAACGCGTGAGGGAGAGGCAAATTTCGCGCCCTCGCACCCCTAACCGCCGCAGCAGGAGACGCCCTGGGCGTCGGGAATCGCAGGAAGATTTCCGGCCACCGTAGGCGCGGGCTTGCGGACGGTGAGCAATGGGTAGCTCGCCGTCCGATAAGGACCAAGCCCGGGTCGACGGCGCGTTGTGTTCCACGCGCGCCTCAAAGAGATGTCAGCAGAATTGACGGGGTCCGCTAGGGCCAATGCCTGCCGGGGGTTCGAAGAAAACCGATGGGGAAATCGTGGCCCCCGGCAACATGGCATAGGAAGGAACACGGGTGGGTTTTAGTCAGTAAGAGTCTGACACGCCCTCCCGCTCCACCCAGAGCGGGAGAAGTTATTTGATAATTTTCCACCCAAAAAAAAAAAAAGGCCCCATTAAATCTAAAAAGCATTTGTTTTGTTTGTCACAAATAATTAGGATTATCTTTCTTTTTTTTTTTTTGTTTTGCCCCGGCCCGGTCATATCTCATATAAGAGATAAAGTGAAATGATGATCTTAACAGTTGTTCACCTCTCACAAGTGGCAAACATGTGCTTGAATGAATGAGTACAGTACCATGACCATAATAGTTTCACTTGAAGTAACGCTCACGTGCCGTACCGTTTGCAGTTCCAGTAACCCCATATACAACTTGCATAGTGTTAACTTATCTCGTAAACTCTTCACTTCTTTAAAATTGCAAGACAACGGTCTTTTGATCCGCGAAAGTCTTTTGCCTTTAAAATTACTTCGTCATAATTTTCTTACGACCCGATCGGACAAATCCCAAAACGAGTTTACCTAACGTGTACCATTGTAATTGGCCGAGCCTGTCTGGTTGCAAGCAGTGTCCAGTGTCGCGGTGCGGCGAGCCATCTGCCCGACGCCGGACACCCGACACCGCGACATCTGCCGACCTTGCTCTCGTTACACACTCCACTCCATGCCTTTGATCTGCGACTGCACGATACACGCGAATCGTACGTGTTAGATATTGAGTGATTGAGTGGATATGTTTTTGTGGTAGATACCATTAGAAATAATTAGAATGCATTTATATTTTGTTAATTTACAATGCGATGTTTAGACTTCGATAATGAATATTAGCTAAAGACTGAAGAAGAAGACCATAGAACTTATAAAAAGCTACAGTCTTCGGAAAGAGAGTGGACAAGACGACTAGAAGGGTGGTAAACTTATATTTCAGTTCAAATGGTACGGACGACTTATTACAATCCTGTTGCAAAACAATTTATCCCTGTACATATACGCTTGTTTCCTTCAAGAATTCCTAGCTAGTTTATGATAGCTTTAAATCTTCGTCTCGCATCACCTCATAAAGCATGGCTGCGCTCGCGCAGTCCGCGGCGCGCCTCGTAAACTGAAGGAATGGGGCCGGCGGTTGCAACGTGTACATCTTCAATACGCTGGGCTTTGTGTAGACTCGTCCATAATAGTTGTTATTTCGTTCACACCGGTATTTCTTTCAAGATTGTTTTTAATGCTGTTTGTTGAGCTAGCTACACCATCAGTAGGGATCTTTTTATTGATAGATATGTGATCTCAAATTTTTCTAAGTGCCCTTATGATAAGTGGTTCCAGACATCAATAGATACAGCAACGGGCGTGTTACTGTTGTCCTCAGTGGTTTTATTCAGTGCTATGGAACCCTGTTCAATATCATGTTATTTATTTGAAGGACAAAAGTATTATCTTTTAATTCAAATCAGTCTAGTGTTCTAGACCTACACTCAAAACCAGCTTGCACCAGAACGAACCCGCACTGTTTTCTAGCTGCGAATTCGCACACCCACTTCTATTTTGGACAATCTTCCACTTAAATCGTTTAAAATGCCGCAGTAATTTTGCGCGTAACATTCCTTCCTGAAATCACTCAATGCAGACCGTTAACCCGGTAAAGTATTAATATATGCACAGTCAAATTGAGCGTATATCGTCCATCACGCAGCACTCCAGCGCATCAACTCTCACGCATGACGCCATTCCAATGTCACCGCGCTCTTTACTGTCAGTTTTATGCACAGTAATGCGCATGCAACGCCGCATAATACTTGCTTAATGGATATTATAAACAATTTGTATGATGTATACTGCCACTAATACAGTTTTCACCAACATCAGGTCCTGGAGCGTGAAGTTTCACTAATTAACATTGTGTAAATACAGTGCTCGCGGTATTAGCTTCGTAAAATGATTAATTCCTTACTACTAAGTATAATAATGTTGTGTTGAACAACAATTCTTTAGTTAATCGACCACGCTGTTTGGTTACAGAACAGTGCTTAGCTCGAATATGCGACCCTGCAATATACATATAATACTACAATGTTTTACACCAGCCAAGCCCAGCTTTAATTAATACATTGTCCTGTCATCGTTAAAGCCATAATCATGTATTTTATTACACTATGGTTTATCCAACAAGTGCATTCAAACATCTGGCGGCCGCAGCGAGTGAAATGTGGCGTCAGCATACTCGGCTCGACATATATCACAATAAACACCAAGCAAGCGGTTACTCTTACGAAACGCATAATAATCACATTATTTACTATTCATTTACTTGTGAAACTGTAAGCTAATCGCCACACCATTTCTTAACCACTCGGCGATTGGCGTAAACACTGGACAAATGTTGGACATACATTAGCATCTTGAAACATCATCATCGTTGATAGTTTCGTGTCATATGTGTTAATCTTAACCTTGTTGTAATAATTAAGTTAATCGAAAGTGCTGTTCTCCAAATCCGTTATACTTTCATGCGTAGCAATCGAGGTGATTGGCGCGATACATCATCCAATTTCTAGGAATTGTCGTATAAAATTATTAAATAATGTAGATAAATACAAACTTCTGCTTTATGCATCGCCAGCAATCCAATTTCCTCTTTCCTCCAAATCCAAGGCCAGCCAAATATCGGAAAGTTTGACTGTTAAATAATTTTTTATGACGAGATTTATATTAATTGTAAGCCTTGTCGAAAATAATATATTATTTATATTTTATTATCTTGATTAGGTTTTTATTGCATAATTCGTTAATATCTGACTCACTTTATTTATCTACATAATATTTTACCTAAAGGAAACGTTAAGGCCTTTGTAAATACAATTTTCACAATGCGATTACTCAGGCTCATGTTTCAAAGGAGGTCATTGCTCCTCCCAAGGGCTCGATAAACTGTAGCAGCAAACTGTAGCCTCACCGTGTGTTGTATCTAATAACAACATATATGTACAGTACCGACCAAAAGTCCATGAGCAATCTCACAAAGCAATAGACTGACGCTTCGGTTTGACTTACGACCTTCTTCTATAAGTTGTTACAATACTGTAGACACGCACATTACACACACACACTCACTTTCTCTGCAACCAATGACTAGTTCAATAATCATCATTCGTTTTTAGTTTCATTCGTCTTGTTCACATAAATATTAAAGTTTAGCAGGTAGACCACAAAAAACTAAGTAAATTATTTCGATTTCTGTGGGGTAGATGCAGTTTGTTACGAGTATTTAATTAATAGAACTTTTTTGGTTCGTGGATAATATTGGTGACGAGTATTTAGCGCAGTGTTGTGGTTATTATTATCAAAAAGCAGGCATAAAATATATTGAAGAGATCAGATCAGATCAGAGAATATTATTGCGCTGCGTAAAAGTGAAGTGAATATCTAATGAAACCGGACTAAGTGTGAGTGTTATCATTTATATAATTCATATTTTACTAAACATAAATCTTAATCAAGGGTATTGTTGATAGAACAGAGGTATTGTTGAGACAGAAGATGCCTTTAAAGTTTTAAATTCACTGTGAGGTTTAATTCAATTAGTGAATAATAAATAATAAGGTATTATGTGTAATAAAAACAATGTTTTTCTTTGTTCTAGAGAAATACTGTGAGGGTTAAGAGATATGAGGAAGGGGCTTATTATCGAGTAGCAGCGACGTCAAATGGTGAATGAAACAAATGGTTTCATACCAACGAGATATTTTGCTGAATTATTAAAAACACGTCATTATGAACCGTTCGCCGTGCACTCTGAAGGCTTGCATCACTGAAGACCAGCTAGAAAACCGTTTTTGACCTTAAAATATTGACCGTACCAACTTAATAAACAACAGATTCGTTATTGCATGAATTTATGGTAACGAATTTTTTAAGCACGTTTCAATAGGGTGTTTGTCGTATTTCTTGCAGATATACCGAAATTGTTTAATATTATTTTAGTAATAGTATTATTTTAGGATTAAAATTTGAGGTTTAGTTTCAATCTTCTTTTCGTAAAGAAAATGAATACTTAAGCTTTAACCTCAATAACAACCAATATTTACTAAAGTCAAATAAAATGTAAAATAATTAATACAAATAAAATATAAACAAACTGCCCATATTTAACCTTAAAATTACCTATTCTGTAAGTAGTTTTTTACATTTTAAGTAGTCTAATATTCTTATTTATTACTTAATTACTTCGACCATGATCAAAGCTTAATGTTTATGGTGAAAAAATCCATTAAAAATTTAAAATATTTCATAATTTAAATATGTCAAAATAATACAAACTACTTCTAGTTTCTTGACATCTATTTCACATCTTATTCAGCTGAAGTAGTAATGATAAATAATTGTAGCAGTGTGTTAACTTATGTAAAATAAATATAACGAATAAACATATTTTTTTAATTTTGTTATCATATATCACGCATTTTTTATTCTAAAACCTTTATTGCAATAACAACATAAAAAAGCAGCAATATTTAAAAAATATTATTATCGAAAACAAAAATAATAATATTTGCAAAAAACCGCACTGTGTTTTACGAGATTAGAACCTGAGGCAGTTTGAATTCCATACCAACGCTTAACGCTTTCTGCTATCTGCACTTGTTAAGTTACTATCGAATTTTAGCAATGCCATTAACTGGTCAAGTTCACGCGCATAGTGCGTGTGTGCTAGCATGTTTAAAGCGACGGAAATATATTGTTGTTTCGTGTAGAACAAAACTGCGTTATCTGTGGTGTGTGTATCGTGTTGCTTACACATACAAATGTACGAGCTATACCGCGTGTTCACAGCAATATGACTCTTAGCGTGCTCATGCACTTTTGAGCGCTTACTGTACATACCTAAAGTAGCAACCAGCGCGTGCTTAACTAAAAGAAGTAAAGTTAATTACTAATGATTAATTAGCGGTCAGGTGCGGTGTCCGGCGCACCGGCCGTGACGCTTGGCATTCGTATAACTTCGCTAGGGCCAGCGCGGCCGACCATAAAGATATGTATCAGGCACCTTGCACCGAGATCATTATGGCACGGTCAAAAAATTCGGCTTCAAGACCAAACTCAAAAAACAAAACACAAGCGAGGGAGACGATTCTGACTGATTACATGCCAGTTGCTGACTGATGATCATGTTCGGCGTCTTGGGCCATGGTATTGAATACATTCTTGAGTATTGAGATACTTCAAGGGCCACGTGAGGTAGCCATGACCGTAACTAAGTACACGTACTCACGTTTATCGCATTTGTTTATCTTCAAGTGGTCCTTCTGGTCCTCTTGTACCTACGAAATGTAAACACGATGACTTGACTGTCTTAATTTTTCAGCAGGCTTGCCAGTTGCTATACTAAGATCATCCGAATGGTTCACGTGCCTTCTCAAGAATCCTCAACCTTGAGACAAGATTCGAGAACGAAAATGGATCTAACTAAAATACAAACAATGGTGTAACCACATTAATTACTTTCGGTTGGTAACGTTGCTGTATTTCCTCGCATCATATCGATCAAGATAGACGTTCATTGTCGACTTAGCAGAAACGGTATTAATCTCGATAAGAGCTGAAGGAGCGTCCTCGGTGCAGGGCTTCGGCTCGGAGAACTGCCTCGTAAACAAGAGCTAAGTAGCCGCATCGTTGTTTATGTGAGTCCACCGGAGTGTTGCCATGGAGGTTCGTCAAGAACGGCGGAAACATACTAGTCTCTATTTAGATTAGAGATTATTATGTCAAAATGAAAGATAACAAAGAAATGCAGTCTACATAATAAGAAATGTTATCTTCAACTTTTTGGACAACAAAGAAGTCTTTTGTAAAAACGTTTAACGCGTGACGCCCCTTCATAAGGCCACTTTGTTTAAACGCGATAAAATCTCCTGCACCTGAAGGGCAAAGCTCCTGAAAACTCCGAAAAGTTAACGAAATAAAATTCCCATTATCTTAACTACGGGCTGTATTATCACAAGGGCCATTAGCGGGCGGAAGTGGCCCCGTCCGGCACGCGAACATTCTCATTACCATTTAGGTATACATCGGTGACCGCCGGAATTGGGACGCCTCCACCAGTATGTGGGACACTGGTACCATACCTAGGTCAGGTCACTGGAAGTTTGTACTCATGATAGTGTATTTTAATATTTGGAATACAAACCGTTACTTGATTAGCTGTGTACTAGAGATTCGTCCGGTTTTCAAATGTGTTATTTGAATGTGACGATTATTTTGGTTCGGTATTTTTATGGAGATTTGATTGCAGAACATTTTAGCAGAACTCTAGTCATTTGTTTCGTAAACTTGCTGTAGCGGCACAGATTAATTGAGTTAAGGCGTAGCGGTTCCAGCAATCCCAAGTGTCCAACAATGCATTGATTATGCTAAAAGAGTGTTTGTATCTCATTCGAGCCACGTCACTGTGACACGTTTCTCGTAAACTACAGACTGTTCGACTCGTAGGTTTATCGCGAGGTCTGATACTTATGTCGAGACATGTGTACGATAAATTGTACACAGCTTCGTTTATACGTCCGAGCGATCCACCTACTGTCAGAATTCTTGCCCAGGCCGATGTGTATGTAATGTTACATTTTACTTTACTGCCTTTAGATCGATATTTATTTAGGCTAAACTTTAGAAGCGTGCGTGTTCGAGGATATTATACACACAATTATTCATTATGGACAATACATATGATGTTAATGATAACCGGCAAGTAAACAACAAATTAGACGTGTTTTTGACTGTATTTTTTATAAGTAAGTGTACCATTTAAACCGATTTAATTAGCCTTAATAGTTATTCCACATGCAATGTTGCCAAGTGTCGCAGTTGTCATTAAGAGCAGGTCACGACGGAGGCAGGGCCGTTAGTTTTACACCAAGCTATTAGCTGTAAGTGCATCTAGTCAGCTGACTCTGCACTACTAATGCTCGTCAGCTGCTGCCGACTGCGATAGTGCGGCTGTTCAAACGATCTGTTCCACAAACTTGCTTCGCAAATACTAGGATAATGATTTGTGATTTGATAGCATTGCGTTAAGAGGTTAACTTTATCTATTACCCCGATCCTTCCACCTACTAAGATTGCTGAGCTTTTATTTTGTTTTACCAGTAAAGTTGAACAATATAATAAATGTCGGTAGTTCGGTACTGGTTATCGTTATCGGTCGTCTGTCCATCACTTAGGCTAAAGATAATTTCACTTCCTCAATTGACGACGGTTTTGTCGTGAGATAAGCTGCGAGTCGGTCGTTAACTTTGTGTTAATCTATCAGGAAGGAGGAATACAAGAACTACTTTCTTGATATTTCCAAGTTTTATATCTTCTTCATGCAGCATTGCATAATGCATCTATTACAGCAGAAGATTTCATAATCCCGAGCTGCTGCAGTTGCTCAACCGTGGTGAACGCGGCACGTGCGACCGTATCTCGTAAAATCTCGTTATAGTAAAAGTTATCTTGCTGTTAAACGGGTGTTTATGGTAGCCGATGTTATAATCAATGCTTTAAAGACCTAATAAATCTATGGTGTGAATATCCTAGAGGTTTTGAGCGAATGGGATTATATCAATAGCATGCAGAAAGATTTATCCCATCAAAAACATAAATGTGAAAATGGCAGCCAAGTTCAATAAATATGGTTGTCGACTTCGCCGACAAAAGAATTGAGATCTAAATGGGTGCCAAGTTCTGTAGATAATCCTGAAATTTATTTATAAGAACATACAACTTTCTAAAATAAAATTAAAACACAAATTCTTGTTTTTTCTGCTATAACAATGTTTGCTATTTAAAAATATAACTTCTTAAATTTGAACAGTCGAATTATTTACACAAAGCACTTAGGATAAATTGAAGCTCAAGATTTGACTTGGCTAGTTTTTACATACAAGTTATCTTACAACTTTATATTTGATTTTATATTTGTCTACAGTGTCGTGGTGCAAAAGAACTAAAACAAACAGGGTAACTTTTTTATGCCGGTGTGCGTTACAGCTACGTCTTACACTCGCGCCACGTCATTGTGCTGTAATTTTACTTTTCTAGTGTGCGTGCATTAAGCGGCTAACAGTTGGATGCTATTTTTTTCATCGACTTTACAGTTTTGACTGTCTACCTAGGCATATCTAATTATTATTATTTAATTTTAAGTAGGCACTCAACATCAAATAAGTCATTCATGATGTGACCTGTAAGAAATTGGTACTCTAGTCTATAAGTTTATTGGATGTATCTCATATCTTTGTATCGGTATACTCAATTGTTGGTGAGTCCAATAAATAAAATAAAATGATGATATCTTTGTTCTTTATGTTATGCGCAAGTTACTGTTTCTTATTATAACTGTTTACAGCTTTGACTGTCTGCCTAGGCATATTTATATTATGCGCAAGATACTGTGTCTTATTGTAACTGTAAGGTCAAAATATCTTCCTCCTCTAAAATTTCAGCTTGCTGGTAAAAACTAGCCAAGTCAAATCTTGAGCTTCAATTTATCCTAAGTGCTTTGTGTAAATAATTCGACTGTTCAAATTTAAGAAGTTATATTTTTAAATAGCAAACATTGTTATAGCAGAAAAAACAAGAATTTGTGTTTTAATTTTATTTTAGAAAGTTGTATGTTCTTATAAATAAATTTCAGGATTATCTACAGAACTTGGCACCCATTTAGATCTCAATTCTTTTGTCGGCGAAGTCGACAACCATATTTATTGAACTTGGCTGCCATTTTCACATTTATGTTTTTGATGGGATATCATTACTTTTTGTAAAGAAATTATTATTATTTGTCAATCAAACGTGATCTATAAAATTCTTTTTGCAAATATGCGTAGCAATATTGTGTAAGAATGTAGGTATTTCTTTCGTAACAATTGTTACAATTGTCCGCAATAATGTCAGGTCGCTGAGCCGGCGCGGTAAGTATTATTATTTAAAAAAACTTGTGCAGTCGGGGAGCCCCGTCAGGAACAAAGTTCCTTAACTATTTACTATATTAAACGACAATAGTCCCTAAAACAATAATCATACGATCTATCAATTCAAAAACGTCTCAAGCACAGTACCAACCTACAAACTACCTTGATCATACCAACCTAAGGTTTGTAACAACGTTTTTCGAGATCAGAGAATGAATGAAATGAATTCACTACCGCCTAACATTAAGTGGGCCCTTCCCGGTCCGTCTATCGCCAACGCGAGCATGGTCGAACAGCTTGTTGTTTCATCCAGCGCAAGTGAGAATTGCTAACAAGCAAGTGAGAACGCGATAACATTGTGCGAAAAATAACTTGTTTCAGGAAATACGTGTTTTTGAATACGCCTTATAAGTTTGTGAAATAAATGTTTGGCATTTAGAATCTCCATTACATGTGCGAGGTTTCTATGACGATGTTTTCTTTAATTTTACAATTTAAGAGTACATTATGAACGGTCAAAATTCAGGTAAAATTTGTGCAAAAAAGCAGATTTTTGGAGGCTTATATTGAATTTGTTTCGCTAAATTTTTATTTTTTGCTTTCATAGAAACCTAGATATAGTGCACAAGATACCTATTAGTTAAAAATAATTAAAGAAAGATATGTTACAACGCCATAATCACGTACGAGCGTTTGTATGAAAAGTATGACGGGTTGGCCCCTCTTAAGGACCAAGATTTTGACACGTGACACATCAGTTGACTCGACGGGGTGTTTTGAATTCAGTCATGAAATTCAGGAATTTACATCAACTTTTAGCATTCGAATCAAAAATGTATAGTTAGCTGTCAAATTATAAGACGCTGGAGATCAGCGCCATCTGAAGTGAGCAAGTGGCAGTTTTTAACACTATTTGAAAATTTTTCGTCATGACTGTCATTTTCGGGAGATAGTGCTGATATCGAATTAGATGGAAATTCTGGATTTTAAGATGGCGGCTATTCCAAATAATAATAATATTGTAGATCAATTCTCATAGACATCAATTGCATGCCGATTGTAAACTTGATAATCAAAATCCGTAAAAAAAACGGACCTCTTAATTTCGTCAAGTTCGTCTGTCCGTGTGTCCGGATGTCATACAGCCATTTTAAATAAAGAAAATTTAAAAAAAGGTGTATTTTTAGCACCGTTAAACAATGGTGTAATGAAATTACGATAAACATAATAGTGGGGGTGGCATTCTCCATACCTACATATAAACGAGAGATGAAAAAAATCTATGCATATAAAGCGTGTATTGTTGGATCTCATAATTAAAATGTTAAAGATGTTTCTAAGTGACTTTGCTTTTGACGTCAATAGTTTTTGAGATACAGTTTATTTTCGGTTACAACCGCAGAATTAACTTTGTTTTTTATAGTTTTTTCGAGAAACACAAACTTATTTTTGCAGTCGATAAAATTGATACTATGCAATGTTTATGCGTAAATATTCATCCCAATTACGGAACCCTTCACTGTGCGTAGTCCAACATACACTTGGGCAGTTTTTTAAATTTCATTTTGAAACTACCTCAAAAAAAAAGCAACTTCTATTACTCGAGTAAGATTATCCTATTAAAAACAAATACTACCAAACTCATACAACTAACAAAAAATATAGACGTCATTTAAAAGCGTTTGCGGAATACCTACCTAATTTATAGAATTAATTTAACATCATTCCCGAACAAAATTTTCTTGCCTACCTAAAAAATGTATACTAGGCATTCTGTAGCAAACTATCAAAAATAAAATCCTACCAAAGTCATACAACTAACAAAAATGTAGACGTCATTTAAAAGTGTTTGCGGAATACCTACCTAATTTATAGAATTAATTTAACATCATTCCCGAACAAAATTTTCTTGCCTACCTAAAAAATGTATACTAGGCATTCTGTAGCAAACTATCAAAAATAAAATCCTACCAAAGTCATACAACTAACAAAAAATATAGACGTCATTTAAAAGTGTTTGCGGAATACCTACCTAATTTATAGAATTAATTTAACATCATTCCCGAACAAAATTTTCTTGCCTACCTAAAAAATGTATACTAGGCATTCTGTAGCAAACTATCAAAAATAAAATCCACATTAAATAATTGTCCAATAAATTAAAAATAATTTTGAACAACGTTCCGAATTCAAATGTAGAAACAATTCGGCGCGAAATTCAATAAATGAGGTAAGTATCTATCCACGTCCTGTCTGTTGACTCGTTTTATATTGAATGTCCTAAAAACGATTAAAATTACACTAGAAAAGTATAAATAATTATTTTAAACAATGCTTATTGTATTTAATGCTTAAAACAATTTTATTTAAATTTTCAAGTATAGATTTCAGACATTCGACATTTAACTAAATTAATCGAGACAATCAAAATTGAAAAAAAAAAAAACATTTGGCATAATCGTTTTCGCACATCATTACAATAAAAAAAAAACAATGATCGGCGATTTTTAACACAAATTGAGTAGTAGTAATGAATATTACGTGTTATTGAACGTGTGTTCGTATAATAAGTTAAGATCTGGGCATTTTCTAGTTGCTTATAATATTTTTAATCATATTTGTCACATTTTAAATCATATCTACATGTGTATGAGTGTTAATTGTGAAAAGTTAAAATGTAAACACGCACGATTGGCGCGAAACTTCGACTTTTGATAATAAAAAACTTCATTACCACTACTTATTTAACTAGAACAATAGATGAAGGAGAAAGAGCAAAATGGTCTATGAGCGGCCAACAACGAGATAGGTATTAAATGAAAGTACTATTACTAAGGACTAACTTTTACTATGAACGTAACATTGCAGCTCATTTAGAAAAAAAAATACATGTAGGTAAAATACTTATGTTAACATTAATTTATGTATTCAAAACGTTGTCAGCATACCGGTTACAAGACTCAAACTAAAAACGGGTTTACTACATGGACTACCTGAGTTCGAACGGACCAATCAGCTTTGAGTGCAAACAAAAGAGCCGAGGCGTGGGGTGCGCGTCACTCTGCGCAGTCCTTCGCTTACCCTTGTGACGTTGTGTACTGTGCGATCATCTACGGATTCTTTTTTAAACATTTTGACCCTGGCTACCCTTCGGACACTGTTTTTTCCTAACCTGATAACCTGGCTATTAATTCTGAACTTCTGTACGTTTGTGCTTGTGTACTTGGACTCTGGAACGCCAACGGATCATTGATTGAAAAATGGCAGAAAATCGACCTATATGTGTTTTGTGCAATCGATCAGTGGTTAACAGAAGAAGATTAGAAATAACCCATGCTCTTTTTGAAGAAAATGCTGTCAATGCTCAATATATTATTGAAGCTATAGCTCCACAGCAAGTAAGTATTTTTGGTTGTTTTTACCCGTGTGTACCCACCTATAGTGGCGATGGCCTCATCATCTGTCACGATGGGCACATGGGATACATCGTTGGGTGAAGTGTGAGCACTAGATAGAAAGTCCCTCTTCCTGCTCCTCTATAGGGTGACAGACGTGATTGTATTTTTATGTACGTCCTTTTAGTGAATTATGTTATTTCCTTAAGCACATGGTTCTTTTCTAAGAATAGTTAAGTTATAGTCAAACAGATCTTCTCTCTCTTTCACACACATAGCGGTTATGAAAACAAAGCCAGCGTTATCTGTTCTTTTCTAAGAATAATTAAGTTATAGTCAAAACAGATCTTCTCTCTCTTTCACACACATGGCGCTTAAGAAAACAAAGCCAGCGTTATCTAGCTTCGAGACATAATAGAGGCCAACCACTCACTAACAATGCTTATGAGCATGACTCATTCGTCACGTGGAAAAAGAGCGCTCGGCATGTTCTTCACTATACAAAACATGATTTGACCGAAACTGCTTCGAGTTTAAAACACTATGTTATAAACTATTTTCCTTTTCAGGTTGAATACAACGGCCGAGAATACATTTGTCGACCATGTTGGCAACGAGCTCAACGGGCTGTGCAGCCAAACAATAACCCTGCCCCGCACGAATGTGTTCTTCAAGTGGAAGAATATTCACGAGTGCCTAGCACCTCAACGAATTGTATGTTTGACAGATGCCGTAGTGTGTCACGTCGTCGAATGCCTGAGAATGTAAGGATTACTCTTCTGTTACATTTTAACTTATTCATACCAGACAGTGCCAGAATATGTGATGCACATTTAACATCGAATGATTGGGAGGAGCTCATTGATAGTCCTCTCAGACATGATTTTAACAGTACTCATTTTGTGCAAATACTAGAGCTTTTGAAAAAAGCTGTTAAAAAAAAAAATATTCTCGACTTTGAAGATATCGAAAATATGGATCCTAATGAGATTCATATTCGATTGGGCGTTAGCAGAGATCAATTCAATTCAATCTTGGAACAAACGCCTTCTTTGTCTGAGTCAAACGCCAAAACGAAACTAGCCATTTATTTAATGAAGTTGCGAACTGGTGATAGCAACGAGAGATTAGCCACGCTCTTTAACATAAGTAGAAGGACTCTAGAAAGGCATTTAAAAACCGCGCGTGATGCTATATATCTGGATTTTAAGCCAAGACACTTGGGACTCGACCATTTAAATAGAAGAATGGTCGCTGACCGCAATCTTATTGTACCAAACACGTTATTTGGAAATCTCGAGTCATCTCCAGAAGAAAGGAACTCGGTAACAATCATGGATGGAACATATATTTATATACAGAAGAGCTCCAACTTTTCATTCCAGCGAGAGACCTACAGTCTACACAAATTCGAAAATCTATTAAAACCGTTCTTAATGGTGTGTTCCGATGGGCATATAATTGATGTTTGTGGGCCCTATGCTGCTACAGACTCAGATGCCAGTATTTTGAATAGAATAATAAATGACGAAGAAGGCACATTTCACTGGTTTTACCGGGCTGGCGATATATTCATTTTAGATCGTGGGTTCAGAGACGTCTGTGGCGATTTGGAGCGATTCAACTACAGTGCCTATATGCCCGAAACCAAAGACCGCGGTGCAGACCAGCTCACTACTGAACAGGCCAATAGAACTAGGCTGGTCACTCTATGCCGCTGGGTAGTGGAAGTTATAAATGGCAGGTTCAAGCGAGATTTTAAATTGTTTAGGCAAGAATATTTTAATCGCGCCTTAAATCACATGTTCGAGGACTTCGAAAACGCAGCGGCACTCATCAATGCATTTCAGACACCAATACAAGATAGTATTTATGCATTGTCGTTCGTGAATATAATTAATGAACGCTTTGAAATACCGAACCTCTTAGCGGACTATGTTATCCGTCATAACATAAATAGACAGAGGGCATCATTTGAAAGACTCAGCAGCGATCAGCCTATTTTTGAAGACTTCCCGGTTTTTTCTGAAGAAGACCTAATTCTGTTTGCACTTGGCACATACCAAATCAAGTTGGCTCGCAGCTACTACGCTGAACACTTAATTGAAGGCTTGTACAATATTGAAGTATACCGGGAGCGACAAATAAGTCAGCTCAGAGATTTTATTGAAGAAGAAGACATTTGGTTATTACGTGTGCGTATACAATCTAGACATGTAAGGTCCAGAATATATTATTCTTATATTGTAATTAACCGAGAAAGACAAAATAGAGAAGCAATTGCTCATTATTATTGCAGTTGTATGAGTGGAAGGCGCACAATCGGTTGCTGCGCACACATTATGTGTGTAGTGTGGTATCTGGCATGGGCTAGACATCAAGACGAGGATATTTTATTACCGGCATCAGAACTCAGTGCTATTATTGTACATTAAATGTAATAATCTACAATAATGTACAGTGTGTCCTGATGACGGCAATAAAATATCCTCGTCTTGATGTCTAGCCGTACTAATTCCGTAATGTATTAATGTACAAGAATAGACCTGAGTTCTAATGACGTTATCATTATTATTATTTTTGGCAATGTTTTGTCATAGTAGTAAATGTATTTTTAATGAAGTCTACAAGTTTTATTTCATTTCCTTTATTTTTAAGACTAAACCTTAGTTATCATAAGCTAAATCACAGGCTGACATATCTAAAATAAAAATGTATTTAATTCCATTACTAATTACACCACAGATATAAAACTTCTTGAGGGTGATTGTAAGGTGATAGTAAACCAAAAAAAATAAAAATTCTTCCTGGCCGCTGATAGACCAAGCGCCATACGATTTTGCCCATTCTCCTTTGTCAAATAATTAAATGTTGTAATAGTCACTGTCCTTGTGGTGGAGTTTGGATGTTCGAAATCCCCAATTTTTATGTTTTTTAGCCTCGACCTCGACTGTCATCAAAATGGCGATTGTTGCATTTACAGACTTGTAATTTTATAAAGGTAAATTAATAATCTTGCGCGCTAAATATGAAACATTTAATGGCATAAACATTATTTTAGCCAACTCTCTTAATTAAAGATGAATAATCTTATTGGTAGCAGCATTTTCAGCGCTTCTATAGGAAGGTTTACTCTAACAAATAACACAACAATAAATACTAAAAACATTTTATTTCTCATAGAATTTAAAACGGCTTCAGCTTCATTCTCATAACTTAGTCATGGTATGAAAGCAGCGTAGGTACAGTAGGTGGTAGGTGTACGCTTTCCCACGAAACAGTAATAAGCAATGATGATCTCTTAAACGATTTGTCCTATTTTGCTCACTTATCAATAATTATGTACACCAAGTCCTGCTGCTCACACGTCACGATTTGATTCTGGCCCTAACCAGATTATTGTTTTGACCTAAGGGTAAATCTCTTAAACTCTAGGGTGGCTCTGTTTTTATCATCACTTGCTTGCCTATAAACATCTCTGGTAGCAGCCTCTCTCAATAAGCATGACAAATTTTATCCAAATGTATGACCTAGAAAGAAAGAAAGTACTTCTTATTGTTGTTTATTTACTTTTGTTTAGTAATTATATCACTCATAATAATTCTGCCATTTTAAAAACACTAACCTGATGACTTCTGTGACTTGCAATTGACATGCCACATGCAAAACATAATATGCTTAGATTTCCATGAGCAAGTAATACTTGGGATAGAGTTGTAGATAATATAATCAATAATATTTCAAGTCTTGCAATAACACATGTCATCGTCATACCTGAAAAAGGTAAAAAAAATCAGTGTATTTACTTATGTAATATAATTACATCATACTATAGAAATTTACAGCTGACGACGCGCGACGTACCCCTGACTGAACATAGGCCTTCTACTAATAGGCTGCTAAAATCAATGAGGTTATACAATACGCTAAAATAGTGAAAGGTGAACGGGTGTTTACAACAAATATTTAAAGAACTTATTAAACTTACCCAGGGCCATGGAAAGATAAGCAATAGTTCGTCTGGCTTCAATTTAAATTAACAGTATTAAATCGTAGCGTAATTTAACTATAAAGTAAATACGGAAAAATAAATTCAAATCAACTTAAACAAACAGCCAACAATGCCATTGATCTGACAGATATTTTTTTGACAGTTTGACATTATGCATGGTGTCAATGTTACCAGGTTTAATTATTTTGGTAATCGATTGACGAAATCGATTGGCTGATTAGCAGTGATCAGAGTAGGTAGATTGATTTTACGTAGGTACTCGCATCATGAATAGTCATAGAAATCATAACATGGATAAGCCTTTTTTCTGGGATTTCATTTTGGTACTTACGGGATTTAATCAAATATTGTTAAAGTAAGGATTTTTAAACTACTACATTAGAAATTTATAGAATGCGATATATAAACATTTAAAATATATTAAATTATTATATTGTTTACAGTATACCTATCCTTTTCTTGGAGTCCGATCACCTATATACTATTAAAAAGACAGCAAAAGGGTTAAACATTTCTTATTTACATTTCTTAAGGGTTAGAAATTCCTTAAAAAAATCTTAATTATTTCAAAATCCCGGAATCCCGGAGGCATATCCATACTAATATATACGTGCCAGTTCATTGACACCAAATCAATCTACCTACTCCGATCACTGGTGATTAGTTTATAAAATAACATTACTGTCTCGAAACACTTTTAAGTTTTTGAGTATATTCAGACCAGATAATATTTTAATTATTGTGAAATCATAATTTTACAGTATTTGAGTATAATTAGAAACATAGAACAATAGAGCATTTGAAACATACTCGTGTAGTGGATACTCCACGTACTCCATGTGGGTTAGAATCGATTTTTCAATCGATTACAAATTATTTGCTTGGAATAGTCTGTCATTTGGCAACATTCAGGTTAGGATTGAATGGCGGATGTACAAAATTACAATTAGTCAACCAAATAAATATTAATTAGGTTCTCTAATGCTAGCAGAAAGAAATTAAAAAAAAAAACGACTTAACTTGAAAAAAATACGACATAATTTTTGATAAATAAGCTTTGACACAGTACCATACCGTGGGCCTGCTTTCGAGAAATCTCCTTTCAACTTTATAGGTCATCCGGAAGTGGATTAAAGGTTTTTGATGACCATGGCTATGTGGTTGATAAAAATGCCGATTTTTAGACGTGAATATCTCAATAACCGTTTGAGCTTTATTTGTGAAATTTGGAGTTCTAGTTAATCTAAGGGGTTTTAATAAATAAACCAAATTTCATGTGCTAATGTTACATAGATTTTGAGTTATTAAGGGGTCAAAAGTGGCTCCAAATGGTTCGTGTAATATAACACACTGCAGCCGTGTCTTGCCTGGAACTTGGCTCGACACGCTATCGCGTGTCTAGATGTAAATGAAAACGCCAATTCCGTAGTCAATGCTGCAAAACAATGCAGCATTTTTTTGCAAAAACTCCTACAGTAATTTTGGATTTGTGTGAGACCGGGGTTTGACCAAAGTCATATTTGAACTATTTAACGTTTGCGACACCGACCAGGGGCAGATCGTTCACTGCGCCATATAGGTCGTCCAACGCTCTATATGTGCGACACCGGTGGTTTTAACGAAGTGCAACTGAACGGCACACGCGCAGCTGTGACTTCCGCATCGAGTTGATGCCGCCAGGATTGTGTGAGTGGGGCAATATAGGAAATACTCGCTGGAAATTAGGTGACGCTGTCGGGATCGAAACGCCCTTTAGTGAAGCAATGCCTTGTAAATTATTGAATGGTTTTTTTATCTCTGAACGAAGCCATCAGAAACAGTCAAGTCGTACGCCATAAACTACCCATATGCTATCTTTGCTTTACATTTCCGTCGAACTGTAGATACCATTTGAAGTCCACTAGTACTCACCACTGGATCACTTCATTCTGACGAAGCTTGTGTTCCACTATTGATAGTCTTTGCTGTGTTGTCCACAGAGAGGAGGTGCGGAACCACGCGGTGCGGTGGAACGCGGAGTTTTCGTTCGTGTGCAAGATGTGCGCAAACGCAAGCACCGGCGTGCTGGAGCCGGCGCTCATGAGGGTGTCCGTGCGCAAGGAGTGCAAAGGTAAGATGATCGTCATCATTAGAACCGTCTGATCACGATATTCCCTACTTGGTAACTTCATCACTTGATCATTGGTAACTTGTAACCAATTCCAAAAATCTCGCCAGTCCTTTTTGCTTACCACATATTGACCGCTGCTTTCAGTTATATTATTACGTGCGCACACTAAACAATGAAAACCTTTGTTAATTTTAATGAGCACCACCGCGGTTATCTGTGCTCCCAGCCCCGAATTAATAATGCGCAACCTCCACCCACGTCACACTGAAACGCTGACAAAAGTATGAGCAAATGTTTTCGTAAATCATTCAAACTACTTCCAAGCTCCCTTTGACCCGTTTAAATGTTTTCGTGTAAACTTTACCGTTGGAATATTGAACATTCAGAGCGAGTGCGATTCAGTAACGTCCATATATTTGCAAGTCCGCCGGAGCGGTGGAACTGGCGCCCGGACGCGGATTCAAACTCGTCCGCTTTGAAACGAAGTGAATTCGCAAAGCATTCGATGAAGCCGAGTGGCGTGCTTGATAATGCATTCGCACGTACCGAGCGACGTTAAATTTAGATAAATCATGAAGATGTTCCGAGTTGTTATCCGTTGGTGGGACGGTCCTTTTAGTTTCGCATTTCTTTCAGAAATAACTTTACACAATTTTGCGTTTTATGGTAAAGTATTGCAACAGTTATGCATTTTTTGCGTTGCTATAAATAATATGAATTCCTTATTTTATTACTTGCAAACGTGGTTCTTTTGCAGGTTGTAAAAAATAAACTACTAATATAAAGAATTAACTGAGATGTTCAAATCATACAAGCGATATTTGTAAAACTATTTTTTAATAGTACATTTGCCATAGTAAGTGTAAAGTACTGTAGGTACTAAAGTACCTACTTTACTACGACAGATGTAATCACTAGATAGCCGTGACCACTAGATACAACAAATCCACCTGATGGTGGATTTGTTGTTGGTGGGCATGTTTTATATCCAATAATATAAAAACAATAACGTTGTATTACAGGCGGCAGGTCATACCAGAAGCTGGGCTTCTGCGACGTGAACCTTGCGGAGCTGGCGGGCGCGGGCGAGACGACGAAACGCTGTCTGCTGGAGGGCTACGACCCGCGCCGGCGGCAGGACAACTCCGTGCTGCGCGTGCGCATCAAAATGAACATGATCTCAGGAGACCCGCTGTTCAAAGTGTACGTAGCACACGCAAGACTTACCTGTCCTGCAACAGTTGTTCTTCGGAACTAAAAACTCATAATATTTTATTTCACATAAACCTACATGGGCGCTTATGAAAACGTCAGGAGCTAGATGTACGGTTCCAATTGGTCGTTTCCTATGGAGAAGAGCCGGCAAGAAACTCCACGGATACTCTTTTAGAAATAATTGGCTTTTACAATGTTTGTAAATTATAGTTAGGTACACGAATGGGAAATGAGTACATAAGAGGAAGTCTGAAAATGGCACCAGTGACTGAAAGGTTGTGTGGAAATCGGTTGTCATGTGATGCGGAGGAATGACGAGAATGTCGTGAGGAGAGTTGAGTATGAATGTGGATGGGTATAAGAGTAGGGGAAGACCGAAGAAACGATGGATGGACTGTGTGAGAGATGATATGGCTGGAAAGGTGACTACCGAGATGACGACTGATAGAAAATTATGGAAGAAAAGACTACAAATAAATTTAGGATAAGGGCAATAGGTGTGGGACGACGAGTATCACGTACTTAAACAAAATAGAAAATGGTCAATAAATCAAGTCATCTGTATTCTCACGCTCACAAAATAGAAAAGTATGTAGATAAAAGAAAAATAAAATAACTACATGCATAAACTCACGCTTTTTCCCATGGGGTAGGCAAAAACTACAGAACGCCACCTGCTATCATTGCATACTCTTTGAAAAGAAAATAATAAAACATCTTCAAACAAAATGACACAACTGCGCCATATTGTCGTGGTTACTCGCATGCTATAACGTGTGGCGCATGCTTCCAGTCCGGAGCGCAAGCAGGAGGCGACGGACGGCATGGCGGGCGGCGACAGCGGCTCGGAGAGCGTCCCGGGCGGTACGCAGCCCGACGACGACTGCGCCTCCTCCACCGCCTCCTCGGGCTTTGGCTCGCTCACCAAGAAGAAAAACTACGGTATGTTGTACATGAAGATGGTTTGATGACCTATGCAACGAGACGGACGGTTTGTAGTAAAAACGCGTGATCAACGTGGAAATACCACAAAATATTTGAGTTAAGACATGGTTTCGGTTAGTTCTATCTATCGTCATAAATAAATGAACAGAAAATCCCAACCGCAATATATAGTACTAGTCCCAATATTGTAAACAATATACACTGTACTGGTACCAATATATAGGGTTATTGGTTGGTTATATGTCTGAATCTATTAAGGGGATGTAGAAGTCATTTGCAACCAAATGACCCCTTGTGAGTCTTATGCTAATGTCAAAAAAATCGAGTCATTAGACATTTTAAATTTTTATTTAATTTATTTTAAAATATAAAATGTCAAATTATTATTCGAAAGTAGTTGACATTGGCATAGGGGTCATTTGGTTGCAAATGACCTCTGCAACATCCCCTTAACGGATTGTCGACATATAACGAATAACCCTGTATGCATTATACAGTGCTGGCCCCAATATAACACAGCGAGTCTTGTAGATCATCGTTGCTGTCACCCATACCTATGTGACAGTCGCTTTGCCTATTCCGTCATATTACCGCCTAGGTATTGTGTTTCCAGAGGGCAGCGTGTCGCAGCCCCTGTCGTTGATGCCCTCGTCCGAGCTGCCCACTCCGGATGGCGAGGACTCGCCGCTCGGCACCTCCGCGCCTGACCACCCCGGTAAGTGGCTTCCATCATACAGAACAGAAAACGTTTTATCACGTCAGCATTGCGTGAAGGGTTAAGTAGAGCTGTATGCCCACATGTAGAGGTTTGCTTCTCTATCATGTGTATAATTAGTAAGTGCAAGAAACTATTTAATGTAATTTAAATTAGAAATTATCTAATAAGTTTTATCATAACAAATTAACATATTTTAGTCACAATTTTTAAGATTTCAAATGTAAAATATTGTTAAAAATGACGTTACTGAAAAAATATCTTTACATTAGCTGCGCCCCGCGGTTTCACCCGCATAAGTCTCGATCCCGTGGGAGTATTGGAATCTAAAGTATCCTATGTCCTAAAAATATTTTCTCTTTATAATATTAGATTAGACAAGAATTACCTTCATCAAAAATTTTCACGTATTATCACCTTCCTTCCAGGTCTAACAATCCTGGCAGCGGTGGGTGGTGGCACGGGCACGCTGGGCACGAGCGTGCCCGCGTCGTGCGCGTCGTGCATGCAGCAGCAGCAGCACACGCACTCGCGCAACTCCTCCAACACCTCCGGGGACATGAGCAGCAAGGTACGGACCCGGGAATTGGGAGACATGTCAACAGTTCTGTGAGATGGAAAGGCATGCTGTTTTAAAACACTTATCACAAATGTATCTATTTAACGGATGAGTAAATTTTCACCAAAACTTATTTTGTTTTGGACCAAATTTATTTGATGCATGAAAGCATCTTTTGTTCGGTAATTAAGCTTCTTCTTCAATCGATTTGCAATATTACCAGCATAAGTATCGTTTTCCAAGTATGAAGTGGCATAATATAGTTCATGTAATATGTATAACCTTTGTTTATTACTACCTGTACCTTCTATGTATCACCAAGACATGATAGCTTATTGTGTTCCAGGCGTCCGGCTACGGCAGCTCGTCGGCTGCGTCTGCGCACTCGCGGCAGAGCTCGGAGGGCGACTCGGCCGGGGACTCGGGCCGGCCGCACCACAACAGGTGAACAGGCGCCCTACGACCATCAATTGTGGCTAGGCAAACTCGTCCGGTGAAGGATCCATAACTAGGGTGCAAACCATCCCGTAGCCTTACCGCTTCCCATTATTATAAGGTGTTTATTTTCACTACTGTGTATGTGAACATTTTGGTGCGGGAACTAAATTGTGATCATCGAAGATTTGGAGGTACGATGCTGATCGGCAACGGAACCACAGAAACGGCAAGTGTGTTCGTTTGTAACGTCATCCCTGGTCCACGGCTGCATGGCACGCGCGTGCACTCGTCACCTCGTGCTCAAACTGTACAGTGTCCATTGTTTACGCTTTATGTTCATTTATTAACATTGTGTTACGCACGGTAACTAACTTTATTTATTTCGGTTCACTACTTTTTATTTATTAGCTATTATTAATTTTTTTTTTATGTTTTCGTTTCTCCCCTCCCCCGCCGCCCCGCAGCGCCCGCCCCGTGGCCGCCCCCCCCCCCAGCAAGCCCGCCGGGCGCGCGCTCAGCAAGCTGCTCCTGGAGAAGACGCTCGTGAGCGACAGCTCGGACATGTACCTGACGCCCAACAGCACGCTGAGCGGGCCGCCCGACGTCATCCCGCGCCACGCGCCGAGCTCGCCCGCCAGCGACGAGTACCGCACGCCCGACGCCACGCTGCGCAACGGGCACGACAACTCCTTCGCCATGCCCACGTACTTCGACAAGAAGAAGAAAGTGGCCGCCACCATCATCAGCGCCGCTGTCGAGCCGCTCACCAACTTCCAGATCTTCAAACAGAAGTCGCTCAACACCATTCCGGCGCTGCTCGAGAAGAACAAGAAGAACGAGGAGTTGTTCAACAACTTCCCTTTCCTGACGCCGCTGGCGCACCGGAAGAACTCGCTCGTGTCCAACGCGAACAGACTGTCCGGCTGCATAGAGGATGAGTTCTATTGCGTGCCATCCGATCCCGAAGTGGATCTAGGCTCGTCGGAGTGCATCGACATCCGGTACCGGTTCAGGAGCCTGTCGAACCAAGCGCTCAACGAGGGCACGGTGCAGACGTCCACGCCCAAGACTGACACGGAGCAAGTGTACCACAAGAAGTACGCGCGGTGCCTGGACGTGCCCACGCTGCGCCACAGCTACACCGAGCACGTGAGGTGAGTGCCGCCCGCGCCTGCTTGCGTCCTGCCCCGTCCTGTCCCGTCCCGTCCTGTCCCGTCCTGTCCTCCCGGTAATGTCCGCCGCGTACTAACGGTTGCGGGTGGTTTCGGCGGGTTATTTAGTCTGTTTTAGTTTTTCTCCTCTGTTCTGTCTTCTAACTGTGAATGTTCTTCCGTGTGCCGCGGTCTTCCTCTGTTATAAGTATTTAGTCGGTAAGATAATGTATTGTTAGTATCGAGCTAGTGCCGGTACCATGACATGTGTGTAAGGCGACGGTTAAAGTAGTGTGTGGGGTGCACAGAAGAGGCGGCGCGGGCAGCGCGGGCGGCGAGTGCGGCGCGTGCGGGGCGCTGCGGGACGCGGCGGGCGGCGCGGGGCCCGCGGGCGGCCCGGGGCCCGTCGGGGGGCCGGCCCCGCCCGTGGGCTCGCTGCCGCGCCGCCCCAGCTCCGCCCTGTTAGTGCTCCAACACCTGCACACGTACACAATGCGGACGATGCGCGCGTCACCGCACACCTCTCGTACAAACTCTCATTTCTGGTGATTGTCTGTTTGACGTTACGTGTGAGATGTTCGTGTGACGCGCGGATCTACGTCTCTTTAGATGTTGTCTCGTGTCGATGTGATATAATTACGTATTTATGTATCCAAGCTTCTTTGTGATGTTTTTATAGTTGTTAGATGTTAAGATATTTAAAATTTCTTAATAAAACATTATTTGGTACTATTTAAGCATATTTCATTCTAGCTTTACTAGACCATAAATTGTTTTGATATAATTGAGGTATTCTTCATACTATGTATTACAATGTAGGACTGTACGATAAGGTCTATAGTTGTTATTTAATGGCAGATATGTTACAAATGCGCGGTGCATGCCTATTTTCATTCTATTTTTACTCTCTGTACACACTTACCATATGTTATAATATGCTTAATATAAACATAACGCTGTATATGCATGCTGAGAGTGCCAATAACAAATTGAATGATGCATGGGTTTGCATTGCATATTATATCTATAATGCGCTTCATAAATAAGGCATATTAACCATTTATTAGGCAATAAATATAATAAATCCCTTATTTTTTTTATATTAGAAAAAATATCTAAATATTATTGTTATTGTAGTAGGGTTACCTAGTAGTAAATCGCCTGAATAGTGGCACAGTTTTTATAATTATAAAATCTTCTTATAAGGCTCCGCACACCAAGGAGCTCATTGCCCCATAAATTACCTGCGACACCCACAATTGCTCCATAGCTGATTGTCTCATATAATAAACTCCAGTGAGTTCAGTAACCATTGAATTTTTTTTTTGTGTTCAGATAAGGTTATTAAGTCAAAGTCAAATCATTTATTTCAAATAGGCCCTTACATGGCACTTTTGAACGTCAAAATTTACAAAATAATAGAATTGATTCTAGTCGCCCCTTCCAAAAGGTAGTTTTCGTATGGAGAAGAATGGGCCAGAAATATATCACAGTGTGTGGAGCCTCCTGTGATTGTAAGATCCGTGTGTACAGCGTGTGTGTTGTGACCTCAGGAACCCGTCGTCGGGCTCGCTGACGGCGTCGGCGTCGGAGGGCGGCTCGCTGGAGCGCGCGCGGGCCGCGCTCGAGCGACGCAAGCGCGCCGCGCTCTCGCAGCCGGACAACGACGACGCGCAGGTACTGCTGGGTACGCCGCAGGCCCGCAGGCACCGCTAATCATTCAATGCGTTTAACGCTAAACGTATTCAGAACATCTTTCTGTCTCTATCATCCTTAAACGATTAACAGGAACAGAACGATGATTTAAATTCGTTTAACGCTAAACGTATTTAGCGATGTGTGGTGTAAGCGGGCCGTAATATTTCTTCTTCTATTATTATTTTACGACTGGAACTTACTTAACTTACTTATGCGATCATCGACTCTAGTAGGTTTTTATCAATAACCAAAGTACATATACCCAGCTCTAGTCTGTTGTGTCATGACCTGGACAGTACTATGACGCGTTAAAGCCATAATTGTTCCAGTGTCAGAGACAGATGGAGCTATATGGGACCAATAGCACTATCCCTTTTTCACAATGGAACAATGATAGCTTTAACACGTCATAGTATGGCCCCTGTTGCTGGGAAGGTTTATATAGGCTGAGCACATCTCTTACAAGTCAAAGAACTAAGAAGATTATTGTATTGAAATACAGCAACACGCAAAATACGAACTTTGACGTGCACTTGCGGAAACCAGCCGTCTCACTAATACAGCAACATTCTTTGTCGTAATTTTTTTCTAAGGCCGCGACCTATTTAAAAGCGTTTGTCGCGTGCGTAATGTCACTTTATGTTCGGAAAACCGGAAAGCGCCCTCTGTTGGCGCAACCATGCGTTCAGTTACTCCGAACAAAAAGTTCGAGCGATCGTGTATGATCGTGACGATCGCGGGGTAATGTGCACGTCAAATCGATATGTTACAACTGTACTGTAACGAAGGATTGTTTGTGTGCAGCACGTGGCGTCGGGTCGCGTGGAGAACACGCGCGTGAACCCCGACTCGCTCATCGACGAGCTGCTCGCCGCCACCGATCTCAAGCAAGCCGTCGAGGACTCCGCTGAGAGTGAGTACCATGGCATTACTAAGTTTTTGTCAGTTATTTTAAAAAAATCATTTTCATGCAAAAGTGCAATATCTGCACGGTCAAAATGTATGGAACAGCTGATTCTTTTTATATTCGACGAAAAATGTCAACGCCGATAGCTCTAAAATCATGTACTGAATTCATGGTAAGAGTACGCGTCGATGTACCTTAAACATTGTATAGCTCACTCTCTTTTTCTCTCTTGGACGAAGGCTGATTGGCCTTGTACCTCCACTACTTATGAATTACATGTTATCTGTCTAGTGTAGTCCAGAGCCTCGCTAAAAGCAAACAGGTTAGCCAATTTCTTCATTCACCGGTACTTGAGCTGGCTGATACCGTGATCTGCAAGTCTTTCTTCACATCCTTCTCAAGTTATCTTCCAGCAAAAATATGTAATTGAATGTAATATGTGGTGTGTGCTGCAGCGTCAGGCCTGCAGCTGTTCATCACGCGCGACGGCACGGCGGAGCTGGGCACGCGCCAGCGGCAGCAGCTGGCGCGCCGCGACTACCAGCGCGTCGTGCTGCACCCGCACGACAATAGGTAATACTACCTGCACTACCTGCACTAGCTGCGTGGCAGAGGGAAAAGTATTCATTGGGACTCCCACTAGAAATTACAAAACCAACAATATAAATAAAAACACCTGGGCCCTATACCACAAAACTTTACAAGTGTACAATTCTACAAAATTGTTAAATTGTAGAAAAAATAACGTTAAGTACACAGAAATTACAAACAACAATCTACAAATCTTTTGTATTTTTAAAAGTGTAACACAAAGCATGGGGACTATGTACACTCGCGAAGACCTAAATAATTTTACGATTTGTAAATTGGTAAAAATACAAGTCTGTAAATCGTACAATTCATGTAAACTAAGTTCTTCTTGTAACTTGCTTGAGATCCACCAATAGTCTGAAGTAAATATTTTTTACTTGGTCTCAATTCTTTTCTCTGTTATTGAAAGATTACAATAGAATTAGTATACCGGAGTATATTATAATTATGTAAAATTGATTCGTTCTCTGCACATCCTAAATTGCCTAAGTTCTATATGTATTCTCTTCTTCACTGCTACTATCACTAGAACTAAAAAATTTAATGATACACAAATATAAACAAATAGAATTGTAATACCCTCGAACACACATATTTGTAGTATTGTACTACAAATATGTAGGCTAATCACTACAATTCACTGTAGCCTTAGTCTTACAATTATTGTTAATTACAAAGTATGGTTTTCCGGTTATACACATAGTAGGTATGTAAATTTGTGTAATGTTAAATTGTACAATTGTCACTACAATTTACATATTTGTAAGATTTTTCCGTTACAATTATTATGTGGCTTAGCCCACGTTTGCACGGACGTTAAAATATCGCGGCGGGATTTTATCGCGCACTGGATTTTCAACTCTGTTTTGAGCCGAGGGTTGAGAATCCGACAAAGAGAATCCCTGAACGTCGAAAAAAAAATTGCCTCGGAAAGTAATCGCCCGTGCGTACCTGGGCTTACCTCGCGTCCTATACAAAGTGAAAGTCGCGTTCAATATGTCACATTTTGTTCGGTAACCGAAAAGCGCCCTCTGTCGCAGTTTTGATAAATGCCTCAAAAAACGGACATCGCTTTTTTATTCTTCTAAACGATAGTATACATTGTTTTGAACGCTAGATTAGAACTCCCAGAAACCAATTCAGCTTAGAACCAGAGCTATATTTTTTTGAATATTTTCTTCTGTTTATCCATAGAAATCAAAAGAATTGTTATAACTTATTATGTATGCAACTTTTTATTTTTAAATTGTAGTATACGATAAAGCCAAATATCTGATACATGTAAAAACAAAAAAAACTGTAATTAATTTTTTTGCGTAGGTTTTATCGGGTAGTAGCATTTTATTTTCATACACATTATTGTTTAGTTACTGTTATGTTCACCTGCTTGTAAAATATCAGACGCTTAACACGAAGGAATTCGGATTTTTCGTATTTAGTTTTTTATAAATTAAAAATCTGAAATCACAAATATTTTAATTTTTAACAACAGAAAATTAACTGTCCCAAATGAAATTATTAATTGCATTTTTGTGTGCTGAAAATGATAGATAACTTTATTATCAGAGAAAAATTTTAAAACCATATCATATATAATAATCATATCTTCAATTTGCTGATAGATTTTTTTTAAATAGTTAATAGTATAGTTCTGAAGAATTTTTAAAATAAACATTAGGTGCTACTTACAAAAGACGTCCTAGGGAAAAACATAAAATGGAATAAAGATAAAATTAGGCATATAATTTATTTTTCTATTATAGTGAAATCTTTTCTTTTTCGTCTATAATACCTTGTATATAATGTCAATAAAATTTGAAAAAAAAATGTTCTAATATTTTCATCACATTATTTACTTGTGCGGTTTTCTGAAAACCCCAAATTATCTTATAAAAATTATCAACTCTGTTTTAAAGTATATTTAAAATCCGCAAGTTCTACTCTCGCATTCAAAATAGTTCATATTTTCGATTAATAGAATAAAAAATGTTTCAATTTTTGAGGCATTTTTCAAACTGTGTGTCGGAGCAACCACGCGTTCAAGTTCACCGAACAAGAAGTGATATATGAACGCGATGATCGCTTTTAAATAGGACGCGAGGTAAGCCACACAACTGTACAGAGTTTTGTGGTACACGCTCTAGAAAGATTTACAAATTGTTAAATTGTAATTGTAAAGTTTTGCGGTATAGGGCCTTGTACGAGGCCAAAAAGATTTTATCTCGCATAGCTCGTCCGCCCTGCACGTCGTTTTATATTACAGCGAGCTAACCGTTATCATCACGTCCACAGGTAGCCAACGGCGTGAGAGAACGACGCCGCGCAGCCGGAAGATGCCTGAGCCTACGTCGTGGCGAACCGTGCCGTGCCGCGCCGTCGTGTCGTGCCGCCTGTGATGTTGTTGTGGACAGTATTACAAGAGATTCACACCGACCTGCTCTAACTGTGTATTAGCTTTTATATAAGTCCCGCCGGGACCACTAGCAATGCATATACATATATTTATTGATTTTATGTAATATAAATTATGCCATAATTGTTTTACGACTCGTAATTTAATGTTAATTATTATTATTCGGTAGCAGTTCTACAGAGAATGGTTGTGTTCGTGCAATCCGACAAGTTTTGTATGATTTACATTATTTTTATTTCTTTTTAATGTAAGTAGGAATCTTTTCAATTTAATGACGACCTACTCGACGACTGATTGTTCCTATATTTTGCGTAGCGTCTGTGCTTCCTCCACTCTCTGTTGCTCTGTAAGTGCGAACCTCGCGTGCGACGTTTGTGCGAGCAGACATTACCTCTTAGTGCGAACTTCCAAGTAGTCTTGCCTCCGGTCAGTGTCAGTAGCTGTCACTCGGCAGTGCGGGCGGCGCGCGTCGCCCGCTCGTGGTAGCGATGTTAGCGTAACACTCAAGTGCTCACAAGTGGTGCTACGTCAGCTCGCGTGTTGACGCACGAGACTGCGCTACGCGCGAACTTTTATTATTGATATACTGATGTAATTATTATTATTATTGATTAAAAATTGTCACCCATTAAGTGAACCATGTAATCGAAACAGTACTTCCAAATCCCTCCATATATATATATTTTCATTGTGAATTTTGTATAAATTATTTAGTGTGGTGCCAAACAAAGCTGCGCCCGGTCTAGTGGGGGGAACTAAACTAACAGATTAATTAATAGTGCGAGGAGGTAAATCTAAGTCATTCCTTTGCGTAGCTTGAGCGCGTGGCTTGCCGTCGATAATAGATCAGAGGTCGCGCTCAGTGTGTGGCCGTGGGCGCCTCGACGAATTATTAAATAATTTCGCGTTGGGGATGAAGTGATTGTACATTTAGCCTGATTATATCATGACAATACTTTTCTTCCGTCGAGTATTCATTTTGAAATAACTTCAGCGGCGTCACAGTGAGCGCGGCCTAGTCGCCAGTCGTGTGCCCGACGTGTGAGGAGCGACCGGCGACTGTTTATTGATAGCATTACCAATTACTGCGCATCAGCGTGATGTGTGACGGCGAGTGCGCCGGCGCAGGCGCACAGTGCTGCCGCCACGCGGTGTGTTCGCCAAACAGAAGGCACGCGTTGTTATTGTATCATATTCTATAAAGCCTGTACAGTATTTCAATAAAGGACGTGTCTAGAGCTATGTTTTTGTTTTTTTCTCTGCGTCCTTCACCAGCTACCACAAACTACTGTAAAACTAAAGTTGAAATCAAAATATTAACAGCATCGATGTTCTGGATTGCTTTCCGTATCTGCAGACGGACAAGCAGTCGCGGCCGCTTTACCCCCTGGCCACAGCCAAGAGCGGCGCGGATTGCGGCGCGGCGTGAGGCGCGGCAAGCGGTGAGCGGCGAAAACAAATGGTAGACAACCTATGAAGTATGCCACAGCTACCGGCGACGCGCACTGCGGCGCGACCTGCGGCGTGGGGAGAGTCGCGCGGCACGCGGCGGCGGCGGGCTGCGCGGTGTGCGAGTGAAACAAATGTACTAGCGAGTATCGAGGCGGCCACAGCTCAGAGCGGCGCGCGCGGCGGCATCGGTGGACGCATTCAGGCATCGCGCGACCGAAACAAATCATTTTGTTTTTGTCGCGCGTTGAGCTCATAAAAATAATGAATATGGATCAATTTATTAGTGAAATACTAAGTAGTTCAGCAATATGGATGTCAAAACATCCACATCCTAAATATAGGCATATTATAAAAAAAATTGTGGGACGAAATAAAACAACAATTTCCTGGTAGTAGTGGTAAGTATGATATCTTGCGTTAAGAACGCACTTGTTTCAAGGCAATACCGTGTCACTTTTGATACACATTTTAATAGTTTAGCCGTTCTCTAAATACGTCCACCGTTGACGCCGCCGCGGTCGCAACTAGTCTAGCTGTGGCATACCACCGCAAATCGCGCCGCCCGACGCGCCTCTCGCCGCACCGCGCCCCGCACCGCCAGAAGCTGTGGCCAGGCCCTTAGGCCGTTTAGTAGTAGCCGCCCTGGGAGCCTCTTTCTGCTGATTTTGCACCGTAAACTCGCATTTACGCCTAGTAGGTATATATGTCGTAATGGCGTAAATCGATTGTCGAAACCGCTGTTGTACTAAAACGCTTGTTGTTTTACAAAACAGCTCCCGTTATGTACTTCAAAATAAACAAGTTGGTCGCAGTTACTTGACAATTTTTTAGTATTTTTAGTACAGACTTTCATGAAGTACCAAAGTTAGACCTCGAAAATATAGCCAATCCAAGCAACTGTAATATTAGTAATTACATTAATCTACTGAACTTCATTGAAAGTGATATAAGCACTGGAATAAATAAATTAAAACTCAACAGTTCTATTGGTCCTGATAGTATTCCTCCGTGGTTCTTAAAAGAGGGAAAGGAATTTCTGATTCGGCCCCTAAACCACATTTTTAATTTAGCACTAAAATCTGGAGTCTATCCACCACCATGGAAGATATCACGTGTGACTCCCATACCGAAAAAATTAATCTTCAGTCGATGAATATCGTCCAATAGCGATACTATCTTCTCCTGCGAAAGTTTTTGAGAATGTCCTACATCAAGGAATTTACAAGCAAGTGAAGCAGTACCTGTGCAATGAGCAGCATGGCTTTCGCGAAAAAAGATCAGTCAATACTAACTTACTTACACTAGTTAATTATATCTCTACTAGTCTTGATCGCAGACGCCAGGTAGACGTTCTTTACTTTGATTTCCAAAAGGCGTTCGACAGAGTCAACAATAACGTCTTGCTATCAAAGCTCAGTGCGATAGGTGTTGATCCAGGGCTTCTACGGCTTCTTGCAGATTATTTGCGGGACCGACAACAATTTGTCAGATTAGGTTTTTACGAATCACTCCGCACACCGCACTCGCTCGGGTGTGAGTCAAGGTTCGGTAATCGGCCCTCTCCTTTTCATTTTGATGATTAATGACCTTCCTGGTGTAATTGCGAATGCCAGATCCCACTTGTATGCTGATGACTTAAAGCTATTTTATGAAATAAAATCTGAGCTCGATTGTCAAGCTCTGCAATCAGACATTGATTCAGTATTTAAGTGGAGTTTAGAAAATAAAATGGAATTAATAAATCAAAATGCTACGTGATGTCTTTCGGTCGGATGCGGCACCCAGTCAACTTTCAATACAAACTGAATGGAGATACAATTACAAGAACTGATTCCATGAAAGACCTGGGAGTCATATTCGACCGTAAGCTCACTTTTCACGACCACATCACATCCACTGCGAAGGAGTTTTTGGGGCATTGGTACGTAGCAAACTTGAGTCTAGTGCGTGCGTATGGAATCCTTTTGAGAAGCAGTATGCGTTAGCATTAGAAAGTGTTCAGACGGCATTTCTTAGATATGTATCCGTACAAGCACTTGTACGGATTTTATCCTCTCTTGTATCCCACTAAATTCCTGTTGGGTTGCCTAAGTTATAATTCCCTAGAAGTAAGACGGTCGCGCGATCAGATGACTGTAATATTTAAAATACTTAGGGGGATTATAGATGTTCCTGATCAGCATAATGAAATCTGCAAACTATTTGTCCCAGACAATTACTGTCGTGGCAGGAAACACTAAGTCACCTATTCCTCGGACATTAGCCGCTATTAACGCTCTCCTGAACTCAAACACAGATCTTGATATGTTTGCGAATGAATGGAAGATGATATTGTCAGAATGTTTGAATTTTTGTGAAAAGGATGCATGATTGTGTTAAATAAATTACATGTTTTTAAACATATAGTTACACTACTTAAAGTAGTGTAACTGGCTTCGGCCGTTCTATTTAAAATAAAATAAATAAAACTCTGTTTTCAATTGAGTTAGGGTAATTTTCCACTCATATTATTAGTTTTATTTATTTGTGTCGGACGCCATTATTGTTGTTATGGCATACAGAGCCACGAGTGCCGAGGCAGCTCTCAGGCGATCGAAGCCGGCCGAAGCAGCCCTCAGGCGCCCGAAGCCGCCGTATAGCGCCCGAGTTGTACCGAGCCGGACAGATCTCGGTGGCGTGGCTAATATGTATGCTATTTAGTATTTATTTATTTATTTAGTGAAATAGACGATGATTTATAATAACTAAAACAAGCGCGTTAAAGGACATGTCCTAAAATGGTTTTTTATTATTCAATCATTCTAACCAGGATAAGTTAAATATATTTGAATAGACATCCCAAAAACTAGTGGTTCTAACTATATCATACATTTTTAAAGACTTCCAATTTTGAGTAAAATCTTTTTTATTTTAGGAAGAATTTACTCCTAAAACGAACAAACCTTTCTAATTATCTAGGATAATATAGTGAACACACCCCATAAAATAGTAAACTTGTCAAAATTGACACATAGTACTGTCATTACTGTCAATGAATTGACAGAAATGACAGTACTATGTGTCAATTTATGTCATATTGACATTCAAATAGTAAACTTGTCAAAATTGACACATGTTACTGTCATCACTGTCAATTGATTGACAGTAATGACAGAACCATGTGTCAATTTATATCTTATTTGTCATAGTTGCCATCAACAAATAAAATATTTGTACTTTTGAATAGTTTATAATTTTTCTCATAAATGGAGGGGTCTAAAAATATTATTTCAGTGGTTCCTAGTTCCATATTTTGTCGTTTTTATTTAGATGTAGTTTGATGCTGGTTAGATTTTTCTCGGAATAAAAAACCAACGTCCCTACAAAAAGCGGACATCTCCTTTCATGAACAGACCTTTGGGCGTATAGATATTATGGAAAACTAAACTAAAAATAAAATTATTTGTACTTTTCAATAAATTATGTATCCCTGTACGGTTTCTATTTTGCCATTTCAATGCTACATAAGTTAATTATTTACCCCCAACGATGAGTTAAAGTTAGTGTTGAAATATGAAGTTTCGACACTCGATAACTTCCAAACCAATATTTTTTTCCCAATTCTGCGTCCATACAGGGCTAGACATTGACAAGGCAAATTGATATAATCTTTAGTTTTGAACGTACACGTCAAACAGACGAGTAATCACTATACTACGTTTTTATAGAAGAATGACCGACTAGTGTAGGTACCATAAGGGCTATTTTGTGTTTGTTACGATAAAATCTTTCTCTACCGACACAAACTCAGCATCATAATTATTTCATCGTAATGTCAATTCCGCAGAATGACGTTCAGCTATCTTTACCAATCTTTATCAAAAGTGGAACGTTCTACCTATTTTCACAAGTATTGAAGAATTTATGATAATAGAAATAAAAACATTTTTTTATTTTTTATTAGAAATATATATATTTTTTCCTTTTCTTTCACGTAGATAGCTTGTACAGATTGGGGTATTTTAATCCGTATAAAATAAAGAACAAAACATTTTCATAAGTATAGTATATTCGTTTATTGAGTAAGGCCAAAAGGCTCAGGTGCTGTACACTAGAGGGCGTCGGCTGCTACTATCAGCACGATAGCGCAGTGAGGGAACACTTCAGTTGCATACAATAGAGTGAATACAATCGTCAGGCGAAGACTAGTCTGTTACATTACTGATTCGGAATTTAGATTCAACTGTTTTGATAATAGAAATATACACTGATTTAAAATTCCTACCTACCTATATTATTATTTGTTAAATTTATTTTAAATTCACTCTGCAGTCACTAATTAGACAAAACTTGTGAGTGTACTTTGAATAATACAAAATGTACAATAGTTCGATAAAAGGGTAGAGCACTATACATTATAACAATACAATTGAATACATTTAACGGACGGCAGAAATCTATAAATACTGATTTGGAACTCTTCTATACATTTGCGAACGAACATACGCAGAAATAATACATAAACCAACGCAACATTAAAACAAAAAAGTTATCACAAAATGGAATATTTAAGTCACATAAAACAATAATTAGCTAAATATCTAAACAACGCAACGAAATCAAAATATAAAGATGAACGCCGTCGGCAGCGAGTTGAGCACGGTACAAGAACAGAGTACTGCGGCCCGCACTACCGGACCGCCACTTGATCAGACAACTACCTATATGATACACCTAAATTACATGTACTTATCGCCTAGAAGTATATGAATATGTTTTGTTTAGCATTTAATACCGTCGTTACAGTAGTGTATAGAATTCATAAATATACAGACTTCTCGTGTAAGGCACGGACGGCACGGACGGCTCGCCGCAGCCCGCTGCACTCGGCCCGCGCGCACCGTATATCTACTGTACATTACATTATAGTGGAATACATTAACCCTACGATACTTGTGTACCTACTGTCCAACAAAAGAGCTGCCTTACTCAACGTGTTGCTCAAATGATAATAAATGTGTCGATAATAGAAATTGTTGCTACATTGCTTGTGTCACAACACGCGGAGCGTGTGTGTGTGGCGCGTCCGAGTGCAGGGCTCGTGTGGCGGACGAGTGGCGTCTTCACTATATTGTAATTTAGAATCTTGCACGCTTTCAATACCACTTAATTTACGTCTAATACTAATACAATACAAAACGCTGATAAACCGAGCAGTTTGTGCAAGCTACCGGACCGGGACCAGTCCAAACGGCGTCATTCGTGACTCACCGATAGATAGAATACAGTTCATATTTCCCACGAATTGCCGGTAAAGTCAGTTATTCACTGAATTGTAAGTTGATATCACAGCGTAACGTCGACTATGGTACAAACTTCGTGTTTGCACACACCGCTCTGTTCACCAGCACTGACAGTATTATCACGCTGTTGAGACATTCGTTATTCTATCGATATATTAAAGCTTAACACACATTAAATATTTCCATCCTTCGAATAGATTTTGCCACCAAATGTATGATTTTATCTTAATCGTAAATATCGGTTAGATCCTGGACCCTTGTTCTAAGTACCTACTTGACAGCAGCTTAAGGCCGCCATTACACATGTAAGTTGGTTCCGTAAAATGTTTGTATGTTTCCTCACGTAAGTCGCTTACGTAATTAACTTACGATAAATGTGCAATATGTAAACTCTCTTGTAAGTAGCTTATCGTAATTTCTTCTTACATCTCACGCAGTCATATGTTACTTACATACATTTTACGGAAGCAACTTACAAGTGTAATGGCAGTCCGTCTATTCCACGTATATCTCGAACTGCAAATCCAAACGAGGGCTGTCAAAATTAAAGTGTATAATATGGAATGTAATGTTTGGAATATTTCATGTAACAACGAGGGTCTCAGTAGCGAAGAGTTACTCTTACGAACTACTTACAAGCTAGGGAGTAGGGCGGCGGACACGGCCCATCGTACACAGTAATAAACATTCCTTATCTACGTCATGTGAATACAGTACACGGACAGTCAGCAAATATTTCCTACATGTATTTTATCATCCAACTATGTATTGCATTATTATAGACATATATTACATACTACAATAGTTACCAAATTCATCAGAAGACTTATGATAAAAATTCGAAATTCCTTAAAGACAGGCACTGTATGTCAAGTAGATTGCAAATATTTTGTTTACATATATTTATTTCATCATACGTCGCTCCTAAACAGAGTGGACATTGTATTAAATAACTTCATATCAAAATTATCGAGCTCTTATTCTACATTATTATTATTATTTAAGTCTGTATTTATTTATAAATTTGTCATTTTTATAAAAAATGTACACCCGCTGAACGAAGAGTAAATATACCGCGATGGCGCCACTGTCGCTGGAGATCAATAACTGCACTGAATATTATAATATCTATATCAAAACACTATCATATATAAATTTATACAAAATGGAGCCAACATCTAATAATACCACATGTTGGAACAAAACCAGCATCCAGTCAGTAGTGACTGGATGCTTGTTTTGTTCCAATTTATTACCAAATGTTGCCGTGCCCTTACCGGGTTTCATGTTGCAACTTACTTACTTAAATGTAACAACTAAATGTACACATGAATGCAATAGAGTTTGAGTTTGAGAATATCGCGCTCGTGTGGATCTCTAGCGACGCTGGCGTGATCGCGACGTGTATTCATAAAGACTAATATAATTCGTTTAGTGTGGTAAAGTTAAGTACATTCTATCACCGTATATCTTAAACCTAGTATTAAGTTAGTCACGCACACACTCACACGGTCAAAATGTATAAAACTTACAGGTACAACACTCGTGACATTCACACATACACATACGTCATCACACACACAGCTATCATTTGGTTGATATGCGACGAGGTTCGTGTTTACTTTCATCTTATCTTTTATATTTTTGTTCGATTCCAATTTTTTATTCCGGACCTGAAAGAAGGATTTTTTTTTAATTAATCTTTGTGCGCAATAAAGGTACAAAGGCGGACTTAATGCTTCAGGCGATGAAAATCATGTTATGGTTCGTTGTTTAATTCGGATTTTATTTTCGATATGTGCCTATGAAACGTTGGAAACACTAACTATATGAGGCGTTCCTCGGGCGGCGGCTTGAGCGCGTGCTGCATCATCTCGGCCCTCGGGTTGCAGTACTCCTGTCCGGACGGCGAGTAGGTCCCGCGCGTGGCCCGCTTGCGGCGCGCCTGCGCCCCCAGCGCGCCCAGCGCCGCGCCGGCCAGCGCCAGCGCCAACAGCGCCGCGCCCACGCCGATGAGCACGGCCGACGAGTCGCCCGCGCCACCCGCGCCACCCGCGCCCGACGCCACCACCTGCGCAGTGCGCTTCACTTAGCGAAGGTCGGTCACGAATGGTTCGTTGACCGATATGAGTTGTTGCTGGCTCTACTAGTTCAATTACTCGGTCCATCCGTTCGTTCATACAGAGAAATCCTAAACAGATACACGGAATTTATTTCCGCTTTTTATTCCGATTTTTCACCCTAAATACAGTTCAACGGATAATGCCCAGTATTTTCCAAAAGACAGTACGTCAACAATATATCAACATGTAATACGTTACGTTACTACGTACGTATTCCTTATTCTACTGTAACCTAGCTCTGGAGCCAGGATCTCAAATTTTTCTGTAACCTTTTTAAAGCAATAAAGAATTTATTTATTTATTATTTATTCCTTAGGGTGAACAAACCGAACCACTAAACTAGTGGAGTGTCATACGTACCTGCTGCGAGCAGTTGTGTCCGCCCCAGCCGTCCACACAGTGGCACACGTAGTCCGTGCGCGCGGCACAGCGCTGCTCGCACGCGCCGCCGTGCAGGCACGGGCCGGTCGCGTTGCCCTCGCCGGCCGCGTAGCACGGGTCCTGCAGCGAGCATTCGTTGCCACAGAACCCGGCCGCACACAGACATCTGTAATCATCGACAATTATATTATTATAAACATCAAATAAAACCAAAAATGTTAACACGGCGATTTGAAGACTGGTTTATGACAACCAGCATCATCCCACTTCTGGGTCTTCTCCCATTACTTGCAGCTATTTTGGTCCAGTGCTAATTTGCCGATCCACGATTTTTATTAGTACATATAGTGGCCTCGCTTTTCGCAAGTTTTTTTTATCTATTTATACAATGTGTTCCTTTTAATATCCCATAACTCTAGCTATTGTATTAATAGACCATGTCAAAGAATCAACTAATATGATTTATTTTTCATTTTTGTTTTTTTTTATTTTAATTTTTCATTCAAAATAATTCGACAAAATCACGATAATTTATGTAAAGCACCCTAAACTAAAATATGAAAAAAATATGTAAAAAGTAAAAACGTTTAATTCTGACTATTTGTGCCTATAAAAACAAAAAATGACAACATCGCATTTTCTTAGCTTTAAATATAAATTATTGGTTTGAATGAAAACGATTTACTCATACTTATCAATGAAACTTAGATACACACATCGAGAGTCTAGTGTTACGTTATCTTCGAAAAGATATATTTATTTATTTTATTTTATTTAACCATTTATGCACACACATATAAACATACAAGAAGAAAGGAACATAAAAATACGTACAAAGGCAATATTTGTATTATTTTTACTTAAGAACGGCCAACCCGTCATAATTTTCATACAAACGCTCGTACGTGATTATGGCGTTGTAACACATCTTTCTTTAATTCTTTTAAACTAATGGGTATCTTGTGCACTATATCTAGGTTTCTATGAAATCAAAAAATAAAAATTTGGCGAAACAAATTCAATATAAGCCTCCAAAAATCTGCTTTTTTGCACAAATTTTACCTCAACTTTGACCGTTCATAATGTACTTATAAATTGTAAAAGTAAAGAAAACATCTTTATAGAAACCTCGCCTATGTAATGGAGATTCTAAATTACAAAAAAATATTTTACAAACTTGTAAGGCGTATTCAAAAACACGTATTTCCTGAAACCAGTTATTTTTCGTACAATGTTATCGCGTTCTCACTTGCTTGTTAGCAGTTCTCATTTGCGCTGGATGAAACCACAAGCTTTTCGACCATGCTCGCGTTGACGATAGACGGATCGGGAAGGGCCCCCTTAAGAGTTACGGGACATCAAAAGGAACACGTTATATAGAGCCAAAATTCCGAAGCAAGTTTTTCATAAAATGCGCGACGTTACTTTTTCGAGCTCGTGGATTGAACTACTGTACATCTATGCAAATGAAATGAAAAATATATTATCCTATACTATTAAACGAGCAATATTTGTATGTATATAATATATATTTGTTTGTATATACGTTCACGAAACGTTGTTATTCACGTTCGAGCTAGGTCTCATATCTGGGAAAATTCGTTTTCTCTATTTTCTCAGCCTCGGGAATGTGATACAACGTTGGTATACCTGGACGATATGTTTATCATTTTTATCCGAGCAGAGCTCGGTCGACCATATAATAATATCTATACTTATATTAATAATATCTCTTAAAAAGTGGCTTAATTCATAGCAGCCTCAGAATTTTTAAAAATGTATGGAATATCAAAAAAAATCCCATTCACAATCATAAAACTATTAAAAAAACGCTCAGAATTAACTGTAAATTCTACTCAAAACAAAATAGGGCCCAACCTAAGTTAAATTAGAATTTTGTCTAAGAATCATTAACTAGATTTGTGAAGTAAAGCACTAAACTTTATTCTTAACATGTTTATGGATCCTTAACAATGTTTCGAGCATCAATTCTAGCGTTAAATTCAAGTGGGTAGACAGAAAAAGTGTGAAGTGCTTGAAAAAACACTTGTTGCACAAACTCTGTGACTTGTGTTCTCAGTCCGATTCTAAGCGTTGACGTTACCCGTCACTTTCTGTCACAGCTTTTTTTTATTTCTGTATTAATCATGATTATTGTGCCTGGTTTTCGTCGTCATATGGACATGGAAAGCACAGCAAGAGCTGTTGCTATGCTTCAGGAGAGAGGCTCTCAGAGATCTGTAGCAATACTTCTCGGTGCGTCGCGACAAGCTATTCGAAACGTGTGGGAACACTTCCAGGAGATCGGGAGTGTAACTAAGAGGCCTGAATCAGGAAGAATTTGAGCCACAACTTCCTAGAAAGACCGGTATATTAGGTTAACTGTACGACGAGAATGTACTGTTACCGCCCGGGCTTTACAAATCTGGCTGCGGCAATCAACTGGTACTAGAGTCACTGATCAAACCATTCGTAATCGTCTCCACGAAGATGGTCAACGTTCCTGAGTGCGAGCTGTCCGACTCAAACTGACAAGAGCCAATCGTGCAGCGCGATAAAGATACGCTCGCGAGCATTTGAATTGGGCAATGGATAACTAGAGGGCTATCCTTTAGAGATGAATGTAAGGTCAAGTTTTCCAGTGATGATAAACGAGACCACATGTAAAAAAAAAGTAAACGTTTTACAGAACTATACATCCACGGAACAGACCGTTTTGGGGACCCAAGTGTTATGGTATGGGCGGGAATAAGCTTTGTAGGCAAAACAGAGCTAGTAATTCTGGATGAGGGTACTGTAACCGCAGCCAGTTACGTGGAGCAGGTAATCCAACCTCATGTCATCCCATTTCCACAAAGAGTTTTTATGCATGAAAATGCTCGCGAACATACGGCCCGTGCCACACAAAAAGCACTTTCAGAGGCCGATATCACGGTTTTGCCATGGCCAGCTATGAGTCCCGATCTCAACCCCATCGAGCATTTATGGCATCAATTGAAAATAAGCCTTAAAGAAAACTAGAGCCATGTTAACAGTCAACAGGAGCTCATTAATGCGCTAAAACTCGGTTGGGAACGAATTCCGTAACAAAATGTTACCCAACCTATTGAAGTGTACCAGATTAGCACAGAGAGGGCATCCAGAGCAGAGGAGGCCCCCCTCGCTACTAACCATAACATTTTCATCAAATGGTTACAGGAAATGAGCGACAGACTAAGATTATTTTTCAATTAATTTATTTCCCTAAAAAGTGATTTGTTTGTGTAAATCGATCAAAATAAACCAATTTTACCACTGGATAGGTTTAAACAATTTTTAAATCCCTACTGCAAACACATCTATCCATAAAAACCACTTAATCATTCATAGTTTTAAAACAAAAAACAAAAACCTTAATGGGCCCTATTTTCTTTTGAGTAGTTTACTACAGCCAATTACAATTGCTACTTATTGCGATGTGTCGGCTGCTCGAACTGTCAGAGCGCAATTTTGTGATAGGCCACTTAAGGCTGTGCCAGGGCACCATAAAGTAGTTATATTAGTCCACAGCATAACAATGTGGTCGTTGAAGAATATAACAAGGCGTGTATACTCACGTGTAGGATCCGTTAAGGTTGAGGCAGTCGCCGGGCCCGCAGCTGACGAGGCCGGTCGCGCACTCGTCCACGTCCACCTCACAGCGCGCGCCCGTCCAGCCTGGGAAACATAAAACATGCTGTGAAGTTCCAAGAAAGTTCATAAAAAATGACAACTTAGTCCCATGACTAACAAGTTATTAGTAATGCAATGACCTAGACCAATATACTAGAGTCACTAGACTAATAAAAAACCCAGCTATGTACCGGATTGTACCGTGATGAAGTCTGTTCCATTGACCACAGTATTATGAAAAAATAAAACCGGCCAAGTGCGTGTCGGACCACGCACAATGAAGGGTTCCGTAGTTCGGATGAATTTATCCCAAAAACAAACTTAACTTTGTAGTTGAAAAATATGTTCTCCCATACGGAATGTATCGGAAAACATGTTTTTGCAACTGCAAAATTAAGTTGGTCGATTATTACTCGTTAACTTGTAGAGCCTATTTAGCTGTGATAGTTTTCCTTTTAATTTCGTTATATAAGCTACTGCTGTGATTTTTTTCACACATCCAAAACCAACCATTTAGCTGGCAGGGGGGGAACACTTGACTCTAACAAAAATTAGCACTTTAAAGCTTAATATTTCGCAAAGGGATCCTTGAATCCAAAAATGGTTTTCACAAACAATGATACCCCACAAAATGGGTTTAAAAAAAAAAAAAAACTTCAGCACTTTACGTGTAGGAGAGGTACCCTAAAAAAAAATGTTTTTCATAATTTTGTTTTACCACTTTGTCGGCGTAATTAATATGTATACCTATGCCAGATTGCAGCTTTCTAGTACTAAGAGTCTCGGAGCTAGACCGCGGACAGACAGACAGACAGACAGATGGACATGACGAAACTATAAGGGTTCCTTGTTTACTACGGAACCCTAGCAAAAACGATACTTTAAGATCGTCGTAAAAGTGACAGACAAAGACGTAGCGAACTAGCGACGACTTCAAACCTTTTTAATTTTCAATTTGCCTTTTTAATTAAGATTTCGGCCGTAAATCACTTTACATCTGTTGACCTCAACTCGGCGTATTAAGGTTCTTTATAAAATATACCTGCATAGTTCAGGTTATTGTTATCATGAGTTCTAATTGTAGCGCAGTGATAACGTTATCAGTTAACAATGTTAAGGTTCTCTCGCTCAAATAAACCGATATCCTTCGACGACATTTTTGTAATGATATCATGTGGGGATCACGAGTTAATATGGTTTTAACACAATTGTAACAGTAAAATGATGAGTGAGGTCACCACACTGTGGTTAGAACCCCTTTGTTTGTTTTGATAGGGTGACGAGGAAAACGTAGAACAATAAGAACTACGCGAGCGGATATCTGGACTTTCTATAGAATGCGTTTGAAAGTAAGGATACTAATTTATATTTTTTTAATATTACGTTTTCCCTAACGTGGGACTGAATAAAACCTCTAGTTAATCTAGAATCAGGTCTCTAGGAACCTCGGCAGTGCGCACTACCACTTGACCAGCGATGCGGAAAGATTTCAAAATGTTTTGTTTACCAGAAAGAAACCTACAACAAATAGTGACAATGAGAAGACCAGGAAACTCTCCGCAAGGTCACTTTTTATGCATAACAACAAGTTAAAATGTCGATCTGTGGCAGAATTATTGATTGGCTGCATTTAGTCTATTTACATAATGTGTATTTACACACTGTCTGTTATTTCAAGTTGTTCAGTTACACGAAAGAATTTAATTTACTACATTAAATTTGTTTTGACATGCACTTGACATCATTCTTGTTTGAATTAATGTAAGCAGTTGTTTTTCTCTGAATTAAATTCAATATTAAATCCATTTTACATACTGAAAGCAGTATTCATTATTTTTATGAATAAAAGGTTGTTGAGAACCTTGTAATATGCTAACATTTGTAAACAGCTACGCGTGACGTGAGAGGAAAATAAGCAATGCGTTACATAAAGTATCAAGAAATATAACCGTATAGTAACTGTTTTGTTACCGACATTGAGACTAACGTATAAATTCTGAAACAATTTAATATAATTTTCTTTTCCGAACGGAGGGGCTTGTGGCTAAGTAATAACAGCCGCACGGATCAATCCATCAGGTTAAGCTACGCTTGCCGGGGTTGGTCCGTGGATGGGTGACCATCTTTACATATCGAGTCTCCTCCGTGCCTTGGAAAGCACGTTAAGCTGTTGGTCCTGGCTGTCATTTGTGAATCTTTGTGAAGCAGTCGTTACGGGTCGTCAGAAGCCCGAAAGTCTGACAACCAGTCTTACTAAGGGGTATCGTTTTACCCAGTTACTGGGTTGTGGAGGTTAGATATGCAGTCGCTCCATGTAAAATACAGTATTCAGCTGCATCCGGTTAGACTGGAAGCCGACCCCAACATAGTTGGGAAAAGGCTAGGCAGATTGATGACTTGAGGATCTTATGACTGCGTCAGCGAACGGAATACGCGCGGCTGAATGTTGGGCTAAACATAATAATTTTGTGAATTTTCACAACAAATATCTAATTTGCCATCGATACGCTAAGAAAAATAATTGATCAAAGTATGTTAACGCTGAGGGGTAGCATTCAAACTACTTTCAACGACAGACCGACTGTGACAAAACCTCTACCATAATGCTGTTTATTTAATTAATGCGTGTCCTCATCGAAATTGTTATTCTTCCCTCTCGCGCCTTTAAGGATTGCCATCCTCCTATCAAACACTGTGCGACAGTGTCAGTAACCCATTCCCTGGGTGTAGGTAGCGCCGTGCGGTAACCGAGCCGGTGACACATTCTGTTTATCTTGTCTAAGCCACTATCACGCAAGAAACAATGCAATGATATCAGCACCCGACGTGTTGTCATCAACAATGTAACGAACACTAACTTATTGACCAGACAAATATTTCTTAATTACTTTCAGTGAAAAGTAAACACGTCTCATCTATCACAGTTAGTTAATAACGTAACATCAAATACAAGTGTTATACAATACCTAGCAACACGATAACTAGCAGTCGGTTCATCATCTCGCTGACGTTATCATCATCACAACACTGTCACTCCTGTCTGATTGCAGCACTCATCACTCCGCGAGAAATTAGCACTGAATTAATATTAATGAAGTAAGTGTCACAGTAGCGGCATGGTCGCGAGTGCCGAATAGCCTCGCCTGCGCGGCTCGCGGAGGACACTGATTCACAAATTGTGACGCGCGCGATTTTCTTGCATCTGCCGATACCGACCAATTAATATTGTGAGGACGTCCTATTGTAATAGTATTAATTATCGAGCGCGACTTGATCCCGCCTACGGGACATTCAGACTGGCGTGACGGAGATGATACTGACCGTGTGAGCACAGTGAATAATATTCATGTAGTCAAATGTATGCTGTTCCAATAGCTTGTCTTACGCATAGTTGTGGCTATTTTATTTGTTTCCCGGATTAACATGATCATAATTCTTATCTGAATGTCAATAAGATTGTCGCAGAACGTTTAATGTTCTTCAGATTTATGAAACTACTGACTGCGCCGCGCGGTGTCACGCGCATACGTCTCCATCCCGTGGGGATATAGAGATAAAATGTATCCTAGTCTACCCATGTGCCAAATTTCATCAAAATCTGTTCAGCTGTTTTAGCGTGAAATCGTAACAAACAAACAAACTCACTCTCGCATTTATATTAGTTAGGATTAATCGGAAATATTATTAGGACGCACAAAGGAAATAAATTACTAAGTTTATAGCTAGTTCGCGGCATAAACAAGGACATCTGTGAATCATGACGATGTCATATAAAAACAACTTAGTACTTTAGCTGGGATATTAATATTTAAATAGGAGGGTGTTGTCATCAATTGAAAAGTTTGTGAACCGCGGTCCGTGTTATCAGTATCAGCGCTTATCGGCGCGGTGGATTGTTGGCGATCGCGCGCGCAACGATAAGATACACGAGCACAGGTGTAGGTGACCACACACACACATACACCGTGTGTGTACATGTGTGATTTGTGGCCATACTGGGAACTGTGATAGTAGAACATCACTGATACCAATATTTGGACCATGTCCTACATTCAATAACAAACACTCCCTGCCGAAAACTTACTTTCACTTTTTTGATCATTTTTGAAGCTATCAAGAATGCAAATAGTCGTTTAAATAATACTTACTAATATTGTAAATGCCAAAGTGAGTTTGTTTATTTGTTTGCTACGCTAAAATGGCTGAACGGACTTGAATGAAATTTTGCACATGGGTAAACCATGACCTGGGAAAGGACACAGGATAATTTTTATCCAAATAGTCCCACGGGATTGAGACTTATGCAGCTGAAACCGCGGGGCGCAGTTAGTTATGTATAGGTAATAATTTATTGGTTTTTACAAGAGGCGGTAAGTACGGTAATACAGTTAAATGTTGCTTAAGTGTCGCGCGTATGTAGGTACAGTACTCGGAGAGGACAAACGTGTGAACAGTTGGCGACTCGCGAGTGACGTCATCGCGCCGCTTTGGCGTTGACTGACTAATGCGTTGGGATGACCGGCGCGTACGCACTGCCATATAGGTATTGTGTACCTATTGCTCTTGGAATAGGTACACAATATAAGACATACATCAGCATATCTGGGGGTATCCTTATTGCACCAACTGACTATAGGCTGACTGAATCCATTCTTGAGGTAGCTGCGCGGCGCGGTGTGGTGTCGTGATGCGAGAGCTCAGTGCTTCGTCAACTTGTGACAACTATCACCCCCCGCACCGCGCACGGACTCAGTTAAGCGGTCGGGCTATAGACAACGTTTTGTTTTACTTTTGATCTTTAATTTATAACTAACCCTGCAGGCGTAATTTTATATGTGAGTTAATTTGTAAGGAATCACGTATCAAAGCAGTCAGTCACCGCTATCAAGTTAACATATTGTGCGGTTATGAGGTGTGATCGTGGGTACTGAACTGTACCTACTTACTAGACTCGTTTAAGTCTATACATATTATAAATTAAAGTCGCTTTTGGCGTTTGTCTGTATGTCCGCGTTGTTCTTCTAAACCACGCAACAGATTTTGATGAGGTTTTCACCGTCGATTAGAGAATTTATTCCGGAAGGTTTATGTGTATAATACGTTATTATTAAAGTTACATATGTATAACTAAGAAATCTCGATGTTTTGTAAAGTCGTAAAAACCTTGCGAAGTAGGAGCGGGTCGCTAGTTTAAGCAGAGGTGTATCTGTAGTCCACACATTTCGCCAGTTGTGTTGTTTGTGCTTACAATGTATTGTCGTTAAACTGAAAGACAACACTGAACGTTGTTCTAAATCGTTAGTGTATCTTAGCAAGATAGTGGTATAGAGTTGAATAATATAATGCAGAGCTGTCCCCACCTGTCTGGTCGCAGTCGCACAGGTAGGCGCCGGTGGCGTCGAGGCAGCGCCCGCCGTGCAGGCAGGCGGCGGCGCCCCCGGCCTCCGCGCACTCGTCGCGCTCCGTCTCGCAGTAGCGCCCGCTGTACCCGATCGAGCACACGCACATCGCCGTCTGAGCAACAAACACGACGTTATACATATTTTTCATTCATATTACGTCCACACAACATCCCGACCGGGCATAAAATGAGACTCCCAACTAAGATTCTGACGGAAAAACTCAATAACACTTTGTCGTACACACAACTCCATTAAGTTATTACCCCCCCAAAAGACATGTGCGTTCAAATCCATGATAGGCCCAAGTTGTGTTTTAGTATTTTGCAAAAACATTTTACTATAATTAATGTATTGTTTTAGTGAGTAGGGTTAACATTTACAATAAGTTAATCTACGTCTAAATAGCCCAGCAGGGCTAACATGACAAGCGCGAGAACGCTCTTTTTCTCGTTTTATCGTCTACGATTTTTATTATTTGTCTACGATTCTGACGTCATTCTAATCCCTAACGTGACCGTAAACGACAAGTAAACTCGAAAAAGGCACTTCGACACTTCTTTATCGCGCGACGAGAGACCGATGTTGCAAATTATTAAAAACAAATTACTTTTATGATAGTCAACATCGGCTTGAAGTTCTGTTTCATTCATTTAATTTTATACATGGAATTATGTACTTTATTGAACAAACGTCTCTCTCTCTTAATTATTCTCTCTTTTAATTATTTATGATTAGTTTTTTGTATAACCGACTTTTTGATTAAAATTAAATGATTTCTTTGGCATGCTGTAATTTAAATACGAAATGACGGAAATTAGTGGCACCTATACCTACTCATTAAATAATCACCACAAATGACAAATGGGCCGACGACCGCAATTTGACAAATCGAAGTTTATTATTGTAACAGTCACCATAAAGTCCATGACATTGCAAATTTTGTTAATCACCACACTCACCAAAAGGACTGACGTTCAAATAAATTGGCAGGTGGAGTTGATTCCGCTATTATTTATTTATTAACTATGGATGACTTACAGCTAAAACAAACAGAATAAAAAATTGTATGCGAGACTGACAGCCAATTAAAAGTCTTCACTTCTAAAAACAGATTGGAAAGAAGGAGTGTGAACAACACAACACAGCTACCAAAGAAAAAGAAAAGAGAGAAAAAAAACAGTATAACATTCAAGCTTAAACTAAATTCACATTACATATTCAACAAAACCTGAACATACAAAATCTTAATTCAAAAAGTCAAGGCTCAGGCACTATTTATAACCATAAAAATTGTTAATCACAACCCTTAGGAAATAAACTGGTGATTTTAGGCAAAATGACTGGTTATTACTGAAAGTAATACTCATCTACGTGATAGTGCTCCCATCCACAACAGTACAAAAAAAAAAAATTGCCTACAACAAGTGCGACTATGAATCTGCCATCTTATTTTCGAGTTTTTTTATGTATCATAATTTTGTCTTTTTGTCTACTCTTCTCGTCGTCAAAATCGACGACGACTAAATACGACAAAATGACTGATTATCTCGTGTTGAACTGTCAAAAAACGAGATAAATAACGTGTCATGTTAGGGTTTGTCGACAAAACATCAAGTTTGACAGAACGAGTCGAGTATTTTGTATGGCGTAGCTGTCAGAAAACGATAAAACTACAGAAATAGACAAAAATTTGTCGCGCGAGAGTGTATGATTGTCGCGTGTGTCATGTTAGGCCTGCAGAGGTTTCAAGACCGCTTGCAGTGTATAAGATAGGAGGTTCAAATCCTAGACAAGAGACGTGAATGAATGACAAAAAGCACATTTCTTGTTTCGCGGGCTTGCGGACGGTGAGCAATGGGTAGCTCGCCGTCCGATAAGGACCAGGCCAGGGTCGACGGCGAGTTGTGTGTGAGAGTGTCATGCTCACTCAAATGTCTCGCTGATGGTGGCGTGTGTGTTGGATCATTAAGTTCCCTTCAAAATGGTTGAGCTAAATGGTGCTGATCCATGCGTCATGTTCGTGAACGGGCGCCGTCAGTAGGGACTGGTCATCTCTTAACTGCCACGGTTTATTTTAATTTTTGAATTGTTTTTATTTTTGTTTTTTGTTACGGACGCTTTTAACGTGCACGTCTTTCTACATTGTTCTCACATGTATAATTTCAACATGAATAATGTAACCAATATTTTGTTACAATTTTTTTATTTAAAAGAGTGTCCGTGGAGTTTCTTGCCCGTTCTTCTCCATAGGTACCTACTACGCTTTGGAATGGGCAACTAGCTTCGTCTTTCTGACTGACCGACCCCTTGATAATTCAAAAGTACCTGTAATTGGTTTATTTGAAATAAATGCTTTGAGTTTGAGTTTGAGTTGTGTTCCACGCGCGCCTCAAAGAGATGTTCTCGGTTTTATTCGCAACCCCGTCAATTCTCTGGAATTGGCGGGGTTGCGAATAAAACCGAAAGGGAAAGTGACTCGGACTCGGAAGTAGATAACAATTTCATCGCAATTCACATGGGCTCGCTGGCTAGTTCGTCAAACTTCCGGTATGATTATGATGACGTTCGGTGGTGCGATGGTTTGGATCCAAGTCGAAACAAAGAACTCTTTTTGAAGTATTCTTTAGATTATTCGTAACGAATTCAATGTTGTAGCAGTGTAACATTTTAAAACTTGAGGGACTAGCACTTACTGACGCTGTGTTTACCTGGGCACGCTTAGCAGTCCCGTTCGCGAAAACTAAACCAACAAGGCAACCTATATGATTTTAAGAGGATGCTCCCTAAATTGTATGTTAATTTGCAACAGTCACGTATACGATCAAAATGGAACTTTAGTATATAATTTATTGGATCTTTATTTTCCATATGTAAGACAGTTACGTAATTGGAACATTTTCGCTCGACGCATTTTTTATTCGAAAATCATGTCTTTTTTAAAGATTATTTGAAACAAACACAAGATTACTTGGCGTTTATGTCTAAAATAATTATTTACAATAAGAAAATATAGTTTATTATCCAAATATAAGATATTTTTTCTCTAGATCAATTATTACTTCAGTTATAAACGAAATAAGAATTGAGACTTACGACATTTAGTTCCGTGCTCGAACACGATCAAAGAGCGCACGCGATATTCAACTTTATTATTGATGTGTTAGCGTTTAGCACATAGTGGAGTGGCGGGGTGCATGGGGGCATAGTTTGCGTGGAGATTGTGTTTGGAGTGCCTGGTCTTAACCCAATAATGTTTCCACCTGAAACTCCCACCTCTCTCAGAGGAAGCGATCCGCGGTCCACCACCGGCACGTGCAGGTTGGTGGAATTCACGTGTTATTGTATTTTTGGTTCTAAAGCCGGCCACACTTAAGATGCGTTTTCGAATGAATTTGATTTGTACGAACACGTACAAATACGCACGATGCATTCCGACCACAAATGAATTGAACCAATGATGAATATGATAAGTTTACCTTGGTGTCGTTGACGCACTTGCCGTGCACGCAGGGCTTCACCTCGCAGAAGGCGTACTCGCAGTACACGCCCTCAAAGCCCTCGTTGCACTCGCACGTGAAGTTGTTGCCGGTGGGCGGGTCTGGTGGGGTGGCCGTACGTATCATTAGCAGGGTTAACATTTGTGTCACTTCGAGTAAATAATCTCCCATGAATGATGCTCCGCGGCAGTTAAGGGGGATGCACTAAGGTAGCCCGCGAGTTTCTTAAGTTTTTTGATATTTGCAGATCCGTGTCAGGTTGTTTGTAGATCAAAATATGATTCACGACCGTGACGTAAATACGTATTTACAGAATTAATCATTAGAACTATAATAATCTTTTTTAGTTAGAAATAGGCGCAAAATATCAAGATTTCATGAAATAGTTATTCAATAGGGTAATTTGAACTCAAGATAGTTATTTTGATGATTTTATCATGTTTAATCGTATGTTGATCAACAAACAACCTGACACTGACCTGCAAATTAAAAAAACATCAGAGAGTTAGAATGTCGCGGGCTACCTAAGCGCATCCTTGTTAATGCTGCTGCACATGTTGGTCGGTTCATGCGTACCGGGCTCGGTGTCCGTGCAGGCCCTCGCGGCGGGCGCGCAGGGCCGGTGCGCACACGAGCGGTCGCGCGGGGCCGCGCACGTGGGCCCGCGCCAGGCCGCGGTGCAGGCGCAGCTGAAGCCGCCCGCCGCGTCCGTGCACGTGCCGCCGTGCAGGCACGGGCCCGACAGGCACTCGTCGACGTCGTGCTCGCAGCTACGGAGAATATAACATAGTTAATAATCATTTTGTTAGTAGCACAAGCGACGACTTCGATCGTTGGCGATTTCAAAATGTCAAGCCGACACACAGATTTGTCGCTAGCGAAGTCTAAATCTATGTGGTGGACGTGAGAGTTTGATATCACTAGCGAGTCGCTGGCGATCAGTCGCTGCGTGGTAAACCTAGCATTATAGTCCAGTCAACAGAATGTCAGTTGTAACAGTTGAACGTTAGATTGGTACCATGGACATGCGGTTCATTTACATACTTTTACTTCACAGTCCAAGTACACGACAGAACTACTGTTGCCAATTTTTCAAGAAAGTATTTACAAAATATAAAGTATTATGTTAAAGTATTACAAAATACAAGTAATAACTCACTACTGTCCCTCGAAGCCGACGGGACAGATGCAGGTGTAGGCGGCGATGCCGTCCTTGCACGTGGCGCCGTTCTCACACGTGTGGTCCGCGCACTCGTCCACGTCGATCTACAACAACACAAGGGTCACACTACTGATACACAAACTTGAGGTATCATCGCAAAATCAAAGTTATTGTCAAAATTAAATATCTTGACACTAGTCAGTTTTTAACGCCACTCGCACGAAGCTCAAGTGATATTTCCAAGTAATCAGAAATCAGAAAGCTTTATTTGTGAACATAGGTCAAGTTACACATAGTGTGAGGTGTTATAAATAGGTAGATCCTCCATGTTTTGCCCAGAGGCGTACAAATATAAATAACAAATTGGTGAAACATTTACAATCAATTTCCAAATAGATGTCAAATGGTTAAGTTACATGTCATAATTAATTAATATTAAGTTAATGATAATGTCGAACAAAATTCAAGGTCATTAAAACAGGTCAGGTAGGGTGTTCTAAGGCAGTAATTATAGAATTGTCGTCGAAATAGTCCTTTATTGAGTAATAGCATTTATTAGTCAAAATTCTAAATAGTTCTTTGTTTCTCAAGTGTTTCTTTATTTCTCCTATAGTTGATCTTTCAATCTATAGACAACATTTCTGTGAGGAATAAAAATGATAGTTTGACAGCTTTTGTACAGACAGTTTGTCAAACCGCTATATTTATACTTTCGATAAAAGTTATTTGGTGATCGAAAAATCAGCTATCAACGCAAAATATGTGAAACTAACAAAACACTGTTAGAATGACATTGATAGTGTTTTTGGGCGTTGTTGGTTAACATTTGAAGAATTGTTTCGCGAAATTGTATTGAAAAACAAGACGACGGCGTTCGTTCAGATGTTAGACACGCGCCAACAGATGCGTGTGATATTTTAAATTGATGAATAGTGTGAGACATACCTGGCAGTAGTCGCCGGAGTACCCGGGCGGGCAGGCGCAGGCGTAGGACGAGCGCACGTCGGCGCAGTGGCCGCCCGACGCGCAGTCGCGCTCCAGGCACAGCACGCAGCCCACGCCGGCGGCCGCGCCCCACGCCCGGCCCGCGCTGTGGGCGCCGGGGGTTTAGCATGTCGTACGTAACAGTCAGGCAGTCAATTAGTATTGCAATACCGATCTCAGTATTATAATACGTGAATGTTTAAGTTTTTGTGAGAGGATGAATTTTTTTATAAGTTTTTTCTTCCTCTTGATTGCAGTTTGTTTATTTTACGAGTGTTATTTGATTTGTTAATTTTGTTATTTCTTGTGTTTTATGTGCTTTTTTTTTGTAATTTACATAACCTGCTTACGTAGGTATGTGTGTAATTTTTAGTTTGTATATTGTTCTGTACGACGCCTTGGATGTATATTCTGTTATGTTGTGCATGAAACTTAAATAAATAAATAAATAAAATACTTATACTCGATCGATCTGCCTAGCATATTTCCCAATTACGTTGGGGTTGGCTTCCAGTCTAACCGGATGTAGCTGAATACCAGTATTATAATATTCGTATTCGTCTTTATTTAAATTCCATAATACCTCCACTCTGAACAAATAATAAGTATGCGTATAATTGTCCCATTTCAGGGCAAACGATTCTTTTCATACAGAAAAGACTCGAGCTACAAATGTTTCTTACAGTTCAGTAATGATTAACGTCTACTTCACCATGTTTTTATGTTTAGACGTCTCTTAACAGTACGCAACGTTTATAAATAAACTGTGGAATGTTTACATATCATTATTATTCACTAGATCTCAAATATTGACCGTCTGACATTTAGCATGCACCTGCCGCAGTATACTCACAGCAGCGCGTAGTGCGGCTGCGCGGCCAGCAGCGCGGCGGTGGTGCCCACGAACAGCTCCTCCTCCGTGAAGAACGGCAGCAGCAGCCCGCCCACGTGCACCGCGCCCATGCAGCCCTGCACACGGTCGCGTTAGAATACACAACATTCAGTGACAAACCTTATTTTCAATGGTTTAAGGTGAAATATTGAAAAAAAATGGGCTTTTTCTTTATCGTGTCTTTAACTTTTTAAATATATAGAATAGGGATTTAACATTTTGGTGTATATGTTTTGACTATATTATCTAGTATCCTGAAAAAAGAATACACTATGCAATGAAATTTTCTCGATACAAAAAAATTACAAAGATCTATCTATTTTTGAGTATCATGGCGCAACGCTTATGAGTTATTCAATGGAATTTACTTTAAAACATAGAGAGTAATCGCATCAAGTTTTAAGAAACACAGTTTTAGTTTTAATAATACTTTTCATTTACAAAAGATGGCATTTCGTTTTGGCACATACTTTGTTTTATTCCGAGCGGACACATATTAACGTCATCTCTTCTTTTACCTATCAAAAGTATTGTGATCACTCTCGTTCATTCATAAAACAAAGCGTTTTATCCATAGAAGAAAGTAATATATAATCGGGTATTATCTATGATCAGTCGCCCGGTGGGGCTCATCGACGATGAATCTATGTAATTTTTTTGCAAATCGGTGCGATCAAATTTACGTGATTTATTTATACTACTATTTTTATACCTACAACTTATAATAATCGTTTATCTAAAGAAATTGACTTAATTATATACTTTGTTTTTAGGTTTGAAATACGTCAACAGTACATCAATATGTCAAGTACTGTCACTACAAATGATAGACCACGAAAAGAAATTGAGTCGCATTTGAATTGTGAAAAAAGGAGTTTTTACCCGACTACGGCAAAACCAAAGGAGGGTTATGATTTTAACGGGCTATGTATGTATGTAACAGGCTATCAAATGCAAAATAAAATTCAAATCCGACTAGTCCAGAGATTAGCGCGTTCAAACAAACAAAAAAACAATCTCTTCAGTTTTATTATAAGTACTAGCTGCGCCCCGCGGTTTCACCCGCATAAGTCTCGATCGCGTGGGAATATCGGGATAAAAAGTATCCTATGTGCTAAACCAATTTATCATCACTGTAATATTTTCAACACAATGTATTTACCAAAACATCTTTGAAAAGCGTTTAGTATTTAAATTTAACACATTTAGACGTGACCTTCGGTACATGTGTTTTATTTTTCATTATTTTAATTTACTTTCGCTGTTGACTTGCGTAGTACTTCACAACTTGTGTTGTCATTACCAAAAGCCGTCATAATCCATAATCAGCCTATAGGCATGGCATAGTCTTGTACGATCGCGGAAGACCATAACTAACCACTTTGAAAACAAAATCCCGTACACACGATCCACATCTGTTACCGCTCCGGTTCTATAGCGGCCGAGTGCTGCAAGCAAGAATAGTCCTTATGGTAGTTAGTTATGGCTTTCCGCGATGGTACCTACACTATCAAGGCACCTTCCAGCCAGATTTGAACTCGCTACGTCAAAAATTATGTTCACAAGGTCGAAAAATCAAAGTGAAAGTGTAGTTTCTTCAAAATTGTTGAATTTGCGAAATTTTCTGAACTGGTGAGAATATCCCAACTTTTAAATGATAGGTAGCCAACCTACACTTTACCCCAGTTGCCTTTGGATCACTACGTTTGAGACAACCTGTATCCAGGGTAGATTTTTGAGATGGGGCGGTAAGGACAACTACCTTAACCGTTGAAGCTACAGGAAAACGGTCTTAGCAGACTGACCTTAACTTTTTGAGACATTTTGATCTGCATTCACAGATTTAGAAAAAAAATTATCATCAAGTATCAGCATATAATAATCATTTTTACATTCATTTCGTGTGTCACCCTGTTTACTTCATAATTATTTTTAAACTAAAATTTGACGGATTACATTCAAGAGTTTTAGGGAATCACCTTTAATAAATCGGTGGTACCATACAGTTAGGTAATACATTGGGTGCTGCCTACTATAAACAAGAGGGTACCAACTCAAGTTAAATTTTTCTCCAAAATTCCCTAAATCCCTGTCAACATAAAATATCCCTAAACCATGCACAATATTGGTAATTTTTCCCCAAAAAAGGCTGAAATCCCTAAAAGTGGAAACACTGGGTTCAGATAAGTTTGTGGCGGCGCGGTGACGTGGCGGCTGACCGCGGAAGATAGAACCGCCACTCCCCGCGAGCGAGGGAAATAAGCCACGCCCATCAAACTACTATTTATTTTCAATATAGGCCCTTAAAGTGCAAAAGTTAATATTCAGCACTTATACACTAATGGTCCAGTCTATTATTCAATGTCATCAGAAAATCGTCTGCTTTGCCTTTTTATTTTACAAAAATAAACACTTTGTATAAAACTATAAAACGTAACCCAATAATCGGAATTTGCGACACGATTATTCAATAGAACGTAACATATTAATTAATAAAATTTACCTTGAAGTACTCCCCGGCCAGGTTGTCTCCGGTGACCTCCTCGCCCTCCGAGTACTCCCACACGTTGGGGTCCGTCGAGCTCTCGCTCTGCACAACAAATAACAACAGTTTAGTAAACAATCATCTCTTTCCTCCCTAGACACTTTCCATTCATAATCAGAAGCTCGATACAATCTGTGTATACACAAGCCATACCACGTAGGCCCGCCGCCTAATTGCGTGATACACGATTAATCACAATCGGAATCATTTTGAAACAGATTGCTAATCCATTGCTTCATAAGTTGGAAAAAAAAAATCTGCTCAACAACGTAAATGACGCAATGAATGTTGTTGAACTGTCAAAATGAAACAAATTAGTTAATCGTTTGGCGAAAATGTTAACGCAATTAGGTAGCTGGTCCGTTTGGCAGGCAAAGCTGTCTATTCAATCATTTTAATCAGACTATTAATAGCTTTTTTTTGGTGTTACGTGTCTTTAGTGAACACTTGTAATTGGCTGACAGTTACATGAACTATTTTTATTCTGTTTTGTTTAGCTGTAAGTCTTCGAAAGAACTTAAATCTACATAAATAAACATAAAATTAAAATGCTGTTCGTTGGTAAGCGCATCATAGAGACCGGCTGGACGGATTTGGTTAATTTTCTTTTGTAGTCCGAATAAGGTCATAAGGGAAAGAAAAAAAATGAAATTCGAAAAAATTAAACTGAGCGTCCTTTTAATATGGGATTTTTGTATGAACTCAGACCCACGATTCAAACGATGGATATGCGTAATTTTTTTTTAGTTTTTCTCCTTTTAACCTTTTTAGGGTTTCGTACCCGAAGGGGGTACCTTTCGGGTACGAAACCCTAAGAAAGGGAAATCTAATCAAAGATCAAAGTCAATTTTTTTTACAAAAGTCAAATCAAAGAAATACAATAGAAATATCTATAATAATAATAGTAAGGTTTTTTATTACTTTTTGGTAATGTTATAACAATATCTATCTGCCACTTTCGGTTCGGACAAGGTTTTTTTACGTATTGTATAATCAACAAATATTAAAAACGATTCATACAGTATTTTATTTAAATACGGGCGATTTTCTGCAATTGCAAAAAAATATTTGGTAATTCACAGTATCATTATGGAATACAAATTTATCTGTGCGATTTATTAATTTGAGATGAAAAATATACTTCGTTTAGTATTTTTATTTAACTGAACTAAAAACAGGCAAAGTGCGATTCGGACAAGTCGAACGAAAACGGTGCCGTACCACCGTATAATAATATTTAACACTACATATTATTAGGCTTCCCAAAATAAAATAAAATTAAAATTAAACGGGGTTCTCATACAAGACACATGTTTTATTTCCGGCGTTTTTTATTATGGTGGTACGGAACCCTTCGTGTGCGAGTCCGACTCGCACTTGGCGGGTTTATTACAACAGGTTTTCACAAAAACACAAAACCAACCAAAAAAAATATATATATTTGGACAGTATATAAACAAATAAGACTGGTAATTTTTAAGGTGATTTTTTACACTGATATGTACAGAACTGCTAGGCATGCTCACCATGGTGGTGAGGCCGGCGGGCGTGGAGCTGGGCGCGCGCGTGCCCACGCCGCCCAGGTGCACGCGCCCGGCCAGCACCAGCTGCTGCCACGCGCGCGTGTCCACGCTGCCCGTCAGGCCCACCTCCTCGTGCCCGTTGGGGTCGATGAACGCGCCTGTCAACTAACATATTAATACCGGCCGAAAACAATTCCAAATGCTAGTCGATTGAGGTCACAAATAGAGGGCTTAAATGAAGGTCGGCTCCATACACACATAGACACACGCCTACGTAGTGGTGTTTAATATAGTTTGAGAGTACAGTGCGTAAGAGTGTGGGTGCGTGCGCCTGCGTGTTGAGACTTAACTATGACGAAAGGAGCGTGTTTCGATAAGGAAGTGTGCGTGGATGTACTGACCGCGCAGCTGGTTGTTGCTGAAGGTGAAGCGCAGCGTGGTCCAGTGCAGGTGCGAGTGCGCGCGCATGCGACGCAGCGCGGGCAGCGCGGGCGCGCCCAGGCGCCACTGCACGGCCACCTGCTCCTTGAACACGCCCACCGTGAACCACGCCGCGGCCCCGCTGTCCTCCAGGCCCGACGCGTGGAACAGCGTGCCGCCGGTCTTGCTCCTGCCAAATTATCAACAAGATACAGTTATGAATAACAGGGTCCACACCGACTGAACCACCTCGCGAGACAATCGCGTGATGTATGTAGATTCGCCACGACGTCGTGCGAAGGGCGTTCTACCGAATAAGCGTTTGCCGGTTCGAGGCAAACGCTCGAATAACGCAATATACCGGAGAGATAGCCAGTGTGTTTGACGTTACTATTTCAACGCATCCTCATTTTGTACTTTATCTGGCAACGTGGTGCACTATTGCCAAACATGTCACACTATGCATTTACCTGTACGTGATGGTGAGCGTCTCGGGCAGCTCCAGGTCGTCGTCGGTGGCGATGCTGACGGTCCCGGGCACGCGCAGCTGGTACGTCAGCGTCGTGTTCACGCCGTCGAACGTTGCGTTCGATACGCACTCGTACCTAACACAATTCAATATTCATCATTTATTACGTGCAAACCATTGAACAAAATATAATATAAAATAGTACAACTGCTCTTAACTTGGAACTTTAGATTTCAACGTATCTTTTTACACGACTCCAACTAGGTAAGTATGAAGACTAGGACTAGAAGTTAGGAGTACTCACCCTGCATCCAGGTTTCGGCAGTGCGAGTTGAGCGGACAGCCCTGTAGCTGACAGAATTCCACTTCAGAACATGTTTTGCCCTTGTAGCCGCGAGGACACTGACATCTGCATATTTAAACATTATAATATTAAAATGTGTAGTAACTTTATTTAAGAATTGCTGTTTTGTGGTGCATGAGCTGATATTGAAAAGGCAGCTGGAACAGACTGGATACGGAGAGCAGAAATCTGGGTGTTGTAGCAAAACTTGAAGAGTATTGTTAGCAATGTTTAGCAATAAGAATGTGCAAAACCTTGCGTCTTCTCGATAGTTAGCTACTTGCTCCATAAGTGAGTGCGAGCGAGAGACTAATAACAAAGATTTATGACCCGACGACTCAGTTTTTGACGCGGCAATTATAGTCATCTCTTGTTGAAGAGCTGATCTCAGCTCAAGTAGCTAATGTTCTTCCTTGCTAGTCAGTTTATTTGAGCTATTTGAGCATGGTTTCTGCTGAAAATAGAAAGAAGTTTGCGGTGCTGACGTGTAATCGTTCCAGGTGTTGGTGCAGGTGGCGTTGTGCAGACAGGGCCGCTCGGCGCACAGGTCGTCCGACACCACGCCGCGCAGCACCGCCGCCGGGTCCAGCCACACCTCGCCGAACGGCGGCGGCAGCTGCAGCCCCGCCACCTGCAGCGGGAAGAACTCCACGATGCTCACGTTCACGCCGTTCGAGATCTGAAGTCAATAGGTATGCTTGTAGACAGTTTAAGGGTAAATTTAGTTCATTGGTATATCGGGTACAGCGTCATTGTTGATGCTGTGCTCGATAAAATAGTGAGCTAACTAGTCTGGCTTGTTTCGGGATCGGGGTGTTGCAGCTGTAGCTTTAGTTGACTATGGCTTTGAGTTTATTTATGTTTAACATGAAAAAGTATATGAAACTGTTACATAACAGGGCTCGCAGGTGATGTGCATACCTGCACGTCCTGTATGACTCCCTTGAAGTACGCGCTATCGTCCGGCTCGGGCGCGGCGGGCGCGGCAGGCGCGGCGGGCGCGGCGGGCGCGGTGGGTGTGACGGGCGCGGCGGGCGGCGCGGGCGGCGCGGGCTCGCTGGCGGGCGCGGGCGGCAGGGCAGCGGGCGCGGGGGAGGAGGGCGGCGCGGGCGCGGCGGAGGGGGAGGGGGGCGGCTCGGTGCTGCTCACCAGCAGCGGCGGCGGCGGCCCGCCCAGGTACAGCACCTACACAGACAATTCACGTTTTGCTTCTTTGTTTCTAAACTCACATGACAACGAGAACATATATGTACCATTGTGACTCAATTTGCAATAGTAGTATCATGTGATTTAAAAAAGTCGGATGTCGTAAACTACCACAGAGTCCCAAAACAGAATCAGGAATCTAATCGTCCTCGCTCTATTGTACAAAATTCAATAGTCGGTTCGAGTTAATATAATATTCTAGCCTTTGTAAAAAACTTATAACAAGGACCACTCTAACGATCAATTCAATAACTAACCTCTTGGGTATCGGCGGTGATAAAAGACCGGTATATGTTACAGAGCGTCTTTCATTGACTTACAAGAAGCTACTTTCTGCAGCGACCGCTGTTGCCAAGGAGAAAAACTACAAGTTCGTCTAGATCCGTGGAGGTCGATTTTTAAATGCGTAAGGACGTTAACTCTAAACCTATTGTTGCAAACAATGACATTTTGAAGTCTTTGTATATTGCACGATTCATAATGCGAAACATTAGAGAGTGAAAATAAACCTAAATCTTAGACAGTAGGTACGTACCTACTGTCTAAGATTTAGGTTTGTTTAAATTGCGAGGTGAGAAATTTTACCCATATTTTTTAAATTATGTTTTTATACTACACAATATTGTTAAAATACCATACCTCCCTACCTATTCTTTTTTTAAATTCAATCTCACTAGCTATTACCAAGATGTACGCGGTCACAGGACCAAAACAGTGGACTTTTTTAAAACAATAGTTTTGAATGAAAAATTCGAAGTAATTGTCGGTGGTGGTGTTTTGGTAGTTCTAAAAACTATGACTGTTTAACGGATGAAGTCTTGAGAATCTGAGATGGAGGAGTTCAGGATCTCCCTCAAAATAAGGCAAAATAAAAATTCCCATAAATATTGAAACATGCTCCATTTTCTATACTTAATATTTGTTTGTAAGTTTGGATGTAGGGAGTAATCTTCGGAGCTACCAGTTGGATTTGAAAAATTATTTTTGCATTGGGTAACTCAATTCTTGAGGAAGGTTGTAGGCGCTTTTGAAGTCGCGGGCAGAAGCTAGTATAGAATATTTTCCAACTACAACGGTGTGAGGCAGCAATTTGATATTTCCTCAGGGACCTTAGTAACAGCCAAAATTAATATGGGCATATTATTTATAATAAATTTTAATTTAACTAGCTCAATCACTGTGCATGCTGTGTTCACTATTTTAGAGCATGCAGTGTTGTGTTTCTTTAAGTTAACCGAGTATACAGGGTCACATTAAGTTACCTAGCGAAACTCCGCAGAATATGGATATCGATATAGAAACAATAAAACAAAAAATGGTGCCGATTCTCTTGTACACCGAACTAAACTAACTAACTAAACACTAAAATTCCTTACTTTTGACTATGAGAATCTTATAGCTATTCTGCAAAATAAATTCTCTAAATTTAAAAATAATTTTGACACATCTAAATCGAATTTGACAATCGCGACTCCACACGTGATACCTAACCACGTGATCTTTTTAGAGCCGGGGGCGCGCAGGGGGGGCAGCCTCGTCGTGTTTTATATGGAATTTTTCACTTTTTGTATGGAAAATAAGAAAAATTATTACCTACATGTAGAGTGTCAGGGGTTTAAGGGTTTTATAAAGGGGGTCGAAATTTTCATTATTTTTGCGATTGGACACACCGTTTTCGAGATATAAGCAAAAGAAAAAAAAAGATTCAGTACATTTGAAGTCGAGGTGTTGGTGTGAATTTATAGTTCATGACAACCAATTTTATTCCACACGTTTTTAGTCGCGATTAAAAATAGTCAGATTTAGTTAGAAAATCTAAATTTTAGGTGAAAAACGTCAAATTCAGAATAGCAAAATTGCTATTTTCACTAAACTAATATCTCGTTGCCATCTTAGTGCTGTCAAACTAAAATATAGTTAAGTTGTGTCACTTTAGTCTATTTCAGAATGGGAAATCGTCGTTTGACAGGAATAAACTAAATTTTGGTGATTTTTAGTTTAGTTTAGAGGCATTTGTGACAAGAGAATCGGCACCATTATATAAATTTGATTAGTTTTTTTTTTTTTTGTGGTTATCAACTGCAGGTAGTGTAGTCACTTGAAATAACAGATTGAAATAAAATGTGTCTTCGATCCCAAATAATATCATCAAATCTTTTTGTTTATAATATACAGGATGGCAGGTGGGACATCCACGCGAAAACTTTTACCATGGATTCAGTACATGATTCTGAATCCCCCCTGCGTTGAAATTTTTAGGCAGATATTATGATGAATATGATTATCTTGCTGTAATATTAATTTAACTGTGATCGCCGAAACATGTATTTTTCTTCCATATTTCTCTATTAATCGTCATCTTAGTAATACCCTCTTTCTAGCGATATCTTTCAGATAGTCCTCCCATCATGGTGTTCCCCTACTCTTATAACCATCCTCGTTCATACTCAAAACATTCCTCATTTTATAAATAATATGTTTGTATAAAAGCTGCTCACCTGAGCGTCGATCGTCTTGGCAGCAGATATAGACTTGCGGAAGTACTCGGTCCCGTTGAGCTTCACCTGCACCAGCGTGGAGTTTCGTACCACCTGCACTCGGAAATGAAACTATTTCAGTATATCCCCCAGTGTATGCAAATAGAATCTAATGTTAACAACATTCACCCCTAGATTCTGAGGGTCAAATCATGACTGATCAAACCAGACTATAATTGTTTTGTATATGTTTCAGGTAGCAAATATAGAAGCGGTCTAGTTGATGGTGAGTAGTCACTGTTATCTATAGGTATCTGCAATACCGATGACATCGCAATGCATTTTCATCTCAAAAACAAATCCAAAATGTCTGACTCCGGTTTACCCTTCCGGAACACAACAATGGTGCTTGGCGGCACAAATATGGTATTACTAACCTGGGCCGCACGAGATTGAGATTTTGCACAAAATGTTACCTACTAAGACCCATAATGATTTGATTTAAACAATAAACGAAATGGATGGTTGAATTATAATGATGATGAAGCAACAAATTGCGATGATCCGACAGCAATCACCCAGAAGCCAGGGGTGAGTGTTCAGTGAGTACAGTACCTCGATAAGGTGCAGGTACCCGTTGTCGAGGCGCGTCCCGCCCACCGTGTAGTTCTCGGGCGTCTGGTTGAAGCGCAGGTGCACTAGCAGCTCGCCACCTTCTAAAGACGCGCCCACTTGCGTCTCGTCCGTTTGACCGAACCTACAAACGTATTCAGTTATTAATAACATCACGCCAGTACAGAGGTGTATTAGTACATTTTCGTTAGGTATGTTTTAAGTCTACTGATAGTGGAGGTTTTGTCGTGTCCATATTAACTATCCCTGAAAACAATAAAAGTTTGTTTTCCTCGTTCGACTCGTTTTATAGTGGTATAGCAAGCGCTACTACTGAGCATGAGGTCCTGTGGCAAAGTGATATTCTAGGTTTTTCTGGAATTTCCCAGCAGTAGCCCTGAGTCTGGATTTGTGTCCGGTTGATGGTAACAGGCTCACTCCTTATTACATGGGACTTAAACATATCTAACAAAATGTCGGTGTATTATAGGTACACCTCTGCCCAACCCTTCGGGAAAACAAGGCGTAATATTATGTTCTGTTTTTTTCAAGTTATAACGTCCAGTTCATATTGTGAGTAAGTGAGTTCTTGTCGATTATTGATATATCACAATCCATCTTATCACGAAACGAGTTCTAATTTTGGTTCAAATTTAAACCTTGCGAGTCAGTTTTTATATTCTGACCACAAACGTTCCTCACCCTCCGGGGAACGCAGGCATAATGTTGTGTCATGTAAAGCTCTTCATACAAAATCGACAATCTGGATCTCGGGTTTAATATGACTTGTATTTAGAACTTTTAAAACATTGCTGATGGCTTTAACCTGGGTGTAAAAATAAACCTTGATTTGTAATAAGGCAGAATATGTGCAAGTTTGTAGTGAATGTTTACCTCGCCAGGGAGCCGAGGTAGAAGATCTGTCCGGTGGGCTTGCGCGTGCGGATGAACATGGAGATGTCGAGTGCGGCGCGCACCTGGCGCCGCGCCGCGTCCGACACCGACACGCGCGCCAGCGAGCGCGTCGGCGCCGCCTCGTGCCCGAACGTGGCCGCCGTGTAGTCTGTGGCCACGGGACACAATACATACACACAATCTTACAGTATATATCACTGGAGAAGCCATAAGCGCAATATTCCGAACAAAAAAGTCTGTCACTTTTGGTGGGGAACGCGATAGCTTCTACGAAAAAAAAACAATAGCCATTGTTTTTTTCGAGCCCGAAAAGAAAAGTCCGTACCATCGATTTTTTTTTTATTCATATCGATAATTTATTTATTTATTTAGTACACACACAGCTAATAAAAACAGACAAAAAAGGAGACCATAGTCACCAGAGAGCCAATTACAAATCCTTACGTAATGATGCCGATTCCCTTGTTCACAAACTAAACTAAAATTACGTTCAGTGCATCTTTTTCTCTCTATTTCATTAAGAAAAGGACAGAAGACAAATTTTAGTTTAGTCCTGTCAAATTAATCAGCGCCTGTCACTACTCCATACAAGTTTAGACGTGATTAAAAACTTGCCTACTAAAATTATGTCAATTTACGTCAAGCGATTAATTTCTAATCATCTTTTTTTTTCTAACTTGAACAGACAGCTGTGCTGCTGTGGAGTTTGTTGCGCCACTTCTTCTTCCCAGCTAATTTTGACCCACTCACTAACACAGGCTAACGTATTTGAGAGGACCAAGTCCAACAGTTTCCCATACGCATTAGCTACCCCATTATACTGTCCAAAGTCCAGCGTACATAACTCTTCCGCGAACAAACATTCATCACTAGTGGCGGGTTTACTGGGACTAACGAATGGTTATTAGATGGAGCCCACGTGATTCCACTCATATTAAAATCACCTAAAACTAAAACACATCCGGAGTTTTATTCAGAGCTGTATGGTTTTTGGACAGGAAGTTATAGTTGTTACGAAAACCCTTTGTTTTGTTTACACAAGTAAACAGTGCAAATATATAGGTTCACGTATTCTACTGACTTGCCAGGTACATACTGGTGACACGTAACATGAAATGTAACACTAATAAGTCATCCTAATTTATGCAAAGTAACTTAACAGCGAGGGGGATTGGAAATCAACATGTATTACGTTTCACAAATTCGTACCCGACATAACGCGGCTCATTTACAATATCGGTAATTGTAAGAGTACAAGCACTGGGCACACCGCCGAGTCTTTACGTGATCACAGATTTTAGTAATCAGATTGAAATATGCGAGATGTCTATTCCTTCTAACCAATATATCTTAAGGGCGGAAAATCTTTCTCCGTATTACTAAAATGTCCGGTAAAAAAAACTTGCACCTTAAAATTTTGGTACACAAAAAAGCGAGACTTCAGTAAAGAAAACGTAACTAAATTCAGAGAATCCCTAATGAGCCTAAGTTTTCAAGATATATACTCGACTGATGATCCAGAACTAGCTTATAATTCATTTTTGGAATATTATAAACTTTTTTATGACCTTTGCTTTCCACTTATAAGAATTAAAAACACTATTGCTAAAAAACCTAAATGGCTATCTAAGGGAATTAGTCTATGTTGTCGAAACAAAAGAAATCTACTATGGAAATATAGAATCAATCCTAGTGAAGATAAAAAAAATACTCTTAAGCAGTATAGCACTCGGCTAAAAAAGATAGTTAAACTTACGCAAAAGTCTCAAAATAATTATTTCATATCTAATGCAGAAAACAAATCAAAAGCCACATGGAAAATAATCAAATCAAATAAAAGTCAACTACCAAAAGAAAATATTAAACAAATAATAGTAAACAATCAAACTATATGTAACCCTCAAATGATTGCTGAAGAATTTAATAAATATTTTGTTAATATAATCAACCCAATAAATGTATCTAAGCAATCCAATATCAATTTATCATGTGACAATAATCGAACAAATGATTCTGTAATAAACTTGACATCGTACAATAATTGTAATAATAATTCAAATAATAACAGTAATTTGACATTGACATCTCACAATAATACCAATAATAATTTAAATAATAACAATGATTTGACACTGACATCACACAATAATAATAATAATAACCCCACCGCCGTATCTCTACGTTGACGTCGTGGTGGGGCTTGCGCGCTCCGAACTCTAGGTCTGTGCCGGTACAGTTTACTTTGCCGGAACAGGTCTGGGATGAGAAGCCAGACTAAGAGAGATACAAAATCCCGCAGGGCAGCATGTGGCGAGCTGTTGGGCAGTAGCGACCCCACGGACCCTATCTCCCGGGAGAAGTCTTGTTCCTCACCTCTGGCTTGCCTTTATTGGCCGGCTGGAGTGAACACTGACGAGGAACGGCGCTCCCGCCTCATTCTTGCCTTAATTGGCCGGCTTGAGTGGAGATTCGCAAGAGCAAACGTGCTCGGAAGAAGGAAGTATTCCAGTAAGATGCTGGTAGGGATCTTGACCGTACTTCCGGGATTGTCCTGATAGCCGTGGAATACCTCTCCACTCCTCATAAGCACCTCAGGACGTGTTGCCCCCTTGTCGCTACGACACTATGTGCTAGCGACCGTTTTCGGGGGCCCATTATTGAGTGTGCAAGTCACCCCCTGCCATTTTATCCGTGTGCATATAAAACATAGATCAGGCAGGGGCCATAGTCCTTCCATAGTTCCAGGTGACCAATCCACTTTAGCAACCCAAACCCATAGTCCGATATCTTTGTTTCCATATCTTACAATAGTCCTATACCAACCGGGGGTTGTTCTTGGCTGCATTTGCATAGTGCGAACAGGGATAATCGTCGGTTGGTACCTCATTTCATCAAAAACGTCTAAGGGGCCTCTGCGAGTTGGCTTCGGCCCCTCGTACGCCTTCCAAAGGTCCGGGACCCCTGGGTCCCGAGAAATGTCAAAGACGTAAAAATAATAATAATTTAAATAATATTAATAATTTGACATTACACAATAACTCCTATAAATCTTTATTCTTAAACCCTGTAATTCCATATGACATTTACAAAATAATTAAATCCCTAAAAAACACTAAAAGTACTGGATACGATGACATTACAACCTCTTCAATCAAAGAGGTAGCGCATGTTATCAGCCCAATTCTCAGTCATATCATCAATTTGTGCATTGAGCACGGTGTTTTTCCAAGCAAACTGAAAATGTCTGTAGTAAAGCCGCTCTATTCAAGAAAAATAACAAGGAGGACATGGCATCCTATAGGCCTATAGCACTGATTCCTATTTTTTCTAAGATACTAGAAAAAGTTATATATCATGCAGTCAGTACTCATTTTGAAAAACAAAATTTATTTGCAAAGGAACAAAAAGGCTTTAGAAAAAATAAATCAATCGACTTAGCAATTTATGATCTTTTAAAACCAATTTATACAAATATTGACAAACGTGTTCCCGTGACTGCAATGTTTATGGACATGACCAAAGCATTTGACTACATACACCATGAAACACTTTTGAATAAACTGTGCAACTATGGAATAAGGGGCAATGTCTATAGTTTATTAGAATCTTATTTAAGTGATAGATATCAGGTTGTAGAAATAAATGACATCAGCTCTTCAAATGCCACAGAACAAAAACATCGATCTAAACTTAAAAAAGTACTATACGGTGTACCACAAGGTAGCGTGCTAGGGCCACCCTTATTCTTAATTTACATTAACGATCTGCCAAACGTCACACAACACCCTATGATTCTTTTTGCTGACGACAGCACAGCTATTTTTACTGGTGAAAATATGGATACTTTTGAAGCAGACGTAAATAATACCCTTAATGTAATAATTAACTGGCTCACAAATAATAACCTAGTCATCAATTTAGAAAAAACTAAATTAGTCACATTCCCGCGAAAGAATAAAAACTACTTCAACGTTCAACATGATGGTACAGTAATTGAACAAGTCAGCTGCGTAAAATTTTTAGGACTTTGGATAGATAATGATATGACATGGCAAACACACATTGACACAGTATGCAGTAAACTGAACCAGTACTCATATGCTCTATATAAATTATCCAAAATTGTCGATCTATCAGCTCTATTAACTGCCTATCATGCCTACGTATCATCAACCTTAAAATACGCCATTATATTCTGGGGCAACGCCACAAACAAAGAATTAGTGTTTAAAGCGCAAAAAAGATGCGTTCGCGCAATGGCTGGTATCTTTGTTCCAGAACCATGCGAACCATATTTAAAAAAATTTAACATTTTAACCTTTCCATCAGCTTATATCTATGAAGTTGCACTATTTGTTAAAATAAATAAAAATCTATTCGGTGAACTGAAATCAAAAAGGTATATACTGAAAATATCTAGTATACCACAAAGAACTGCTCTTATGGGCAAAAGTTTTTTTGGAATGGCATCAAAAATTTACAATAAGATACCAGTGGACATTTTAAGCACCAAGGAACTGCCACTATTTAAACATAAATTGCGTAATTTTTTAATTGACAAAGCTTACTACACGATCCAAGATTTTCTAAATAATTAGTGCCTACTACAATCTGTCACCATAATTGTTATTTTCTAAGATTTACTTTTTATGTGATGCCTAAGATTTTATTTTTTATTTTTAACTGCATGTTGATTAATTATTGTATGCCTATTAGGCAGGACATAATGGAACTGTAATTTACCTAACATCTGTATGTATAACCTATGCCCACAATAAAAAGATTTGATTTGATTTGATTTGATTTGATTTGATTTGTGTTCGAAAGGTCGATAGGAAGCCACGACTCACTGTACTGGCAGGTGTCCCCGAGGTGCGGGCGCGGACAGGTGCACACGAAGCTGGTCCAGGCGTCGTCGCAGACGCCGTCGGCGTGGCACGGGTTGGGCTCGCACTGCGGCGTGCGCGCGCACTGCGCCAACACTCCGTGTAACTCGGCGCGCGCCAGCGGACTGTCGTCGTCGGCTATTTCGACAGATGTTTCCTCGCCCGATGCACCTGATGTCAACTCTGTTGTTGTCTCCGTGACTGTCGCGTTTGAGTCTTCTGGTAACACCTGGAACATAATAAGAAATTCAATAATTCCTTCATGACTTCCGTAAAACACAGCAGATAATAAACAGAGAACACACAACCAAGCACGGCAATATTATATATAATATAATACAATTCGGTATGTAAAGATTTTGTCAGTTTTTTTTTTGCTTAATTTATAAGTTTTGTTATTTTAAGCAACTAATTTCAATATTTTGTTTTTTTCAAGCCATAGTTCTGTTTGCCCTGACGTCATAACGTAGCCTGAATAGTTTAGGATCTTTGCCGCGTATAACACGCGGAAAGCGATAAGGCCGCCCATTGTATATTTTGTAGTGTTTGATTTATTTTTGTTATGTATTTTTGTGGTGTACAATAAAGTACATAGTATAAATAAATAAACACAATAATAAAAATCTAAATTTTACGTTTTCTTGTTGACATCAGAAACTTCAAGCATGACTAGTGTCATGAGGCGTATTTATAGTAACAGATAGAAATAACAGTTATTTAAAAATAACAAATAACTTAAAATAACAGACCCTCAAAAACTATTACCGCGGCTGTTACTAACATACACACTCACACAAAGGAAGGAATATAGCAAGGTTATCAATTTCTCTCTCTTCCTCATTAAAGAATGACCCTTGCTAAAAAGAGAAACACCTATAATTTACTTCGAAATATGTTTACTTCCCACTCTTACTAAAGCGGTGAAGCGCTAAAAAGAGGAGCACTTAGTATTTATTATCCCTAAAAATACAGTTAGTGGTCTTACCAGAACAAAGATTTACGAAAAGGTGACTCCTTATTCTTCAATTAGGTTGTGTTACTCAATTGTGTAGTGGCTCGCTACGTCACAACTCAATATAAAATCTAGCAAGGCGTGACGTCATGCCCCATTTTAACTCCATGTATCGCCGTAATCTTTTGATTACGTCAAAAAAGAAAAAATACGTGTTCAATATTTTTTTATAAAACTATCAGCCGGACAAAAAAATTTTTGGATGCGGGCCTAGTATGGTCCCTAAAATTGACATTATATACATTACATAAATTCGAATTAAAACATATAATAAACACTTCAATTCAAACTGAATGGCGGCTCGGAAGTGCGCTACTCGCTGCGCAGTACCTCCCCCCTCCCCCCTCCCCCCCGCTGACCCGTGAGTTCGTTACTGCGCAGCGACTCGCCTCATGTTCCGAGCCGCCATTAAGTTTGAATCAGGGTGTACCCACGCGTAAATTAAATCCGTAATCAGACCCATTGAGATTTAGAGAGAGATTGTTAGGACACTCTAAAAAACAGAACGTTATCTAAAACTCTATAATTATTATACCTACCCTATATAACCTTTTTTCGATGTTTTGTTTTTAACGCTAATCGATGCGAAATAGCATTTTACGTCTATTGGCTCTTCTATTAAAAACTAAAAATCGAAAAAAGGTAGTTTGGAGGTATTGGTAGTTCATCGTCGATTTGCTTATCAAAAATGTGAATCTGAAAGAAAGAATAAGTCAGTATAGTATTGAACTGACCCACTGTCCGTTGACGACGACGTCCTGGAAGCAGCCGACGAAGAAGTTGGGGCCGTGCGTGAGCGTGGCGTAAGACGAGCCGTAGGTGCCGAGGCGCGTGGACGGGAACGACGTCACGGACGAGTTGTACGCCTCGTTCTGGCTGATGGGGTAGATGGTCTGCTCCTCGTTGGCCGCCAGCACCAGGTGCGACGAGTTTATTGTCACGAACACCTGCCGCCGACAGGGATGTACTCGTAACATACATCGATGGACAAATATTATGTCAACATTATAAGACACTTTTCACACAACGGAATCCTTTAACATTTTAATAAAAATATTTAACTGTTACTATGAATAACTTAATCGATTTGTAGTCTATTCCGAAATAAGTAAAATATAACAGGGCAGTTACCCAGTTCCAGAGATTACCTTTTACAAACATATAAACAAACAATTTTACCTCTTTATAATATTTACATGTATATCAAACTACAATCAAATATTACCTTCTGCCACTTGCTATCATTCAAATTTGATCCAATGAACACGCCCTCCCACTTGTTGAGCAGACTGGAGTGCAGGTTGAGCCGTCCGTTCGACAGCTCCAGGAAGAAGTAGGTCAGTCCGCGCCCCATGGCCAGCAGGCCGTTGCGGAGGGTCGTCTTGAAGCGGAAGGAGATGTCGTAGCCCTCCTCGCGCGTCGTGTTGACTTCCGCGTAGCTGCTCTTTTCAAGAGACATTGTGGTTATCTGCAAGAGGAATATTGGACTTACAATAATGGCTACTTACAAAGTCACAAACTACAAAAAAAAAGTCTTCTTGTATTTTCTGAGAACAATTTTGATTCTTCAAAAATTTCGATTAAAAAGGAGCATCCATCGTTTTTCGAAGTTATACGTTATTTATCCCTTATGATTTGGTTTCCTAAGAAAGCGGTGAACAATAAAATAGTAGTATAGCTATAGTGTGTGTAGTAGTGTATACTAGTTGTTTTTTTTTTTGTAATATTGTTGTAAGTGTTATTAATCACTTGTGAGTCATACGATACTTGAATAAAGATAATTCTATTCTATTCTAATAACGGCTGTCCAAATAGAGATTGTTTTATAACACCTTAATAATGTCAATACTCGTGAAAATGACAGATGTTCATGACGGCCGTTATGATATGAAGGAAACGCTCGTCTAGGAAACCGTACTTTTAGCGAGAATGCTAATGACCGTGTTTTCTCTTCGACCAATTCTTACCGAAATTATTTGTGGAACGTCCTCGTTAGCATGTCGAATGGTTTCGGTTGTTAGCGACCGCCCCCACAGTTTCTATTAATCATATTTATTTTACTAAGTACCTGGTACTTGTTGTTAGACCCACACTGTCCTCCCATACCTATTAACATTGTAATTTGAAAACATTGTAGAAACAATTTATTTTGAAAAGAGTAACCGTGGAGTTTCTTGCCGGCTCTTCTCCATAGGAAGCGACCAATTGGAACCGTGCACCTAGCTTCTAACGTTTCATAAGTGCCCTTGTAGGTTTATGTGAAATAAAATATTTTGATTTGATTTTGATTTTTGATATCGATTCGTTTCATTTTAATTTAGATACTTAAAAAACCTCGAAGCAAATGTACCTTTTCACAAGTAGTGCCGTAGTGTCCCGGCGTGCAGGAGCAGTTGAACCGGTGCTCGGTCTCGTCGCGCAGCCAGGGGTGGCACGAGCCGTTGTTGCGGCACGGCGCGTCGCGACAGCCCTCCAGCACCACGGAGCAGTTCTGTCCGCCCCAGCCCTTCGCGCACAGGCAGAAGTACGTCGCGCGCCCGTCCAGGCACTTGCCGTGCGCGCATGGGCTGTATCTGAGGGGAGATGAATACGTGACAATTTCTCTTCAAACACTGTCATACTCGTACTTTTCACCATACTTCAATATGAAAATGTGGAAAACCATTTTGATCCTTTAATGACGCCAGCGGTGATGGAGAACACTGACTGGCTATGACTATATGGGGGTCGATTGTATAAGCGTTAAATGGCATGGTTTTGAAACGGAATAAAGAGCAAAACAATGTTCAGTTAGGTGGTGAGGGCGCGATAACATCGTATATGACCTCTGACACTCGTCGATCTCGGTCTCGCAGTGCTCGCCCTCGTAGCCGGCGAAGCAGTCGCACGTGTAGCCGCCGATGCCGTCGATGCACTTGCCGCTCTCGCACGGAGACGACGCGCACTCGTCGATGTTCACCTCGCAGCGCGACCCCGTCGTGCCCAGCACGCACACGCACTCGAAACTGGAATATGGAAAGAGGATTTTATTAAAGGTGACTATTTTACAATCTAACTGGGACTGTATAGGAAAACATTACATTGTAACAACTCACCTGTATGTATACCTAAATTCTATGCAATTTTTTTTTTTTTTTTCTATCAGAATCCATAGGAGATACGGGGAACTGACTTTTTATGAAAACAATATACTTATTTTTTTGATTAAGTGTGAGTTGACCAAAAAAATTTAAAAAAAAACCTTCTTACCAATTTTTTTTTAATGCGTTTCGCCTGTTTTACGTAATACCAGTTGCACGCGTAGTATGACCACCATAGAAACAGGTTTTTGCAACGAAAGAATAGACAAAATGACAAAACCACAATCTGTAATTTTGTCTATTCTTCGGTCGTCATGCTACGCGTGCTTGTTATCAGGATTTTTACGTCTTATCGATTTTTCTAATTATCCTGCAATATGCGACATATACATAAGTGACTGGTGTGTTACGTGGTAAGATAAGGGCTCTTTTGATGGTCTTTATATTCCGTTGATTTGTGATGAAATGCTCACCCGCTTGCAGTTTCCAGCGAGAAGGGCTGGTAGAAGGCCTGCGGCAGCAACATCTGCGGCTGCGGGCCCACCTGCAGGCGCGGCGCGCCGGGCGACACGTACAGGCTCGCGTTGGAGCGCTCCAGGCACACGCCGCCGAACTTGCACGGCTCGCTCTCGCACTCGTTTATGTCCAGCTCGCAGTTCTTACCTGAACATATTACAACATAAGTATTGACCTAATACTACTTAGTAAAAACTATTTCCCGTAAAGGTGTAACCCACACAGAGTCGATATACGTCGATCGTCGTGGCGTCCAAATACGTCACCTCATAATACGAATATCGTCGATCGATTGCAGTCTGGTTGCAGGTACATCGTCTTCAAATATAATTTTAAAATGACTGTATAGAAGATATTTATATTGAGATTGTGAAAGAGTAACTACGGAGTTTCTTGCTCATTATTCTCAATACATTCTATATTATTGTAAATTGTGACCTTTTCATGTCCTACTTGAAATAAATGCCTACGAGTTTGCACGCTAGCGTTCAGTACTGACCGGCGTAGGCCGCGTGGCAGTTGCAGCGGTAGTCGTTGACTTCGTCGACGCAGGTGCCGCCGTGGCGGCAGGGCTGCGGCGCGCACTCGTCGATGTTGACGCCGCAGTCGTCGCCGGCGTAGCCCGTGCCGCCGCACTCGCAGCTGTAGCTGTTCAGCCCGTCCACGCAGCGCCCGCCGTGCTGGCAGGGCGCCGACTGCCGACCCACGAACGAGTGGAATAAGAATCTGACACGCGCAATTGATAATAATTGTGTCATGGTGAAAAAATAGCATGAAATGTAAATAAATGATAACCAGACGTCTCGTTATAACAATATGAATAATCAACAGAAATATTGCATAACAAATAGTAAAGATCTCGCCAGCTAACAATACCGTCGCGACCGTGACCAATCGATTACCTCGCAGTCGTCGATGTCTATCTCGCAGTTGGGCCCGGTGAGCCCGTCCTGGCACACGCACGAGTAACTCGCGATGCCGTCCACGCACGTCGAGCCCGCCGCGCACGGGTTCGCCTCGCACTCGTTTATATTTATCGAGCAATCCTTGCCTGTAAACACAACATTTACCATGGCACAAGGGATAAATGAACAAATGAATTAATAAAATTATCAGTTATCTGGCGACCTTCGAAGCCCTCCATGCAGGTGCACTCGTAATTGTTCTCTAGGTTCTGGCAGGTGCCGCCGTTCTTGCACGGCGACGACAGGCACTCGTCGATGTCTTGCTCGCAGCTGTCGCCCGTATAGCCTACACATAACAAAGCGAATTATTTACATAATAGTTGATAACTAATGAGGGCAACTACACATATCTGTGACTTTCATTCACACGTACCGGGCCTGCAATAACATTCGTACGATCCGGGAACGTTGACGCATACTCCGTGATTACATATTTTCGGCATTATTGAACATTCGTCTATGTCCGTTTCGCAAAATCGCCCTGAAAATAAAAATATAATTTGATTAATGTTATCATTACAATATAAATATAGGCTTATTTCTTGCTAATCATACCTTTAATAATTGAGAACAAAAATAACAGTTGAATTAACATAATCAAAAGTAAAAACTAACAAAGAGTAAAAATGTAAAACACTTGGAATAAATACTCATTAAATCTCAGAAATTAAATTAGTCACATAATACATATTTCACAGTGAGTTTATGCAGGTGTTTAGACCAACACCGACAATGAAACTGGAAAATGAACACTATAAAAATAGAAAAGACTTATAAGGCGGTTATACGGCGTCATTTAGTAAAAGAAAAACGTTATAATTGTTTCTGAATTACTCATGTTTTTATATAAATGTAAATTGTATTCCAAGTTTGATTAATAATAATTTCAGAAACCGGTAACGAACGGTAACGGTACTTTTCGGTTTTAGCCGATTTCATAAAAGTGCAACACTGACGCATGACATTGACAACTGACAGTGACAGCCGAGATCTGCTGTCTGTCAAACAGGCGAGCTATTGTTATTGTGACCTATTTCGTGTTTATAATGAAAAGCTGTAAATTTGTAGTAAAGAGACGGCAATTGTTTAAAAGACATATTTAAATGAGTTCTAATACAAGTGTAAAGTGTATGAATCATCGCCATGCTTTATTCAATGCGTAATGTTTTGAGGTTATGTCGGAGACAAAAGTTTTTACAGAACAAACATTTTACCCAAGTGCGGGCGATAAATGGCATTGAAACTGAACCAAATGTTAAGAAAAATGACAACTGTAAAGATTTTCCACAGTTACTGCAGAAATATAAGGATAAAATCACATTCAACTCTTACTTGGAAAACGACAAGTTGAAATTAGGTTATTACAAGTATCACAAGAAAACTGTGAAAGAAGCGAAGGCGACCCTAAGCAAAGAGTTGAAGGAGAAGAGTTTGCCGCCCCTCCCAATATCCTTACAGTATTACGTCGACAAAGATCGGTTGCTTCAAGATGAAGAAGTGGCTTCTACTACAGAACCTGACAAGGAGTTCCAATTGCCTTTTGGTTCCTCTTCGATAATCGACTATGACGATAGTAAAGTGGTTCCATCTAATCATACTACCAATACCAACGTAAGCACAGAGCAGGAATTTGATCGCTCAAACATTAACCAATGGATGACCAATTATGAGTACTTTGATGACACTAAAATTGCTTCTGAGGAGTTGGAAGATAGACCAGAAACTGAAAACGAATGGTTAAACCAGTATGGTACTCCTGACCCTACAGTAGGTGTAAGTAGAGTGCCATGTGGAGGCTGTGGTGCTCTCCTCCACTGCAGCGACCCTGCCATCCCGGGGTACCTGCCCAGCGAGATCTTCAAGCACAGAGAGGTGGAGGAACTGAAGACTATGGAGTGCCAAAGATGTCACTTCCTCAAGGAGTACAACATTGCCCTGGATGTGAGTGTCCAGCCAGAAGAGTATGAGAAACTTCTCCAGTCCATTAGGTAACCAAACTGACAAGAATTTGTGTATACAGTTGTAATTATAAGCTAGTTTACTTTGAAAACAATGCGAGATCAGACTGACATGACATTGACAAAATATATTTTTTATTTTTTTTATCTTATTTTTGTGTATTTTATTAATTCATCATGGCAACCTGGGCAATCATATGAAAAGTTGTATTTGTTTGTACTTCTAAAGCCATTTATAGAAAAAAGATTTGTGAGTTAAACAAAGATTTTTGTATGGCTTTCTCAAACTTTTATTTTAATTCTTTCCAGAAATGTAAAGTCCTTGGTCCTACTGATGGTGGATTTGTTGGACTTCCCATGCTCCATATGGCCTGGTATTGTGGACATCATAGGCAAAGACAGACCCATCATAGTTGTTGGAAATAAGGTATGACAAGCTTTATTTTTGGATTTCTTAACAATATTCAATATTTTGTTATTTATTATCAGTGGTTACTGGCACAACTTTCATGATATTTTGTAAATGTCTTTTCATGTCGCATCTGCACAATATCTAATTTAGAAATGTTTTTTTCAGGTAGATCTATTACCTGGCGATAGTTATGGATATTTGAAACGCATAAAGAAATCCTTAGTGACAGAAATCAAGAAGTCGCAACTAGGTGAAGCCAACATCAAGCACATTGCTCTGATATCTGCTAAAACAGGCTATGGAGTGGAAGACCTGATCTCCGCCATGTTCAAGCTGTGGCTGTACAAGGGCGACGTGTTCCTCGTCGGCTGCACCAACGTCGGCAAGAGCTCCTTGTTCAATGCTCTCCTACAGTCGGACTACTGCAAAGTACACGCAGTTGACATCATAAAACGCGCTACAGTCAGCCGGTGGCCCGGGACGACGCTCAACCTCCTCAAATTCCCCATAAACAGACCTTCGGGGTGGAAAATATTTCAACGAACACGAAGATTACAATCAGAAGCCAAACTCTACAGGGTTGAGAAGCAAATTAGAAACGCACAGTTGCATGGCAAGACGCCGAGCGAAGCGCCCGCTTTGATCGGACATATTGGACGCTCGTTCTCTGAGCATTACGACGTCGACAACCGCGACCCCAACAAACAGAAGATGATGGTTTTGAACGAAAAACACAAAGTATTTGCCAACAGTAAATGGTTGTACGACACTCCCGGTGTCATCCACCCTGATCAAGTGTTATCCCTCCTAAGCACTGAAGAACTACTTGTGACCATTCCAAAACAGCTGATTAGACCACAGACATACTTCATGTACGAGGGATCAACAATATTCATCGGCGGTTTGGCTCGCATCGACCTCGTGGATTCTGAGGAACCTTGTCGCTTTACGATATTTTGTTCGGAGAGTTTGCCGATCACTGTCGCGAAGACTGAGGACGCTGATGAGCTTTATGAGAAGTTTATGGGCACGGAGTTGTTCGCTGCGCCAAGCGGAGGAGCAGAGAGACTGAAGAACTGGCCAGGGTTGCAGCAAGGGGCTGAGTTACTAGAGTACCCTGGGGAGGGGCCCAAGACGGTCTGTGGGGATATTGTGCTGTCCTCAGTGGCCTGGGTTGGAGTGACAGGTAAAGAAGGCACAGTTTGCAAGGTGCGCGCGTGGACGCCTGAAGGCAGGGGTATCTACAGACGGCACCCCTCAGTTCTGCCATACTCTATCAACTTGAAGGGCAAAAGGCTGCGGGATTCGCCGGCGTATTTAGTAGGAAATGTTTTCTCTGACGAGCAATAGATCTAACTATGTATTAAACTAAGAAAAAGACTTATATTATTAGTAGTAAATAATAAGATTCACGAAAATATGTTTTTGATTTGTATATCATCCTGAAGTAAGGTCCTTTTTACTCGACTGCGCGAAGAAGAAGGAAGAAGGAAGAAGGGTAATGTGTTTTTTTTTGTGTGACAGCAAATGTAAAACCACAGAGCATTATTGGCCAATCAAAGTCAAAGTCAAATCATTTATTTCAAATAGGCCCATGGCACTTTTGAACGTCAAAATTTACAAAATATTAAAATTGATTCTAGTCGCCCCTTCCAAAAGGTAGTTTTCGTATGGAGAAGAATGGGCAAGAAACTCCACCGTTACTCTTTTAAAATGTTTTACAAATGTTTGTATATGCACGTACATTAGTTAAATAATATTACCTATATGTGAAGACGATGCACCTAGAATAAAATTACTATACCACAATAGGTAAAAAGAATTAAAAATGAAGCAACGACAGATAATTTAATATGTGATAGATACTCGTACATGCTTACATATTTACAAACATTGTAAAAATAGACAATTTTCCTAAAATTTTGTAATTAATAAGTCAGTGTGCGAGAAAGTAATCACAGAATGTAAAATCAATGTCATAAAACACAAAATAATCAATTTTACAATTAAATTAGCAACCAGTTTGATTTTGTCTTGATTCTAAATTGTCCTATGGAGCAGGACCAGCATGTTTCCAAGCACTCTTATCTTGGATATAATCCTCTAATTTGTAATATGCTTGTTTACAAAGTGTACTTTTGATATGAGTTTTAAATTTTCTTTCATTTCATTGCAATATGTCACAAGGTATTTTGTTGTAACATTTAACAAAGTACCCCATAAAAGATGTATGTACTTTAGATAATCTGAAAAATGGTTGATCTAGTTTATCTTTATTTCTAGTATTAAAATTATGTCTATCACTTATTTTATTAAAGAGATGAGGATTTTTCCTTACATACATAATATTTTCATAAATGAATTGGCAAGGTACCGTACTACCGTCATAATATTAATCCTTTTAAAAAGTTCCCTGAGAGATTCGCGGCGACGTAGATTATAAATGGCTCTAACAGCTCTCTTTTGTAAAATAAAGATGGATTCAATGTCAGCAGCCCGACCCCACAGTAAAATGCCATACGACATAATGCTGTGGAAGTAGCTAAAATATACCAAACGCGCGGTTTCCACATCTGTTGACTGTCTTATCTTTCTAACAGCATAAGCGGCCGAGCTTAACCGCCCCGCAAGAGATGTTATATGAGGTCCCCATTGTAATTTCTCGTCTAGCGTGATTCATAGGAAAACTGTTTGATTAATAAATTCCAGTTTTTCTCCATTCAATATGATGTCACATTCGCTACTTTTAACATTAGGTAATTTAAATCTAATGCATTTGGTTTTTTTTTTATTAAGAACCAGATTATTTACCGTAAACCAATCTTGGACTTGCAGAATAGAGCTATTCACGTCGTCAAGATTTTGTGACCGTCGGTTTATTTTAAAGATTAATGATGTGTCATCTGCAAATAACACCATCTTCGTTTGATTTTGAAGTAATTGGGGTAAATCATTAATGTAAACTAAAAAGAGGAATGGACCCAATATCGAACCTTGAGGAACGCCCATTGTCATTTCAGACCCTAATGAGTTTTAGCCGTTTACCTGAACTTTAACATTTCTATCTTTCAGGTATGATCTAAGTAAATCAAGAGCTGTATTCCTAATTCCATAGTGCTCTAGTTTCAGCAGAAGTGTCTCATGGTCTACACAATCGAACGCCTTCGAGAGGTCCCGAAAGTTTCCAATGGCATCTTGTGCTTCTTCCCAGGCATCATACGTTTTTATGTTCATTAAGGTAAAGGCTCTTTCAAACAGGCGCGACACAAATGCACCGCTCGTCGCGCGACGAGCGGTGCCCTACTTCGGTAGCCGGAAATCGGCTCGCGATTCCCGACGCCCAGGGCGTCTCCTCCTACGGCGGTTAGGGGCGTGAGGACGCAAATTTTGCCTCTCCCTCACGCGTTCCGCCTCCTCCTTCGCGAGCATTACTGCTTCGCAGAAGGAGGTGACGGCCTCCCATTTCCTCTCGCTCTGTACCATGGCCCGAATCAGGGCTGGACGCGAGAAATCACCGTCGCCGATCGCCTCCACGAGGACACGGCGATGCTCCGCTCAAGCCGGGCAGACCTCTACCGTATGCTCCACCGTGTCCTCTGGACGTATAGATATACTGGAAATAGAGTAGGCATGCACTGACCGTTGAAGCCATTCTGGCACCTGCAGCGGAACAGGCCGTTGTCGAGCGCGAGGCACGTGCCATTGTGCTGGCACGGTGACGAGGCGCAGGCCGAGCCCGCGGCGGCCGGGGCGCAGCGCCAGGCCGGCGCCGCTTCCACGCACTCGTGACCGGGCGCGCAGGGCGCGGCGCGGCAGTCGGCCGGCAGCTCGCAGGCGGCGCCGGCCCAGCCCGCGCGGCAGTCGGCCGGCAGCTCGCAGGCGGCGCCGGCCCAGCCCGCGCGGCAGGCGCAGACGCCGTCGCGGCAGGCGCCGCCGTTGGCGCAGCCGCGCGCCGCGCAGCCCTCCGCCGCGCCCGCGCCCGCCACGTCGCAGCGCGGCCCCGACCAGCCCGCCTCACACTCGCAGCGGAAGCCTGTCGCCTGGGCGCACCGACGGTGGGTCAATACTACATCACTTACTCACCGGATAAAATTGTGCTCAAAACGGTGATGTTATTTAGCTTCATTATGTGTTAAATTCAAATAAACCGTGAACCGACAGCTTACGTATACTTTACGTGTTCCCAATGTGAATGATTGAAATTTGATAAGTATTTATCAAGCTATCACTATCATAAACGAAAATACCAACAAGAACCCTAATTGAGGTGGTCCTTGGTTCTTATTAAATATATACGAGGGTGAATCAAAAAATTCTTGGAATCAATATAACGAAATGCAAAGATTTAAACAAAAATATTTTATTTTTCTACATAATCTCCCTCCAATGCAATGCATTTAGAATAACGCGTTTCTAACTTTCTTATTCCTTGTGAAAAAAAATGTTTTTCTTGACTCTCGAAAAACTCCTCTACGGCAGCCATAACCGCGTCATTATCGTGAAATTTTGTTCCACGAATTTCCTCTTTTAATTTTGGGAATAAGTGAAAATCACTTGGGGCTAAGTCCGGAGAATATGGTGGGTTGTCAAGGAGATTGAAGCCAGCACGGCGGATTGCGTTGAGCGCAACTTCCGATCGATGAGCAGGAGCGTTATCATGAAGAAACAACACGCCCAACGACAGTTTTCCACGACGTTTTTCTTTAATCGCTTCACGCACTTTCGGGATTAAATTTGCATAATAGGGTCCAGTAATCGTCTGGCCTTTTGGCATGTAATCAATAAAAAGGATTCCTTCACTATCCCAAAACACAGAGGCCATAACTTTGCCAGCGGTAGGAGCAACTCGAAATTTCTTAATGGATGGAGAGGATGGTCGTTTCCAAGACATGCTTTGTCTCTTAGTTTCAGGATCGAAATGGTGGACCCACGTTTCATCCACGGTGACAAGGCGATGGCAAAAATTATCCGAATCACGCTGGAACATTTCGAGATTACGCTTAGAAATTTCTAAACGTCGCTTTTTGTTTTCGTCGGTTAACATTCGTGGCACCCATCTTGCCGACACTTTTTTGAACCCCAGTGAATCAATTAAAATGGATTGAACGCTACCAAATGATATCTTTAGGATCTCAGCTATATGTTTTATAGTTATTCTTCTGTCTTCCAAAACCAGATTTCTCAACCTTTTTGACATTTTCTTCCGTAACGGAGGTTGAAGGCCGCCCAGAACGCGGGTCATCTTTACAGCTTGATCTACCTCTTTTAAAGTCAGCCACCCAGTACGCAACCGTAGAATAGGGTACAGCATCATCCCCAAATGTCTGCTGAATGTCCGAAAAAATTTCCTTCGTAGAATTTTTTTTCAAACTGAGATTTATAACCATAATTATGGGTTTTTGCGCAACTCGTTGCACACAACAATTTGTTACGTACGAACGAACTGAGAAAAACGAGTGACAGTTTGCATAAATGTTGTGTGATTGCCACTCTTTAATTTGAATATCGAACTTCTCCCAAAAAGGTTTTATATATAATTATGCACTTCTAAGAACTTTTTGATTGACCCTCGTATATTATATAATAATATGTATATTTTACTAGATTCGAGTACTGTTTAAATATTACGTTCATGTGATTAGCATGTGTAACCTGTAAATGAAATCTAGCTTAGCCTAGTTACTCAAAAAACGAATGAAAATAACAAACAAGCATGCAACAAGAAGCCCACATCGCGCCGGACGGTGTGTGTATACTCACGAGGTCCTGGCAGCTCTTGGCGTGCAGGCACGGCCCGCTGGCGCAGCGCTCGGCCGCCTTCAGGTCGGACAGCGCCTTGCCGGCCGCCTGCTCGCAGTACGCGCCTAGCACATGCACACACGTAAGCCACACATACGGGGGAACCACTAACATCCACCGGCATAGTTTTCTTCACAACTCTCTCGAAGCTAAGGCGACGTAACAGATGTTTTTTCCGTAAGGTCTCCCAACGTTAATCGACACGGAATCAGCTTAAGTCGCTTTAAACATGTATGACATAAGAGTGTAGACGACGTCGTCCGCCTCGACTTAGCTCGAATGGCGCGTTGCGACGTTAGCACATTATTTACACTCTTATAGCGTAGGACTTAAAGGTGTTACTGACCAGATTAAGCAGTTTCCACGTTGATAAGTGTGAGAAGACCCTTAGCCACTGGGCTATTGGCGATGATAAAGATAATATTCATGCAAACATCGACAAAATGATAAAACAAATTGATGACTTTATTAATGTTAAGGGAATCGCATGATTTAGGAGTTTAGATAAACAAAGAAAGCGAATCATGGGTAAGGGACGTAAAATGCAAGAGATCACTCAGTCACGGTACAATTCATGAAACATCTAGACAGGCAAAAGACATCAATAATAAAAACTACGGAAACTATCACGAAAAGTTATGCGTTGTCGGCACATGCGACAGCGCTTCAGACATTCTATTCTATTCACATATTTTAGGAATCTAGAATAACATGGCAATTCTAAGGCACTTCACTAAATATTTTCAATACAGCAATACAAAACCGTCGGCTCACTTTTGTATTGCTGTATTGAAAATATAACCAGCAGTGTTGCAAGTTGTCACATAATTAAAACTACACAGGGCCTTTTAGAATTAATTGGCAAAACTTCACAAACGTAATAGGTATTGATCTCAAATAATTATAATATTTTTATCTCGATAAATTTAAATAAAAAACGGCTGATCCAGGGATCAATGCCCTCGTGTCACGAGAAGTTTCTTGAAATTATGTTTATTTTTATTGCTATATGAGATGCCGATTCCCTTCAAGTTTGTGAAGTTTCACCAATGAATTACAAAAGGCCCTGTATGGCACTATTCACGTTCCATAGTGCTAATGCCTAATACTGTAAAAAAAAATGTTCAGCTACAGTAGGTCCTAGTCAACCCAGTCAATGAAGCGTACCTTTGTACCCGGGCGCGCACGTGCAGTTGAAGTGGTCCGCGGCCAGCGCGCACGTGGCTCCGTTCTGGCACACGCCCGCCTCGCACACTGACTCCAGAGTTGTGCAGTTTGGAGACACGCCTGGGGCTCCTATGTAAGGAAATATGTGGTTGGGTACTAATACGCTAATATTACAGGAATTTTATGTTTTTGGTACTTACCTACACACAAAGTCGGCTTAGTAGCAATGGACATTAGTACGAAAAACGCGACAGAAGATTACTATTCTTTTTACTGAAGAACAACGATGCAGAAATTGGTTTAGGTGAGTAGGTTTAACTTTGTTAGATACAATAAAGGCAAGTTATTCTTAGACTGTTACAATAATAACTTACCATAGTATCCGACGTCACAGACGCACATGACTTGCTTCGCGATCACACCTGTTATCATCATGTTTGGTATACCTGCAAGAAAAGTATTCTAACGCTGAGAATAAAATATAATAGAACATTTATGTTTGCATAGAATGTAGGTATATTGGTGAGTTGTTACAGTGTAATGTTCCGGGTACTGTTCGGTATGCAAAAATTACTATTGTACTTTAGTTTAGTACTTTTTGTGATTTGAGTATTCGCTTATCAATATCAGTCACATTTATTATCAAGACGTAATAATTTGACCGTCGATTGACTGTCATGAAAATGGTGAAGACAATGAATGAAAAGGATTTCTTAGCAGAGGTGTCAATGTAAAGGATTGGATTTGTTCAATAACACGTCGGCCAAGGCGGTGTACGCACAGTGCGACTTGGGCGGGCACACGATGTCCTGGCAGGACGCGGGATGCGCGGGCGCGGGCGCGCAGTAGGGCGGCGCGAACCCGCGCGCGCACACGCAGCGGAAGCCCGCGCCGCCCGCCTCCTCCACGCACGCGCCGCCCGCGCCGCACGGGCCCGACGCGCACGCCGACACCTGCGGGCAGAAACTCTAGTGTCAAGCGATCGCTCCTTCTATTATTGTCAATTTGACCTCCCTGCTAATTAATAATGATGATGGCCCGGGCCCAGCACTCACATTGTTGCACCGCTCGCCCTTGTAGCCCAGCTGGCAGGCGCACACGTAGCTGCCGTACGTGTCGTAGCACACGCCGTGCCCGCAGATGTTACGTTCTTCCTCGCACTCGTTCACGTTCAGCTCGCACCGTGCGCCCGTGTAGCCTAGGAACACACGTCAAAAATATAATCATCCATCACCGAAATATACAAGATGAAATGAGGCAGATCCTCCAAGCGTTGCTAGACCCTGTGGCCGGCAGAAGCGCTGGCATTGGTGACGCGCCCCTCACGAAACGGCTGGACTCCGCTATTTGCATCAAAGAACAAGTCCAGTTTAGCTATCACCAGAGCAATTCCCGTATTTTTAAGAACATTTTCATTCTAATCTGTTTAATCGGCCAAAAAGCCTCTAATTTACCAACGCTTTTGCCATTGATTGTTCCGAGTTAACACTGCGACTTGAATTTGAATGTTCTTTAAGTACTAGAATCGACCCACTGATAGCAGCACCAATCACAGCCTTGTTTTGTTTATTTATTTAGAATAGTAATAAGTTACCGGTGCCGGCGCAGTCGCAGGTGAAGTTGTTGACGTCGTCCTGGCAGTGGCCGCCGTTGAGGCACGGCGTGTCCACCGCCGCGCACTCGTCTATGTCCGACTCGCAGTTGCGACCCGTGTAGCCTAGCGTAGCGGACACAACACAATGATGATGATACAAACTACTATACTGACGCGGGGACAACTATCATGTAGAATTGTAGATGATCCTTAGCTCATTTTACACCGCAAGACATCGCGCCTCAAGGAGTAGGCAAAGCTGTACATTCACATTTCGCTAGACACGTTTATGTTCCATATGATAGGCTTATAACTAGCACATTGTATTTCAGTGATGAATTAATGATGTAGTGCCTTTTAATAGACTAATGTTATAACATGGGCTCTGATAACAGAAGCTCAAAGAGGGCTACTAAAATGCAAAGTTCATCTAGATTTCAAAGATTCTAGTTTCTTAGTTATGTTTTAAGTTTTAAGATGACACAAATGATAAAGTTTTAAACAAAATGTCTGGCTGAGTTAGCTCTATGACTGATATCCCCACTACTGCTACAAACGTAAGTACCAGGCGGACAGGCGCAGACGTAGGTGTCGTCGCCCTGCGGCACGCTGCAGCTGCCGTTGTTGTGGCACGGGCCCGCCACGCACTGCGGGTCCAGCGACACTTCCAGCTCGCAGTACGTGCCTGCAACACAACAATCATAGTTTGAAATACACACTTACAGCTTTCCAAAAAAAAAAGCATGCGTTTTAGGAATCATCTTCAGAAATACGAACGGGCGATGATCAGATCTAATATAGAGCTGTTACAACCATGGCAGACGGCAGTACTTGTGTATTTTATATACATACATACATAAACTTACGCCTTCTTCCCATGGGGGTAGGTAGAAACTACAGAACGCCACCTGCTACGATCCTTAGATACTCCTTTTGCTTCGTTTACGTTCATACATCTGGTCATACACGCACGCCGGTTGCGAGTACTACGCACCTGGCCTTTCTGAAGAACATCACCAATAAGGTCAGTATATGTCCTCCTAGGGCGTCCCCGCCCGGCCTTTCCCTTCACATCAGCCTCGTAAATACATTTTGTTAGTCGCCTTTCATTCATCCTCTCAACATGCCCAAACCATCTCAGCATACCCTTTTCAATTTTTGTCACTACATCTTCTTTTAAATCACACCGCTGTCTTATCACATCATTCCTCAGCCTATCATTCATAGTCAGACCACACATGCTTCGCAAGGAACGCATTTCCACAGCATTTATTCTACTTTCATATTGTTTTTGCCACACCCAACATTCACTTCCATACATAAGCGTGGGCACCAGCACACCATTGTGAACAGCCAGTCAAGCCTTTTTAGACATCGACTGGCTGGTCACAATCGTATGTATAGCACCATTCACTTTGTTTCCTGCGTTTACTCTCCTTTCCACATCTCCATCGATCTTCCCATCCCTTGTGAACAGACTCCCCAAACTCAAACTCAAAGCATTTATTTCAATTAAACCATTTACAGGCACTTTTGAATTATCAAGGAATCGGTCAGTCAGAAATAGGTATGAAGCTAGTTGCTCATTCCAAAGCGTAGTAGGTACCTATGGAGAAGAACGGTCAAGAAACTCCACGGACACTCTTTTAAATAAAAAATTGTTACAAAATAATGGTTACATCATTCATGTTGAAATTATACATGTGAGAACAATGTAGAAAGACGTGCACGTTCGAAGCGTCCGTAATAAAAAGATAAAACAAAGAACAATTCAAAAAATTAAAATAAAATAAAAATAAGCCCTGGCAGCTAAGAGATGACCAGTCCCAACTGACGGCGCCCGTTCACGAACATGACGCATGGATTAGCACCATTCAGCTCAACCATTTTGAAGGGAGCTAAATGATCCAACACACGCGCCACAGCCGCCAGGGCACATTCAAGTCAATGCAAGACATATTACCCGGTAAATGGTAACTCTTTAGTACATAGTGCTCACACCTGTGCTATGCAATTATATAATACAATGGAGATTGAGTTTATACAATGCAAAGATAGTCTTACAATCTTCAGCAGCTCCAACAGTATTTGCAAATGTTAATCAATTAGTTGTGGAGCAGGACCAGCATTGAGCCAAGCATTTTTATCAGCGATGTAATCCCCAAACGTATAATATCTGCCTGCATAGTGTGCGTTTTATACAAGATTTGAATTTCGTCTCATTCAGTTGAAGTATGTGGGGAGGAATTTTATTGTAACATTTTAAACAGTATCCCATGAAAGATGAATCTACTTTAGCCAGTCTGAAACCTGGTTGAACTAATAGGTCCCTATTTCTTGTACTATAATTATGTCTATCACCTCTTTTGCTATAAAGATGTAAATTCTTTCTTGGTACCGTCATGATGTTAATATCTTTAAACAGTTTCCTTAGAGAATCGCGCCTGCGGAGATAATATATGGCTCTGATCGCTCTTTTCTGCAAAATAAAAATAGACTCGATGTCTGCAGCCCGTCCCCACAGTAAAATACCGTAAGACATGATACTATGAAAGTAGCTAAAATAGACTAGCCTCGCGGTATCTACATCAGTAAATTGACGGATTTTTTAGACAGCATATGCTGCTGAACTTAGCCGTCCTGCAAGAGATGTTAAATCAGGACCCCATTGCAGCCTTGAGTCGAGCGTGATCCCTAGGAAAACAGTTTTATCGACGAATTCTAGTTCCTCTTGATTCAATACTATCTCACAATCACTACTTTTGACATTTGGTAAAGAAAATTTTATGCACTTAGTTTTTTTTTTTCATTTAATACTAAATTATTAGCAGTGAACCAATTTTGGACCTGCAGTAGGGCATTATTTACGTCGTTAAAATTTGTAGCACGTCTATCTACCTTAAAAATTAAAGAAGTATCGTCAGCAAATAACACCATTTGTGGTTGATTTTTTAATAAATGGAGTAGATCATTTATATACACTAAGAAGAGGAATGGACCCAATATCGAGCCTTGTGGCACACCTATTTTTACTTTTAAACCTAGTGAATTGATACCGTTTATTTGAACTTGCTGTTGTCTATCATTTAAATAAGATTTTACTAAATTGAGTGCAAGTTTTCCAAGTCCGTAATGCTCAAGTTTCAAGAGTAAGGTTTCGTGATCGACGCAATCAAATGCTTTGGAGAGGTCACAAAAGATCCCTATGGTGTCTTGAGCCTCTTCCAACGCGTTAAAAATGTGTCTTAATAGGGTTACACCGGCGTCGGTCGTACAACGTCCTTTGGTGAAACCATACTGTTGATCGTGAAGGATTTTATTTGTGTTAAAATGATTGAGCTTTGATTAAGCATTACCTTTTCAAATACCTTGCTGAATACCGGCAACACGGATACGGGTCTATAATTATTGGTGTCTTTACTGTCCCCGGATTTGAAAAGTAGTATTACCTTACTGTATTTCATTAAATCCGGGAAGACTCTTTGATCCACACACAAATTAAATATTAAAGCTAAGTAAGGCACTATGGTCTCAATTATGGAGGTACAGACTTTAATGGACATCCCCCAAAGATCTTCGGTCAATTTGATCTTGATTTGTTTAAAAGCTTTTATTACTGTTATGGGGTTAATATGCTTAAAGTTAAATTCAATTGGGCATGCTGAAACGTTGGCCCTTACTAAATCAAAAGAGAGCGAGGGCGAGGAATTTAAGGTTTCAGTAGTTTTAAGTGGGATACTGGTAAAGAAATTTACAAATTCTTGAGCAACTTCTTTCCTATCGCAAATGAGACCACCACATGACTTCTTCAGTGTATAATCAGAATTATGCTTTTTGTTTCTGTTCGTTTCATTATTGATAATTTTCCAAACTGTCTGTATTTTATTGTCTGCTGATTTAACTTTGTTGCTAATGTATAAGGCTTTAGCTGCCTTACAAGTGTTCTTAAAAGTTCTAGAGTAAGTAGCAACATACTTATTAAAAGTTTCCGTGTTAATATAAGGCTTAAGGCCATACAGCTCGAAAAGTCTATCCCTACTTTTCCTGAGTCCTGTAGTTGCCCAGTCATTAAATAAAAACTTAGGGCTGATAGTTTTAGTGTTCTTCTTAAAACAATTATTGAACTCGGATTGGACTAACGAAAAGAATTCTTTATACAAAAAATTAACATTGTTCATTGTAAGGACCTAATTACTTAACTTACAAACTAAAGTGCTATTATATTTATTTAAATTAACAGCTGTTATTGGTCTGAATCGTATCTTCACTTTTTGTAATGGTATGTTAGACTCAAAAGTTACGGATTGACCACTGTGATCCGAAGGGAGATAATTAACTATGGCTTTATCTAAATAGTCACAGCAACAAAACACATTATCAATACATGTAGCAGTAGATGTAGTTATTCGGGTCGGTTCCACAAACACGTGTGACAAATTGAATGATTTGAACAAATTTAAAAATCTACCGGTATTTGAATTATTTTCTAAAATATTAATGTTAAAGTCACCACAGATAATTACTGATTTATTACAAGTTGCAAGTTTTGCCAAAACATCTTCCATTACTGACTCAAATATAGAGTAGTTTTGATAATTTGGGGGTCTATAAACGCACACTATAACATGCTTATCTAGCTCAACACAAGACAGTTCAATGCTATGTTCAACCGATAGTTCAACTATGTCATTACGGGTTTTTTAATACAACTTTTAATTAAGATTAATGAACCACCACGCAGCATTGATTTTCGGTTAAAACAACTGGCCACACTATAATTCTCTACAATTCCCAAATATATAAACTCACTTACTTGCTCCACACTCTTATCATTTATTTTCACATCACACACCGATACATCCTCTCCTCTTTCAAACACCATGACCTTCGTCTTATTCACATTTATATTCATCCCTTTCATCTTTTTATATTACAAAATTATACAGGCAGATTTTTTTTTAATAACCGACCAAAAATTTCAACGCAGGGGGTTTCAGAATCATGTACTGAATCCATGGTTTCAGTTTTGCGTCGATGTCCCTGCCACCCTACAGAGTGGCAGGTGGAATTACATTAAGTTGTAAATCTACAGATTTACAACTTAATGTAATTCCAAAAGTGTGCCACATGACGATCTGAGACCGGAGTCACCCGACAGAGAGGAAACTTGATACAAACACGCAATGATAGATGCACAGTGCGCGGTATGTAGTCCAAAACTTAAAAGCATTGCCTCTGCGGCGCAACGCTCATGCTCATTCAGAAACACGAAGATTACCGAAGCAAATCATATTTGGGTTAATTTTTTTACTATCCTAGAGTAGTGTTTATTGGTAACAATACATACCATGGTAGTTGGGAGGACAGTCGCACGAGTAGTCTCCCCGGGTGTCCTCGACGCAGCGGGCCGCGTTCTGACAGGGGCCCGATGCGCACGGGTCCCCGGCGTCCACCTCGCAGTTATTGCCTGTGTAGCGCGCCGAGCAGTGGCACTCATATCTGACAGATATTCATATTATTTAGAAATACATCACGCGCGCATGCCAACGTGTATGCAGAGGTCATCGCAGTCTTGTTATTTGGCAATATGAAGTCGCTGCTGTCTGCGCCCTTGATTTTGTCTTTTTCGCCTTTTACGACAGACGAGTTTTTGTTATTCCGATATGAAATTAACATTTAAGTCGCCAGCTTTAAAGTATTACAACCAATTTAAAACAGCAATAATCTATGATTAAAGAACTATTAACTGTATTTTTTTTTTCAAAATTTTAGAGTTTCGGAGATAAGGGGGAATGGTAAATTTTCATCTAATTTCTTTATAAGTATTTTTTATTAAATTATATATTTGAGATCCTTACAACAAGCCCTTTCATTTGATATGTCACACGGAAAAAAATCCAGTTTACCCCCGAAAAGAGACCCCCATATTCAACATTCATTTATTTATGTTACACGTCCGAGTTTGGGTTACAGGAATTCATATGTGTACCAATAACCAAATTTCAAATGAATTGGTCCAGTAGATCCGGTGCAAATTGACTGTGACAAGACAGACAGACAGACACACGAGTGGTCCTATGAGGGTTCCGTTGTTTGTGTTACGGAACCCTAAAAACACCATTAAATCATAACAAACCCCATAGTAAATAAAATATAGTTGTATCAAAACATATTTGACAACATGACCGCAAAAGAATAACACGTAGTCATAAGCAGCAACGGTTGTCAAATACGAACGCGCCAAGAAAACAATGAATGGAGCATTGAACTCGCGTAATATTAAGGTTTGCTTTACTTGTGACTCATAGTTCTGTAAACTACGCTACTACGTTCTTCTCGACGTTGTATGTCAGATAGTCAGGGGGTAAGCAAACTCATTCCTGCAATCCGAACCGCTCCAACTAACATGGTGACAAGGCTCTGATAATAAAATAAATAGCGAGGCAACCTTTCATTACCAATAAAGAAGAGATATTTATTAAGCCTAGTCTACTTTATTAAGTTTACGGTCTACGTACGCAGAAAGCTGAAGTGAAATCAAGCAAATAGAATCTACTAAGTCTTTATTTACATTTCGCCAATTATTTTTAAGTCCTAAGTAGGCCAAACCTATTGCCGTCAACAAGGCAAGATTACAGACTCCCGGCTGCTACAGAAATTTTTTCGAGAGAAAACCCCCAATAACACTTTGCCCGACCAGCGAATCGAACCTAGGACCTACAGGTAGATACAGTAGTGGTGGTTAATCACTATAGACGTTTATTGTTATTACGCTTGCTGGGGGCGCTTTGTGTCCATCAATGCGATAAGTTCGCGAGGGGTAGTCAGTCTGTGGCATACCTGTCATGTCGTGATATGCAGGTGCCGTGTCGCATGCAGGGCTCATTGTAGCAGTGGTCCTTGGGCTGGATGCGCAGCACATCCTTTCTGTCAATACCTGCAAATTCACACAACGTTTAATTACCCTATACCGGCTTATTGACCCAGCTAATCGAAAGTTAAGGAAGTCTAATTTATTACAGCGATTTTTGCGATAAGGAAAACAGATTTGGTTCTGAATTAAATAAATATAATTTATTAATTTACAACTGACTTCCTGTTTCAAGTTCTATTGTTATTTGCTTGGAAAAGGAAAATATTTAACTGAATGTCGGTGTGTAATCGCAACTTCCGGAGTTAAAAGATTACGCTTTAATACAATATTTTTAATTCATTCGTTATTAATTTATTCACATGTAAATGTGTGTTTTTCCTGTTTCATACCATAGCAGATCAGTCACATCATAAACTTTCTATGAACACATCATTAAAGATATCGAGAAAGTGAGGCATGCTACGGCAACACACTTGTTCGGCACATTCGATTCGGCAATTTCGGCAGTATTTGTAGAGCAACAAACTCGAACTTTGCAATTACTAGTGTATTATGTTCGATATTGCGGCTATGCTCATTTGCATCCGCATAAATGGACACAGCGCCTAATACTAAAATCAAAAGTCATTTATGAAAATTAGGCTGAAAATTAGCACTATTTCAACGTCAAAATAACATAAGACAGTCCGCCAAAACGTTCACCCTTTCACCACTTCCTAGTGCTTTAGCTGGGAAGAAGTGGCGCAACAAACACCCCAGCAGCACATCTGTTAAGTTAGAAGAACTTGATTCTACACATTATTATGCTGTTGCTTGGTATCAACAGTCAAACCATCAGTTTCTTCTCAAGTCATGGTCAGTGTGGTACTCACAGTCGTCAGTAGTCAACGGGCAGTGTCCGAACACCACGTTCCGGACCTGCGCGGTGGCAGCGTGGAACTCCAGCTGCGGGCCTTCGAGGATGCAGCCGCTGAACACGTTGCCGACCAGCAGCACAGCGCCGCCCGCCTCCAGCGAGCCAGGAGACAGCAGCTCCGGGTTCCACGTCACGTTCGATATTATCTACACGAATAATACGACAAGTCAATTTTATTAGTTAGTAAACTGTATAAAAAACGGCGTGGGAAAGTCACTCCCTCGCAAGGTGAACTGATGACTTGGTCAAATCCGCGGGAATCCGCTGGATACAAGAAGCATAGGACTAGTCGATGTGGTGATGACTGGCTAAATGATGATGATGATTTATGAACTCTCAAAACTTAAGAAGATCACGAGGCAGGTAGATAAGATAGTTCAAAGACAAAAGTTTCCTTAGAAACAGGAGCGGTTACCAAACTGCGAAAATTATAACTTCTGGTGATCAAAAGACTACTGTAGCTAGTTCATTGTATATCATAGGACAATGACTGGTGAAGTTGTTATTAACGTCAATTATGTTTACTAGCTGTTAATGTGGCGGAATATCGATGTATTGTGGTATCAGTATGGTATTGGGCATTAGAGAAACAGTTATTGAAGATGTAGTAGGTACATAAAAGTTGCTATCACTATTTAAAGCATTGTTTACGTATTGGCTTGCGGCACAAAAAAACAATGGCCTTTTCTCATTTATGTCCTTATGAATTTTAATTGTTATCCACCTCAATGAGGCATCGTTTCAGATAATGAGATAATAAGGAGTTATGATATTAACACTAACATTTTTCTAGAAATCCTTCTGGCGTGAATTGTAACCCCTATTGATTGTATAACTGTTGGAGTATAGCAAAAACAAATCAATCCTACTTCAACACTATCATCTTTCTCTTTCTGACTCATTTTTTTTTCTATCCGAGCCCGCCCAGTGAGCTCACCCTTAACCACTTCATGAAATCCTTACTTTCTCATTGACTGTATATACCTTTAGCCTTGTGTGAGATCACACGTCTCACATAATACTATTAAACACACCTTCCAATATATAAAGAAAAGGATAATAAACATATTGAAATCCCTAGAACGGTCTTTCTTTTAGTGTCCAACTTTAAACTCTAACAATAACATCGTGTAATCCATTGAAAACAATCAGACAAGTGCAATCAATGAGAGGATATAGAAGTGGGCGTTACCTAGCTGATAGAGCACTGTTGTTTTAAAATGTTGTTTGAAACCCAAGCCTATGTTTGATTGACACAGGCGCACGGCTCCGTTGGTTATAACAACAGTTTCGCACAACTCCCAGTAGTGTAAGACATTCTTGTGACTATAACAACATTCCTGGACATCGAAAGCGTCTCTGAAATATTTTTTGTAAAATTCTGTTTTATAAGCAAGATGTGGAATTCTTGTACGCAGTGTTCTAAAATGGTTCTAAACCATCAAAAAGACCAGATATCACAAAAAACTTTTTACAAAAAAAAAATACAACCGACTTAAACCGAAATTATTTTTCACTTTGTAGTGTTTTTTTTTTGGAAGTCGGTTGTATTTTTTTTTGTAAAATGTTTTTATTTTTCACTTTTTAGTTGTGGTACCTACCCCACACAAATTCGAATACTACTACCTGCTATGTAAATAACAGTGACAAGAACTTATCATATCATCCACATACTAAGTGGGAAAAAATATGTATTATTGAAGCTAACTCAAAAACTACCCAGGCAAACTTAATAAAATTTATATGGGACCACCTCTGAAGTATGACCTACCAAACAAAAAAATAACCATCAAAATCAATTCACAATTGGCGGAGTAATCGCGTAACAAACATACAAAAAAAACATACAGTCGAATTGAGAACCTCCTCCTTTTGGAAGTCGGTTAAAAATATATAAATAATGTATAAAAACAAATAATAATGATTGTGTTTCCACTAGAAACGTCAAGCTTGTCTAATAACAATCGCAGAAATTGTAATTATAACTATGATATTTATTATTATTTTAAAGGCAAGGTTGCATGCAGTAAAGACGGAACTTCGGGAATTATAACATATAATAACTCTTGCATCCAACGGATTATATTTACGACATCTACTGCATATACGATTGCGATTCATACCATCTGTACATACACTTTGCGTGAAAAGATTCGTTTATACAAGTGCACCGCGGGCGAGCCGGGTCATCGAAGTGCAGCAGCTAGGGTTGCCAACTTTTTGTACAAGAAATAAAGTATATTATGATCAAAGTGAGAAAATAAAGAGTATATCGAAAAAGCGAACAGTAATGCTAATGTATCTATTTAAAAATAGATACATTAGTGCTACTCGCGCAACTCATCAATTTAACACCAATTTTGAAGGCTTCGTAAGCCTCGCCAAGGAGACAAGGAGCAATTTTTTTGTTAAATGTATTGAAGCTCTATTTCTATCGTCCCACAACTTAGCATTCATCATGCACTGAAAACACTTTTTCTGTGAATACTGAGGTGACAGAACTAACTTTATTACTAGTATCTTAAAGGTATTTTTATCAATTATCTATTTAGGTACTATGTCCCAAAATTTCGAAACATTAAGTTTCATTGTGAAATTAGGGCTAGCTGAACCACCGCGCCCATACCCAGATGCATGCATGATGTTCTACGTAGTAGATGAAACTTATTATTTAGGTATTGCTCTAACTATCAGTGAAAACAAAACAGTATATTTATATACTTTATTTTTGTTGAACATTAAACAGTATTTTAAAGAGATAAACAGTATTATACTGTTTTTAACAGTATGGTTTGCAACCCTAGCACCAGCTGACAGACACGTGACGTCGATCCATATCATTGTACACCATGTTTGTATTGCGATGCCAGCTGACGACCATCCCAAAACTTTGCAAGCGTTCCAATTATAAAAAACAAAACAAACATACGCTACGAACATATTATAACCTCCTCCTTTTTGGAAGTCGGTTAAAAACATCTATTTATATAAAAATCAATTGCTGTTCGTTAGTCTCGCTAAAATTCGAGAACGGCTGGGCCGATTTAGCTGATTTTGGTTTTGAAATGTTTGTCGTAGTCCAGGGAAGGTTTAAACGGTGAGAAAATATGGAAAAACACACAAAAAAAAAAAAACTATGAAGAAAATTCACGTTCTCATACATTTTGTGTGAATCGGCTTTTTTGATATCTAGGTAGGGTAGAAATTTTAAAATCCTAAACATGCACATTCATTGACTGTTAGGCGGAACGAAGTTTGCTGGGTCAACTAGTCCTTACATATTATAAAACAAAGTCCCCCGCCGCGAATGCCTGTCTGAACGCGATAAACTCAAAAACTACTGAACGGATTTTCAAACGGCTTTCACCAATGGACGGAGTGATTCATGCGGAAGGTTTGAGTGTATAATTCATTATAATTATTTATTTAGCCCGTTAAACTGGGTGAGATTAATCTTTATGACTGTATTGTTTGATTCGTTTGGCTATAGGATGTCTCTCAACTCAGTGTGCCTTTTGGCAAAACAGGAAGCAATGGAAGCTACTGGAGGAGGCTCCAGTAGCTTCCATTGCTTCCTGTCTTGAGCAACTCTCCTCCATTTGGGTCCCGCAGTAAGTTATAATTCATTAGGTTTTGTGTAAATTGGCTGAAATTCGACGATTATTTTTGAACATGTCGGAAAAAATCATGCCGTGGGAGCTTTATTGGCGTGCGCCGCGGAAATTGTAAAAGTTACATAAAATGTATACCTATTCTACAAGATTGTTCATCTTAAAAAGTTCAACAAAAAAGTCCGTGATATGTCTATCTTCTGGCTGGCATATATCTATGTATCTCTTACCCATGTTTGCAAATAAATAAATGATTTGATTTGATTCTAAGGATGACTCACAGTAACCATTATTATCTTTCAGAATTTGATAAAAATGTAATTGTTATTTACGAAGCAATTTTGACCGGTATTGTATTAATCCCTATCCAATAAACTATGTTATTTAAATTGGGCATTTAATTTAGATTAAAATATGCCTTGACATCATATCATTTAAATTAATTGTTTAAAAGATATCACAGATACAAAATTACGCGTGACAAAAATAATAAGGAAGGAAGTTCCCCAAAACGCCCGCTCTTCATCAGTTAGATAAAGATAAAGATCATTTATTTGTCCAAAAAATGAGTATACACACATGGCATGCAAGATGTTACAATTAAATTATATCACAGTCATGTTTTGCCTTAACGGCGTCCAACTATAAATAGGTAGGTTACATTTTTGTTTGTGTTTTAGCTGGGAAGAAGAAGCGGCGCAACAAACTCTCTGTTGAGTTAGAAGAACTTGCTTGTTTATAATCTGGGCACCAAAGTATGATGGTACGCAGGCATACCTGTGTGTCCTTATCAACCTCGAGTAGCAGTGAGGGCGGGTCGGAGTTGTAGCGCAGTCCGACCCAGTGCCAGCGGTTGTCGAGCGTCTCCTTGGCCAGCCCGACCTCGCGGTGCGGCTGCGAGGGCCGCGCCCAGGAGACCACCACCTGCTCGAACAGCGCCGTCACGTGCAGCGTGTACCCCTCGAACCGCTGCGAGAACAGCTCACCACCTGCAATACGTGAAGGTTGTTTACAATGGCTTCAAGTTTTTATTGCAGCTTAGAGCAGACGAAAGTGGCTAGAACTGCACAATTTCAGTCTAGTATGAATATTCAAAGAAAGCTCTAGCTGATTTGATTAACAATCCTCCTTCAGGGTATTTCTAAGTTTCATCTTCTGAAAAAGAGCATCTAAAAAAAGTTAAATAAACTCTACTAAACCAAGCATCAATTCGAATACAACAAATCAGCAAAAAAACCGGCCAAGTGCGTGTCGGACTACGCACAATGAAGGGTTCTGTAGATAATCGTGGCCCCCCGCAACATGGCAACTGAAGGAACACGGGTGGGTTTTAGTCAGTAAGAGTCTGACACGCCCCCGCTCCACCCAGAACGAGAGAAGTTATTTGATAATTTCCCACCCAAAAAAAAAGGGTTCCGTAGATGGGATGAATTTATCCCAAATACAAACTTAACATTGTAGTTGAAATACAATGTCTCCCATACATTCCCACTGCAAATGTAAGTTTGTACAAACAATATTGAGAGATTTACCATGCCATTTTAAGACCGTAGACTTCTTATAGGTTTTCCTGTAATCTATGAGTAAAGAGCCATACTATGTATTATTTTCAAAATTCCAGGCCAATTTTCATCGAATTTCTTAAATATCTTTAAAAAGTATTTATTTTAAAATTATATAAAAATATATGTATAAAATCCTCCCAACAAGCCCTTTCATTTGATATGTCACACGGTCTGTTAGCAAAACTTTTCTTTTTTAATTTTCTTTTTTGCCCCCAAAAGTGACCCCTATATTCAAATTTCATTTATTTACGTTACACGTTCGTGTTTGGGTCACAGAAATACATAAGTGTACATTGTGTACCAAACGAGATGGAAAATGTTGGGCCCAAGTGTAATAAGTTGAGATATGATCTAAAAATTAGTCATATTTTTTATCCTTGAATATCAAAAATCAGCTCAATTCTTTGTCTGGAAGCGGAGAAATATGATAAAGATAGTTTTCGTGAGATCATCGATTATAGTAATCGACTAGCTGACCCAGCAAACTTCGTTCCGCCTAACAGTCAATGAACACATTCATTGTTAGGATTTTAAAATTTCTACCCTACCTACCCTACCTACCTACCCTACCTACCCTACCTACCTACCCTACCTACCTATCCTACCTACCTACCCTACCTACCTACCCTACCTACCTACCCTACCTACCTACCTACCCTACCTACCTACCCTACCTACCTACCCTACCTACCTACCCTACCTACCTACCCTACCTACCTACCCTACCTACCTACCCTACCTACCTACCCTACCTACCTACCCTACCTACCTACCCTACCTACCTACCCTACCTACCTACCCTACCTACCTACCCTACCTACCTACCCTACCTACCTACCCTACCTACCTACCCTACCTACCTACCTACCCTACCTACCTACCCTACCTACCTACCCTACCTACCTACCCTACCTACCTACCCTACCTACCTACCCTACCTACCTACCCTACCTACCTACCCTACCTACCTACCCTACCTACCTACCGAGATATCAAAAAAGCCGATCCACACAAAACGTATGAGAACGTGAATTTTCTTCATATTTTTTTTTTTCGTTAGTTTTTCCATATTTTCTCACCGTTTAAACCTTCCCTGGACTACGACAAACATTTCAAAACCAAAATCAGCTAAATCGGCCCAGCCGTTCTCGAGTTTTAGTGAGACTAACGAACAGCAATTGATTTTTATATATATAGATTACACAACTACAAAAAGAAAACCTACCCAACTAGGTAGCACTAGGTAATATAGTTAACTCAAAGTAATTAAATGCACTATATATACTTTTATACAATATAATGCATTTAATTTAAATAAAACATCATTAATTACTGAAAAACCAAAATAATGATTATCAATTTCATATCGATTAAAATCAGTTTTATTTTTTTGTCTATGTCACTGGCAGTACATATTCTGCACTGGCAGACTGACATTGACAATTTGACACTAGACATTAGTGGTGGCGTGTGTGGTGGTGTTAGTGGTGGTTCTCGAATTTTTGGCGACCGAAACCGTTTTCCCGACGACGAAAACGGTAGCAGAAAACGGTTAAAGGACGAAACTTATCCAACGTGGAATAGAATTGCGTTTTCGTCGAGCGCAGTTTCTTAAAACTATCAACGATTTGAAATGTATGAAATGTTTTTTTCGCATCACGAACGACAGCATTGACAACTGGTAATACATTACTGACTGTATTTCATTTCAAAGAGTTCACTTTTTATTGGAAGGACTGTTTTACGAGTGTGATAGATAGTTGAATCATTGTACCCGACTGTATTTTCTTAGATGTAAAAATCGCAACAAATAATTCGAAGACTGGTTTGTGCAAGACTGTTTGAAGTTGAACTCAGGACGTAAAACAGTTTCATCATCACAAAACGGTCCTTATAAACGGTTCGTTGTCGCAACGCCCATCCCTACTAGAACTAGACAGCTGTCACTTATTTCGTGTTTTCGGATGTGTTTTGAGTGCTTTCCCAATTATTTTTCATTTTCAACGATCACTGCTTTGATTTTTACGGATTCTGACGCTGCCTACCTTGTACGACCCTTGCTTTCACACTGAACACCGAAGATCGCTCACACGATTGACTTGGAATTGTTATAATGGATTCGCCGCTTTGTGGATTGGATATTGTTGAAACTATGGATCGCTATGTAAATTGTGGGACAGCAACTAGTCATTGCAATACACTAATGTATGTATGAATCTATAAATTTACACAAGTTACATCTCGTTACTATTCAAGCCCAAGAGTGTATGTAATCGTTTCAATCTCCTTTCAACTTAATTGGTCCATTACATTCGGAGCAAATTGGCTGTGATAGACGGACAGACAGACAGACACACGAGTGATCCTATAAGGGTTCCGTTTTTTCCTTTTGAGGTACGGAACCCTAAAAATACATAAACTCCGAAATACAAGTAGAGTAAGGTACGAAGTAAGGCTATATTATGTCCCGTACACTTCATCGTTTGCGGTGACCTTTCAACTCAAGCCAAGCACATAACGGTTCAAAGGCCGGGCTCATAAAATTCTCATGATGACATTTGGTAAATGGGAAATGAGACTAACGGTAAATGATGCTGCACACGCTGCAGCGCTATTACCTACGTGTGATCAGCATGCAGACAATGGTGAGACTATGGAGGCAGGTGCGGGGCAGATGCTCTAGGAACAAGAAATATTTCTCAATGAATGCATTAGGTTTAACTTATACTGTATCGCAGGACCAGCTCAACGAGTTGCATATACTAATACATCTGTCCCGTCCTCAACGATATGCTCTAGCTGTAGCGACTACTATGATGTAATGATCAAATACCTAATGTGGAACACGACGAATTCCATGAGTCTGTTGAATGAATGAAACAGAATGTAAATGAAAATATATGGAGTGTAGTGCAGTACAGCTGTAGGGGACACATTGGTTGCCGGGCAGCATATATTACTGCCGGAGCAAATTACGTGTTAAACAATAAGAGCCTTGTAATCTACGCTTGTCATCATGAATACAACTATACAAACACTGCTGATCTTGATTTTGATCCATGTGCTCTACAATCTAACGCCGTTGTGGTCTTTCTATTGGCTTACATTCCACGTTAATCGTATATATTATACGATGAACGTGGAATGTAAGCCAAATGACGGCCGTATAATTAAGTATACGGCCAAACGGCCATCATTTGTTTGTCAGCGAAGTCATCCATAATCCATAATTGCATTATTACGCAATGGCATACTTTGCAGGATCACAGTAGAAGTCGCATAAACAAGATTGTTTATAGCGGATAATTATTGTTTTCGCAATTTGCCAAGCGATGTGTATTATAAGCAAAAATGCTTGGTATGAAGTTACTAGATTTATCAATAGTCTATAATGCCAGACACTACGCTACAATACATAAAATAAATGGTTTGTTTATAAAATACAAACGCTATAACAATACACCTTAACTCTTTAAAGCTGGTACATTTATCTATGTGAAAAGCATTTAAAAAATCCATGACTCAACATTATCTTATCATGTCTACACGAGTCGTGCAGTGTATCAACTATCGAGTGGGTGATTGAACCACCTTTCTCTCAACAAATCATGATTACAACAACGCCGTGAATCGCGACCGGTCCACCGGTCCGGCTGTCCGGCCGAGCGCGTGTGTGATGCTGTGACGTAATTTAAGTTTCGCGGTAATGACCGCACGATCGCTGGTCGTCGCCGTTGATCACAACACTGCCACAGTCTGATCAAACACACGACACGCCCATTTGTACAATATAATTGTACGCATGGCTTGCGTACGCGCCGGTGACGATTCAATATGACAACTTGTCCATCGAATGGTACCCAATTACCGATGCGGCCTTGAAATTTTAGATAGGTAGATGCGCCAAATGGTTTGATTTGAATAAAAAAGCATGAAATGAATATGAGGAAACTGATTCACTAATCACAATGCTGAACAAAAGTTTGCCAAACTTGAAATTAGGTGGACGTTAGACGAAGGATCTATAGATCTATAATTGCCCAAAAAATTTGGGAAACAATTTGATTTTTAATTAGAAATCTTCAAATAAAAATCAATAAAGAATAGCATCTGTCAACGTCACCAATATGCGATTCTCCGAATCACGAAGCATGTTCTGCAATGCAGTAACGCGTGTACTTCACGTAATAATCAGCAAAAACGCGGCGATGTAATGACGCTCGGCTCAGGAGCATTTTGATTGATGCACATTCCGCGTGCACCGCTTCGTCGGGAGGCGGGACAGCGACGGAGGTTTTTGTCCTAAGAATTACTGGATCTTTGGAACATTGCCTTCCGTATCCAATGATCAATGCGTTCTTTCGGGACAAAAACCATGCTTTTAAGATGGGTAAAAATTCGAGCTCAATTTGGTAAAGTTTGGTCTTCTCAGTTCTCTAAGTACAATTTAAAGATATAATTATATGTGGCTATCAACTTAACGGTGCCGTTAGAATCCTCAGCGCAGTTCATATAAGAGTATATGGAGTAACACCAAGGTGCTAACTTACCAACGCATGTCCGGAAACTGAGTCCAACGAGTTGTTTGAGTGATATGGGCTTGGCCAGTCGGAGGTAGGAGCTGCCGTTGAAGTAGGCCTCGGGCCGGTCGGAGGGGCCGAGCGGGCCGGCGGCGCGGGTGCCCGGTAATGCTGCCGCGTACGCCACCAGCACCAACCAGCAGGCTGCAACAAAGAAAACATAAATGTTAACAGTAGTTTGCGACAGGTAATAATTCAGAGAGTTTGTCTGCTGCTCTTACAGGGCGCTATCAAAAACATGAATGAAGACTAAAGACGAAAGACTTATTAATTTAGAATTGATCTACCTAGAGAGTTCTAGACATAAACGCACCACCTGCTCTTCTGGATATTTTCGCGATCTTGACAATAATCAGAACAGTACACAATATACACTCCCAACACTTCACTAGAAACTGGCGGAAGCATCGTGGAATGGCCAGATCAATCACAAAGTGTACGTACTTACATACAGTGCCACTGACGTCAGTCGCACAGCAGTTGTTGGTGTGCTGGCCGGCAATATGTGTGCGTTGTGCAAACAGTTCGATACGAAGGAATAAACGTTATATTGCATACAGGCGCATAGGTACAGCCTCAATGAAACCGGGTCACTGCAGGTGGCACAAGACTCGCGGGACAGCGATTACAAAAGCTAACTTTCAGAAATTAATAACAACTAGGTAATGTTTGCAAAATATGCTCTGGATCCGAAACCCGGCTACACCAAAACAAATAACCATCAAAACATTGAAACAAATCAGCGAAACCACAGTCTTCTACTGTAAATAATGCAAGCAAACAGTGCTAAATTGTATCAGTATCATCTGCCATGATTATGCAAGCAGTCAGAACCTATTGAGGAAATGTATTACAGTGAAAAAGCTTGTGTCTGGCCTACAGACCTTTCACTATTTATTCACAGCTGAGATCTTTGACCCACCGCGTAGTTTACGCTTTACGATTTGAACGGCGCCGATGCAACGCAACAGAAGAACATTGCGTTTTTTGTAAAAGCAAAAAACTTCCAATTTATCTGCAGCATCTTTCGTCGCATTTGGAACACATTAAGATTCAGCAAGTGGTGGAAGGCGCTGTTATCGTTAAGTGATAGTGAAGTATTGGATCTTAGAATAATAACTATTGGACCTTTTATTTTTGTGATACTCTTTCTACCATGTGCATTATAACGTAGACCACAAGCCGCATTCTTGTTACTACAGTTAAGGATGCTTTCATGCTGCTTCCTTGTTGCTTCTATTGTTTAAATACTGTATGCTTTCATCTTACGCTGTAGGTATTAGATAGAAATTTCAGGGATAAACCCATGAAGTTTCTATCTCAGTAACTATTTTAAACGACTCCTTATCCTCTAGTGCCTTGCGCCCAGCGCTGTGAGAGCGCCCGACATTCACCCAGGGCTCCGACAGACTGCTGGCCGCAGCTCCAATTTATTACCTATCGACGTAGGTACCTAGATCGCTCCTAAACGTATTTACTGTTACCGCTCGGGCACTGAAACTCCGACTGAAACTTGGTGACCACGACTGAACGAAAGCTGCGGTATTCCGTGATTGCATTGGCCCCAATACACGAGAATTTAGCGCAACGTTCCAAATAAATAACACACATATTGATGCTTATCAGTTTGCTCTTTGAGGTTTAGGTTTTTATGTTTACCTTGCGAATTTGGATACTGGATACGGATTTACAAAAAAATAATCTTCTGAAATATTCATGCAATCGTTTAAGCCTGTTTATGTGAACGTCGATCGATACGTAGTTCGCTTCGGTTACTCTTTCCAATAGTCGTATAGATAGACGGTATTGTTAGATTACGGATGGTTGTTCAGTAGTGGTTGTCGATATATTTGTAACAGAACATGTTAGCAACTAAAATCGAAAACTGCTTCTGATTTTGCTTTAGACGGCGAAGGTATCTATAAAAATCAGAGAAATATACCAAGCAACGTTCGTTATGCTTTCCTAGTTTTTATAGATTGTAAGTCTGTAACATTCCCATGATACAGATAACACAAAGGACATAAGAAAAACCTTATGTATAGTGGAGTAAAGTTGTAGATAGTCCAATGTCAGTGCAGACAGAGTTCTTTGACCGTTATTATAGATTATAGTCATGAATACAACAATCCAATTAGCGGAAGCGGCGCGAGCTGAGCTCGCGCTCTCCACATAATCGAGTTAGAATCGATTCGTCACGAGATCGAGTAGCCACTCGGTCAGCCATCATGGCGGTTTTATTAGCAACAATGGAGCCACAAACACTTTATGGGAAACTAACTGCGCACATTCTCTTCAAAGTAGAATTGAGAGCTCCAGCCAGAGGCTTTCTCAAACTTGAAATGTTTTTGCACGTAAGCTGAGGCGAGCATGTTAATGCGGCTAGCAAATGTGTTCGTGTAATCCCGGAAACAGTAATTTGTATTAAAACACGACCTTCACCTTGAGAGACGCGCAACCGCGCAAATCACTGTAGACATTTAACAAGTCGTCAAAATGTCGTGGCTACTTACGAAATTGAAGATGATTTACTGTACGTCAGCCACGGCGAATGCATAGACGAGGGCAATCCACTGCTTATCGTCTCGGTTTAATTGTAACAGCCGATTGAGTAAAACGAGTTACTTTATGTACTTACTGATACCATTATTTTGTACTTGTTTTTGGGTCTTAATCTCAAATCGTATTTAAATATTAGGTACGATTCGTGTCCTTTGGAAATATTTTGGAGCAGACGTAATGAGGAAAACGTGCACAAAGTCAAAGATAGATCACAATCGTCGCATTCTGCGAATATTAAATTTTCCTTAATCTTACGATTCGTGTTATGAAGAAAACGTGCAGTTAGTAATACAATCCATAGGTTACAATCGTCGCACTCTGCGAACTCAAAATTTCCATTCGTCATTGGGTCTTTATATCAAATCGTATTTAAAATTTAAATATTAAGATTCGTGATACCTACGATTTGCGATAATTTATTATTCTTTGGAAATATTTTAGTGCGAGTGAGACGAGGAAAACGTGCAAGTCGGCTCATTCTGCGAATACAAAATCTCTATTCTCCAAGTTTAGTGAACATATTTTGACAGTTTATTTATAAACGTTGCTTAAAGACGTTTAAACGTCAAAAAAATATATGGCAGACGTTAATCATTACTTAACTTTAAGCAACCTTTATAATAAACCCCTTGGTATCTGCCGAAAGACCTTCTAGCATCTTTCTCCACGAATGCTATGTCAGTGTCGTAAACGTGACTATCGATTAATCCGTGAAATCATAGAACTCCGCTCACTTACACAAAAACAACAAGAAACCAATGTTACCATCATTCACTCTACACACTTTTTCTATGGTAAAAGTTAGCCTGCAGATTTTTTTTTTAGTTAGGGCATCTCGTAGTTGACCTCTGAGATCATGACTACTTAACCGGGCTTTCCTGTAGGTGCCTTAAGCTACTACACTTAAAACCTTATTCAACTATGCTAATTAAAACTAGGTGAACGCTCGCTAAGGGCGCCCACTGCGGGATACGAACCTCGGCTTAGGGCGTCAACCGGAGGGAGGACATCACATCAATGATGGGAAAGGCTGGATCAAAGTTTTGATCATGATTATTAATCGGGGAATTTAAAGCTACGTGCTTAGCTGCAACAACTGCTGGCACCTCGTTATCGAGCAAGGGTCGGGGGGGAGTATTATTTATTCGGGAACGCGGTCGCGATCGCAAAGAACCTCGGCGGTGAGGTCGAAATGACGGGAGGCGTCTGTTTTTGTACACTGTGCTGGTTTCCCTACTACTCTATTTAAGGAATAATGGGGTCGTCAGGGTCGGTAAGGATTCACTTAGGGCGGCGAGTTCGATTGATACTAGAGGGAGTGTAACTAGCGGCCTCGACAACCAGAAGGTTGCGATGTTTGGCGGCAGTATCGAAGTAACGCTTGGAAGAGCGTTTGAGGAATTGGTGGATGGTCGAGATGGAGGATCTCATTCCTAACAATTTTGGTTTTTGGTTTGTTAGGAATGAGATCCTCCATCTCGACCTAAAAATCCCCACCATCCACCAGTTCCTCAAACGCTCTTCCAAGCGTTTAAACGTCTTTAAGCAACGTTTATAAATAAACTGACCTGGAATTTTGATGTTTGTTTGTTTATTTATCTTCGGACCACGATTTGTATTTCTTGTATATACCTACTGTTACTGACAATTTGAATTTTTTAATGAATATTTGAATTGTAATATTTTTTTTTAATGAGAATGACATAACTAATTTAATGTTCCAACAAGAGTTTAAATTTTAACAATTTTATATAGGTATTGAAAATGTTTGCATGCCGAATGGTGAAATATGGCAGAACTGATGAAAACCTACTACTACCCACTTATGTATAACCCATATTTGCAAATAAATGCTATTCTATTCTATTCTAATATGTTCACTAAACTTGGAGAATAGAGATTTTGTATTCGCAGAATGAGCCGACTTGCACGTTTTCCTCGTCTCACTCGCACCAAAATATTTCCAAAGGATAATAAATTATCGCAAATCGTAGGTATCACGAATCTTAATATTTAAATTTTAAATAAGATTTGATATAAAGACCCAATGACGAATGGAAATTTTGGTGCGACGATTGTAACCTATGGATTGTATTACTAACTGCACGTTTTCCTCATAACACGAATCGTAAGATTAAGGAAAATTTAATATTCGCAGAAATCGACGATTGTGATCTATCTTTGACTTTGTGCACGTTTTCCTCATTACGTCTGCTCCAAAATATTTCCAAAGAACACGAATCGTACCTAATATTTAAATACGATTTGAGATTAAGACCCAAAAACAAGTACAAAATAATGGTATCAGTAAGTACATAAAGTAACTCGTTTTACTCAATCGGCTGTTACAATTAAAAAGAGACGATAAGCAAATAATTAGTACCCTTAAATGTGATTCAGGGTACTAATTTTCTATGTAGGTTTGAGGAAAGCGACAAGCTCAAACTTGAAATCAACATTAAAAGTCGTGGTCCTGCTGAACGAGTGCACGAAAGTTATCATCGTTGATTTCTCGGTATCTAAATATAAATGTTTCAGTTCTGTTTTTTTTACGCAATGAATTACATTTAAGGGTACAAATTATTTGAATACTCAGAATAGCTGCAGCATGCCCCCTTTTTCGGCGCTTATGGTGTTCCTGCTGAAGGGAGCGTGACTATCGCTGGACCACCTTCAAAGTCGAGTTTCTCGAAAACTACAAAGGTACCAATTTTGTGGTTCGAGCACTAATTAGTACCAATCGGGTACTAAATATGGAAGCGATTGGCGTTGGTGGTCCTGCGGTAGTCACGGACATTATAAATAAGCCTCTCATAGACTTTGCTACAGCAGCCTAATGGGACGGTAACTACCAGGCTCGGACTTGGGCTTGCCTGGCTTGGGGATACCGATGACGGTGGCTTCTTTCCATGCTTGTGGGAAGATGTTATTACTTAGGGCACTATTGAAGATGGTGGTCAAGAGCATTATTAAGTGGGCTGGGAAGAGTTGGATCACCCTATTGGTGATTCCATCTGAACCGGGGGCTTTTCGGACTTTAAGACCTTTGATAATGTCATGCACTTCGTCAGGGGTGACGGGAGGCATAGGGCAATCAGGGTCGTCAACGGGAGGGAGGGATGCTCTACGTTCGACTTCGGCGTCTACTTCAGAGAGGAAAGCTTGGTCTACTGGTACTGTGCTGGGTGAGCATTGAGCCTCTAGACTGTTGGCTAGGCACTCGGCTTTGTCGATGTCTTCGAAAGCTATGGTCTTATCTGGGCGGACCAAGGGAGGTATGGAGGCGACCTGCTGGGACTTGAGTTTCCTCTGAAGTTCCCAGAAGGCTCTAGTTCGCTAAGCATCTTTTCCCAGCCCGCGTCACGCAGCTCCACCATACGTTTCCTTAGAGATCTCTGTAAGTAGCGCATGTTTAGCCTGCAGTCCTGCACTGCGTAATGTACCTAACTAGTAGGATTGAGACCATAGAGACGCATCGTACAGTCACGATTACACGTAATTGCAAGCATGACAAGCCTGCATGAACTATCATTTTGTGCAAGCGTGCTTGAGCGTCTGTATGATGATTTTGTGCAAGCATCTTGCTTGTGCAAGCGGCATGAAGATTGATAGAAATTTCATTATGCGGCTTGAACATGCATATCCAGGTTAAGCTTGCGGAATCATACGCACGTAAGTTGCACGCAATTAATGCAGCTAAAGCAAGCACGTCGTCGTCGTTCATCGCTCGCTCGATTGCTTGACCAATCAACAACAATCACACACAACATTACAACCATTCATGCAGGCTTGTCATGCTTGCAGTTACAAAAGCAAAAGCTAGTATATGTATATGTCGCAGTAAGATGGTTATAGCCGTGAATAGTTATATGCCTAGGGATATAGCTATATACCGTAATATAGTTAGATGAAAGCGGTTCTTAACTGTCGGAGTTCCCTAATTTTGTAACTGCGAGTCTGCGACTAATTTCGACGTAACGCTCGCTCAGCTCGCGCGTAGTTTGACTAGTTGGTCACAGTTTTAACCTAACCTAACCTATTTGGTCGGAGTGCCCTAATAGTTATATTACTAGATCGTGCTCGTATCAAAGTCAAATAATTTATTGCAATTAGGCACATAAAAGGCACTTTTGAACGTATCATAATTATATTCCTAGTCAGATAGTTATGAACCGCTTTCATTTAACTATATTACGGTATAATATATAGCTATATCCCTAGGGATATAACTATGTCACGGCTGTAACCATCTTACTGCGACATCTTATACATTACAGTTAACGCACTACTAAGAAGACTTTATTATGCGATACTAATAACTAATGTAATTAATTGTCACCTAATATGATCAGCACGCGTCAATTACTTACGCGCTGCGCGAATGCATCGAAAGTGTTTCAGTGAAGACTCTACGCAATTGATCCAGTAATGCACATTACACAACTCGCGCGATCGCAGCGCACGCGCAACGGATATGCACGTCTGTCGGCGCTATCGTAACCATCGTAAAATTCGGAAATTGGCACAACCTTGTACTAGAATTTTCTAAGTAACATTAATTCGGAAAATTAATTTAGCGGCAATTCAATTAATCAGAAAATAGTTTATGGTCATTTAACAATTACATAATCGACTCGAGGTTGGCAAGTGGCCACGTTAGCTGCTCATATTTGAAGACTACATACTAGTCCACACTTGATGCTGCTACACCTTACCACAGATTAGTACAGATGGGTCAGTCACTCTGCAAAATCATTTAAATAAAATGCGACTTTTGCTACGACACAATAAATATATCAATCACAAATTCACACTTTGTTTCGATTTGAAACAGATCGCTACTCCATTGCTTTATAAGTTGGAAAAAAAATCTGCTCAACAACGTAAATAACGTAATGAATGTTGTTGAACTGTCAAAATAAAACAAATTAGGCATAATCGGTACAGATCGCACGCTATTTATAAGTATTACCTACAGTTTTATTCACCTAAAAGTTTTTCTATCGCGTAACTCTTATATTGACTACGTTACGCTCTCTGAATTCGACAAGTCGATCCCGCCGCGTACACATGGCTCATCAAGCTATACATTTCCAGTATAAGCTGACCTCACATTGTAACGATATCCTATAAAATGCGAGATCAGCATAAACTGGAAATGTATAGCTTGATGTGTAGCCGTGTGTACCTACCTATTTGTAGCTTCATACCTAAAATGTGGAGTGACCTATCTGTATTCATCTGTGACCTTACTATCTTTTTGTCAAACAAGAGTCTAATCTACGGTCAAACGTTTCAGCTGCTGCATCCCATGAGACGCCACACAACCTGCTCAACTGGGACGACGTATGAAGTAACATTATCTCTAACCTTTTACACTTTTTTTTTCTCTTTTACGTAGAACCTGCGACAAATGTGTTCTTCATAATCTCCATAATTAGCACCGCTAAGTAGACTGTTCTGCGCGTTGTTGTAGGACATAGCTGCTCCATGTGTACAATAGGAGCTGAGGACCGTGACGTAATGACACGCTTTACGCTATGTCTAAACGACCAAGTGTCACTGAACTTAAAACACTTAAGAATTAAGATTGTTATAGAAACTGTCCCCGGTTATAAGCTAAGCTTACAGGAGCTTAAAAAAGAACAACATGAAGTAGAAAAGTTAAACTCTGGTGAATAAACAGAAGATGGAACCAAAATATGATATGAATAACAGAATAATGCCTGCGATGACAGGATGCAATAAAATGTGATACCCTAAGCAAGAAATATATTCTCATTTCTGTTGTGAATCTCCGTGTTCTACTCGGAGTAACACCGGTACAAAATGTTAATATTATACCAAACCACGTAACAGCCGCATAGACAATGCGTGGGCGTCGAGGTTAATCTTGCGCCACTATCCCACTGCCTGAGATTCACATCGCATCCAACAGACAAATGTGGTACCTGTCACGATGCATCAGAGTGCAAATTCAAGAAGCAGCATACACAATAGGCCGTTTCAAGTGTTATTTCAACGGCTATCCGTAACTGCAAACCATATTAGAAGGTATGTACTTTGCATTGTAAATGATACTATTATATTATTTGTGGATGCGACTAGTAAAGGCTCAGGAAGTTTAAGCGCAACCAAACTTTATGAAAAGGGATGACGAGATACAACCACAATTAGCAACGTCTGAGGCTTGAAGCAGAAATGCTTTGAAACTTTTCGTGGAAGAAAGTTGCAGAACTAACGTACTAGAGCAAAGACAAGTTATGAGTCGGTCTATGCACCCGGCAAAATAGTTAGTACTGCAGCTATTACAGGACAAAGCCAAATTCTTGCTACTTTACAACTAATAAATTAATAATACAGCTGAGCGTTTGATCAGAAATTCGTAACACACCGTACAATGTAGGGGGTAGGTACTACGAGCACGCCGCCGCCGCCGCACCGCCGCGCTGGTGTGCTCTGTAGATCCAATGCGCGTGCGCATAGCGGCGCAGTGACGTCACCGGCCATCAGGTAACGACCAATGACTCATACATACCGTAAGTCATAGTCCTTTGCTTTCCAGGAAACAACGTTCGCGGAAGCGCCGAACCAAAGGACCAAATGAGTCAAAACTTGTAAAAGTGCTTTCCTTAGATGAATGATTGGTCTCGCAGCGAGTGCTTTCATTCAAACTAATTAAAGTTTGTTTGAAGTTAACACATTTTAGCAAAACCGGATCTTATGTGCTGTCAATTTTCGTTCGTACAAGTTTGTTTTATGAACTAATAAAAGCACCAATTATTTTGTCCCCCTTTAGGAATTCTAATTTTCTAAAGCATAAACAGTTTTTAATGGAATAACCGAAATTGGCATTGCCACGCCAAAAAGGGAGGAATCTCAACTGTTTTCATTCTTGCTTGCTTTGACCATGCATGCATATCCTGGAAATTTCTTTAACATGCACGTGACAAATGTGGCAAACCATTACACATTCGTAACAGTTTCACAGACATTGTGAACCAGATACCAAACAAAGAACTTTCTACTGGGCATGGTACGTTTGCGAGTTATCCATTGGTTTTCGTAACGAATTACAGTAAGCAATTGACATAACGGCCTTCAGCTCGGTGCCAAAATGGCGGCGAACCGCGCAGCCAGATGATATCTGACTTACCATGACTAATTCCGACAATCGGTTGGTGTAGGAAAGTCAGTGATATTGGCGGAAATACAACAATAAAAACGTGCTCTCTACTTCTCCATGGAAATATCATAACTAATTCATAACTGTGGAGAAATGAAACCTAAGTGATTGGTATAAGTAAAAAATTAAAGTGATCCACAGTCGTGATGGTCAAAGCAACTTGAACGTTGTAGGATTTGATAGGTGGTAAAAGGTCACTTCCCTATTTTTTTTTAATGTTTAGTAATCCTATCAAAATAAAAAGTTTGTTGTCTTTGGATACATGTATGAATATCTAAAAGCATTATGAAACCGGCTTCAGAGTTCAGATGGAGTACTAACGTAACTACGTTGGTGCAGGTGTCCTCGGCAAACCGAGCGGCTTCAGATAACGGTGGTGCGACAACGGGGGCCGCGCCGGCGCAGACAGCGCGTCACACGCTGCCGCCCAACTGTTACACGGTGATGTTGAGATTGAACTCACGTACTCATGTCATTTCTGGCCCGACATCGTGCTTTTAGGCAAAATCGTACATCAAAAGAATAGATGAAAATGTAATGCAGATAAAATATGTTTGTTTGTCTGTAAGTTGGAGAGCAAGATGTTTTTTGTGGATTCAAAATACATATGTATATGAATAATACATAAGTGGCGAACAAAACAAGCAAGAAAATAATCCAACCGTGGTGCATACTTTCATTTGCATGTTATCTCCATAGTTTATGGTATGGGATGAGAACCTGATAGTGATGACCACTAAAATTAAGGCAGTGTTATTAGCAATTAACCAGTGCGCAGGCAGATCGATATCTGCGGCCGATGCGCGTACGCACGCACTCGTTGTAGAGAGTGCGTCGCGGTCGCGTGACGACACGCCATAAGTAACAGGTTGCTGTTGACACGAGGCGACGAACTCTAATACCGCACCGATTCACATCTTAGTAGCAAGTATAAACTTTATAGAATAGTAGTCACACACACAAGAAGAAGCAAAAGATCTAAAGGTTTGAATGCAGCAAACTCTGATGCTAGACTTTTCTTGTCCATGTCTTGCCGTATTGTGCACAGAAAGGTGCGGGCCAGAAAGAACGTGAGACGAGGACGACACGCAGACGCGGCAGTAATACCTATACAGATGGAAAAGCGACGCGCCTACGTCTTGTCTTTTCGGTATGTTTTGTGTCAGATCGCGTTAAAACATTTTGTATGAAGAATAATGAAGATACGTGAAAGGGACGCCGCGTCTGCGTCCCGTCCTCTTCTTACCTTCTTTCTCTGTGGCCCGCGCCTAAGGAAACACCTAAATGAACGCCTAAATATTATCGCACTGTCGGATTTTCAAAGGCGCAGAGCAGAGCGCTCGGCTCTGCGCCTTTGAATGAGAGCATTCATTTAGATGTCGCGAAAAACGGGCATAAGAATTGCCAAACTACTGCTTGTTCAGAGATTCAGTCAGATTTAAGAGCGTTTATCTTAAAAGTTGGCACGTCGCAAATAGATCTCAAATATTTCGCTGTTTTGATTAATTAGGCAATATTACTGTATGGAAATATGAAATGTGGCTAACTAGCGAACTAAAATATTGGTTATGAAGCACCGAATACTTAGTTTTAGATATAAAAAAGTATTTGGAAACTTTCCAAATGCCTTTTTTACATCTAAAACGATTACAACATCAAATTCAGTGTCACAATTGCAATTCATTATTAACATTCTAATTCGCTAGTTAGCCACATTTCATATTTCCATACAGTAATATTGCCAAATTAATCAAAACAGCGAAATATTTGACATCTATTTGCGACGTTGCCCACTTTCAGAATAAACGCTCTTAACATCGGTAACTACTGATAGTCGGAATAGTGAGTCATAATATGTCATTAAATGAAAATCCATGAGTGTTGTCACAGATTGTAAAACCATATCGCTAAATGTTTTACATAAATTTGAATGTGTCAGGCCCCAGTGACGGCCACTTTCTGAATCAAATTATGGAATCATTTTCAGTGCTATGTACACGCATCGAGTATAGTTATCAGTTTGTATGATTATATTTGACATAGGGGACTGACTATGTATGATTAGTCTGTCATACTGTAATTTAAGCCTTATTTATGGTATTCACTCTTTGTAATAAAATCATTAATCGCACCAATACGGAGCACGACACACTATTAACATTCAAGTATTATATTCGTATAATCATTAATATTACTAATAGTGCACGAACGCTCACTTTACTGAAACGTAACAATGGTTAATTCAGCGTTAACAGAAACAATTCTAATAGGCGTTTAATTGTCAGATTACATGATTGCTACATTTTGGTCAGCTGCGCGTGCGCCTATAGCTACTGCATATTAATTTGAAAATTATTTGCTCACTTACAGGATTGCAAATTATTTTGTTTACAGAGTGAAATAAACATCATATTTCAATCTGCCTGCCTTTTCCCAACTGTGTTGGGGTCGGCTTCCAGTCTAACCGGATGCAGCTGAATACCAGTATTTTACATGGAGCGACTGCCTATCTGACCTCCACAACCCAGTAACTGGGTAATACGATACCCCTTGGTAAGACTGGCATATTTATTGACAAATAATGTTGCGGGTTACTAAGATTACGAAAAGCCTGATCAGCATTTTTGAATTTTTTGAAGAGTATAACGACATAACGTTTTTGCCATTACTGTGATTAGGGTAAAATATAAAGGGTAAAAATATTTGTGAATTCGTGATGCTAAGTTTTCAAAAAATATAAGGATGAAAAAGAATTTCGCAAATCCTATGGAGTTATGCCCGAACATACATAAAAAAATATATATATATATATAATTATAAACATCTGAATTGATAACCTCCTCCTTTTAGAAGTCGGTTAAAAACCATTTGTCTTGCTTGAGACCACAAATGCTCTTATTTCAAATAGTAAAGTATTTATTTTTTTAATTAGACCATCGCTGGAACCAGTCTCGGGTACTCGAAACCAACTGGCTAAGCTATCAAGTGTTCGGGGATTTAACTGCACTTGTACGGTATCATCTCGAATTGACAAAAAACATATTTCTACGCTATGAGAACAGTTTTTTTTTCCCACACTATCGTGTGACACACGTGAATGATCTCGACGCATGGCGCTAAAATCTTGATCGAGCCACAAGCACACGTGAGCACGTCGCAGGATTCACAGCCTACATATAATTATTTACAGAGTGGGTAAAAAATCGTGGATCAAAGGAAACAGAGTGATAGTTGGGGTTATTTGCGGTAAAAATATCTCTGTGGCAGAGTAGTAGTATCCCGATTTACGTTAATTTAGACCTTGCTATGAAAAAATTTACTAACATAAAAAATATATGTGTTACACCCCGTTTTAATCGACATTTAACAGGCAATTTTTTTTTAATACAGGGTCATTTTTTGGTAGTACATTTTTTTTTCAGTAAGGTTCTAAAGTTATAAATAATTTTTCGTGAGACTTAAAAGATATTGAAAAAAGTGCCAATACTAAAAAATCATGGGTACCCACTGTCATAAAAGCACTTTTGTAGTGATGATACATTTCCTAGAAGCAAATAAACACCATTTACTGGTTTAAAATAGGTAGCCATTTTACTCTAATTGCCTATAGATTTATTAAAAAAATTGGTATTTTCTTAAAAAAACACTCAAATAGTCATAACGTTTAAGAGCGGCCAACCCGTCATACTTTTCATACAAACGCTCGTACGTGATTATGGCGTTGTAACACATCTTTCTTTAATTCTTTTTAACTAATAGGTATTTTGTACACTATATCTAGCTTTCTATGAAAGCAAAAAATAAAAATTTTGCGAAACAAATTCAATATAAGCCTCCAAAAATCTGCTTTTTTGCACAAATTTTACCTGAATTTTGACCGTTCATAATGTACTCATAAGTTGTAAAATTAAAGAAAACATCTTCATAGAAACCTCGCACACGTAATGGAGATTCTAAATGACAAACATTTATTTTACAAACTTATAAGGCGTATTCAAAAACACGTATTTCCTGAAACAAGTTATTTTTCGCACAATGTTATCGCGTTCTCACTTGCTTGTTAGCAATTCTCACTTGCGCTGGATGAAACAACAAGCTTTTCGACCATGCTCGCGTTGACGATAGACGGACCGGGAAGGGCCCTCTTAAGGAGATCAAGTTAGGGCTCTGCCAGAGATATTTTTTTACTGCAAAAAACCAAATAACCCAACTATCGCCTTGTTTCGTTTGATTTTTTACCCACCCTGTATACATACATCTGACGTCAGCAAACAAGCTTTGTTACACGAATTTTTTTTTGAGAAATCTGCTACTCTACATTGTTAATTAAATGGCGCATAAAAAAAATCATAAAATCATAGAAACAAAGCGTTCGGACGTATCGAATTCGTTATGTCGAAGATCCGAATTAACAATATTACAAAAGCAGTAAAATATTTAGGGAAAAACATTTATAATATCGTGAACGAAAAAAAACGAGGTCTTGGAAGACACACATGGTATTAAGTTGACATCATCGAAGAATCTAAAGGTTAAGGAAATATCAAAGTAGCAATTAACAATTTGTTTTGTCATTGGATGATTTTTACAATAATATAAACTGTTCGATTAGTTTATTCTACAGCCAACTGTAAAAAACATAGAGTTAGGAAAGTATCATAAAACTGGAGCGCTTTGTTCGAAGTGAGAAACTGTTAAAACAATAAGATACTATTGTGTGTGTAGAGCAAGATATGATACTGTCATCGTATTGTGTTCAGTGCAAGTGGGCAAGGGAACACTAGGGTGCAGTTACTTCAGGAGAGGCACAGGTTACCCAGTATTAGGCGAGAGGTTATCACATGAGTTGCTACAGCGTGAAGTCTTGTGAGTGCACTACCAGTGACTTGTCGTTGTATCTGTACAGAATGCTATTGCTTAAAGGCTCTTTCAAACAGGCGCGACACAAAGGCACCGCTCGTCGCGCGACGAGCGGTGTCTTTGTGTAGCGTCGCGTGTCGCGCTGGTCTGCACAAGCCTTAAATTAAGACGCAGATATATGACAGTGACCTTAAATGGTTAGCTTGCGTGTTCTGTACTGAGCTCATGCAACGCGTCGTACGTCCAGCCAGTAATAGGACTCGCCCATCAAGGAGCGTTGTCCCAAATTAGACGCATTATTGATTTATTACACGTAAAATAAAAGGTATTTTAATAAAACACGTATACTAAAAGATTGATAATTTAATTATCTTTAAAATGGTGAAGTTTTCAGAAAAATACGCGTGATAGATTTTGCGTCATTCTCAGTTTTTTATCCGCGTTAGACATAACTTTACAAATTAATTCCACTATGTAATATAAACATAATCAAAAATACGCCTATATTAAAATAATGCTCTAATTTAACATTTATTTTTTTCAAATCACTAACACTACTCGTTTAGACGTCATCTTCAGTATAAAATCATTAAAAGTCAGCTATCGTCCCCTTAAATACTTGTTGTGCTATTAACACCTTTCAGTACTCTGGACTGTTTGCCACTTCTACCGTTGGGATACTTATGCCCGTTTTCATCAACAGCAACGTTCCCTAAATTCTAAGCCGAGGTAGGTGGTTTCAGGTGCATATTAAAATCTAGGAGCATGAATGTTCAGCCCATGTTCATAGTTAAAATTAATGTATGTCCTGCGTAGTCTCGAAACGATTAATTTATTACAGACCAGTCCTTTTATCGTTTGTTTGATGTTTTCCTGTCCAGATTTTCAAAGATCGTTATGATTACTCATGTCATGATACATTGCCGAATGAGGAAAACCGTTGATTTTCCTCCGTTTGACCAGTATGGAGTGTTTATTTTTTTGTAACAATACAGTAATTAAACTAATTACTCTGAGGTTAGGTAATAAACAGCAGTAGGTACGTCGTTGGTCGTTGGTCTAGTGGTAGCAAGCGCTACTGCTGAGCATGAGGTCCTGGGTTCGATTCCCGGGTCGGGCAAAGTGTTATTGGGTTTTTCTATCTGAAATTTCTCAGTAGCAGCGGGTCTAAAACGGCCACATTAGCAATTCCTCTAAAAGCAATTCATTTTCTGAATCCCCAGCAATTCCTCTATGGTGACACAAATATTTTAGCTGAATCATATTTAATTCAATTCATATCAGAATCATATTTGGTGTAAATATTGCCGCATGAAAAAATGTAGACCGTAATTTAACCGGATAATTTTTCTTTACAGTTTTTATTAATCAAATGAGATTTTTATTTTTTATTTCTGTGGTTTAAATGTTATTTCATTAAATCACAAAACTGTCAAATAGATGAATTGTGTTATATGAATTGAACGCAGATAATATTATGAATTGTCAGTTTCTGACAGTTTGTGTGATTCATAATATTATCATAATATGATTCTGCAAAAGCGGCCGTTTTAGGCCCCCAGCTCGGAGTCTGGATTAGTGCCCGGTTGATGGCAATAGGCTCGCCCCCTATTACATGGGACTTAAACATAACTGGCGAAATGTGGGTGTACCTGCTACAGGGACACCTCTGCCCAACCCTTCGGGGAAACAAGGCGTGATGTTATGTTAGGTACCCAGATATCTATAATAATATATTTTTGTTGGTTACTATAAGTAAGAATAACAATCAAATCAAATGTACCGAAGTATCAATTCATCAGTCAGCGTCTCACATTCACCCATCCGCTACAGCATTGTAATGAGGTTCGAATTCAATACTCGACTACTGAATAGTGTTCTGTTAATTAACGGTAATTATTTCATAGGGTCATTAAATAACGGCTCATTCAATTCCCTAAATGACGCGGACATTTGATTAGGAGGAGGTATTTGATTTAGAACTGAACAGAGTTACTGATTATAAATTTGATTTTGCAACATTGGAAAATTACAAAATGTTGCAAAATCATGATGCAAAATATCGATTTCACTTTAAATCCTAGAGGTAAAATAAACCACAAAGTTGGCTTTCTTTCAATGACAATCTGTGTAAGGTTGACGATGCTTTGTGAGGCTGCTAGCGATTCTCGTTAGTGCACACCCGTCGTGATTCATTCATAGAACTGGTTAATTTGCAACGTGGCTGCTATTGCCCACTAGGGGTTTATTTATAAACGTTGCTTAGAAACGTCAAAAATTCGCTACTCGCTAATCAGTTGGTTCAAATCTCGTGTAACGCTACGAGTCCATTTTAGAATTGGATATTTTTAGAACTAGTTTTATAATATTTTTCATTAGGACAGTCTTCTTCTTTTCGTTTCGATGTACAGTGGGCTGCATCAATTGGGTAACCCCAGTTGTATTAAAATTTTAATACAACTGGGGTTACCCAAACCCCAGTTGTATTAAAATTTTAATACAACTGGGGTTACCCAATACAAAAAAAAAAACCCAACGCCAATTGATGCAGCCTACTGTACATCGATGTTGCTTATACTGTTTGGGCCCAGTAGGCGGCCATGTTTATTGCGGCGTCAGCGGCTTTGTGTAGACCGTCAAGGGTGCAGGTGAACGGACATTTGGGTCACTCTAGCTAGAGTCTAGCAGATGGGGCATAGTCTGTTCAGGAGCAGCGCACTCGCATTGGATGTTGGATAAATCGATAATGCCCCATTTCGCGAAATAATGTTTGCAGCGTCCTACTTGGGTATTCACTATTCAGTGCTTTCCAGATAGACCACTGCAGTTCGCAACCGGAAGGCAGCTGTTCTTGGCTGCTTTAGGAAGCCTTGAAGTGGTGGATACCTCTCTTCACACAATTTACTTCGCTATTTAGGTGGCCTGTCTTGGATCGCCTGTGTGACTTTTTTAGAAAACCATCGCCGATTCTGATTTGCAAATTCTCATTCTGTTCGATTTCGTGCTATAATTATTATTATCTCCGCATGAACTAACAATTTCAAATAATGGAAACTAGAGCGTCAGGTAGGAGGAGTACTTAAGTTCCCACGCCGCAAGAGCCGACTGCAATGGATTACCTACATATAAATACATATAAGAAAATCTATGACTATCTAGCTAGGTGATAACGATCATTACTGGCAGAACTAGTGCTGTAGCAGTCAACAAGCGGGAGAAATGGTTAAACATCGCCTGCAGTTTTGTTTATTCCGGATCAGAGCCATTATGAAAAATATATTTTACAGCTACGCGAAGAGCATGCTATGCTTATGTATGCTTCTCGGGATAAAAGATAACCTGTGACCTTTCCATCCGCGGTGGTCCTGTGGATCTGCACGTCGGATCTCGGCTTGTTGGAGCGTGAACACTTTTCGCTTCGAGGGGAGAAATTGACATAAATGTAAATTAACGGTGGAAACGTTGTAGTGAGGTCTGTTTCGATTTGCGTGTAGCTAGACCGCGTATGAATAAAATAGTGAGCACACAGCGTTGCGACACGGCGGGTTCAACGATCAACGGAGACACCGTATCGGGTTCAATTATAACAGGACCTCGGTATCTGCCAGGGTTCGCGTAACGCATACGTAATAATTATGAAATTGTTTATGCAGCTACTCAATAACTAGAATCGTACCAGAAAACATTGAGCCAACAACGGTTATCGAATGCACTTCCTAAACACCGAGTGCATATTTACATTTGGGCGAATGCATAAACCTTGAACCGCTATTTTAACAATGGCAGTTTTATAAATGAATTGAAAATATTTGTAAATACTAGAAACCATGAAAGGTAAACAAAAAGATTCAAGTGTGACTCCTACCCATCATTCATCGACAATCAGTAATGGAATGAATAATGCTAAACATGATTCTATTCTCATATAAACGTAAGTAAACAGTACATTATCTACACAACAGCTATGGCGTGGGAAATAACAGCTGTCAATCTAAACACTTCCTTCGGCTGATGCTTGCTGCATAGTTCGCAAGTATCGATCGTTTACTCGTTGTATGAGAAGCGGCCGCTATCGCATAGTGTTGAGTCGGTGCCACAGGTCGGGGTGTCACGCACCGGCGAACGGCGGCACCTGCGCCCGCGCCGCCGCACCTTTCTCCACACACTATACCACAAAAATAAGGCTCAAAAGACCTGGGACTTTCCGGGCTTTCTTTCTTCACCGTAAATGTAATAAACTCATATTTATTTTTCCATGTTTTTTTTAGCCCAAAACTATGACAACCAGTCTTACTAGTCCCGTGACGTAAAAAGAAAGCTGGTCGTTTACCTGCGCGCTGAGCGATTTATCGATTCCAGCTGTTCCAAAATACAAGTAGCTAATAAAATACCTATTATGATTCTACAATAAAACAATTTCACTCATATTATAAAACAATAGCTTAATACTTTAGGACGCGATCACGCGACTGTACCCGTGCGCAGACATATCCCCTGCACGATTTGCACTTGGACGCAATATATTCGGACACAGTGTGTGGCCCAGCGTTTTCTTTACGTGACTCAAACTCAAAGCATTTATTTCAATTAAACCATTTACAGGCACTTTTGAATTGTCAAAGAATCGGTCAGTTAGTCAAAAAGTTGAAGCCCATTGCAAAACGTAGTTCTCTATGACAACAACTATGCCAAGTCTTCTTTTTGTGTTTGTGTTATTTCTCTGCGTAAACATAACGCAGAGCGAAGCGGAAATAACACACGTATTTTCTTTCTTTTTTTCTAAAATACAGATATTCAGCTGCATCCGGTTAAGACTGGAAGCCGACCAGGTATATGATGATGAGTCCTGTTTTTCTTATATTGACGCTTAGGGAATTGCAGGTCTTTCCCATTTACAAGGCTGTATCACAAATTCATAAGGATCTCTTTCGATTCTTTTTAGGGGGACAATCGAAACTAACGTCATTGATCTCACTTCTGCCGTAGCTTCTTCGTGGCGTGGTAAGCGCGGGCTGTAGCCCTGCAGGTATTGTATAACTAATTCTAGGCAGTAAACCTGCTGAAGCTTGCCCTCTCATGTGCTCTCTCATTACAACTGTCACGACGACTACCTACACGGAAACGTCCATTATGTTTTTGTTCCACTTGTGGACCGTTTCCTCCAATGTTCTGGACACGTTCTGGATTTGGCAGTTAATTTTAGTTCCGAGCGTATATACTGTGGTTATGGGCGGGTCAGACGGTGGTCGTCCAGTTTAGTAGAACGAAAGTGCTTCTAAATATGCTCAAGCCTCGACCGATAGCTAATTTAACAAGAAATTAGAGGTCGTGAATTAATAGAAAACGTCGTAAGATGTACTTTACAGTCTTCTATGGGTTTTAACATTAAAAACTCATCAAAAAACAATTGGTGAGTCATTGTATGTAGAATCGTAGTCGCTCAAACGTTGTCGCGAGTTAACGGTTTTCACCAATAGACGGAGTGATTCATGCGGAAGGTTTTAGTGTATAATTCATTAAAGTTTTGTGTAAATTGGCTGAAATTTGACGATTATTGTTGAAGAAATCGGAAAAAATCATGCCGAGACTGGGAGCTTTACTGGCGTGCGCTGCCTAAACCGAAAAAGATACATAAAAGATACTTAAAAAGTCCGCGATGGCATATGTATATCTTCAAAGGATGACCCACAATAACCATTTTTATCTTTCAGAATTTGATAAAAATTTAATTGTTATTTTCGAAGTTTTTTTGACCGGTATAGTATTAAGGCTCCTTCAAACAGGCGCGACACAAAGGCACCGCTCGTCGCGCGACGGTGCCTTTGTGTCGCGTCGCGTGTCGCGCTGGTCTGCACAAGCCTTTAATCCTTATACAAAAATATGTTATTTAAATTGGGTATTTAATTTAGATTAAAATATGCCTTTAAATCATATAATTTAAATGAAAAGTTTAAAGATATCAGACTCATCATGACTTTGACGGTAGGAGTCAATGACGTTTTCCTGTTATTTTATTAGGTATAAAATCTCGGTAGTACGTTCCCGTGGAATATTTTTCGACATCCACGCGGGCGAAGCTGCGGGCAAAAGCTAGTAGTATATATATGGCGTTATGTTAATAATCTACAATATTTTGCATGGCGCCTGCTGCACTGACTGAGCATAATCTTTACGGTTTAATCGGTTTATGTGGTCGTCTACCCAGATTTCACAATTTTTATTTCTAGTTGCATATCGAATCCACTGTCCCAATCTTCGTCAGATGAGCTGTTAAGTAGGTCTAGCAATAGTACATTTTGTATGCGCATCATTGCAAAAACTGAACAGCCTGTACATGAAACAACCGCCCGGTAGAATGACGCTCTCGCGATATATTATAGCCGTGTGTGGTCGGTTAAGATAATATATCTTTACATTAGGCGCTAAAATTATTTATTATGTTCAAAGTGTGTGACTACCTTTACTTTTTGTCTCCCAAATTTTAGCTGCAGGAGTTGCAGGACAATAACCAGTATGAACCGGAAGCAAGTTAATCTCCTAAACAAATGATACCATAGCATAAGGGATAGCCCCAGGGTATACCCGTTATGTATTCTCACGTCAGACTCGTAAAGTGCTTTTCTTCAGTAAAGGCTTCTGCAGACAGGCGCGACGCGACTCTAATAAAACAACTTCTAAGAAAACTTCACGGTAGAAGAATTACCGGTGTCGCCAGTCTACACGAGCCTTAACGGTACCATTCAGTACTGCAAGCACATACCTACGCAACGTTTTGACGAGCAATAATAGTAACTTCACAGATTCTGGCCAAGTCTTGCATTTATAATAGTATTATGAATATTTGAAATGCTACATACCTACTTAATTAGAAATGAATGCATAATACGTTAATATTTTAAACTTTTGGAGCGACGAGGCTTCTTGCTGCAAAAACGATTCGAGGAGCAGATTGGAATAGGAGCTTTCGTAAACATAAAAAACCTGACGTGTATCTGTTCTTTGACATATGATCTCTTAGGACTTCCTATGCACGATTGGTATTGTTGATCGAAGGCACGATTACTACTAGATTGGGCATCCGCAGTTTAATCAAGCAAGAGGTGAGCACGACACGACTACGACTTAACTGGCTGTGCATTTAGCGAGCAGCCTTCACCTCATTTAACTAAAACCTCGGAGCCAACACGTCGGAAACAATGCGAACGTGTTGTGTGCGCACTTTCCACTTGCAAGTGAAGCATCAGCACACTGCCCCGGCACACGGCCACACGGGCTCACCCGGCTCACGGCATACGGCACGCGACACGAACAATGGCCGTGTGAGCTGCTTTCGTTGAGTGAGAGGCCACCGAATCTCGCGCGTTTCTCTTATGTTAACTGTTTTACTTTGTATGTTAGTGACTACGTGACTCATAACTACTTGTTTCGAGATAAAAATATGTTAAATACTTGTACGTACGTGGTAGATGCACCTTCGAGATAAGAACGTTTTCTTTCGAGACGTTAAGCTATTATGGTTACGAGGAAGTTCTTGGAAAAAGTTCTGCCATCATATTTTTAGAATTTTATCTAAATAAGGAGATTGGCACTTCGGGCGCGATTCGGTGCGGCGCGATTCGGTGCGGCGCGGCGGCGCGTTCCATGAATTTTGGCTTTGTTGGTTTTGTGCTGTAGTTCATAGTATTGGCAAAGAACGCCTGGTCTGTGGTGCTTCTAAGACTTTCATAAAGTTGTATAGTATAGCTTATAATAATTTTGATTTTTTCTTAGATGTTCTTTACAAAATCTATTAAGCCTTGTGTTACACACAACATTCTATAGCTCTTGGTAAGTAGGTATAACACATTGAAAGTTTTAAATGTTACAAAATCTAAACAATAGTCATTGTACTGCTAGTTTACATTACATCACAATAGTTATTAAAAATTAGTTTTCTGTAAGACTACATTTGATTATTGAGATGACAGTAGTTAGCAAGAGAGAACATTTTTGCTTGTTACACATGTATACATGTGGTATTTTCATGCAAAGAAGGCAAAGTTTCAACTGGCAAATTATAGTTGTACTGTAGGTAGGTATAGCTCTGCCTAACCTTTCGGGGCAAACAGGTGTGATGTAATGTTATTATTTTAAGTTTTATTTGTTGTCAAGTAAGGTAAATAATCTATGAATGCTTCTACCTTTAAAGAGTTTTCCTAAAGGCAGCTCATGACACTTTCAACTTTTCTATATTCCTCAGAAGTACATGAGAGTGGATTGGCTGATTACATTACTTGCTATTTGCCTTATCTTGTCTACATTTTACACTACGATGCAGTAGTGCTCCACAATTACCATGAAATCATAACAGTTTCTTTACAAGCAGGGTTTTGTATAAAATATGCAGTTATTTAGTTTTACAGTCAAGGCTGCTAGTTTTTTATTCAAATACCTGGCAAGTATGACTAGGTCACAGATAATGGTGGAGTTTCCATTCATTGACAGAAACAATACATACTTTTTGCAAATATTTTAAATAACAGATCAATAAGTTGCAACATCTTGTTTAAAAGTATGTTTGCATTTATTAATGAATGTTTCATTCAAAAATATAATTTGATTTCACAAAAGTGTTATGTTTTTAAGTACCTATTAATAAATGCTGCATACTTTTAATAATATATACTCATTATATGCCCCCCTCTCCAGTGTTATCTTGAAGGTTAAATCTGAGACTGAAAGAGTTTCTCCCTAGTTGACAACTCAGCATCACTACTAACAACAAGTTTACATGATTGTATACAGTTCTTTGTTTTATTGTCATGTGAATGCTTTATAATAAATGTTTTCATTACTTTCAGTTTGGACCTTCCCCTAAGACGACCCACTGACCCCTTACTTTATTACTTGAACATTATAATAATCAAGTAACCAATTAATAACGCTAATCATAAGCTCATTGGTTGAGTAAAAGAATAAGTTATTACATTGTAATGCATGTGGGTACAATCACTTTTTTTGTCGCACGCGCTTATTTAGATTGAGACCAACTGTCAAATAAAGAGTTTAGAGCCAATCTTAGACCTTTCACGGACGCCTAAAATAAATGAGTAATTATAAGTTTTACCTCGACGAAGTTATTTCAGAGGTTTCCAAATAATTTAGTAAATTGAATTTCGGTCTGTATTACAATAATAAAGGTGTTCGGACCAACCTGCTAGTTGTGCAGCGCCGCGTCGCCTCCAAACAACATCCACGTTCATTATGTTGAAATAACAAAACACAAAAACTATTCACCTACATTAATTAATAACTTTAACCAACTAATTCATAATGCACTTTCTTAAATTAACGTAGCGACAATTAAAATACACAAAATCATACAACAAAACATGAAGCTTTTGATGTCACGAAAATAAAAACTTAAAAAGAAACATCACCAGTTCACCACAAAACATTACTCATTGTGTCATTGACTGAATTGCAGACTGACTGAGACTGACGTTCTGTGTTGATGCTGACCACAGAACATATATATCTAGGGATGCAAACGATACATCGATGTTTTAAAACATCGAGGTATCGCTCATAAACATCGATGTCAAACATCGATGTTGAACTACAAGAAAACATCGATACATCATTCATTAACATCGATGTTTCATGAACGATCTTTGATTGCAGCGCCATCTTTTTGTATTGTGCGTAACTATCATTTGTGTCACGTGACCACGTCGCGTTTAATAATAAATTTGATTATCTTTGTCTTTCTGATATTTGTTTAATTTGTCGTTCTACTACTTTTTATATCCTAATACGTTATAGATGTATCGTTTAAAGTAACTAATTGTTTGACATTGTCAGTAATCATGATTACCAAAATGAATCTAAGTAGGTTATCAATATTTTTTAGAAGAAAAAGCCTTTTCTCTGTATTTCAAGGTTGTATTTGCTGACCCTGCTAGTAATTAAAGAAAACATCGAAAAAACATCGATGTATCGTCCTAAAACATCGATGTTTACAACATCGATGTTGTACTTAAAAAAATATCGATGTTTCAGTATCGATGTTTTTTTATGAACGATGTTGCATCCCTATATATATCCTTCCCAGTGTTGCCAACCCCAAATAATGGATTACGGTGTTCCCAGTTTATAAATACGGTAGATTTTAAAAAGTGATGTAAATGGGGATAAAAACTGCCATTTGCTCACTTCAGATGTCGCTATCATTGTCCGTCTTTAAATTTGACAGCTAGCTGTCAATATCCATACATTTTTTGTAAACAATCAACTTATTTTACGCCTAATTAAATAATATGCCCCCTTGCGCAGCTGTTGACTGCAAAAATCCGGGGACCCATGTATTCCCCAAAGATCTTAAAAGAAGAAAAGTGTGAGAGAGAGCTCTCCGAAGAAAAAATTGGAAACCAAATAATTCGTCGAGGTCATTTTAAACCTGAAGACTTCTATCAGACGAATGCGTATACAGGTGATGCTCTTTTTCATAATACAGTGAACTTAAGTGTGTTTTCATTATAGGCATTTGTGGATATTTATTTATATACATTATACTAAGGTTGTTTTGTTAAGATTATCTTTTAATCAACCAAAATACTTGTATGTCTAAGTAGTAAGCATCTATGCAGCATTCGCTTTATTGCATTGTATTTAATATCTTCATACCAAACTACCTACTGCCTAATATTAACACATATCCTGCACTGAATCCTACCGAAAGGACTGGCCCGCAGCGACTGTGGACAAACCTGTGTGGAAAAGGAAATGGGAGGCCTTTGCCTAGCTGTGGGACTTTATGGGCTAAATAGATAAATATATCTTCCACTCATCATATTTGTATTTAATGTTTCGCACATAGATAAGTAGATCATAAATCCTTTTTGTCTGTTCTAGGTGATGAAAATATATACAAAAGGCTCAGGAAGACTGGCTGTACCCTCTATTTTTTCTTTTACTAAAGTCAAACCAGTCCACCCCTTAGCTGAAGACAGAGCAAATAGACTGTTACAGAGAAATGAGAAAAAACAATGTTTTGATACATATAGTGATCAAATTGCTGGACCTAGCCATGTTCAAACCCGTGATAGTTATGAAGAGCCATATAAAGACGAGGAATTTACAATGTTTAACGAAATAGAAATTTTTCCTAGCACACCATTGGAGCCAGATGATGGGCCAGAGCGGGACCAACATACTGTATCATCAAGGCATACTAAGTGAATTGTGTGTACATTTATGGATCTATAAAGAACTGTAGAAACAATGACAGTATCATTGCTTTCTACACAGGTTTTGAAACCTATCAAAAGTTCTATTTTGTGTGTTCGACTTAAGTGTAATGGCTCACAAAATAAAGTATTATGGAAGTCATGTGAAGAATATTACTATTGAAAATGTTATTTATTTCAATGTAATTTAATTTTTAATTTATTATTTAATGTAAACCAAATATTTGATCCTAGTTTATTGCATTATTGCTTTGTTTTTACATAATTCTAAATCAGCCATTATTAGAAATTAATTGCAGTCATAAAAATGTTAAATTCAAATATAGTGCATGTGGTGTTAGCTTTAAGTAATTGTTGCACTTATAAATGTATATCGTGTAGTTTTAAAAGAAATGTACTTAATGTGTAAACAATTGTAGGCTAACCTATTAATTAATAAATAAATAAGTCAACGCATTCACATTGAATGTTTGTTATGTTTGACAAAACATCACAATTTCGTGCCCCTCGCATCAAAGATATTTTTTGTTTGTCTTATGTGCTGTAACTTTAGGGAATGTATTATGTAATATGCATTGTGTATAAGGAGATAAATAAAACATTGTATATAATATTAATTTGGTTTAATGACAGTATCATAGTATTTATCGTAAATTGCTGATTGGAGATACTCAGTATAAAATGATGTTGTTTTTGGTTGTTTGAACATCATTAATTTTTCTGTGCATACTTTATGCATAGGTAATTGTAATCTTTGTACATACTATATCCTCTATACCATGGAGGACTGTGAAGATATGTTTACAGTGTGCTTCCAAGCCACTTCCAGCTGCACATTCACAATGACTTTCACATATCATACCAGTCTTATTCATTAATCTTTTCATTTGTGCCTGCATTGTGCATGAAAATAAGCATGGTTACGATCATTAGCGTGATCAAGCTCCTATTTTCATAGAGGATTTTCACTTTAGGAGATATTTGAAACCTGAAATAATATTAACATTAAATTAAGTATATTACACGTTTTTTTTTATAGTTGAACTCACAAAGGAAGTAGTGAATGCATCATAAGTTGATCACTGTATGAAAACTTACCTTTCAGCAAACGTTTGAATGTGGGTTTTAGATAGCGCTGGAAGATCAGTGCTAGAATTGACATCCCTGAACTTTTCCAGGGCAGGAATGTTAGGGTTATCATCCTCAAGCTCTTCTTCAACTCAGATCAAGTTATTCCTGTCGTATGCCTCCAGTCTTCAACAAAAAAAGGAGTTTTAAATAATGTAAACAAAACAATCTATCAAATATAAAATGGTCATTATTTATTTACCTTTCCACTAAAGCTGCTTTTTTACCCGTGGTAGACGCATCTCTTTTCCATAACTCTGCTTTTAGTTGTACTATACTCCAAATCGCATGCATTTTTGTCTAGTTTTCGTATAAACGATATCGACACAACAGTGAAAACATAAACAACAATGGCGGACTAAAGACGCACAACCGTGCTGCCATCTGCTATGAGCTTTCAGTTTTTAACCCCATTGTAGTTTGAAAAAAATAAAAAAGGAAGCTTATTCCATATTTTAATTAGTCTGAATATGACAAAATAACTGTGTGATCATGATCATTTCTATACATTTCAGTATTATGTCTCCTAAGGAACGACCTGCACCCTAATGTCTTTCAACGCAGATTTATTACAACGCAATTACGCAAAGAATTAACTGAATGAAGAAAGTTGGTAATAAATACGGAACCCTAAAAAGGTTAAGAAGTCTGTCAAATTAGGCAACTCTATAGTTTTTACGTATTACATTGGTTCAAACTTTTATCTATGGTTTGGGAATTCCCCTTAATCCACTGCTATTTAAAATGTTACCAGTTATGACATAAAACAACGCTCAATAATCCATCTGCCCCATTACGGTGTTTTTTAACACCGTAATTACATTGTTACGGTAGGTGGTAGATCTATGCTGATTACGGTGTTTTTACCGTAATTACGGTGCAGTTGTCAACACTGATCCTACCCTACGATGCTGACTGACAGTATGCTCTGTGCTGACAGTCAGACAGAAGGAAGTGGGGGGAAAACATAGGTGTCTTACTGTTTTCCATAGACATATCAACTGTTTTCGGACTTTTGGGTGAGTTCATTTTTTTTAGACATAAAAAACTAGGGACTTGGGCAGGAGGCGATTAGTGACTCAGTGTTACCATTTTTTAACTGAAGTAATAATGTTTTCATGCTCGGGCCACACCAACGGGGAACGCCGTTAATTATCACAATGATGGAATAAAGTCTATCATCGCGATAATAAACGGCATTTCCCGTTGGTGTGGCCCCGGCATAATGGTGGCATTTCACATCGCTATTCGTGTTCGCGTATTCGTCTTATTTATCCAAATACGACAATGTGAAGTTACTCTGTTCGCCTATATTTTCCTATTTTTCACGAATAAGACTAATACGTAAACACACGAACACTCGTATCCGCCGGCCGTTTGTTGGTTTTTGTTCACTAACCGAATGAGTTCGTTTACCGTCCACACATGGCTTCCAGTAGAGTGCGTAGCATCTAGCAAAAATATTCTTGAATGGTCGCTGTTCGTTCATGACGATGGTGGACAGTATTCGAGTAAAGGTTATAGCACAAATATCAACTCGGAAAGGGATCGTCACCGTATCGCCGCGGTTCGTGAGCTTGTCCCGAGGCGAGGCGATTACGTTACGATTCCGATTTGTGTGTTTTGCAGTACCTAGGGAGTTTCATACAAAGACTACTGACTGAATGGCTCAAGTTAATACGGTGACGATCCCTTTCATGTAATTTTATTCTAGGTGCATCGTCTGCACATATAATTATTTAATAATGTAGGTACAGACGCCAGCACATCAAGCTACCCGAAACTGTCAAATTTTCCCAATCAACTTTGAACCTTAACATTCAGCGATAAAGTTGAAAATCTATTAAATAAATTTGACAGATTGTAGTAGCTTGATGTGCTGGCGTCTGTACCTATTCAAAATATTGTAAAACATTACATTGGGAAAAGGCTATGCAGATGATGATGACAAAGAGTAACGGTGGAGTTTCTTGCCCATTCTTCTCCACACGAAAACTAACTTTTGGAAGGGGCGACTAGAATCAATTCCATTATTTTGTTTCGTCTATTCGGACTTCTACACTGTCTGAATAAAACACAGTAAAAAACGCGAATACTGAAGAGCGATGTGAAGTGCCACAACAAAATTCTAAACCTACCATAGGTAATACGGACTGGTATCCACAATTCCACGTCAAAGCGCGTATTTTGCATGCGTAAACTTACCTTATACGATTGATGGTGATGATTTCAAATGTTGTCACTAGTAGAACGCGAATAGGCAATCGCCTTCAAATTCGCCGTGTATAAAGGTCAGGTGTCGCATTCTATTATGCTGGGGCAGACTGGGGCTATATTTTCGTGTTATCACGAATTAAACTTCACCGCTCTCTCTCGCATACCGCTCGACGTCTCGATGAGTAACAGAGAACGCACGAAGTAAAGTTCGCGATAACGCGACAATGTAGCCCCAGCTTTAGAACAACGGGTAAGAGGGATAATAATAAATGGCTCGCATAATTAAAATCAAAGAGTAAAGTAACTATATAGATTAAAATTCTCTTAATCTGGTTGAATGTTTACCAAAATATAATTCACGACAGAAACAAAAATAGAATAATAATCATTGATCTTATATACATCTCGTTAACTTCTATTTGTTCGATAATTTGATTATCTAATGAAAAAATCACGATTAAATAATTACCAGTATACACATACATCCATAATGCAATAAACAATATGGCAAGGAGTTTTTCGAAATAATTACAATTTGTTTTTATTTATTTTATATATAACTAGTAACTAAGTTATTTAAAACTGGGAATTAGAATACAAATCTAAAGAAGATAAGATATCTAGGCATTTGCTCCATGTAAAGTACGTATCTAGCTGCATTCAATTTCCAAACAGACTAGCAGCCTGGACATAGACTACTATTATATATGAGCCTGGAAGCCGACCCCACAGAGCGTGGGACCCTAACATGGTTGGGAAAAGGTAAAAAAAAAAGGTTAGGTAAATGATGGGTACTCTCACACAACGCTCGGTCGGTTTCGGTCAGTTCCGTTGCAAAATATTATCACTCACCTGTCACGTAAACTCATTCGTTTTCAATAAATCAATTCTTCTTCTTTCTATCGTGTCTCATTTCTCATTAGTCACAGTTGAAAGGTAGTGTAAGTTGAAAATTAAAGCTGTACACATGGCCAAAATCGGAACTACCGCCACCATCTTGTTTTTTAAGGTTCCGTACCTCTAAAGGAAAAAACGGAACCCTTATAGGATCACTCGTGTGTTTGTCTGTCCGTCTGTCATAGCCAAATTGTTTCGAATCTAATGGACCGATTAAGTTGAAATTTCGTACATTTATGTATTTCTGAGACCCAAACACGGTCGTGTAACGTAAATAAAATAATTTTGAAAATGGGGGTCACTTTTGGGGGCAAATACAAAAAAACTAAAAAAAAGCTATACCGTGTAACATATCAAATTAAAGTGCTTATTGCGAAGATCTCACAAATATTTTATTAATAATTTTAAAATATATGAAAATGATATTTATGAAAATAGATGAAAATTGCCTACAATTTTGAAAAAATACAGAGAATGGTTCTTTACCCATAGATTACAGTAAAACCTATAAAAAGTCTATGGTCTTAAAATAACATGGTAAATCTCTCAATATTGTGCGTATAAACTTACATTTGCAGTTGGAATGTATGGGAGGACATGTTTTTCAACTACAATGTGTATTTGGGATAAATTCTTCCCAACTACGGAACCCTTCATTGTGCGTGGTCCGACACGCACTTGGCCGGTTTTTATAAACGGTTCTTACCGAACAGCGATTCTCTGTCAACGTCATTCAAGCGTCAAAAGATCAAATTCAAATTCAAATAATTTATTTTCTCTTCACAAACAATGCTTATAATTTAGACAGACTTGAAAAACTGTGACAATAGTTTGTGAGAGACTGGTGTCTGCACTAGGAATACCTCGCAGATCACCAGGGTCCCACCACACGGTATGTAAATATAATCAATTAGTAAAAGTGAAGGGATAGGGCATAACATAACGTATAGACTCAGAGCTTCGATCAACAATAATTGTTGATCGAAGACTCAGAGATATAAAACAAAACAAAAAAAAAAAAGAATTAAATGCAAAAAATAAATAAAAATGCTTGAACTTATTATTATGTGTCGGGAAGTTAGAGGGATGGACTATTTTGGATGAGTTAGTAATTCATCAGTTGCATTATAATCCAAACCAAGGAGCCATTCAACCAGAGCACTCTTAAAAGCCTTTGTTGTTAGGTGATAGATCGTGGTAATACGATTTATTTTATTATATAAACTAGCTTTTTCCTGCGGCTTAGCTCGCGTGGAAGTCGAAAATTATCCCCTGGAAACGCACTACCGGGATAAATAGTATCCTATGTGTTAATTTAGGTTATAAACTATCTATCTGCGTCATCTAAATCCTATTAGTGGCATAAAATAATGATTGAATACTGTCGTGAATTCATGCAAGCCTAGTGCTTTTTGTTAGGTTACTACTCAGAAATTGTGCACAACGTCTAATGATTGAAATACTATCTTGAATTCATGCAAGCCTTAGTACTTTTATGCAAAATTTGAAGTAGATTGGACCAAGGAATCACGTTGTCCCACACAAAATCCTTTCTTATCGGATGCCTACGTCATACAAAGAACACACTCTCCAAGTTTCAGGTCTCTTCTTCGATCAGCGGTGTAGGCTGTACGTTGATCCGCTTTAGTACCACCCGTTGGGCTCTTTCCAATGTTAAAATGTTTGATTAGGGAGCACCACCAGAAGAGACTGACACATTGCATAATATACCCACCTAATAACCTCTACGTCAGCTAAGTGGCGAAGATTTTTGAAAAGAAAGATTAATTTGCGAATTCTTGACATGAGGCTGTCTATATGTGGTTGGAAGCTTAAATTGTTATCAATTATAATTCCAAGGTATGTACTTAATCGAAGTAGTCTTTTGGAGAACGGGACAAAAACAGGCGTCAGAATTAAGGTCAATACAAGAGTGCGCTTTAATGTGGAAATGGGATAACAATTCATTGCCTTTGTTAGTGAGAGAGAAAGCTATATACTTGGTCTTGTCGACGTTAAGGGTAAGGCATTATTTTTTACCCAGGCTAGGACCGTATCAAAACCCTTTCTGTGCGTAATGGTAGACATTACCCCATGAGTCTGCTGTGAAAACTAGTGCCATATCATCAGCAAAAGATATGATTTTCCCATGGAATAGTTGTAACTTACAGAGATCATTAATATAGGCAAGGAAGAGGGAGGGCCCGATCACACTTCCCTGAGGTACACCGAAAGTGACAGGTAGATCATCACTAACATAGTTTTCTATTTAAACCCTCTGGAACCGATCAGATAAGTAATCCCGGAAGAGTTTTAATGATAGACCCCTGATTCCCATGTTTTGCAGCTTGTTTAGTAAGTTGGGTACAGAGACTGTGTCAAACGCTTTGGCCAGGTCAAGGAATATGACAAGTACCTTCTTTTTACTATCAAGACTGTGAACAAGATGATCTGTCAGCTCATGAACAGCGTCGCCTCAGGATTTTCCAGCCCTGAATCCAAATTAACCACCTGAAATGAGGTTATTGCATTCAAGGTATTCGGTAAGTCTGCTGTTCATGAGGCGTTCTAATAATTTGAAAAGAGTAGGTAGAATGGAGATCGGCCTATAATTGTTGACACAGCCTCTGTCCCCAGCCTTGTGGACAGGATGTACGAGAGATTTTTTTTAAAGTAACGAAAGGTGCCTGTGTCAAGTCAAATGCTAAATTAAATAAGTGGGTGAGTAACGAAATAGTTCATATAATGCTTAAGGAAAAGAGCAGAAATGGGGTCAACACTTTCAGAGCAGGTGGTTTTAAGGTTACAAATGAGGGAGTCTACCTCCTTTTCATCTGCGGGAAGAAAAGCCATTGAATGTGGAAGAGCGACTGAAAAGCCGGCAGCGGGAGGTACGTGATGATTTAACTTTTCAGCGAGAGATTTACCAATACTGGAAAAGAAGTAGTTTATCTCATTGACTGACTTAAGGGGGTTTTCAACTTGTATAAGTTCCTGGGCGGCTTAGGTTTGTCTGTGCCGGTAATTTTTCTAATAACCTTCCAAAGCTTTTTGCTATTATGCTTCGCGCTACGAATCTCCTCTTTCTCGTATTCCTGTCTAATTTTTTCAATAAGTCGTTACAAAAGTTGCGGTATCTTTTGTATGTACAGACGCCAGCACATCAAGCTACCCGAAACTGTCAAATTTTCCCAATCAACTTTGAACCTTTTGGTTCAACGATAAAGTTGAAAATCTATTAAATAGGAGATGTCCGCTTTTTGTAGGGACGTTGGTTTTTTATTCCGAGAAAAATCTAACCAGCATCAAACTATATCTAAATAAAAACGACAAAATATGGACCTAGGAACCACTGAAATAATATTTTTAGATCCCTCCATTTATGAGAAAAATCATAAACTATTTAAAGTACAAATATTTTATTTGTTGATGGCAACTATAACAAATAAGATATAAATTGACACGGTACTGTCATTACTGTCAATCAATTGACAGTGATGACAGTAACATGTGTCAATTTTGACAACTTTACTATTTGAATATGTCAATATGACATAAATTGACACATAGTACTGTCATAACTGTCAATGAATTGACAGTAATGACAGTAACATGTGTCAATTTTGACAAGTTTACTATTTTATGGGGTGTGTTCACTATAATAACCTAGATAATTAGAAAGGTTTGTTCGTTTTAGGAGTAAATTCTTACAAAAATAAAAAAGATTTTTCTCAAAATTGGAGGTCTTTAAAAATGTATGATATAGTTAGAACCACTCGTTTTTGGGATGTCTATTCAAATATATTTAACTTATCCTGGTTAGAATTATTGAATAATAAAAAACCATTTTAGGACATGTCCTTTGACAGATTGTTGTACCTTGATGTGCTATCGTCTGTACGTGATTTGTAATGACTCATCATTCGGATACTTTTTGAGCTTTTTGTGAAGGTTGTCTCTATTTATTGAGCATCTCAGAAGTCCAGGAGTGATCCAAGGCTTAATAATACGACGGTTACTGACAGGGACAACCTTAGTATGAAGAGAAATGACATTAGTTAAAATATCTATCAGATAAGTAGCTGCCAAAGGACATGTCCTAAAATGGTTTTTTATTATTCAATAATTCTAACCAGGATAAGTTAAATATATTTGAATAGACATCCCAAAAACTAGTGGTTCTTACTATATCATACATTTTTAAAGACCTCCAATTTTGAGAAAAATCTTTTTTTATGTTAGTAAGAATTGACTCCTAAAACGAACAAACCTTTCTAATTATCTAGGTTATTATAGTGAACACACCCCATAAAATAGTAAACTTGTCAAAATTGACACATAGTATTGTCATAACTGTCAATGAATTGACAGTAATGACAGTACTATGTGTCAATTTATGTCATTTTGACATATTCAAATAGTAAACTTGTCAAAATTGACACATGTTACTGTCATCTCTGTCAATTGATTGACAGTAATGACAGTACCGTGTGTCAATTTATATCTTATTTGTCATAGTTGCCATCAACAAATAAAATATTTGTACTTTAAATAGTTTATGATTTTTCTCATAAATGGAGGGGTCTAAAAATATTATTTCAGTGGTTCCTAGGTCCATATTTTATCGTTTTTATTTAGATGTAGTTTGATGCTGGTTAGATTTTTCTCGGAATAAAAAACCAACGTCCCTACAAAAAGCGGACATCTCCTTGGCGTCGCTCATGGCGTACAATGGGGAAAAATCCAATCCTTTCAAAGCCACTATAATCGATTAGTTTTTTAAATTTCTTTGGGCGTATAGGCCGAGTTGACAAATTCAGAAAAAGGGAGGTACTGTCATGGTCAGTCACGTCAAACAATGCGCGTTCCTTTTAGTTTTTAGGATTACATGATCAAGGCAGGTACGACCATGTGTGGGAAAGTTATGGGCTGGTAGTAGACCGTGAGACGCCATCAAATTAAGGTAGTTATGAGATCGAGAGTCAGAATTGTTTTCTGTAGTATCAATATTGATGTCACCTACCAATACAATATTTTTTGTAGATTAGTATTTTAAGAAGAGTTCGTTCAAGGAGTTCAAGAACCCAGAGATATTTTTCTGCGCAGGGGGACGGTAAATTGCAATTATAATAGTGTTTATATTTATTTTTACTAATAGACAGTTTGCATCAAGCAGTAAAGGTTCTTCAACAGATAATTTCATGCTACAATGATGATAAATTACTACGCCTTCATGTTGGGTAGTGTTAGTGGAGGTAGAGTGTGACGTATAGTTCTTAAGAGAAGGAATGACCTGAGTGCATGGCAGCCAACATTCTGTCAAGATAATGAGATCCCAATTTATGTTACTCCTGCTGAGCAACGTCTGGAATGCGGGAAGGTTACGTCTAATGCTTCTAATGTTTTGGTGAATGAGTGAGAGATACTGTTTTGGTTTAAGTATGTGGGTAGAGATATCTTCAACGTCACATAGATGAGATTTTGCAACTGTAACTGCATCCAAAATGGAGTTAATTTCGTCTACATTTTCGAATACAAACTGGTTTTCTGGTAGACTGCTCTAAGGGTGAGAGAGGGAGGTGAACGAAAGGTAATGCACTTTATTAATGTCAACACCATAGGAGGGAACAAAGTTAGGGAGTCGAAGTGTGTGTTCTGGTAATTATGGAAGTTGACTTACTGGACAACATAGTGGATAAAATATCTAAGAAAAGCATTGTGTGCAGACGTGTATGGAAAAGGAAATATTTGTTTACAACAATTAACAACATGAGTTTATGAGTAAGTTTTTACAAACAATAAAATTACATGTGACAATAAGACAGTTTTAAAGAAGCGCCACAGCATCGAGGCACTTTCTCTTCCTTTCGGACCAGAATACGCCCATCACGAATCCAAACAAATTTGTACGCCTTTTCTTTGGCGACCTTCCGAACAGCAGCATGAATTTCCTTATTTGTGGATCCCTGATTCCTGTAGCATTTTTAGTCGTGGTGGATCTGCAGTCGTAAACCCGCGAAATTCAAAATTTTCCTAAACAAGAACACTGTTTCTGGAACAAATCTAATAGAGGTTAACGAGAAGTAAATGATTCTAATAATTATAATTTTGTAAATACATGTCGTGGATGGATGGCGCCACAGTATAGTGGACAGCGCCATCTAACAATTTGATTCGTAAACGAATAATCATGTGATCGGAAACGCAAGCTAGCCCTACCGCTTGGACACGATCGTCGGTGGAAGGGATGCAGCGATGACTATATCACTAAAGTTATATGCTCTGTGGCAATTTCCGCTACCGTATCGAAGGAGCCCTATCCTCCCCGCGCCCCATAAGGGCAGGAGTCCCTCAGGGCTCAGTGATAGCTCCCCTCGCATTCACGCTATTTACTAGCAATATCCCCAAACATAGTAGGACGCAGCTCGCTCTGTTCGCAGACGACACTGCAATCATCTGTAAAGGTAATTCCCCTTCGTCTCTCCTAACTCTACAAAGGGCTATCAATAACCTTGGCGCCTGGTTTAGATGGTGGAGAATCGAAGTAAATCCCGACAAAAGTCAAGCGGTTTTATTCTCAAAACCGAGATCCAGATCCCTCCCCCTCCCCCGACCAATCACCTTGTTCGGCAAGCCAATCCCTTGGGAGAAGCGAGCCAAATACCTCGGTGTGATCCTAGACCATCATCTCTCCTTTTCAGAGCACATAAAGAGGGTTCGTTCGCGAGCCGCTTTCGCTCTAGGTAGACTTCACTTTATTCTAAATGCATGCAGCAAATTGTCACTTAAGTGCAAATTGCGTACCTATACAGCATGCATTCGTCCCATCATGACTTATGCGGGAGCAGTCTTTGCCCACGCCAAACCCCGTTCCATCCATTGGATGCAGACCCTACAGAACCGATTCCTTCGCAAGGCCACGGGAGCCCCCTGGTTCGTCAGAAACGAGATCCTCCATCTCGGCTGTAAAATCCCAACCATTCACCAATTTCTTAAACGCATGACCAAGCGTTACATTGACTCTGCTCTCAGACATCGCAACCCTCTGGTTGTCGAGGCAGCCAATTATATCCCATCCCGAATTAGTCAGACCCGCCGCCCAAGGCATGTACTCTCCGACCCAGATGACCCCATTACACTCCTCCAGGAGCAGAATAGGGTCACCAGTACAGTGCACAAAAACAGACGCCTCCCGTCATTCCGACCTCGCCGCCGAGGTCCTTTGCGATCGCGACCGAATCCCCGAGTAAATGAATCTCCCCCCTGACCCTTGCTCGAAAACGAGGTGCCAGCAGTTGTTGCAGCTGAGCACGTGCTGAGCACGTAGCTTTAAATACCCCGCATAATAATCATGATGAAAACATAAATTTGATCCAGCCTGTCCCTTCTTACTGTCCTCCAGTGTTGCGATAGTCCACAGTTATCTTTTCGTTCGAGTACCCACTACAGTGCCTACATTAGACTATGTCGGATCGTGAAGACCCGATGTTTCACATCTTGGCCACCCATGATGCAACATAAATATTTGTAATAGTCGCGAAACAGATCAAGAAAAAACCTGAAACTGACCTGCAAATTGCAAAAAATATAAGAAAATTATAATTTCGCGGCTATAGCTGCGGCTACACCTTAAGGAAACGGAGTAAAGATACGGTTTCCTAGAAAAGCGGTGACTGCTCACGTAGCGTCCGCAATTTACGGCAAATGACGTCACTGAATCGTTGATTATGAAAGTAAGTTGTTAGTTTCTTAAATCGCTAGATTTGCCCTCGCCGAACTCAGTCACAGGAAAAAGTGTCCATACGGAGAAGAGTGAGCTCATACATTATCAAATTGCGTTTCCATGACAAACAAGTGTAGGCGCGTCATTGTGTGTCAGACGTGTCAAAACGAAACGGAAAAACGCGACTATCTTTTGACGCGGTAGGGCGAATCTAACGATTTAAATCTTTACTGCTGTCATCGTTTTCATGACAGCCGTCATTGCAGTCGCGGCTTGCGGCCGTCAAGTGCGGTTACCACTTTTCTAGGAAACTGTAGCTTGAAACTATTTCTTCGGTTCGGACTACTCTTTACATGTCTGTGGTTCGGATATATAATAATATGTCAAAAATAATTATTTAAATGATATCTTGTAAAATCTTTTTAATTATTTTTATGGAGACTGAAAATATAATTATTACTTTTACGTTTTCTTATTATTTTCAACTATGACTTTTTTTAGTCAGTAAGTCTTTCTCATGGAATTAGTAAGTACTAGACGCCTACATTCTTTCTTTTCTACAAGACTTGACACAAAGTGACATTACAAAATAAATGTTGCTACTTTTCATAAAAAATGGCAGCCTTCATGTCGTAAGCTTTTCTTTTCTTTTCTACAAATGAAAAGTTTTTATTATCAATTTATGGAAGATTTATAATGCTATTTGAAGCGATCCAGATGGTCAATCGGTTTTCTGAAGCAATTATTTAGTTGTAAAGGTCGTTAGTCATGTACTTCTTACTGGCTGTAAGTACTACGTGGTTATGATTCTTTTGTAGTTGTAGATTTGCTTGACTTAATTTACCTTTGTGTTTATTATATTCCTTGATCGTTACTCGATATTATAGACCTTTACAAACATCTATGTGCCCGTGTCTTTTCTGTATATTGTTATTATTTTAGGTGGCGTAAACATCGAGTTACTTAAGCAAATGTTGAACGGATCGAACGATACCTATAGTTCTGCTGTGACAACATTCAATAAAGATAATATCATGAGCGCCGGAAGTGTGACGTTGGACAGCGAGCTGGCGAGCACGCGCCGCCTGCTGTGGGGCGACCATGTGAAGGAGGATGTCTTCCGGCGATGGGCGCAGGGCTTTCAGTTCAGTCCGGACGAGCCTAGCGCCCTCGTGCAGCAGGAAGGTGGACCCTGCGCAGCTATTGCGCCCGTTCAAGGCTTCCTGCTTAAAATACTCTTATCGGAGACACCTGGACACAGTTTTCAAGACTTGACATCAGAGAAGTGCAATTCTTTACTTGTTAGGGCTGTGTGTACAATATTAAGCCAGTGTCTAGCTCCTAAGTACAGTGTCGCTGTCTACCGGAAGAATGAAACAGATGCTGAGACTAGCAGTGGCAATAACCACAATGTGGATGAACAATCCTGTTCGGTGTATGATACCTTAGATCAGTTCCATCGAAGGATTGAGGTACATCCATTTCAGACTTTATCCGAAGTAGAAGCTTTCTACACAAGGAACATTCGAATATTGAAGGACAAGTATGGTGTTCTACTTCTGTTATATAGTGTTATTCTCAGCAAGGGGGTTGCTATTATGGAGGCGGAGCTTGCAGAGCTATCAGACCCACTCATACATTCAACGTATGGCTATGGCTCACAGGGACTTATTAATTTAATGCTAACAGGAAGAGCTGTTGCACATGTATGGGACCATGACCAAGTTGTGGGGGGACTGCGACTGCAGGGCATTGAAAGGCAAAATGATATTGGGTTCCTTACAATAATGGAACATATGCAATACTGCACAGTTGGGTCTTTCTACAAAAATCCAAAACATCCTGTGTGGGTGTTAGCCTCAGACACACATCTAACAGTATTGTTCTCTCTTGAGCGACGGCTGGCTGCACCTGAGACGGTTGGAGAGTCAGCAGAGCGGATTTTCCGCTCATTTGATCCAGAGGGTAACAACTTTATTCCTTCAGCTGCACTGCAGGATGTATTATGTGCTGCAGATCTGGTCAGTGAACCTGAATATGTGGAGTTAATGAGACGAAAGTTGGATTCAGAGAATTTGGGCATTATCCTATTGAGTGCGTTCATGGACGAGTTTTTCCCGGGATGTGAACGTGGTGCACCTGATACTTTTACTCTACACCACTACAACGGGCTGGTGCGAAGCAATCCCAGCGCACGCGTGATGTACCGCACGGGGCGCGCCGCGCTGCTGGAGTGCAACATGCGCGCCGCCAGCACGGACGCCATGCTTACGTGTCTGCAGACCAAGTGGCCCAGCATCGACGTGATGTGGGATGACGGACAGTCGCCGTCGCTTAACTAGCACAGGCTGCTCCCTTCCGATGGCCCCTTACTCTGAACTCGTACTGTGACACAGTGAGGAAATTGTCGAAAGTACCTTTAGATATGTTTAAATAATGTCGCTGAAAAATTCCATTACTTTATTGTATTAACTTATGTATAAAAAAATTGTATTGGATGGATTGCGTCGAGGCTCCGCATGGATGATCCTCGCACTGGTAAAGGCAGCTATTTTGCATAAATTTGGTGTCCTCGAGGCAAGACATGGGCACTGAGCGGCCTGCGTATCGTGCTCTGTCCATAAGTCGAGACTTGGTAATAATCAGTACAATGTTGTGAGAATAGCTCCAAGCTACCTGTGTAAATGAGTGATCTGATAAATTAAGCAATAAGCTTTATGCAAGTGTAATAAATAATATAAAATGTAAAATATAATTTTACAGTGCTCTATTTTTTGTTGATAAAATTTGGTCATAATTTTGGACTGGGTACTGAAACAGAAATCTATTTTCGTATTAAGATTAGCTGTGACGACATTTGCTCTAGGTCATGATCTAATTACCGACACGTGGACTGGTGCGGTGGTGAGTGACGCAAACGTACTAGTGGCTAAGAAATGCTCATGGTGCACTTTAGTGTCGCTGCTGCAATGCTTGCACACGCCACGCGAAACGCGACTACCGGGAGCACAAACTTGCACTTGTCCAATTCTAATATCATATAAAATGTATAGTTTTGTACCAACCTTTTTATGTAACTGTTGACATGCAGATGCAGTGGTAGATCTAACCTTGAGCTCAGGAGCTCACACTAACCAGCAGAACTGAAATACTACTGTTCTTGGTCACAGGGGATGTCCATCCCCTTAAAGCTACCACTGGTTTTATGTACAGTATGGAAACTACTAGACTTCTGTAAACTTTGTTTGCTGATCTTCATTTTGTACATTTCATGGTTTGCTAATAATCATCTTGACACTACTGTAAGGGAAAGCAATGTTATTTTATTTAAAAAATTGCCTTTTAACATTTTTGTATGCCATCCTTAAGGAATATTAAGTATTTTACTGTATTTTGTGTAATTGCTTCTGGATATCTCCCTAGCACAGGGCACAGGGCGGTGTTGGCCCAGTGGTAACGGCCCCGACTTCTGTCGTAGGTTGTGGGTTCGAATCCAGGCAGGCACATTACTTTGTGTAATTTATTTCATCACCACAGCTCTCAAAATGGTGAAGGAAAACATTGTGATGAAACCGGCATGTCCTAGAACCAAAAATTCAAAGACATGTAACATCTACCAACCCACACTGGCCACGTGTGGTGGATTACGACCCACTCCCTCATAGAGAGGAGGCCTGTGTCCCGGCAATGGGAACATGATAGGCCGATGATGTATGTCGCTAGCATGTGCGGATGTGCCCACACTGCGTGTATCATATACATGTTGTTACATACTCTGTGCGTACATACCTATTTACTGTTTTGATAAGTACTAAAATATGGAAGCAAGCCCGAAGTTGTATGTAATATAAAGTTATTAGTGTGACAACTAACAGGGGTTATTATGTAATGATTGCTACATGGGACTCTTCAAGGAAGTTTCCCATCACACATACATTTTGTATACTTTTTCTTTGATTTATATTGTGACTTAACATTAACCAAGACTTGTTTTGTATGTATAATACATTGACACAAATTATAAGTCATGTGTTTCCTCAATTTTGTTTGTGTATCAAATGTTAGTGTGGCTAGTGCTTGAGGACTGTCTGTTGATACTTGCAGGGTTGTCTGATATCATCCACCACTTGCTACTAAACACAAAACGGCCATCTTTGGATAATCTTATTTCTTAGGTAGTGATTATTATTATTGTATTTGGTCAGATTAATGTAAAATAGCTGTACACATTAGTGTCGCGTTATAAAGAGTATATTGAAAGATATTTTCAGTTAGTCATAAATAGTGTAACATGCTTTTTTAATTACAATAAGTTGGTTTTATTTTGTTTGACTTTGATGTGAGCCTGGCTCAAAATATTTACATTTTGTAGATCATTAATACAATATTAAATTCGTCTAAAATAGGTAGGTAATGAATTAATATTACCTAGCTAGGTACAATAGGATGTATCATGTTTATATGTACCATATTATCCTAACTAATATTATAAATGCGAAAGTGAGTTGCTAAAACGGCTGAACGGATTGAAATTCGGCAGACCGCGACCTGGGCTAGGACATAGGATACTTTTTATCCTGATATTCCCATGGGATCATGACTTGAGGCTGCCTGTCCACTGGAGCGGAGCGAGGCAGCGGAGCGGAGAAATGTTCCAGCATTAACCAATAGAACCGCTCATGTCCGTGACCACCGCAGGACCACCAACGCCAATCGCTTCCATATTTAGTAAATAATTAGTACCCAATCGGTACTAATTAGTGCTCGAACGACAAAATTGGTGCTTTAGTAGTTTTCGAGAAACTCGACTTTGAAGGTGGTCCGGCGGTAGTCACGCTCCCTTCAGCAGGACCACCATGGGTAGTCACACTCCCTTCAGCAGGACCACCATGAGCGCCGAAATAGGGGGCATACTGCAGCTATTCTAAGTATACAAATAATTAGTACCCTTAAATGTGATTCATTGCGTTAAAAAAAACAGAACTGAAACATTTGTATTTACCGAGAAATCGACGATGATAACTTTCGCGCGCTCGTTCGGCAGGACCACGACTTTGAATGTTGATTCCAAGTTTGAGGAGCTTGTCGCTTTCCTCAAACCTATATAGAAAAAAAACTTTTTACAAAAAAAAAAACAACCGACTTCAAAAAAAAAACACTACAAAGTGAAAAATAACTTTAATTTCGGGAGTCGGTGTCTTTGGTTTTGAATTTTCGTTCATTGTCACCGACTTCCGAAATTATTTTTCACTTGTGGTACCTACCCCACACAAATTCGAATACCACTACCTGCTATGTAAATAACAGTGACAAGAAGTTAACATCATCTACATATTAAGTGGGAAAAAATACGTATAATTGAAGCTCACTCAAAAACTACCCAAGCAAAGTTAATAAAATTTATATGGGACCACCTCTGAAATATGATCTACCAAACAAAAAAGAATCAACAAAATCTATTCATAATTGGCGGAGTAATCGCGTAACAAACATACAAAAAAAAAAAAACAGACGAATTGAGAACCTCCTCCTTTTGGAAGTCGGTTAATTAGTACCCTGCAAGATAAAATTAGTGCCCAAAATTCAAAATTGGTTCTTCAGTAGTTTACGAGATATGGCCATAGGGGTGGGGTGGCCGTAGTCACGATGTAAAATTTTTTCCCTAATTGATTTCCCTATTAATAACTGTGATTTCTTCCCAAATTTATACAAAAATTAGTGCTCCTAAAGAAGTTATAGCGACCAAAAATTCAGATTCGTAAGTGTTGTATTTTCAGAAAAATTTGCTTTCATTACCTACTTTTCCATACTAAATCTTCGCGTATAACCCGACCAAACTAAGTTGTCAATGGTATTGAGCAGTCTATCGCAGCCTAATGCGGGGAAACCACGGGGCGCAGCTACATAACAACTGGTTTAGTTACAAAGTTTTACAGCATCTAAGTACAGACGCCAGCACCACAAGCTACTACAATCTGTCAAATTTCTTTAATAGATTTTCAACTTTATTATTAAAGAATAAGGTTTAAAGTTGATTGGAAAAATTTTACAGTTTCGGGTAGCTTGATGTGCTGGCGTCTGTACATCTTCTAAAATCTATTCCGTGAAAACTTAGGTGAAGTGAGCTGCCATTCCACTTGATGCTAGGGATTGGCACTATTATCACCTCACTTCGAGCTTCGAGCACGGTGATATTTTTACAGAATAGATAGACTGCTCAATACCATTGACAACTTAATTTGGTCGGGTTATACGCGGAGATTTAGTATGGAAAAGTAATGAAAGCTAATTTCTCTTAAAATACAGCACTTGGGAATCTTAGCTTGATGTGCTGGCGTCTTTACCTACTGTAGAGTTCCTAACATAACCTATCCACGCCTAAACTCCTATCCTCCTATCTATCGTGTGGTACTTCCTGGCCGCGCCACAGTCGAATTTTGAATCGAGGTTAATAGGAATAAATGTAACATAATAAGTTCATTATTGTACATAATAATAAAAAAATTGTACAGACGCCAGCACATCAAGCTACCCGAAACTGTCAAATTTTCCCAATCAACTTTAAACCTTAGATATCAGCGATAAAGTTGAAAATCTATTAAATAAATTTGACAGATTGTAGTAGCTTGATGTGCTGGCGTCTGTACTATCAAGATTCGCGAGAAATTTAACAAAATAGGTGGCGCGTCTAGAAACCATACTTTCTGGCTGCGCCACCGCGTACACTGCAATAAATAGTCAATAATGTAAAAACTCATTGCTAATCAATTGTACAGACGCCAGCACATCAAGCTACTACGATCTGTCAAATTTATATAAAAGATTTTCAACTTTATTGCTGAATGTTAAGGTTCAAAGTTGATTGGGAAAATTTGACAGATTCGGGTAGCTTGATGTGCTGGTGTCTGTACGTCTATTGTTCGTTCTATTGGTAATGATGACAATGAGAAATACTGCAAAAGGTCAGTAACTATAATAAATATCGAAACATCTAAATCGGTTCTACCAAAACGTCTGCATTGTACCGGTATGTATGTCCGTGACTACCGCAGGACCACCAACGCCAATCGCTTCCATATTTAGTAAATAATTAGTACCTAATTGGTACCAATTAGTGCTCGAATGACAAAATTGGTACCTTAGTAGTTTTCGAGAAACTCAATTTTGAAGGTGGTCCGACCGTAGTCACGCTCCCTTCAGCAGGACTACCATGAGCGCCGTAAAAGGGGGCATGCTGCAGCTATTCTAAGTATACGAGTACAAATAATTAGTACCCTTATATGTGATTCATTGCGTTAAAAAACCAGAACTGAAACATTTATATTTACCGAGAAATCAACGATGATAACTTTCGTGCGCTCGTTCAGCAGGACAACGACTTTGAATGTTGATTCCAAGTTTGAGGAGCTTGTCGCTTCCCTCAAACCTACCTATAAAATTAGTACCCTGCAAGATAAAATTTGTGCCCAAAATTCAAAATTAGTTCTTCAGTGGTTTCCGAGATACAGCATGCCATTGGGTGGGGTGGCGGTAGTCACGGTGTTAAATTTTCATTTCAAGATTTCCCTATTAAAAACTGTGATTTCTTCCCAAATTTATACAAAAAATAGTGCTCTTAAAGAACTTAAAGTGACCAAAAATTCAGATTCCTAAGTGTTGTATTTTAAGAGAAATTAGCTTTAATTACTTTTCCATATTAAATCTCCGAGTATAACCCGACCAAATTAAGTTGTATCTATTCTGTAAAAATTTCACCGTGCTCGAAGCTCGAAGTGAGGTGATAATAGTGCCAATCCCTAGCATCAAGTGGAATGGCAGCTCACTTCACCTAAGTTTTCACGGAATAGATTTTAGAAGATGTACAGACGCCAGCACATCAAGCTACCCGAAACTGTCAAATTTTCCCAATCAACTTTGAACCTTATGTTTCAGGGATAAAGTTGAAAATCTATTAAATAAATTTGACAGATTGTAGTAGCTTGATGTGCTGGCGTCTGTACACTCGTGCACATAAATTGATGGATGTCGGAATAGTAATAACAACAGTTCAATTTCTATAATTTTTATACAAACTTTGTAACTAGGTACATATTAAGAAAAAAAATATCCATGGCCTGTGATACACACCTTTGTTAATGACTCGAATAATTATTTTTCAAGTAGGTACCTACCTTCTGTGTTGTACTAATTTACAAGTTACTAGAATGCAAAAATTAAAGAAATAAATAAGAAATTTATTTATTTATTTATTAAAAATCAAAATCTCTATTGCTCTTTAATGCACATGCTATTTGTACATTCTCATTAAAAAAAAAAATTGAGAAAGTGCAAATAGCGCGTTTTTATATGATACCCCATATGCCCTAGTAGCTCCACTTCGAATTTGTAAGACCGTAGTTCAGAAGTTCCGAAGTTAAGGTGTAAAAAAAAAAAAAACTTAATAATAACATTAGTAGTTGTTCTTGAGATATCCAACTGTGACGGAAAGACAGACAGACAGACTGAGTTGCACCATAAGGGTTCCTTTTTACCATTTTGGGACGGAACCCTATTATTATAGATATTGAACTGTTGTTATTACTATTCCGACATCCGTTAAATGATGTGCACGAGTGTACATCTCCTAAACAGCTCAATACCATTGACAACTTAATTTGGTCGGGTTATACGCGGAGATTTAGTACGGAAAAGTAATAATAATAACCCCACCGCCGTATCTCTACGTTGACGTCGTGGTGGGGCTTGCGCGCTCCGAACTCTAGGCCTGTGCCGGTACAGTTTACTTTGCTGGAACAGGTCTGGGATGAGGAGCCAGACCAAGAGAGATCCAAAAACCCGCAGGGCAGCATGTGGCGAGCTGTTGGGCAGTAGCGACCCCACGGACCCTATCTCCCAGGAGAAGTCTTGTTCCTCACCTCTGGCTTGCCTTTATTGGCCGGCTGGAGTGAACACTGACTAGGAACAGAGCTCCCACCTCATTCTTGCCTTTATTGGCTGGCTTGAGTGGAGATTCGCAAGAGCAAACGTGCTCGGAGGAAGGAAGTATTCCAGTAAGATGCTGGTAGGGATCTTGACCGTACTTCCGGTATTGTCCTGATAGCCGTGGAATACCTCTCCACTCCTCATAAGCACCTCAGGACATGTTGCCCCTTTGTCGCTACGACTAGCGACCGTTTTCGGGGGCCCATTATTGAGTGTGCAAGTCACCCCCTGCCATTTTCCTGTGTATTTTATATAAAATATTGGTCAGGCAGGGGCCATAGTCTTTCCATAGTTCCAGGTAACCAATCCATTATAGCCACCCAAATCCATAGCCCAATATGTTTTGTTTCCATGTTCTGCAATAGTCCTGCACCAACCGGGGGTTGTCCTTGGGTGCACTTGCTTAGTGCATACAGGGATAATCGTCGGTTGGTGCCTCAACACTTAAAAATGTCTAAGGGGCCTCTGCGAGTTGGCTTCGGCCCCTCGTACGCCTTCCAAAGGACCGGGATCCATGGTCCCGAGAATAGTTAAAAACTAAATATAAATAATAATAATAATATGCCCCCTAAACAACCACACGTCCTGATTTACCATCTAATCACGTGGGGGGCGGACACACGAATGAGAAATTACTGGCGTGGCTAACGTGGCTCTGGAAACCCATTCAAAATGGAGACTCGTTCAAAAAGAAAACGTATAGGACCGCTGCCCGGGGGCGATCGCCGGGGCGCACCTGGAGCTGACGCTGGGTGTCTCAGCATGCGAACCGTCAGCGGTGAGGAGTTGAACAGGCGGGCTCCCACCGACAAAGATGCTACAGCCGAAGTCATTGACGATGATGATAGACTGACAAACAGGACAGACACCCCTGTAGAACCTTATAGTCCAAGTACAGTATCGTACGTACCTTCAAAATCATCATCGCCATCAATACCATCTTCACCCATATCATCGTCACATCCCATAACTAGTTTAAATACAGTTTCACCCACTCCGGCCTTGAATTTGCGCGGGAGGTATCTACCTTCTTACCCGCGTCCACCAAGGCTGGAAAAGCAAGAGTTCGCATGAGATGGAGCAAAGAAGTTAACCTATTCATCATGCGAACTTACCTATACCTACATCACTAAGTTAGAGACCGACATGACCACCTACAGACAACAACTGCATGAACGTTTTTCACGGCAATATCCTGAGATTTCCGTTTCAGAACAACGAATTTCAGATCAACGAAGAACTATAGTTAGGAATAAACTCTTGTCGCAAGTAGAATTAGATCAGTTAAAAGAAGAAGTACACACACAATTACAACACGAATCAGAAAATTATGCAGACACTAACACTATCATACTAACACAAAACACAAACGAAAATAGCCTACAAGATCAACCACAATCGTTCTTTCAATTTCAACCTAATTTTGAATCCCAACCATACAATCAATCACAAACATCACACATATCCACACAAACGGAATCTATAACCCTAACGTTAGAAAATGATATTGAGACAGTTGCCGCCATGAATCAAAACCCGATAACAGATATGTATATACAAGAAATACAGGACAAATTTAGAACTACACTAACACAGTACTCTGGGATGGACCCAGCAGCTCGACCAAAACTACCTAAACTCAAATATAGCCCTATAAAATCACTGAACACGCAAGAAACACAATACAAAGAGACACTGTTAAACCACCATGGCAACTGAGGCTAGAAAAAGACATTGAAAAATTAAGAGCAGACTGTGGTAGACTCACACATTACATCAACGGTAGCAGATCACACAAAGTAGTTAAAAGAGTCGAAGCAATATTTAAAAACAATTTAACACACACTAGACACGAAAATAACAATAGAAAACCTGAAGAGTTTTTGGACACTTTAAAACAAAAATTGGCACTTAAAGTCCATAGGCTTAGGAGATATTTGAAGGCACAACAGCGCAAAAAAGATAACGCAATATTTGCTACGAATGAAAAAATATTTTATAGGAATATACAGAAACCACACACCGATTCAACAACAGAGAACGACACAGACATACCCTCAAAAGAAAACTTGGAAACTTTTTGGTCTAACATATGGGAAGAGCAGGTATCTCACAATGATAAAGCAACTTGGATTACAGAAGAAGCAACAAAATGGAGAGCAATAGATGAAATGGAATTTAAAGAGATAACAGAGTCTGAAATTACATATTTAACAGCGAGATTACATAATTGGAAGTCACCGGGTATAGACAAAATACAAAATTTCTGGTATAAAAGTTAACGATATTACACAAATCCATAGCAAAAAATTTAACAGATACCTATAGTATTAGGAGAACAGAATATACCCGATTTCATTGCCACAGGAATAACATACATGCTACCTAAAACTAAAAACACATCAGAGCCTTCCCAATACAGAACCCACAATTTATAAAATACTAACATCAGCCATCACTAATAAAATCAACTCACACATTGAACACCACAATATGATAGCAGAAGAGCAGAAGGGATGCAGGAGAGGCCACATGGGATGCAAAGAACAGTTAGTTATAGACTCTACTATCCATAAACATGCCACCACAAAAAATAGAAACCTACACTGTACTTATATAGATTACCAAAAAGCTTTCGATAGCATTCCACACTCTTGGCTAATACAAATCCTAGAAATATATAAAATTAATCCCAAAATAATTGAGTTTTTGCGCATTATAATGATACGTTGGAAAACTACACTTCAGATAAATAATCGTCTGGGCACTCTCATAACCAGACAGATACATATTAGGAAGGGTATCTACCAGGGGGATTCCTTGAGCCCTCTTTGGTTCTGTCTCGCTCTGAACCCCTTGTCTCACTTACTCAATAGGTGTCGCGCTGGATATAATTTTAAAAATAATACCGGAGAAACTATTATCTAACATCTCATATTTAAGGATGACATTTAATTATATGCTAAAACCGATAAAGAAATGAAAACTCTTATAGAAGTGACGACAACATTTAGTCAGGATATTAACATGCAATTTGGATTAGATAAGTGCAGGACATTGCATTTTATAAAAGGAAAAGTAAAACCCGGCAACTATGCAGTCAGCGACACCGATACAATGAAGCAGCTATGGAACCAACAGATTTATACAAATATTTAGGATACAAGCAACTTAAAGGACTCGACCACACCGCAATTAAACAAACACTAAATACGGAATTTAGGAGAAGAATTAACGCAATTTGCAAAACACTGCTATCTGGAAAGCATCTTATAAAAGCCATGAATACCTTTGCCATACCAATATTGACCTACTCATTCGGAGTAATAAAATGGTCAAAAACTGATATCGAACACTTAGAAAGAATCACACGCACAACACTCACAAAACATAATAACCTAACCTACATCCTAAATCTGCGATCGAACGACTCACCATCAAAAGACAAAATGGAGGGAGAGGCCTAATCGACATACATCACCTTTGGCAGAAACAAATCACAGGGCTAAAAACATTTTTCTACACAAAATCTCGCACTAGTAACATACACAAAGCCATTGCCTTAAATGATTTTAATTACACCCCACTTAACTTAAATGAACGAAATAAGTATACAAGACATAAACATCACAGACCCGCAAAACCAAAAAAATGAAAACTGGAAAAAGAAAGTCCTTCACGGTAGACACCCTCATGACCTAGAGCAGTCCCACATTAACAAATTAGCATCAAGTAAGTGGCTTAAAACAGGAAACCTGTTCCCTGAAACAGAAGGCTTTATCATAGCTATACAAGACCAAATTATCAACACCAAAAACTACAGAAAATTTATTATTAAAGACCCTACCATCACAAACGATAAATGCCGTAGATGCCACATTCAATCAGAAACCATACAACACATAACCGGAGCATGCATAACCCTCACACAGACTGACTACACACACAGGCACAACCAGGTTGCAAACATCATCCATTAAAAACTAGCACTCAAACACAGTCTTATACAAAACACTAACACTCCCTACTATAAGTACGCGCCACAAACTATCCTAGAAAATGACACACATAAATTGTATTACGATCGCGCCATACTTACAGATAGGACCATCCACTATAATAGACCAGACATAACCCTTCAGGATAAATTAAGAAAAACCACTTATCTCATAAACATTGCAGTCCCCAACACCTATAACCTACAAAAAACAATAGCTGAAAAAATAAGCAAATACGCTGAGCTTAAAGAAGAAGTTACAAGAATCTGGAGGCAAGAAAAAGTTTATGTTGTTCCTATAGTTCTCTCCACGACTGGTGTTATTCCAAACCATCTCCTCCGTAGCTTGAAATTAATAAACCTAGAAGAATCCCTTTACATCAATCTGCAGAAAGCAGCCATCCTAAACACATGCAGAACCGTTAGGAAATTTATGCAGTTAGACGAAAGTACACCCTCATCTTAATTACACACCACACGCTGCATTTACTTGGCTTTGGCCCGTAAATGTAGCTAAAACCAGCCTAAGAGCTGAGAAAAAAAATACTCCTGGTAATAATAATATTGATTTTTATTTCGGAACTGAGTCCATAGTGTGTTAGTAACATAATATAAAAATAACTTATTATCTAGTAATAGTACCAATCACCCTCTGCACAAACAGCTTTACAATTGGAGAGCTAAAGCTCTCCGCTACAGTTCTCAGGATGCTGTTGGGACTGTCTCTCACTCTTCTCAGTAGTGAAGCTAATTTACGTTATACGCTGAGATTTAGTATGGAAAAGTAATGAAAGCTAATTTCTCTTAAAATACAACACTTAGGAATCTGAATTTTTGGTCGCTATAACTTCTTTAGGAGCACTAATTTGTGTATAAATTTGGGAAGAAATCACAGAGTTGTTAATAGGGAATTCTTAAATGAAAATTTAACACCGTGACTACCGCCAGCCCACCCAATGGCATGGTATATCTCGGAAACTACTGAAGAACTACTCGTATACTCCATAGGTTTAGGTAGATAAATAAAGGTAAACAAAAAATACCACGTGACAACACAGCTGTCAAGTAACCGACTTAACGTAATACCTGTCACTTCAGTTGTAATTTTTTTTTTTTTTTTTTTTTTTTTTTTTTTTTTTTTTTTTTTTTTTTTTTTTTTTTTTTTTTTTTTTTTTTTTGGATGGGAAATTATCAAATAACTTCTCGGAGAACTTCTGGGAGGGCGTGTCAGACTCTTACTGACTAAAACCCACCCGTGTTCCTCCCTATGCCATGTTGCCGGGGGCCACGATTTCCCTATCGGTTTTCTTCGAACCCCCGGCAGGCTTCGAACCCACGAGTACGTTACAGTTGTACTCTTCAATTTTGCAACGTTATAATTCGTTGACGTTCAGAGTATGGGCTCTTTACAATAGACAGATTACCAAATATTATATATTATAAATCTAACAAAAAAAATTGTGCTCAAGCAACATTACGAATAGTAGTTTTAAGAATAAATGATTAAGTTTAACATACATTTAAAAAAGAGGAAGCTATTATAAAGATCTAAAATAAATTGGACGTAGATCAGCAGAAAGGACTCAACCCACACTATAGTCAAAAATGAAAAAGGTCCTAAAAGAACCAATCTTTAGGTCCTTTTTAATTTTTGACCATAGTGTGGGTTGAGTCCTTTTTGCTAATCTACGTCCAATTGGTTTTATCGTACGTCTAAACATGAAAGTGTCATCTATAAAAACCCATTTTACGATTTGTTTATCTTTATTTAACTACCTAAACCTATGGAGTATAATTTTGAATTTTGGGCACTAATTTTATCTTGCAGGGTACTAATTTTCTAGGTAGGTTTGAGGGAAGCGACAAGCTCCTCAAACTTGGAATAAACTTTCAAAGTCGTGGTCCTGCTGAACGTTATCATCATTGATTTCTCGGTAAATATACTCAATACTCAATATCTTTATTGCTTTACCATAATGTGTACTTAGGTGGTAACTATATAATTTAGATCATTATGGACCCTGTAGGGCACAGCAAAAAGGGTAGGAGAGAGGAAGCCCTGTTTTAGGGGTTAATTGTTTTTGTGCGAACAAGTTTTAACTTACATATAATCAAAGTCAGGAGATCGCGAATAAGATACCTACTAACATTTCGCTTAACTATTATTTATTTATGTTTTATCTGTAAAAAGTACTTAAATTTAGATAATTTTTATATACCTTTTATTTTTTATATATTATAATTCTGTTTATTCATATAAATAAATTGCTTTCTTTTGAGGAATTATTATTGCTATATTATTTAATTCTCATTTATTCATTTTTTTACATATTAAATACATTTTTAAATATTTTTATAAAAATCATTAAAAAAACATTTAAAAATAAAAAAAATAGTGGCCCATCGGCATCAGGAACAGGGTCCAAGCTGCCGGTGGTCAGGGCTCTAGAGAGAGGAACCTCCTCACTATGCGTGCCGTGTCTAGGAGTACTGCTTTCTGAATCAAGCCCTTGACCCAGCCGCGCAATGAGAGCCTCCTGAGGTGTTGGTCGAGGCTCTTCGCTATTAGGCCATTAACCGTAACGATTATCGGTACAATGATCGCAGAGTCCACATCCCACATGTGGGTGTATCCCATCTGGCCCGGTGACTTGGCCCGGCACCGGGCCACATGGGACAAAAAAGTTTTAACTGGCCCGGTGATATGTTTACCGGGCCAGATGACACAAATCAAGTGCCATCGTCCCCGGAAAGGGGAGAAAAGAGGATACGCCTCGTAATTTGTGAAATACTAACTATTCCTATTCCCATTATATCTGTCACGGCTAAAACCCGAAGTGCGGCTACACCTAGTTTTAGCCGGCTACAACTAGGTGCGGCCGGTAGCAGTTGGTTAAATTTAGTTGTAGCAAATGTAAATGGCTGAATGGTAGGTTAGGTTAGGTTAGAACTGTGACCACATAACACACCGCACGAGCCGAGCGAGAGAAGCGAGCGGTGCCGCGGTAGCGGCCGGCGAGTGCCAGAAACCATTTAGGCAAGTTTATCCCACTGCTACCGGCCGCACCTAGTTTTAGCCGGCTAAAACTAGGTGTAGCCGCACTTCGGGTTTTAGCCGTAACATATCGACCACACAAGAATTACGTTTGCCTGACAACTTTTCAGCAAATGTTTCAGCAGTTTGATTTATAAGTTCAATCCCTTTCATAGATGCATATAGTTAGTATTTCACAAATTACGAGGCGTATCCTCTTTTCTCCCCTTTCCGGGGACGATGGCACTTGATTTGTGTCATCTGGCCCGGTAAACATATCACCGGGCCAGTTAAAACTTTTTTGTCCCATGTGGCCCGGTGCCGGGCCAAGTCACCGGGCCAGATGGGATACACTCCCACATGTCGACAACCTCGTGTGCTAAGTCAAGATACTTGATTTTTTTATCTTTCTCAGCTTTCACGAGATTCTCGTCATGAGGGACAGCGATATCAACAATCATTGCACGGCGCTCTCGTCGATCTATCACCACAATATCAGGCTTATTGGCTACAATAGTCCTGTCAGTGATGATAGATCGATCCCAGTACAATGTGGCATGACCATTCTCGAGAACTGGGTCGGGCACATACATGTAGTATGGTACTTCGGACTCCACAAGGTTGTACTGCAAGGCAAGTTGCTGGTGAATAATCCTAGCCACTAGATTGTGTCTGTGCAAGTACTCGCCATTAGCAAGACGAGAACAACCGGAAACAATATGTCGGATTGATTCACCGGGACGGTGGCATGCCCGACAGATGTCAACCGTACCGTCCTTGACAATGTATTTCCGATAATTATTCGTCATGATAACTTCATCCATAATCGCACAGACAAAATCTTCGGTTTCCCCGAAGAGGTCACCGAAACGCAGCCAGGATACAGACGCCAAAAAGTCTACATCAGGCCCGTGAAGGGCCCGGAAAAAGCGTCCATGTAGCTCTTTGCCCTGCCATACTTCCTTACGATCGTTAGTATCAAGTACTGCAGGTTTGCGCCAGTTCTCTTTTGCCAAGGAGAGCGGGGTGAGGCCCTTGTCCACTGCGACCACATCTCGTTGCATACCCACGTCAGTTTGAAGGAAATATTCCCTGAGACTGTAAATCTCGCGGTTGTGGAGGGTTTTAGCATTTAGGAAACCTCGACCCCCACACTTCCGCGGGATGTACAGTCTCATCACTGATGACCGTGGGTGATGCATCCGATTTGCTGTCAGCAATGTACGGACCTTCCTATCCAGAGCGTCAAGTTCTGTCCGAGTCCATTTGAGTATGCCGAAAGAATACATCAAAACAGGCATGACCCAATCGTTGAAGGCACGCACCTTGTTTCCGCCTGATAAAAGACTATTTAACACTTTATTCAGGCGGCCAAAGAAGCGTTCCCTCAACGATTGTTTCATGTCGGCAACATTGATGCCTAATGCTTCCGACATACCCAAGTACTTGTAGGTTTCGGTTGAGGAGAGGGATCTAAGGTGTATGGAATCCGAGAGTTGGGTTCCCACGGATTCCATAATCCTCCCTCGCTTTACATGCATGACTGCACATTTGTCCACACCAAATTCCATCCTGATGGCGCTACTGAACGTTTCTGTTACCTTCAGTAGTTCCATCAGTCGCAAATTGTTGGGGGCAAAGAGTTTCAAGTCATCCATGTAAAGGAGGTGAGATATCACCTGGCCACCCCTTCTCAACCGGTAGCCTAGACCTGAATCCTCCAGCAGTGTGCTTAAAGGATTCAAGGCTAAGCAAAACCAAAGCGGACTCAAACTATCGCCCTGAAATATTCCCCGTTCAATCCTGATCGGTTCATCGATTCCCCGGATCTGTCGAGATCCTGGATAGAGAAGGACCGTCCTCCATTGCCGCATACATGACATCAGGAAGGTGCGCAGAGTTGCATTTATCTTGTACAACTCCAGCACCCTCATGAGCCATGTATGTGGCACCGAATCATAGGCCTTCTTATAATCTATCCAACAAGTCGACAAATCCTTCCGGGATCTACGAACCTGTTGGCTGATGGTCATGTCTATAAGGAGCAGCTCCTTAGTACCACGGGACCCATTCTTACATCCATTCTGAGACACAGACATAATTGAGTTGTTGTTAATATGATGTGAAATTTTAGCTCTAAGAATGGATGTAAGAACTTTATAGACCGTCGGTAAAAATGTAATTGGTCTATAATTTTTAGGTTCCGCAGTACTGCCCGATTTATGGAGCAGGTGGGTAACTCCTGTTGTGAAGAACACTGGTAGCGACCCAGTCTCTAAAGATGACTGGAATTGCGAGGCTAAGCAGGCATGTGACCTTTGTAGCCATTTAAGCCAGAAATTGTGCAGTCCGTCCGGTCCTGGAGATTTCCAGTTAGGCAACGGACGGACTGCACGGGCTACATCCAAAGGGGTAATGGTGATGGTCTCCATGTCTGGTATTGGATCACACGCCTGCTGAACAACACGCATCCAATCACCTTCAGTGTGACTGACAGGCACCGACCAAATACTTCGCCAAAAAGCTTTCATGGCATCATTATCTGGTTATTTAATTTATTATTATTGCTATTTTATTTAATTATTATTGCTATATTATTGATTGATTATTATTATTATATTATTTATTGATTATAATTATTATATTATCTTTAATTCATCTATAAACATAAATATTATTTACATTTTTAAATATTCTTATAAAAATTATTAAAAAAACATTTAAAAATATAAAAAATAGTAGCCCACCGGTGTCGGGAACAGGGTCCAAGCCACCGGTGGTCAGGGCTCCTGAGAGAGGAACCTCCTAACAATACGCGCCGTGTCCAGGAGTACCGCTTTCTGGATCAAGCCCTTGATCCAGCTGCCTAACGAGAGCCTCCTCAGGTGTTGGTCGAGGCTCTTGGCTATTATGCCATTGGCCGTCACGACTATCGGCACAATGATTGCTGTATCCACATCCCACAAGTCGACAACCTCGTGAGCCAGGTCAAGATACTTGGGGGTTCGAAGAAAACCGATAGGGAAATCGTGGCCCCCGGCAACATGGCATAGGAAGGAACACGGGTGGGTTTTAGTCAGTAAGAGTCTGACACGCCCTCCCGCTCCACCCAGAGCGGGAGAAGTTATTTGATAATTTCCCACCCAAAAAAAAAAAAAAAAAAGGTCAAGATACTTAATCTGTTTATCTTTTTCAGCTTTCACGAGGTTCTCGTCATGCGGGACCGTTATATCAATAATCATTGTGCGACGCTCTAATCGATCTATCACCACTATGTCTGGCTTATTGGCAACAATAGTCCTGTCAGTAATGATAGATCGATCCCAATACAACGTGATATTGCCATTTTCGAGGACTGGGTCGGGCACATATCTATAGTACGGTACTTCCGATTCCACAAGACTGTATTTCAGAGCAAGTTGCTGGTGGATAATCCTGGCTACAAGGTTGTGCCTATGCAAGCAGTCTCCGTTAGCCAGACGAGAACAGCCAGAAATAATGTGTCGGATTGATTCTCCGGGACGGTGGCATGCCCGACAGATGTCAACCGTGCCGTCCTTCACAATATATTTCCGGTAGTTGTTCGTCATCATAACTTCGTCCATAATCGCAAAGACAAAACCTTCGGTTTCCCCAAAGAGGTCACCGAATCGCAACCAGGATACGGACGCTAACAGGTCTACATCGGGCCCATGTAAGGCCCGGTAAAAGCGCCCGTGAAGCTCTTTGCTCTGCCATACCTCCCTGCGGTCATTAGTATCTAATACTATAGGTTTGCGCCAGTTCTCGTTAGCCAAGGATAGCGGGGTGAGGCCCTTGTCCACTGAGACTACATCTCGGTGCATCCCATTCCCCACGTCGGTTTCTAGGAAGTATTCCCTGAGACTGCATACCTCACGGTTGTGCAGGGTTTAAGAAACCTAGATTTAAGAAACCTCGACCTCCGCACTTCCGCGGGATATACAGTCTCATCACCGATGAACGTGGGTGATGCATCCGATTTGCGGTCAGCAGTGTGCGGACCCTCCTATCCAGGGCGTCAAGTTCCGTCTAAGTCCATTTGAGTATGCTGAAAGAGTACATCAAAACTGGCATGACCCAACCGTTGAAGGCACGCACCTTGTTTCCGCCTGATAAAAGACTATTTAATACTTTATTCAGGCGGTTAAAGAAGCGCTCCTTCAGCGATTGCTTCATGTCAGCAGCGTTGATACCTAACGCTTCCGACATACCCAAATACTTGTAGGTTTCGATTGAGGAGAGGGATCTTAGGTGTATGGAATCCAAGAGGTGGGTTCCCACGGATTCCACAATCTCCCCTCGTTTTACATGTATGACCGCACATTTGTCCACACCAAATTCCATCCTGATGGCACTACTGAAAGTTTCGGTTACCTTCAGTAGCTCCAGCAGTTGAAAATTGTTGGGGGCAAAGAGTTTCAAGTCATCCATGTAAAGGAGGTGAGATATAACCTGACCACCTCTTCTTAATCGATAGCCCAGCCCTGAATCCTCCAGCAGTGTGCTTATAGGATTCAAGGCTAGGCAGAACCAAAGTGGACTCAAACTGTCACCCTGGAATATACCTCGCTCGATCCTTATCGGTTCGCTATTCCTCAGGATATGTCGACATCCTGGATAGCGAAGCACCGTCCTCCATTGCCCCATACATGACATCAGGAAGGTGCGTAGAGTTGCATCTACTTTATACAACTCCAGCACCCTCATGAGCCATGTATGTGGCACCGAGTCGTAGGCCTTCTTATAATCTATCCAACATGTTGACAGATCCCTTCGGGAACGCCGAACCTGCTGGCTAATGGCCATATCGATGAGGAGTAGCTCCTTAGTACCGCGGGACCCGTTCCTACTTCCATTTTGAGAGGCAGACATGATGGAGTTGGTGTCTATATGCTACATCGCTACATCGCTGATAAAAATGCTTGGCTCAATGCTGGTCCTGCTCCACAACTAATTGATTAACATTTGCAAATACTGTTGGAGCTGCTGAAGATTGTAAGACTATCTTTGCATTGTATAAACTCAATCTCCATTGTATTATATAATTGCATAGCACAGGTGTGAGTACTATGTACTAAAGAGTTACCATTTACCGGGTAATATGTCTTGCATTGACTTGAATCTGCCCTGGCGGCTGTGAGTATGTCATGCTCACTCAAATGTTTCGCTGATGGTGGCGCGTGTGTTGGATCATTTAGCTCCCTTCAAAATGGTTGAGCTGAATGGTGCTAATCCATGCGTCATGTTCGTGAACGGGCGCCGTCAGTTGGGACTGGTCATCTCTTAGCTGCCAGGGCTTATTTTAATTTTAATTTTTTGAATTGTTCTTTGTTTTATCTTTTTATTACGGACGCTTCTAACGTGCACGTCTTTCTACATTGTTCTCACATGTATAATTTCAACATGAATGATGTAACCAATATTTTGTAACAATTTTTTATTTAAAAGAGTGTCCGTGGAGTTTCTTGCCCGTTCTTCTCCATAGGTACCTACTATGCTTTGGAATGGGCAACTAGCTTCATACCTATTTCTGACTGACCGATTCCTTGACAATTCAAAAGTGCCTGTAAATGGTTTAATTGAAATAAATGCTTTGAGTTTGAGTTTGAGTTTATGTTTGTTAATTTTAGCTCTCAAAATGGATGTAAAAACTTTATAGACCGTCGGTAGACAAGTGATCGGTCTATAATTTTTGGGTTCCGCAGTACTACCTGATTTATGGAGCAGGTGGGTTATTCCTGTCGTTAAGAACTGGGGCAGCGACCCTGACTCTAAAGCTGACTGGAACTGGGATGCCAAACGGGCGTGCGACCTTTGTAACCATTTTATCCAAAAATTGTGCAGCCCGTCCGGCCCTGGTGATTTCCAGTTAGGTAACGGACGGACTGCACGAGCTACATCTTGGGGGCTGATGGTGAGTGCCCCCATTTCTGGTATTTGTTCGCACGCTCGTTCGACCTTCCTAGTCCAGTCTCCTTCGGTGTGATTGACAGGCGCCGACCAGATCTTCGCCAGAACGAGCACATGGCGTCATCATCCGGTAGGCGCGTGTCAATCACACTTTTGTCTGGTCGCTCCCAAGCCCTGTAAATCCACCTTTCATCGCTTTGGAATGTGCGATTCTGAGTGTACCGCTCCACTCTCCGCCTGTACCGTCGAATGCGATTTGCCCATGCACAGATCTTCTGCTTCAGGAAGTCGATACGCTCTGTGACGCGGTTCAAATAATCTCGAGAACTAATTTCAGTTCCCGAGAACGCCCGCTTCACAAAGCGCATCACTCTAGGGCGAGTATTGCCCTCCCTGAAGCAGATTAGCTTGCCGATGAGTACTCTAGCCTCACCAATACGACGCTCAATCCTGCACTGCCAAGCTGGTTGGTCGTGGAGCTCTGTCACTGTTGGCAAATTTAACTTGAGCTACACGACATGCCGCCACAGCTGCACAGTACAAGATCGAGTGGGTATCGGCGAGGTCTTTGCTGCCGTCAAAACAGTTTGACAGAAGCGAGTCTAGAGTACACACCAGCGCCTTGTTTTTCTTGTGCATAGGCAAACGAGGTAATTGTGGTCTAAGTCCAGGCGGAATAGAACGGTACTCCCGAAAAGCATCCTACAAAGCGCTCCTCAATCGTACATTGCATTGGGAACTCACGGATATAACCCCGTCATCATCCTCTTCACCAACGCGGTCGGGTCGCGGTGAAGAACTGGGTAAATTTTGCAATTGCACCGCGACCAGTGGCGAAGCAGGTGTAATATGGTTATTCCGTGATTCGAGGCGTAGTCGATCAAGTACGGCGTCATCCAGCATATGGTTACGCTGGATGACCCGCACCTGATCCGACAGTCGTTGCGCCGACACGTTGACAGCTGGTTCAAGCACCTGAAACAGAGAGAGCATCCGACCACGGTACGCAGTCAGGTTAGTTCCCCCCCCCCCTCTGTAGCCCCAAAGTATGCGCGCATGACATTTTCATTGACAGCTTGTGTCCACTTCATGCGCTGCACACTTCCACCGGGAGCCGACCCTATCAGAGGCCAGTGGGCCTCGGAGTCCTAAGCTGGCCGGTGGTCGGCCTCTTCCGCGCCGACGTACTGGTGGTGGTGTCGTCGGCGGCGAGAAGTATTCGTCGCTCGAGCTCGACGCAACTGCAGCGGCCGGTATCACTGGACTCACGTCTGGAGCAGGATCCGGCAACTGCGAGGCGGAGCTGAGCGACGAACACGAAGCTGTTGGGTGTGTGTTTTGTATCAATCGTGCCCGACTTCGCGTCAGCATTGTATGTCTCCGTCTATACTTTTTGTTCTTACATCAAAAAGGTTTTTGCTTGAGATTGTTGTCCATTTTAGTTTCTTTAGGGGCACATTTCACAGCTTTGTGTCATATTTAGTAAAATCAAAGGAATCGGTAAAAATACTAAAATATAAAATACGGAGGAAAAAAAATTCTTGTCAGTTGGATTGACAGTCGGGCCACAGATTATAATATTAATTATTAATGATTACCGTATCAATATATTTTAAGCATACCTATAAATTGCGTGATTATCATCATTATAATAATAATTGTACTATTGTAATATTCATCGGTGATGAGACTGTATATCCCACGGAAGTGCGGAGGTCGAGGTTTCTTAAATGCTAAGACCCTGCACAACCGTGAGGTATGCAGTCTCAGGGAATACTTCCTAGAAACCGACGTGGGGATGCACCGAGATGTAGTCTCAGTGGACAAGGGCCTCACCCCGCTATCCTTGGCTAACGAGAACTGGCGCAAACCTATAGTATTAGATACTAATGATTGCAGGGAGGTATGGCAGAGCAAAGAGCTTCACGGGCGCTTTTACCGGGCCTTACATGGGCCCGATGTAGACCTGTTAGCGTCCGTATCCTGGTTGCGATTCGGTGACCTCTTTGGGGAAACCGAAGGTTTTGTCTTTGCAATTATGGACGAAGTTATGATGACGAACAACTACCTGAAATATATTGTGAAGGACGGCACGGTTGACATCTGTCGGGCATGCCACCGTCCCGGAGAATCAATCCGACACATTATTTCTGGCTGTTCTCGTCTGGCTAACGGAGAATACTTGCATAGGCACAACCTTGTAGCCAGGATTATCCACCAGCAACTTGCTCTGAAATACAGTCTTGTGGAATCGGAAGTACCGTACTATAGATATGTGCCCGACCCAGTCCTCGAAAATGGCAATATCACGTTGTATTGGGATCGATCTATCATTACTGACAGGACTATTGTTGCCAATAAGCCAGACATAGTGGTGATAGATCGATTAGAGCGTCGCACAATGATTATTGATATAACGGTCCCGCATGACGAGAACCTCGTGAAAGCTGAAAAAGATAAACAGATTAAGTATCTTGACCTGGCTCACGAGGTTGTCGACTTGTGGGATGTAGATACAGCAATCATTGTGCCGATAGTCGTGACGGCCAATGGCATAATAGCCAAGAGCCTCGACCAACACCTGAGGAGGCTCTCGTTAGGCAGCTGGATCAAGGGCTTGATCCAGAAAGCGGTACTCCTGGACACGGCGCGTATTGTTAGGAGGTTCCTCTCTCAGGAGTCCTGACCACCGGTGGCTTGGACCCTGTTCCTGACACCGGTGGGCTACTATTTTTTATATTTTTAAATGTTTTTTTTAATCATTTTATAAGAATATTTAAAAATGTAAATTATATGTTTATAAATGAAATAAAAGAATTGTACTATTATTTATGTTTTAAATCTTTTAAATATTCATCTAAGGAGTAATAGCATTTGTTTATGAGTAATTTTTTAAGGTTTTTTATAAATATATTTAACTTTTCTTCTTTCTTTATTATGTCAGGTAGTTTGTTGTATATTTTTATAGACATTACGTAGGGACTTGTAGAATGCATTTTTAGCTTGGATGTTGGTATGTTTAGCCTAGATCGGTGCCTGAGTGTGAAGTGTGGAACTCTTGGTGCTTACGGACAAATTTACATATTTCTAGAATGTCAATACTAGGGAGAGTTAGAATATTATGCTTTAGAAAATAGGGTTTGCAGCTGTCAGTTAAAAATGTTATAAATGTTTCAGTTCGGTTTTTATAACGCAATGAATCACATACAAGGGTACTAATGATTTGTATACTTAGAATAGCTGCAGCATGCCCCCTTTTACGGCGCTCATGGTGGTCCTGCTGAAGCGAGCGTGACTACGGCCAGACCACCTTCAAAGTTGAGTTTCTCGAAAACTACTAAGGTACCAATTTTGCCGTTCGAGCACTAATTAGTACCAATTGGGTACTAATTATTTATTAAATATGGAAGCGATTGGCGTTGGTGGTCCTGCGGTAGTCACGGATATCCGGTATGTGCAAAAAAGAAACTACAATGCTTTTGTAGGTACCTACGTATTGAGTATTTTTTTTCAACTACCTACATAATATTATTGTATTGTTTTTTTCTATCCTTACATATTATAAAACAAAGTTCCCTGTCGCCTCTGTCTGTCTGAACGCGATAAACTCAAAAACTACCGAACAGATTTTCAAACGGTTTTCACCAATGGACGCGGAACCCCATTCATGCGGAAGGTTTTAGTGTATAATTCATTAGGTTTTGTGTAAATTGGCTGAAATATGACGATTATTGTTGAAGAAGTCGGAAAAAATCATGCCGACTGGGAGCTTTACTGGCGTGCGCTGCGTTAACCGGAAAAAATACATAAAATTTATGTTCTACGGTATTGTTTATCTTAAAAAGTTCAATAAAAAAGTCCGCGATGGCATATGTTTATCTTCTAAGGATGACCCACAATAACCATTTTTAGGGTTCCGTAGTAAACAAGGAACCCTTATAGTTTCGTCATGTCTGTCTGTCTGTCTGTCCGTCTGTCTGTGTGTCCGTCTGTCTGTCTGTCTGTCTGTCCGTCTGTCTGTCTGTCTGTCTGTCCATCCGTCTGTCTGTCTGTCTGTCTGTCCGTCTGTCTGTCTGTCTGTCTGTCCGCGGTCTAGCTCCCTTAGTATTAGAAAGCTGTAATCTGGCATAGGTATACATATTAATTACGCCGACAAAGTGGTAAAATAAAATTATGAAAAACATTTTTTTTTAGAGTAGGTACCTCCCCTACACGTAAAGTGGCAATGTTTTTTTTTTTATCCCATGGTGTGGGGTATCATTGGAAAGGCCCTTTAAAAACATGGTGAGTTTGTGAAAACCATTTTTGGATTTAGGGATCCGTTTGCGAAATATTAATCTTTAAAGTGCTAATTTTTGTTAGAGTCAAGTGTGTCCCCCCCTGCCAGCTAAATGGTTGGTTTTGGGTGTGTGAAAAAAATCACAGCAGTAGTTTATATAACGAAATTAAAAGGAAAACTATCACAGCTAAGTAGGCTCTACAAGTTAACGAGTAATAATCGACCAACTTAACTTTGCAGTTGCAAAAACATGTTTTCCCATACATTCCGTATGGGAGAACATGTTTATCAACTAGAAAGTTAAGTTTGTTTTTGGGATAAATTCATCCCAACTACGGAACCCTTCATTGTGCGTGGTCCGACACGCACTTGGCTGGTTTTTTATCTTTCAGAATTTGATAAAAATTTAATTGTTATTTCCGAAGCTTTTTTGACCGGTATAGTATTAATCCTCATCCAAAAAAATATGTTATAATTGGGCATTTAATTTAGATTAAAATATGCCTTTAAATCATACAATTTAAATGAATAGCTAAAAGATATTACAGTTTCAAAATTACGCGGAGCAACGTGGGCGCAATGGTCAATGACGTTTTCCTCTGTTATTACTATTAGGTATAAAATCTCGATAGTACGTTCCCGTGGGATATTTTCCGACATCCACGCGGGCGAAGCCGCGGGCAAAAGCTAGTTAATCATAAATGCAGACGTTTTGGCAGAACCGATTTAGATGTTTCGATAGTTATCATAGTTATTGACTTTTTGCAGTATTTCTCATTACCAATAGAACGAACAATAGACGTACAATTGATTAGCAATGAGTTTTTGCAATAATAATGCAATCAACTTTTTTGTAATAGTTTTAGATGACGTTTGCCCAACTACACACACCGGCAAATTTAACGGAACATTAAAAAAATGACGAAATAGTAGATGGTTTACCTAGGGAGCAAACAACTATTTTTAAGGTGAGAGTGTTTCTTTGAATCCAGCGCGCAGCGAGGGATTCAAAGAAACACTCAATTTAGAATTTTGTTTAAGAATCAATAATTAGGTAAGCATTTGTGAAGTAAAGCACTAAACTTTATTCTTAACATGTTTATGGATCCTTAACAATGTTTCGAGCATCAATTCTAGCGTTAAATTCAAGTGGATAGACAGAAAAAGTGTGAAGTGCTTGAAAAAACACTTGTTGCACAAACTCTGTGATTTTTGTTCTTAGTCCGATTCTAAACTATGCGTTCGCACTGGCGAAACATCACAACAAAACATGTTGAAATCTAGAGTGCCTGTCAAACTTTGTATGGAAAATTGACAGAAAATAGAGATTCCAACATGTTTCGTTGTAAATGTTTCGTCAGTGCAAACGCACAGTAAGCGTTGACGTTACCAGTCACTTTCTGTCACAGCTTTTTTAAATGTCGGTATTATTCATGATTACTATGCCTGGTTTTCGTTGTCAGATGGACATGGAAAGCGCAGCAAGAGCTGTTGCTATGCTTCAGGAGAGAATCTCTCAGAGATCTGTAGCAATACTTCTCGGTGCGTCGCGACAAGCTATTCGGAATGTGTGGAAAAACTTCCAGGAGATCGGGAGTGTAACTTAAGAGGCCTGAATCAGGAATAATTTGAGCAACAACTTCCTAGAAAGACCGGTATATCAGGTTAACTGTACGACGAGAGCGCCTTACAAATCTGGCTGCGGCAATCAACTGGTACTAGAGTCAGTGATCAAACCATTCGTAATCGTCTCCACGAAGATGGTCAACGTTCCTGAGTGTGAGCTGTCCGACTCAAACTGACAAGAGGCAATCGTGCAGCGCGATAAAGATACGCTCGCGAGCATTTGAACTGGGCAATGGATAACTGGAGGGCTATCCTTTAGAGATGAATGTAAGGTCAAGTTTTCCAGTGATGATAAAAGAGTCCACGTGTGGATAAAAAAATGTGAACGTTTTACAGAACCATACATCCACGGAACAGAACGTTTTGGGGACCCAAGTGTTATGGTATGGGCGGGAATAAGCTTTGTAGGCAAAACAGAACTAGTAATTCTGGATGAAGGTACTGTAACCGCCGTCAGTTACGTTGAGCGGGCAATCCAACCTCATATCATCCCATTTTCACAAAGAGTGGTCGCTGACTTTGTTTTTAATGCATGAAAATGCTCGCGAACATACGGCCCGTGCCATACAAAAAGCACTTTTAGAGGCCGATATCACGGTTTTGCCCTAGCCAGCTATGAGTCCCGATCTCAACCCCATCGAGCATTTATGGGATCAATTGAAAAGAAGCCTTAAAGAAAACTAGAGCCATGTTAACAGTCAATAGGAGCTCATGAATGCGCTAAAACTCAGTTGGGAACGAATTCCGGAACAAAATGTTACCCATCTTATTGAAGTGTACCAGATTAGCTCAGAGAGAGGCATACAGAGCAGAGGAGGCCCCCTCGCTACTAACCATAACATTTTTCATCAAATGGTTACAGGAAATGAGCGACAGACTAAGACTATTTTTCAAGTTAATTTAAGTTTATTTGCCTAAAAAGTGATTTGTTTGTGTAAATCGATCAAAATAAACAAATTTTACCACTGGATAGGTTTAAACAATTTTTAAATCCCTACTCCAAACACATCTATCCATAAAAACAACTTAATCATTCATAGTTTTAAACAACAGCAAAAAAACTTAGTGGGCCCTATTTTCTTTTGAGTAGTTTATACCAGCGGATATATATCACGATATATATCAATGGTGTTAAACTTTACCATGTTAACATATAATATACACAAACATATTTACAAGTAACTACTACGTTTGGGGTTGAAACACTGGGGTCCGAGTGCTCACCGAGTATTCCGGGACATCGCCAAGCGGTTGGTCGACTCTTTACGTGACCAGAGAGCTGGCCAATTCTTAGGCCAAAGAATCACCATCGCCATCCAACGTGGCAATGCTGCCAGCCTTTTGGGCACTTTTCCCGCTGACAGCGATGCGGACGAATTTTTTGACGCCCAATGAGCTCTTGTTTTATTTTTAACTTTTTCCTTTACATACTTGTACATAATATATTATATCAATTGATTTTTATCTTGATATATATATATCAATTGATTTTTTCCTGTCTTCTGATCTAAAAATTTTGGAGATTAATGTTTACCCTGGCAACACGTAGCGAAAAACTACAATTCAGAATAATTTAGATTGTTTCCCAAAATGGCAACCTCATTTAAAGTTGGAGAAATCCCCTTTAACTTACCAGTACGGCTAACTTTTTATTGAAATTCTAACCTTAACTTCATATCGTATAAGGTTTATTTTACGAGGTTATAAAAAATGGCGATTCCCTAGTGCTCCTAGCGTCTTCGGGGTCTCTAGTTAAAATGGGCGTGCCTCAAGGTTCAATTCTCGGCCCTTTCTTATTTCTAGTTTATATAAATGATCTTCCTTACATGATGACTAACTTATCAGATGTAATTCTATTTGCTGACGACACTTCTCTAATTTTTAAAATAGACAGGAAAGATAGAGATGTATTACATGTTAACGATAGTCTGGCTGTACTTTCAAAATGGTTCGCAGCTAATAATCTTTTACTTAATGCGAATAAAACGAAATGTATTAGGTTCTCATTACCAAACGTACCTCAAGTAGGTCTAAATCTAAAACTTGATGGCAAAAAACTAGATGCAATAACAGAAACTATATTCTTAGGAATTACTTTAGATTCAAAATTACAATGGGGCGCCCATATTAGAACTCTTTCAGGTAGATTAAGTTCAGCTGCATATGCAGTAAGAAAAATAAGGCAGTTGACTGATATAGCCACAGCTAGGTTAGTATACTTTGCTTATTTCCACAGTATTATGTCTTATGGCGTCCTGCTGTGGGGATCGGCAGCTGACGTAGATTCAATTTTCATTTTACAAAAGAGGGCAATCTGCGCGATCTATAAAATGGGTCCTCGCGAGTCCCTTAGAGACAAATTTAATGAAATTGATATACTGACTTTGCCTTCACTTTATATCTTAGAAAGTATTATGTATGTTCGCAAAAACTTAAGACTTTTCAAAATAAGAAGCGATTTCCATAATATAAATACACGTAGTCGACAGGAAATTGTGATACCCAAATTTAGATTAACTAAAACAAGCAAGTCATTTCTTATAAACAGTGTCCGCTTTTATAACAAGTTGCCAAAGTCGGTGACAGAACTTAGCGATGGGAAGTTCAAAACCCACATCAAACGTGTCCTTATCAAGAAATCATATTATAAAATTAAAGACTACGTTGAAGACAAGGAAATTTGGCAATAATTCCTTCTGCACATGTGGCTTCCCTGGTACCTCATTAACGGCATAAATAAGTAAGAGTCTATTAACTGCTCCCAAATTACCGTGTTTATTTAAATCTTTATTTTGTATTTATTTTTACATTCGCCCTTGACATATTTCTATTATTTGACATTATATACCTACGATTTAATTTCAACTTTTTTTTTTGTTTGTTACTATTGTGGACATGATAATTATTCAGATTGACTACAGTTGTAATAGCAATCATATAATTGCGTTTTATTTAAAATAGGTTTTTTACTTTTATTAATTTATTTATTTTTTGTATAGATTTATTTCTACATATTTTGTGAATGTGAGAACGCTGTAGGCTTAGTGGATTGTAGACCTGTTGACCATTTTCTATTTTGTTAAGTACTTGGTACTTATTGAAAGACCTACTCTGTCCTCCCATACCTAGAAACACTGTTATTTGAAAGTATTGTAAAAGCCAATTATTTTTAAAAGAGTAACCGTGGAGTTTCTTGCCGGCTCTTCTCCATAGGAAACGACCAATTGGAACCGTGCACCTAGCTTCTGACGTTTCATAAGTGCCCATCTGTGGTGCCCATGTAGGTTTATGTGAAATAAAATATTTTTGATTTGATTTGATTTGATATAATTTTCATTTTCTAGGGAACGTGACAATCGAAAGATTTGACAAACGTTGACTCATTATTGTTTTTCACTTCGTTCTATTCACAGAGCATGTAAATGTTCTATTCAGACCGTCAGATGTAATATTTTAGTGCCGATGATTTCTTTCATATTTTTAAGTTTTTAACGCGAATTTCATTCTGTAAGGGGTACAGAATGAAATTCGCTTCTTTTTCTTAGCCTGGATATATATCGGATTTATATAAAAACATCGGATTTTTTCGAACCCTGATTCAAAGTACGTCACTCGAGATTAAAATAGTGTTGCTCCCGAGGTGAACACTCTACTTTTTATCACCATCTATGAGAAAAAAAAACGTGTGCGGTTCGACCCCCGTCAGGAACGAAGTTCCTTCTCACGTATGGTTTAAAACAAAAATAAAATTTTCGCTGCCATCGTGGATTTACATTTTGAGCTCACTATCGGCTTTAGCACCCTCGAAAACTATGAAAACGACACCCATGACGAAAAATTGGAAAATTTTCGCAGCCGCCGTCTTGGATTTTCATTTTAACCTCACCATTGGCTTTAGCACCCTTAAAAATCATGAAAACAATACCCATGACGAAAAATTTGAAATTTTTTGCGTCCGCCATCTTCGATTTTCATTTTGACCTCACCATCGGCTTTAGCACCCTAGAAAACCATGAAAACGAAACCCATGACGAAAAATTTGAAAATTTTCGCAGCCGCCATCTTGGATTTTCATTTTGACCAAATTCACACACTTTCTCTCTCTGTCTTGCCAGCCTGTTACTTGTTCATACAATGTTCGGTTTGATTTCTTTGGTGATTAGAACTTTTACTAACAATATCCACATTCCAAATTCAAATCACTTTTAATCCCTAGGGATTAAAAATCTATTTTAGTCCCTGTTTACGAGGACTAAACTAGCTCTTTTTGAAGAGATGTGATAAAAAACTAGTTTTTGTAATATTGCTGGCTGGTTGTTAATTCGTTTTATATGTGAGCCAAATGTGTTGTCAAAAATGATCAAACCTACGGAGTGATCTCAAGAATTCTTCACCGACCTGTTTCAACAATTTATCGCAGTATCCAACGATTCAGGGAGACTTAATGCTTTTGTGAGAAGACCGGGACAAGGCAGAAAAGATGCACTTCGAGCAGAGATGATCGTTTCATTCAGCTTTTCGTACGTAGGAACCCACGTCTTAGGCCTCTGCCTCGAATCTTGCGGGCAGCGGGGCGGGGCGGCGGCGGCGGCGCGGGCGCGGCAGAATCTAATGCATAAAATCAAATGGACCGGCCCTCGAAAACAGCGGCGTGGGAGCGGCGCGGCGCGGCAGCGGGCAACGAGCGGTGCACTCCAGTCAAGCGGTGAGGCCTCTGCCTCGAATTTTGCGGGCAGCGGGGTGGCGGCGGCGGCGGCGGCGCGGGAGCGGCGCGAGCAACGCAGACCCGTTTTCGAAACCAGCGGGCAGATCGAGCGGCGCTATAGCGGCGGGCGTAGTGTTGTGTTCGTGGTTGTGTCGTCGAGATATTTGTTTTATTCGCGAACGAAATGTCTGAACAACGCAACGGCGACATCATCTTTTTGATACAAATTTATTCCTAACGCTCGATTTACTGTGGGCAAAAGAAGAAGTGAATCCCTACTATAGGGCAAAGAAAAGAAAAGGCGAGTTTTATCGAAATTATGAAGAACAGAGACAATGCAATGCAGTGGTGGCCCTGTGGTAACGGCCGCGACTTTCCTACCTGTGGTAACGGCCGCGAGTTGCAGGTCGTTGGTTCGAACCCAGACAGGCGCTTTACTTTGCGTAAATTATTTAATCACCACTGCTCTCAAAAACGGTGGAGGAAAACATTGTGAGGAAACCGGCATGTCCTAGAACCGAAAATTTGAAGACGTGTGACATCTACCAACCCGCACTGGGCCCGCGTGGTACATTATGGCCCACTCCCTCTCACAGAGAGGAGGCCTGTGACCCAGCAGTGGGAAAATTTATGGTATCCAATAAATAGCATAGAATAGCAATGAAGCCCATTCAATTTGAGATTTTAGAGAAAAGTGATACTTATTTAGTGACGAATTCTGGGAAATTTTCAAAAATACCTAAAAATTGGGTTTTCTCTAATCCCACGAATTTTCGCTGAGGCTTTATGGGGTGCTTAATTGTTGCAAATGGGTTACACACACTACCGCGTCTTGGAAGGAATACGTCAAATTACAAGTCACCTGTATATGAACACATCAAACAACTTTGTCATAAATTCTTATCTAATTATTTAATAACAACATATTTTTTTTTGTTTTTGATGGGATACATTTTATGCTTTTTTATTGAAAAAAAAATTGCCTTTTCACACGTTCCGGTTGCCGGCTACCGGAGCAGGGTAGCCGGTGGCTGGCTTATTGACGTTATTCTTCGATGGTACGTGTGAAAGAAAACGAACATGCCTATACTTAGCCGCGGAGTATAATGTAATCTGTGGCCGTGGCCAGCTACCCGGCAACCGGGACGTGTGAATGTGAAAAAGTACTTTTTGTCGTAGATAGGTTTTTATCTATTATAATTGCTGTTTGTGTTCTGTCAACTTTTGTCCAAGTTACATTCTCTGTGCTTCTGTCTGTCCTATTTGTCAAGTGTCAAAGTCACTGTCAAATTGTCAATCGTGATTTGTGACTGTGATTGTGCCTTTAATCAGCAGAGTTACCAGATTGGGTATTTTTTTCGCAATTTTGGGTAAAAATTTGGCTCCTGGAGAAATTTTGGAGAAATGAAATATTTGGAGAAATTATTGGAGAAAAGAAAAAATTCATGGAGAATTTTGGGGTTTTTATTTTTATAGTTTCCTACGGGATGTATCATATTTTCCGAACACACCCGATAAAACAGTACGCTCACAGATCTTGAAATCTGTGAGTACGCTAGTTTTTTAGTTCGTATGCGTATCTCTTAATAGTCTATGGTTTGGTTCATTCTACTTCCACAATATTCTACTTATTGCATATTGTTCATTCGTTTCATTCACTCATGATTGTTGTGTTGTTATTGTTTCGCACTTTCGAAGAGATAAGTTTTATTTCGATCTCTCAGACCAACAAAAAAAGAAAGACGGCGCGCTGCGAACATCAAAACTGAAGCCACCTTTTTATCTATGTGTGAGTCGAAGGGTTGCCATTTTTATAAAAAATACCCCATAACTTGGGTAATAATATTTTATGGGTAGGCTAATATTGTACAAGTAAGATATTGTTAAGTATGGCATTGTACCTCAATTGTTTAGAAGGACCTCTGTTGTCTGAGTTGGTCTGAGTTCGATCTATCAAAATTATCATCAAAGTTCAAAGATTAAAAAAAAAAATGGCTTTTTGTTGAGTTAGTGTTACGTACTATTTATTTAAATCATGTCAAAATCAAGACGATACAGACTAGCTTCGGAAGCTGAACCGCAGATTTCTGGTAAATTATGTTTTAAATTTACTTCATTTGCCAAACAGAACGCGGGTTTTATTACTCCTATGTTTTTAACCAGCTTCCAAAAAGGAGGAGGGAGGGAGGGTCATAAATGTTCGTAGCGTATTATGTTTGTTCACTGATTTCTCCGTCAATTTTAGACCGATTTTGAAAATTATTTTTTTGTTTGAAAGGGTATGCTCTCTAGGTGGTCCCATATAAATTTTATAAAAATTGAAAAATAAAAACTTTTTCCAAAAAAAAAAACAACCGTCTTCCAAAAAAAAAACACGACAAAGTGAAAAATAACTTTAATTTCGGAAGTCAGTGGCAAAAAACGAAAATTTAAAACCTAAGACACCAACTTCCGAAATTAAAGTTATTTTTTACTTTGTAGTGTTTTTTTGGGAGTCGGTTGTTTTTTATTGCAATTTTTTTTTTATTATTCTGTACAATTTTTTTATAGTAAAAATTTTTGCCTTTGTGTAAAACTTAGAAAAATGGTATTATTTTGGAGAAAAATTATTTAAAATTTGGGGAGAAATAAAAAATCACATCTGGTAACCCTGCTTTAATGTGCCTATAATATTGTTTTCCTTCGTTGTAACTGTTTTTAGGTTATGTTGTAAATAATAAATATTTATGTACAATCATGTACGTCAATCGATTTTAATTTGTTGTTTGGGTTAGTGGGTCGTCTTAGGGGTTGATATTGAAAATTGAGTTAATTAATTAAATAAATAGTACATAAAGGAAAGGGATAAAAATATATTTATAAATTCTTTGCAATAAAAATGTTGCGAAAAGATGATTTCAAGAAATATGCAACTGAATATGATCCTATAAAAGTAGGATCTATTGATGGTAAGGTTTGCTTTATGGTTACACTGTGGATTTGTTAAAAACGTCATGAACAAGGAGCTGAATGTTAAGAAGTTCATGTACCTAACATATTCCTAATCCTCCTAATCCTATCTTGTGGTCAGGCACAGACAGCGAGCCGCACGACCACGCTATCCTGCGGGCGCTGCGCTCGCAGTACACCCCCAACAAGCTGGTGAAGGGAGACGCTGTCAACACACTATTTGTAGGGAGACTCAACCCCAGAACTACTGAAGTAAGCATAGTCAGGGGGTGATCTTAAGACTTATAGATAAGTGCTTATTAGGTAACTGGCAATCTGGAATCCAGAATCTATTCAAAACCCACGGAAGTACCAATCAAATCAAATGAATTTATTTCCATTAAACATGATCTGTGATCAAACTATCTACACCACAATATTGACAATTGAAAGTCAAGTTCTAAGATGACCCTTGGACCGACATTTGTGCCTAATTTTGTTACCAATTTTTTTTTATCTGTCCCAATTGACATTTCTTATTTTGAAACTGTTTATATCATGCACATGTTGCATAAGTTTAAAAATATATTTTTACTTTGTTCTATTTATTCTATTTATGCATGTTAAACAGACGTAAACGCTGAAATGTATAAAACTGTACAATTATTATGCCTTATTACTAGTGATGTGCCGATATCCGTATCCGCGGATATCCAAGGGAGAAAAAAAATCCGTATCCATTACTTTTTGGCGGATCTTGAACTGATCTTTTATATTAATACATTTCATTATGTATATGAAATTTTAAAGATATGTAGCAATAAAATACTGTTAACTTCAATCCAAATTAGTGAAAAAAAAAAATCATATTTATTATAATTCAAGTAGAGTAAGTACCAGTAAATTAAGTTATAAGGTAGTAATAAACTATCTTTGTAGTGAGATCAAACCTCTAATATTTGTGCTATGCTAATTAAAATAATTATGTGAGTTAACACATCAATTAAAACTATGTTGTTTTCAAGAACAAAAAAAAAATATATGTTCAAATTCAAATTCAAAATATTTTATTTCACATAAACCTACATGGGCACTTATGAAACGTCAGAAGCTAGGTGCACGGTTCCAATTGGTTGTTTCCTATGGAGAAGAGCCGGCAAGAAACTCCACGGTTACTCTTTAAAAAATAATTGGCTTTTACAATACTTTCAAATAACAGTTTTACTAGGTATGGGAGGACAGTGTAGGTCTTTCAATATGTCATAATTAATATATATATATATAATGTCTAAAAAAAATATACTTATGTCATAATTAATAATACATTTTACCATTAGTCAAATGGTAAAATGTATTTCAAAAAGAGTAACTTGGCAGCTTTGTCCCCTAAAATCAGTTACGATGAGGATCATAAATAATTCCTGCTGAGCCTGAAGAAAATTGAGATCCATATCCGTATTCGCGGATTTAGACCCTTATGATCCGTATCCGTATCTGCAGATTACATTTTTTAATGATCCGGCACAACACTACTTACTGCTATAGAATGAGAGCCTATGTAAATATGTTATCAAAATAACCCATTTCAGTATCATCATCATTAGTTTTATTATTTTATACCTAAACATAGCCAGTAAAAATAAAACATTATTCTCTTTAAAGCGTGATGGAAAAATCTAGAAATGATATCTTTGTTTTAGGGGCCTATAAATTTTGAAATGTATTTAATTTTACTGAAACAATTATTTCGGTAATTGTGCAAATTTTGGTTAGACAAAGGAGAATGCTCATCAAGTGTAAAAAAAACCCAGAGCAAACAGATACAGAATGTAGCCCAGAATTTTTGTGATATTTTATGAAATCATTCTGTAAATATTTAAATATGAGGCCTCGGTCTCGAAGTCAGCGACTGCGGGGCGGGGTTGGCGGCGCGCCGCCAACCCCTAGCCTACGCCTAGCTTCAATAATACGTTTTTTTTCCCACTTAGTATGTGGATGACAAAGAACGAAAATTCTAAACCAAAGACACCGACTTCCGAGTTATTTTTCACTTTGTAGTGTTTTTTTTTTGAAGTCGGGTGGTTTTTTTTTTAACCGACTTCCAAAAGGTGGAGGTTCTCAATTCGTCTGTATGTTTTTTTTTTTTTTGTATGTTTGTTACGCGATTACTCCGGCAATTATGAATTGATTTTGATGATTCTTTTTTTGTTTGGTAGATCATACTTCAGAGGTGGTCCCATATAAATTTTATTAACTTTGCTTGGGTAGTTTTTGAGTTAGCTTCAATAATACGTATTTTTTCCCACTTAGTATGTGGATATGATAACTTCCTGTCACTGTTATTTACATAGCAGGTAGGTACCACAACACTAAAAAGTGAAAAATAAAAACTTTTTACAAAAAAAAAAAAAATTGGTTGCCTGTAAAGTCGGTATACGGGCGAAAGTTTTACGTGACAACGACTTTGAGTGGTAAAATAATTTTAATGTGAATATTCATTCGTATAGTAGGAAGAAGGATGAAATAATAGTAACAATTTAAAACATTTATTTATACACATGAACCGGTGTGTATGCCTATCTCTCTCACTCTCTCTCTCTCGCTCTGTCTCTCTCGCTCTTAGGCGGGCTAACTGTGCTCGAGTGGAAGGGACGCGTGCCTTTCACTTTTTATGTCTGTCTCTCTCGCTCTTAGGCGGGCTAACCATGCACGCGTGCCTCTCACTCGCTCTCATTGTGAGCGCATAACGTGAGCGGAGCGTAACGCAGTTTCTTGAAGTGTCACCCGGCAAACCAATTTATAAGACGTTGTCACGTCAAAAAAACAACCGACTTCAAAAATTTAGTTGTTGTGGTACCTACTCCACACAAATTCGAATACCACTACCTGCTATCATCCATTTTTTTTTTTGTATTTTCATGCTTCCTTTCTTTAACTTTTTATTTACTTTATTTACTTACGTTATATCTGCGTTATCGAGTATTCAATTATTTTTATACAAAAAGTTGCATAAAAACTAAAGTAGCAGAAAGTAGCAGCTAAATCTTGTTTTATTCAGTAACTAATACTTTTCTGAGTAACCTCTAATAGGTTTTAAGGCAGCATACGATGGCGTTTTATTACTATATGGTTTGAAAACTCAAATTTTATTTAAAAAAAAAACCAAAAATTTATCCTCAAATTTCTACTGCTAAACATTTTTTTTTAGCGTATTGAAATTTACTAAAGTTTTTACGTATTTTACTAAGCTGTAGACGTAGATTCCATTTGGTTTTTTACTCCAAGAACTTTCACACGTGTATAAAGGCTTGTGCAGACCAGCGCGACACGCGACGCGACACAAAAGTACCGCTCGTCGCGAGACGGGTGGTGCCTTTGTGTCGCGTCGCGTGTCGCGCTGGTCTGCACAAGCCTTAACTTTCCCTTCCCTGTGTATCTAGAGTAATGAAGAGTAAATGATACCCCCCCCCCCCACTCCCGACCCTTGCCGTCGAAAACGAGGTGCCAACAGTTGTTGCAGTTGGGCACGTAGCTTTAAATACCCCGCTTACTAATCATGACGAAAATCTAAGTTTGATCCAGCCTGTCCCTTCTTGCTGTCCTCCCCCCAGCGACGCACTAAGCCGAGGTTCGTACCCCACAGGGGGTGCCCTTAGCGAGAGTTTGCTTGATTTAAATTTAGAATAGTTTTTGCTCCTGGCTGGAGGCTTAAGTGTAGCAGTTTAAGGTACCCACAGGAAAGTCCGGTTAAGCAGCCTTGACCTTAGTGGTCAAAACAGCGAGTTGCCCTAGTAAAAAAAAAAGCGCCGCTGCCGCCGCGTCGCCGCACAATGGGAAAAAAAAATCCTTTTTTGTTCAAAAATCTGCCTACACCACAATTTTTGACGTATCCCTGCTATTTTTTAAAACACTCCCGAGACACACACTTTGGTGTGTCACTGCCACTTTTCAAAAATCGAAAATTCTATTTAAAAAAATATATTTTTAAAATCGGGAAATTAATCAAATTTTTTTTTTGGGCCGCCATTTAGAATTTTTATAATAATAATAAATAATTATAAAGCTTTAATTCATTCCACACAATTAGAAAACAATTAAAATTATGAATAACATTAAATCACAATAAATTCAACAAATTAAATTAAATTTTACATTCCTATTATTAATATTTGATTTCGTATTACTTACAATAATTCAATTTAAATCATGCATAAATAAATTGATTAATTTTAATTACAATAAAATAATTATGATTAAAAACATAAACATTAATGTGTGGACCCCCTTCGGGTAAAAGCCTCCTCCAAAGAATTCCAGTTTTCTCTATCTAACGCATTGACTAGCCAGTCTCGTCCTGCGTTCGCAATAATTTTTATAAACACAATAAATTCATGACCAGGGACCTGAAAAACCCCTGGAAACTGATTTTTGTTAAAATATTTTTATTAAGAAATTGTTTTTTGCTTCATTTCCCGATTTTTTGAGGTTATGGTATTGACTTTTAAGGAAAAGTGGCAGTGACACACCGAAGTGTGTTATCTCAGGAGTGTTTAAAAAAAAATGGCAGCGATACGTAAAAAATTGTGGTGTAGGCAGATTTTTTAACAAAAAAAGTCATTTTTTTTCCACTGTGCGACCCCCCCCCCCCCCCCCGCTGTTTTCGTGTGCGTAGCCTTGATATTGCTATTTGTTTTTCATCAGGGGTGTTTTATGTTTCTTTAAGATATCTTCCATTTGGGTATACCCGATGATATAAATACATCGTCATCATCATTTCAACCGAAAGACGTCCACTGCTGGACATAGGCCTCCCCCAAGCACCACCGCTTCGACCTATTCTGTGCTGCATCCATCGGATTCCTGCGGCCTTCATAAGGTCATCGGTCCATCTTGTAGGAGGCCTTCCAACGCCACGTCTTCCGGTACGCGGTCGCCACTCCTGAACCTTTCGGCCCCATCGGCCATCCGTTCTGCGAGCAATGAGCCCTGCCCATTGCCACTTAAGTTTGGCAATTCTTCGGGCAATGTCGCTTACCTTGGTTCTCCTGCGGATCTTCATTTCTGACTCGATCACGTAAGGAAATTCCAAGCATAGCCCTCTCCATTGTCCTTTGGCTAAAATCAGCTGTTCCCTACATTTATGTTCGCATAACTCATCAAAATTTAGGGAACAGCATATGTTTTTTCGCGATTTCAGGTTTGGTCCCATTGTAAAATTGTTCATAAGGATGAGTAAAGTAAGTTTGCGCACTGGTTAGAAAAAAAAAATCCTGTATACTCAGGCCCATAACCCCATAGGAGTAGGCAGATACTGCAGATTGGCAAAATCAACTATCCACAGCCTACTTTTCGCCGCTTTTCTGTTGTAATAATTCTTTTGTATCTCTTATGTTTAAAAAAGTCAATAGTGAATTCAAGAAACAAATCCTAAGTATAATGTTATAAATGCGAAAGTGAGTGTTTAGTTTTTTATTTGTTACGCTTTCACGCTAATACGGCGAAACGGATTTGGCACATCATGACCTGAGTTACGACATAGGATACTTTTATTCCGGATCGAAAATTATGCGGGTGAAACCGCGGGGCGCAGCTAGTAAATAAATAAATGTTGTATTATTATTGCAGTTTCCAACATATTGTATCGGTTATTTTCGGCTAAAACCCCCTGCGAGGGGGTGGAGGTGCTGTGTAGGAGGAAATTGAAAATCCACGCGGATAGGATTACCATCCGTCCGGATTTGTCCGGCTTTTTGGTCCCCCGTCCGGACTATGTCCGGCCTTTTCATTTGTCCGGACTTTTCGATTAAAGGGGATGTTCTTTAAAAAAGATAAATGATTACTGAAAAAATATGATTAAAAAGTTAAATATCCGGACTTTTTAGCAAATGTCAGGCTTTTTGTCAGGACTTTTCAAATTTCGAAATGGTAACCCTACACGCGGACGAAGTAGCGGGCTAGAAGCTAGCAATTTACAGTCAACCGCACATCAGTGGTAACACTTTCATTACGAAATTCGCTCTTATTGCTCGGATATAATGGTGGTTGTCAATCTCAAGTTGTTACCATTGATGTTCGGTTGACTTTACCTAAGTAAGTATATTGTATTGTAAAATAAAAAGTTGAATTAAATTTCAGGAAACACTCAAAGCTGAATTTGGAAAATTTGGCAGAATACTTAATTGCCGCGTAGTCAAAGACATAGTAACAGGAAAATCCAAGCAGTATGCATTCATAGAATTTGAAAACTTGGGTAGCGTGGACCGGGCTCTGAAGGTGATGCAGAAGGAGTATATAGACAGCGCAGAAATGATTGTGGAGCGTGAGGCGGAGCGCCGGCTGGCGGGCTGGCGGCCGCGCCGTCTCGGTGGGGGCTTCGGCGGCCGCAAGGAGTCCGGGCAGCTCAGGTTTGGCTGTCAGGACAGACCGTTCAGAAAGCCAATCATGGTTGTTGGACAAAGAAGGGATAATGAGCAGGGCAAGAGATAATCATTGTGTAGCATGAGGATAAGGAGTGCATCAACGTGCTAGTACCTACCCATTAGGTGATTAGTACGCGCTAACTAATATCTGATCAAAGACCTAATTAGCTACAGAATGATCAATATCAAGCTTGATGGTAAGCACCACATAAGGAATCGCAAGGTCCAATGACGACTTAAACTATTTAGACTTCACAAGGCATTGAAATAAAAACTCGTAAGTAAAGTTACAAAAAAAAGAACGCTTGTGATCTAATTGGTCGCGTGTGTCAAGCATCAATCACAAGTCAACAACATGAGCAGTCGCGACAAATAATGTGTTATGTGTGCTGCAAGGAGCTGAAGGGTTGGTGTAAGTCATTCACGCGGACTGAGGGACTCCTCTCCATCCTAGAGGCTATCCTCCTTGGGGTTCTTATTAGTTTTTTAGTGTTTTTGATACTTCACTTTTTGGCTTGTCGCACATTTCCGGAACCGGCCCCTGAAAAAGATTCTGCTGAGGATATTAAAGAGCAGTTAATAGCTTCTCCTGGGTCGTTGGCAGAAATTTTTACCGCTGCTCTTAGCACCATTCAGCACAGCACTCTGCCGCCAGACGTCGAGTGTACCTGGGAGCCTTCTCAGCCGACTACTCCGAGGACGCGGTACTACCTGAGTGACAGGCGCAGCTCGCCCGTAGACACTGTCTCTACCACCACCAAATATAGCAAGGGTCCGCCCACAACGACAGAGTGTTTGGAGATATTCGGCGAGACTGTGGAGCCGTCGCACGAGTATGACGACGTCGAGTTCTTGGAACACTCAGACGGTGAGCCCGCGGAGGATAGGTACAAAAATCAGATCGTGGCCCTAGTCAAGCTCAAACCCCCGGGAGACGTGACGTTCGGCTGCATTTTGACTAAGATAACAAAGTTTTGGACGTTGACGGCCGCCAGCTGCATAGAGTCTATCGAAGAGGTGGACTCTCTAGACTCGTTCGTCATCATGGAGGACTTCGGGACGGCGGGCGCGTCGCGACCGCGCACGGTGGCCGACGTGCGCCTGCACCCGCGCTACGCGGCCGCGGCGCGCGCGCACGACCTGGCGGCGCTGCGGGCCGACCGCGCGCTCCGGGCGCGCGGGCCGCCGCTGCGCCTGCCGCGCCTGCTGGACTACTTTCTCGTCGCGCTCGGCGAGAGGTTCCACATCCTCGGTTATGGAGGTTACAGGTAATAACATCATTATTCATTTATTATTTATATCCGTGGGCCAATTTTATGGTGTCCATAGTAAAAAAATATCCTACATTTAAGAACTACTAAATGGACCAGGTTTCATCATCCGACGCGAATTGGATCAAAATCCATAAGTACTAAAATGTCCGATCTCCTTTCAAAGTCCTGTACGAGGCCAAAATTGATTTAAAAGATAAATAAAAAAAATAAAAAATAAAATTTTACGCGATACTCGCACGCACACACACACTCGTATATAAATGAAAGAGAGATAAAGTCGCATGGAGAGGAGAGGGTATAAAGCTTTTTCCATATGTGACAATTTCTACCAGTCAACTAGCGCAAGCCGCGCGAATAAACGACTTAATGATTTCATACTGAAGATTACGTCTAAACGAGAAGTGTTAATGATTTGGAAAAAATATATGTTAAATTAGAGCATTTCCTTAATAACTTAATCTGGGAATATTTTAGATTATGTGTTTAAATTACGTAGTGTAATTAATTTGTTACGTCTAACGCGGATAAAATACTGAGAGTCACGCAAAAATTATCAAGCGTATTTTTCTGAAACCTTCACCATTTTAAAGATAATTTCATTATTTATCTTATACATATACGTGTTTTATTAAAATACCTTTTGTTTTATGTATAGTAAATTTATATTGCGTCTAATTTGGAACAGCGCTTCTTGATGGGCGAGTCCTATTAGGCTGGACGTACGACGCGTTGCGTGAGGTTAGCAGTTTAGCACAGACCACGCAAGCGGTGACGGAATGGCGGGACTGGCTTCTGCGCCCTACCGCCGGCCTCGCTACCGTCGACGCGATCCGACCAGTGCTCGACGAATGGCTCGGGAGGAGGCACGGTTCCCTGTCGTTTCGAGCGACGCAGGTGCTCTCGGGGCATGGCTGCTTCGGGAAGTACCTGTGTCGCATAAACAGGGAGCCGGACGCTCGGTGCCATCACTGCACCCACTGTCGGGAGGACACGGCGCAGCATACACTAGCAGAGTGTACCGCATGGGAGGAGCCGCGCCGTGCCCTCGTATCTGAAATCGGAGCCGACCTGGCGCTGCCGGCTGTCGCTCGTTCGATGGTCGGGAGCGCCGAGTCGTGGGATGCGGTGATCTCCTTCTGTGAAACCGTGGTTTCGCAGAAGGAGGCTGCGGAAAGGGAGAGGGAGATTGAGACCACTCTCCTGATCCGTAGCAGGCGGACTGGGCGTCGGCGGAGGGCGGACAACGCCCTCTTCCAGCCCCCGTAAACAGATCCGGAGGGACGGCGGACTCGGGGACGTCCGCCGCCCCCCATCCAGCAGGACCCGAGGTGGCGGTGCGTAGTGTTCCACGCGCGCCCCTATTTGACGTCGCGGGGGGAGTCTCACCTCACTCCCTCCGCGGGCATGAAGTGGCCCGCAAATGCGCCGGCACCAGTCGGGGATCATGGAAGTCGCACTAGATCTCATGATCCCCGGTCCAAGTGTGGGAAGGGAACACCGGGGTGGTTTTTAGTCAGTAGGAGTCTGACAGACCCCTTCGCCTACCCCAGGGCGGAGGACATCCATGAGGATTTTCCACCCCGGAACAAAAAAAAAAAAAAAAAAGACCACGCACGCTAACCACTCAAGGTCACTGGCAATTAGTCGGGTCTTAAGAGTCTGTAATACCAATGCAGCATACGTTTTGAAATAAATATTTATATTCTTATGGATCAGAAGCATATTTAATTATTTTAAAAGAAAAGCATAACTGACTAGATGTATTTATTTAAAAATAACAGAATAGAAAATGAATCACAATAACGTGAAACCGTTAGACACCGATATAATTGAAATCAACAGTTCCTAATACTCTTCCGTCGCTTCCGAGCTCCCATGTCTAAGTGCAAATAAACTCTATCAATAATTGTTATCACAAAACCCTAGATTTAATATTGTGTAACTTCTATGGAGGAATTGTTAGTGTCTGCAATAACCCGTTATCAACAGTAGATGTCTACCACCCACCCCTCGAAATACTAATAAAAAACACGTCCCCCGCGTTAGAGTATGATTCCTTTTATACAACTTTAGAAAAGGCAATTATACTTTAATCAACGCTATAATTAGCGAAATTGACTGGACACATATTTTCTCAGACTTGCACGATGTCGATGTTATGGTGACACGTTCCAAAGTAAAAAAAAACCGAGTGATAAGTATCCCTCCTGGTTCTCTAAACCTCTCATTAGACTCCTAAATGAAAAGCAAACGTAGAAAACGGTTTAAAAATATAAAAACCCAAGGGATCACTTTGAATATAGACTATTGGAGGGGAGATCGAAAACCATGATGAACTGCTGTTACAAAAACTATATGAGCTTAACTGAAAAGAGCATTAGACATAATCCGAAACTCTTTTGGTCCTTCGTCAAAGCGAAAAAATCCAAATCTAACAATACACTGCAGTCAACATACTGCAGTGTATCGGGAGCAGACTGGACTGTTTGTGTATGAATCGCTGCTGCAAGCTTTCCACATCTGTGTTGAGCGTGTAGCAGGGATTCATTAAGTGAATAGGTTAAGTTTACTAAAATAGTTGTTAAGAAAAATTGTTAGTAACATATTGAGTCTTTTTACTTGTTAATTAAATATATAAATAAATAAACACATGGGACATTACATGGGACTTAAACATAACTGGCGAAATGTGGGTGTGTCTACTACAGGTACACATCTGCCGAACCCTTCGGGGAAATAAAGAAAGACAGAAAAATATTTTTATTTGGGACACGCACAGGAAATATAAAAAAGGAAAAAAAAAATCACGAATATTTAAAAGGAGCATTTTAAACTAACAAACAAAATTAATAACGACCTGTGCGAGGCCAAAAAGGCTCCTATCTCAGCATGATGCTGCGATATTTAAAAATAAATAAATACCGCAGCGCTGGTATTCTGATAGGGCCCGCTGTGATGCCATGGACATACCTACGGACATATAAATCCCACTAGGGGATTACAAAATAAAACAATGACAATATTAATATAAAAAATAAAAAATCGACGCACACCCGACACGACGTTCCAACAACACTTGTCCATGTGACAAGCGAAGGGACGCGCGCAGGAGTGTATCTGTATTATATACTCTGTGATGAAATAAGGCGTAATGTTATGTTATGTTTTAAATAAATAAAATAAAATAACGACATTCCCTCGGAAAAGTGTCTAGGAAATGAAACAGTATCTACTGGTGATGAAGTCTGCAGCCTTTTTGGTAAGCATTTCTCCTCTAACTTTACTCCCTCGATTGGTTCACCTGCTGTAGCTCAAACAGGACCCAACTATCATCAACATGCATTAGGTAGTGTAGTATTTACGGAACGAGATGTCCTGAAAGCACTAAAAAACCAGTCCAGTTGAAAACCAGCATCAGGCACATCGATCACTAATAAAGAACTAGATACACAATCAGCGACAAAAAATGTCCTCACCGAATGAACACCCAATTGAAATTTGGGTACTCTTTTCATTTAGTAGCATTCGGACGCTCCGACTGTAAACAACTATGTCCGTGACTACCGCAGGACCACCAACGCCAATCGCTTCCATATTTAGTAAATATTTGGTACTAATTAGTGCTCGAACGACAAAATTGGTACCTTAGTAGTTTTCGAAAAACTCGACTTTGAAGGTGGTCCGGCCGTAGTCACGCTCTCCCTTCAGCAGGACCACCATGAGCGCCGTAAAACGGGGTATGCTGCAGCTATTCTAAGTATACAAATAATTAGTACCCTTAAATGTGATTCATTGCGTTAAAAAAACAGAACTGAAACATTTATATTTACCGAGAAATCAACGATGATAACTTTCGTGCGCTCGTTCAGCGGGACCACGACTTTGAATGTTGATTCCAAGTTTCAGGAGCTTGTCGCTTTCCTCAAACCTACCTAGAAAATTAGTACCTTGCAAGATAAAATTAGTGCCCAAAATTTAAAATTAGTTCTTCAGTAGTTTAAGAGATATACCATGCCATTGGGTGGGGTGGCGGTAGAAGATTTCCCTATTAAAAACTCTGTGATTTCTTCCCAAATTTATACAAAAAATAGTGCTCTTAAGAACTTAAAGTGACCAAAAATTCAGATTCCTAAGTGTTGTATTTTAAGAGAAATTAGCTTTCATTACTTTTCCATATTAAATCTCCGAGTATAACCCGACCAAATTAAGTAGTATCTATTCTGTAAAAATTTCACCGTGCTCGAAGCTCGAAGTGAGGTGATAATAGTGCCAATCCCTAGCATCAAGTGGAATGGCAGCTCACTTCACCTAAGTTTTCACGGAATAGATTTTAGAAGATGTACAGACGCCAGCACATCAAGCTACCCGAAACTGTCAAATTTTCCCAATCAACTTTGAACCTTATGTTTCAGGGATAAAGTTGAAAATCTATTAAATAAATTTGACAGATTGTAGTAGCTTGATGTGCTGGCGTCTGTACACTCGTGCACATAAATTGATGGATGTCGGAATAGTAATAACAACAGTTCAATTTCTATAATTTTTATACAAACTTTGTAACTAGGTACATAATAAGAAAAAAAATATCCATGGCCTGTGATACACACCTTTGTTAATGACTCGAATAATTATTTTTCAAGTACCTACCTTCTGTGTTGTACTAATTTACAAGTTACTAGAATGCAAAAATTAAAGAAATAAATAAGAAATCTCTATTGCTCTTTAATGCACATGCTATTTGCACATGCTCATAAAAAAAAAAAAACATATGCCCCCCTGTAACGGCTAGGGCTGCGCAGGGAGGCTGCGCAGGCCTTTAATGGATAGGTAGATGTAGATAGAGGTAGATTTAATAAAACAGCTGGATAGGTTAGTATATATAATTATTAGACAAAATGATAGGTAGTAAGTACACGGCTAGGTCGTGGGTTAGATCCTGACACTGAGTCTGAGCACTCGCACACTTAGGATAGGCAGGAAGGGTACCGTCCTTGGTAGCACATGGTAGATGTGCGGGGCCTGCTCAGCACAGGCTCCGCAGTAGGCCGGACGGCCCTAGCACGTGGTAGTACACGTCAGTAGCCGTGGAGATCGCCTGTCAGCACAGGCGCGCGGCGGTAGGCCGCAGGTAGGCAGGCATTGGCCACACGTGGAGATCGCCTGTCAGCACAGGCGCGCGGCGGTAGGCCGCAGGTAGGCAGGCATTGGCCACACGTGGAGATCGCCTGTCAGCACAGGCGCGCGGCGGTAGGCCGCAGGTAGGCAGGCATTGGCCACACGTGGAGATCGCCTGTCAGCACAGGCGCGCGGCGGTAGGCCGCAGGTAGGCAGGCATTGGCCACACGTGGAGATCGCCTGTCAGCACAGGCGCGCGGCGGTAGGCCGCAGGTAGGCAGGCATTGGCCACACGTGGAAGGTTGCCTGTCAGCACAGGCGTGCGGCGGTAGGCCGCAGGTAGGCAGGCCCTCGTCAGCGTGCAGCCTGAGCCCGTACAGAGAGCCCTGAAAGGCGCGGTAGGAAGCGCATGTCAGGTGGGTGCGAGCAGTAGCAGGCCGCATGCGATGTATTAGCTTCTTCCCCCTTTTAGTGATCAAGGTACGGTACGGGGAAAGCAGAATAGGTAGTAGCTAACACATCGCAGCGGCTTACAGGCAGAGAGAGAAAGAGCAGAGTTAGCGTGGCACAATGACAGATGCAAATTGCAAAGTGAGGTTAAGTATGGTGAACACGCGAGCATAAAATACAAGATCAAATAGATAGCAGATGGCTTGATTAATAGCTTATATTATAATAATACCAATGTGGAACTCACCCTAGGTCGGGGCACACAGTCCTGAGGGTCACCTCCTTCAGGAAGGCAAGCGGCAGTCGAAATGACAGAGTGTCCTTAGAATATTAGTGTTGTGCCACGATTGTAGTGATGTGGTTAGTTACTTATTGAGAATCACTCGACTAATTGTAGTGAGACCGCTCACAACGCTACAGCCCTAGTAGCTCCACTTCGAATTTGTAAGTAATAGTAAGGAGTAACAAAAAAAAAAATTTTTCTTTCTTAATTGCAAAATAATTGGGCAAACGTCATCTAAAACTATTCCAAATTTCAAGCTGATAACAATAGTAGTTGTTCTTGAGATATCCAACTGTGACAGAAAGACGGACAGACAGACTGAGTTGCACCATAAGGGTTCCTTTTTACCATTTTGGTACGGAACCTTATTATCATAGATATTGAACTGTTGTTATTACTATTCCGACATCCATTAAGTGATGTGCATGAGTGTACATCTCCTAAACTGCTCAATACTATTAGCAACTTAATTTGGTCGGGTTATACGCTGAGATTTAGTATGGAAAAGTAATGAAAGCTAATTTCTCTTAAAATACAACACTTAGGAATCTGAATTTTTGGTCGCTATAACTTCTTTAGGAGCACTAATTTTTGTATAAATTTGGGAAGAAATTACAGAGTTTTTAATAGGGAAATCTTGAAATGAAAATTTAACACCGTGACTACCGCCACCCCACCCAATGGCATGGTATATCTCGTAAACTACTGAAGAACTAATTTTGAATTTTGGGCACAAATTTTATCTTGCAGGGTACTAATTTTCTAGGTAGGTTTGAGGAAAGCGACAAGCTCCTCAAACTTGGAATCAACATTTAAAGTTGTGGTCCTGCTGAATGAGCGCACGAAAGTTATCATCGTCGATTTCTCGGTAAATACAAATGTTTCAGTTCTGTTTTTTTAACGCAATGAATCACATTTAAGGGTACTAATGATTTGTATACTTAGAATAGCTGCAGCATACCCCTTTTACGGCGCTCATGGTAGTCCTGCTGAAGGGAGCGTGACTACGGCCGGACCACCTTCAAAGTCGAGTTTCTCGAAAACTACTAAGGTACCAATTTTGCCGTTCGAGCACTAATTAGTACCAATTGGGTACTAATTATTTACTAAATATGGAAGGGATTGGCGTTGGTGGTCCTGCGTTAGTCACGGACATTAAACAACTCGTAAAAAAATTGTAAAAATCACACATCCAGGACGCTAAAAATGGATGGAGTTTCATATTTTCGATAAGTATTAATATTATTGTTATAGTATAATTGTTATCACTGTACCGTAAATGCTGATATTTTGCCAAGAAATCATCGTAAAAACTTTTTAAATTAAGTCTTATTAAACAACAGGAGTTATAAAGCATCTCAATTGTAAAGACTCTTACTAAACCTATTAATCATACTATCGCATGCTCACTCAAATTGTTCAGGTTATATGCGTTGACTATTGTTTTTTTTTTTTATTATTAAAGAATTATTGTTTTTTTGAAGTGAAAACTTCTTTAGGCGCGTTGGGCATTTTGAGATGCGAAAAAACAATTGAACACGCGACACCGTTACCAACACAACACCTCATTAAAAGTATTTCCTGCACAATAAAATTGTTCAAGTTTTCACTTCTGTCGGCACTCCCAGAGTGCCACTGTTTTTTTTTTAGTTTAATGAGACTTCTTTTGTTTCTATAAATATACATTTAATTTTGACTAAGTACATGTAATAAAATTAAAGATGTGAGATAAACTCACATACTCACTCACAATTTTTTAGTTTTCCTCGAGATCCAGTGAGATGTGGAAAATGAATACCAATAATAGCACGTCAAAGATGTTGTGTGTGAGACGATGTCCCTGCCACCCCGTATACACCATGGAATAGAATAAAATATGCTTTCACAATTTTTTTTATACATTAAACTTAACGAAATTAAAAAAAGATCATTTATAGTTACAGTATAAACAAAAAATATTGGACAGTTCGACTCCACTTATTTCTTGTCCTAGCGGCGAGCCTAGGTCGTAAAACTTTATTGCTTTTTTTGGCACTTTGTAATTCTAACTTTAAAACATGCGTGTAAGGTTGATTTGATGTATTGACCAGTGAGTATCGGTCGTAAAATTTTTTTGCTTTTTGTACATAGCTTTGTGAAAACAACTTTAAGCTTAGCGTTTAAGGTTGAATTTACATGAATGTATATTTGTTTCAACTAGAATTACCTAAACACACTTTGATGACAGTTTTAAGCACAAGAATAATAAAAAACGAGCAGAAGGCAAGCTTCCTAACAGAGTTCAAAATTCTTACCTACTTTCATAGGGCTGTCACTCGGTTATTAAAAATAAAAAACCGGGTAAGTGCGAATCGAGATTCGGCGATGAGCACAACCGGACGGACGGACGGACGGATTGATGGACGGATGGACAGCTGGACAGACGGACGGACAGGTACTGTGACTGAGGTTATCCCGTGAGTTTTCCGTTTTCCAATTACGGTACTGAACTGGTAATTATTTTAACAGTTTGTTTAAAATTAAGTAATACCTATTTAATTAATCATACTGTGAAATAATTATTTATACACACACGCGTACACAGTTGTTCAACTGAGACCCTCCCTTTTTTTAAGTCAGGTAATGAAATGAGCAGTGGTGGCCCAGTGGTAACGGTCGCGACTTACGACTCTGGGGTTCGAACCCAAGCAGGCACCTTACTTTGTGTAAATTATTTCATCACCACTGCTCTCAAAATGGTAAAGGAAAACATCGTGATTAAACCGGCATGTCCTAGAACCAATAATTCGAAAAATATGTGACATCCACCAACCCCCACTGGGCCCGCGTGGTGGATTACGGCCCACTCCCTCTCACAGAAAGAGGAGGCCTATTTCCCAGCTGTGGGAACATTATAATGCTACTAAAACACGATAGTAAAATGTATGTAAGTAATTATTTATACTGTGAAATAGTTATACATACATAGATGCATACGTTGCTTGCTTTTTTTGAAGTTGGTTATTTATTAAAATACCGTGACTCATGGACGGACGGACAGACGGACATGGCGAAACTATAAAGTTGGTTTCTTGTTTTACTATTTTACGAACGTAAGTGGTACCTAAAAACCTACTAAAACAAAATACGAAACAAATAGGAGACGAACAATAACTCGCTAATATAGGCGGTAAACCATAAGATTAATAAATAATAATTCTTATGGGAAAACCTAATTGCCATCTTTGTTATTTAGGATACTACTTACCTCGTAAGTCGTAACTAAATCATTCTACAATAAGCATTAAAAATGAGTAGGTATGAGTAGATATAGATAATTACCTGACAAAATCCTTTGGATATAAAAAAAAATCTTACTTTTCCTACTATTATTGATACACACAGTACTTACAACAATTTGCCATTTTTATTCAACTTAAATGTCCGTGTCACTCGTACCGCTGGCACACGACGCGCAGCGTACCCCTGAAGTTTGTCGTCTGACTGAACCGTAGTGAACCGGCTCAAACCGGTTTGGCCTCTAGCGGGCGTCGGTGCACCCCCCACGCGCCTTGTCTGTGACATTGCATGCACACAAAGCTGTGCGTGTAGTAGTGATCTCGCGCAAAGCGTTAGTATGAAGCTTGTAGTCTGTTCCTTTTTAGGGTTCCGTAGTAAACAAGGAACCCTTATAGTTTCGTCATGTCCGTCTGTCTGTCTGTCTGTCCGCGGTCTAGCTCCAAGACTATTAGTACTAGAAAGTTGTAATTTGGTATGGGTATACATATTAATCATGCCGACAAAGTGGTAAAATAAAATTATGAACAATATTTTTTTTTAGGGTAACTCCCCTACACGTAAAGTGGGGATGTTTTTTTTTATTTTTCTATCCCTTGGTGTGGGGTATCGTTGGAAAGGTATTTTAAAAACATTGTGAGTGTGTTAAAACCATTTTTGAATTCGGAGTCCGTTTGCGAAATATTAAGCTTTAAAGTGCAAATTTTTGTCGTCATGTGTCCCCCCCCCCCTGCCAGCTAAATGGTTGGTTTTAGATATGTGAAAAAATTCACAGTAGTAGCTTATATAACGAATTTAAAAGGAAAACTATCACAGCTGAGTAGGCTTTACAAGTTAACGAGGAATAATTGACCAACTTAGATTTGCGGTTGTAAAAACATGTTCTCCCATACATTCTGTATGAAAGATTTTTTTTTTCAACTACAAAGTTAAGTTTGTTCTTGGGATAAATTCATCCCAACTACGGAACCCTACATTGTGCGTGGTCCGACATGCACTTGGCCGGTTTTTTAGTCTTGTGGTTTTAAGAGAACTTTTGCTTGGCATTGTGTATCTAGTTCTTTATTACGAAATTCAAATCTTTTATAAAACGCACACTATGCAGGCAGGCGTATTATACGTTGGGGGATTACATCGCTGATAAAAATGCTTGGCTCAATGCTGGTCCTGCTCCACAACTAATTGATTAACATTTGCAAATACTGTTGGAGCTGCTGAAGATCGTAAGACTATCTTTGCATTGTATAAACTCAATCTCCATTGTATTATATAATTGCATAGCACAGGTGTGAGCACTATGTACTAAAGAGTTACCATTTACCGGGTAATATGTCTTGCATTGACTTGAATGTGCCCTGGCGGCTGTGAGTATGTCATGCTCACTCAAATGTTTCTCTGATGGTGGCGCGTGTGTTGGATCATTTAGCTCCCTTCCGTCCTGCAAGAGATGTTAAATGAGGACCCCATTGCAGCCTTGAGTCGAGCGTGATCCCTAGGAAAACAGTTTTATCGACAAATTCTAGTTTCTCTTGATTCAATACTATCTCACAATCACTACTTTTGACATTTGGTAAAGAAAATTTTATGCACTTAGTTTTTTTTCCATTTAATACTAAATTATTAGCAGTGAACCAATTTTGGACCTGCAGTAGGGCGTTATTTACGTCGTTAAAATTTGTAGCACGTCTATCTACCTTAAAAATTAAAGAAGTATCGTCAGCAAATAACACCATTTGTGGTTGATTTTTTAATAAATGGAGTAGATCATTTATATACACTAAGAAGAGGAATGGACCCAATATCGAGCCTTGTGGCACACCTATTTTTACTTTTAAACCTAGTGAATTGATACCGTTTATTTGAACTTGCTGTTGTCTATCATTTAAATAAGATTTTACTAAATTGAGTGCAAGTTTTCCATGTCCGTAATGCTCAAGTTTCAAGAGTAAGGTTTCGTGATCGACGCAATCAAATGCTTGGGAGAGGTCACAAAAGATCCCTATGGCGTCTTGAGCCTCATCCCACGCGTTAAAAATGTGTCTTAATAGGGTTACACCGGCGTCGGTCGTACAACGTCCTTTAGTGAATCCATAATGTTGATCGTGAAGGATTTTATTTGTGTTAAAATGATTGAGCATTTGATTAAGCATTACCTTTTCAAACACCTTGCTGAATACCGGCAACACGGATACGGGTCTATAATTATTGGCGTCTTTACTGTCCCCGGATTTGAAAAGTGGTATTACCTTACTGTATTTCATTAAATCCGGGAAGACTCCTTGATCCACACACAAATTAAATATTAAAGCTAAGTAAGGCGCTATGGTCTCAATTATGGAGGTACAGACTTTAATGGACATCCCCCAAAGATCTTCGGTCAATTTGATCTTGATTTGTTTAAAAGCTTTTATTACTGTTATGGGGTTAATATGCTTAAAGTTAAATTCAATCGGGCATGCTGAAACGTTGGCCCTTACTAAATCAAAAGAGAGCGAGGGCGAGGAATTTAAGGTTTCAGTAGTTTTAAGTGGGATACTGGTAAAGAAATTTACAAATTCTTGAGCAACTTCTTTGCTATTGCAAATGAGACCACCACATGACTTCTTCAGTGTATAATCAGAATTATGCTTTTTGTTTCTGTTCGTTTCATTATTGATAATTTTCCAAACTGTCTGTATTTTATTGTCTGCTGATTTAACCTTGTTGCTAATGTATAAGGCTTTAGCTGCCTTACAAGTGTTCTCCCTTCAAAATGGTTGAGCTGAATGGTGCTAATCCATGCGTCATGTTCGTGAACGGGCGCCGTCAGTTGGGACTGGTCATCTCTTGGCTGCCAGGGCTTATTTTTATTTTATTTAAATTTTTTGAATTGTTTTTTGTTTTATCTTTTTATTACGGACGCTTCTAACGTGCACGTCTTTCTACATTGTTCTCACATGTATAATTTTAACATGAATGATGGAACCAATATTTTGTAACAATTTTTTATTTAAAAGAGTGTCCGTGGAGTTTCTTGCCCGTTCTTCTCCATAGGGACCTACTACGCTTTGGAATGAGCAACTAGCTTCATACCTATTTCTGACTGACCGATTCCTTGACAGTTCAAAAGTGCCTGTAAATGGTTTAATTGAAATAAATGCTTTGAGTTTGAGTCTGAGTTTGAGTTTATTAGTGATCGATGGTCAGGCACTTATTGTTGTCTGGCATTTTTGCTGAACTGGGCCTTTTTGGCGCAGCCGTGAGGCACACTCCCCTGCTAATTTCTTACATCGCTCTTTACACTTTTTGTTTGATTATTATTTTTATTAATTTTTTATCTGCTGTTAATTATATTGTGTGCTTTTTTGGTCTGTGCTAAATAAATGTATTTTCTTTCTTAAAAAAAACTTAACATCTGCAAAGGGCCGGGGCCAGATGGTTTGCCGATCTTTTGGCGGAATTAAGTATAGCTGTACCTCGATAGAAAACTATTCGATCTGGTCGCGAGACCATTACCTTTGCCACAACTGCAAGTCGTACTAACCTTGGCACCCATTAATCGTCTAATGAGAATTTATAATAAAATCGCTACACAAACTAGCCGCCTATTAATAAAATTGTATCCACTTCCATTTCCTTCTTTTTAGGTATTTTTTGTTAAAGTAAAAGTAAAGTAAAGTAAAAATTTATTTGCATAGATTGCAGGTACAGTAAGCGCTCAAAAGTGCATGAGCACGCTAAGAGTCGTATTGCTGTGAACACGCGGTATAGCTCGTACATTTGTATGTGTAAGCAACACGATACACACACCACAGATAACGCAGTTACACGAAACAACAATATATTTCCGTCGCTTTAAACATGCTAGCACACACGCACTATGCGCGTGAACTTGACCAGTTAATGGCATTGCTAAAATTCGATAGTTACTTAACAAGCGCAGATAGCAGAAAGCGTTAAGCGTTGGTATGGAATTCAATCTGCCTCAGGTTCTAATCTCGTGAAACACAGTGCGGTTTTTTGCAAATATTATTATTTTTGTTTTCGATAATAATATTTTTTAAATATTGCTGCTTTTTTATGTTGTTATTGCAATAAAGGTTTTAGAATAAAAAATGCGTGATATATGATAACAAAATTAAAAAATATATGTTTATTCGTTATATTTATTTTACATAAGTTAATAAACTGCTACAATTATTTATCATTACTTCAGCTGAATAAGATGTGAAATAGATGTCAAGAAACTTAGAAGCAGTTTGTATTATTTAGACATATTTAAATTATGAAATATTTTAAATTTTTAATGGATTTTTTCACCATAAATATTAAGCTTTGATCATGGTCGAAGTAATTAAGTAATAAATAAGAATATTAGACTACTTAAAATGTAAAAAACTACTTACAGAATAGGTAATTTTAAGGTTAAATATGGGCAGTTTGTTTATATTTTATTTGTATTAATTATTTTACATTTTATTTGACTTTAGTAAATATTGGTTGTTATTGAGGTTAAAGCTTAAGTATTCATTTTCTTTACGAAAAGAAGATTGAAACTAAACCTCAAATTTTTATCCTAAAATAATACTATTACTAAAATAATATTAAACAATTTCGGTATATCTGCAAGAAATACGACAAACACCCTATTGAAACGTGCTTAAAAAATTCGTTACCATAAATTCATGCAATAACGAATCTGTTGTTTATTAAGTTGGTACGGTCAATATTTTAAGGTCAAAAACGGTTTTCTAGCTGGTCTTCAATGATGCAAGCCTTCAGAGTGCACGGCGAACGGTTCATAATGACGTGTTTTTAATAATTCAGCAAAATGTCTCGTTGGTATGAAACCATTTGTTTCATTCACCATTTGACGTCGCTGCTACTCGATAATAAGCCCCTTCCTCATATCTCTTAACCCTCACAGTATTTCTCTAGAACAAAGAAAAACATTGTTTTTATTACACAAATAATACCTTATTATTTATTATTCACTAATCGAATTAAACCTCACAATGAATTTAAAACTTTAAAGGCATCTTCTGTCTCAACAATACCTCTGTTCTATCAACAATACCCTTGATTAAGATTTATGTTTAGTAAAATATGAAATATATTAATGATAACACTCACACTTAGTCCGGTTTCATTAGATATTCACTTCACTTTTACGCAGCGCAATAATATTCTCTGATCTGATCTGATCTCTTCAATATATTTTATGCCTGCTTTTTGATAATAATAACCACAACACTGCGCTAAATACTCGTCACCAATATTATCCACGAACCAAAAAAGTTCTATTAATTGAATACTCGTAACAAACTGCATCTACCCCACAGAAATCGAAATAATTTACTTAGTTTTTTGTGGTCTACCTGCTAAACTTTAATATTTATGTGAACAAGACGAATGAAACTAAAAACGAATGATGATTATTGAACTAGTCATTGGTTGCAGACAAAGTGAGTGTGTGTGTGTAATGTGCGTGTCTACAGTATTGTAACAACTTATAGAAGAAGGTCGTAAGTCAAACCGAAGCGTCAGTCTATTGCTTTGTGAGATTGCTCATGGACTTTTGGTCGGCACTGTACAGTAAATAAGATGTAACAGTTAAAATATGGGTGATCCTTGTACAATCTACCTTCTATATTAGGCATACAACATTATAATAACATGAGTTTACAGATTTACATAATTATCTGTAATACAATAAACACAATAGGAATTTCAATAAACACAATAGGAATAAACTTAAATAAATTGAAACAATGTCATAATTAGGTAGGTATGTCAAAAAAAAAAAAAATACATTAAATTATTCAGTACATAAGTCAGTATCATTAAGAAAGTCGTTTACAGAATAATAGCATTTTACAATTAATAATGATGTCAGTTTGTTTTTAAAGTTTTGAATTGTGTCATTTTTAATTATATTAGGTATTTTATTGTATATTATTGGGCCCATACTAATAATACTTTTTTTTTGTAATGCGGTATTACAACTCTCAACATGAAGTAGATATTTATACTGACTTCTTATAGGTCTCCTTCTATCTTTTGACACTGCAGTGAACAGGTTTATGTTACATTTAACGAAAATTGCGACTTCTAAAATGTACATAGCCGGGAAAGTTAATAGTTTGAGGGACTTAAACGCAACGCAACTATCTGTCACTTTCATATTGAGTATTGCCCTTAAGCAACGTTTCTGGGCCTTGAACACCTGTTCTCGTAAAGTACAGTTTCCCCAAAATATTATTCCGTATCTTAAAGTAGACGCGACCAGACCATGGTATGCAACTACTGTTGTTGAGATGTTGACCTTTTTCGCTAGATTGTATAAAACATACGCGGATACGCTCAATTTTTTACAAACCTCTTCTGCTTGGGGTTTCCAAGTCAACTGACTGTCTATCAGTATACCTAAAAATTTTGCAATTTGTACTTGGTCTATATTACTATTATTACATTCTATATTTACATTTGGTACCGATGTGCGTTGATAAAAATGCATTACATTAGTTTTTTGCAGGTTAATTACTAAATTATTTTCGTCAAGCCAATTTACAATGTCTGTAAGAGTATTATTAATGTCCTGTTCGTATTTATTGATGTCTGTACATTTAATTAGTGCGGTGCTGTCGTCAGCGAATAAAACCATTGGGTGTTCAATGTTGCGTGGTAAGTCATTTATATATAGCAAGAACAAAAGTGAGCTAAGTACTCCACCCTGAGGTACGCCATGTCTGATTACTCTTGCTTTGGATACGTATTTCTTCTCACGCTTAGTGTTTATGCAAATTTTAGCTATTTCCGTGTATTGTTTACGGTCACTTAAATATGATTAAATAAGATTAAGTACGTTTCCTCTTATCCCATACATGTTAAGCTTTTCAATCAGGGTTGCATGATGGACACAATCGAAAGCTTTTGTCATATCTGTAAGGATTGCGCAAATTGGTAATTTTTTATCAACATTTCCCATTATTATACTAAGAAAGTCGTAAATAGCAGCATTTATACCTTTGTTCTTCCTAAATCCTTTCTGTTCATCACATAAAATATTATATTTACATAAAAACTTATTAATTGATTCATACATAATCTTTTCGATGACCTTAGAAAATATAGGAATTAGGGCAATAGGTCTATAATTTAATAAACTTTCTTTATCGAGTTTTTTGAAAAGCGGTTTTACGATAACTGTTTTTAGACCATTCGGGAATACTCCAGAGCTAATGCACAAATTTATAATATGACTTAAATGTGAGGCAATATTATTCGACACGAATTTTACTACTTTTGTAGCTATACCATCATACCCAAAGCTGTTTGTATTTTTTAATGATTGTATCACTCTTATTACGTCTTGAGGTACCACTGGAGACATAAACATTGAATGTGAGTTGCTAATTATACCATTAGTTTTATGTAAAGATGACGTACTAGATTGTACAGTAAGCCCTCAAAAGTGCATGAGCACGCTAAGAGTCGTATTGCTGTGAACACGCGGTATAGCTCGTACATTTGTATGTGTAAGCAACACGATACACACACCACAGATAACGCAGTTACACGAAACAACAATATATTTCCGTCGCTTTAAACATGCTAGCACACACGCACTATGAGCGTGAACTTGACCAGTTAATGGCATTGCTAAAATTCGATAGTAACTTAACAAGTGCAGATAGCAGAAAGCGTTAAGCGTTGGTATGGAATTCAAACTGCCTCAGGTTCTAATCTCGTGAAACACAGGTTTTTTGCAAATATTATTATTTTTGTTTTCGATAATAATATTTTTTAAATATTGCTGCTTTTTTATGTTGTTATTGCAATAAAGGTTTTAGAATAAAAAATGCGTGATATATGATAACAAAATTAAAAAAAATATGTTTATTCGTTATATTTATTTTACATAAGTTAATAAACTGCTACAATTATTTATCATTACTTCAGCTGAATAAGATGTGAAATAGATGTCAAGAAACTTAGAAGCAGTTTGTATTATTTAGACATATTTAAATTATTAAATATTTTAAATTTTTAATGGATTTTTTCACCATAAATATTAAGCTTTGATCATGGTCGAAGTAATTAAGTAATAAATAAGAATATTAGACTACTTAAAATGTAAAAAACTACTTACAGAATAGGTAATTTTAAGGTTAAATATGGGCAGTTTGTTTATATTTTATTTGTATTAATTATTTTACATTTTATTTGACTTTAGTAAATATTGGTTGTTATTGAGGTTAAAGCTTAAGTATTCATTTTCTTTACGAAAAGAAGATTGAAACTAAACCTCAAATTTTTATCCTAAAATAATACTATAACTAAAATAATATTAAACAATTTCGGTATATCTGCAAGAAATACGACAAACACCCTATTGAAACGTGCTTAAAAAATTCGTTACCATAAATTCATGCAATAACGAATCTGTTGTTTATTAAGTTGGTACGGTCAATATTTTAAGGTCAAAAACGGTTTTCTAGCTGGTCTTCAGTGATGCAAGCCTTCAGAGTGCACGGCGAACGGTTCATAATGACGTGTTTTTAATAATTCAGCAAAATGTCTCGTTGGTATGAAACCATTTGTTTCATTCACCATTTGACGTCGCTGCTACTCGATAATAAGCCCCTTCCTCATATCTCTTAACCCTCACAGTATTTCTCTAGAACAAAGAAAAACATTGTTTTTATTACACATAATACCTTATTATTTATTATTCACTAATCGAATTAAACCTCACAATGAATTTAAAACTTTAAAGGCATCTTCTGTCTCAACAATACCTCTGTTCTATCAACAATACCCTTGATTAAGATTTATGTTTAGTAAAATATGAAATATATTAATGATAACACTCACACTTAGTCCGGTTTCATTAGATATTCACTTCACTTTTACGCAGCGCAATAATATTCTCTGATCTGATCTGATCTCTTCAATATATTTTATGCCTGCTTTTTGATAATAATAACCACAACACTGCGCTAAATACTCGTCACCAATATTATCCACGAACCAAAAAAGTTCTATTAATTAAATACTCGTAACAAACTGCATCTACCCCACAGAAATCGAAATAATTTACTTAGTTTTTTGTGGTCTACCTGCTAAACTTTAATATTTATGTGAACAAGACGAATGAAACTAAAAACGAATGATGATTATTGAACTAGTCATTGGTTGCAGACAAAGTGAGTGTGTGTGTGTAATGTGCGTGTCTACAGTATTGTAACAACTTATAGAAGAAGGTCGTAAGTCAAACCGAAGCGTCAGTCTATTGCTTTGTGAGATTGCTCATGGACTTTTGGTCGGTACTGTACCTGGTCAATGAAGAAGTTATTGAAAGCATTTGCAATGTCTTCTGGGTTACTAATGACATTATCTTGGATTTTGATTTTGTATATTGGCTCGACATTGCGTGTATTGTTATTTATAATACTCCATGATGCTTTTGATTTGTTACTGGAAGTGTTTATAAAATAATTGTTTTGCGCTCTTTGGGTTAATTTTATTATTTTCCTGAATTTTGAGGAGTAATTTTTGAATTTATTTTTATTTTCGGCCGAAGAGTCACGTCTGTATTTCCATAACAGATGTCTCTGTCTTTTACTGCATACTCGTATACCACGTGATACCCATTTAATAGTTCGATTTGATTTGATAGTGACTAGCCTGTATGGCAAACAAAGATCGTATAGCAGACGAAAGTGTTCCAGAAAGTAGTCATACGCTACGTTTGCATTTTCTGTAAGGTATATATCCGAGAAAGAGAGACATTGGAGATAACTTTTGAACATATTTAAATTTTCGGTTGAAAGATCACGTTTCTTAATGCGCCAGGAATTAATTCTACAGGTTCTATTTATCTTTACTTCCAATAACTGTGCAGTGTGATCGGACAAAGCGAAGTCCATTATTTCACATTTACATTTTAGTTGAGAATTGCAAGCAAAATTATCGAGGCAACTGTTACTGGATAATCTAGTCGGTTTTCGTAGTTCTAAATTAAGATTATACCCCAATAAAAAGTACTCAAAGTCTTTGGAAACGTTGTTTCTTTTTAAGATATCTATGTTAAAGTCCCCACAAACAATAACCTTTTTATTCGATTTAGTACGTATCATTTTCAAGACAATGTCCAAGTTTTCATAAAACACAGTTAGGTTATTTAGTTTTGGTGGTCTATAGATACAGATAATGATCAATCTTTGTTTGATAAGTTCTATTCCGCAACATTCGAATACATTTGTTTTTGATTGGCGTGAGATGTTCGTTAATTCTTTATAAACCAGATTTGCTTTAACTAGAATGCAAGCTCCTCCACGTTTCTTTGATCGTCTTGCATAATATGCAGCCAGTTTGTAGTTCGGAATGTTCAATAATTTTTCATGGCCAAGCATAATGAAGTGTTCTGTAATGCAGACAACATCTATTTCTTTTTGTTTCCTAGACATTTCTTGTAGATGGACAGTAAGTAAGTCAGTTTTATTCAAAAGACAAGCGATATTTTGATGCAGAATACCTATGCTGTTAGAGACGAAAAAACTCGGAGTTGCTTGTGGTCACATTTGCTATATTAGTATCGTCAGGCGGTGTCTCTGAACTTATAACGCTTGTATCGGTCCATTCATACGAAAGATCACATAATAATGTTTTTAAGTTTTGGAAGATATTGAGCATTCCTCTATTATTTAATCGGCCAGTGTTCCAAGAGAACATGTCCTCCTTATAGGATAATTTTAAATTGGAGTCAAACAGCCAGGCATAGTAATAATGGCTTTGATTATCCATGTAAAGCATATTGTTAAATGTTTCAATTCTCCAATTGTACATCGTAGAGTAATCGCTGCATTTATATGTGGGTAGGCATAAGATAATATTTGTGTGATTTATTTTTGTCAAAACCTCCCTTACGTGAACAACCAAGTCACAGTAGTTGTTAGTTTTAAGAAAATCTTCCTCTCCTATAAATATGATACAGCTATCTTTTAGGGTGTAATTTGACAGTTTGGAGTGTAAGTTGTCAATCAGCTTCTCAATGCCGCAATAAGGTGTAAGGTAGTGGCAGATTTGATAGTTCTCAAATGTATTTTCTGCTGTTGATAATATTTCATTCGTTTTATTGCTGCTTATGATACAAAGTTTATTCTTTTCGAACAGAGACTGCGAGGATGACAGTATGCCAGTTAAGCAATTTCTCTGCTTTATAGGAGAAGAACAAGAGTTTTGTCCTAATTTTTGGCATAAACCCTGGATGCTGCTTTTGTGTGGTGTTTTATTTTTAAGTTTTTTATTTTTTTTAGTAGGAGTCTCACTGGTTATTATTTTAAAAGCTTGTTTTGGTATTTCATGTTTCGAATTCATGTTTAATAAAGATTCTTTTAAGTCCGTATTGTCTAGTGACAGTTTGTTAATTTCCTGGTGAGCTGAGGACAATTCTAATTTGAGCTTCGCTATTTCATCTTTGAGATCTGATATCTGTTTATCGTTTTCGTCGTTGGATAGGTTCGGTAAACTGTTACTAGTGCCATCTAGCGTTAAATTGTTGCAACTATCATTGCTACCATTGATTGACGATGATCGAGTACGAAGCATGTTTTGAGATTTTGTTTTCCGATTTCTAAATGTGATATTCTCTAAGAAATCTGTCATCGTAAATTCATTGACAACATTGGAAAAAGTACACTGTTCAACTTGGATTTGAACCCAGGTCACGAAGTGTACCTTGATGCTCCAAAAAACCAAAGCTCTTGTTCTACTGCGCCAGACGCTCATACAGATTTTGAAGTGAAATAAGTTAATACTTTCTAATAATTACTTATTCAAGTTTTAACAAGACGGTTATTTTTCTAGATTAAAAAAAAAATTTTTTTCACGTCCTTGTTTTTGTGTAATTTTTGAACGAGAACTTGAAAAAACTCTTGGTTACTCTTCACTATTTCACTAAGAGTACCAGCTTATTTAGTAAAATCGGCACTTTTATCCAGTTACATTGATTTAGTTACTGTTTACACATCACAACTTAAAATGCACTATACAGAGTCCACTGTGTAAGTATAGTTGAGATAACAATTTTACTCAATATTTATACTGTTTAGTTCCTTTTAACACGACACTTAACACGAAATTATTACTTTAAACATTTTTAAGAATAAAATTACACGGAGCGCGTTGTTACGTGGCGCATCATAGATGGCGCCCTATTTAGTTAAATATTTCATCGTAGTTGTGAACGTAATTAATTTCTATTTTTATTTTGTAACTAAATCAACTAACGATAAATAAAACGTCCTGTAATCATTAAATTCTCTGCTAGTGCTGTGCACTTCTGTAAGTGACGAGTTCACAATACCTATAAAACTGTATGTGATTTTTGTATGAGTATGTTTAAGTAAGTCGTTAAGGTGCCAAATAAATAAATAAAGTGACAGAGGTGCGTGAGCGCCCCTCTAACGTCATGTCGCCCCTTCCACTCGCTGCGTTACAATGGTCACGTGCTATCCCTGCCGTCTCACTTTACAAATCCTCTAACAATATTATTATTATTTGGTTAGACACACTAGCAGCTAATTAGCTGAAGCGTGTGTATCAAATAGCTTGGAATGTTTAGTCTGTCCAGCAGGGGCGAAACGTCCATATAAGCCGATTCCTACCGGCTTCCCTTTGGAAATTCGGAACACAACCACTCTATCGTCATTGAATAATCAAACTATAAGTATTTGATACACCATAAAATTAAAATACCTATTACAAAACGCCTACATACATTAAACATTGTCTTAATAACCCAACAACAAAACACTGCGCTAAAATAACTCGTAGGCGCGTCCGGCTTATGCTAAATTCAATTTCCTTACAAAAAATAAAGTCATCATGACGTCACTTCGGTCACGTGATCCGCGGTTTCTATGAGCCGGGTAAGCCGGTCTGTAGTGAGTTATTGTAGGCACATAGTAGCAGAAACGTGCGCGTGGGAGCGAGAAGGAATTATTGCTATTGCACCACCTCTTTCTGGCGCACGCATTTGATTCGGTAGTTTTCGTTGAATTTCGTAATACTGGCTAGGAGTTCGGAGTTCGTAAACATTTCATTATTCGTATGACAATGTGTGGTTGCTTTTTGACGTAATCGCATTAGAACGGAAAATACGTGCTCGCCCAGATGTGACTATAAATTACAAACGCCGCGATGGTTGGTTCAAACATTGTAATGTTTCCCTTTACGAGAAATATCAATGACTGACTGGCAGTCGTAAATTTAATAAAATGTATTGCTCCCGTGTTTACTTTTCTTTGATTGTAGTTGTTTATAGAATATAGGGTTTTTAAAACATATTCGTAGCTGTTTTATGAGTTCGGGATTGGTAGCAATAGAATAATTTTGACGAAATAGTTAATTTTTTTTTTTTTTGATGCTCCGGCTTCCCTCCTCCATAACGTGAGTCTTCGCTACTGCTGTCCAGTCGATTCTTGAAGCCGTCACAACATTCTCCGAGAGCCTATTCCATGCTGTTACAACTCGGTTAGATAAGAATTGCTTCGAAGGCTTTTTCTTAGATGAATTTTCCCATAACTTTAGGGAATGCCCACGCAAATGTTTGTTGGCATTCAGAGTGTAAAGGTTTGAAGGCTGGACACTTCATAGTGTTCTGTTAGTATTTTGTACGTCTCAATGAAGGTCTCCCTTGTCTACCTACGCTGTGCCAGTGTGATAAGGCCAAGGTCTTTGAGGCGTTGTTCGTAAGGTAGATTCGCATGATGCGAACCATCTTGGTTATCCTTCTTTGTACATCATTAAGTAGAACAATGTCTTTTTTGAATATGGGTCCCAGATAATAACAGTAATAATAAAAATCGTTTATTCTCTCGCCACAATATAACAAAAAAAAATAGAGCAGTCACAGTTGTATAATTACACAGGTATTTGTCATTTAATATTGTGGTAGACTGGTGCCTAAACTGTAACTCGAGTTACAGTGTATTGTATTTACACGTCAGTGCTTGTTCACGTACAAGTCGCGAGTGCGGCGGCGCCGTCGGCGCGGCGGAGCGCGTGGTGGTTTGCGCGAGCTCGTGTTCACAATTCACATTGGGCACCAGGCGTTTGCGCGAGTGTGACGTGTTGTCAGAGGTTGACAATATTTCATTTACTCACCTTCCATATCATGAAAAAGCTTAGCAATTTCCTTCCATAACTTATTAAGAATATTTCTATTCATATGATTACTGTGTTTGCTTTGCCAAATTGCAAGTTCTAACCCGAAGAGCACTGATAAACTTTTCTGTGTTGAACGACATGATGAAAACGTGCTATCGTTTGTAGCGACAAGTTCAAAATGGTTCAACTTACCTGACACCGCGTGTGAATCGCGCGCTCCGCCGCTAGTTCGACGTGAACATACATAGACAACATCATACGTTTGATCACAGACTAAGTAGTACTCGTTTGATATAGCAGCGAACGTGCGGCGCGCGCCAGTCGCTAGCTTACCCGCTTTTTTTTTTTTAATCTGTCTATATTAGTTTACTGCCTGCTCCAAATTGTGTCTATACTCCATAGGTTTAGGTAGTTAAATAAAGATAAACAAATTGTAAAATGGGTTTTTATAGATGACACTTTCATGTTTAGACATACGATAAAACCGAATTAAATTTATTTTAGATTTTATAGTTTCCTCTTTTTTAAATGTATGTTAAACTTTATCATTTATTCTTAAACTACTATTCGTAATGTTGCTTGAGCACAATTGTTTTTGTTAGATTTATAATAATAATATATAATATTTGGTAATCTGTCTATTGTAAAGAGCCCATACTCTGAACGTCAACGAATTATAACGTTGCTAAATTTAAGAGTACAACTGTAACGTACTCGTAGCATGACAACTGAAGTGACAGGTATTACGTTAAGTCGGTTACTTGACAGCTGTCTTGTCACGTGGTATTTTTTGTTTACCTTTATTTAACTACCTAAACCTATGGAGTATAGGTCTAGAACAAGGTTTCTTAGAATTTCCTCTTCTTTCATGCTATAAACGAAAGATTTAGGAATGCCCAGTGGTTTAAAATATAGCAATTTGATGTAACTATAGATTATCTACAAAAAATTATGGTATTACACCATGGAAATAAGTTCTTTGCATGATTAATGTTGGTATGAACCAAAATTAATCATTCAAAGCAAATCTATACGTTAGTTTTAGATTTTACAGCTTAGTTATCACAGATCTAAATGAAAGGAGAATGCTCATGGATGTATGGAATCCCGTACCATGTTGCATCTAAATCAAACTTTGTTTTTTATAGACTACACTGATCATATTAACTCCTACAAAAGTTATTTTTGAAAAAAAACCCGGGTTTTGGAGTTATTTTATAAAATCGAAAATAACCTAAAAACTAGGTTATTTTTTTCGACGCTTCCGACGACCTATTTTAAATAGACACGTTAAACACGAACGAACATTATTGCTCTAAAAACTTTTTACAAAAAAAAAACAACCGACTTACAAAAAACATTACAAAGTGAAAAATAACTTTAATTTCGGAAGTCGGTGTCTTTCTTTGGTTTTGAATTTTCGTTTTTTGTCACCGACTTCCGAAATTAAAGTTATTTTTCACTTTGTAGTGTTTTATGGAAAAAGTTTTTATTTTTCACTTTTTAGTCGTGGTACCTACCCCACACAAATTTGAAAACCACTACTTGCTATGTAAATAACAGTGTCAGGAACTTATCATATCATCCACATACTAAGTGGGAAAAAGTACGTATTATTGAAGCTAACTCCAAAAACTATTGAAGCTAAGTTAATAAAATTTATATGGGACCATTCAAACAAAAAAAAATTTTCAAAATCGGTCCACAATTGACGGAGAAATCGGTGGACATACATAAAAAAAAGAAAACAAAAAAAAAAGAAACATACGCGACGAACATATAACCTCCTCCTTTTTGGAAGTCGGGTAAAAATAGCGTAATCCACTAATATTAGTAAGAATTACGAGTTATTGCAACATAATAGCCGCGCCACAGGATGCGTGACTGAAACTCTTGAGATTTGTCCGACCTTTATATTGCCAATACTGTGAGCGGATCTGCTTACCTGAGTAGGAGTTACCCATGACTGTAACAAGTAAATCATTGGAGTAGACGCTTGTTCTAATGAATGTGTAGGTTGGTTTCTGGGTATCAAAAATGAACAATTGATAAATCGTCGACCCCACGACTCGCCATATTTGCACAATACACAACACAGAAAAAGAAGTTAAAAAAATACAAACAAGTTCTACTTCTCAACGCACAATTCAATAATTATCTAATATAATCTCAAGTTCTCAACTCTCAAAAACAGTACTCGCTAGCGCAAAGATAGTTGGTACTTGATCCGTCAGTAGAGTACAACCAAAAATGCAGGGTTGCCAGATGTGATTTTTGATTTCTCCCCAAATTTGAAATATTTTTTCTCCAAAATGATACCATTTTTCTAAGTTTTACCCAAAGGCAAAAATTTTTACTATCAAAAAAATTGTATCTAATAATAAAAAAAAAATACAAAAAAAACAACCGACTTCCAAAAAACACTACAAAGTGAAAAATAATCTTAATTTCGGAAGTTGGTATCTTTGGTTTAAAATTTTCGTTTTTTGCCACCGACTTCCGAAATTAAAGTTATTTTTCACTTTGTAGTGTTTTTTTTTTTGGAAGGCGGTTGTTTTTTTTTTAAGTTTTTATTTTTCACTTTTTATAAAATTTATATGGGACCACCTAGAGAGCAAAAACCTTTCAAACAAAAAAGAATTTTCAAAATCGGTCTAAAATTGACAGAGAAATCAGTGGACAAACATAGTACGCTACGAACATGTGACCCTCCCTCCCTCCTCCTTTTTGGAAGTCGGTTAAAAACATAGGAGTAATAAAACCCGCGTTCTGTTTGGCAAATGAAGTAAATTTACATACAACATAATTTACCAGAAATTTGCGGTTCAGCTTCCGAAGCTGGTCTGTATCGTCTTGATTTTGACATGATTTAAATAAATAGTACGTAACACTTATCAAAAAGACATTTTATCTTTGAACTTTGAAGATAATTTTGATAGATCGAAATAAAACTTATCTCTTCGAAAGTGCGAAACAATAAAAATACAACAATCATGAGTGAATGAAACGACTAGATAATATCCAATATGTAGAATATTGTGGAAGTAGAATGAATCAAACCATAGATAGACTAAATTTTTGTGTAGTATAGATAATAATCATTAGGAATCTTAAATAGTCATTGTAGGTATAGTTACAAAAAGGTATACTTAAGAGATACGCATACGAACTAAAAAACTAGCGTACTCACAGATTTCGAGATCTGTGAGCGTACTGTTTTATCGGGTGTGTTCGGAAAATATGATACATCCCGAAGGAAAGTATAAAAATAAAAACCCCAAAATTCTCCATGAATTTTTTCTTTTCTCCAATAATTTCTCCAAATATTTCATTTCTCCAAAATTTCTCCAGGAGCCAAATTTTTACCCAAAATTGCGAAAAAAATACCCAATCTGGTAACTCTGCAAAAATGTCAAATCAATGCACAGACAATGCACAGATTATAAAGTAACTAGTCGGGATTTAGGGATGTAATCGATAAACAAACGACAGACAAGGGGCTGTTCATGTGAAACGGAACGTCAGTTATAGGGAGTAAAACAATATCCATACTTTTAATCTCAAAAGTAAATTCCCTGTTCACAAATCAAATCCCCGACGTGTAATATCGTAAAAAATGATGAAAGTAATTACTATAAAATTTTGGTCTTGATGCGCGAGACTTTATGGTACCACTTTTGGTCATTGTCCTGTAGGGAAACAAAAATAAAACAATTGTTAATATTCTTTTTTATTTTCGACTTTTATGTCTGCAATTATTATGAATTCAACACACTTAACAGTTTATTTTTGCGTATTGCTGGTGTATAGTTTGTAACGTGGACGAGCGCGTCCTGGTTCCAAACTATACTACATCACTTACGCCTGATAAGAGTTTTAAAGATATAGTCTATAAAAAGAAAAGAACAAAAGTGTCAACTGGGTGAAATGGCTTAGGTTAGGTTAGAACTGTGACCAACCGCGCGCGAGCCGAGTGAGCGAAGAGAGCGGCTGCGGCGGGCGCCGCGGTAGCGGCCGGTGAGCGCTATTTCGAAGTTGCTCGCAGCTAGACAGGCTACTTAATATTAGCGCAAGGTGCATTACGTCGCTAACAAGTTGGTTACCAGTGGTCTCGCAATCTAAACTCGATTAGTCCGTATGCGTACTGGCACTGTATATTATGGAATAAGGTAGTTAATTTGATCACTACGAAGTATACGCGAGTATTTGCGTACTACTCTTGTATAGATTGGAATACCTTGGTAAAATAGTGATTTCCAATCTATACGCGAGCAGCTTCCTATGGCTGCGTTCTGGCCTTGTACAGAATGGAAAGACGCCGCGCCCGCCGCCTGATGTCGATGTCCCGATGTCTCGCGTTCATCGAGAACGCGAGACATCTCTACATACTATATTCTCGGCTGGCCGGTGCGCCAGACACGCTGGCCGGGCGGCGCGTGATAGTGCGAGACATCGCGAGCCGGCGCGAGGCAGCGCTGGACATCTTTCGGTGTAAAAGGGAAAGCGTGATTTCAATTCTTGCCCATCCCATCCACGCCTCGCCTCGCCGGTATAAAACCACCTAGCGCAGCGGTAAATAGGAAGTAGGTAATTTGTGTGTTTTGTAAGTAGATAATGAATGTTTGTTGTACAGGACAGTCGACAGGAGCTCCGAGTGGCGGCAGCTGCGGCAGGTTTCGGTGTTTGTGGTGTCGAGCGCGGCGTGCGCGGCGGCCGAGCCCGCGGAGCTGTGGGCGCCGCGCCACCTGCTGCGCGGGCAGGCGGCGCGGCACGGCTCGTGCGGCGCGGCGCCGCTGTGCGCGGGCGCACGCTTCTCGCGCGGCACGCCGTGCAACTACTGCGCCGGCGCGCCTCTGCTGCGCGACCACACGCTATTCGGCGTCATGAGCGACAACAGCGCGTGCGGCGTCGCCTGCGAGCCGCAGCTCTACGTCAACATCGCCACGCTGCGCGATTGGATCGACTCCGTTATCGAATAAATTATATTTATTTTCGATTATTTACCTACTACATTTTATTACTAAGACACAACGCAGACAGTGCCCCCAATTTTCTGAACTGCGCGTCGCACGGTGGTTTGAAAATCGGCTTTCATAGACTTAGGGATTTCTATTTGTAAGTGCTAGATTTTTTGACCGTAATTTCCTAACAGGTGGTTTTAGTAGGTACTAATTAATTACACAGATAAACAAAATTTATCATTTTTTTTTGTTTTATGAAGTTTCTAAACTGTTTCATATTAATTTGAGTTCGCTGATTTCATATCTACCCTCAGTTTTTTTCTAGCAGCACTAGTTTTTGTGATACAGGTAGGTACTTCTTAAAATTTCGTTAAGCGGCTTACTAATATTTTTTTAGTGCAAAAAATGATTAATTCCATAAATAAATCGAGAAGTCTACATTAAGAAGAACTTGCTTAAACGATCCAAATAGTTTTTGTGCTGTTTGTGGTGAATATATGTTTCGAGAATGTCGTTTAAGTGCGTCTGACTTTTTGGGACGCCATTACAAGTGTTTAGTAAGCCATGGATCCCAAATTTTGTATGTGGTAGTTGCGTAACATCATTGCGTTTATGGGCTAGTAAAAAAATACGTACTTTGAAGCACAAGACTAAAAAAGGAACAGACTGCAAGCTTCATACAAACGCTTTGCGCAAGATCACTACTACACGCACAGCTTTGTGTGCGTGCAGTGTCACAGACAAGGCGCGCGGGGGGTGCACCGACGCCCGCTAGAGGCCAAACTGGTTTGAGCCGGCTCAGTTTTCAGTATAGTATAAAGTACTCTGTGGGCTCAGTCAGACGACAAACTTCAGGGGTACGCTGCGCGCCGTGTGCCAGCGGTACGAGTGACGCGGACATTTAAGTTTAATAAAAATGGCAAATTGTTGTAAGTACTGTGTGTATCAATAATAGTTGGAAAAGTAAGATATTTTTTTATATCCAAAGTATTTTGTCAGGTAATTATCTATATCTACTCATACCTACTCATTTTTAATGCTTATTGCAGAATGATTTAGTTACGACTTACGAGGTAAGTAGTATCTAAATATCAAAAATGGCAATTAGGTTTTCCCATAAGAATTATTATTTATTAATAATAATAATAATAAGGTTTCGTCCTTCCAACATCTATCATCACTGACAGGATTATTGTTGCCAATAAGCCCGACATAGTGGTGATAGATCGATTAGAGCGTCGCACAATGTTTCGCACCCCTAGATGAAGACTCCGGTAACTCAAAAAGTACGCATTTCAAGTTAGTGGCGGTTTCGAATTCCTGACTCGAATACCTACACATAGATATAACTCGCGTTACAATACCTTCAACTGCTGTTAAAAGATAGCTTTACTTAATTAATAAAACGCAGCTTTACTTAATTTGCTAACAGCTGCAAAACTAGAGTAACTAAAAAATCTGGATATTTTCCAGGGTTTTAACAGACAAAATACAAACAAGCTAATTCAACGTTACGCTCAATTCAACTTTATGAATATCTCAATAGATTTTTGATATCTTCCCTAAATATACAAAAAACAGTTTTTCGTCATTTCTGAAAAATGAGGTTTTTTGAGTTACCGGAGTCTTCATCTAGGGGTGCGGATTGTTGATATAGCGGTCCCGCATGACGGGAACCTCGTGAAAGCTGAAAAAGATAAACAGATTAAGTATCTTGACCAGGCTCACGAGGTTGTCGACTTGTGGGATGTGGATACAGCAATCATTGTGCCGATAGTCGTGACGGCCAATGGCATAATAGCCAAGAGCCTCGACCAACACCTGAGGAGGCTCTCGTTAGGCAGCTGGATCAAGGGCTTGATCCAGAAAGCGGTACTCCTGGACACGGCGCGTATTGTTAGGAGGTTCCTCTCTCAGGAGCCCTGACCACCGGTGGCTTGGACCCTGTTCCCGACACCGGTGGGCTACTATTTTTTATATTTTTAAATGTTTTTTTTAATCATTTTATAAGAATATTTAAAAATGTAAATTATATGTGTATAAATGAAATAAAGGAAATAATAATAATAAAATTCATTTATTTGCAAACACGTGTCACTGTTACATAGAAGCTCTGCCTCCCGAACTAGGTAATTAACCTGTATCTCAGGAGACAGTTCCCTTCCTTAATATATCATTCATTTTGCTTACATGCTAGGTGTAATACTAATTGTTACATTAATAAATAAAAAAATACAATATAGTTACAAAAAAAAAAAAACTAAATTAGATAAAAATTAAAATATTATTGCCCAAGTGGTGTGGTGTGTTGCGCATGATGGTGTGTTTTTGTATGTAATCGTAAGAATTACGATGTGTGTGTATCTGTTCGTAGTGCAGCCCTTTTATTTGTTTGGGTTAGTGGTGACAAGATTTTCTGTTTGCTCGTAATCCAATTTGCTGAGCCAGATTAGTATATTCTTTCCGAAATTGTGGTTATTCAAATTCTGTGCATTTTTAATAGTAAGTTTGTTGTATATACGTGGTGCGGTGGAGTTGTAATGGCGCTTTGCAAAAGTGGATTTCACTGAAGGTGCTGGACATATGAAGCGTCTCTTGGTGGTTGGTAGCAGCTGGGGAATTGTGATACGGTGAAATCTGCGTAGTACCCGACTTACGTAGAGCTTGCGGACCGATAGAACACCAGTGCGATTGTATAAATCCGTTGTGGGGTGCCGGTACGGCAGGGACATGAGAACTTTAAGAAGCGCACGCTGAGCACGTTCCAGTCCTATTATAACAGATTTCGACGCGCCACCCCAAGAACAGATGCAATAGTTAAGTACACATTCGCCTAATGCTTTGTAGGTTGATATCAGAAGCTTCGTAGGTGCAACATTTCTTAGTTGTTTAAATATATAAATTAATTTTCGAAGTCGGGCACTTAGACTTGAAATATGGTGATTCCAGTTTAAGTTCTCATCAACTATAACGCCTAAGTATTTTATAACATTTGATCTTGTCTAAACATCACAGGTACATTTGGTATTCCCGCGCGGGTTTCGGTTACATGGGAAAGCATGAATTCTTCAAGCCACTTCGTGACAATTGCGAGACCGCTTTCTGTTAATGACTGCACCCGTATTAATCTTATGGTTTACCGCCTATATTAGCGAGTTATTGTTCGTCTCCCATTTGTTTCGTATTTTTGTTTTAGTAGGTTTTTAGGTACCACTTACGTTCGTAAAATAGTAAAACAAGAAACCAACTTTATAGTTTCGCCATGTCCGTCTGTCCGTCCGTCCATGAGTCACGGTATTTTAATAAATAACCAACTTCAAAAAAAGCAAGCAACGTATGCATCTATTTTCACAATATAAATAATTACTTAGGTACATACATTTTACTATCGTGTTTTATTAGCATATAAGCTTAATCAGCCTATATATAATGTTCCCACTTCTAGGAAATAGGCCTCCTCTTTCTGTGAGAGGGAGTGGGCCGTAATCCACCACGCGGGCCCAGTGGGGGTTGGTGGATGTCACATGTTTTCGGAAATATTGGTTCTAGGACATGCCGGTTTAATCACGATGTTTTCCTTTACCGTTTTGAGAGGAATGGTGATGAAATAATTTACACAAAGTAAGGTGCCTGCTTGGGTTCGAACCCCAGAGTCGTAAGTCGCGACCGTTACCACTGGGCCACCACTGCTCATTTCATTACTTGATTTCAAAAAAGAGAGAGTCTCAGTTGAACAACTGTGTACGCGTGTGTATAAATAATTATTTCACAGTATGATTAATTAAATAGGTATTACTTAATTTTAAACAAACTGTTAAAATAATTACCAGTTCAGTACCGTAATTGGAAAACGCAAAACTCACGGGATAACCTCAGTCACAGTACCTGTCCGTCCGTCTGTCCAGCTGTCCATCCGTCCATCAATCCGTCTGTCCGTCCGTCCGGTTGTGCTCATCGCCGAATCTCGATTCGCACTTACCCGGTTTTTTTTATTTTTAATAACCGAGTGACAGCCCTATGAAAGTAGGTAAGAATTTACTTAAGGCTCCGTGCAAAAAATTCACTCGACAGAGTTTAGGTAAATTCTTGCGATGCTATGTTTGTGTGCATCGTTCACGCACACACGCCTAAAGATCGAGCGTAGTGATCGCTTAAACAGTTTTGATTCTATAGATGATATTTTCTTAAGTTACGTAGGTACGGATAAGAAATAAATATGGAATGTTTGTGTATATTCATTTAGTTTATAACAATCAACATAAAAATGCTCAATTTGGTATTACATGCATTCAGGTACATTTACACATTCAATAACATTGAGGTTAGCATTTTACATAAATACGAGTAGTAGTGACGTCTCTTGTACACCGAACTAAACTACTAAACGATCACTTAAATTCCTTACTTTTTGCTATGAGAATCTTAAAGCTATTCTGAAAAAATGTCTTTAAATTTAAAAGCAATTTTGACATAACTAAAATCAAATTTGACAATCAAAATTCAAAAGTCATTTATTCAAACTAGGCTGAGAATCAGCACTTTTCGAACGTCAAAATTACATAAGACAGTCCCCCAAAAACGCCCACACTTCACCACTTCCTAGTGCCTTTAGCTGGGAAGAAGTGGCGCAACAAACTGCCCAGCAGCACAGCTGTCTGTTCAAGTTAGAAAAATAAAATGATTCTATACAATAGTATGCAAAATTATTATGCAACACAAAACATTATTTTAATTATAAATTACTGGCCATATGTCAGCTAGCACACGCCAATATACCAACCAAAAACATCGAGAACTATACTCGAGCAGAATTTAAAAAAATAAAAAATAAACGTAAACAGAACTAAATATCTTAATAAAAGCCTCCAGGCATAAAGGGCGTGCCCGCTTACATAAAGTTGTAATTGGAAATTATAAATTATAAACCAGGACCATCGAGCTAAAATAAATGAACAGTTAATTTTCATTTTACAGAAGAGGGCAATCCGCGCGATCTATAAAATGGGTCCTCGCGAGTCCCTTAGAGGCAAATTTAAAGAAATTGATATACTGACTTTGCCTTCTCTTTATATCTTAGAAAGTATTATGTATGTTCGCAAAAACTTAGGACTTTTCAAAATAAGAAGCGATTTCCATAACATAAGTACACGTAGTCGACATGAAATTGTGATACCCAAATTTAGATTAACTAAAACAAGCAAGTCATTTCTTATAAACAGTGTCCGCTTTTATAACAAGTTGCCAAAGTCGGTGACAGAACTTAGCGATGGGAAGTTCAAAACCCACATCAAACGTATCCTTACCAAGAAATCATATTATAAAATTAAAGACTACGTTGAAGACAAGGAAGTTTGGCAATAATTCCTTCTGCACATGTGGCTTCCCTGGTACCTCATTAACGGCATAAATAAGTAAGAGTCTATTAACTGCTCCCAAATTACCATCTTAAATTTTTTTTTTTACATTCTTTCTTGACATATTTATTCTATTATTTGACATTATATACCTACGATTTCATTTCAACTCTTTATTTGTGACTTTTGTGGACATAATAATTATTCAGATTGATTACAATTGTAATAGCAATCATATAATTGCGTCTTATTAAAATAGGTTTTTACTTTTATTAATTAATTTATTTTTTGTATAGATTCTTTTCTATTTTGTAAATGTGAGAACGCTGTAGGTTTAGTGAATTGTAGACCTGTAGACCATTTTCTATTTTGTTAAGTACTTAGTACTTATTAAAAATACCTACACTGTCCTCCCATACCTAGTAACACTGTTATTTGAACGTATTGTAAAAGCCAATTATTTTTAAAAGAGTAACCGTGGAGTTTCTTGCCGGCTCTTTATTTATTTATTTATTTATTTTGTTAGGGAAAACAAACAATTGTACAATGTATATAAATCTAGAATTACAAAATAATTGGAAGTAGGTAAATGTACAATCCACGACGATTCCACAGATTACCAGGGTTAAGGATACAGTGAAGACACAAAGTTACAAAAACACAAAGAAGAAGAAAAAAGGAGGATGCACTTCTCTTAAACTAAAACAAATATTATTTGATTATAATTATTACGAAATCAAACAATTATAACAAAAAACAAAAAAAGGCTACTCATCACGCAAATGCAGACTATTCACTAAACATTTTCTAAATTTATGGCGGTCTAAAGCAAATATATCCAAATGCATAAAATGTTTGTTATAAATTTTAGCTAGTCTATAGAGAGGAGCCCGTTCACCCGCGTTAGTACGACAAGGTGTCGTGGCAAAAAGCGGGTAAACGCGTGCCTCTCGTCGTATAACTGTTCTGGGTACAACATAAAATATATTATTGACTAATTCTGAACAGTCAATCTTGTTATGCAACAGATCATGAAGCAACAGACGCCTGGATTCCAAGGTTAGAAGGTTATAGTTATGTAGAGACTCAGTGTATGAAATACGTTCCATACGACATCTAAACTGCATTGTTCTTAAGAATTTGCGCTGAACTTTTTCTAAAGCATGATTATATTTAGCATAGTATGGGATCCCAAATCATGCAGGCGTACTCAATTTGTGGTCGAATCAAAGAATTAAAGAGATACAGGAAAGTGGCTGATCGCTTAAAATCTACGGATGATCTCATCACAAGGTGATACATTTGATATGCCTTAGCAGTAATCTTATCAATGTGCAAATTTAAGTGCAGTTTACAGTCCAATAGGATACCCAAGTCACTAATCTGAGTCTCTCTTAAAAGTAATTCATTGCATAAAGAATAATTAAAACTAATAATATTTTTATTTTTGGTGAAATTCATATACCTACACTTAGCAATACTTAATTTCAATTTATTTGTTTCACAATAATCAGATACATAACATAACATAACATCACGCCGTGTTTCCCCGAAGGGTTGGGCAGAGGTGTACCTGTAGTAGGTACACCCACATTTCGCCAGTTATGTTTAAGTCCCATGTAATAGGGGGCGAGCCTATTGCCATCAACCGGGCACAAATCCAGACTCCGGGCTGCTACTGAGAAATTCCAGATAGAAAAACCTAATAACACTTTGCCCGACCCGGGAATCGAACCCAGGACCTCATGCTCAGCAGTAGCGCTTGCGACCACTAGACAAAAAATAATCAGATAATCTATTTAAATCTTGCTGTAGGAGATAACAATCATCGATCGATATAATTTTCCTGTAAACTTTAAGGTCATCAGCATACAATAGAAAATCACTATTATGAAAGCAGTTTCCGATGTCATTTATGTAAACTAAAAACAATAAAGGTCCAAGAATTGATCCCTGAGGGACACCGGAGGTAGCAAGGAAGGTGTTAGAATGGTAGCCATTACTCACTACAATTTGATTGCGGTTATAGATATAAGACTGAAACCAGCGCAGCAGGTTGCCTCTAATGCCGTTGAATGCAATTTTGTTGAGTAAAATTCTATGATCAACTCTATCGAACGCTTTTTTAAAGTCTGTATAGACGGCGTCAGTTTGAGTTCTTGAATCCATATTTTTAAACAAGTTATTCATAAATATCATTAAGTTTGTAGCAGTAGATTTATTTTTAACAAAACCGTGTTGCTCAGGAATTAAGTGTTGTTGAATAAAAGGATAAATTTTGAGATGAACAAGTTTTTCAAATAGTTTAGCTAAAGCACAAAGTAAAGAGATTGGTCTATAATTCTCGACATTTTGTCTAGAGCCACTTTTGTAGACAGGAACTAAATTTGCATTTTTCCAGACAGAAGGAAATATGCCATCCTGAATGCATTTATTGAATATTAACATTACAGGTTTACAAATAGTATCTGCAGACCATTTTAGAAAGCAAGGTGGTATTCCATCAGGTCCTTGGCCTTTAGTAATGTCCAACTGCTGTAACTGTTTGCGAACTAGAGGGAGACTGAAATTTAAGCTTTGGAGAGTGGTGTGGCTAGCGTTAGATTGATTGGGTGTCAGATACCAGCTAGGACTAAGACAAGTTGGTTCATAAACGGACTGAAAAAATTCTGAAAAAAGGTTACAAATTTTATAAGGGTCACTAGATATATCATTTTTATAGAACATACGAGCTGGGACACCTGACTTGCCACGACGATTAGCTATGTATGTCCAAAAATGCTTAATGTTAAGAGGAATACTGTCCTCAACACTCTTCATGTAAATGAGATAGCATTTGCTACATTCTACTTTAAAACGAGCTCTATATGACGAAAATACTTCGTAGTCTGACAAGTTTCCATACTTTTTCCACTTACACCAAGCTTTCTTTTTATAATTGAAAATACGAATTAGAGCTTTAGAAAACCAAACGGGGAAATTAGGGTTTTTAGGCTTTGCCAGAGGTACACGGGTTTTTATTATACCATATAAGTAGTTATAGAAAACTTCTACGCTTTTTTCTACAGACTGGCTATCTAAAACCGATCCCCAGTCAATTTCATCAATATCTTGATTAATGAGCTGATAGTCGGCCTTACGGAAATTATATCTTGTATTATGACGTGGGAGGTGGTATTAACTCAATATCAATATTAAAAGGAAGCAAAGTAAAAAATGGGGGATGGTGATTATCAGCCTGCAGCAGCTCTTGGTTGGGTTTATAAACACGACAAATGTTATTACAGAGGAGAAGATCAAGTATGCGCCCATTTGAATTAGTAAGGTGATTATATTGCTTCAAATCGTGAACCGTCAGGAAGTCTCTTAAGCGTTGGCAAACGGAAGAGGTACCCAGGCAACCTAGGGAGTCCAGACAGTAATCAATTTTTGTCCACTGGGCCGTAGGTATATTATAATCTCCTAGCAACAGCAAACCATCAACATTTGTCGAGTCAATTATACAGTCCATATTCTCAAAATGTAAGTTATAAACGCCAAGCGGTGAATGATTAGGTATGTAGGCTGCACTTACAATACTTTGTGAAGTGTTGCTGTTGCTAGGGATTGCGACAACAATATGTTCATAATGTTTGTCAAATGAACCTTGCATAGGTAGAGGTACACAGACAGGGTTGTATTCCCGCAAAACAGCTATGAGCACACCTCCTCCATCAGATTTATTGGTTGCAGATCTATTACGATCACAACGAAATACGACATAACGTTCATCGATAAATTCGCAATTACTTATGGAAGGAATTAACCAGGTCTCTGTTAAAACGATAATATCGTAACAGTTTGAAAGAATATTCATGTAAACAGTATTTAGTTTTGTGCGTACACCTCTACTATTTTGGTAGTAAATACTAAGATCATTCCGAGGGTTAGCCATAGTAAGAGTCTTAATATAAAAGAATAAAAAAAAATCAAATAAAAAAAAATGAAAATACAATTAGTCAGTGTTGTGAGTGATCTTACGAATATCATTTACGGATTTGATTGCAATCGTAGAAGAGGTTTCACAACGCTTTGCCAAGATGGTGGCGTGTTTGACCCAGACAAACTTGTAGTTATATTTCTTAGCTGCTTCGCGAGTTTGTCGTAGTAGCTGTTTCTTCTGAAGAGTTAGGTGCTCGTTTACATAAACTGTCTGAGATGCGCCCGAGACGCCCAGTTGACTGGAAGTAAGTCCTCTCTTTAAACGGTATGCGCTTAGGATGTTGTCGCGCAGGGCTCGGGTTTTAAACTTCGCAATTATATTCTTAGGCTTCTCGTTTGTAGCAGCATGAGGTACACGGTGAACGGTAGTGATCTCATCCCGGGGTATGGCAAAGTTGATGTTTTTACTTATGCCCTCGAGTATGGTATAAAGATTTTCGTCACGCCTCTGAGGAACGTTAGATATTTCCAAGTTACATTGCCTGGCTTGTTGCTCGAGGTTGTCTATTTTTACTTCGAGGGCTTTAATTGCACTCTGATTTAAGGACCGCTCTTCTAGGACAATCAGACGTTTTAAATAGTCGTCATATTGATTCGATATATATTGAGTCGATGTGTTAATCTCATCGACCTCTTTAGAAAGCTCAGCGAGACCATCCTTCATCGCGACGCTTTCCAAACGAAGGTGATCCATCTCCTTTTTACATTCTTTGATGTAGGTTTCAAAGTCACTCCGAATAGTACTAATATTATTATTAATTACCACCAAATTTGCATCTAGACCAGTCTTCCACTCGCTGAGAGTATTTTTCAGATCCGTATGAATTAAAGTAAGTTGTATAGAATGGTCGCATTCAGGCTGTTTACGCTTACGCGATGAAGAAGCTTCGGCTTCCGACGACGAGTGCTTTGCTAGGTCTGGCTCCGAGGTAGACTGTTCATGTCGGAGGGTAGGCTTAGGCGGCGTACGTTTAGTAGGAACCATTCTGTTCGGTTCAATCCCGGCAGTTAGTAGCAAACAGTATCGTTCATGCACGATTGCTCGCAGTAGATGCGAAGGCGCAGGGGCACCGCACTGTGAGTCTGTGACGTAGGAGTGGGGTGGGGTACGTACAGAGCGGTCGCCGATTTTGTCGCGCGGTAACTGACCTTGTTGGCGCGGTGGTAGGGCCGCTGACTGCGATTTCGGGCGACGCTAGTTCAAATCAGGGTGGAGCTTCACTGAGTAAAAACTTAAGGAAACTATTTGTCCTCTTCTAAGACGGCCCCCTGGGCGGGACTAATCCATTTAATTACTCAAAGAGTAAGTGAGAAATACACTTTTGACTAATTAGCCAATCACAAACGGACACTAACCAGGGAGCCACAGCACGTCTACACTGTATCAAGTCACACGAGAGAAGTGTCTCTTCTCCATAGGAAACGACCAATTGGAACCGTGCACCTAGCTTCTGACGTTTCATAAGTGCCCATGTAGGTTTATGTGAAATAAAATATTTTGAATTGAATTGAATTGAATTACTAGTAACAATAACAAAACCATGATCAGCAAGACGACCAGTCACCACAAGCAGCACCTGTTCACGAGCATAACGCGAAGATCAGCCATTACCCCCCTCGCCATATTTGAGGGAATCGCGACTCCACGTGGTACTAGTTTGCCCTACCCCGTGAATTTTTTTGTAGAGCCGGAGGCGCGCACTGGGCGCAGCCTCGACGTGTTTTATATGGATTTTTTTTACTTTTTGTATGGAAAATATGAAAAATTATTACAATAATTAATTGATTCAGGCGTGACCTTGCGGAAATCCATTATAAAATACAATAGACGTAGATATATTTAGTAAGCTGTTCCGCTTAGCTATTTCTAAAGAGCCATAAAAAACTCCTGAAAGAAATCGACACCTCTCAACGAGGCATCCTCAGGATGACGATGGACTTGTTGCGAACTCGAACACGGTGTGTTGCCACACCAAGCGCTGAGTGCAGACTGAGCCTTATCGCCCGTCAAACCCACTTATATAGTGTCGCCGTTATCAGTGCGATAAGGGGCGAACAATCGCAGCAAAGGTAACCTGACCTTGGCATACTCGTTCGTTCAACAGTGTAATGTTTCCTGTATTATTTTTGACAATTTCTAAACTTTCTAGTACTGACATTCTGAAACCTTTATCACATGTGTGTAAAATTTCGAAAGTGTTATTATTGTTTAACGAATGACCTGTATCTATTAAGTGTTGTGCAAAATGGGATTTTTCTGGATAATTATTCCTGTACGCTGCTATATGTTCCATAAATGTTGTCTGAAAATTACGACCAGTTTGACCTATATAAATACCATTACAATCATCGCAATGTAACTTGTATACATCTGATTATTTGTTTTAAAAGCTACCCTTAATCCATTTCGAAACAATGTTTTTGAAACCCTATTACTAATTGACCCTAAGTATGTCAAATTACCTGAATATTCATTTCTGGAGGCAGTGATTTACCCAAATAACATCATTGCTGTCTTTAGTTACAACCTGTACTGGCGTAAATGTCGTCGCAAAAAGACTAAGTATTTTCGTCACCTTCTGCATCTGAGAATGACTGTTTATATAAAGATTGCCCAGTGCTTCCATCAAAGCCCCAGTTACCCCTTAAAATTAAATCTACTGCTTGAATGCTTTTTTTGGTGCAATAGTTGATGAGGACTTCATCACTTATTAAACTTTGAAGAGGCACAGATGCTTCTCTTTCAGACACCTGAACCTGGTCAGGATAGCAGGTTTTTTTAGCCTCTTGAATTTTATAATACGGGGGTATGTATCAAATCCGCGTCTTTTAAGATCTAATCGAATTGCATTGTATGTTTCGACGGACATATTTCTGTCAGTTTAAGCCAGAGCTTCAACAGGTGCGCATGGTTCTGGAGAAGTCTGAACTTTTTTCAGAATTTCTGTTGGAGCAGTCTCAGATTCTAGACATAGACATAATAGTGTCTCTAAATGATGAATGTGGCAGATTTTGTCCTCCAATTTTAATAGATCGTATAAACGCTTGTATTTTCTGGACATTTGGTTCGTTGTCTAAGGCTTCCGAAAGTTTTCTCTTAGATCTATATTGTTGGCTTCTGCTTAAAGACATAAACCTCTTGGATTTCGGAGAAAATAGAGATTCATTACTAGAAACTGTTGCTGATGAAGTTTCATCATTAACAGGGACTGATATCAAATGACCACTAACAAGAGTACCACTAAGCCAATCTCGTTTTTTTTTTAAAAATAAAGTACTCATTAAACTTACAAGGCTTAAAGTAATCTTGACTCTTTGATAAAAATCCTGAAAGTGCTTGTTTCAACTCCTCGTCAGTTTGTGAAAGTTAATAATATTCAGAGCCAAAATAATTGACAACCATACTCACTCGTTCGGAAAGCGGCAGCTGCTTTGCTTTACCCTTAAACAGCATAAAGGCTTCCATTCAAGTTAGTATTTTTGTACCAGAAGAATATCCTTTACGGTCATCTGTCTGTTGATACGCATCGTTAGGACTCTGTTGGTTAGTTGAAAACATGTCGTCTTCTGAATCGGTGTCAATTGGCAATGCTATAGTCGTCTGTATTGAAATTCCAGGTTTATTTGATAGTTTTTGATTAGTTTCCATTGTTGTTCCCACGAGTAGGGTCGATAGAAAGTCCACCCCCGGGTGACGCCCAGTCCGGGGGTAAGGCTACATACTACGGAGGTCGCCAGATATCCGTAGGGTTTAAACGACTTCGCTGTCGGGTTTTATAGAGTGTTCCTTCTCGCGGGCCGGCCAGTTAAGGCAAGCCCCCCGGCCGTAGTTCTGCACGACGCGACGTACCTCAGTCACGCCTTACTGAGGTTGTTGAAGTGCAGAGTACGGTTACGGTATAAAGGTTGACTAGCGCTCAGTTCCAACTCCAGATGAAACAACCATTGATTTTGCTTTATAGGAAAAACTATACTTTAATAAATATAGTTACATATTGTATATCAATAATTATAAATATACATAGTTAACGTAAATAATTCAAGCAGGGGCGCACTCTCACCGTATTTTTTATCAAAAATCAATACAATTGATAGAAATACATGATGAAAATTGATTTAAAATAATTAGATATATAATTCATGTAGATAAATAAAATACATTATTCTAAAAAATTGTTATAACACAAAAAGTATCATAAAATTGATTTATAAGAATTGTAAAACATAAAAGTTTACTTAAATTGATTCAAAATAAGTTGTAAAATCAAAAAGTAAAACGAAAATTAATTTAAAAGAATTGTAAAATTAATAATGAAAAGAACTCAATTGACTAAAAATATTTAAAAAAATGTCAAAATGTTGATATAATACTCATGTTAAATGTTGATTAATATAGGTACTTATGAGACATCGGAAAGGATTTTCTTTTATTTAAGTACTATTAGTTAAGTCTTTCGAGTTAGAATTTATAGACGGTTTCTAAAAAAGGTGTATCAATCAACATGATACCAATTTCTCAATTTGTTTTTTAATTTCCTTTATAAAATTACTCAATCTTTGCCATTTTAAGCCACAAAATAATGATATCTTGTTATGGTCGTGATAAGAAAGCTAAAACTTAATAAAAATAAACAAATTATGTTTTGGTTGAAGTGGCAGTCTTATGTGCGGATATTTCGGATATTACTAAAATTTCTAATAACTCCTGGAAACCAATGAGTTAGGTTTTGGAAATAATACTACACATAATAGAAAGTATCAGCATTTTTTTGATGTAGGAATGACCACCTACTACGGCGGCTTAGATGAATAAAAAAATGAAAACGAAAAATGAGAAATAAAATCATATCTCTCGGGGTAAGTAATAGATGATATAACAACAAAATCTCTAATATTAAAGTCGTTTGACATACCACTCAAAAGATATAAAACTTATTTGGTCTAATATGATGAAAACGCCTACTTAAAAACACAAAGCAAAATTGCATAACTAGTAACTGATTACCACCTGTGCTAAGATAGGTCGATGGAGCCCCGCTTGGCGGGGCTCCTATTTCTGGGTGGTTTAAAAAAAAATAACCACGAAGCCTAACCTAACCTATCCGAGTCGGGGTACTCTGAGTCGGGGTGTTAAACATAATGACGTTTTTTATGTATATTAAACGATAGACCTAATGATTTTCGATTAAATAAACAATATACATATTAAACGTTAGACCAAATGATTTTCGATTACTTAAACGTTATATCAAACAACGTTATACTAATTAAGTTTTAGAATAAATAAATATTATATGTAAATAAATTATATTAACAGTTGGTATTTCTCACGTTGATTATATCTTATGAACGATAATAAAATGAAATTAGACCAAATGAGTTTAAACGTTATGAGACGCACCCTATCTCTCGACCTATTCATACTAAAGCAACGGGAATTGGTAGAACGGTCGGCTATTATACCTTTTTTCGATAGAATAAATACATTCTGGAATAAGTACTTCCGTTAAATTATATTTTTTTTTTTCGTTTTTCATAATTCCGAAACTTTGAAATTTAAAAAAAAAGTACAAGTCTTGGCGAACCCGGAGTTTTACTCTAATCCTCAGAATTGTAGACTCTATCGATTAATTCAATAAAAACACGCTAACACAAAAACCGGGATCTTACCACACTGTGCATCGGTGAGATTAGTGCGACCAGTTGTAAACAGTGGCACGAGACGGGGCTTCATCGTGAAAGGCCTATCGAAATCTATCATAACTTTGTTGTTGACTTAAATGACATCGAAAGTCATAAAAAATCATTGTACGAAAATTTTCTCGCGTTAAATTCATGGTGACGTGACAGAGACAATTTTCAATTTGCCGCCAAATCGTAAACAAAATGACAAATGAATAAAATACATACCATACACCATTGAAATAAGACTTGATAATTATGTCTATGACATACACAATACAAAATATTGGCAGAGTTCTATTTTCAAAATTTGAATTATATCGTGTACAAGTTGCCAGTTCTATAAACTTTCAGTGTCGCCCTCGTATTAGCGAAGTTTTGGCAACCCTTCGTTAAACTGGGAACTTCGATTGCATTTGCAGCTATGCCTTAAATATTGGCATATTATGTAGAATTATTGTACCACCCATGAGGAATCTGTAGAGTTACACACATTGGTAAGAAACCAAATTGATGCTCGGAGATTGTCCTTGCGATCCTCAAGTTTATGATCTAATGTGGCGGTTTGATCGTCTCGGGACCCCTTTAGCTTTCTTATGCCAAGTTGAGCTATATACGATTTCTCTTCACTAGGTTATAAGGGTACCTACCCATTACCCTCGAGAGGGGACATTTTTTTTTTCCGTATGGCATCTCATAGCTGACCTCTGAGGTCATGACTACTTAACCGGTCAATCCTGTGGGTACTGCTACACTTAAAATCTCCAGCCAGGGGTTACTAAAACTAGGTGAACGCTCGCTAAAGGGCGTCTCTGTTAGAACAACCCATAACGCGTATCTACACATATAATTGCATTCAAACATCTCTCGCAATAAGTTTCTCTTCAAATATAGAAACTCGTTTCGTGTGACCCCTCTCCCAGCCCGTCCCATCCTTGATGTCCTCCCTCCGGTTGACGCCCTAAGCCGAGGTTCGTACCTCACAGGGGGGTGCCCTTAGCGAGCGTTTAGTTGAATAACCCCTGGCTGGATGTTTTAAGTGTAGTAGCTTAAGGCGTCAGGAAAGCCCGGTTAAGTATGATCTCAGAGGTCAACTACAAGATGCCATATCTAAAAAAAAAAAAAACTAGTGAAGCAACCATGAAGCAACCTATACCTACCTAGTTGTAATGTACAGACGCCAGCACATCAGGCTACTACAATCTGTCAAATTTATTTAATAGATTTTCAACTTTATCCCTGAACATTAAGGTTCAAAGTTCGTGTACCTTGATGTGCTGGCGTCTGTACTATCTTATCTGATATGGAACTATTCAAAAGTTCTACCACACGGGGTACACATCATCGCGTCTTTTTGGCAAACCCAGAGTAGGCTGGCGATGCGTTTTGGCCATAAAACACAATTAAGTTCTCTTTTGTGAACGAAAACCAAATATTTCAATCGACAAAAACAATTGACCCAATCTCACAAGTGGCATAGAATGACAGGTGTGGACAGGTCATAGAGGAAAGTAATTATATATGGACAGGTGGTCGTGTTGTGTTCAAGGGGGTTATACCTACTCAGCTAGGATCGTGTTACGTTCAGCTTGTCCAGCGATGTTGTGTGCCCAGAACATTAATAAACACAACGGATCGAGTTCGTGTCTATAGTGTGTGCCAACAAGGGAATGCTGGTCATCTCGCTGCTGATGGGGCTGTTCGTAATATGCACTATCGGCGCTTGTATCCTCCAACTTGTCGAAAAAGGAAAAGAAAACGAAGTTGTAACACTAGATCCTGAAATCTTGGAAGACTTTTATAATGAGTACAAAGACGTTGACGAAACCACATGGAAACCCGCCACGAGCACGCCTTTCGACCGAACTATACCGCCCATACGCCTCCCGAACGTGTTGTCTATACCCATCATTAAACTGAGGGCGAGCACAACAGAGCGGCGCCTGTCCACGGTCATTGTGGCACAGACAGTTGTGGATGACCTCAAGCTAGACAGATTAATGGCACAAAATAAATTGTAATGTTTCAATTTAGTTTATTTTCATGATTTGGTAAACCGTAACGCTTTGTCGACCAGTCGCCAGATGTGTGCATAGCAGCATATATTCCCTCACTTCAGACTGAAGTCCTGAATATAGCCAAGCTAATGCAAGCGTCACGATGATTACGTTGAACCGAAAGCACTGCACTGCACTTTGTCCGTTTTGAGTCCATACCTCAAATTGCTTAGGATGATCCTCCGATAAATCGAAAAAACAGCAGCATTAATTCTGAAATAAATATATGTTCAAGTTGAAGGTACTATGTTTGACGAAAACACGATTCCATAAAAAATTCTCTATTTACCTTTCACTTTCAGACAAAACGCTTGTTGTGTCCGGAGACTCACTCGGGGTCATATGAACATAATTTGAGTCTAGCATCTTCCGTTTTCGTGACACATTAATTATACAGGTATATATATTTCACCGTATCTTTGACAGTCGTTACGGGTCGTCAGTAGCCCGAAAGTCTGACAACCAGTCTTACCAAGGGGTATCGTATTACCCAGTTACTGGGTTGTGGAGGTCAGATAGGCAGTCGCTCCATGTAAAATACTGGTATTCAGCTGCATCCGGTTAGACTGGAAGCCGACCCCAATATAGTTGGGAAAAGGCTAGGCAGAACAATATATTTAATCGTATAATTATAAACTTTGTTGTTTATAATCAGAGATCGGAGTAGGTAGTGATTTGGGGTCAATAAACTGGCACGTATATATTAGTATGGATATGCCTCCGGGATTCCGGGATTTTGAAATTTAAGGAATTTAAAATGTTGTAATGTGTAGAATAAAGAATACATCAATATGAACAAGAAATGTTTAACCCTTTTGCTGTTTTTTTAATAGTATATAGGTGATCGGACTCCAAGAAAAGGATAGGTATACTATAAAAACAATATTTATGATAATATAATATATTTTAAATGTTTATCTATCGCATTCTATAAATTTCTAATTAAGTTACTTTAACTTACTTTAACAATATTTGATTCAATCCCGTAAGTACCAAAATGAAATCCCGGAAAAAAAGGCTTATCCATGTTATGATTTCTATGACTATTCATGATGCGAGTACGTAAAATCAATCTACCTACTCCGATCATTGTTTATAATCTATCGGTATAATTTCCGATAGATTATAAATTTACGGTTCTCACAATTTTACGGTGACATATACAAGCTGAAATTTTAATGGTTGTTTTCCCGCGGCAGAACGGTTTGCCCTTAGTAGTTTAGGGGTATGAGGAACACGGTGTAAAGTTCACTCATCCACCACAGAAAAGGGAGGATCCTCCGACCAGACGGGTGTTGTGTCTGGCAGGCAACTGCCCCTCGGCTTGAAGTTGAAATCTTATATCTATGTCGATCGCTCAGTAAACTCTAATTGCGCGATGCAGGATTTGTGTGACGTCATGTCTATGATGCGTAGTTTGTATGTGGCGGTGTAACCGCTACATCACTCCCCTCCGGAGACCGGAGGTCGATAGTGGGATGAATCTTGCGATGCTTCACAGTGCCAGCTGTGGTTTCAGTGAGTCTGAACCGGGTGCCATATAGTTCCCGGTGAGTCGGAACTGTCTGTGGTGATTCCCCAGTGAGTCGGGGTGATTGAGGTGATTCCCCAGTGATTCGGGATGATTGAGGTGATTGCGGTGATTCCCCAGTGAGCCGTGGTGATGAGGCTGAGGGTGATGACTAGGAATGCGCGTTCGCTGCATGCTGGTGGTCAGGATACCCGTTGAAGCCGTGGGTGCTGGCTGTGTGACTCGCCTCACGAAAACTTGCGAGAGTGATGATGACGTCACGCTGGAGTAGTTGCACGAAGGCTGCGCTGACGTTCATACTCGGGGTCACAAATTTAGTGGCATGAGGAACAGGGTGTAAAGTTCACTCATCTACCATAGAAAAGGGAGGATCCTCCGACCAGACGGGAATTGTGTCTGGCGGGCATCTGGCCCTCGGTTTGAAGTTGAAATCTTGTATCTATGTCGATCGCTCGGTAAACTCTTATTGCGCGATGCAGGATTTGTGTGACGTCATGTCTATGATGCGAAGTTTGTATGTGGCGGTGTAACCGCTACAGTAGTACTATTGAATCATAGAGTTAAACTCAAAAAATTAAAATGTTTTTGTTTTCAAATAATTCAAAAAAATATGCATAAACTTGAAAGCGTGAGAAACAATAGTATCACTAGTGATAACGTGTGTCGGCGCGCTTCCGACAAAGCGAAGAGCGGTTCGTAAATGTTTAGACCATAAAAACTTTTTTCAAAAAAAAACAACCGACTTCCAAAAAAACACTACAAAGTGAAAAATAACTTTAATTTCGGAAGTCGGTGTCTTTGGGTTTGGATTTTCGTTTTTTGCCACCGACTTCCGAAATTAAAGTTATTTTTCACTTTGTAGTGTTTTTTTGGAAGTCGGTTGTTTTTTTTTGGAAAAAGTTTTTATTTTTCACTTTTTAGTTAAGTATGGTACCTACCCCACACAAATTCGAATACCACTACCTGCTATGTAAATAACAGTCACAGGAACTTATCATATCATCCACACACTAAGTGGGAAAAAATACGTATTATTGAAACTAAAAAACTACCCACGCAAAGTTAATAAAATTTATATGGTACCAGCTCTGAAGTGTGACCTACCAAACAAAAAAAGAATCATCAAAATCAATTGATAATCGGTGGAGTAATCGCGTAACAAACATACAAAAAAATAAAAAACATACAGACGAATTGAGAACCTCCTCATTTTGGAAGTCGGTTAAAAATAAGCTGTCGCGCGTAGTGGATACGGCATAAACTAGTCTGAACGCACGCGGGCGGGCGGAGGCGGCGGCGAGCCTCTCCCCACGCAGCCCCGCCCCGCGCCGCTGGCGCCGGCTCTCTCAGTTGACCAGTGTTCTCGAACGTACCGATTTTTAGGGTTCCGTTGCCAAATGGCAAAAAACGGAACCCTTATAGATTCGTCATGTCTGTCTGTCTGTCTGTCTGTCTGTCCGTCCGTATGTCACAGCCACTTTTTTCCGAAACTATAAGAGCTATGCTGTTAAAACTTGGTTCTGTGAACCGCATTAAGATTTTTACACAAAAATAGAAAAAAAAACAAATAATTTTGGGGTTCCCCATACTTAGAACTGAAAGTAAAAAAATTTTTTTTCGTCAAACCCATACGTGTGGGGTATTTATGGATAGGTCTTAAAAAATGATATTGAGGTTTCTAATATCATTTTTTTTCTAAACTGAATAGTTTGTAAAATAAAATAGTAAGGTAAAATGTGTGGGCCCTTTTTTTTTGGGTGGGAAATTATCAAATAACTTCTCCCGCTTTGGGTGGAGCGGGAGGGCGTGTCAGACTCTTACTGACTAAAACCCACCCGTGTTCCTTCCGTTGCCATGTTGCCGGGGTGCCACGATATCCCTATCGGCCCATATTCGGAGCCCCGGCAGGCATTGGCCCTAGCGGACCCCGTGAATTCTGCTGACATCTCTTTGAGGCGCGCGTGGAACACAACGCGCCGTCGACCCGGGCTTGGTCCTTATCGGACGGCGAGCTACCCATTGCTCACCGTCCGCAAGCCCGCGCCTACGGTGGCCGGAAATCTTCCTGTGATTCCCGACGCCCAGGGCGTCTCCTCCTGCGGCGATTAGGGGCGCGAGGGCGCGAAATTTGCCTCTCCCTCACGCGCTCCATCTCCTCCTTCGCGAGCATAACTGCTTCGCAGAAGGAGGTGACGGCCTCCCATTTCCTCTCGCTCCGTAGCATGGCCCGAATCAGGGCCGGACGCGAAAAATGTGTGGGCCCTGTAACTTCTAAAATTAGAGAATGATAAAACTAAAAAAAATATATGATGTACATTACCATGTAAACTTCCACCGAAAATTGGTTTTAACGAGATCTAGCGAGTAGTTTTTTTTTAATACGTCATAAATCGTAAACCGCAATTTACCTTTCATTCAATGTTACTTGCTGCTACGGAACCCTTCATGGGCGAGTCCGAATCGCACTTGGCCGCTTTTTCGGTATTTCTACCGATATGGGCTCTGTCCTACCGAAATATCGAAATGCAACGATTTATCCACGATTTCCGAGAATAATAAAATCAAAACATTTCCTGATGATTTAGAACTATTTTGAGATGAAGTAAGTTTACTAAAGCGTGGCGATGACACTAAAATGTTCCTTTGTTGTCTACTTTCATCTTTAATATTTTATCACTGCCCCATTTATCCGCCACAGTTGAACACATATTAATCTTATGAAACGAAACAGTGAAATAGACTGTCTACTGATTCAATCACTGGTCTATTACGTGCAAAACGACGCTAATTGTTATGAACTTGTGACTTAATTCAAAGATGACCGCGGCTATGGCCAAAGAATATTAGTATGATCCTAAAGATTGTAAAAAATATTATATTAAGTGTGTTTGATGTGAAGTAAATTAGACTGTCAGTTTTTTTTTGATAAATAAACGAATTTGATTGAATATTGTTTTTTTTTTTTGTCATTTACCGAGTAGGTACGCTATGGCTAGTTATAACTTTACGCGGAGCCGCAAATCTTGGGAGTCGCTCCGTCTTCACGGGGTTCTGAACCTTTTTTTTTTTTTTTTTTTTTTTTGGGTGGGAAATTATCAAATAACTTCTCCCGCTCTGGGTGGAGCGGGAGGGCGTGTCAGACTCTTACTGACTAAAACCCACCCGTGTTCCTTCCTATGCCATGCTGCCGGGGGCCACGATTTCCCTATCGGTTTTCTTCGAACCCCTGGCATCTTCGAACCCCTGGCATAGGGGTTCTGAACCTGGGATGACGACACATAGGTACTTACTGTGAGGTGTGTGTGACTGTGAACTAGGCTGTGCATGCATCACTTTTTTTTTTTTTTTTTGTGTGAGTAATTATCAAATAACTTCTCCCGCTCTGGGTGGAGCGGGAGGGCGTGTCAGACTCTTACTGACGAAAACCCACCCGTGTTCCTTCGGTTGCCCTGTTGCCGGGGGCCACGATTTCCCTTTCGGCCCATATTCGCAGCCCCGGCAGGCATTGGCCCTAGCGGACCCCGTCAATTCTGCTGACATCTCTTTGAGGCGCACGTGGAACACAACGCGCCGTCGACCCGGGCTTGGTCCTTATCGGACGGCGAGCTACCCATTGCTCACCGTCCGCAAGCCCGCGCCTACGGTGGCCGGAAATCGGCTCGCGATTCCCGCCCCGGGCGTTTCCTTCTGCTGCGGTTAGGGGCGTGAGGGCGCGAAGTTTGCCTCTCCCTCACGCGTTCCGCGTCTTCCTTCGCGAGCATTACCGCTTCGCAGAAGGAGTCTACGGCCTGCCATTTCCTCTCGCCCCGTACCATGGCCTGAACCAGGGTTGGACGCGAGAGATCACCGCCGCCGATCGCCTCCACGAGGACACGACGATGCTCCGCTCAAGCCGGGCAGACCTCCACACAATGGTGACACCCGGGCGTTTCCTCCCGCCTTATCCTGAACAGGAACCTCCCGAAGCAGCCGTGTCCGTTGAGGACCTGCGTCAGGCGGAAGGTGAGGGCGCCGTGACGCCTCTCAAGCCACTCCTCAAAGAGGGGTCTTATCGCCGCAATTGTGGCGTGCCCAGTGCATTTATCCCTATCATTTTCATATGGCACTCCACGAAAACGAATGCGACAGCGAATGCGCCGCACCGCACCGGCCTCATTTGCTTTTTGTCAGTGATTGATAGAAAATCGTTACCGGGAAGTGTAAGTACCTACTCGTACCTTTGTAAATAGCGAACAGTCAATCAAAACCAAAATATTTTATTTCACATAAACCTACAAGGGCACTTATGAAACGTTAGAAACTAGGTGCACGGTTCCAATTGGTCGCTTCCTATGGAGAAGAGCCGGCAAGAAACTCCACGGTTACTCTTCTCAAAATAAATTGTTTCTACAATGTTTCCAAATTACAGTGTTAATAGGTATGGGAGGACAGTGTAGGCCTATCAACAAGTACCAGGTACTTAGTAAAATAAAAAATGGTACACAAGTTTACAGCCTACAACGTTCTCACATTCACAAAATCTAAAAGAAAAGAAAAGAATCTAGGTATAAATAAAAATAAGAACCTATTTAAACCAAATGACATGATTGCCACTACAGCTGTAACAAATCTAATTAGATTTTTTTTTTAAATATAGAAAATTGTAAGTATATAATGTCAAATACTGAAAAGATTATGTCAATGAAGTAGGTAGGTATGTAAAAAAAGTAAAATAAAAAAAAATCATCGTAATTTGTGAAAGAAAATACACATAAACTGTGGTAAATCCTTTTAATTAATAGCACTTAGGTATACAATAATTACACTTTTACACTTAGCCTGTAGCCTGTACTGTACATACAGTTCAATCGTCTAAAATATAATGATCCAGAAAACAGTAAGTATTCGATTTACTTGACACCTCATGTCCACGTTACAAAAATGCGGCAAAGCGCGAGTTAAGTGTGACGACCCTAACACTATTTGCTTTGTCAGCAAATCCACCTCCACTCAAAGTAGCAAATAAGTAGTTCATAAGAATATTGTAAACTTAGCAATAATTAATTATAAATACGTCTCACGACTAGAATAATCATTACTATCTTAATTACTGTAACGCTGTTCATCTAAATAAAGTCTTTTTATAAACTAATCAAGTATCGATCACTTAATTGGCGCAGCCGGTAGGATCTCTGTAGTCAGTTCGCAACGTATACAACTCTACAAGCATAGCTGGACGTCTGTTTCTACAGTTTAACGGAGATCGCCGAACAAACAAATCTATTAAGTACCGGGCACAACGGCTGGCGCAGTATCTGTTAGTAGTCACAAGGAGGAGATGGGAGTAACTACAGGACTGTGAGTAAAACTTTTTCACTATCCTTTCTGTTTTCCTTTATCATTTTCCCTTTGTTTTAATTGTATGTGTTGTGTTATTGGGGGTTGAGCAATACCGCGATAACATTATTTTATTTTATTACGATAAAACTTGCGTAATAAGATTAACTTTAGTTAAGTACTTAGGTCATTTTCCCTATTTTTTTTCTCTCTCTCTCTGTGTTGTCCTTTCAAAATGGAGCAAATTGTGCAGGTTCCGCCAACCATGGCAAAAATTATTCCAGAGTTTAGTGGCGATTCTAGACAACTCCCACTTTTTATAAAGAAATGCGAATATATTATAAATACATTTCAAGGGGGAGAAATCCAAAACGAATACTTATTCCACGTTCTTACGAGTAGATTAACCGGGGAGGCCGCGAACCTAGTAGGGGAACGGGAAAATATTCATACTTGGTTGGAGTTGAAAACACTGCTAACCCAACATTTTGGTGACCCTAGAACTGAAGATTGTTTAGTATTGGAATTAGAGTCAATGAAAATAAAATCCAATGAAAGTTATTTAGACTTCTGTCATAGGATTCAAAACTTGCGTAGTGTCTTGATTGCAAAAATAATAGAAACTGTAGACGATGCGAATTTACGTCAAGCCAAACAGCATATCTATACTAATTCGTCATTGAATGTTTTCCTGTATAATTTACCACCTTATTTAGTTAGATTGGTACGACTGAGGAATGTGACAATATTAGAAGATGCCCTGAAAGTAGTGCTAGAAGAACAAAACTTTCAGACGGTTTATGAATCTAGAAATAATAGGAATAAAAATAATTTAAAACCGCCAGGAAAAGTCTTCAACAATAATGACATTATTCAGCGTTCGCCCAATCTACAAAAACAATACAGTACACCAACACAAAATAGTTCTGATTCGGCAAATAATTCAAGTCAATATAGAAATTCTTTTAGAAATCAAAATAATGCTCAAAATCAGCTGCCACAACAAAGTAGGTCAGCGCCTTGGCAGAGTCAGCAGGTCGCGCCGCGATCGTCATCGGTGCATAATGCAACGCCAGCAAACTCGGGTTCAAACACCGATGTTACCATGCGAACTGCAAACTCTAGACGCGTAAATTACACGAATAATGACTCATTTACGACATATGATAATAATGAACAAAATACTTGTAATTACGAACCACAACCAAGCACATCATATGAGCATGAACAAATTGAGAATTTTCACCTGAGAGCCTTATTCAGAGGGAAAAGATAATTTTAAATTGTACTAATTATCGTTCTTTGCCTTACATTGTAGTTCCAGAGCTAGGTAATGCAGTTTTTATGTTAGACTCTGGTAGCTCTAGATCGTTTATAGGTCGGCGTGTCGCTTACCAATATTTCAAAAATAGTATTTACAAGGAACCTTTTGAAGTAGTCAGTACTCATGGTGTTAGTATGCATACAGAAGTTGTTTTAACGCCCTTACCCAAAATATTTAAAAGTTCTGAAGGGCATAAGTTTTACGTCTACGATGTTGATAATCACTATGACGGTTTACTAGGCAGTAATTTATTAAAACAATTAGATGCAAAAATTGATTACCAAACACTAACCTTATGCACAAGAAATACTGACATACCCTTTGTTTATTCTTCAGCGCTAAAAGATACTTACATTTTACCACCACGTAGCGAGTTAAGGGTAAAACTTCCTGTAAACTTAACTAATGGAGAGGCTATTTTAGATTTTAAAGAATTGTCTAAAGGGATTAGGATGCCTTGTGCGTTAGTCAACTGTGTGAATGGTTATGCCTATACGGTCATTCAGAACTGCAAGGACATAGAAATGAGCCTCAATGTCACTAGCCCATTCCAGGTAGAACCTTACAATCACTGCGACCAGATCTTAGTTAATCATTTAAACGACACAGACAGTATTGATAAGCTATTATCAAATAACTTAAATAAATTAAGGTTACAACATACGAATGAAGAAGAAAGAACGATGATAAAAAATATTTGTGAGGAGTATAAGGAGATTTTTTATTGTGAAGACATACCGTTGTCTTTCACTAACGAAGTGAAACATAAAATTAGAACGGTAAACGAGGATCCCATTAATGTAAAAGCCTATAGGTTGCCGCCCACTCAAACAGACGAGATTAGACGTCAAGTGGATAAGATGCTTAGGGACGATGTAATCCGGGAATCAAATTCTCCTTGGAGTGCACCGGTCCACCTTGTTCCAAAGAAGCTAGATGCCTCCGGACAACAAAAATGGAGGATGGTAGTAGATTATCGACGTTTAAATGAGATAACTGTTGACGATAAGTACCCTTTGCCAAACATCAATGATCTTTTTGATAAGTTAGGAAAGAGTATGTACTTTTCCACCTTAGACCTTGCGTCTGGCTATCATCAATTACAAATCCAGGAGGAAGACAGACAAAAAACGGCGTTTTCAACACCATTCGGTTTATACGAATTCAACAGAATGCCGTTCGGTTTGAAAACAGCGCCTGCCACGTTTCAACGTGCAATGGATAACGTCCTCCGAGGATTGCAAGGCTTGCATTGTCTGATTTACCTTGATGACGTCATCATATTCTCTACCAGTTTGCAAGAACACATAGAGAAATTACGAGTTATTTTCGAGCGTTTTCGAAAAACTAACTTAAAGATCCAGCTCGATAAATCCGAGTTTTTAAGAAAAGAAGTAATGTATTTGGGACATACAATAACAAAGGATGGCCTTAAGCCTAACAATGACAAAATCGAGGCTATTCTGAAATATCCTTTACCTAAAACCTTGACAGAGATTAAGAGTTTCTTAGGTTTGATAGGTTATTATAGGAAGTTTATCAAAGATTTTTCTAAAATAACCACACCTTTTACAGCTTGTCTAAAGAAGGGAAAAAAGATTGTGATAAATGACGAATATAAAAAAAGCTTTGAAACGTGCAAAGAGTTACTGACACATGCACCTTTGTTACAATTTCCGGATTTTACAAAACCGTTTGTTCTTACAACAGACGCTTCAAACTTTGCGGTAGGCGCGGTACTTTCTCAAGGTACTATAGGATCAGACAAACCGATTGCATTTGCCAGTAGAAAACTAAGCGATACGGAATCTAGATATAGTACGATAGAAAAGGAGTTATTGGCCATAGTATGGGCAGTCAAACATTTCAGGCCCTACTTATACGGTCGAAAGTTCATAATATATACCGACCATAGACCTTTGGCATGGTTGAATTCATTAAAAGAACCCAACAGTAAACTAACTCGATGGCGTTTACGTTTAGAAGACTATAATTTCGATATACATTATAAGAAAGGTAAACAAAATACAAATGCAGATGCTTTATCACGCATTAAAATTAATATAACAAAAGATGACGCGGAATCAATGGTAGTGAATGTAGATGAAAAGGAAGCGAGATTACAGCAGCATTTGAAAGATGTGACGGAAGAAATCGTAAAACTTAGCGTTACAGAACCGGGAATAGAGACGATAGAATTATCTGATTCCGAAAGTGACGTCGCCACAGCAAATTCAATATCTAATAGGGAACATGAGGGTATTCCTATCCTTAATGAGGCAATAGATACCAAAGCGAGGCAAATTCATGTTTTCACCTGGCACAGGGACGATATCTGTGTAAAAGATATTTCTAACGACAAACAAAAAATTTTCGAAGTCCATCTACCCCCTAGTAACAGCGAAAACTTAGTAAAAAAAATTCTTAAAGAGTATGTAGATTACAAAAAAAAGTATTTTATCTACTTTGAGGATCATTGTCATAGAAAAGCTTTTGTTAATGTAGCTACGTCACTTTACAAAAAGGGAACTCAAAACTTTGTTGAATGCACTGAAAGAGTTGTGAACGTTACAGACGAAAGTGACCAAAAGGATTTAGTTACCAAATATCATCTAGGGAAGACTTGTCATAGAGGTATTAGAGAGACTCTAATGAAGTTAAAAAGATCATATTGGTGGAGCAATATGAAAGAAACAGTGACAGCCATTATCAATGCATGTGAAGAATGTAAAAAAATGAAGTATGACAGGAAACCTCTAAAACCATTTATACAATTAACTCAAACTACAGACAGTCCATTCCAGGAAGTTTTTATAGATCTATTATACATAGAGAAAAACCAATATTTAACTGTAGTAGACTCATTTAGTAAGTTAGGTCAAGCAATACAGATTCCCAATAAAAGCACACCCGAAGTAGTGAGGGCTCTAATAAAATACTTTAGTATGTATGGAATACCTACAAAAATTAGTAGTGACGCAGGTACCGAGTTTAACAACGAATTATTTAAGGAAATGTTAAGTTTATATAAAATAGAGCAACACATAGGGACACCTAACAACCCTAATTCAATGGCAATAGTGGAAAGATTTCATTCCACAATTATCGAAATATATCGGTTAGCAAAATATGAACAATCTAGTTTAGATGCAGCATCCGTTATGACATATGCGATCATGGGTTATAACAATACTATTCATAGCGCAACAAACTTTACACCTTGCGAAATAGTTTTTGGACACACGGACTCCGGAAATGCTTTTGATATTGACAGGGACAAGACGTTAATGCAAAAGATATTACAGGATCATCGCAAACGATTGAAAACCCTTTATGAGCATTTAAGTAGTCAAATGATTGGACATAAAGGCTTAGTTAGAGACAAAATAGGAGGTGAGGACCAGCCAAAATTAGTGGAAGGTGACACGGTTTTTATGAAAAACACTAGGACTAGGAAAGCAAAAGAACTACCGCGATACGAAAAGGCAATTATCACTGGAAAGCCCAAGCGTAATACAGTACCAGTTAAGCTGAAAAATAGAAATACTAAAGTAGCACTAAAGAATGTCAAACGCCCTCCACAGACGGTGCTTGATACTGCTCGTCCTAGCGGATCAAGGGACGACCCTGAACATCCAGAGGATCGACCAGAATCCGGGAATAGTTCCGATTCGGATTGGAACAGCTCTGAAGAGGACTAACCATTGGGATATTATTAAAACCATGGACTTAAATTCACTAACGGTCCAGTTAGAAAATAATATAGAAGAGTATAATAAGTTAAAAATCATAACTCAAAGTAATAGTGAGATACGTAGGGAACTTGTAGGGTTGACAGCACAAATAGAATCTTTTATCGAATTGACAAAAGATAGGTTAAAACAGATTCTACCCTCTAGCAGAACTAGGAGAGGAATTTTAAACCCATTGGGCTCCTTTATTAAGGTAATAACAGGAAATTTAGATAACGAAGATGCTAGAAAATATAATTTAGAGATTAGTAATTTAGGAAACAGGGAACATTCAGTAGAACGAAAAGTGTCGTTAATGCAGAAGGCTTTTGATAAATTACTCAATGTTTCTGATGACATTAATTTTAATACTAGACATTTAAATTTCAAAATAAGACAATTACAAACACTTACTCAAAACCAAACCAAGTACTCTAACCTTTTAACCGTAATGAATAGTATGAATCAAGTTTTAAATAATTGTCGTACCATTTATTCCATTATCTACGAATTAGAAACCGCTATTGCTTTCAGTAAAATGCACATATTACATCCATCCATAGTAAATTCCACAGAATTATTTAATATTCTTAATATCATAAGAAAACATCATAATTTAATTTATCCATTAACATTAGATAACTTAGTAAAATTAGAGGGAAATATAGAAATTAAGGGATATATAGACAATAGTAAAATTATATTTGTATTAGAAGTTCCATTAATAGATAAAAATACATACAATTATTATAAAGTTATTCCTATTCCAATCTATAACCAGATTACCCAAAAACCTAATGTCATCATACCCCAATATCCTTACCTAATAGTGAACAAGTCGAAATACAGATCCGTAGCCGAAGGCTGTAAAGAAATAGAAGATCTAACATATCTCTGTTCTGATGACAACGTGGTACAGTACACAGAGGAAACATGTATCCAACAGCTTATGTTATCACAACATAACTTTAGTAATTGCAAACAACACCAAGTGCAGATAGAAGAAACCAAGGTGCAGCCCATATCCAACATACACTGGTTGATATACACGGAAAAGGAAATTGTTGCAACGGAGCACTGCGAAGATGAGACCCGCAGACATAATCTTCGAGGCACATACATATTAGTGCCAAGTCAGCATTGTACCTTACAGATTGCTGATATCTCGATCACAACACCCACGAATACCAGCTTCTCCTTCAGATTGCCACCAGTACAGATGCCCGAGCTACGCAGAGACGTCACCTCGTCAGCCAAGCAGATGGACCTCAGAGGAGTTGATCTAGGCGACATCAAGGAACTGCTGAACCAGGCCAAATATAGTGATAGTGCCAGTGATGTTGAAACCGTTATAATCACTGACAAAATCAGTGTATGGACCATAAGTCTTTACGCCATTATAATTGTATTCGTCACAGGGTTTTTGTTTCAAAAAAGAAAGTTGTTAACTAAGAGATTTAGACGAAATTCTCTAAAGACTACTGAGTTGTCTTTAGACAATTTCTCTCCTAAGGAGGGAGGAGTTAAGTGTGACGACCCTAACACTATTTGCTTTGTCAGCAAATCCACCTCCACTCAAAGTAGCAAATAAGTAGTTCATAAGAATATTGTAAACTTAGCAATAATTAATTATAAATACGTCTCACGACTAGAATAATCATTACTATCTTAATTACTGTAACGCTGTTCATCTAAATAAAGTCTTTTTATAAACTAATCAAGTATCGATCACTTAATTCGCGCGAATTTTTAGTCAATAGATGGACGTTAATCTTATATAAAATGGTAAATATTTATTATATTATTCATTAATGTTTTGTATTTGAACTCAAGTTAATTTCTAAGTATTTAATCATAACATAATATTTTAACACATTATCATTTATCATCTTTTAGCGAACCAAATTACTGTTACTAGTCAAGTTGCGTACTAATAAAATCTTAAAATCACATTGAAATATCTTGATTTATATTGTAATAGCTTACATTCGTCCATCCTGACCTATGAGTCGCGTCCTCGCGAAATATATTAAAAAGAAATATACAAACATCTTTATATTCACAAAATACAACAATTTGTCTTAAATAATATCATACATTTCTTTAATTATGAAATGAGTAGTAAATAAACAAAATTAAATAAAAGCAATACATTTTCCATCGATTTATGGTTTATCTGAATTAGATTAAATATTAGGTGTTGTAATGTTACTATCAACAAATTGATAATAATGAATACCTATTATCATCAAAATTCATTTATAACTAGTCTGTCAATAACAATCAACTAAGTAAATTAACAATGTTTTCTAATAAAAAATAGAACCAAATTAAATCCTTTTCCGATACAATTTATAATTTACACTCGTCCCATTACACTACTGGAACCATATTACTATATCACAATACTGTCACTCTACCATACTATAATACTATCATGCTGACATGATAGTAATCAATCCAATCCAATCTGATCCAATCTCGCCAATTATTGGTGTTTCACCATCCTACCATACTAGCCATAAAAGCAGATTCTAGCCTGTTATAGGCCTTTACCTTTACTACCATACTACCATACTAGCCATTAAACAGATTCTAGCCTTTTATAGGCCTTTACCTTTACTACCATACTAGCCATTAAGCAGATTCTAGCCTGTTATAGGCGTTTACCTCTACTACCATACTATCTAATTAATGAAGTATAGCTTAATTAACTGTTCGCAACTAGTAATAACAAAACTGGCCTTCTATAAGAAACTCACTTAAATTCATAAAGTTTAGTGTTCAAAATAACTTCACTGTAATACTTCCACAATTTAGTGGTCTGTATCCATTTTTGAATTATTACTATCATGGTCTTCATTACTCTCGTCCACCAACTGATACACAATCCAAAAACCTTATTAAAACAAAAAAAATCCCCTTTTTTTTTTGGTGACAGGCGTATCCTCTACTTTGTATCTGTCATTTTGTAATACTTTGGTAATTGTGTTATTGGCCTAAACATTTTGGAACTAATTTTTACTCTTCACTTTCTGCCAACTCTCCCTTTCTATCCTAACCAGTTGTCCATCAAACTGACGTGGGGGAATTCTAGCCTCATCACAGATTCGCTTTTGCTTTTCCTAAGTACGTACTATTTTGTCTAGTACTTCGTTCCTAATAAATTTTATGTTACTGATAATATCATCATTTTCCTGAACTGGTAAAGACAGTCCACTCTCGGTCAACCCGTCGCTACCAAAATAACAATTGAGCTGGAGTTTTTCCTACTGCTTTATTGGTGGTATTATTTAAACCCCATTTTATTTGTAGCAAACACTCATCCCATAGTCTTTCGTTTTTTCCGGAGGTCATAGCCGTTAATGAATCTAATACCGTCCTATAATAACGCTCTACCTGACCGTTTGCGCGAGGAGTAGCGACCGTATTTAAAATATATGTTTCACATCTTTTTCTGACAAAAACTCTCTAAACTTTGAGCTCGTGAAAGTAGTGCCTCTATCCGTTATTATTCGAGAAGATACACCAAAAAACTAAAATATTCTTTAAAAACTGAAATAGTTGTGTAAGTTTTCGTATTTTTAACAGGCTTATGGATAATAAATTTTGTGAACGCGCCAATAATGGCTAATAATATATGTATGTACTTATTCTTTCTTTCGCTATCATTGGAAGGACCTAGGTGTTCCGCATGTACGGTGTGGAAAGGTTCAGATACCTTCGGTGTTGGATGTAAAAACCCGGACCTCTTTCCAGCCGGTACCTTCCCGTGAGCGCATTGAATACACTCGTGACAATACTTTTTAATATTTTAGTTTATTTTTGGGAACCAGTGAATTGTTTTCATTTTGTCTACTAAGTTTTCCTTATAAGAAAAACGACCTATGTCATCAGGACAAGAACATAACACATGCCATCTGACATGTTTGGCACATACCATCTAAGTCCATCGTCCGTGATCTTGTAAACTACCTACTCTACGTTATTAAATAAAATTTTGTTTTGTATAATTAACTGTGTTAGAATCTTTATCATCTAAAACTCGTTTAATCCTTTGCGTTTCATCGTCATTCATTTGGACCATGGCTAACCCATCTACAGTGGTATGGAAAACTTGTAAATCAACAGAGTCGGTACTGGAAGTATTCTTTTGCAAAGGGTTCCTACTTATATGCATCTACGTGCATCATAGAAGTCTCTGGTTTATAAATTATGATACCACATTGTAGTAATTAATCCGTCATACCCCTAACCTCATGTTTTTCTTTAAGAGACAACCTATAAGTCCTATAAACTACAGGTTGGGGATCCATTAAATCAATGTTCATTGTCTCTACATTAGTACAGCCTAACACGGGTAATCTAGTAGCAAAACAAGTTCGGTAACGATTCACAACATCTAATAGTTGCAATTTCTGATCCCGGTTTAAGCTATCGTCCAGAGACAAGTCATTTAAATGAAAAGGTTTTAAAGGACTTGCAACATCAATCTTATTTATCGTAGGACAATATATAATTTTTTTTTATCAGCAAAAATTGTCCTCTTGCTATCAGCTGGTCTTTATTAAAAGTTAAAACGTTTGAGGAAATATTATCGACTAATAAGTACACCTTTGCCATTTTCAATTGAGTAAACAGCCTCTTCTATATTATGTTCTACATTAGGGATGGATCTATAACTACCGTATACCAATATGGAACCTGTTATGTTCGGAGACGAGTCAACCTCCAAATCTGGGTTGAATTGTACAACATTCTTTTGAAAATAGTTTAACCACGCCAATAGTTTTTGTAAATTCACGGGAGATTACTAATTCATAATCTAATAACTATAAAATAATAATACTATTTCATGTGCTTCTCAATTGCAACAATAATTAATTATATAATACGAATTTTCACATAGCAATACCACCCAAGGACCCCACGAGACAGGCTCGTCCTAGTGTGGAGTTCATAATCAAAGTACTTCCTTTGCGTCTTATTTAATTAAAGAATGTAAACTTGGCTATTAATTATGGATGGATAAGGAAATGTAAAACACTATTTTCTTCACACACTGACTTATTAATTAGAAAATTTTAGAAAAGTCATCTACTTTAGCATATTTAAATTATCTGTTGTTGCTTAATTTTTAATTCTTTTTACCTATTGTGGTATAATAATTTTGTTCCAGGTGCATCGTCTTTACTTAGAATTATTTAACTAATGTAGGTACCTATACAAAATATTGTAAAACATTTTAAAAGAGTAACGGTGGAGTTTCTTGCCCATTCTTCTCTATACGAAAACTACCTTTTGGAAGGGGCGACTAGAATCAATTCTATTATTTTGTAAATTTTGACGTTGAAAAGTGCCATACAAGGGCCTATTTGAAATAAATGATTTAACTTTGACTTTTGACTTTATTATTGGCAAAAATACACATATAAATACACGGTAATCCGTTTTTAAGATTTTAACCCCAAATGCTTCGGTAAATGACTGACCAACCAATGATCAGATACTACAATAACATCTAACTGAACAATAACACCTTGAATTTCCAAAAATACTGGATACCGACCTAACGCATGAACTACCGCTCCACCAAAACCCGTCATTGCTACAGAATAAGTTCTATCCTATTTACAATGAGCGTACATTCGCTAGCTGAATCTAAATAACCTACTTTTTGTGACCATTGATCAAAACAGATTATACATATTTATCATTCGTTTTAGGTTTGGTATATAATTGAAATTGCTAAGACCTATTTTGCGTCTTCCTTCTAACGATACCTAACATTCATTAGAATCGTGACCAACTATTGAACAATTTGTACATTTCTTTAATGGTACACTTACTCATAATATCACCTTCCTTGCAATTAAAGCACCTGATAGTATTTGAGTTATTTTAACAGGTGGTTTATCTTTAGTCGAAAATGTTTTATTCGAAGTACTCTGAATGTTATCATTTCTTTTGCCTATGCTTTTTGCATTTCGTAAGTAAGCCAAAAGTCTGTCAGGGTTATCACATTGAGCTGCTTACGCTCCTATCCTAAAGTTCACGCAATCTATCGGCTATCGTCTATGCCAAAGATCATGCATTCTACTGCTCTTTTACCCATTATTTCACACCTATTGAGTTATGCCATTTTATCGTAATAATAAGCCTCTAAAGATTCACCAAACTTTGCTCTTTTGTCTAACATATCCGAAAGAATTTGGCCATAATTTTCATCGGACGGAAAAGCTGCTTTGAGCTTTTCTTGCCACTCAACCCAGCATACCACCGCTTTGCATTGCCAGTAAGTTTAGGTATCGTATTATGAATGATTTGACGGTCTGTTTAACTATACATGCATGCTATTTCATTTACTTTGTATATCCAATTATTTATTACATTAAAATTACTTATTCGCTCACTACCCCTTACTCGAAATTTTATTAAGAAAGTCGGTAAATTTAGAAAACGTATCAGTTGTTGGGCTGTGACTCCGAAGTGTCGCAATCCTTCCCAGTGGCGTCTCGAGCCGTCGAATTCGGTGACCAGGGCTCCATACACTGTGGCTGCGACTGTGGCTGCAGCGCTGCCTGCTGCACTAGCTGCGGCTCTGCTTCCGGGTCCGCTTGCGGCTCGGCTTCCGGCTCCGCCTGCGGCTCTGCCTGTGCAACACTGGCGATGGGGTTCGCGGCGGTTGAGCCAAACTTCCATCACGATCATCATCCATTTGTAGACCTGATCAGTAAAAATAATACACGGACACAGCTATTCTTCTAAACCATTTGAATGGCTATTTACATACTTTAAATAAAGATTACAGCAAAACATGAATCATCTATCCTATTCCACTACAGATCATGAAGGTACTTCTATATTTATTGCTTCGATCACCGAGTTTAAAATTGGTAATGGCGTATTTAACGCATCATAGTTATGATTATATTTCAAACCACACTGACCGTTGACATCATAAAAGCACAAAAATCTAAATATGCTAGACCTCTTTACGACGAATGATCGTGAAAGTATGAAATACCTACTTAGTATGATTCCAACTTCTAGGTTGGCAAGCGGCTTTTATTCGTGATCACAGTTGTTCCAATAAAATTAACATTTTAGATTCGTGATGCAACATTAACAAAAATGGTTAATGAAATCTAACATTCTATTAGGCACAATATAAAGATGAGATTCAAACTATATTATTTGAAAAGTAATAATACTCGTAGAATATATAACACTCACGTGAACTATCCCACTTCTGAACTGAAAGAAAATACACATAAACTGTGGTAAATCCTTTTAATTAATAGCACTTAGGTATACAATAATTACACTTTTACACTTAGCCTGTAGCCTGTACTGTACATACAGTTCAATCGTCTAAAATATAATGATCCAGAAAACAGTAAGTATTCGATTTACTTGACACCTCATGTCCACGTTACAAAAATGCGGCAAAGCGCGCGAATTTTTAGTCAATAGATGGACGTTAAACTTATATAAAATGGTAAATATTTATTATATTATTCATTAATGTTTTGTATTTGAACTCAAGTTAATTTCTAAGTATTTAATCATAACATAATATTTTAACACATTATCATTTATCATCTTTTAGCGAACCAAATTACTGTTACTAGTCAAGTTGCGTACTAATAAAATCTTAAAATCACATTGAAATATCTTGATTTATATTGTAATAGCTTACATTTGGGAGCAGTTAATAGACATTTACATTGTTATGCCGTTAATGAGGTACCAGGGAAGCCACATGTGCAGAAGGAATTATTGCCAAACTTCCTTGTCTTCAACGTAGTCTTTAATCTTATAATATGCTTTTTTGATAAGGACACGTTTGATGTGGGTTTTGAACTTCCCATCGCTTAGTTCTGTAACAGACTTTGGCAGCTTGTTATAAAAGCGGATACCGTTTATAAGAAATGACTTACTAGTTTTAGTTAATTTAAATTTGGGTATCACAATTTCATGTTTACTACGTGTATTTATATTATGGAAATCGCTTCTTATTTTGAAAAGTCCTAGGTTTTTGCGAACATACAAAATACTTTCTAAGATATAAAGAGAAGGCTGAGTCAGTATTTCAATTTCTTTGAATTTATTTCTAAGGGACTCACGTGGACTCATTTTGTAGATCGCGCGAATTGCCCTCTTTTGTAAAATGAAAATTGAATCTACGTCAGCTGCCGATCCCCACAGCAAAACGCCATAAGACATAATACAGTGGAAATAAGCAAAGTACACTAACCTAGCTGTGGCTACATCAGTTAACTGCCTTATTTTTCTTACTGCATATTATGCAGCTGAACTTAATCTACCTGAAAGAGCTCTAATGTGGGCGCCCCATTGCAATTTCGAATCTAGAGTAATTCCTAGAAACACAGTTTCCGTAATAGCATCTAGTTTCTTGCCATCAAGTTTTAAATTGAGTCCTACTTGAGGTACATTTGGTAATGAGAACTTAAGACATTTAGTTTTGTTCGCATTAAGTAAAAGATTATTAGCTGCGAACCATTTCGAAAGAATTGCTAGACTATCGTTGACATGTAAGACATACGTATGATCTTTTCTATCTATTTTAAAAATAAGAGAAGTATCATCAGCGAATAGAATTATATCCGATAAATTAGCCATCATGTAAGGAAGGTCATTAATATAAACTAGAAATAGGAAAGGGCCAAGAATTGATCCTTGAAGCACGCCCATCTTAACTAGAGACCCCGAGGACGTCGTCGCCCCGTTAACATTAACTTTTTGCTGCCTGTTTGATAGATAGGAAAAAACAAGATCAGCAGCTTGTCCACGAATTCCGTAGTGGTGTAATTTACAGATCAGTGAAAAAGTAGGTTAGTTATTAAAATCATTGTAAATAAGTTGATGACAATTTTTAAATACGCCTTAAATACTTAATTTTTATTGTACCATAGCGACGTACTCCAAATTGGAATAACTGTTCGATCCATTTTATTTATTAAATAACTGTTCGATCCATTTTATTTATTAAATTCAGAAAATAATTTTATGTTAGAAAATAAACTTGTTTTTTTAGTTTCGTGTTCAGTAAGTTGTAGGTAAAAAGTATTTAAGAAAAAAAAAAGACCGTAAAAGCATGAAAGGAAAATTTAATAACTTTTAGGTAAAGGAGTTATCAGCTGTAGCGGGAGGGTCAAGGACCACGCGGCGCCCGCGTGTCGCTCACGCCGCACAGTGGGTCGAAACTATGATTTTAGTGACTTAGGGATCAAAATAAGAGAAGCAAAGTTAGGGACCTTGAAGATGAGTTAATTCATGCTAATAGTCGTATTATTCAGTTAGAGAATGAAAAAGAATGCACTCAGGTTAAACAAACTAACCACTTGTATAATGAATTATTAAATACTAATTGTAACCCTCATTCCATAATAACTATTGACCTTACTGAAGATTCCTTGATGAAATATAATTATACAGTTAGTCATAAGAAAATGAAAAAATATGCAAAACTGAACAGAATAATTAAAAATGTAATCACATTAGGAAACAACAAAAACACTTTTCCAAAAATATTCCACGGAGAAAAGAACGTGTTGATCTAATCAATAAATTAAATAATTATCAAATCAAATTAGAAGACAGCAAAAAAATCTATGAAATTGATACACAGCGCTTACAGTCTGACATACAGGTACTCGAGGGCAGACTTAGTTCCCTTTACATTAAATATGTGGGTTCTCAGAACCAAATTAAAGAACATATTCTTGCTGCTAATGAGTTAGTTATGTGTCAGTGTACTTGTCAGATGGTTTCAAACCCTGATGCTGTCCAGCCTGAGGTAACGGAGGACCCGTCCCAGACTGAGAGTTTGTCTCAAGACTGTATCCTCAACCACGACGTATCTGTTTTAGTACAAAATCTATCTCAAGTGGTACAGCCTGAGTTTGGTAGTTGTCCATCTTTTAGTAGTCATGATAGTTATCATTCAGTTATGTTCTCAGATAGTATAGGAAGAGGTTTAGGTAAATTAATTAGTAACAACCTGTGTTATTCTACTCAAAATTATTGTATGCCAGCGTCAACCTACAAACGAATAATGGCATCTGTAATAGGAAATGTATATCATCCTAAAACCAACATAACTGTATTTGTAGGTAATAGTTCTAAGGTAAAAAAAGAAGAAATCACTGACTGTGTAACGGAGTTGTTAAAGTTAAATTGCAGTAAAATAATATTGTGTGCTTTCCCATATTTTGAAAGATTGACAAATAGACAAAACAATTATATTCATATGCTTACATATGCATTTCTTAGTTAGTCACTATAGTGACAAGCTTGTATTTCTTGACACCAACATTTTTGTGGAAACGTTAAAATCGACTAGGAATACTGTGTATTTGCCTGTTAGTTTTAAACACATAATAGCAAGGCTATTAGCTTTTTATATAAACTCAGACATATGTAGTATGTCGAAGTCTTGTGTTATTAACACCACAATGGTTAGTAATAGTACTAATAATATGGTGGTGAGCATGAATAAATGTAGCTCAAATGCTATAAATATTTATACAGATTGTACGAAGGAGGTTCCATGTCCCTCACTCACTATGAGCTCACTGCCTGGTGATGACATTGAGGTCATGGGGTCAACTCCGGATAGTCATTTAAACTAGTTTGTAAGACAACAGAAGGTACCAGTAAGAATATTCATATAACTAACAACAACAAGGTGTCTTCTGGCTCTAAAATAAGTAATTACCAAAAAGGATATCAGCAGAATGCCTTGAAATTATTTCATCAAAATATTCAAGGTATTTCTTCCAAATTATTAGAAATTGAAATGTTTTTAGAAAAAACAAAGTTCGACATTGTTTGTTTTACTGAACATTGGTTAAAAGATTACCAAATGTTAATCAATTATGAGAACTATAGTATGGGAAGTTGTTTTAACCGTAAATCTATGCTGCATGGAGGTTCTCTAATCTTGATAAAAAACTGTTTAAAATCTAAGGAACGTAATGACATAGTTGGTTTATCAGTTGAACATTGCATCGAACTGTCCTGTGTTGAGCTGGATAAGCATGTTGTCGTGTGCGTGTACAGACCCCCTAATTATCAGAACTTTTCTTTATTTGAGTCAATAATGGAAGATGTCCTAGCGAAACTTGCATCCAGTAACAAAGCCGCAATAATTTGTGGTGATTTTAATATTAATATTCTGGAAAATACTTTAAATAGCAGTCGATTGTTAAGCCTTTTTAAATCATTCAATTTATCTAATATTTTTACAGAACCGACTAGAGTAACTCCAACTTCTGCTACTTGTATCGATAGTGTCTTCTGCGATTGTGATTATTTAGCTAAAGCCATCGTAAATTATTTGCCGTCTGATCATAGTGGACAAACGGTAACTTTTAAGTTTAGAACACCTTTGCAAAAAGTGCAAATACAGTTTAGACCAATAACAACTGGCAAATTAAATAGATTCAATAGTAACTTAAATAATGAGTTAAATGTTCTGGGCCATAATAATATGGACGATGCAAATAAATTGTATGAGGATTTCTTTTCAGTAGTGCACACTGAATTCAATAAAACTTTTGAAAAGAAAACAAAAAATATTTGCACTAATTTTGTATTTAGTGACTGGGCAACTAGAGGTATTAGAATAAGTAGGGAAAGGCTTTTCGAGCTTTATGGCCTTAAACCCTACATTAACACTGAAACTTTCAACAAGTATGTTGCTACATATTCCAAAATTTTTAGAAATACCTGCAAGATAGCTAAAGCCCTATACATTAGCAGCAAGATCAAATCGGCAGAAAATAAAATAAAAACAGTTTGGAAAGTTATAAATAATGAAACTAATAGGAAAAAAATACGAAACACTGATTACACATTGGAGACTTCACGTGGTGCCATAAGCTCTAACTTAGAAGTAGCTCAAGAATTTGTAAATTTCTTTACTAATATACCATTTAAAACCACTGAAGCTTTAAATTCTTCACCCGATGTCTCAATTGATTTATTAAGAGCAAACGTTCCAGGCTGCCCGGTTGAATTTCAATTTAAACATATTAACCCTTTGATAGTTATAAAAGCTTTTCGGCAAATCAAAATCAAATTGACCGAAGATCTATGGGGATTATCTATCAAAGTTTGTACATCCACAATCGAGACTATAGCACCATACTTAGCTTTAATATTTAATTTGTGTGTGGATCAAGGAGTCTTCCCGGATTTAATGAAATACAGTAAGGTTATACCACTTTTTAAATCTGGGGACAGTAAAGACACCAACAATTATAGGCCAGTATCTGTGCTGCCGGTATTCAGCAAGGTGTTCGAAAAGGTAATGCTCAATCAGATGCTTAATCATTTTAACACCAACCAAATCTTACACGATCAGCAATATGGTTTCACAAAAGGACGTTGTACGACTGACGCCGGTGTCACTTTATTAAAACACATATTTACAGCGTGGGAGGAGGCCCAAGATGCCATAGGAATCTTTTGTGACCTCTCCAAGGCATTTGACTGCGTAAATCATGAAACCTTACTCTTGAAACTTGAGCATTACGGACTAGGTAAACTTGCACTCAGTTTAGTAAAATCTTATTTAAATGATAGACAACAGCAAGTTCAAATTAATGGTGTCAATTCACTCGGTCTAAAAGTAAAAATGGGTGTTCCACAAGGCTCGATATTGGGTCCTTTCCTCTTTTTAGTATATATTAATGATCTACCCCATCTATTAAAAAACCAACCTCAAATGGTGTTATTTGCTGACGATACTTCCCTAATTTTTAAGATAAATAGACGTGCATCAAATCTTGACGACGTAAATAACGCCCTACTGCAAGTCCAAAATTGGTTCACTGCTAATAATTTAGTATTAAATGGGAAAAAAACTAAATGCATAAGATTTGCTTTACCAAATGTTAAAAGTAGTGATTGTGACATAGTATTGAATAAAGAGAAACTAGAATTCGTCGATAAAACTGTTTTCCTGGGGATCACGCTCGACTCAAGGCTGCAATGGGGTCCTCATTTAACATCTCTTACGGGACGGCTGGGTTCGGCAGCATATGCTGTGAGAAAGATCCGTCAATTTACTGATGTAGATACCGCGAGACTAGTCTATTTCAGTTACTTCCATAGTATTATGTCTTACGGTATTTTACTATGGGGACGGGCGGCAGACATCGAGTCTATTTTTATTCTGCAGAAGAGAGCCATCAGAGCAATATATGGCCTCCGCAGACGCGATTCTCTAAGGGAACTGTTTAAAGATATTAACATCATGACGGTACCTTGTCAATATATCTATGAAAACATCATGTATGTAAGGAAACATCTAAGTCTTTTCAGTAAAAGAGGTGATAGACACAATTATAGGACTAGAAATAGGGACCAATTAGTTCAACCGGGTTTCAGACTGGCTAAAGTAGACTCATCCTTCATGGGGTACTGTTTAAAATGTTATAATAAAATACCTCCCCACATACTCCAACTGAACGAAACGAAATTTAAATCTTGTATAAAACGCACACTATGCTGCCAAGCATATTATAAGTTGGGGGATTACATCGCTGATAAAAATGCTTGGCTTAGCGCTGGTCCAGCTCCACAAGGGCACATAAAGTAATTGATGAGCATTCGAAAGTGTTGTTGCGGCTGATGAAGATTGTAAAAACTATCTTTCTTTGTATAAATTCAATCTCTTTGTATTGTATAATTGCATATCACATGTGTGGGCATTGTGACCACGTACATTCCATAAAGCTACCATTACCTGGGTACGTCTTTCATTGACTTGAATGTGCCCTGGCGGCTGAGAGTGTCATGCTCACTCAAATGTCTCGCTGATGGTGGCGTGTGTGTTGGATCATTAAGTTCCCTTCAAAATGGTTGAGCTAAGTGGTGCTGATCCATGCGTCATGTTCGTGAACGGGCGCCGTCAGTAGGGACTGGTCATCTCTTAGCTGCCACGGTTTATTTTAATTTTTGAATTGTTTTTATTTTTGTTTTTTGTTACGGACGCTTTTAACGTGCACGTCTTTCTACATTGTTCTCACATGTATAATTTCAACATGAATAATGTAACCAATATTTTGTAACAATTTTTTTTATTTAAAAGAGTGTCCGTGGAGTTTCTTGCCCGTTCTTCTCCATAGGTACCTACTACGCTTTGGAATGGGCAACTAGCTTCATCTTTCTGACTGACCGACCCCTTGACAATTCAAAAGTACCTGTAATTGGTTTATTTGAAATAAATGCTTTGAGTTTGAGTTTGAGTTTGAGTTCAAATTTATTTTTTCTTTATGCGGATGGATAGAACTCATTAACCTCAATAATAATTGCCCCTGATGTTTTTTCCTAAACTTTATACTTTGGGTAGAAAAATGTGTTTTGTTATTTTTTTTGTATGGAGCGGATCAAATTAAATTAAATTCCTGCTAAGTAGCGGGTGATCCCGCTTTGAAACTTTATTTTTCTTATACCTTGTCTAATCTACTATCATTTGATACCATAAACATGTGCATAAAGTTGCAACACTGCCAAATAAATGGATCGAAAAAAAAAAGTTCTTTTAAGTTTGACATGGAATAGTAAGTAAAAGCACGTAATAATACACATAATTACTTAATATTAAACGCTCGGCTCGCGCGCGGTTGGTCACAGTTCTAACCTAACCTAACCCATTTCACCCAGTTCACAATTTTTCGACAGTTTATAATCTAACGGAAATAATTCCGACAGATTATAAACTAACGGTTCTTACAATCTTACGGTGACATAAATACTGATAGTTGCTTCACCGTATACTGACCGCGTGCGCGTGTCACGTTATTCTTTCGTCAAGAAAAAAATTGTTATTGGTAAGTGCGCTTTTGTTCTTAATTTTATTGCGTGAAAAACTTTGACTGTACTTGTGTCAATAATAAATACATGTGATTTTTATGGTTGCTTATATTGATCAGTGTTTATACGTGAGTTTAAAAAAAAAATAACCTCAATTCGACAACCTGTACATGCCAACGTTGCCGGGGAATCCATGGGTCGGGGTGTCTTTGATCACTTATACGTGGTGAAATTGATCAAATGATCAACGTAACCCCAGGAATTATTTTTTGGCAGCTTCCGATGTTTTCATGTAAACTTTCAATACTAATATTTATTTATTTATAACAATCTTACCTACACTATCATTACAGATCTATGATCCAATGCGACAGATTGGCCTTACTAACTAAATCCTAAATCTACACCTTATACCTAGTTAAAAAATATCTTAATCTAAGTAACTTATTACATATAGTGTAACTTTTGCGAATTCACTCAAGTTGCACCACAGTACATCAACCCTCCCGTGAACCTCATTCATCACGCGTATGGCTCTAATAAGAGGAGTTTTTGTGGGGTTGTACAATTGTAAGTTTATAAGTTTGGACGTGTCCCCGGGGATCTCCGAAACTACTCATCAATACCAAAAATTCTTTTACCTGGGTATATAATGAACTTTCTTTTTATCCTGCGGCGTTGCTTTAGTTTTATTTTATTATTTTACGCGCGTGTGACCACCAGGATATTCATTTTGTAATAAATTGACACATAATGTTTTTTTTTTGTAGATTCTATGCCACGAGATTACAAAAAAAAAAGATCGGGACGCGAGACTACAAAAAATACCAAGTAGAAAAACTCATACACGTTTAATCAATGAAGCCTTTCGACGTTGTTAAATAATCTAATTAATCAGTTAAAGTTATTCATTTGTATCATTTGGTATTTAATCAAAGTACACATTAAAAAGATACCTAACTTGACCAATTTTTTTTTTAATTTTTTACGAGGTTTTTAGCGAGTTTACAAAGTACCCCATTCTTAATGTAACATTGATCGCGTTGTTTTTTTTTTTTTTGTAAAAATATAAGACCATATTTTTTTTTATTTGGCAGGCTTAAAGAAGAGAAAAAACCGATTATTATATTTTAATTTCATATTTTTACGTTTATTTGGATTTTTACGTTTATTTTATTTTTCGGAATTTTCCCTTTACTTGTGCTGTAAGACCTTGCTTTTAACCAAAATTGACAATTCTAGGTCAACTGGAAGTACCCTATAGATTTTGGATCGAAAACCTATATGGTAGTTCCCGTTGACCTAGAGTCATGTTTGGCAAAAAGCATCATGAAACTTTGGATAATAACTTCAGTTACCTACAAAAAAAAAATATCTTCTTTATATTTAATTCACTAAATATAAAGATTTTTTTTTTGTAATTTGGTACAATTATTTTCACCGTAAAAAGAAATTACTTAAACTATTGGCTCCTTGGAGCCGCCAACATTCTAGTCAGTCTCGCTCTCACTCAATCCGCGAGCAGTATGGTGCGAGCGAGATAAAAAGTGAATTCGAGCTGAGGTACTAGGCCCGGACTCCACCAAAGCGGAGATGAGACGAGAGGAGAGATATGTTTTAAACAACCAATAGAAATTCGTTATTCACTCATCTCGTCTCCTCTCAGCTTCACTGGAGACCACTGAGCGGAGATGTAACATATTTGTACGGCGTGATCGAAGCGGAGATGTGAGCTGTGCCTCGCAAGCTGGAGATGTGAGCTGTGCCTCGCAAGCTGGAGACGAGAAGAGATGTGAGCGGCGCCGTAACAGTTCCGCTCTAGCCAGCACATCTCCGCTCCAGCCAACACACATCTCCGCTCTAGCCAGCACACAACTCCGCTCTAGCCAGCACACATCCGCTCTAGCTAGCATCCATATCCGCTCTAGCCAGCACACACACATGTCTGTTCTAGCCAGCATACATCTCCGCTCTAGCCAGCACACATCTCCGCTCCACTCTAGCCAGTACGCATATACGCACAGCTTCGGTGGATACAACCTAGCCATAAAAAATAAAAATATTTTAATTACAAGAGGCATTTAGATTTTAGATACAATGTTATTGGATCACCTTTTAAGCAAGGAATTGCTTGTGTTAGAAGTAGAGAATACAATCCCGAGCATGTTTTTCAATCCCGGGCTTACGGGATTTTTGAAGCCTTTTCCCGGGATCCCGGGCCTATCCCGGGATTAGACTATGTTGTTTCTAATTGGGCTAAAATAAAAAAACACGAGTAATTAAAAAAAAATGTCTTTTAATGTCTTTGCACAACACAAATCAGAATAATAATAAGAAAAGAAAAAACACAAACCAAAAAATACTATACTTTTGCAAGAAATTAAAAAAACAGCACAAAATAACTATTTAGAATTTCGAAAATATAATCGCAGAAATATCAAAGCATCCAATCAAAGTCAAAGTCAAAGTCAAATCATTTATTTCAAATAGGCCCATGTATGGTACTTTTGAACGTCAAAATTCAATGTTTGACTTCCGAGCCTGCTTCAACAATATATGATATGAGATGGTGATTCCCCTGTTGGTTCGTTGGGGAATTACCTTAAGAGTATTGTTTTAAAGTATTCCGAGTGGGGAAGTCCCTTCTAAGTTCTACGACAAACATATTATTAGGACTGTACCTGTGTAGTAAATAGTGGGTACCTACGTATTGTACGAGTTGCTTTTTGTCGTAATGTATTAAAATAATCTAGGCAAGGTTATTTTCAAAGCGCAACGGACTACGGAATACAAACTAGACTTGTTTGTGGCAATCCCGAAAATCCCGAGATTAGCCAAGTACAGTCCCGGGATTTTCGGGGCCAGAAAACTGTCGGGATCTCGGGATTGTATTCTCTAGTTAGAAGACTGCACTCGCTGAAAAACATCTCTTCTCGTCTCCGCTTCAGACATCTCCGCACATCTCCGCTTTGGTGGAGTCCGGGCCTTAAGGAGTTTACATGACACAAGTAACCTTTGCCCATTAATGAAACACATCATAAGCATAACATAAACATTTTATTTAAATATTTTCCATAAGTTGAATCATTATAATATAATACAATACAGACCAGACGCGTCTCCGCGATCTGCCTGTCTTCAATCCAATATACATATAAATCGAAACTATATGCTTTTATACAAATGAACGCCTAACCTCGGATCCAAGTTTACTCGGATACATTTTATACACGTCCGCATGAAGCGCCCTCGTCGCACACAGACATACTCTACTATACCATGCTCACCGCACAGAGGCTTCGAGAACAAAGGCGACGCCACAGTCAGCGTCTCTACTGAACCTGTCCAATGAAAGCGATAACGAAATCCAATGTGATATGCATGGACTACTACTGACAACTAAATATCTAAATCGTACAGAAAATAAATTGACAACATGAAATAATAGAAATATAAATTGAATTACATATTTTATTAAATAATATTTTTTCACAACGTGTCAAATCAAAATACCATCGGTTCCTAACTATATCATAATTTAACATAAAAATCCATTTCCTCAAGACGTTGAGTATAAAGAGCGAGAACTAAGAAAAATAATAAAGGGACGAGTGAGTGTTTCTATTAGTGTAAGTAGTACACTAACGTACTATGTACGAGCAGCACCCGCAGCACCCGCGCCGCACGCGCGGCGGCACTGCCGGACGATATCTCTAGCATTTACATCTAAATACATTCCTTGGATAATCGTATGTCCAAGAACAATACTGAGGCCCACTTGCTCCACAAATCACTAAATGCAACGCTAAACGTATTTAAAACATTATTCTGTCTCTGATAACTTCAAAAGATTGAGAGAGACCGACTGCATTTATTTAGTGATATGTGGCGCAAGCGGGCCTAAGATGCCATAAACACGACACAGTTCATTAAGTTACTTTCCTTTGCCGCGGCCAACTCGGTCGCGGCCGGTCAAGTCCTTTACTGGTATATGGTCACAACTTGCATTATCGAAAGCCCAAAATCTGTGTTCGTCGTAATCAATATCTACTGGCGAAGAACACTATCACAAACAACCCAGGGCAGCTGTGTTAGACACCTGTTGGTCAAGTTGTCGAGCGCTGTTATTCGCGCCGCATCCTATTGACTTAACAGATGCATATTAAAAATTATGCACACGATTTTCTCATAACATGGAATTGCGACTGAAATATTTAGTTACAAACTTTGACGACCTAGTTTTATTACTTAACGAAAGGTGCAAATGTTTCAGCTCCAGTTCCGATATTACCAATGTTGCAGTGTGTTTATAAGAGAACACGCGGTGATTTGTCAAGTATGTGTCGAGTGCAATGCTGCGCGGCGCGTGAGCCGGCGTGGCGACGGCCAAGCCCGCGCGCCGGCTATATGCCGCTGCGTTCGTACGGACCGGTGTCGCCCTCTAGCGTCGATGGGTCGTATATCCCGCTCTGAAAACACAACTACAACTGATGAAACTGTCCTCCTCCTCGGCTGTGAGGGAAATTACGGAAATGTTTTTCCGGTTTAAAGCGGTGTGCAGACCTGGTCCACAGTTTTGCTGGAGACAATGTTGTGATGCGCTGCGCGTACCATCACATTGATCATATATTATTCGTAGAGCGGTAGTAACTTAGTGTTACCTAGGCCTGCGCACGGCAAACAACTATAGTTGATTTATTAATTATTTCTATTACTCACTACTTTTATTGTATTTAATGACATTTTCTGCCAATCTACCTTTAGGTGATGCTGAGACATAACAAGTGCATTAACAGGAAATAAAGTAACTAACGCTTTTTAAATAGCCTATTAGTTGTCTCAGGCTTTTGTGGAAATAGTTACCTAATATCCAATGAATGTCTTACGGTTAATGTCCATTGGGCAGGCTCTCGGCTTCCTAGCAGCATGTGAAAGCGACATTGTGTTTACGATTCCATCTTTATATTTTCTACAGAAAATATAAAGATGGAAGGGAAATCTTCCGTTCTATGAAAGCCTCATAATTTCTTAAATGGAGGTAGGTATTATATTCTAGGGCCGCTCGCACAACAAGTCAATAAATAGGTAGGTTTAGCACTAACCTTATTCAACATTTTGTTCTGTTTCTGTAAATCGTTTGAAGATCACAGCGACAGAACGCTGTTTTAGTTATGTTTATGGTACAAGCGGGCCTTCATGATAAATATCATGTCGAATAACATTGTCGTTATTAGTACTGCGATTCCGACTGCGCCGAAGGCCAAACGAAGCGGAAGGATCAAAACTGTTGTTACTTTTTGCCAAAGGTTTTGATAAAAGAAATAACAGTTTACATCAAATTAAAAGCAGTTTTAGATCAGGCTTTCATAAAAAGGAAGAGAAAGCTAGGTATGTATCTTCATACCTATGTAACCACATAGTCAATGAATGTGTTCATGGAACAAACACAACTAATCTCCGTCGAAGATCGCGACCGACGCTTTGAAGTATGCTCTCCCGTGCTGATTTGTGGAAATAAACTACTACATATAAATAAATAGTGCAGCTTTGCGGGAGGTCTCTGCCACCTCTTGATGGTCTGCTGCACGGAACATGCAGTATAGCAACTAAAACTAATGTACCTCGAGGGGATCCGGGTCCGGGATGGAGGGCGGGGAAGGGGACTCCAAGCAGGACGGGCTGGGGGAGGAGAGGATCATCACCTCGATAGCCTCGTGATGTTCGGTTTCCAGCTTGTTCTTTAAACATTGTATGATGCAAAGGAAATTTCAAGTACTTTTGTTTAGCCTAAAGTTAAAAAAAGAATACTGTTTTCTTACAGCATCTTTAACATTTTTAATTTTTAACTAAAGGAAAGGGAGGCCTTTGCCATGCAGAGGGATAATACAGGCTGATTATTATTATTTAATGTCTGCGACATATCTCGGGACCCTGGGGTCCCGGACCTTTGGAAGGCGAACGAGGGGCCGAAGCCAACTCGCAGAGGCCCCTTAGAAATTTTCAACTAGCCCTGTGTGCACTATACAAATTGGTTAGTATTATATACGATCAGTCTTCGATGATTTTCAAATTCAACATTGGTGCCGATTCTCTTGTACACCGAACTAAACTATCACTAAAATTCCTTATTTTTGGCTAAGAGAATCTTAAAGCTATTCTGCAAAGTAAATTCTCTAAATTTAAAAATAATTTTGACACAACTAAATCGAATTTGACAATCGCGACTCCACACATGGTACTTGCTTGCCCTACATCGTGATTTTTTAGAGCTGGAGGCGCACAGGTTGGGGCAGCTTCGACGTGTTTTTCAATACTGTTTTTGCACCTGAAGACGAGGCATTGATGTGAATTTAAAGTTCATAACAACCAATTTTATTCCACACGTCTTTAATCGCGATTAGAAATAGTCAGATTTAGTTAGAAAATCAAAATTTTTGGTGAAAAACGTCAAATTCAGAATGGGAAATCGTCGTTTAACAGGTATAAACAAAATTTTGGTGATTTTTAGTCTAGTTTAATAGTTATTTATGCAACTTTTGTATAATAAGGGGTATTGAAACACGAATGTGCGTTTATCACACGAAGCGAAACCGAGTGTGATAATAGTATCACATGAGTTTTTTAATACCTAATTATAACAGTTGCATACAAGACTTTATCTACACCCATGATATGAATCCTCTATAAAAGTTTCTGAAACCATTGGGTGTTTGTAATTCAAGATCAAAAATAAAGAAATTCCCACGAAATTCAGTACAAGTCCACGTATGTATGTCGCCTGCAGCAGCACATCACACACACATGCGTGCAGCAGGTGTACAGTCCTACACGTGCGAGTGTCGCCTGCAGCACCACATCACACACACATGCGTGCAGCAGGTGTACAGTCCTACACGTGCGAGTGTCGCCTGCAGCACCACATCACACACACATGCGTGCAGCAGGTGTACAGTCCTACACGTGCGAGTGTCGCCTGCAGCAGCACATCACACACACATGCGTGCAGCAGGTGTACAGTCCTACACGTGCGAGTGTCGCCTGCAGCACCACATCACACACACATGCGTGCAGCAGGTGTACAGTCCTACACGTGCGAGTGTCGCCTGCAGCAGCACATCACACACACATGCGTGCAGCAGGTGTACAGTCCTACACGTGCGAGTGTCGCCTGCAGCACCACATCACACACACATGCGTGCAGCAGGTGTACAGTCCTACACGTGCGAGTGTCGCCTGCAGCAGCACATCACACACACATGCGTGCAGCAGGTGTACAGTCCTACACGTGCGAGTGTCGCCTGCAGCACCACATCACACACACATGCGTGCAGCAGGTGTACAGTCCTACACGTGCGAGTGTCGCCTGCAGCAGCACATCACATACACATGCGTGCAGCAGGTGTACAGTCCTACACGTGCGAGTGTCGCCTGCAGCACCACATCACACACACATGCGTGCAGCAGGTGTACAGTCCTACACGTGCGAGTGTCGCCTGCAGCACCACATCACACACACATGCGTGCAGCAGGTGTACAGTCCTACACGTGCGAGTGTCGCCTGCAGCACCACATCACACACACATGCGTGCAGCAGGTGTACAGTCCTACACGTGCGAGTGTCGCCTGCAGCAGCACATCACACACACATGCGTGCAGCAGGTGTACAGTCCTACACGTGCGAGTGTCGCCTGCAGCACCACATCACACACACATGCGTGCAGCAGGTGTACAGTCCTACACGTGCGAGTGTCGCCTGCAGCACCACATCACACACACATGCGTGCAGCAGGTGTACAGTCCTACACGTGCGAGTGTCGCCTGCAGCACCACATCACACACACATGCGTGCAGCAGGTGTACAGTCCTACACGTGCGAGTGTCGCCTGCAGCAGCACATCACACACACATGCGTGCAGCAGGTGTACAGTCCTACACGTGCGAGTGTCGCCTGCAGCACCACATCACACACACATGTGCTGTCCCGTTTGAACATTGAAACGAGTTTCATAATGAAATTTAGTATAACATTATAACACTCGTTTGGATAATGATAATAAATTACTATGAAACTCGCTGTTATAATGTTGCCAATAAGCTAACTGTTTCAGAAACTTTTATACAGGGTGGCAGGGACATCGACGCGAAAACTGAAACCATGGATTCAGTACATGATTCTGAACCCATGGTTTCATAGAAAAGTGCAATATCTACGAGGTCAAAATGTATGGAACAGCTGATTTTTTTTTTAAATAACCGATGAAAAATTTCAACAACAGTTTTATAGCATGGGTGTAGATACAGGAATTCGTGATAAGAGAATCGGCGCCATTGTAGGCCCAATTTTTTATATTTAAACTCACATGCAGCCTGGGGGTTAGCTAGGGAGGTTATGGATAGGAAAAAATGTTTAATACGGTATTTTTATTAGGAATTTTTTTTTTGTTCTTAGGTACAGTACCGACCAAAAGTCCATGAGCAATCTCACAAAGCAATAGACTGACGCTTCGGTTTGACTTACGACCTTCTTCTATAAGTTGTTACAATACTGTAGACACGCACATTACACACACACACTCACTTTCTCTGCAACCAATGACTAGTTCAATAATCATCATTCGTTTTTAGTTTCATTCGTCTTGTTCACATAAATATTAAAGTTTAGCAGGTAGACCACAAAAAACTAAGTAAATTATTTCGATTTCTGTGGGGTAGATGCAGTTTGTTACGAGTATTTAATTAATAGAACTTTGTTGGTTCGTGGATAATATTGGTGACGAGTATTTAGCGCAGTGTTGTGGTTATTATTATCAAAAAGCAGGCATAAAATATATTGAAGAGATCAGATCAGATCAGAGAATATTATTGCGCTGCGTAAAAGTGAAGTGAATATCTAATGAAACCGGACTAAGTGTGAGTGTTATCATTTATATATTTCATATTTTACTAAACATAAATCTTAATCAAGGGTATTGTTGATAGAACAGAGGTATTGTTGAGACAAAAGATGCCTTTAAAGTTTTAAATTCATTGTGAGGTTTAATTCGATTAGTGAATAATAAATAATAAGGTATAATGTGTAATAAAAACAATGTTTTTCTTTGTTCTAGAGAAATACTGTGAGGGTTAAGAGATATGAGGAAGGGGCTTATTATCGAGTAGCAGCGACGTCAAATGGTGAATGAAACAAATGGTTTCATACCAACGAGATATTTTGCTGAATTATTAAAAACACGTCATGATGAACCGTTCGCCGTGCACTCTGAAGGCTTGCATCACTGAAGACCAGCTAGAAAACCGTTTTTGACCTTAAAATATTGACCGTACCAACTTAATAAACAACAGATTCGTTATTGCATGAATTTATGGTAACGAATTTTTTAAGCACGTTTCAATAGGGTGTTTGTCGTATTTCTTGCAGATATACCGAAATTGTTTAATAATATTTTAGTAATAGTATTATTTTAGGATTAAAATTTGAGGTTTAGTTTCAATCTTCTTTTCGTAAAGAAAATGAATACTTAAGCTTTAACCTCAATAACAACCAATATTTACTAAAGTCAAATAAAATGTAAAATAATTAATACAAATAAAATATAAACAAACTGCCCATATTTAACCTTAAAATTACCTATTCGGTAAGTAGTTTTTTACATTTTAAGTAGTCTAATATTCTTATTTATTACTTAATTACTTCGACCATGATCAAAGCTTAATGTTTATGGTGAAAAAATCCATTAAAAATTTAAAATAATAAAAACTGCTTCTAGTTTCTTGACATCTATTTCACATCTTATTCAGCTGAAGTAATGATAAATAATTGTAGCAGTGTGTTAACTTATGTAAAATAAATATAACGAATAAACATATTTTTTTAATTTTGTTATCATATATCACGCATTTTTTATTCTAAAACCTTTATTGCAATAACAACATAAAAAAGCAGCAATATTTAAAAAATATTATTATCGAAAACAAAAATAATAATATTTGCAAAAAACCGCACTGTGTTTTACGAGATTAGAACCTGAGGCAGTTTGAATTCCATACCAACGCTTAAGGCTTTCTGCTATCTGCACTTGTTAAGTTACTATCGAATTTTAGCAATGCCATTAACTGGTCAAGTTCACGCGCATAGTGCGTGTGTGCTAGCATGTTTAAAGCGACGGAAATATATTGTTGTTTCGTGTAGAACAAAACTGCGTTATCTGTGGTGTGTGTATCGTGTTGCTTACACATACAAATGTACGAGCTATACCGCGTGTTCACAGCAATATGACTCTTAGCGTGCTCATGCACTTTTGAGCGCTTACTGTACATTTCTTTTTGTATAAGATGAATGATGTGTTTTATTGGGAAAGGGAGCGTGCGTGTGTGAGACGACTGTGGCGACGAGTGGCGGCGTGTACCTGTAGCACGGGCGCGGGCACGAAGTAGTTGGCGGGCGCGTCGAGCGGCGCGCTGGGGCCCAGCACGTCGGCGGCCGGCGGCAGGGCGCGCGTGGCCGCGCCGCGAGGGTTGAATACGTCCACGTACGACTTCTTTATGTCTGCGCAAACATTCACGACACTCATAAAAACACGTACGTACGCTGCGCGCGCATAGAAACATTTTTTAAATAGATATCTGATGGTAAAGATTTATCGCTGCCTAAGGTTAGGTTGCCAAATAACAAATTTTCGAAAAAAAATCCTAGTGAAGATGAACCATTAGTTCTGCGAAATCTTGTGGACGCCTTTTTAGTGCAGAATTAACTAACAAATAAACTTGTCATAATTAACATAAATTGACGTTAAAACTAATGTTTTACGAAATATTCGCAAAAACTAGATTTCGTAATGGACTTTATCTACTCTCATATCGTAATATTCGAATTATAAACTTCAAAACGAGTTTATATTGACATACTTTATAAGCACAATACCGAAATTTAAAAATATAATCATATTATAGCACTTTTTCTCTAACAAAATAATGCTATAAAACAATTTTTTTTCTATTACTATACAGGGCTAATCCAAGAAGTTATTATCACCAAGGAGTTTCCATCAACTTTTGTGATGGAACGTTTAGCGTGGGACAGCAGCACCCGCTGCCCGCGTGTGCGGGGTGTGCTGGTGCAGACGACATTCATTTGTTTACAAAACAAACGAATGGCGCCTGCACCAGCAGCAGTACTGTATTTTGTGGGATTTTAAAATGTATTCTTGATCTTTAATTTTGATCTTTTATTTAGTATTAGGTTCAATCCCAATGTATGAAAGTAGATAAAGTAGTGTATGAAACTGCACATAACTAGGTATTAAAACATTCGTGTGATACTATTAAAAACCTCGCCTATGGCTCGGTTTTTAAACACACACTCATGTTTTAATACCCCTTATTATGCAACAGTTTCATAAACTACTATTACACACAGTATTTCTAAACCCTGAATAAAGATAATCACGGTGATCAATCTTTACTAGGATTTATTTCGCAGATTTAGATTTAATTCAACTTATTTTCCTGAGCTAAAGGACATATTGGAAATCTGCAATACCAAAAAGATCACAGATGCACTCCCAGAGACAAGCTAAGTCTAATGAAATGTAGTTACACCGCTGCTTGAAGGCAGACATAGGTATGGTGGAGCTACTACTCGTACTATTGCAGATGATTGATGTGCTCTAATTAATATAAAAGCAATACTCACGTCTTCCCTTCTGCATTTTGAATATGTTAGAGACAGGCGCCGCCGGGGGGGCGCCGGGGGCGGGCGGGGCGCCCGGCAGGGGGGGGGAGGTGCTCCTGCGGGACAAGCTAGTGTTGATACATATGTTTATGGTGCAATATTTCAGACAGACATTAAAATACAATTGTTCCACCGTCTTCAGAATAAAAATCGAACTTAGTTATCAGATGATGGAAAAATTTGGGCTAAATCCCTTATGTATATGACATGAGTGATGAGTATTAATTAATGCGTGTGTATACTAACAGCGCGTGCGGCAGGTCCGCGCTCCTGGGCGGCGGCGGCGGCGGCGCGTCGCTGTGGTCTGCGTCGCCGTCCAGGTTGCGCCAGCGCTTGGTCTCCGCGTCCCACACGATCTGCACATCACCACACACCGCCACGTCACGGTTAAACAAATTTATTTCTCAAAAGAATTACATTCTAATAAAGAGAAAACATAAACACATAGATTTAAACAATACTATATGCCATTAAGCGTAGCTAAAAATAAAATAATTCTGCACATAGTACAGATCTTAAAACTAACATTATAAATTTTACTTTGACTTAAGAGTTTTGGCATACCACGCACACTACTCAATACTAAAATACTACACGCATAGCTAGCAATATTTAACAATTCATTCGTTTAGGTCATGGATTATTTCGAAACTTAATCTGCGTTTTACTGATGAAAGTGACAGCGAGACGTGTCTGTGTGAGTACACGCGCGTTCATTCTTTTGGAGGTCATTTCCACAGATGCCAAACATAAATCTCGTTGCATCGTAGTCGTAGTTTAAAAGTAAAAAGGTTATTTCATGTGAACTTAATAAATAATAACTAATTAATTATGACTTTGACCTTGAGAGACCTTGTGACTTTTGCAGTTAAGAATTTAGCACAGTATTATAAATAAATAGTGCAATAAAAAAACTTAAGAGTGCGAAATAAGTTTATTGAATAGATACATAAACATAAGATGATACATTCATATATATAGATAGATAGATTTTATTTTGTTGTACACCAGTGCCCTAATTCCGTAACTTATTTTCGTGAACGATTATGACAAATTTGTTTCATTTTGACAGTTCAACAACATTCATTGCGTTATTTACGTTGTTGAGCAGATTTTTTTTTCCAAGTTATGAAGCAATGGAATTAGCAATCTGTTTCAAATCGAAACAAATTGTGATTGATCGTGTATTACGCAATTAGGGTACAGGAGAGCAGCATTAATACAATTACTACTTTATATGTTTATATAATAAGTGAACGATGGCTGTCTTGTAGCGATATCTGTCCGACAGCGTTGGATGATGACGAACATAAAGTGGAGTGATGATGAGATGTACTTATACATCATTTTACTAAGGGGTAATAGGGAATATGCAAGTTTCTTTTTTCACTAAAGTAAAAGAACGTATGTGAATTTAACTTTTAATACTTTTCTTAGGTTTATACCTAAGAAAAGTATTAAAAGTTAAATTCAACTACTGCTAGTTGCTCAAAAAAATAATGAATCTCCAACAATTTACGTCGTGTCTCGGTCGGGACGTCATTTGGCACGATACTGCTTTGTTTTTACATTTGCTTTTTAAGGTTTTTTAATCGCACTTACAAATTTACTTTAGTGAGAATTGAAGCAGTTTGCTAAGAAAATATATTTATTCACATGCCTTTTGAGGTCACTTCCAAGATTTTCGAAGACGACGCGTTTCGAGTTTGCGTTCCGTTCCGCCCAAAAAACATAAATGTTATTACATCCACCAACCCGCACTGGGCCCGCGTGGTGGATTACGGCCCACTCCCTCTTACAGAGAGGAGGCCTGTGTCCCAGCAGTGGGAACATTATAGGCTGATGATGACGATTAAAAAAAAGTTAAAAATGTTTTTTTTTTCTTGACTCCTGGTAACGCCATCTCTTGTGGGATTAGTAATTAATTACAACAGGCGAGATATATCCCTTTCTCCCTCCTAATAAAGCACGCTTTTACCGAGGCGTGACAGATTCCGCTTCCGACGGTCAAGCCGCGTAGCTGTGTGACAACGCTGCGCGCACGCCGCTCTGCTCGCTTAATCCGCTCCAACCGCTTTCAATAAATCTGTGATTGAACTATTTACAATAACCGCCCGCGGGTGCCGTTGAGTGATTTTGGTGCATGTGGGACTCCAATGACAAGACAGTGCCGAGCTAACAAAGCAGGATCCCGTCGCCGCCATCTTCAAGCTGAACGCGTGTCGCGAGGGAAGATAAGGTAAGGCGTGCTCTCCTTGGATTCCTAACAATTGATCGCCCGTTCATCACCTATCACCGCCAACCTTTAAATACAGTCCACTTAATTCATCAACCTAAATTGGTAGTTTGCCATACCATAATTTGGTCCTAGCGAGCCGGATTCATCGCTTACCCCGCAAGAGAAGGATTTATAATCCATATTCTGCCATATAACTCGTAGGTATCTTCTAGAAGTGCCTACGTAAGTGGTTAAAAACCTAGCAATACCCATTACGTGGTCATTCCCGCACCTAGTAGGTAATATACTCAAAGTAGCTACCTACTACATATGTAATTATTATAATAAAAACTATCATAGTTGTCTTGTAAATTCCATATTTCAAGCATCTTTTAGTAATACCGCCAATTTTATTAAAGTTCTCGCCAAGCTAGGTAATACCGCCGCATAACTACACCTACCTTACATTTAGTTATCTTATTTCATCTAAGAAATATATACTTAATAGGAACTTTAGATAATCATAGTTTGGATAGGTTGTATATACTTATACCAACATAAACATGTCGAAAGAAAGAGAACTGTCAATTTTGGAAGCTAAACGCAATGTTTTATTTGAGCGTATTCAAGACATTTATGAGCGCTCAAAAACTGCCCATACTTCCGAAACTAAAACAGAATCGTTTCTTAGTTATTGTATGACAGTAGATAATATTCGAACAGACTTTCATCATTTGTTAGACACTTATAACGCAAAGTTACTCTCTTTTGATCCCGAGACGAAGCCGAATTACCAGGCGTACACTTCTTTCGAGGATCTTTATTGCATCATTAAACGCATACAATCGCGGCTAGAGGGTAGATGTAACACAACCGCGCAAGCTCCGCCGTCAGGCCGATTGCCCCGTCTACCCCCAATTGAACTTATGTCGTTTGATGGCGATATACGGAACTGGCCATTGTTCTATGCTAGCTTTAAGTCAACAGTGCACGATAATGGCTCTCTGACAGATGCAGACAGGTTGTACTATTTAATAGGTAAACTGTCACCGAAAGCGCAATCTGTATTTGCAGGTGTAACTCCCAGTGCTGAGAATTATCAAGTCATATTCCAGTCACTCCTTGATAGGTATCAAGATACTCGTGTCCTAGCGTCTACCTACTTTGATCAGGCTTTGAATCTTAAATTGTCTGGCCCCGCCTCTGTTTCGAATTTCCAGCTGTTCATAGATAACTTTATTACCGCCGTTAGCGCCCTTAAAAACTTAAAATTAAAGGATCTTTCCGACTTTATACTATTACAACTTGCTTTAAAAAAGTTCGACCCAGAAACGGTTCGTGCCTTCGAGATGACGGAACGTAATAATAAAATACCTACACTAGATAGCTTTATTTCCTTCATCAAAGATCAGTGCCGAATATATCATAATACGCAGCCTAGTGCATTTAACTCGTCAAATGATAACAATGTTAAACAGAGGTCGAATAAATCGCGAAATAACAAGAGTAATCCCGTCCCTAACCCGCAATCTTACGTAGCATGTTCGGAGTCTAACAATAATAATTCTAATAAGTGTCTGTGCAATAATATTGAGCACGACCACTATTTTAAATGTCCCGCTTTTAATAATTTAGACCCGACTGCGCGTTTTAAATGTGTAAAAGAGAACAAAGCTTGCGTAAATTGTTTAAGCTTAAAACATAAAACAAGTAATTGTTCTAGTAATTCTAAATGTCGATCATGTAAACAGAACCACCATACATTGCTGCATTTTGAAAAAAAATCGCCGGTATCGGATGAGTCACGTAAACCTGACCAGTCTGTTACGTCACCGCGAGCGGTTCCGAATACAGCTGCTCCGCTCGCCTCCCAGTCAGAGGTATCGCTGTGTACGACGTCCATTGCGTATGCGCACGGTCGTCGGCGCTCAGGCACTTGCCTTGTTCAGCGCGATATTAAGCAGCAATGTGTGGCGTCAACAACGGTTTTGTTGGCAACAGCACAAGTTATTGTTTACGATGTCAATAACAGACCACATACAATACGTTGTTTACTCGATAGTGCGTCACAAAGTAATTTTATTACTTCTGATTGCTTCAAACGCCTCGGACTGTGGAATAACTTTAAGAATACGAAATTAATAATTAAAGGGATCGGTGGGTCGGAAAAATCTTGCAAGGGTTCCGTAGATATTAAAATATATTCCCGTTTTAATATGGACATTAGTTTTGACATTTTTTCTCTTATCGTAGAACGTATTACGGACACGTTGCCAAACGCGCAAGTGGACGTTTCCCAACTCAAACATCTCGAGATGTTACCGCTGGCAGATTCTGACTTTGCGCAGCCGGGAGACATCGACGCCCTGTTAGGGGCCTCCATATTACCACATATATTTTTAAATAATGTGGTACGCAGTAAACAACATAATATACCTCCCGCTATTGAGACGATATTGGGATATGTGATTATGGGTACCGTGCCTACGTCACATACTTCTAATTATACTATGTCTTGTTGTGCTGTTCTTCAAGAAAATAATATTGATTCTCTTCTTAAGCGATTTTGGGAGCTTGAAGAGATTTCCGCACCGCCCTCGCAGAGCCGTAAGGAACTCGAGTGTGAAGAACACTTCCGCGCTACCACTGTTCGCGATGACAGTGGCAGATATGTTGTAGCGTTACCTTTTTATGGTGACCCGTATTCGCTAGGTGACTCATACGCTGCCGCACTTAGACGCTTCTATTGTTTAGAACGCAAACTTAATACATCGCTCAAGTTACGCGGCGCCTATAATGACGTCATGCGTGACTATATGAATAAGGGTTTTTTAAGTCCGGTTGTCAACAATGAGGATAATTCCCTTCCCTCGTATTATATTCCGCATCACGGCGTAATTCGCGAAGATAAGACCTCCACTAAACTTCGTGTGGTTTTAGATGCTAGTTGCAAGACTACATCGGGTCAGTCGATTAACGACATTTTGCATGCCGGCCCTAATCTACAGGGTGACTTATTTAACATCCTAATAAAGTTTCGTCTTTTCCAAGTCGCCCTGTCAGCTGATTGCCGCCAAATGTTTCTAAATATCGGCATTTGCGAATCTGACCGTAGATTTCAAAGGATTTTCTATCGTTTTGACAACAGTGAACCTTTATCCGTATATCAATTTAATCGTGTTTGTTTTGGACTCAAGTCCAGTCCATATCACGCGTTACGTGTAGTCCGCAAGTTGATCGCTGATGAAGGCGACAACTTTCCCGCTGCAGCAGCTGTCGCCACCTCCGCTTTATATATGGATGATATCGCATGTAGTGTCACATCCGCTCCGCAAGCAATTTCGCTTTGTGAAGAGCTTATTCAGCTCTTCAAGCGAGGCCAGTTTGATCTTGTCAAATGGACAAGCAACTGTAAAGAGGTTCTCGCACACATACCTGATTCTCATAAGGCTTCTCCAGACATTGAGTTTGAGAGGTCTGTACCGCATAAGGTTCTCGGTTTACGCTGGGATAAATCCTGTGATAGTTTTCGATTTGACGTCGCACCTCCTGATGATAAGTGCACCAAGCGCACCATGCTTTCCGCAGTGGCTCGACTATGGGACATACTGGGTTTTGTGGCTCCCACAATTTTGTACGCCAAGCTCTTGATCAAAGAGCTTTGGCTATCAAAGTGTGAGTGGGATGACGCACCTTCCGACCATATTGTCGCCGCTTGGAAACAATTTTGTATTGAGCTTTCCGCGCTCAATCAAATTGTTATACCACGTCATCTTGGGTTGGTCGACGGATGTGTTGTCAATCTAATAGGATTTGCTGATGCCAGTGAACGCGCTTACGGCGGAGTCGTATATTTGCAAGTCCGCATTGGTTCTAACTACTCGGTGCAGTTAGTTTGTGCCAAGTCCAAGGTCTCGCCTGTCAAAACCATTTCGGTTGCGAGACTGGAGTTGTGCGCGGCCCTTCTGGTGTCTCAGTTGCTCTGCAAGGTTAAAGACACAGTTTTGCCCCACTACCCCATCAATAAAATATACGCATTTTCTGACTCCAAAGTAGCGCTCGCATGGATTTATTCCTCACCGCACCGCTGGCAGACTTTTGTCGCCAATCGCGTTACTAAAATAATAGAGCTGGTTCCCGCTACTTGTTTCCATCACGTCGCGGGTATTGAGAATCCTGCTGATTGCCTTTCACGTGGGGTTACTCCATTTAAACTTCTGCAACATCCTTTGTGGTATCGTGGGCCTTCTTGGATTTCCCATGATCCGTCAGAGTGGACCATACAATCTTGTGACCACAGTGCAGAAGCCGAGGATATACCCGAACGAAAGTCTGTTTCTCATCCCGTGGTCGTCGAGGTCGTGGAATCTCCGATCTATGCACTCGCGCTTCGCATGTCGTCGTGGTCTAAGTTACTACGCGCCATCGTTTATGTCTGTAGGTTTCTTAGGCAACTTCCTATTGGGGCTTCTGTTTCAAGCTCTGACCTTGAATTTGCAGAGTATAGATTGTTGCGAGTTGTCCAGGCTATTTATTTTGGTAACGACATTAAAAATTTAATAAATAATGTACCTTGTTCTCCCGCGCTTCTTAAGCTCAAGCCGTTTCTCGATGAGCATGGCAACATACGCGTTGGCGGTCGTCTGTCTAATTCGGACGAACCTTACAACTATAAGCATCCTTGCATCTTACCGCGGCACGACCATGTCGTTGACCTTCTTGTTGATTTCTATCACAGGAAGCATCTCCATGCCGGTCCAGAGTTGCTTATGTCCTTACTCAGGCATAAATATTGGATTTTGGCTGCACGGCGAATAATTCGCCACAGAATATATAAATGTAACGTCTGTTTTAAATTCCGTCCTCGCCCGGTCTTTCCTCTCATGGCTGACCTTCCTAGCCATCGCGTCAAGCAGGTAGATAAAGCGTTCACACATACCGGTTGTGATTACGCAGGACCGCTGCAGTACACGCCAGTGCGTGGTCGAGGCGTTAAAAGCCGTAAAGCTTGGCTATGCATTTTTACATGCTTGACGACGCGCGCTACACATATTGAAGTTGCGACGGATCTAAGCACAGTGTCATTTCTGGCAGCCCTAAAACGATTTCTTTCGCGACGCGGCCCTATACAATGTTTGTACACGGACAACGGCACTTGTTTCGTAGGTGCAAATTCTTATTTACGCGATCTCTATAAGTTTCTCAACAGAGAATATCGTACCCGTCTTCAGGAAGAACTTTCCATGGATCATATAGATTGGAAGTTTATTCCGCCCGCTTCTCCACATTTTGGTGGATGTTGGGAAAGCATGGTCAAGGTAATAAAAACGCATCTCTTCAAGGTCATAGGTCAACAGATTCTCTCCTACGAAGAGCTTTTAACTGTGCTCGCTCAAGTCGAGGCACTGGTTAACTCGCGTCCGCTCACAGCACTGAGTAGTGACCCTGCAGAATCATCTGCGTTAACCCCTGCGCATTTCTTGAACACAGCGCCATTGTCGTCACTTCCCGCTCCTGAAGCAGACTCTTCTAGTTTGCTTCAGAGACATACTCTGCTTGATAAGCTCGTGCAGTCGTTCTGGCGGCGCTGGCGTTCTGAATACCTTCACCAGCTTCAGACTAGATCCAAGTGGAATAGTCCTGCATCCCCTATACAGGAGGGTACGTTAGTCATTGTCATGAATGATAATTCTCCGCCGCTTTCATGGCCTTTAGCCCTCATAGAGAAATTGCACACATCTAAAGACGGTACAACCCGCGTTGTTACTGTTAAAACCGCAAAGGGTAGCTATATGCGCCCTGTTGTGCGTCTCTGTCCGCTACCGACTCAGTGAGATCTAGCCTGAAGTTGGATCTCTCTCTTAGTTTAGGTATTTAGTTAATAGCTTTCGTTATAAGTGTTCCGCTAAAGTTAATTTAGATTATTTAATATCATAACGCTGTCTTAGTTTATGGATAGGTTATGCGGTAGTATACCTAACATGGCTTATTTTAATTTGGTTCCTTCTAAAGGCAACCCTTTAAAGCCGGGGGGAAATGGTAACGCCATCTCTTGTGGGATTAGTAATTAATTACAACAGGCGAGATATATCCCTTTCTCCCTCCTAATAAAGCACGCTTTTACCGAGGCGTGACAGATTCCGCTTCCGACGGTCAAGCCGCGTAGCTGTGTGACAACGCTGCGCGCACGCCGCTCTGCTCGCTTAATCCGCTCCAACCGCTTTCAATAAATCTGTGATTGAACTATTTACAATAACCGCCCGCGGGTGCCGTTGAGTGATTTTGGTGCATGTGGGACTCCAATGACAAGACAGTGCCGAGCTAACAAAGCAGGATCCCGTCGCCGCCATCTTCAAGCTGAACGCGTGTCGCGAGGGAAGATAAGGTAAGGCGTGCTCTCCTTGGATTCCTAACAATTGATCGCCCGTTCATCACCTATCACCGCCAACCTTTAAATACAGTCCACTTAATTCATCAACCTAAATTGGTAGTTTGCCATACCAACTCCTATAATGTATATTTAAATAATGAATATGTTTTTAATTACGTGCATATTCCCTAGTCGCCTGCGGCCACAGATGAATACAGTTGGGACCGCATTTTAGGTTCATACCTAAAATGCGTACCTAGTTGTAGCTTCATAGCTACAACTAGGTACGCGGCTCGACTTGTCGAATTCAGTGGGCGTGACGTAGTCACAAGATGAGTTACGCGGTAGAGGAAACTTCTAGGTGAATATAACTGTAGGTAATTAGCGCTGCGCGAACTGAATCGCGCTTTATTGTGTGGTAGCAAGAGTCGCTTTTTATTTAAATGATTTTGCGGAGTGTCCCATCTGTACTAATCTGTGCTGCGGCGGACAATCTTCGTCGATCGATGACATCATGACATATTAAGGCGACCAAAATCGACGATGTCAACCGTCGTCGATCGACCGCAATCGACCTCAATGTAGACTGAACAAAACGCAATAAAATATATTACACAAATATAGAACTCATGTAAAATCCCAAATCACCTATCATTTTTATTAGCCTATTTTTCTTACTGCTGGGCAAAGGCCTCCCCTTTTTCCTTCCAAATTTTTCTGTTTTTGTAATATTTTTTTTTATAAAAACATACATAAATATAATTCGAATTATACACGTAAATATTATAAAACAAACATATTGAGACTCTTAGCTGTCAATCTTTACATTTTAAGCTTTACACATACAAGTGAGATCATTGGTAGACTTAAGTTCTGTTATACCGGCCGAAGACTCCACTGTACAGTGATCCCAAATGCGTGCAGTTCCTAATTTCTACAGCAGTAGTTGATAGATAAGATACAAGCAATCACACGAATAATACGAGAATAATGTAACAAATAGTATGCAGATCGTTTACAACAACGTAGGCATGTCTGTGGGCGGCCGGGTGGGGAGTGGGTGACTCACGGTGGGGTTCTTGTCGTCGGGCAGGATCATCTGGTTGGGCGGGCGCAGCGACAGCTTGGTGAGGATGCCGCCCAGCCAGCCGCCGCCCTTGCCGCGCCCGTCCTTGCCGCCGTCCTCCTTGGACTTGGCCTCTTGCTTCTTGTTGCTCGCCTTCGGAGAGTCGGTGTCGCGTTCGTTCTGTTGCTGTACAACATTAATAATCGGTTAAGTTAGCCACAAGTTTTGACGAGTATGTCCCGACTTCTCGAGTTTCGACGAATGTCACGAGTGTCGTGAGTGTATCGAATGTGCGCTCTTCTCATTTCTATCGCGACGATATTATCGTGGACGTCCACGTCAGACAGTATAAAAGCGCACGTTGTCGACGTCGTGGTGTGTGTGTGGGGTGTACTCACGTCGTTCGCGTGCGGCTGTTCGTCGTAGTCCTGGTAGTAGGCGGCGCGCGGCTGGCGCGCGCCCGGCATGGTGATGGCGGGCGCGTCGTCGTCGCCCGCGCCGCCCGCGCCGCCCGCCTCGCCCGCCTCGCCCGCGCCCTGCAGGTCGACATCGGTAGTACGCGCACGAGCAACAACGAGCCGAGATAAGGCTACCATACTTCACACTACATTTTGCAATAATAGTTTTTACATTGAGTTAGATTAAGAACTTTATTATTCCTCATTAAGAGTCAAAAATACAATGTTCTGATTTCGTTTACTCTGGCAGCGATATTTTGTCAAATACTCATTTAACTTGATGGCGTCGCCACGCCAGATAATGTAGTGACTAGTGATCGACTGAATCGACCTAGCCAGGGACTCGGAGGATTTTTAATGTTGTGTTCCGTCCTTTTGATTATTTATTTATTTATAAAAAAGAAGACAATAACAAAAAAAATTGTTAATCTTGAAGACATTCGGAATAATATATTTTTTTCTATTCTGAACATTATCTCGGCTCTTTAACACAAAACTGAAGAAATTGTGTTGGGACAGCGTGCAACAATTACATAATATTTAGACTCGGTTATGCAGTCGACACCTGCTTTAAACAGATAGGTTCACAAAGCAGACTATATCCAATGAACTAGGTCACACAGACATATCTATAAGATTCTATCTTATAGATATGTCTGTGTGACCTAGTTCAACAATAATTGATTTGAAAAAAAACAGCAATTTACCACCTGCCCTTGGCCAGGACCAGACCATTAAAGGACTTTGATCACCTTTGTGACCTTGCTTTCTATTGTTTTCTCGTAATTGCAAACATTGCATATTGTGTCGTGTGCAGGTGCAGGCCAAGCTCCACCGTACTCAAGAGTAGTAAACTGAATTGATGAAAGTGGCGACTGCTAACCGGCCTTCATTACAGTTCAAAATTGTATTAAGTTGTAGTGGAAAATTAAAACAGTTTTAAACTATCAAAAATATTAGTTAGTTATAATATAAGCCGAGTATGTTCGTCACACTGGGAGCGGTGGGAGCAGTGGGAGCAGTGGGAGCGGTCCGCTGCACACGTTAACGTTACAAGCGATGGATAACATCAACTATCTGCAGCTTTTCCTTACCATAAAGTTGTTTATAAAACGATGGGCGTACAAGATTCCTTCATTTTCAAAGAATACATGTATCATCCAACTTCTGGGCTGCACAGTGTACATGCTGTCGAAAACTTGTTGATAATTTACAATATGCTTGTGTTACACTGTTTACTATAAAACTATTAATAGTTTCGTTTTAGATTAGAAACAGCTGTTACACAGCCGCGAACTAATAAAATGGTACATTGTTAATTAAACATATAAACAAACTATAGCAACACATGCACGAAGGGGTGGACATGCGATGCATGGTGTACACTGCGGGGAATGTGCGGACGAGTACCGGGCACGACCGCACGGGTCCACTAATGAGAGGACGAGTACCGGGCGCGCCCGCACGGGTCCACTAATGAGAGGACGAGTACCGGGCGCGCCCGCACGGGTCCACTAATGAGAGGACGAGTACCGGGCGCGCCCGCACGGGTCCACTAATGAGAGGACGAGTACCGGGCGCGCCCGCACGGGTCCACTAATGAGAGGACGAGTACCGGGCACGACCGCACGGGTCCACTAATGAGAGGACGAGTACCGGGCACGACCGCACGGGTCCACTAATGAGAGGACGAGTACCGGGCACGACCGCACGGGTCCACTAATGAGAGGACGAGTACCGGGCGCGCTCGCACGGGTCCACTAATGAGAGGACGAGTACCGGGCACGACCGCACGGGTCCACTAATGAGAGGACGAGTACCGGGCGCGGCCGCACGGGTCCACTAATGAGCGGACGAGTACCGGGCGCGCTCGCACGGGTCCACTAATGAGCGGACGAGTACCGGGCATGCCCGCACGGGTCCACTTATGAGCGGACGAGTATCGGGCATGCCCGCACGGGTCCTCTAATGAGCGGACGAGTACCGGGCGCGCCCGCACGGGTCCACTAATGAGAGGACGAGTACCGGGCGCGCCCGCACGGGTCCACTAATGAGCGGACGAGTACCGGGCGCGCCCGCACGGGTCCACTAATGAGCGGACGAGTACCGGGCATGCCCGCACGGGTCCACTAATGAGCGGACGAGTACCGGGCGCGCCCGCACGGGTCCACTAATGAGCGGACGAGTACCGGGCGCGCCCGCACGGGTCCACTAATGAGCGGACGAGTACCGGGCGCGCCCGCACGGGTCCACTAATGAGCGGACGAATACCGGGCGCGCCCGCACGAGTCCACTAATGTGTGGACGTATACAGGGCGCGCTCGCACAGGTCCACTAATGTGCGGACGAGTACTGGGCGCGCCCGCACTGGTCCACTAATGTGTGGACGAGTACGGTGCGCAACCGCACGGGTCCACTAATGTGTAGACGAGTACCGGACGCGCCCGCAAGGTGCCACTAATGTGTGGACGAGTACCGGGCGCGCTCGCAAGGTGCCACTAATGTGTGGACGAGTGCCGGGCGCGCCCGCACGGTGCCACTAATGTGTGACCGGGTGCCAGGCGCGCCCGCACGGTGCCACTAATGTGTGGACGAATACCGGGCGCGCCCGCACGGTGCCACTAATGTGTGGACGAGTACCGGGCGCGCCCGCACGGTGCCACTAATGAGTGGACGAGTACCGGACGCGCCCGCAAGATGCCACTAATGAGTGGACGAGTACCGGACGCGCCCGCAAGATGCCACAAATGTGTGGACGAGTACCGGGCGCGCTCGCAAGGTGCCACTAATGTGTGGACGAGTGCCGGGCGCGCCCGCACGGTGCCACTAATGTGTGACCGGGTGCCAGGCGCGCCCGCACGGTGCCACTAATGTGTGGACGAATACCGGGCGCGCCCGCACGGTGCCACTAATGTGTGGACGAGTACCGGGCGCGCCCGCACGGTGCCACTAATGAGTGGACGAGTACCGGGCGCGCCCGCACGGTGCCACTAATGTGTGGACGAGTACCGGGCGCGCCCGCACGGTGCCACTAATGAGTGGACGAGTACCGGGCGCGCCCGCACGGTGCCACTAATGTTTGGACGAGTACCGGGCGCGCCCGCACGGTGCCACTAATGAGTGGACGAGTACCGGGCGCGCCCGCACGGTGCCACTAATGAGTGGACGAGTACCGGGCGCGCCCGCACGGTGCCACTAATGAGAGGACGAGTACCGGGCGCGCCCGCACGGTGCCACTAATGAGTGGACGAGTACCGGGCGCGCCCGCACGGTGCCACTAATGAGTGGACGAGTACCGGGCGCGCCCGCAAGACGTTTCCGCTGCACTACGTAATAAAATATTGTTCGGATGTGTTAGTGAAACCACACTTTTTCACTCAACATTTAATAGCGGTAAACAATTTTCTACAAATCGGCGATTAATTATTATGGCCTTCTAGACTACAACAATAACACTCCTATATAAAGGATACATTTTAAGCGTGTATAAAATAAATAATAATAATATAATTTAATAAATTATAACGTGAGACAGATCAATTATATTTATAATACGTTTTAGTGGTTAACATAACAGTAACTTCATTTGGTATAAAATAAATTAACGTGATTGTAGGATAAGATCAATAAATATCACAGCGTAGTTTTAGAGAATCAATATAAAAGCGTTATAAAAAAAATGTGCGAGGCGGGCGTTGCGGACAGGTTACCGCGCTGGTACACTCAGTGTCGCGGGCGGCTAGATGAAGGTGACGGGCTCGTCTATGTTGAAGGTCTTGGGTCCCGCCAAGTAATACTTGGCGTCTCTGTCGCGCGGCATAGCCTCGGGCGGCGGCGCGCCCGGGCCCATGGGCTCGTCGATGTCGAAGGTGAGGGGCCGCGGGGCACCGCGCCGCCTGGTCCCGGCGCACGCCTCGCGCCGCGCCAGTATCGCTTCGAACTTGTCCAGGCTGCGTTCGATCGTCTTCCTCAGTTCGCGTCGGTGCGCCTCGCCGGTGAGCACGGGCTGCAGGCCGGCGCCGGGCGGGCGGCACGCGGGCGGAGCGGGCAGTGCGGCCGGCCCGCCCGGCGGCGATGCGGGCAACGCGGCCGGCCCGCCCGGCGGCGACGCGGGCTCGTCGATGGGGTACGTGCCGCCGAACACGAGCGGCTTGAAAGTGCCGTCGCGCACGTGAACCGTGCTGCGCGCCCATGTGTCTACGGTGGCCGAGATGAGCCGGCCGCCCGGGCGCGCGGGGCCCGACGCGAACGCGGTAGTGCGCAGTCGCGCAACGGGCGCGTGCGGCGGCGCATGCGCCAGCTGCACGTCGAGGTCGGACAGCGGCGCGGAGGCGCGCGCGCCGGGCGCGGCCGGCGGCGACATGCGGGGCGCGCGGGCGGGGCGGGCGGGGGCGGTGAAGGCGGGCGTGGCGCCGGCGTCGGGCTTGGGGTGCACGCGGCGGCGCAGCGCGGGCGAGCGATGGAACTCCACGAGCTCGAAGTCGTCGGCGAGCGGCACAGTGGGCGCGGCGGGCGGGGCGGGCGGGGCGGGCGGGGCGGGCGCGGCGTGCGGCGGCGTGGCGTTGGGCGCGACGCGCGCGGTGGGCGGGGCGCGCGCGGCGGGCGTGGCGCGCGGGGGGCGCGGGCGGCGGGCTGGCTGCACACCCGCGCCACACAACTCGTTAGAACACGCCGCGAGTGCATCGGCTCGACGCGTTCCGTCGAGCCGACCACTTGCGGCTACACGCGACAGACGAACTTCACCCTAAGACATGATCTCTGGTCGAGCGATGTGTGATCTAACACGGCCGGCTCAGAACGACTTTTGTGACTAACTACTCGGCTTATATTATTATAAAATATTGATACGTAATTCCACGGTGATGTTAAGATTTATCTATAAACCACCACAAAATTAAACTCATTGAAAAATACACGAACTATGTATTTTTCAAAGAGTATAATTTTTAAAGTCAAGTTATACCATTATTATTTTTATTCTTAGATTGTTTTGTAAACAGGTGATACAGAGAAAATATCGGTAATGGACAATAAAATTTGCTTATTTTGAATTTAAATTTCAAAGCATAGCCATATTTACATAATTTGTTTAAATAACCCTGCACCATGAGATAGGTCCCTCCACCCAGTGACCTCAAATACTACAAGACACTGAACAAGCTGTCAAACACCATATAGTCACAGGAGATGCTGAGCGTGTCTAATGTGTTTGTAAGGTTGGAGTCTCCTATAAACGTAATCGGGCGCACTATGCGTCACGTCGTCGAACGCCACGTCATTATAGTTATGATTGCTATAGTAATGTGGTTTCTTTGAAACGCTCACTGTGCTCAAAAAATAGTGTGTGACGGTCGCGCTGACGCCAGAAGTGACCGATGGCGTTTAGTAAGAGAGTCAGCCTCGCCATAGAGACATAGAGACATAGAGACATCGAGACGTGCGGCGGGGCCTCACCTCTCCGTATCCGTAGCTGGGCTCGGGCTGCCAGTACGGGCCGGGCGCCGGCTCGGGGTAGCCGTGCGCGGGCTCGTCGGTGCGCGGCCACTCCTCGTACGCGGCGTACTGCGTGCCTTCTTCCGCTGGCTGTTGCTGTTGTTGTGGCGACGGTTGCTGTTGTTGTTGCTGTTGCGAGTAGTACTGCGCCGCGTACTCGGGCGTCTCCTCCGTCGGCGGGGGCTCGGGGTACGTCTGCAGCGGTTGTTGGTACTGTTGGCCCTGGGCAGTGCACATATGTACATATTACAATTGACGCTATGTTGAGTTAAAGGTAGAAAATATACATTCCCGGACTCCTAAATCGAGCCATAGTGCATTTTTATGTTTTTTATTAAACATCAAAATAGAGTCTGTCTAATGAAAGTTGAGTGTGATTTTTTCACGTTTTCATAAATTGACAACACTACTGCAAGTGTCACTTGTTGTTTTTATAACCTCTTACGAAAACAAATTTATGTAAATTTTATCGTATTTCAAGTAAAACAATGCCTAAAACTTTAAGAAGCAGTGCGAGAAAGTTGTTATACACTATGATAAATAATTACAACCAAGTGAAAAGCAAATGCAAGAATGCATTTAACGAAAAAATACAATTGTTCACAATAATTTCGAAAATTACTGGTAAGGTAATGAATTAGTTTTGATACTAAGTAAACAGGATTTATATTTATTAGACCTAATTCATCAATATAACAATTTTAAATGTGCGTGTGTGTGTGTTTTAAATGTGTGTGTTTGTGTGTTTTTTTGTTATATTTTATATCAATTTATAATATGTTCAATGTTACCTTTGGACATTGACTCAGCACTCGGCCCGGCTCACGCGCGGCCCAGTTAAAATATTGATTTGGTTGCATCTCACACGCATAGAACACTAAGAATTTATGTAATAGTGTGTGTTAAGTAATTGTAGTATATAAGCTGTAAAATATTGTAAATAAATCAGATTTGAATTTTATATTCTTGTCTCATTACCCCTCACTGTGGCCAAGACACCTTTAGCCATCTCTGATCAGTCTCGTGAGTCTGCGGGACTGGCAGTGAGTGTACCCTTCCCGAACCTGGAAATCCTGTCTACCATCCGTCTGTAACCTTAGGTCGCGTGGTGCAGACATCCTGAACTTATTTATATATTTATCTATCACGCTAGGTATATGATAGGTTAGGGCTGTAGGGCGTATAGGGCTTATAGTCGTAGGGACTAGTAGGCTTGTAGGTCTTAGCAACTTCCTCAACTTATCATATATTTTCATGTATTATCACACCCTTGACAGTATAGCGGCCTTATGTGACGTTTGTTAAGGGTGGATGTACATTTTGGTCCTTCGAGCATTTGAATCGCGCGGTCCCCTTGCCCACTTGTAGGGATTGATTTTGACAGACTGACACTTTGGGGAGCTGGGGGCTGGTGTACTCAACAAAGCATCAGTTTTCAGTGATCTGAAGTACATTGTACTAGGGTATTCTGTAAGAAAGCCTCTCGTTGCGGATCGGTCACTGGCCTCCCACAAGCGGGTTTAACCAGTTGATTGAGAAGTCGCACAGATATAACAAGAGCGCAGATACCACTAGTACAGACTTAACTACTAGGGTAGGGCCGTTAGGGAAGAAGAAAGAAGAGCACTATGGAGATACAAGAAATTAACGAACTAGTCAGGAGCCAGGAGGCGGACTACAACGAGATTAAAAGGGTATTGTCAAACATAAAAAAGGACTCGCCCACAAGGAAAACAGAAAAATACATCAGCGAAAAGAAAAAAACGTTAGACCACGTTTTTCAGCGAGTTCAAGAAAACCACTTAAGACTACAAGAACAGGAGGTGTTGTCAACTCATAAATATATTACTACAAACTACTTTGGCAGCATAAAAAAATTTTACGACGAAGGAATCGACTACCTGAAAAAGTGTGAAGAAAGGCTACAACGTGTGCAAAGTGTTTATGAACCACGACTTTTAGAAGAAGAGGAGGACAAGGACGTTGTCAGTAGCCCAAAACTGTTTATACAGCTATTCCGAATGTCGCAGATATCTAAAAAAATATCTCAGGCTAAGGAATCTATTACTCAAGACAAGCCAATATGGCACTTACAAACACTATTACAAACTTTACAAAAACAATGGTCAGAAATCGAAGAAACGCACATCGGACTACTGATGGCCGAAAGTACATTGGACAATAGCTACTTCAGAGATAATTGTTTCGAAACCACACAAAAAGATTATGATATTACTACGGAGTTATTGGAAGAACGGATCTTTCAGAACTCGAATGAAAAAGGATTTTCATCAAAATCGTCAGGAAAACTTCCGCGAATAAATATTCCCATATTTGCGGGGGATTATGACTCTTGGAACACATTTCAAGATCTGTTTAGAAAAATTATTCACGAAGATAAATCAATTTCTTCTACAGAAAAAATGCAGTATCTTAAAACACACGTAAAAGGCGACGCAGCAAGATTAATACGTCACCTAACAATAAGCGAAATAAATTATGAAACAGCTTGGAAATTGCTTACGCAGAGATATGAAGACGAGCGCATGATTGCTACTAAGTTTATTGACAAGTTATTAGATTTACCTAAAATGCAACGAGCAAACGCGGCACAATTACGAGACATGCATGACACTACAAATGAATGTCTTGAGGCACTAAAAAATCAACGAATAAATACATCTTCTTGGGGCCCACTATTGACAAGAATAATCAGTAGAAAATGGGACGAAGAAACAAATACGAAGTATGAAGATCAACTACAAAACCGAAATAAATTACAACCCTTTGACGAGATGATGAAATTCATGGAGAACCGTTTTAATTGCCTTAAGTCTTTTGACGGGTCTACACAATACACTAATAGTCAACTATCACGTAATAAACAGACATCAGAAAGATATAAACGCTGTTGGTATTGTCAAAAGAATGATCATATGATTCATTATTGCCCTAGTTTCAAGGCATTAAGCGTTAACGACCGATACAAGGCCGTCGCGCAAAAAAGAATGTGCAAACGTTGCTTAAATCATGATGATCAGAGAAATTGTATGAGTACAGTTTATCAACAATGTGAAATTTGTCAACATAAGGGACACAACGCATTATTACATCAATCTAAGCCGTTTCAAAATAGTGATAACACTAAAAAATACATACCAAGAAATACAGGGACAGAGAGGTCGCAAAATATAGCGACATCAAACTTATCAGCAACTAACTCCGATGCAAAAAATACAACTTTACTAGCTACTGCCATAGTAAGAACCACCTCGTTTGATGGGATGCCGCAGTTGTTGAGAGTGTTATGTGATCAAGGATCAGAAGCGTCATTTTGTACTGAAGAAGTAGCACAATTATTGTCTTACCCACGACAAAAAATCCAAGCCGAAATAAAAGGTATCGGAGACGAAAAACCAAAAACGTCAAATTATACAATTAACATTACTTTACAACCAAGACACTCTAGCGATTACAAACTGCCAGTAACGCTAATAGTACTACCGAAACTAACAAGTTCATTACCAAGGAATGATTTACAACAATTACAAGAAAAAATCTTGGATAATGCAATTATAGCAGACCCAACTTACTATAAAAAGGGACCAGTTGACATAATACTAGGTGCCCAAGAATATAGCAGAATATTACTACAGGGTTTCGAAAGACTACAGAACGGAATAATCGCTCAAAACACAGAACTTGGGTGGATTTTATCCGGATTTTATCCCAATGATACGAAGAATGGAGTTAAAATCCTGAGTATGGTGGCTTGCACCGAAGATGTACGACAACTTACGAAATTTTGGGAATTAGAAGAAATTCCACAAAACTACAAACTGACACATGATGACCAGACCTGTGAAAACTACTACAAAGAAACAACAATAAGAAACCCAGACGGAACTTACACGGTACGACTTCCTTTTAAGGATTCGAACGTAAACTTAAACTTAAACGGCGAAGCGCGTAGGAAAGCCGCTGCACGACTACTACAACTAGAACGACAGTTCGCGAAAAACGAAAATTTACGACAACAATACATTGAATTTATGAATGAATACTTACAAATGGGTCATATGAGAAAAGTAGATACAAAGAACTACAACTTAGGAAAATACTACATACCACATCAGGCAGTAATTAAGGAAGACTCCCTCACTACAAAATTACGCGTGGTTTTTGATGCAAGCAGTAAAAGCAGCACAAAAATAAGCCTTAATAACAATATGTATAAAGGTCCACGATTACAACAAGACTTATCCACTATACTATTACGATGGCGAAAACATAAGTTTGCCTTTATGGCGGATATAATGAAAATGTACCGTTTTATAAAAATTAATGAATTAGACTTCGCACATCAAAGGATACTATGGAGATTTTCTCCCAAACACGCAATTAGTGAATATGAACTAACAACAGTTACCTACGGCACAACTAGCGCTCCCTATCTTGCGGTGCGAACATTACAACAACTTGCTATAGACGAACAAAACAATTACCCAATAGCGAGTCAAGCAACATTACAAGATTTCTACGTGGATGATATTTTATCTGGAGAGTCCCAGGAAAGTGCAGCCAAAGAATTGCAGAGTCAGTTAATATCTATGTTAAACAAGGGCGGTTTTAAGCTTCGAAAATGGTCATCAAATAGTTCCGAGCTACTGGAAAATATACCAGCGGAAGATAAAGACGATCAACTGCTCAAACTACCATTAGACGAGTCCAGGAAGTCATTAGGTATAACATGGTCACCACGGGAAGACAGTTTTTATTTCCAAATAACTATAACGGAAAATAAAACACCAACAAAAAGATGGATTATGTCAGAAGTTGCGAAAATATTCGATCCCCTGGGTTGGTTAGCACCAATTATAATTAAAATGAAGCTGCTTATACAAGAACTTTGGACTAACGATATAGGATGGGATCAACCTGTTGATCACATACTCCAGAAAAAATGGAGTGAATTACAAAACCAACTTAAAAGTATAGAAAAAATTCAAGTTCCACGGTGGTGTTACATAACAGACAGTACAGAAATTGAGCTATATGGTTTCAGCGACGCTTCCGAAAAAGCCTACGGAGCGGTGGTATACAGCCGTGTAAAAATCAATAACATCTACTACACTACATTATTACAAGCAAAATCGAAAGTGGCACCAAAGAAACAAAAAACTACCCTACCTCGACTTGAGTTATGCGCTGCACTACTACTAGCCAGTTTGATGGAAAAAGTTAAGGCAGCGCTTAACTGCAAGAATATTACAATATTATCTTGTTGGACGGATTCTATGATCACCTTAGGCTGGATAAGAGGCGAGCCTGAACGGTGGCAAACGTTCGTAGCCAATAGGGTGTCACAAATCCAACAACTGCTACCGAACGCAGAATGGAACCATGTAATTTCGGCTGATAACCCGGCTGATATCGTTTCAAGAGGTCTAGAGCCGGAAAAAATAGTTTACTATTCTTTATGGTGGAACGGTCCACAATGGTTAAAAACCGATCAGATTCCTATCACGAGACGTATGCCGCAGCCGAATGAAGAAATCAAATTGTGTCATACAACTACAACTGAGATTGAGAAGAATGATCTCTGGAATAGATTTTCCAGGTTAGATAAAATGATAAGGGTGTTGTCTTACTGCTACAGATTTGCAAACAAACAAACAACAAATAAACCAATATCTTGTGTTGAACTGAAAGTGACGACAAAACGAATACTTCTGAAACTACAACAACAGGAATTCGAAGATGAATTGAAAACTATACAAAGTGGACAACCATTGAAGAAAAATAAAAAACTATCTACATTAGATCCATTCATAGATGAGGATGGATTACTAAGAGTTGGAGGAAGGTTACAAAACTCCGAATTGCCTTACAATCAGAAACATCCAATACTTTTACCATATAACCATCATGTAACGTCATTAATTATACAAGACGCACATTTAAAAACATTGCATGGAGGCAACAAATTGACTTTATCTTATTTACGACAAACATACTGGATCATTAGTGGGAAAAGGAAAGTGAAGAGTATAATTAACAAATGTGTGAAGTGCATACGCTACAAAGCAGACACAAACTCTCAAAAAATGGGAATACTACCAAAAGCACGAGTAACGCAATCCTACCCATTTAGTTACACTGGAGTAGATTACGCGGGACCAATACAAACAAGAACCATGAAAGGGAGAGGTCACAAGTCGTACAAATCGTACATTGCTGTTTTTGTATGTTTAGAAACAAAAGCAATACATCTAGAATTGGTGGGAGATTTAACAACAGAAACATTTATCGCGGCGCTACGCAGATTTATGGCACGAAGAGGTCACGTGTCACACATGTACAGTGATAATGCAACAAACTTCGTAGGAGCAGCCAACTTCTTACATCAAGAAATATTACAAATCACGCAATCGCCGCAATTTCAAAACGCAATAACAAACATAGGAACCCAGTGGCATTTTATACCTCCGGCATCACCACATTTTGGCGGTATCTGGGAAGCCGGCGTAAAGTCAGTAAAACATCATTTACGTCGAGTTATTGGAGACACGACACTAACATACGAGGAAATGACAACCTTCCTCCACCAAATTGAAGCGTGTTTGAATTCAAGACCATTGTGTGCGCAAACCGAAGATGTTAATGACAACACAACACTGACTCCTAGCCATTTTCTTATTGGCCGAGAAGCAGTAGGGATACCAGATCCGATGGAAAACATCAACACTGACCTGGTAAATAGATGGAAACAGATTCAAAAAATGAAAAAAGATTTTTGGAACAGTTGGACAAAAGACTATCTACATCAACTTCAACAAAGATACAAATGGAAACAAGAACATGAAAATGCTAAAATAGGAACTATAGTACTAATAAAAGATGACAATATAAGTCCAAGCAAATGGCCGTTGGCAAAAATCACTAAAATTCACCCGGGAGATGATGGTATAGTTAGAGTGGTAACTCTTCAAAAGTCAACAGGCGCTTGTCAGAAAAGATCAATTAATACTTTGATCCCGCTCCCTGTCAACGAAAACAAAGAAAATGGTACAACGAGTAAAGACAGACAAACGTCTACGCAATGTAACATATCAACAGCCACAATAAACAAAAAATGTATACGATCACCGAAAAATTGGATAAAGGGATTACTATTACATACAATAATTATTTTATTAATTGGCACCGTGTCGAGTACATACACATTAAAAAGTATAAATAATAATAATAATAACCCCACCGCCGTATCTCTACGTTGACGTCGTGGTGGGGCTTGCGCGCTCCGAACTCTGGGTCTGTGCCGGTAAAGTTTACTTTGCCGAAACAGGTCTAGGGTGAGGAGCCAGACCAAGAGAGATACAAAAACCCGCAGGGCAGCATGTGGCGAGCTGTTGGGCAGTAGCGACCCCCACGGACCCTATCTTCCGGGAGAAGTCTTGTTCCTCACCTCTGGCTTGCCTTTATTGGCCGGCTAGAGTGAACACTGACGAGGAATAGAGCTCCCACCTCATTCTTGCCTTTATTGGCTGGCTTGAGTGGAGATTCGCAAGAGCAAACATGCTCGGAGGAAGGAAGTATTCCAGTAAGATGCTGGTAGGGATCTTGACCGTACTTCCGGGATTGTCCTGATAGCCGTGGAATACCTCTCCACTCCTCATAAGCACCTCAGGACATGTTGCCCCCTTGTCGCTACGACACTATGTGCTAGCGACCGTTTTCGGGGGCCCATTATTGAGTGTGCAAGTCACCCCCTGCCACTTTATCCGTGTGCATATAAAACATAGATCAGGCAGGGGCCATAGTCCTTCCATAGTTCCAGGTGACCAGTCCACTTTAGCAACCAAAACCCATAGTCCGATATCTTTGTTTCCATATCTTACAATAGTCCTACACCAACCGGGGGTTGTCCTTGGCTGCACTTGCATAGTGCGAACAGGGATAATCGTCGCTTGGTACCTCATTTCATTAAAAACGTCTAAGGGGCCTCTGCGAGTTGGCTTCGGCCCCTCGTAAGCCTTCCAAAGGTCCGGGACCCCTGGGTCCCGAGAAATGTGAAAGATAATAATAATAATAATAATCTTTATTACGATACACACAAGATTCATGATACACAAAAAACAGACTTACAATATAGCAAGGTATGTCTACATAAATCTACACAGGTTATGTAACCCTGTCTCCTAAACTAGGTAGTCCTGTATCTTAGGAGACAGTGTTAGGCCATATAGGGCGAACAGTCATGTAGGTATAGCAGCAGCCAGGGTGTTTAGCGCAAGGGTGGTTAAGTAATACATTTGTGTGCCGGTGTGTAAATGTGTTTGAGTGTAGTGTGTGAGTGAGTGGTCATAAGTATGTGTAAGTGTGTGAGTGGTGAGTATGGGAGTGAGTGCGTACTTCTACGGGTGCGTGTGAGAGAGAGTGTGCGAATGCAAGGATAAGGATTGGGAAATGAGTGGGTGATCATGAGTTGAGTGTAAGTCGGGTAGAGTAATGATTGTTGGGATTATTCTATGAAAGTAAGTAAAGACTCCGTGAATGCATAGTCTTTTTGCAATAGCCATTCAGTCAGTTTGTTTTTCAGGTTGTGGGAGTTTAGGTCCATTATTTTTATTTTTTTATTGATATTCTTGTACAGATAGGAACCAAGAATGTAAAATTGGTGCCGGGCGAAAGTGGTTCTGTGCTGGGTACTGGGGATGATTAGAGTGCGTTTGTTCCGGTCCGGAGGGGGGAGGTGCTTATGTATCCTTAGTATTGCCTTGAGCACAAAGAGCTGCCGCACTGTTAGCACTTTGCAGTCGGCATAGAGATCAGAAGTTGGGTATCTAAAAGGTTTTTTAGTCATAACTTTTAGTATTGCTCTTTGTGCTCTTTCTATTTTAAGAAAAAGGGTTTTAGCTGCTCCACCCCATGCAGTTATACAGTACCCGAGTATAGATTGGCAGAGGGAGTAATAGATCATCTTCAACGTGGTACTATCGGCAGAATCTCTGAGTGACTTGAAGATGTGGATTAGACGCAGAGTTCTTGAGGTAAGGGTATCAATTTGCTTGTCCCACCTCAATCCACAATCAATTTGTACCCCCAAGTACTTAACAGTGTCTGAACGGATCATCGTGGGACAGGCGCAAGGTAGCGTGGGGTCAGGACAGGAGTGAGCTCTAAGGGTGAAATCTGAACCAGGAGTACTACCTCGTCTTAACCCGAAAGGAATGTATGTGGTTTTATTTACGTTTAGCGTTAGCAGGTTAGAGTTTAGCCATACCATTATTTTAGACATTGCAGCTTCCGCATTTGCCCTTACCATATCCCAAGTTGAGCCACGTACCAAGATTGCAGTATCGTCAGCGTATGCAAAAATATTGCAATTAGGAAGGTTCAAATTACACAGATCGTTGACGTAGATTTGGAATAGGGTTGGGCCCAGAATGCTACCCTGGGGAACGCCGTAGGATATGATTTCCTCATCACTCAGGTAAGTACCTATCTTGACGCACTGTTTGCGGTTTGTAAGGTAGCTCCGAAAGATATCTAGAGTAATACCCCGCACACCCATGGCTTCCAGTTTTGAGATGAGGTTTGGGACAGAAACTGTATCAAAAGCCTTTGAAAGGTCCAGAAAGATTCCGAGGCATTTAGTATTACTGTCCAAGTTTGCAGCAACCGTTTTCGTGAGTTCCAGTACAGCATCTTCTGTTGACAGCCCTGGCCTGAAGCCGTATTGGTTGCCGGAGATAATATGGTACTTGTCAAGGAAGCGCCTTAGATGGTTGTTTAGAATCCTTTCTAGGACCTTAGAAAGAGCCGGCAGTACCGAGATGGGCCTATAATTGGTGACGCAGTTTCTGTCCCCGCCCTTGTATATCGGGTGAACAATAGCCTTTTTAAAAGCATCAGGGAATGTGCCTGTTTTGAGGGATAGGTTACACAGGAAAGTTATGGGTGGGACCAAAACATGTCTTGAACACTTCAACAGCTGAGGCGACAGACCATCCCAGCCCACAGCACTTCTGTCGCGTAACTGGAGTATGAGGGTCTCAACATCAGATTCACAAACATCTAAAAAACCAAGGGAGTTAACCCTTGAGGGTAGGGGACTATTACGGTAAGGGTGGGAATGGTGTGCACTTGGCGTGTTAGTAGCATGATTTTGTGATGTGATTTTGTCAGCTAGGTCGCTTCCTATGGAACTAAAGAAGTGACACACCTCGTTAATTGAAGACATGTGATCACCTTTCAATTCTAACAACTCGGAGGGACTTGTCTTCGATTTATGTCTGTTTGTGATTGTGTTAATTGTTTGCCACAGTTTACGGGGACAGTTTTTGCCTTCTTGTAGCTCATTTGTCTCATAAGCAATTCTTAGTTTCCTAAGTAAATCGTTGCAGAAGTTGCGGTATCGAGTGTAGGTAGTTTTTAGAATTACGTTATCTGGAGAGCTATTGGCTTTAATATGCATTCTATCACGATTTCGTATACATTTTAACAGTCCAGGGGTGACCCACGGTTTTATAACATGTTTTTTCCTAGGGACATTTACTTGAGTTGAGTGTTTAGAGACGACCGAAGTAACAGTGTCAATAAATATAGTTGTTGATGTGTTAACGTCGTCAGTGTTATACATTCCGGAAAAGTCTACATTTTCGAGGTCAGCAATTATGGATGGATAATTTAAGCGAGTGACTGTGTGAGGTGCTTTGTGCGGTGGGTTGTAGTTAGCAATATTCAAGAGGGTAGGTCTGTGGTCTGTGATATGCGATTCAAGGATGAGAGAGGTAGATGGTAGGTTGGACTTAAGGAAGATATGGTCTAAACAGCGATCTAAGCGAGTAGCGATGAGATGGGTGGGCATTAGTCCGTGAGAGGCATTTAGTGTTAGGTATTCAAGCGTTCTGTCATTTCTATTGGTTGGGCTCAGGTCCAGGTTCATATCACCCATAAGAGCGATGTTAGAGTAGCGAGAGATACTATTATATAGAATGTCCAGATTAGACAGAAAGGAGTTAAAGTTACTATTAGAGCTAAGTGATGGTGAACGATATACTGCAACTACTGCCAATTCGTTGTTACCTATTTCACATACCAGGCAGTTACCTCCCTCAAATTCTGGTTCCCGCACCGAACTTTGCAAACCAAGTCTGGTATACATAATAATGCCGTCATTTTGATTGCAGTTTGAGATGGTAGATTGAGCCTGAAACCCGTCAAGAACAGGTAAACAGGTGACCTTACTGAGCCAGCATTCGGTGAGAATCACAACGTCATAAGTAATTTTTGTTTGATTTATTAGAAGCTGGATAGAATCAAAGTTTTTACTGACACTACGGATATTTACATGAAGTAGATTAAAATTACCACGAGTTGATGGGACAACATACTGTGGACAGTGTTCAGGCAAACAGTTGAAAGAGGCGCCCATACACGTAGATGCATCAATTTCTTGTATAATGTCATTTATGTTCGCCATTTATAGTTATGTATAAACCACAAGACAGGCAATTAAAGAAAAAGGCTTGTAGATGAGGAGAGACGAGCTGAATTGGGGCCTTATAAATACATAGAACTATAAGTATCCGACGTGAGAAAAGTGTTACGGTGTATATTGAGAGAAGTTTGTGTTTGTAGCAAGGAGAGGTAGTGTGGGTGTGCACAATATGTAGTCTAAAGTGTATGTGTAATGATGAGATAATTGTGTTTAGGAAATATCGGAGAAGAACCAAAGTGTCGTGTGAGAGAAGGTAACATGAATGATATAGTCATTTAGATTCGAGATCTTGAAGGGACTGTTCAGAACCAATCAGAATATGCTTGTCCCCTTCCAGCTTCCTCAGAAAAATGTTGCCATTGGAAACCCAACAGAATTTGTAGGCGTGCCTTGATGCAAATTCCCGGGCTTGATGGTAAAGTTTCCTTGCACTTAATGGCAGCTGCTCGGCGATATAAATCGGTTGCGGTTTGCCAGGCATTCCGACGTGAGAGGTGTTAAGTTTCTGGTCTTTAGATCTGCCCTTATTGAATGATCGCACAGCCGATACGACTGTTTGCTTAGTACTTACGGCAACAAATTCGGCAATTATAGGGCGCGGGGAGTTGGTATTAGTGGATTTCCCGGATAGGCGGTACACGTCACGAATATTAGATTCACTGATGGGTGTTCCAAGAGCCTCGCAAATTCCGATCACTGTTCTTGAGAGACTGGCAGTGGTTTCGGAGTCAGCAGTAGGCACATTACGGATTTCGACGCCGGATGAGCGTGATTTGAGCTGTTGGTCGATAACCTTTTTTTCGAGATGGTCAATATGTTTTTGCTGAGCATCACGTGTTTTTTTTAGTTCTTCTATTTCATTCTTCATGTCTTCAAACTTCGTGTTGAGGAAACTCATGGATTGAACAATCTCTTCGTTAGAGTTTTGAATTGCGACGTTTGTTGCCTGAATGGCCAAATTTTGGGACTTTATTTCTGCGACATCGGATAGTAGTTTGGTCATTAGGGCAGTCTGTTCCGCTAATGATTTCGAGATGCAGAGGTCCTGTTCATTCACTTGGGGAGTATAGGAGCTAGAACCGCCTTGCGGAGAGTCAGCATTGCGCGGGCGTTTGTTACGGGTGGAGACAAATCCAATCAACGATGCAGCGGAGTTAATGTCAGGCTCAGATTGCGTATGAGTGTGGCTCAGACCTACTGTCGGTGTTTTGGGCGGAGTGCGCGGAATACTCGACATTATGGCCAATATAGTAGCCCAGTCCAACAGTCGAAATTGGGTTGTATTGGTAGCAACAGCGGCGTAGCCGATAGCTGACTCGTAGCAGGTTCGTAGCACGTAACTCGTAGCACTGGTAAGCGTCGCCGTAGTAGCACAGGCGATGACGTAAGCCGCTCACTGCCGGTTTCGAAGTTTGGCGCGCACTGATACTTGCACGGTGGCGCGACGGAATATGCTCCGATCGCCGAGACAGGCGTCACCGGTTCAAATCCACCAAATCACAGTCACCTTTTGAGACGACAATTGAGGGGTCACCGGCACAAACAATATCTATCCCGTTCTATGACCGCCCAGTGGGAGGTGACGACAGGTAAAAACACTTAAAGAGCGACAAGGAATCAAAAATCACAACTCACAGCCAATCACAGATTTTAGAGATAGTAATTTCTTATACAGTTCGACACACGTCCACTCTGAGCTGCGCACATCGGCCGAATTCAAATCCTGGACTATATGTTGAAAAAATAGGAACCACAACTATTAATCGAGGAACGTTTAGAATTGAAACAGATTACGAGAGACAAAACTTGGAACTAGATCAAAAAAGGATTGAAAAAATAACATCACAATTTCAACAACTTTGCAAGGATACGCAAGACATCATGAAGGAAACGCATTGCAATGAATTTTATCACCATTTAAACGAAGAAAAAGCAAAGTTTGAGAAAACAAAGGAATACCTAACAGAGATAAAGAATGTTAGGAAGAAACGAGGTATCTTGGGACAACTCTTAACATCGGTGTTTGGAGTTAATGATGAAGTTTACAGAGACATAGAAACATTAAATAACAATCAGCAGAAACTTATAGACACTGCCAATCATCAAACAAAGATAATGATATCTACTATCACAGGTGTAAACCAAACTGAAGAGCAAATCCAGAAAAAGTTAGAGAAATTCCAAGCAAAATTAAATGAAGCAATTTCGTTCATGAATGGAAACAATGTTTGGTATAAATCAATTGACAAAAATCATGTTAAGATACAAGTAATGCAAGCCTACGAGTTAGCAAACAATTATATAAATGAAATTATGGACTACTATACAGGGTTACTTGAAATTGATGTACAAAAAGCAACTATATATAGTATACTAACACCAAGACACATCAACAACGTCATAAAAATGGCAAATCAAAAACTACCATCAAACTTAAAAATTATTCAGGGTCAAATAATACAGACAGAGATGAACGTAAATACCACGCACATAAGAGTGTACGCTTACTTCCCAATACACGATATAACAAAATATACTCTGATACACGTTACGCCTATTCCAGAGAGAAAAACAGATGGAACATTCGAGTGCTTAACCATTCAGCAAACATTCATGGGTTTTGATTACAACAACGAGCGTTACTTTGAACTAAGTCAAGAAGAATTTAAAGACTGTCTACGTAGTACTACAGAGTTTGTCTGCTATCCTGTAGCTGTCAAGAACATGCAATTGAACAAAAATTGCATAGTTGAACAACTTTTTAGAACTGAGAACTACACCCAAACCCAATGCGCATCAAAAACTTACAAAATATCGACAGATGTTGTATGGAAACAATTATTCATGCAAAACACTTGGCTCTTCATTACAACAAAACCGGTAGCCATATAAATTGTGTGTGACGGTCAAAGAAAAGAAATGACGATTCAAAATGTCGGAGTTCTACATATCTCCGAGAATTGCGTCATTAAAACACTTAATAACATACTTGCCGCAAAAAGAACATCAACTATGACAGTGCTAGCTTCCTATTCTAAAACAACTAATTTCTCCCTTAACACGCAGATTTTACCAACAAACATAAAAGAGATATCCAAAGAAGAATTAGTATTAGACAGGTCAAAAGGAGTTTTCGATCATTTAGTCACATCCGAAACAAACTTACAAACTCAGTTATATAACACAATTTGGAAACAATTAAAGTCTAACACATACATAGCTAGCATCAGTACTTCACTTATAATTATAACTTTAGCATGTATTTTAATTTACTTCGGTCCACAGTTGTTGAATCAACTTCGAGCCATCATTGCAGCAAGAAGAAACACTGCGCCAACGGTGCGGCAACCAACTATCATCAGCAACACAACACCCACGCAGCGAACACCCACGCAGCGAACACACACACAGCGAACACAGCAACCGTACGGCATACCACGCAGCGTGCCCACTCAGGCACAACAACCTGAACACGGCCAGGCCAGACCATACGAGACCATCGAGCTGTACCAAATAGGGTCCTGTTCCTGAGAGTCGCCAGGATGTTCAATGTTACCTTTGGACATTGACTCAGCACTCGGCCCGGCTCACGCGCGGCCCAGTTAAAATATTGATTTGGTTGCATCTCACACGCATAGAACACTAAGAATTTATGTAATAGTGTGTGTTAAGTAATTGTAGTATATAAGCTGTAAAATATTGTAAATAAATCAGATTTGAATTTTATATTCTTGTCTCATTACCCCTCACTGTGGCCAAGACACCTTTAGCCATCTCTGATCAGTCTCGTGAGTCTGCGGGACTGGCAGTGAGTGTACCCTTCCCGAACCTGGAAATCCTGTCTACCATCCGTCTGTAACCTTAGGTCGCATGGTGCAGACATCCTGAACTTATTTATATATTTATCTATCACGCTAGGTATATGATAGGTTAGGGCTGTAGGGCTTATAGGGCTTAGAGTCGTAGGGACTAGTAGGCTTGTAGGTCTTAGCAACTTCCTTTAACTTATCATATATTTTCATGTATTATCACACCCTTGACAGTATAGCGGCCTTACGTGACGTTTGTTAAGGGTGGATGTACAAAATCTATGTTCGAGTTATTCGAACACTCAGCGAAAATGCATAATAGCATCGAACGCAAATTCGCTCGTTCACCTAAATGTGGGCCAGTTCGCGTTCAGATCTCATTAGAAACACCACGTACTCAAAACCATTACCATACCATTTTACCAATAATTAAGTTAGTTATATAGTTTCCATTTTCTACCATTTCTTGTAACTAAGTGTTATATTGTGAATCAATATAACACTTAGTTACAAGAAGTATAGCTGTTTCCTTTATAATTTGTGACTTGTAACTTAAACCATATATACCATATCCTATCCTATCAATACGAGACACACCTTGTGTTAGGTCACCATAGCGCCGAGCACTACTTTCTACAATCTGTGTTATTATTTATGTAATCCAGTTTAACATCCTAGGTTTTCTGCTCTGGAAGTCTTAATAGAAGAAAACATAGTATTAATACATAGAATCAGGATAACTAATCCAATATTAAAAAAATATGACCTACATATTTAACTGTTAAAAATGTAGGTCATATTTTTTAAATATTGAAGTCACATAGAAAGTTATATTACAAATTAATTTGTTAAATTTTAACATAAATTATTTTTTTATCACATCTATTCAAAAAGAGCTAATTCGTTCTTCGTAAACAGGGACTAAAATAGCTTTTAATCCCTAGGGATTAAAAGTGATTTGAATTTGGAATGTGGATATTGTTAGTAAAAGTTCCAATTACCAAAGAGATCAAACACGAACATTGTATGAACAAGTAACAGGCTGGCAAGAGAGAGAAAGTGTGAATTTGGTCAAAATGAAATTCCAAGATGACGGCTTAGAAAATTTTCAAATTTATCATCATAGGTATCGTTTTCATGGTTTTTAAGGGTGCTAAAGCCGATGGTGAGGTCAAAATGAAAATCCAAGATGGCAGCTAAGAAAATTTTCACGTTTTTCGTCATGGGTGTCGTTTTCATAGTTTTCGAGGGTGCTAAAACCGATAGTGAGGTCAAAATGTAAATCCAAGATGGCAGCTGCGAATAATTAAAAAATTTTCATCATGGGTATCGTTTTCATAGTTTTCGAAGGTGCTTAAGTCTATAGTGAGGTCACAATGTAAATCCACGATGGTGGCAGTGATTTTTTTTAAATTTTACTTTTGAAGGAACTTTGTTCCTGACGGGGGTCGGATCATACACGTTTTTTTTTTCTCATAGAGGGTGATAAAAAGTAGAGTGTTCACCTCGGGAGCAACACTATTTTAAGCTCGAGTGGCGTACTTTGAATCCCTCGCTGCGCTCAGGATTCTACTTTAGAATCCCTCGCTACGCTCGGGATTCTACTCTAGAATCCTTCGCTCCGCTCTGGATTCAAAGAAACACTCTCGCCTTAAAAATAGTTCTTTGCTCCCTTGGTAAACAATCTACTATTCACTCCTCTTGCTCAAAAAGGCCGTTATTGTAGAGTACCAGAGCGGGGAAAAATAGCATTTCTTGCTCTAGGGGTTTTTTTAAATTTTTGTCTGTTCCAACGAGCCTTGAAAAACGAAAAAGGCTTTATTCTTATGTAGAATAATCATGATTATGGACTCGACTTATTACTGGTTCACAAAAAAAAGAACATTTTATTTTTGAAAATGGAACTAAATGCGGCTTCGGTAGAATGCGTACATTGCGTTGTGGCAGAAGAAATAAAAAAAGCATTGGCACGAAATCTTTAGAATTTTTTTCTAATTACGAATTGAATTGGTGACCGTAATATAATTTACAACAGTGAAAATGTCATTATCTAGTGAGAACGTCTTCACAGAGGATGAAATTAAGTTCCCGGAAAAACATTTTATTTAAATGTACAAATGTAACAGTGTATGTTGTTAGTAAAAGTTCCAATCACCAAAGAGATCAAACACGAATATTGTATGAACAAGAGAGGCTGGCAAGAGAGAGTGTGAATATGGTCAAAATGAAAATCCAAGATGGCGGCTCTGAAAATTTTCAAATTTTTCGTCATGGGTGTCGTTTTCATAGTTTGCGAGGGTGCTAAAGCCGATAGTGAGGTCAAAATATCAATCCAAGATGGCGGCTCCAAATTTTTTAAAATTTTTCATCATGTATATCGTTTTCATGGTTTTCAAGGGTCGACGATGGCGGCTGCGAAAATTTTGGAAGAAGGAACTTCGTTCCTGACGGGGGTCGGTATAGAGGGTGAAGTAGAGTGTTTACCTCGGGAGCAACACTATTTTAAGCTCGAGTGACGTACTTTGAATCCCTCGCTGCGCTCTGGATTCAAAGAAACACTCTCGCCTTAAAAATAGTTGTTTGCTCCCTTGGTAAACAATCTACTATTGTAATATGGATTTCTATATGACTTACAACCTTATGACCATAAAAGCTTATCTACACAATTTTTTGCTTTATGCTTTCATATTATGCTGTCAAAAAAAAAAAAAAATCCGCATAAAAATATTCAAGTGTCAAATACGTTTTTTCATAGTTGATCCTCAACCCGCAATTGGGGATATCCAACTTATTTTTTTTAAATTTGCCGCTTTTCTCTCTCAGCTTTCAATAAAATATCAATCTGCCTAGCCTTTTCCCGACTATGTTGGGGACGGCTTAAAGTCTAACCGGATGCAGCTGAATACCAGTATTTTACATGGAGCGACTGCCTATCTGACCTCCACAACCCAGTAACTGGGTAATACGATACCGCTTGGTAAGACTGGTTGTCAGACTTTTGGGCTTCTGACGACCCGTAACGACTGTCAAAGATCCACGAATGACAGCCGGGACCAACGGCTTAACGTGCTTTATGAGGCACGGAGGAGTCTCGATATGTAAAGATGGTCACCCATCCACGGACCAACCCCGGCAAGCGTAGCTTAACCTGGTGGATCGCCCCGTGCGGCTGTTATTACTTAGCCACAAGTTCCTCTCAGTTTTCAATAGACAGTCTAATAATAAATCAGCGATTTTTTTTCATCATTTCGGTATCACCATTGTTCCAAATTTGAATTCACGAATTTGAAAAATAGAAGAAAATCGGAATTTGGTCGCTCTTAAAGAAGCAACAAGCCTTGATTAGAGCAACTGAAGTCAATAGTTATTTGTTTTGCATCAAAATAAAAAGAGTATCGAAATTGTTTTTCCTCATTTGTTCATCCTTTCCAAAGCTCAAATTATGGATACTGGAGTTGAAGTAGCCGCGCAAGCTATGGCACTTCTTCAGTCTGGGCCTAGTCAGCGAAACGTAAGTGTACAACTTCATGTAAGTCGTTCTGCCGTTCAAAGAATTTTCCATCGATACCTGGAGCCTGGCGGCTTTGTGCGCTGACCACGAAACCGGGTCACGACAGCACGACAAGATCGCTTTACTGCTACCTACCACCAGCCTGCTTAATCGTCACCTCACCTCAGTACAGGTCCAAGAACAGCTTCGAGGCTTTCATAGACTGACTGTTTGCGCTCGCACTGTTAGAAGGAGACCTCATAAGCCAGCCAGTGGTCCCAAACTGAAACGAGCTCATAGACTGGCGCGCCTACAGTTTGCACGCGAACATTTGTTAGCGAGTCACACGTTAATGTAGTGTCCCAGCGGTAACGTACCGGTTGTACCTGTTGCTCCGCCCAGCCGTACTGTTGTTGTGGTTGTCCGCAGTTGTGCTGCGGCGTCGTCTGCTGCGACGCGCTCTCCGCCTGCACCAGCGCACACGCAAACACAAATATGTTAGTTGGTATTGTAAGCACTAAGTTACTAATAATTCGCTTCCACGACTTCTACTTAGGAATAGACATAAAAGCCATGTTATATAGAATTAAAGTTCAAAACACAAATTCAAAACAAACATAGCCCTTTGTAAAAAAAAACCTAATTTGCCCAGGCATAATTTTAGTTTCATACTAATTGCTCGTAAAAGATCGTCTTATTTAAAAATAGACGATCTTAAAGTTGTAATATGTTCCCTTTCATATCGACAGCTGCATGCCGACATTACAGCACATTCGGTCGAACAGCCTCATAGAATGTAATATCACTCGTCGAGCTCGAGCTTACGAAGCCATGAAGTGACACACACAATCAGAAGCAACACACTTCACGCTTGTATTTCCCGAAGGGTTAGGCAGAGGTGTATAAGTAGGTGCATCCACATTTGACCAATTATGTTATAGGCATTTGTATTGAAAATACACTTGCAACTCAAGAGCAGATCGCCGGTTAGCAAGCATCATTATTGCAACACACACTATTAGGGAAAACAAACAGTGACATTACATTTTGTAAGAAGAAATACAAAAAAATACGGCCAAATGTGTAACTAACAACATTTTCCACAGAATACAAATAAAAAATAATGTTTACAAATCAACAAATATTTAAACTAAAACTAACGAACTACAAAACAATGCATACAATTCAATACAATTATTGTTTGAATAACATTATTCAATTGTAATTGAAAATTCATCGACTAAAATACAGGTTATAAAATTAGCAATGTAATGATTTATATTTCCTCAAATGTTAAATGAAACACATCTTTATAATTAGTATTAGTATTTTTTTCACATATAGAATTAGTATTTTGGTTTGTCAAATATGTAGTCAAATCAAAGCACTCAATTTGTTAGTGGCACTACCAATTGGCATCCAGAGGTACTTTTTCTGATCAATTTGTAACATTTTCTTCAGATACTTTTGGAGCTGAACCTGCTTGACGTCCTGCACCACTGCTGCTGGTGACGCGGCGACGGCTCCGTACGTACCGTGAGCATGTGCGCCGCCTGCTTGACGTCCTGCACCACTGCTGCTGGTGGCGCGGCGACGGCTCCGTACGTACCGTGAGCATGTGCGCCGCCTGCTTGACGTCCTGCACCACTGCTGCTGGTGACGCGGCGACGGCTCCGTACGTACCGTGAGCATGTGCGCCGCCTGCTTGACGTCCTGCACCACTGCTGCTGGTGGCGCGGCGACGGCTCCGTACGTACCGTGAGCATGTGCGCCGCCTGCTTGACGTCCTGCACCACTGCTGCTGGTGGCGCGGCGACGGCTCCGTACGTACCGTGAGCATGTGCGCCGCCTGCTTGACGTCCTGCACCACTGCTGCTGGTGACGCGGCGACGGCTCCGTACGTACCGTGAGCATGTGCGCCGCCTGCTTGACGTCCTGCACCACTGCTGCTGGTGACGCGGCGACGGCTCCGTACGTACCGTGAGCATGTGCGCCGCCTGCTTGACGTCCTGCACCACTGCTGCTGGTGACGCGGCGACGGCTCCGTACGTACCGTGAGCATGTGCGCCGCCTGCTTGACGTCCTGCACCACTGCTGCTGGTGACGCGGCGACGGCTCCGTACGTACCGTGAGCATGTGCGCCGCCTGCTTGACGTCCTGCACCACTGCTGCTGGTGACGCGGCGACGGCTCCGTACGTACCGTGAGCATGTGCGCCGCCTGCTTGACGTCCTGCACCACTGCTGCTGGTGACGCGGCGACGGCTCCGTACGTACCGTGAGCATGTGCGCCGCCTGCTTGACGTCCTGCACCACTGCTGCTGGTGACGCGGCGACGGCTCCGTACGTACCGTGAGCATGTGCGCCGCCTGCTTGACGTCCTGCACCACTGCTGCTGGTGACGCGGCGACGGCTCCGTACGTACCGTGAGCATGTGCGCCGCCTGCTTGACGTCCTGCACCACTGCTGCTGGTGACGCGGCGACGGCTCCGTACGTACCGTGAGCATGTGCGCCGCCTGCTTGACGTCCTGCAGCCACTGCTGCTGGTGACGCGGCGACGGCTCGGCGCTGTCGGGCTCGTCCAGCAGCGACGGGTCCTCCTGCAGCGTCGGGTCGTGGTACTTCAGTCTGGGAGAGGACAATCAATAGTTATAACTTGCTCCTTGTTCAATACAATATAGTGGAGTATCTTCAAAGACAATCATGTTACGTTTCTGTACGAGACATACATATTTTGTTATAGTGTTGAAGAACTGAAATGACTAGTCAAGTTGTCAACTTCGACCGCATCTGGTGACGTTGAAGTCGAATAGCAGCATACAGTTAAACAAAAAAAGGTATGTGCTTCGGTAATGTTCGTGTTTCCAAACGAGCAAGAACGTCGCGCCACTCCCACCAGAGGTAAAGCTTCTAAGTTTTGTATTGCCACGTTTTGTGTAGTATTGCACCTATCATTGCGTGTTTGTATGAAGTTTTCTCTTTGTTGGGTTATCTACTCCGGTCGCAGATCGTCATTTGTTACTCAAAAGTTTATTGGATTTGCATAGTACAATCTATAATTTTGTAATCATGGTAATAAAAAATAGGTAAGTTAAATAGTTGTAACATCCCACGTTCTTATTTCTGAAGATAGACGATGATTCCCGAAGCGCATATTTTTCTTGGCATATCTTTAAAGATTTGGTAATGCTGCAGCTAGTATAACATAGCCGGCGTGTAGTACCTGTCGGCCAGCTCGGCGACGCGCGCGACGAGCGCGGCGCTGTAGCGGCCGGGCGCGCGCGTGACGGCGCGGGCGCACGCCTCGCTGTAGGCCAGCGCGCGCTCGTACAGCTAGTATAACATAGCCGGCGTGTAGTACCTGTCGGCCAGCTCGGCGACGCGCGCGACGAGCGCGGCGCTGTAGCGGCCGGGCGCGCGCGTGACGGCGCGGGCGCACGCCTCGCTGTAGGCCAGCGCGCGCTCGTACAGCTAGTATAACATAGCCGGCGTGTAGTACCTGTCGGCCAGCTCGGCGACGCGCGCGACGAGCGCGGCGCTGTAGCGGCCGGGCGCGCGCGTGACGGCGCGGGCGCACGCCTCGCTGTAGGCCAGCGCGCGCTCGTACAGCTAGTATAACATAGCCGGCGTGTAGTACCTGTCGGCCAGCTCGGCGACGCGCGCGACGAGCGCGGCGCTGTAGCGGCCGGGCGCGCGCGTGACGGCGCGGGCGCACGCCTCGCTGTAGGCCAGCGCGCGCTCGTACAGCTAGTATAACATAGCCGGCGTGTAGTACCTGTCGGCCAGCTCGGCGACGCGCGCGACGAGCGCGGCGCTGTAGCGGCCGGGCGCGCGCGTGACGGCGCGGGCGCACGCCTCGCTGTAGGCCAGCGCGCGCTCGTACAGCTAGTATAACATAGCCGGCGTGTAGTACCTGTCGGCCAGCTCGGCGACGCGCGCGACGAGCGCGGCGCTGTAGCGGCCGGGCGCGCGCGTGACGGCGCGGGCGCACGCCTCGCTGTAGGCCAGCGCGCGCTCGTACAGCCCCACGTCCAGCAGGCGACACGCCAGCACGAACTTGTACGGCTGCAACACCACACGCAACAGTTATATTACTACACACAAACACATTATTAAACTCAACTTAACTCTGAGTTGAATAACATGATTACTGACAAATGCGTGCACTGACTAGCTAGACAATTCCACTCAAGTCTGTGTTGTTCTTTCCTCAAAAGATCATCGACATGGTCCACTAATCTGCATGGTCCTCAGTCCTCACATAATCTGATCAAGATTATGTCTGGACTTTAAAAGAGACTGGTGACCTCAATTTATTAATTTTCGTCAAAATAGTACAGTACGACAAAACATAGATGTAACATCGGAAACATTCGTAAAACTGATCATAAGTTGTGTCGTACTGTATGTTTTTATTATTAAAAATAAAAAGTAATGACATTATTTTATAAAATGATATCGACACGAATAGCCAACAGACCTGCAGCTCAGCAATAACAAAGTCCTCTTGGTTAAGCGACATGGCGTACTCGTAGATCTCCGTGGCGAACAGCGCCTTGTTGTGCGCCAGCTGTGCCAGCGTGGCGGCGCGCGGGTCGGCCAGCAGCAGCGACAGGCGCGGCGGCGCCGACCCGCCGGGCGCGCCCGCCGCGCCCCCCGCGCCCCCCGCGCGGCCCGCCAGCGGGGCCAGCGGGTGGCGCGCCAGCGGCACGCCGCCCGACACGTAGCAGAACTGCGCCGAGTACAGCAGGCCGCGCGACGACAAGCTGTCGCCTGCGGAGCGGGGCAACAGGTTACGGCGACTAACGCAGGGCAACACCGATGTGGTCGAACTCCACATTTATATCAATGAAACCATTTACAGGCACTTTCGAATTGTCAAGGAGTCGGTCGGTCAGGAAGATGAAAGCGTAGTAAGTTCGTCGGGTAGGGGTATGGGGAAGAACGGGGAAGAAACTCGATGATCAATCTTTTACACATATCAAAAAAGTCTAAGCAACACACACATTTACAGAAGCTGCATGTTTTATTAATTGATACTTTATTTTTTCTTAAGAAAGTAGATTGTACAATCTTTTTATTCTCGGAAGCATATACTGCCTGATTTTAAAAATAACTTTTCAATTGAGTTTTGTTTTCATTAAAATAAAAGCTAATAATTTATTCAGATTTCATGTGTTTTCGTTGCTTGATAAATTTGGTATTTACCTCACATTTATCATTTTGAGATAAAGTTTTTGCAAAAAAAATATAGTGAGTCATTTTTATGTCATGGAGCGACGCCATTTGACTGCTGATGAAATGCAGAGAGCTGTGGGAATGCTACAAGCGGGAAGAAATCAGTCCCAGGTATCTCGGCTTTTTGGTGTCAATAGGAGCGTGATTTGTAGTCTTTGGTAGCGTTACATTAAAACAGGGGATCCTGCTGAGCAGCACCCAGCGTGGAAGGAGTACAACTGCTCGACACGACCGATACATCCAACTGACTGCAAGACGTCAGCCAATGTTAACCGCCCGGGAAATAGGTTTAAAGCTACAATTCTCAAGCGGTGTTGTTGTTAGCCACCAAACCGTGAGAAATAGGCTGCATGAATACGGCCTACGAGCACGACGCCCAATTAGGTGCCCACCTATACGCCATGGGAATCGCGCCCGTTGAAACGAATGGCGTAGGGAACACTTGACATGGAACCAGGAGCAATGGGATAAAATTTTATTTTGCGGTGAGGCCCGGTTTGGATTTAAGCCTGATACGAGAAGGGTAAGAGTGTATCGTCGTCCCGGAAATGCTGAACGGCTGAGATGCGTCCAGGAAGTGCACCCTTACAGTGGCTCCCACAGTGATGGTATGGGCAGGTATTATGAAGAACAGACGAACTGAGCTCGTTTTTTTAGATGGCAATATGAACGCTGAAAGTTACGTTGAAAATGTCGTCGGGCCTTATGTTCACCCATTTGCACAAAGTCTTGGCTCAGATTTCACGCTGATGCATGACAATGTCCGTTCGCACACAGCTCGGAGGACCAGAGAGTACTGCCAAGTACTCTGGAAACAACAATGGAAAACATACGGGTATTGCCGTGGCCTGCACAATCGCCAGACCTCAATCTCATCGAGCACGCATGGGACATGCTCCAGAGACATGTTCTGGAGAACCTGGACGGAGTGTCGACAACTCAACAATTGAAAGACTTGTTAAAATTCCATTGGGAGCGATTGCCGCAGGATCAGATAAACAATCTTATAAATTCAATGAAAAATCGTTGCCGACAAGTTTTAAACAACAGATGCGGTCACACTTTGTATTGAATTACTAAGTAATTTAAAAAAATGTCGTTATTTTATTTTGTAAAACATGAAAAGTTTAAATTCGTTTTAACTTTATACTACGTATGTTATGGTACACATATTGTTAATTATTGTGATTAAATGAACAATTGAACGATTTTGTTGCTTTAGTCACTAATGCATAAAAATGCTTAGTTATTATTTATAAAAGAAATATAAATAAATATATTACAATAGTAAAAATTGTTCAACATTTCAAAACCGTTGCTTGCAAAAAAATGTTGCTTAGACTGTTTTGATGAGTGTAAATCAATATATTGTAAATTTTCGTTACATCGTCCATTTTCAAATTATAGGCGGGTACTTATTGTGAAAACAATGTAGAAATACGTTAAAAGCGTCCGAAGCATAATGTAAACTAAAGAATAACAATTCAAAAATAGAATAAGTGTGCGGTCCCTAGACGGTCAAAAATACTTGCACGCTTGTCAAGCCATTTTGAACGTTCAGTAATAGCTTAATCATGCTTCACGAAACGAATGGAAATGGGTGTGAATGTTTGAAAACAGTGTTTGACGTTGCATCAAGCCTCGTATAACATGTTGGTCTGTGTAGGACCCAGAACGCTGTGTTACGCACCGAGCTGCGTGAGCGTGCGGCGGTCCTGGTCGGGGCGCGCGGACGGGTTGGCCAGCAGCATGGCCGCGTGCGGCCGCCAGTCGCCCCAGCGCGAGTCCGACACGCACTGCAATCACATCTTGTTAGCGAGCCTCATCTCACACTGGCAGAGCAAGCTTGGCTTGCTCACAGACAGATATCAAATACAAATATATACACAGGGTCAAATTAAATTAGCTCGAAACGCCGCAAATGTGATGGGTGTCGATATCTAAACATGATAACACGAAAAAAAAAAAAATAATGGTGGAGGTCAATGACCCCAGTGAGTGTAGTTATTAGAAATATTAGTTTAAAAACATTTTTATCACATCTATTCAAAAAGAGCTAGTTTATTCTTCGTAAACAGGGACTAAAATAGCTTTTTAATCCCTAGGATAGGTAAGATTAAAAGTGATTTGAATTTGGAAAAAAAAAAAAAACAATTTGAATTTGGAATGTGTATATTGTTAGTAAAAGTTCCAATCACCACAGAGACCAAACACGAATTTTGTATGAACAAGTAACAGGCTAGTAAAAGAGAGAGAGAGAAAGTGCGAATTTGATCAAAATTAAAATCCAAGATGGCGGCTCTGAAAATTTTCAAATTTTTCATCATGGATGTCGTTTTCATAGTTTTCGAGGGTGCTAAAACCGATAGTGAGGTCAAAATGTAAATCCAAGATGGCGGCTGCGGGCATTTTCAAATTTTTCATCAAGGGTGTCATTTTCATAGTTTCCGAAGGTGCTAAATCCGATAGTGAGGTCAAAATGTAAATTCAAGATGGCGGCTGCGGGCATTTTGTTTTTTAAATCATACGTGAGAAGGAACTTCGTTCCTGACGGGGGTCGGATGAGACGTTTTTTTTCTCATAGAGGGTGATAAAAATAGCAACACTATTTTAAGCTGGAGTGACGTACTTTGAATCCTTCGCTCCGCTCTGGATTCAAAGAAACACTCTCGCCTTAAAAATTGTTGTTTGCTCCCTTGGTAAACAATCTACTATTTTGTAATTTCAGAGACGTGATGAATACTAATCGTGTTTGTGGAATTTCGCTAGCTAATTTAATTTGACCCAACATACTACTGACAATAGAAATAAAAATAAGGTAATAATAGCAGACGTTTGGTGAAAAGAAAAACGTGTTTCGAATAAAGTATGCATACAGAAGAAATGATTAATGGATGGTTGAATGTGGACAACATGATAACTTCCCATTTTGTTTTATACTTTTACGTTCTTTAAGAGGAGTATTACAAAAATGCGCGTAAATGCATGACTTCCTCGTTGAAATTGAATACAATTCGTTGGTTAGTATAAATAACAATTACATGGTAAAAATTGTTCGTTTTCTCTTCTACAATAATAATAAAGCGATTTTTTTATTATTTATTTATTTATTTAGCAATAATCGATCTCCGGATGCATGTTTAGGCAAAAACTCATGGAGAGCTCATTTGAGAGCTCTAATTTGCGGATTCTGTTGAATATAATCCATCAAAACTATTTTTATCATATTACAAATATCTTATACTTTTATATTAATAGAATACATTTTTATTATATTCCTTTTATGTACAGAAAAAATGACTGAACTTAATTCAATTTTCTACTGAAAAGGTTTGGAAACAAGTCTGAATATCTCCGAAGTTCTATATAATTTTTACGTGGTATTTATACTAAAATAACCTCCAACATTTACTTAAAAACTACAATTTTTTATTTATTTTTTAATTGCTCATTTGATTTTTTAATAAATAAAATAAAAGTACTATATATTTCACCGCGCCGGCAATGTGCGCTCAGTATCGCTCGAACGCTTATTGAGGACGGACCTATGTCAGTTGGTTTCGTGCTCTTTGTCGTGTCGATACTATCGTCGTGTGCGTCGCTAGCCGTGTCAACGCTGCTATAGTGTGCGTGTTAGGACATCGTAAACTACGACCGCTGTGTTTGATAGTTGTGAGTATTTCGTTTCATAGAGAACATTTTAATTAGTGTATAGTTCGTAGTCGTATCTTACTTTTTACTATACCAGGTTACTTACTATAGTTATTTTGATTATAGCTAACCGTTATTACGAGTCGGAATGGGGAAAAATAAATACAATTACCAATGCGTCAGTAAACGTAAAAGACGAAACAATTAATCTCTGGAGAAAGCAAGAGAAGCAAGGTATTCTTTTTTTAATATTCTAAACACCTATATAATTGAAATTAGCCCTACTGTTTGGAGAATGAATTGTGTTATTTTTTTTTTTTTTGGAGAATGAATTGTGTTAAAAACATTTTTTTACGTAGGTATAAAGAATATTTTGTGTTAAGTAATGATTTATAATAATTTTAGAATGAAAAATCGAGGGAATCTGAAGAATATTGAAGCATCTACATCTAATAACCTCGTCAAAACGATGGACATGGTGAGAGACTACTAAGTCTTGAATGAACTAAAAAATAATTATCTAGTTAAAGTTTTAAAAATCCACAAAGACGGACAATTTTGGCAGGAAATGATGTTACCAATGTTGCAGACTTTTTATAAAAAATTTGTACTGCCTGAAATTATCGACTCGCGAAAAGCTCGATCAATGCCGTTGAAGGAATTATTTTTTTAATATAAAAATTCGGTTATTGACTGTACCATATAAAATAATAATGAGTTACATCTGTGTTTTATTTATTGAAACAGATTGCAAGTAGCTATCTTACTACCTATTCTTTACACATCAGAGATAATACAGAGATAAATACTTTAGGATTAGATGGTACAAAGATATTGTTATAAAAAAACTATTCTAGCACATCTGAAACCTGTGTTCAATGTGGTTGTCTTTTACTTTTTTATTAATAATGCATTATTAGTAAATGCGCTGGTATAATAACATTGTTTTAAGCCTGAGACATACACCTGTGGCCATAAATTCCAATTTGAACAATGAGCCCTAATTGATTGTCCGTAAACATTTATGGGTTACGTGTAGGTAGCAGAAAACTGAGCAGTTAAATTATCTCTACCACGTGGTTTACAACTAAATTGTAAAGTCCAAAGGTAACAAAATATGCAAACAAAGGGCTTAATTAATACGATTTCAGTGGCCTTTATTATTCTCTTATAAAATATCACGCGATGCAATATTTTTGTCCACTTACAACGTAAAGTAACTCACCAATGCACTTTTATATTATAATATCAGCAGTGTTCAGATTATTAGTAGTAGATTTCAATGAGTATGGAGCATGATTTTCAGACCAATTACTTTGTAATCATTAATATATTTATGTATCGTTCCAATTATTTTATAAAGAATCAACACTTTAACATTATTGAGTAAAGAAAAATATTTAGAAAAAAAAAATTAAGTTTTATTTTATTATGAAAAAAAATCATTAATAAATTTTTTCATCAAATAAAATTTTAAAACTAACTTTATTATAATACATTTCACATATTATCTGTTCCAACGAAAACAAATAAATACTGCGGTGGATCAAAATCGTTTATTCGCCGCACTCGCAACATCATAGTGCGAGCGAGTGAGAAGATGTGAAAGAGGGTAAGGGTACTCGCCGCGCATGCGGTGCGTAAGAAATACCCAATTTAGCGCAGCGCCGAAATGTAAGAGGGCTCTTAAGAAAACGCAAGTCAACGATTCGAACGAGTGAAACGTAACGAGTCATGCGAGCAAGCAACGCATGCGGCAGCTTTACTAACATCTTATGCGTTCGGTGTTTAGATAATAGCCGGGTCCCGAGCCCCTGGGTACTGCTAGGTACTCACGGTGGCGGCAGGCGGCGTGGCGGCCTGTAGCGCGGTGTAGAGCGTGTGCAGCGGGTCGCTGCGCGGCGTGGCGGCCACGAAGCGCGCCGCCACGGCCGCGCGCGCGCGCCGGCCCTCGTGCGCGCCCAGCGTCATGGCGTGCCCCCACAGCTTGTTGCGCATCGCCCATTCTGTCAGCACACCCGAGACACATAAAAAAACACTAAAAATAACTCCACTGGCAACCCTCATAGAATTTTTAAGCTAAACGTACATTACAGACGCGGCAGGCCGCAGCGCGGAACAATACCAATTTGCGCAAAAGCACATTAGGACCACTACAGACGGGCCGCATCCCGACGCAAAATAGCGACCGGAAAAATACGCCGGACGAGCGATCTGCCAGTGCGTTGCGAAGCCCGGTGCGGCCCGCCTGTACTTTGTGACGGTTTATACAAATGTGCGAAAGTGATCTAGGAGGATTTGCAATGCGATGCGTTGCGATGCGGTGATCCCACCCGGCGCCCTAATCTGCGCTAGCCTTGACTTGAAGACAATATCGAGCGATAAAAACAAAACGAGTTTCGAATTTTTCCATTAGTACAAGGCATTTTAAAATCAACTTAGGCCGTTTCCTCATTGGTCGGTGCGGAATCGTCTCGGAATAATATGCTCTTGCTCGGCATACCAAAACAATACCGCACTCAGCCGCACTGCTTTAATGTTTCCGGTCGGTAAACAGTGCGGTATAGCATGCTCTGCATACCGAAACGATACCACACTGCTTTCACTAACGGACCTGACGTTATGTTTTGGGTATAATTTGTGCAGTACCGCTTAATCCCCGAGTAGTCGCGCATGGGTCGAAAAGACCCAGTACTTCGTTTCTTGTTTCATAACTCTATAAATATTCATTACTTTGCATGGTCGCACCCAGTACCTTCAAGTTACTTTGTAGGCTACCCGCATACGGCACACCCCGCCACACCAGGTTCGCGCGCGGCGCTTGGACAGCACAGACGTGACAAGTGAGTATGGGTAGTTTCGACCCTTGTGCGACGTCTTGTGTGAGTGCATTTTTCATTTTAATTTTTTTTTCTTTGTTGATATGTCTTAAAATCGTTTAGATGATCAAGGAATTGCAGAAGTTTTGGAAGAAGATGTTATTGAAGGAGAAGGTTCATCAGAAATTGAAGATAATTTGAAAATTTATTATTATGACTCGAATTCTTGCCAAAGCGGCGATGATGAAGTTCGTGAGCCTGAAAGTTTTCTGAAAGTAATATACATCTAACGATTTGTAACATAGAAGACCTGACCTGAACGATGTGACTCTGAGCGGAGTTACGTCCGTCAAGGGTACTTTCTGGGTAACGGAACAACTCTGGGTATAAAATATAGCTTTTTTTATCTAGATTTTTATGTGAACTTTGGAAACTGATTTAATTAGGTATTTGATACGTACAACTTTTTAATATTATTTTACTATTTAGAAGAATGTTAATTAGTTTCTTTCTATTTTTTTATTTCTAGAATTAAAAAGTAACTATGTAAAAAACTAGCATTGATTTCTTGATTATTGTGAGGTTAAAACTGATAACTGACTAATATTTGTCATTTCGACGTTGTTTTATTTCCTTTCTTTCTATTTAAAAACAAACTTAAAATTCTCTAAATTCATAGAAAATAATACTTGTGGGTCTTTTAGACCCTTACGCGACTGTTTAGGTCACATAATTCCTCTTTGAAATATAGGCGCTCGGTAAGCTTTCCGTACCGAGTATACCGAGTATGCTGTTAAACGCGTGACGTGAGCGGGTACCGCACTGGTTGTTTCGACCGAGACGCGGTAAGCCGAATCGATCCCGCCCCGCTCCCGCGTATACCGAGCAATCAGGAAACGCTCATTGAAATATTATAGGCGCTCGGTAAGCTTTCGGTACCGAGTATACCGATCATGCTGATCCCGCACCGCTGACGTACCGACCAGTGAGAATAGGGCCTTAATTTATACAAGGAAGTAAAACTGATATTTTGTTTAAGTGAACAAACATGTATTGAACCAGGATTTAATTAAAGAAATAAATATAAACTTTGTTTTGTTTTTGTTTAGCGAAAAACTGGCCAAGTGCATGACGGACCACGCACAATGAAGGGTTCCGTAATTGGGATGAATTTATCCCAAAAACGAACTTAATATTGTAGTTGAAAAACATTTTCTCTCATACATCGATATACGCCACGGTCAATTCTCCAACTGCAAATGAGGGGTCTAAGTGCAAATCCGCCTCTATCCAGTTTCTAAAAATGTTCACAGCAGTTAAAAAACGTTCCGTGGCTTAATAAATCTTCCAATTCACAACTGGATAGTGTGGGTTTTGAATCTCACTTGTTACTTTTTCTGTCTTTTTGTATGTGATAGAGGCAGTTTTGACTGTAACTGAATTTACAGAACCATAGATAATATGATTAAGTGTCACCAAACGCAAAAAACACATTTTATTTTTTAATGGACAGTGGCGGATTTGCACTTAGACCCCTCAAATGTAAGTTTGTAATCGCAAAAAAAAAATGTCATAAAACTACAAATGAACGATTTCGGACTTTATTCTTTACATGTGCTGTGAGGCATTGCTTCTTGACAAATTTAATGATTCTATGTAGGTTAACAGGAATTATCCTATAGGTTTTGATTTATTTGTGAGTATCAAAATAGTATATCGCATAAATGGCTGTATTTTTTTATTGCATTGACTTAGAAGCTTGATTTTTTTGAGCTCCAAGGGATCGTAGACCGTATTTGATATAAATTTCATTTTGATACCTCCACGCGTTCCTGAGGTAAAGGGTCTTGACAGACAGACTGACAGACAGACAGGCGGACAACGAAGTGATCCTATAAGGGTTCCGTTTTTTCCTTTTGAGGTACGGAACCCTAAAACCAATAACATATCTAATAAGTACAGTAAAGTACATATGTATAAAAAACCCTAATATAATAATATTAGATTTAGTTCGGAAGACTGATAAGATAAGCTAAGTTTTCCAAAGCTCCTCTCTCCTACTATTTTGCTGTGCCCGACAGGGTCCATAATGATCACAAATCATTTTAACTTACCACCTAAGTACACATTGTGGAATGAAAATAAAGTATTGCGTAAAGTAATTTTGTTTTGGACGCTTATGACGAAACATCGTCCTCAGACATGATGAGAGACTACGTACCGAGTGCGTCTTGTCTGTTGCCGTATATGAGCAGCTCTCGCAGCCGGTCCAGCGCCGCGCGCTCGTCCGGCGCCTGCTCCGCGGGCGGCTCGGGCTCTGCAGCGAACAAAGCGGGTCAGTACCGTGTCTACACAATACACATGGCTGCAGAAGGTTGATAAACTATATGCAGACGTGGACGGTTATAAGAGTACACGAATACAAAACAGACGAAGGATGATGGCTTTCATATTATAAGAAAAACCCAGCATAAACTTGAGCTTACGTTAAAGTAGTAACCCAATTTTTTTTTTATTATTATTAAATAATCTATCTATCTATAAAATCTATTTTGCATGACATTATGTATTTTCTGTTATAATACGCTAATTAATAGTGTCGCACTTTCCTTTAATTTCAAAGATTTTGGGTTAATATTAAATGTTTACGTATAGTAAACATTTAGTACGTGAAAAACAACGTTTGTTTATTCGTAAAAAATACGTTGCCATACCGTTAATCACATAATATGCCGATTGTGACAAAACTTTGTCATCTTATTGCTAGCACTTGCGCGAAGGTATATAATAGGCATTAAAAAAATAACACGCGGATGAAATCGCGCGCAGAGGCTAGTAAATAAATTAAAATAAGAGGTGCGTGGGAGAAGGAGACACGCTGTGCCGGCCACAAGTAAATAGAGCTGGCAGGATGATGTCAGTAGGAAACTCACTGAGGTTCTCGGACATGGAGAGCGAGGGCTGGTCGGGCGACGAGCTGCGCGCTTCCTCGTCCCGCCCCTCGCGCCCCTCGCGACCCTCGCCCGACACCGACGAGCCACGCCGACTCTCTGCAACCACACACAACTCATATACCAGATATCCCAAGAATAGTATGCACTTCGGGAATCATCGTGTATCATCGGAAATGGGTCTCCCTTGTTTTACCGAAAAGAAATTGCCAAATTATCACTTCCCAAACAAATTTTCGCATAATTTCATTTGCCAAATTATTACTTACCAAAAAATCTCTTTACAAATAATTGTTACGAAAACCTATGTTTGGCAAGTGAACGTTTGAACAATAACTTGTTTACCAACTAGTACTTTTACCATTTTTTATCTAGTCAAATATTTCAGTTGGTATAACATATTTTACGCAAAATTAAATAAGCCAAATATTTTTTCTCTCGATAGCCTCCTAAAAATAATCTCTTTTTTCCATATTTTTTTCTATATAATCTAGTCGTTTCTGGCACTCGCCGGCCGCTGCCGCGGCACCGCTCGCTTCGCTCGCTCGGCTCGTGCGTAGGTGGTCACAGTTTTAACCTAACCTAACCTAACCATTTTTTTTAATTAATAACCTACTGTAACTAGTTCCATAAATAACCTAATGTCTAGTAACCATAAATTTGACTTGTTTCAGACAAATTCAAGCACATAAGCTTACAAAGAAATACGCAAATGACATCAAATTTAACAAACAAATTCCCAAAAAAATCTTATTTATGCCTTTATATTTTTTGTCATAACAAATCATTTGACTAAACGTTTATGTCTAAATATTGTTTGCTGTAATAAATCATTTGATTAAAGACCAAAAGCCTTAATGACATTATCCTTGGTAACAATCTGCCAAGTAAACATTTGACCAAATGAAAATGTGCGTACTAAAATTATTCCAAATATTACATTGGTATAAAAAAAGGTTGCTAAAATTTGTTTGGGTAATGAAAATTTGGAAAAATCTTTTCGGCAAAACGGCAGGATCCCATCGGAAATACGATTGAAATCAAATAAGAGCTGTTACAACCATGGAAGTACTTGCATATTTTGTACTATCATGATTACAAAATTATAGTTCATCAACTCTATGCAATTCCAAAAAATCTTTGGGTGACAGATGACGATCAGCGTCCGGAGTAGGTAACCTTAAACAGAAACATTCATACAAACGCGCATAATACGTAAGTGTACTACCATGAAGAGCGGCAGCACAAGACTTAGCAGCTTCGCCTCTGTGGGGAAACGTTCTTGTTGCTTCACTTAACCTTCAGTCAAATATTGATTTGCCTTTTTGTCAAATATTGAGATTAAACATTATACATTCAAGAGTGGGTGTTACTGGCAAAGTGATAGTTAATGTACAAATATTTTATAACAATTCAACAATATCAGAACATGAATAATTATGCTAGTTTACAACTCTGAAAACAACTCACCATTGTGTGTCTTAGCGGAGGGCGCTTTGTACTCGTACTCGCGCGTGTTCTTCATGAGCAGCTCCGCGATGTCCGAGCCCACCACCACCTGCAACACGCCTCGTTACAATCCCGTCTAAGGCCCGCATTACAGAACCTCACTCAACACTCAACCATTACAAAACGAGTTTCAACTAATCAAAAGGCTTTAAACGAGTTTTAAGTAATGCTTGAGTTATGAGTGAGGTTCTGTAATACGGGCCTAAGACCCGAGTCTCCTGTGTACTTTACGACACATGATCACGAATTGTGGCCTCAGCGTAAATGTCACGGAATGTTTTATAAGCTGCAGCGAGTGTTTCAAAGAGACTGCATCAGTACAGTTCAAAATATTTTATTTCACATAAACCTACATACCTACAACCTTATGAAACGTCAGAAGCTATTTTCAAATTAGTGTTAATAGGTAATATGCGAGGACAGTGAAGGCCCGTCAATAAGTACCAGGTTCAGTGAACCGCAAGCACAGATGAATACAGTTGGGACACTCCGCATTTTAGGTATGAAGCTACAACTAGGTACGCGGCTCGACTTGTCGAACTCAGTGGGCGTGACGTAGTCACAAGATATGAGTTACGCGGTAGAGGAACTTCTAGGTGAATATAACTGTGGGTAATTACCGCTGCGCGACCTGAATCGCGCTTTATTGTGTGGTAGCAAGTCGCTTTTTTTTTTGCGGAATGTCCCAATTGTACTAATGTATGCCGCAAGTCCGGTGTAACAATTTAGCATTAATAGCATTTTTATGTCGTTGTGTCAGTAAGGGCGGTAATTCACAAACAATTTTTTTCATTTTGATTTTTCCGTGTTTGTTTTATGTAATCTTTTATTACTAATAACCTGATCAAGCTGATTTTTTAGCTTACAACTCGCTGTATGATTATAACTAGTCGACGAAATGTACTTGCAACTAGGCATTAACATGTGGAAGCTTGTAATTAGCAAATTTCCCTACCTATGCAGGATATTTAAGTTAATTATTAGTCTGTAAGCTTTCTTTAAAATAAGTAAATAATGAGTGGAGACCCCGTTCTGGCGCAGCATGAGCGCCAGCAGGTCCCACAGCAGGCCGTAGCCCGTGACGTCACGCGCGCCCTCGCGCTCGGCGCCGCGCACGCGCGCGCTGCAGTACTCGATCACGCTCTTCTTGTGCGTCACACCTGCAACGTGCCGAGTCTTGTATGAATTTAATCGAATCCAATTCGTGCCAATTTCATCATTTTTGCCTTTACTGAAATAAATGTGTAGTATGCCATCAACGTTAGGTAATTCTAGTTTTTTTACTACAGACAATGTTAAGCGAACGCACAATCATACCTACCCCTAATTTCTAAGGAAAGAACAGACAAAGAAAATTACTAATGGGATTCCTATAAAATTTATGGACCGTTAACAGTTTGTATTAAGACTCTTTTATCTTTACCAATAATTCATTATCAAAGATCTCATGGCCTTGCAAAGTAGACCTTCCCATATAGAAGTATCTAACACAGATAAAGTTAGTTTACGAATAGATGCCCAGTTTGGCAATATAAAATGTCACCATTGATAAGCAATACGATTCGTGTTTGTTTATGGGAACCAAGCATATATTGTTATTCAAATCCTAACTTAATATTATAAATGCGAAAGTGATTTTGGTTGTTTGTTTGTTTCGCTTTCACGCTAAAACGCGGGAACGGATTTGGATGAAATTTGGCGCATGGCTAGACCATGACCTGGGTTAGGACATAATATATTTTTTATCCCGGTATACCCACGGGATCGCGACATATGCAGGTGAAACTGCGTGGCGCAGCTAGTATCAGTCCCACGTTACCTTTGACGAGCGGGCCGGGGAAGGCGGCCAGGTCGGCGGCGTGCGGCAGATGGCGCAGCGCGGCCGCCAGCGACAGCACGTGCACGGTGGCCGGCACGCCGTCCACCGGGTACGCCGCGCGCACCACCACCACGTCGCGCGACGACACGCTGCCCTGCAACGGCGGACACGACAACATAGGGCATTGTCCTTTCAAAACGACACGTTTCCATGGCAAAATAAAACCAGGCTGGAAGGATCGCGAGTGCGTGCGCCACGCTCGCGATACACTCGTAGTTCATATTGTTGGAGTTACTGTTTTACCTGTTTGTGCCGCATATATTGTTTTGACTTCCTTTGTATATTAGTTTCACGGTTTCATTTAATCTAAATTTTTATTTTACATAACTATAATAATAAAAAACATTTATTAAATAAACATTTATTTTCTTTCTCAACAATTACACACGATGAGACATGACCGAGGGGCTTGTGGCTAGATAATAGCCGCACGGGTCAATCGAAGATTAAACTACGCTTGCCGCGGTCGGTTCGTGAACGGGTGATCCGTGCGGCTGTGAAGTCTGACAACCATTCTTTCCAAGGGGTATTGTGTTACCCAGTTACTGGGTTGTGGAGGTCAGATAGGCAGTCGCTTCATGTTTAACACTGGTACTCAGCTGCATTCAGTTAGATTGGAAGCCGACCCCAACTTAATTGGAAAAAGGCTAAGCAGATTGATTGAACTGTGGTTTTGCGTTAACAATATACTTTTTTATTGTTAAACGTGCGTTCGATTCATCGAAATAGACCCAACACACCCTTAATTTTTATTTTTTTGGTGGGAAATAATCAAATAACTTCTCCTGGGCGGAGCGGAAGACCGTTCGCAAGCCCGCGCCTACGGTGGCCGGGAATCGGCCTGAGATTCCCGACGCCCAGGCCGTCTCTTGCGGCGGTAAGGGGCGTGAGGGCGCGAAATTTGCCTATCCCTCACGCGTTTCGCCTTCTCCTTCGCAAGCATTACTGCTTCGCAGAAGGAGGTGAAGGCTTCCCATGCCCTCTCGTTCCGTACCCTGGCTTGGACCAGTGCCGGACGCGAGAGATCACCGTCGCCGATCGCCTCCACGAGGACACGGCGTTGCTCCGCCCAAGCCAGGCAGACCTCCACCGTACGCTCCACCGTGTCCTCCGGGCGATCCACACAATGGTGACACCCGGGCGTTTCCTCCCGCCTTATCTAGAATAGAAATCTCCCGAAACAACCGTGTCCGGTGTAAACCTGCGTCAGGCGGAAGGTGAGGACGCCGTGGCGCCTCTCTAGCCACTCCTCAAAGAGGGGACTTATAGCCGCAATTGTGGCGTGCCCAAACACACCCTTGAGAGAGAACTTTCCTACAAGGTCATGTTTGATACCTCGTGTTAATGTCGTTTATTTAATCAAAAAAACACAAATCAGTGAGTTATCATTATTGTTTGTTATTCGTCACTAACTAATCTTAATAAAATATTCCTACATAACATAACATAACACATAACATAACATCACGCCTTGTTTCCCCGAAGGGTTGGGCAGAGGTGTCCCTGTAGCAGGTACACACCCACATTTCGCCAGTTATGTTTAAGTCCCATGTAATAGGGGGCTACATAATGTGTTTGAAAACGGAGGCTTTCAGTTCATCCTTTAGTAGCCGTATTGTAAGTAGGTTACGACACAAAATCTTCTATTCGGGCAATACAAAGGGTAAGTAGAGGGCAGTACCTTGATGTGCGCCGTGGAGTACCGGAAGGGCGTCATCCGCTCGGAGCGCACCGTGGACTCCTCCAGGTGCAGGTTGAGCGACATGTCGGTGTTCAGGTCCCTGTGGTCACAACACACTGTGTACCAGGGCTACAACTTCAAGCTTCCACCAATACTCGAAAATGTAGGCCTAACATTAGGTACTTCGTAAATACAGAGACACAATTATTTACCTCTTTAATAATTTTGTATTGCACAGTCGCCGCTTTACACATTTATGTAGTAAATGTGTAAAGCGGCGACTGTGCAATACAAAATTAAATAAAAATGTAAAACTAAATATGCGAAACCTTTTGTGATAGTTATGCACATGACACAGAATAAATGAAATGTGCAGATGGTGCTCAAATGGTGCGAAAATTATGGTAAAATTGTAATGAATATCTAGTAATATTAGTTCAATGATATAAATATGTAGGAAACCTCGAAGACGCATAATAATATACATATTTTAGGCTGCGCGCCAGATATGATAGGGCGACTCACTGTGCGCATTGTAGATTATTTTATTGTTTCATTGAAAGTGCACTATCTGCGAGGGTAGAGGTTAAAACTTACCTTTGGCCGGTGAGCGACAGATGCAACGCGGTGCTATACAAAATGTTCGGCCACAAAATGTGAGTTTAAATTCATTTCAAGATAATAGTATATTGTGATGATTGTCATTTGGTTGTGTTACATCGCTTCGCATCACATCGCATCACTTTTCATCGCCCAACTACTTACTAACACATGGTATGAACAACGCCTTAGCAACCGACGAATATTATGTTGCATAATTATCCCCGATTGACGCAGAATACTATATCTACGGTTATAAATTGAACCAAAGATTGCATAGATTTCTGAGTAAATTTTTATTTGTGAAGCTATATTAATATTATTGCAACGTATTGTCATTTAAATTATGAAAAAATAAAGATTTATAAGTGTGCTTCTCAATACAAGTTTTTGTGGGTACGTACAGCTTTACAAAGAAAAATATGCGCTTCGGGAATCTTCGTCTATCTTCAAAAATATGAACGCGAGAGCTATTACAACCATGCTACCATGCTTTTACTTGCTTATTTTGTATTAGGTACCATGTTTACAATATTATTGATACTCTATGCAATTCCATAAAAAAAAACTAAACATTTGAGTAACAGATGACGATCTGCGACCGGAGGATAACAGGACAGAGAGAAAACTTCATACCAAAACGCAATGGTAGTTGCACGACAAAGCGCTTCAGTACAAAACTTAGAAGCTTTGCCTCTTTGGGGGATTGTTATGAAGCGCGACGTTTTTGCTAATTCGGAAACACGAAGATTACCGGACCGCATACCCTTTCTGGTTTAACTGTAGGCATGTAAGTAAGTGAAGTGCATGGTGTATACCTGTCGGAGAGGTCAGTTCGCAGCGAGGGCGCGTCGCGCAGCGAGCCGGCGGCGGCGTCAGCGCGGTACCCGAAGTACCTACGTGACGTCATCACACTCTCGTCACCACGAGCCACGGACTACATCTCTCAACACACTACGACTGAACTCAGCGGCTCCCGACATCCGCGTGACACAACGCTGAGCGTTAGCAAACTAGACATATTACCCATCCAGAGTTTACAGCTGAATTCAGCAATAAGCTATTCCTACAGTTCCATGAATTAATTATCTAACAGCTTAGTCACACAGGTTCATCTAACACTGCTGCAATGAACTGTCGCAGGAGTCGTGCGTAGGAGTCGACCATAGATCGGTCGAATCGTTTTCTAATGAAACTAATTCACGGTCAAGCGGACACAAGGCCGCAGTACAGCGACGTCTACTTAATGTACAGTAATCCTTCACTTACAAAGCGGGCTTATCAGTTCCAATCAGCAGGCGTAATGTAGTGAGAACTAATTAAAATATGATTCGCTGCGCGCATATTACGCCATGTGTACGAAAAGCTGGTATTAGTAATAATGAGTGAGAGATGTTATTCCGATGGCGTTCGTTTTAATAAGAGAAGGAAAATGTAAGATTTGTTATGAATAGACACATCACTTGCATTTTCCTTCGCATCGTGAATGAATAATAACATGTAAAATACAATACATTAGTTAGGGTATGTCCATAACACAATCTTGATACATAATGCGGTGAAGCATGTTCGAAAACCTGATATTAATAATGTGATGGTATGTGTAAATATAATGGTAACCACTCCCTAGATATAAAACATCATGATGGCACAATTCTGCATAACAAGAGTAAAGCCCGTGTGCTCCTGTCGCCGTATTTACAGCGGAAGCAAAAACGTCAGTAGCGTGTATGTTCATGTCACATGTGAGTCTCAGATACGTGGCGCAAGCAGACACGACACTAACCTCCGATTTCTAAAAGCTTCATAAAGACCAGTTCAGTCAATATTGTTCGCTAACTCGATTGGTTCAACGACACAACAACAACGAATTAATCCTGAATCCCGAATTGAAACCTGAATTCAACTGATCAGATTGTTTAACTTCATCAGAAGCCTAATCTTTCTGAGCGCAAAATATTTCTCCCCTGTCCGTTGTGTCTGCTTACACGCGGTACATGTGTAAGACGTCGTGTGCCTCTACTTACGTCAACGTGTTCTGAGCTGTATGGTGCACGACTTACGTGTCATTTCCCTTGAGCCCGGTGGTGCTGGAGCGGCCCGAGTGCACGCTGCCACGCTCTTCGCGCCGCCCCTCGTATGGCAGACTACCGAAATCTGAACACAAAATTTCTTATTACTTTTGAATCTGGAGTTAGACGTCGTTCACTGCGACGTATCCCGCGACGGGGCGGAGGAAACGGAATCAAATGCACGGCTCGGGAACAGGTTTTTATTGAGTTGTAGGTAGACTGGGTACGGTTGTGACAGGTTACGGTTGTGACAATCGCAATACTAGCGAAACTATAAGGAATACCGGGGAGGGTGTAAGGAGAGAGAGGAGCGCTATGCGGGTCTGAACGTGTTTCATAGTATTGCGTCAGCCAACACGCGGCGTTGATATTAGCAGAGGCCCTCATTACTTTTTAACAGTTAAAAGTAACTATTTTTATTCGATTTCTTTTAATGATTGTTGTTAAATGTTTACAGATACAGTAATGACTGTTATTTTTCATTATTAGTTAAGCATTAGTGGTTAAATAGCAGTGCTTACTTTGTACGTACATTATTTTATATGGCCACAGTGATTACTTTTCTTGCGAAGGAGTGCTTTGAGTACGGTTGTGACAATTTTTTTGGGTACGGTTGTGACGAATATTTAGTATAGTTTGTATTTTGACATTGTTACCGTATTGTATAATTAGAATTCTTTAGTTAGCTTTTTGGACTGATTGTAATTTAAGACTAATTAAAGTACTAGTTATAAGCAATCAAACTGCTATATGAAGATTTGTTTTCATAACGATAGATACTACAGTGTCTTATTATTTATAAACATTTAATGTTCTTACGTAATATAAATACGTAAATGTAGTTACGCAAACGTATTTTTTTTCGAGAAAAATGGATTTTTTGTGCAATAAAAGTGACTGATGACCATTTTGGTATATTTTTTAACCTGTCACTACCGACCCCAGGCATTGTCACAACCGCCCTTGGGGTGTGGTCGGTTGTGACATTTTCTCTTTTTTCTAACATGCTCCTGTGAGTTAACCATAGTACTTAGAAACACAATTTTAGTATTTATACGTAGACAAATGTACTCTTCACAATACAAAACTTCTTTTTTTCAGCAAACTGCCACACAAACAAAATTATTGGTCGTCAAATGAAAATTGTCACTTCCGTACCCAGTCTACCCTATGTATGGAAAAATCAAGGGTAGTGTGAACAACGCCTAACCCCGCGTCCTAATCGAAGCGATCGGTCGCGCGAATACGCGATCGTCGCGTTGGAATCTGATTTGTGAAGTGAAGAATTTGAAAAGCAAAATCAGTAATTTTGTGTGATTGTCGTTGTTGTGTAGTGTGTGGCTGTTGCTGTCGTGTAGTGGTATTCTTACTGACCTGGCTGGTAGTCGAGCGGCACGGGCGGCGCGTGACCCGCCATCAGCTGCTTGTACACCTGCATGTAGGCGGCCGGGTTGGTGAGCCGCAGCTGCTCGTAGTACTGGTACTGCTGGCGCTGCACCAGGTACGGGTCTGCGTACCCGCCGCCGCTGCCATACTCTAGAATAATGCACACAATTATTTCATTAATATGCGGCTAAAGCCGTGCGCACTTAGGACGCGTTTTCGTACGAATTTTACTCGTGCGATGCGAACACATACGATACGAACACGAACGAACGATCCCGACCTTCCAAGTAGCGCGCAGACTGGGTGCGACTTAGTCGTACGTACACGTACCGTATAGTTCCGACGTCCGAAAACATGACGAACTTGTTGGAATTTTTGGTGTGTTCAATGCGGTATCACTGGAGCATTACCTATTTGACGGAGAAAAACGTATTCAGTGTACTCATTTCGTACGACCACGATCATACGTTTCCGTACGATGCAAATTCGTGTCCACAGTACGCGCGGGCTTAGGCTAGGGCGTCGACTGACTAACTAGGAGTTGGTAAGTTGGAACCCGCACGTCACATCAATAGCTGGATCTTCACCGACCGAGCCGACTCGCGACCTCGCGACATGCGTGGCGTTGCTCTACGCGTAGGAGCGCTTGCCTATTGTATGATAGATAAGAGAACAATTTAACTATGCTTTATACACGGAAAGTAAATAGCGACATTTATATTATAATAATGTTTGTTGATAATTGATATCAACTGAATCCAATTTTCAGAATATTATTCAATGCATGTTAGCCACTCTTTCCAAACTGAGCAATTATTAAAGAACGCGAACAGTTCCGATTCGATCTGGTCACATGCACACAATATGTGCAATGTGCACACCCCGATTTTCATAATAACTGACTATTTCAAACTGCATACATTAAGAGTACTATTTAGTTGTATGTTCATCGGGGTTATCATCAACTTAATAGTTACTGCACTTTCCAGTTTTTTTAATAATAAACTAGCCAAAACCTTCTTTGTTTTTGTAACCCACTATTTGGTTTATTTCTTTTGATTTACCACCGCTTCGTCAATGCAATCGTCTACAATGGAAACTGACAAATCCGAGCGAGCGAACTCATCCTTCAGTTATCTACCGATATCGTAAACCGAAACAAAGCAAAGAAAGGATCAACACGACTCGACACCCATTGTCTCTCGACCGATCTGTCAGGGAGAACGTAAATCAACAAACTCTTACTATGAAACATTCACAGACCATGAGGCCAGTGCTAGGATATCCGCTTTCTGAGATCCCGTACACCTCCAAATCCAGATAATGCGCATACCGGATACTGATGATTTAACTTCAACTCACAACGTTTGGTGATGTCAATTGTGACACATCCTGCTACGAACCGACTAGGCATTATAGACCAAAACAAAGCTGGATAACAACTGAAGACTCCAATATTAGCAAATAATTTTACCGCGAGGTCGAGTCTCTACAGGGCCTCAAAATTTAAAACATTTAATTTTGCGTAAACATGGTCAGGAGCTATACAGGCGCACGGTTCCAATTGGTCGTTTCCTATGGAAAAGAGCCGGCAAGAAACTCCACGGTTACTCTTTGAAAAGTACTTGGCTTTTACAATTTTTTCAAATTACTGTGTTAATAGGTGTGGGAGGACAATGTAGGCCTGTCAACAAGTGCCAAGTACTTAAAAAAATAGAAAATGGTCAACAAATCGAAGCATCTATGAGTCTACATGGCCTAGGAGTGACCCTGACCTTCTCTGTAAAGGAAGCCTTATAGTGCGAGTAACTGACCATCATAAAAAGGTTCGGCGGTCCGGCGGTTGCGGCGGTGCGGGTCGGTGCGGCGCCGCGACTCGATGAGGTCGTCGTCGGTCACGGTGGCCTCGCGCGAGTCCGGCCGCGACGGCGACGAGAACTCGCCTGCTAACACCACACACGGCTGATGAGCGCGATGCTTGTATCCCACATGTACGTAAAACTTGAGTTTCCCAAGAAAGCGGTGTCGTATTATACCGGCCGTCATTTTGCGGCCGGTATAGACACCGGTGGAAATTATGAATTTACATCGTTACATGACGGAGCCGCTCTGTTAGCAGACCCAAGCTTAGGAAGTTCTAGTCACTCGGATGAGTTCATGGGATTGGTGGTTGAGCCGAGTGTGTAGACCTAGACCTCACTCTACTTAGTAGAAGTAGAAACGATGAACTCGTCATGCCTATCATGGGAGATTGAATCTTTAGAGCTGTTTGTGTAGTTGAGCCATTCCGTGAAAAATTGTACCTAAGGAAAAAGCATTGTCACAAACAATAACAAACAATTTACTAGACATTCTCATTCTCTGTTGAACGCAGTTTTTTTTTTTTTTTTTAATGTAGGTACTGTTTAGTTCTTATGCTTTAAAAAAAATGTATGACGGAGTCAGTTGTTGCTAATTTAACAGATTAATAATTAAAAATAAGAAGCAAAACAAGCAATTTTAGCGTGTCACACTTCGATCAACAATACCAACTGATCGAAGGTGTCACACCTCCTGTCGCTAACTTCGACTAACCGTTTTTCATGGTTTTATAAGACACACCTCAGCTTTTTTATGAGGTTTTAAAGAATACTGTTTTGTTTTAATTTATAACATTAATTTTATAAACAAATCTTATTGTATTACAATAAAATTCATGAAATAATGTTAATCAAATTAGCACCAAGGTGGACATTCCACTTTAGTCACTACTGTTTTATTTGCTTTCAATAGTACAAAACTAACAAAACAAGTTATTTTCTTTTCATGGTAATATTATTATGGTAGATCAGCCATTTCTTTTTACCCATCGGGCAACTGTGACACGGTAATCGGTGACGAAAAGCGTACGAACTACAGGTAGTCAAATAAGAAGTCCACTATAGTCACAGTAATAACGTGATATTGGGAAGTTCTTAAAACATTCTTTCATTTACGAATTATACCTTATATATCTCCCTATGTAATTAAATAATGATTCCCTCTAAAAGAAAAAAGAATATTGGTTTTGTCGTCATTATTGTTAGTAAAGCGGGAGTTCGTCACGTCCGTTTAGTGTCGTTAAATAATAGTAAAATTTTGAAATTGTCCATTTTGTCCCTTTAGTAACAGGACAATTTTTTACGGAATGGCTCAGTTCCTATTTAATTCAGAACATCTTGGTCTACGTAGTTCATTTATGACGTGATTACTTAATTCTTTCGAAAATAGTAAGAGGACATTGTGGTATGTACCCACGAAATATTATTTAACATTTTATCCTCTACACTACACTCTACTACAGAGATCAAATGTGTAAGTAAATAACAGGTGCGATACCGAATTCACCTCATAGCTCGGAGCTTGACAAGAGATAAGAACGAGACAGTATCGATGTATGATGCGTGCTGATAGATCTATCTATGTATGTTATACAGATAAACCGGACCATAACAGTATAACACAAATCTCGCGACTAAATAATACCGCATGAACTCGGCTCAAATGTGTAAAGAATGTAACAAAGTTTCACAAACCATATCAATGCCAAAGCGCGGCCATCATTATTGTTTTAATATTCATGAGCGAGCGCAACGATGATCATAATAATATACGAAATGTTTGTGTTAAAAGTCATGTCGCTTATTAGTTACTACTTATTTTGATAGCATGTCGATAATTAGAACGCGAAAATTTGCAAAATTGTGGTGACTCTTCCACCAACACCATTAATGAAGAGTTGAAGTTGATTGTCACAATCAGAGTAAAGTTTGTTCATAACAAGCCGCTACTGATCAATGACAAGCTTTTGAAAAGTAAACAAGTCGTTATTTGGCTATCGTCAAATAAATTACGTCTTCAAGTTACGAGTGGTTTTAAACTGATGGTTTTCAGTTTAAAACCACTCGTAACTTGACGTAATTTATTTACTTAGAAGAGCAAACGAAATTCAGTGTATACGATATTGTAGTAATGACATTTATGAAAGCGATCAAAACGTGTTAAGGCTCCCACAAACAGGCGCGACGCGATTCTAATAAAACACTTCACGGTAGAACGATTGCTCCCGCGACAAGTCGCGCCGCGCCAGTCTGCAGGAGCCTTTATAAATACAGTTCCATCAAACACGTGGCATGCATGTTAAACACGCGCGCCGATGTTAAAATAACTTGTCGCTTTTGAACACTTCAAATTAATGTTACTGAGAGTAAAGCTTGTTCAAGTCAGTTTAACACGAAGAGCGCGCGGCGTGCGGCGACTTCACCGCCTGGCACAGCAAGTAACGTAGTTTGTACCTTGATTCATACTACTATCATTAGTTTTTGCATCGCTCGAGAATGTCACAACTGCAAAATAAATATAATACTGTCAGTCAGTTAGTCGAACACAATATAATAAGGTGATAAATAAATGTGATGATAAAGCTGTTCAGATGTATAAATAAACAATATAGGATATAATCGGGGCCAAGCTTTGTTTTCATAACATATAGATAGTGCAATCCACGAAGACGCGCCCCACTCCGCTCCGCTCCGTACTAAAGTACAGCTTACAGTACAGTAATCGCGGAGTGGGGCGCGACTTCGTGGATTGCAGAATGTACAAGCTATTTAGATTTCACTAGAAAAGCAAAAGAATTCGCAATTCCAGGGATCGCCAAACAAATGTAAATGGATCTAGCATTAATCACTGTAGGACTCTCCGTTATATTGCTTACTTATTGGTATCATACAAGGAAAATCTAATCTCAATAAAGCAATGAAATTATTGACGGGAAAACCTGGGACAACTTATCCATTATTATGCTTTTTTATTAAACAGACTGATGATATTTGCTCTAAAAGAATGTATATGCGTGGACTGACCTCTCCTGGGATCGTCCTTGTCGCGCTGTTGCCGCAGGTTGCCGTACTTCCTGGTGGGGTCTATGTCGCGGTAGGCGCGCTCGTAGCGGTCGCGCTGGCGGTCAGCGCGCCGCCGCTCGCGCCTCTCGCGGTCGTCGTCGTGTCGTCGGTCGCGCTCTATCGTGTGGTACCGCTTGCTGCGGTCTCGCTCCTCGCCGTACCGCCGCTCCTTGTCGTCTGGACGGGGCGGTTTCGACGATGTGTACGAACCTTCTCGGTGGCGCCTAACAATTTTAATTTTAATTAGTCCAGAACAGTAAAGCAAACATTAAAGTGAAAGGTGTCGCAACTCACCTTCGATCTCTCTCCCTGTCGCTATAGTAGTCGGTGTCTTCTGTCTCGTACCGGTGGCTGCGGTTGTTGCGCCGGAGCCGCCGCGCGTCGGGGCTCTCGTCCCGCTCTCGCCGGTCGCGAGTGTAGCCGTCTCGCTCTCGCCGGTCTTTCTCTGCGCGCCGGTCTTCCCTCACAGATCTCCTGTCGGGGTCGTACTTCCGGTCCCCGCGAGAATATCTGCCATCTTTCTCGCGTTCTCTATCTCGCTCCCTGTCGCGATCTCTATCCCGCTTTTGGTCTCTGTCTCGAGTTGATTTGTGCTCTCTGTCCCTCCTCGGCGACGATTTGAATGCTCTATCTCTTTCGGAATCTTCTCCTGAAGTGTTTACTCTATTTAGAGACTGTCGTCTCGAACTTGTCGTCGGATGGTCTATTGAATCTGATAAATCCGTCTTTCTGTCTGTACCCATGTCCGTGAGAGTAATGTCGGCGCCATCCAACACCTGCTCCCGGGAATACGTCAGTTCTGTTGACGATATGATGCTCAAGTCCTGCAGATTCTCGCCCTCCATGGTGACTTCCCTCTGCTGTTCATCGGGCGGCGCGCTGAAGTCCGGTGAGGTGTCGTTACTGGACTCGCGCGCGCCAATTATATTCCTCGGTGGATTTCTAGTACTCTGCTCAGTGTAATCAGAACCATCTACATTCTGCTCTCTGACATCAGGTGGACCGGCGTCAGTTGGCATAGAGAAGTCATGGTCCAGTCCTGTCACTATGCGGTGTTCGTTAGCCCCAGCATAGTTAGAACCCGGATACTGGGGGTACTCGTCGTTACTTGGTTCTCCTGGTACCATTCTGTCCAGGCCTACCGGTCGCCTCTCCGTGACCCTGCCAGCTGGTGGCTGTGTGTAATTATCAGGGGTTTGTTGACCGTCAGCCTGACGGTATGGACGAGCGCCGTTATCGGTCGGCTGTCCGTCGATATGGCGATCTAGAAAATTTTCTCCTGACTGATTGTAAGCATTTTCAGTTTCGGTCTGTTGTCCGGGTACCATTCTAGCCAAACCTGGTGGAGGTTCATCACCAGAAATGTTCAAGTTCTGATTATATTCAGATTCTTGTTGGCCAACTACCATCCGCCGCAAGCCTGGCGGTGGTGCGCCTCTGCTAAAATCTGTATTTTCACCATAGTCACTACTTGACAAATGCGCCGTTTGTAGATATTCATTTCTATCATTTCTTGGCGCTACTTCCATATTGTCGGGCACTTGTTGAGACACAGGCATTGCCCTGAACGCCGACACTTGAGGCTGGTCAGGCCGCTCAGAATTATCTGGTGTAGTTTCCAAGTTTGCCTCAAATCCTAGTGGCACTCTGTTGTGCTGAGACACCTTGCTGACCACTGCAGGTGATGTTAGATTTGTGCTAGATATTGAAGGGGGGAATGCTTGTACAGTTGTAGCACTTGTTGATACCTTAGCTATAGTTTTGTGAGAGAATGGCCCTGCATTCATTTTGAAGGGATTCTGGTTCGAAGTAGGCGGCGGAAAATTAGGGGGTGGCATAGCAGAGGAAGAGGGTAGACCTGCCAATACAGCGGATGAAGAATTGGGAGGCAAGTATACAGATGATACAGGAGGAGGAGGTGGCATGGCAGAAGACATTGATGGGGGAATAACATTAGATGGAGTGGGAGCTGGGAAGTTAGCCAGAGACACAGCAGGTGGTGGTTGTAAGGTGGGAGCATGTTCTTGACTGTTTCTAGGCTCCACCTCAAGACCCAGAGATAATGTTTCTGTTGACAGGTTCTCATGATTATTTAAATTCATTTCTTGCAACGAGCTAGACAGCTCATCATGACTTTCATGCCTGCTGTCACTTTGAACATGGTCAGCTATAGTCGGTTCATCTGAGGGCCTTGACCATTCACTATTTTGAGGGTGTCCTTCATCTAATCCAGCTTGGGAATAATTGAAGTTAGAATTGTCTGTGTTTAAACCTGGACTACTTTTACTAGAGTTCCTAGATTGATTTTCACTTCTATAAGTTCCTTCAGATTGAGTATGAGGACCATCACTTGATTCTTGTGACATTTGTGATTCAATAGACCACTGAGGTGTTAAATTGTCTAAATGGAAGCGTTTACCTAAGGCTAGATTGGGCAGTCGCTCCTTTACCACCTCTCTATCATTCAAGGTCCGGACTTCTTCTGCTTGCTGTGCAGACATACTATTAGCACTCACCGGCACACTAGGTTCAGGCACTATGCTATTTTCTACTGCAGGGTTTGAGACAGGTAGAGTGGGCGGTTCCTTATTTTCATTGTTGTGAGGCACAGTGGCAGGTTCTTTAGATTCTTTCTTGTCATCCATGGCCCAGTTCCAACTATCAGTTGAAACAAAACTTTCTTCTATAACATTAGCATTATTAAACACCTGTTGCCGAGGTGGGGCAGGTTGGTGGATGGCATTCTGGGAAGCCTTCTGAGCTTGCTTAGCTGATTCCTCCCAGCCCCAGTCCCAGTTGTCCTCCCAGCTGTCAGTATTGGGCTTGTTTTGTTGAAAATTCTGTTGCGGTGCTCCTTGGTTTGGATAATAATTTTGTTGGTAACTCTGTTGTGGAGTGCTATTAAAGCCTTGGCTGGTATAGTTCTGGTTGAACTGATTTGGATTTGGTTGCTGATAGAACTGGTTAGCATTGGCAGGATAGTCCTGCTGCTGATACACCTGGCCATACTGCTGGTTATACTGCGGCTGCTGCTGGGGTGGCATCTGCCAGAACTGCTGGGGTTGAACAGTCCCTGTTGTACCTCCTTGATAATTTGGGTACATGTTCTGTTGATTCCCAATTGGCTGCAACAACATGAATTTTATGTTTGATAAAACTTCAAAAAGTTTTAGAAGGTCCAACTGACATTATTACTGTTACTTTACTTTTTAGCCATATGCTACAGAACTGGTTTACATTCACATTGGTTATTGCCACAAACATAATTGAGTAATTATGCTAATTAGTATTTTTCATTATTGATTACCTGACACTATTGTACACTTATCCAAATTAGAATAAATAAAGTAAGTGAATGCACACAGCAAAGATCAAATAAATATGCAATGTAAAAGTGAATGTTTATGACAATCATATGACGATCAGTGCACATCGGTGCGGTTGGTCCACGTCATTGTTTACGTCTGGCAGATATAACCTGGTCGGCTCACCTGTGCCTGGGCTGCGGCGTAGGACTGCTGCTCGGGGCCCGGCGGCGGTGCTGCGCCGCCCTGCGCCCGCTTCATCCAAGACATGCCGCGCGCTACCACCGCTTACATAACATTCGCGAGGGCTCCGCTCACATATGCTACGGCTGCGACCGACAGCCCCGTCACTATCATGGAATGGAATGAAACGATACAAGAAACACTTTCACTGCCGCACTAGATCTTGTCAATACACTAAACTTATAATACTATTGCGACTTGTACATGGGCCGAAATAAGGTTGTCTTATAGGAGTAACTGCGTCTAATATAGAATTTATTTTATAAATATTTTATATAGAATTTGTTGACAGCAGCCCATCGATCGAAGGTGCCCTGTTGGCAGTGTCGCCATATTCGCCATTCTATCATTCTAACTTCTCTTACATGCTCAGATTTTTTTTAAACTAGAAAGTGATATTATGAATGTGAAAAATATCATACCTTGCTCTAATATCGAATTGAAAACATATTTGTTTTGGATTTACTGAGAAAATATAAAAACAGTGAATCACCTGAGCAGAAAAAAACTTTTTTTTCTATATTGTCAATGGCCCCATCCGTGTCGATCAGAGTGACAGTCAGTGGTTATGTCAGTTTTGACACACGGCGAAATAAACAATTACGCAGGCAAAATTCAAATTAGGAAATTCTTTTCAATTGAAATTAAATAATTTACCAATAAAAGTAGTTTTACCTTTTACATGAAATGGCAAAACGAACAAACCCATTCATCGAAGACTTTGTACCGCAAAGCAAAATCCACGTAGGCATGAAGCAATTCAATAATAATGAAGACCGACTGAAAAAAGTTTATGGTAAACACGTATAACACCTTACCATTTACATGTTTCTTATTCTTTCACAAAATTGCCTTTTCGATCCTGTGTCATGAGTTCATGCCCACTTTTCTTTGTAGTGTCCTCATCAGATTATAAAACAGAAACCCGGTAGTGTTAATGATTTAAATAGCCGTATTGTTCTTACTTTACTTCAATTCAAAGACTACCTTCAATTTGTGTTCTTTCTCAGAGAAGACCTTGCTGCTCCTATTTAAGGGCGCCAAAAAATGCCCTGCGCAAGAAATTATTTCCGAAGATAATGCGTTGAGCGCCACAGATAAACGAGACAGAATGAAACAATTGTTTATTGGTAAAGACGGAACACTATTGCATTCTGGTAACATGGTAAACACAATATCAATTCACTCTTTTAATTAGGTATACTTTTTCATCATTCATAATAATTGGGTACTGATCCATGCGTCATGTTCGTGAACGGGCGCCGTCAGTTGGGTCAGTGGGTCGTCTTAGGGGCGGATTTTTGGGACTGGTCATCAGCTGCCATGGTTTATTTTAATTTTTGAATTCTTTTTCTATTTTTACTACGGACGCTTTTAACATGCACATATTTCTACATTGTTCTCACATATATAATTTCAACATGAATGATGTAAGTAATGGACAACTAGCTGCATATTTCCGAATGACTCCTTGACAATTCAAAAGTGCCTGTAAATGGTTTAATTTAAATAAATGCTTTGAGTTTGAGTATGTACTTAACTGCATTTCATCCTCTTTACTTTGCAGGTAGACAGCAAGTTAGGAGTGAAGCAATGCCCCTGTGGTAGTGGTGTTGAATCACAGTGTGCCTACTGTGAGGTGAACTTGTGCTGTGGGTGCCAACACGAGTGTGTCCGCTGTGAGCGATCATACTGCCTGCGCTGCACTATGATTGGGTATGTACTTGCTTTGTTACATAGATACTTACCTACTTCAAAGATTATTGATGATTAATGCATACCTCTTGTAATGACAAATGTTTATTACCCCATTGACTGAGCTTCTTTTGAAAAGGGAATTTAAAATCATTAAGTGATCTTATAAATACTTAAATCAAAGAATGTACATAGTTTTAAACGAACTTATCGCAGACTTTTTTGTTGAACTTTTTAAGATCTTCAATCCTGTAGAACATAAATTTGATGTATCTCTTACTGCTTACGCGGCGCACGCCAGTAAAGCTCCCAGTCGGCATGATTTTTTCCGACATCATCGACAATAATCGTCATATTTCAGCCAATTTACACAAAACTTTAATAAATTTGACAACTGTTTGAAAATCCGTTCTGTAGTTTTTCAGTTTATCGCGTTCAGACAGACAGATGCGGCAGTTGACTTTGTTTTATAAAATGTAAGGATTATGACGCACTGAAATTGCCACCAGATGTGTACTCCTTAGGCACTGAACGTTGTGGTAGTACCTCTATTATATTATGTGTTGAAGCTTACGCTTAAATTTGTCTGGTATTTGACACACTTGCTGGCAATCTTCAAATCATAACAAATAAATCATTATTTATTTGTTAAAAATTAAAAAAGATATCTGAGTAAAGTCATGTTCTTACAAGACACCATTGAAGAAACTATTTTTTTCCTATATTTTATTTTTGTTTTCAGGTTGGAAGAAATATGTGTGTCTTGTTATAGTTAAATACCTAGTTTATACTTCATTATAGTTAAGTTTAACATCAGAGATTTCAAATGAATTGTATTGTTAAGTATTTAAAGAAATGTATTAGTAAGTAAGTTCAAAAAGGCTGTAACTTTTCTGTAGGTTTGAAGAAAATAAAACGCAAAATTCATTAATGTATTTTATGTGTAAAATATAACAAAACAAACTTTATGCTTCAACTTAGAAATTTAATTTCAACCTCCTCTTAATAAATAAAATGCATGTTTTCCAAGGACACTATTGGTTTCACATTCCACATCTGTTAGGTTTACAACAATGTGAGTCCCAAGAAAAGACCACGGCTGCAATCTAGCACAAGCTGCTATAAAATATCAATATTTAAAATATGTTCTCTTGAATTTAGATCAAGTGTGTTTGCAGTTAGTAACACCATGTGGACATTCAAAATGCAGGTATCACCAACAAAATATACATATTTTGTGCATCGATCACGGAACAACCACTTCATGTAAATGCACATGGAATACAATTTTATTTATGACCATATTAAAACACAATTCTTCGAGCTGGCCATTGATTTAGAAAAATCTGCACCTAAATATACCCTCATCCATCCATTCATACATAAATATGGTATTATTATTTCACATGTAAACAGAACACAGACTGCTTTTATTGCGACATGTCAGTATTATTATCTTCCTATACATACACATAATTCGAACTATAATGTAGGGATATGCCCAATAAAAGCAGTATTACTTTTCATCTATACTTAAACATAATATTAATGCCATCCTATAGGACTGTGTATAAAATGTTATAACAATTATTTTTAATATTATTTGAACCAAACTCTGAATAGAGGGTGCAAAGTTATATCCCTGATAGCACAAATCTCCTAGTCCCAGTAAGAAAAGTAAAAAATACATGTTTCGCTTATTCATCTTATATAACCTTAACACCTTAAGAAGTAGCAAACGCGGATCCATCGCTGTGGGCGCGGTGGACATGCCCACAACCCTAATTGAGGTCGATAGGCTGATGTAAACAGGACACATACATTGTATGCGAGCATTAATTTATCCTTACCAAAGGAAACTGGGCAAAAGTGGTCTATGGACTTATATCTTATAAATATTATAGTATCGATCGTGAGCGCCTCCTGATCCAACGTGACCACAACCTTTATTGAGGGCTGGATCCGCTGCTGAGAAGTAGTAACTGCACACTGGCATCGTAGAGTTGAAATACAAGATGACAGTCGAATAAAACTAGCCTCCGCCTGGTCCGCCACGAGACGCCAGCGATATTGCCGAACAACTTCTAAAAAACCTTTGTAAACCGCGGGCACTAATATCATAGACCTTTATGTATATCTACGTTTAATTATTATGATTTATACATAAATAAAATATTTATGAGGCAGTTTAAGATAGGTTCTATAGTCCTGGACACTACTTTTACATTGCTTGATATCAACACCTACCTAATTATTGTAGAAATACCTATTCACTGGTATATTTTTCTCAATAGGTATACAAGTATAATGTTCAAGTATTTATATAATGTAGTAAAAGCATCAAAATATATATTTTATACAAGAAATTACAGTTTAGCGAGCAACCCGAAATCTCAATCACGCATTACATTATTAATAGAATGACCTACAGCTACTGGCACCCTTCAAATAAAGTAATTTAGACATAGCCATATAAGTTAAAGTGCAGCAGTCGAGCCAGTGTTGCGGGGCGGTCGCAGCCCGGCGACGGCGGGGGAGCACGCGCACGCCGCAATGTTATCTTAACTTCACTGTAAAGGGCAACAGTTGAAGTGGAAATATTCCAAGTGTTTGTATGGTTGCGTATTGATAGTCCTGTACACTTGCCCGACTGCGCCGCACAAGGCCGCTAAAAGGCCACGCACTCGGTTATTGCTCTATTCAGTCAGCAGTCCACTAATCTGCCCCAACGTGATTGAGCGTCCTTTAGAAACGCGTCGCGAACAACTGGCGACCGTTTCCGTATCATTTCAATCTAATGCATTACTTCTAGCAGTAGTATCATGACACCAATTATAATTAGTGCCTGTAATATCAGCGTATTAAACTGATGTCGTGTTGGACGATGGTTTCACACTTTTTATACTTAGATCTACATTAGGTGTAAGATGGGTGTCTGCGTGGGGTGTGCGTGGCGGCTGCTCGGCGCGCGACTACGCGAACAGGTAGCGGTACAGGATGGTGGCGGCGATGCCCAGCAGCAGCGGCGTCAGCCACGACGTCCACGCGCTGCGGACCACAACAACATTATGCTAATACCACATATTATACACAAGTAAGTACACGCCTACGGCACTAATTATATGTCATTTATATGTGTGAAGGTAGGTACCAAACTTATTTATACTTACTTACATTGTTCAAAAATAACAAATCACATTATAGTCTTACAAGCACATACAAACGTTTAAATTAATTTCTACCCAGTTACTCCACAAGAAATCTCCAATGATGATGAGAAATGAGTTCAATGTGTCAATAGTAATTAAATTAGGCATAGATGAGCCGGTCTCATCTTTACATATTGCGGCAGTGTAGCGTGTTTAGTGCCAAGGTCTGGGATACGATGCGAACTTGGATGCTGGCTTAACTAACATAATAACAGATTTACAGACGTAAAAAATATAAATTCGCCATTTAAATAGGCAGGTACGTAAGTTCCGTGCAATCAAAATAATTCTGCGACCCTGACCCTGTCACATAAAATATCTTATTAAATTTATGTTAATATACCACTATATATAAAACGTGTACCAATCAGAACGAATAAAGGAAAACTAAGCACGTGGGTCTGTGTAACTAAACAAGCAAATAAAGAGGATGTTACAAGGATGTGTTTAAATAATGAGGCTGATGAAACATTATGCACTTTATTAGTCAATAATCACAGTACAATAGTTAGCGTTACTCCGATAATAACATAAAGCACCAAGTGACAAGGCTTGTGTGCCTTCATAGATATTTTACAAAATCTAAATATTTAAAAATAAAACATAATATTGTGCAATAACTACAACAAGCAGTTGTCTACAACTAATGGAATTTATTTAGAGATCTTGTCTAACAAAAAATATTATATACATAATATAGATGTCATAAAATAATGTATAATTAAGCCTATACTTCAGATACTTATTTATAACAATATATTCATACTATATATTATCTATGTGAAAGCGTTTACAGATCATTATAATCACAATCGTTTATTTGTGGCATGTTTTAAGTAAATACTAGGGGTGAACGAAGTTGTCATCATTATTTTATTACACAGAGCCATGTGCGCGTGCGCATGTAGGGGCTACGATCAAATAAGTATTATGGATAATGGAATGATAGATCTAGAATCTCGTGTCACGTGATGAGCGATTAGTACCTACAGTTGGTTGATACACGTGCCCGACCAAGGTTAATGGACACAAACCGACATAATATAATCTGATAAGTATTAGAATATTTGTCACTTGTCATATTATGACGATGAATTGATTAATGAATTTTAGGGATGTTACGATACATAGTTTTCTAGATACGATACTGATATCGATGGCTTAGTAGATAATAAATCAAATAAATAATGAATGTACCTCGGGCGTTTGTATGTCTTTTTAATTTTGTATTTCGGGCACAACTGTTTAATAGTGCGTTATGGTCCTCACCTTATTATGTGAATAAACAGAATCACGAATAGAGCGGTGACGTGAAACAGGCACGAAACAATACAAAACTCAGCAAACTGCAACACTGCCGTTTGCCATGTAGCTAAACATGCGCTGCGCGGCTCTCCCGCCAGTCCCGCCTGCGACGGAACGCCAATGTTACGCGCGTGTCGTTGTTTCGCCGTCGCGCGCTTTTCGAACTATTTATTATCGGTTGCACATTATAGGCGATGCCGATATATCTGAATCGAAATCGTTACATCCCTAAAGAGATTGCTTATCAAAAAATTAAAATTAGTATTAAATACATGGTGGATGAAATCACTGAATCAATCAATAGTATAACACGGCGCGGCGGCGGCAGGTGCGTTTTTTTGTCAGGGTTTACTATAGCAGTCATGTCAAGCTCTTCAGAAAAAAGGTTTTGACATTATCCATCGAGAGATTTTAAAGCGAATTTAGGGCATACAAATAACTTGTTTTCTGTTTTGATGTTCTTAACTTAATAGACTATAAATGGATTCCTAACATTTAAATCCGTCTAATTCTAACGGTTGGCAATTCACTTAGATGTCATAGACCCTGTTAAAAAACGACTCACCCTGTACTTGTGTCGAATTTACAATTCAAAGAATTATATTATTCTGTTTATTTGATACTCACTCAATGTTTATTTAAAAGGTAACAGTAACATCTGAACAATGACGTGGTGAACAGAGACAAACATTCTAATTTCAGTTATTTCTGTATATGTTAGTGAAAACTGGAGATCGATCGTACAACATTATGCGATGGCCTCTAAGATACAAAACATGTATGTATTTATATATACACTAATTATTAAGCATCAGTTAAATATTTATTCAAATACAATAGAAACTATCACCGACTACAGAAGCACCGCGTTAAAGGTGCTTATTTTATGAAACTAGGCCTGTATCATGTCTACCTTCTGATAATGTTGCAGAGATTGTTAACGAGATAAAAATTATAGTGCTACATAAGAGCAATTATGTTGTATAAACTTTGTAATTCACTGGCAATTTATACAACCAATTTGTTTGATAGCGTGTCAATGTCGTGAGTGTATGTGGTGAAGCTAGGCTGGTGTATGTCATGTGGTCGTGGGTGGCACTGGTGGTGGTGGAACTAGGCGACTACGCACTTGCCCTGCTCCTGCGCCTGGTCGTTGCTCCATTGCGGCGCGAACGCGTTCTTGCTCTGCACGCGGTCCGCCTCCACCAACTCTCCGATCTTGTACTTCTTCATCAACGATCTGTGACACAACCACAGCTCAGTTAGACGAGGACCAACCGGTTCTCTTATGACGTTAGGCAGGTACAAGTGAATCAACTGCTTAGCATACATTGAGTGACGTAATTTATACAGAATGTTAACTAACGAAGGGCGTTCCCGTTAACCCGCAATAGTATTGTATAGCGTCCATACATACATGCTAAAAAAGAATATCCTTACATAAATAATAAAAAACAAAGTCCCCCGCCGCGTCTGTCTGTCTGCCTGAACGCGATAAACTCAAAACTACCGAACGGATTTTCAAACGGTTTTCACCCATAGACAGTGATTAATGAGGAAGGTTTTGGTGCATAATTCATTAAGATTTTGTATAAATTGGCATATGATGATTATTGTTGAATGAAGGTCGAAAAAAAACATGCCGACAGCAGCTTTACTGGTGTAAGTACCGTGAGAGATAAATAAAATTTATGTTCTACAGGATTGTACATCTTAAAAAGATTATTGACTTCTACAGCTGCGCCCGCCACCGCGCGCCGCCATCAACCATAATTATTTCGTTACGCGTAATTTTGAATCTGTGATATCTTATAAAGTATTCTTTTAAAAGATATGAAGTCAAGGGACATTTTGAAATCTAAATTAATTTCCCAATTTAAATAATATATTTTATTGGATCAGGATTAATATAATACCGGTCAAAATAGCTTCGGAAATAATAATGAAATTTTGTATCAAATTCTGAAAGATAATAATGGTTACTGTGGGTCATCCTTAGAAGATAGACATTATGTCACCGCGTAATTTTATGTTGAACTTTTTAAGATGAACAATACTGTAGAACATAATTTTTATGTATCTTTTACGATTTACGCGCACGCCAGTAAAGCTCCCAGTCGGCATGATTTTTTTAGCCTACAACAATAATCGTTATATTTAAGCCAATTTATACGAAATCTTAATGAATTATACACCAAAACCTTCCTCATGAATCACTGTCTATAGGTGAAAACCGTTTGAAAATCTGTTCGGTAGTTTTGAGTTTATCGCGTTCGGACAGACAGACAGACGCGGCGGGAGACTTTGTTTTATAATATGTGAGGATAATCTAATTTTCACAAAAAATATTAAATTGATATTTGGAAAATCCAAATGTGCACGCCTCATAAGTCATAAGCATAACGCTTATTCAAAAACAGAAAAATATTTAAAAGACTTTTCATTAAGTATGTTTTGACTGCTTTTTACCCATCAATGTGGGTAAAATTTCTCACCTCGCAATCTTTACGTACTGTCAAAGACTATTCGGGGTTGTTTTGTTGGTTGCTAGGCAACGAAAGAGGGTCGAAGTTGGAAATAGATTAATTAATAAAAGAGTCATTTTCAATAGGGTTCCTCCTATGGCAGAAACGAAGCTATAAAAAAAATTTAATTGACAGATTTATTTAATAAATTTAATTTTTAAAATTAATTGATTTTTTCGCAAGCTACAATGTTTTCAGGTTTCAAACTTGATTGACGGGATTTTTTTTTTAAACTATTGTTATGATTTTTTTCGTTTCTGCTGCATTAAATCAATTTTTAAAAAGTACAGAATTAATTTCCATTAAATTATCTTTACAATGGTATATAAATTAGGTAGGTTCTGTGTACTAGCAGGAGTGCAACAATAAAAACAGTTGCAGAAAGGAGGCAAAACATTTTTTTTTGATCGCCAACCATTCTCTAATGCTTCGCATTATGAGTCGTGCAATACGTTTTACCTATTGTGGTATAGTAATCTTATTCCAGGTGCATCGTCTTCACATTTAATTATATAATTAATGTATACAAAATATTGTAAAACATTTTAAAAGAGTAACGGTGGAGTTTCTTGCCCATTCTTCTCCATACGAAAACTACCTTTTGGAAGGGGCGACTAGAATCAATTCTATTTTTTGTAAATTTAGACGTTCAAAATTGCCTTTTTATGTCTAATTTAAATAAATTGACTTTGACTTTTGACGTAAAAGAAACACTCTGTACACGCGCACTCACTTGTCGCACTTATCTTTTCACATTGAAAGACAAGTGCGCGTGTACTTGTGATGCGACGAATACGAATATTCTTATTCGTCGAATACTTTCATGACATTCGTAATAGTGACCTAGAAATCACATATACAGGGTGTCAGGGTGCTGTTGAAAATAGCCCTTCGGAGGCCACTGTGGAAGGTTTTATCGAGAAATTATTTTCGCAATATTTCGCAACGCAATATCTACAGGGTGGCATGGACATCGACGCGAAAACTGTTACCATGGATTCAGTACATGATTCTGAAACCCCTGCGTTGAAATTTTTCGTCGGTTATTTAAAAAAAATCTGCTGTTCCATACATTTTGACCGTGTAAGTATTGCACTTTTCTATGACACAGCAGATTTTTTTTAAATAACCGACGAAAAATTTCAACGCAGGGGTTTCAGAATCATGTACTGAATCCATGGTAACAGTTTTCGCGTCGATGTCCATGCCACCCTGTAGATATTGCGTTGCGAAATATTGCGAAAATAATTTCTCGATAAAACCTTCCACAGTGGCCTCCGAAGGGCTATTTTCAACAGCAAGAAATATACATAACTACAGAAAATGGTATCGTTTGTCGCTAAAAAACTAGTTAATTTTAATTATAATATTTATATTGCTTAGCGTGTTTAATTTCCTTTCACCTTCATTAACTAATAATTGCGTGCAGCTATAGTAGAATCAGGTATAAATTCGTATTCGGCGAATAGTACAGTCGGTATTCGTATTCGTAAAAGTAGTATACGTTGCATGACTGGCGTGTACGAGTGTTTCTTTTACGTATCAATTTAATATTTTTGGTGAAAACATTAGTACTAAAAAAACTATTATTTTTTTGTGGTAGGTATACCTATTTTGTTTTTTGCATGTATGTACGCTATACTCATCGTTAGTAAACATACTGTATATTAATATGCAGGATAATAATAAAAGGCCTACTACACGGCTGCCAACCGCGTCCCTGACAGAGGTGGCCTTGGTTGGCGACAGGCAGAGCTGTTTGAAAGGGCTTTGAAGGTTTTGGCCCTAAACATCAGCAACCATTTTGATATTTTTGAAAATCGCGGTGCACAATAAATGTCATATATTTGGATAGGGGACACTTATACAAACATAAAATGTCACAAAAGATAAAAATAACAATTGTTATAACTAATTTATTTTTTTATTTAGTAGTTAATTCATGTCGATTTAGTTATTTACTGTTATCTGAGCCAGACAGAGAAATAAAACAAATATTATAATACTAATCATCTATTTTGTTAATTAAAATCTTTTTTAAAGCAATCGGAACATAAGAATATAATGTGTCGAATTGCAATGATATTTTTGTAGGTAATCATGAAATAATTGAATACCTTAGTGGATAAAACATAAGATTTATTAATAATATTCGGTATAAATAAAATCATCCAAGAAGGCAGCGGGAGGCTGAATAGGATATTCTTGATTTCGCGCCCAAGCCATGTACCCATAATAATACACATAACATGGGAGCAACATCCAAGAGTCCGTTTTCCTACAATGCAATTACAATAGTAGCCAACTATTTTATTCCTGCCTTGCAAAGTATTATCGAGCAAGATGTAGACAAAATAAAATTCGATTGTTTTGGTGTCTTGAGTGGATTCGGGCTCTTAAAAGCCAAGGATCAGAAACGACAATGTTGTATTGACTCAAGTCATAATCGATGGCAACTTTTTCGCACAATTCAATAAAAAAAATCGGAGTGTCCTCATTCGGCGGTGGGTATACTTTTGTCTCTTTCGCTCATAACTAAAATATTACCTACACATGATGCAATTATGTTTTCATAGTTCAATATGCTTACCTGAAGGAAAAAACAAAAAAAAACCTGTTTCTTCAAGGTTCAGTTTTCGACTCATATTTCGGTGAATAACTCCAAAACCTGACGCTTTAGGATATTATGTTTCATGATTTTTTTTTGGTATAAGTGTCTTCTGTCTAAATATATAACTTTCGTTGTGCACCGCGATTTTGAAAAAAAATGAAAATGGCGGCCGACGTTAGGGCCATCCTCCATACAAAAATCTTCAAACCCCTTTGGTCGTAAACCACCAACTACACGGTTGTAAACCACCAAGGTCACCTTTGTTGGGACGCGATTGGTGACCGTTTAGAAGGCACTTTAAAGGCAAGGTCAGACTCATACATTACCTCAATAACCTCTAAACTGCCTTCCAAGGTCATGCATTACTGAGTTTTTACTTAGTTTTTATGCCCAGTAACTAGTTTTACCGACTAAAAAGAATTTTGCAAATCCGTCTATATATATATGACGGTTTTATGCCCGAACATACATTAAAATATATATATATATAAACATCCGAATTGATAACCTCCTCCTTTTTGAAGTCGGTTAAAAAATGGCAGCTACTTGTGCTAGCATAGGAATCTTTAGTACATAACATCACGCCTGTGTGCCCCGAAGGGTTAGGCAGAGGTGCACCTATAGTTCACCCACATTTCGCCAGTTATGTTTAAGTCCCGTGTAACAGGACGCGAGCCAATCTTTAATATTGAATACTAAGCAGACGTACGCACGGACGTAATAAAATTGCGGTGATTTTTTTTCGTGCACTGGATTTTCAACGCACTGCATTTTCTGGATTTTCGGCGCTAACGCCGAGAGTTGAAATCTAACAGTGTGTTTTTTCAACGCGCTCTGACGAGTGTGTCCCAGCGCGTTGGATGAGTTGAAAATCTAGTGCGCGAAAAAATCCCGTCGCGATTTTATTACGTCCGTGCGAACGTCGGCTTATTTATTGTCTTCTGCTAAATAAAGGCCTCCGCCATAGATTCAACAACTTAATGTGGGCGAAATTGTGATTATAGACATCTTTTTTCGAAAAGCCAGTACTAAACCCCTTGTAATAAACGCCAGCAGAACAACTAATGAACCAAACAATACGAAAAATTATAGACACTGCGAAGTGCGAACAACAAACTGTTTACTCTTTCGCGGGGTGGTTCGCCGAGTTGTTTATTGGGATATTTCATAGCGAACGTAACCTGTATGTGCATTTAATAAAGCAATGGTTGGCCCGTACAGATCGATGGTAGATGATTGTGAGGTGTGTACCTGGCGTCGGAGCTGTGGCTGACGTCCTCGAAGGGTTCGCTGGCGTCCTGGCCACCCTTCTCCAGCAGCACCTCCTCGCCGCCGGGGTGCTGGGGAGCAAGCATGGTTTTCAATATACAATACGTACCTACTAGTTTTAATACTATTTCATAACTAGATGGCTGTGTCTTTGTATCATACGGCTCAGAGGCGTAGCTACCGCCGTATCTGCCGTATCAATTATATGGGGCCCCAGACGTGCGTAAGCAAAAATTAATAAAAACTTCCCAAATTCATCATCAGCTATAAGGCCTGAAACTGCGTTAAGCGGGCGCCCGCGACGGGCACCCGTCGCGTGCCACCGCGCGGGCGTCCGTCGCACGCAGGCGGGACACGTGGCGCGAGCACGGGGCCCGCATCCCCGCGACGGACGCCCGCGCTTGTCCCCGCAACAGAGCACTTTTGTATGAAACCGCGCGGACGTCCGCTTAACGCAGTTTCAGGCCTAAATGATTTAATAAATCAGTTTGCCGAAAAAAAGGCAAGGGGAGTGTATATTTAATTTGAATTGTTTGTAAAAAAAATTGGAAAAAGTGACACATTTTTTTTTCTTTTGTGAGAAATCTTTACCCTTCATAAGGGCCAACAAATTTTTTTTCATACGGGGCCCCGCCAAGGCACGCTACGCCACTGATACGGCTGTAGGCACGACGTAATTGCCAGTATAGTAGCCTTCATTTCTTGCAACCTTCGGTATTAGTCACCCTACCTAAGTTGCGGTAAGGATTCTTTGTAGTCTTATTAGGTGATTACAAAATGACAAAAATTTGCATGCTAGAAACAGAAAGAACATCGGAATGTTCTCTGTTTGTACCATGCAAATTTTTGAAAGTCTGTACCCTAATTGCGTAATACAACACAATCACAATATTTGTTTCGATTTGAAACAGATTGCTAATCCATTGCTTCATAAGTTGGAAAAAAAAATCTGCTCAACAACGTAAATAACGCAATTAATGTTGTTGAACTGTCAAAATGAAACAAAGGCAAAATTGATTTCGAAAATAAGTTGCGCAATTAAGGTACTAGTTTGTCTAGATCGGGTTCTTTGTATCTAGTTAGTAAATTAATATTAAGGTGCTCCTTCACCGGGAGCATTCGCCTGTAATGTAATATTTCAGATTAAATATTACAGACATTGCGCACTATAATGCTCGGTTCTCCTCCCTCACTGAAATAATGCTCGACTTCAGAGTCGAGCATTATTATCCCGCTCACCCTGCCTGTAACGTAACGTTCAGACGTTACGTTACAGGCAGGGTGAGCGGGGGACATAGATCCGGGGCAAACTGGTTCACATTACTCCGCCTCCGGTCCGGGTGTTTTACCGGCGCTTCGCAGTGATAAAACGCTCGGCCAAAATGCCGAGCTCGGTATTTTTGCCGGATCCGGCATAATGTGAACAGCTTCATATATATTCTTTAGCCATTAGCTCTTCCGGCAGTTTTACCGAGCCGGTAAATCTGCCGGCATCGTGGGAACCCGGCCTTTTACACCACCAATCGTGCAGAAATAACTCTTGTGTCAAACTCAAACTCAAAGCATTTATTTCAAATAAACCAATTACAGGTACTTTTGAATTGTCAAGGGGTCGGTCAGTCAGAAAGATGAAGCTAGTTGCCCATTCCAAAGCGTAGTAGGTACCTATGGAGAAGAACGGGCAAGAAACTCCACGGACACTCTTTTAAATAAAAAAAATTGTTACAAAATATTGGTTACATTATTCATGTTGAAATTATACATGTGAGAACAATGTAGAAAGACGTGCACGTTAAAAGCGTCCGTAACTAAAAACAAAAATAAAAACAATTCAAAAATTAAAATAAACCGTGGCAGCTAAGAGATGACCAGTCCCTACTGACGGCGCCCGTTCACGAACATGACGCATGGATCAGCACCATTTAGCTCAACCATTTTGAAGGGAACTTAATGATCCAACACACACGCCACCATCAGCGAGACATTTGAGTGAGCATGACACTCTCAGCCGCCAGGGCACATTCAAGTCAATGAAAGACGTACCCAGGTAATGGTAGCTTTATGGAATGTACGTGGTCACAATGCCCACACATGTGATATGCAATTATACAATACAAAGAGATTGAATTTATACAAAGAAAGATAGTTTTTACAATCTTCATCAGCCGCAACAACACTTTCGAATGCTCATCAATTAATTTATGTGCCCTTGTGGAGCTGGACCAGCGCCGTATTAAAATGCCGACTAGTTTGTTATCACGGCTGTCACGGCGTGACTTGACAGTTTTAAGTGACCAACTAATGACTATTGAAATTTTGGTTGACCGAATGACATGGTTTAATTTATTGGCTGTAAATACAGGGTGGCAGGGACATTGACGCGAAAACTGTTACCATGGATTCAGTACATGATGCTAAACCTAAACCCCACTGCGTTGTTATTTTTTTTTAATATGCTGTTCCATACAGTTTGGCCGCGTAGGTATTGCACTTTTCTATGAAAAAGCAGTTTTTTTTTTAAACCGACAAAAATTTTCATAGGTTTCTGAATCATGTACTGAATCCATGGTTACAGTTTTCGCGTCGATATCCCGCCACCCTGTATAGCAGTGCCTATTTCACAATCGATGATAACCAAACGTGTAAATAGGTCGGTATCTACTCGACATAGCCTGTGCTCTGAAAAGGCTTAGAGCTAAAAACAATGAAGTCAGTTAAATTGAACTAGGTAGCTGTTGCTTAGTAATTAAGTAGGTAAAAAGAAGGACTGCTAGTCCGGTTCAGCCAGTAATCGATTTAAACATTTCGCTTTAGATAGTTAGCACTTAGCAGTAGCACTCAGCAGCACACGAGCATATCGGCCTCGCGCAAGACTAGAACCTACATATTTTCTTCCAACAAATAAAAACATAATTATTATAGATTGCCTAGCTAAATTATGAATTAGAATAATGAACATTCTATGAATTCAGAAGGACTGAAGTATTGGGTCCCCACCTATGAAATTGGCGTTTTTTTTCTCACAAATAGAGAACCTCGTCACTTCTATGATTTAAAATATTGATCAATTGCTTGGTATTATATCGAATAATGACCATCATAGACAACTACCAATAGTAAAAAAACCTTACTACTTATAATTTTCTAAACATAAAAAATACCTTAAAAATGACTCCTCATTTTGTTAGCAGAAATGACCACTATTTGTTTGTTAACTTAGCCAAAACTTATTTTTAACCGACTTCCAAAAGGAGGAGGTTCTCAATTCGTCTGTATGTTTTTTTTTTTTTTTTTGTATGTTTGTTACGCGATTACTCCGCCAATTATGAATAGATTTTGATGATTCTTTTTTTGTTTGGTAGATCATACTTCAGAGGTGGTCCCATATAAATTTTATTAACTTTGCTTGGGTAGTTTTTGAGTTAGCTTCAATTATACGTATTTTTTCCCACTTAGTATGTAGATGATTTGATAACTTCTTGTCACTGTTATTTACATAGCAGGTAATGGTATTCGAATTTGTGTGGGGTAGGTACCACAACTAAAAAGTGAAAAATAATTTTTGTCGCTTATTTTAATTGGCATATTACGTTATCTTGGTTTTTAAACATTAATGCATAAAAGTTTTAAAACATTAGTGTTCATGGTTGTTATATAAGTTAGGAAAATGTTAGTATGAAAAATGCAACTTCTTTAAAATTCTCCATACAAAACGCTGATTTCATAGGTGGGGACCTAATAATAAATTATTGCATAGCATGGTTTAATTAGATCCCAGTGAAAGGTCTGTTCCTGATTAAAACGATTAAAGGCTTGTGCAGACTGGCGCGACTGGTAATTGGACGTAGATTAGCAAAAAGGACTCAACCCACATTATTGTCAAAAATTAAAAAGGACCTAAAGATTGGTTCTTTTAGGACCTTTTTCATTTTTGACCATAGTGTGGGTTGAGTCCTTTCTGGTAATCTACGTCCAATTGTTCTATCGTGAAGTTTTCGTAGAAATTGTTTTATTAGAGTCGCGTCGCGCCTGTTTACGTGAGCCTTTATTATAATCAGCATAACTTGACAAAAATATGAGCATGACTCTTCTGGAGTCTGCACACATCGTACGCGTACCTACATGCACATACAAACAAGTATCTCATGTAAGGTCAAGGGCACATTCAAGTTAACGAGGAGGCGATCATTCGACAGATAACTACAAATATCAGGCAAGTTTTATCTATACACGTATTGTGAGAGGCGATCACTCACAAAGAGGGTACAAAGTTCTACTACGAGAATAGGTAGATATTATTTATAGTGAATTAATTTAATAGCTGTCCGTCGTCACTCGTCATCGTTTGACGCAGCATGCGAACATTTTCTACTGCGTTTAAAGACACAGATTTTAAAAGCAAAATAATGCTGTGCTATATATTTTGCTTACTCAAGAAAAAAGCATCATCAAAAGAATCTGCGCTATTAAAATAGGCGGTCGACGTTCACGCCTGGCTGCCACGCTATATTATCTTATATACGTTTCAGTTTCGTTGAAAAGTTGATTAATTAATGAATATGGCACAACTTTATTTTATCTGCCTCGATGGTCTAGTGGTCGCAAGCGCTACTGCTGAGTATGAGGTCCTTTTTTTTTTTTTTTTTTTTTGGGTGGGAAATTATCAAATAACTTCTCCCGCTCTGGGTGGAGCGGGAGGGCGTGTCAGACTCTTACTGACTAAAACCCACCCGTGTTCCTTCCTATGCCATGTTGCCGGGGGCCACGATTTCCCTATCGGTTTTCTTCGAACCCCCGGCATTGGCATTGGCCCTAGCGGACCCCGTCAATTCTGCTGACATCTCTTTGAGGCGCGCGTGGAACACAACGCGCCGTCGACCCGGGCCTGGTCCTTATCGGACGGCGAGCTACCCATTGCTCACCGTCCGCAAGCCCGCGCCTACGGTGGCCGGAAATCTTCCTGCGATTCCCGACGCCCAGGGCGTCTCCTGCTGCGGCGGTTAGGGGCGCGAGGGCGCGAAATTTGCCTCTCCCTCACGCGCTCCGTCTCCTCCTTCGCGAGCATTACTGCTTCGCAGAAAGAGGTGACGGCCTCCCATTTCCTCTCGCTCCGTAGCATGGCCCGAATCAGGGCCGGACGCGAGAGATCACCGCCGCCGATCGCATCCACGAGGACACGGCGATGCCCTGCCCAAGCCGGGCAGACCTCCACCGTATGCTCCACCGTGTCCTCCGGGCGATCCACACAGTGACGACACCCAGGCGTTTCCTCCCGCTTTATCCTGAACAGGTACCTCCCGAAACAGCCGTGTCCGGTGAGTACCTGCGTCAGGCGGAGTATGAGGTCCTGGGTTCGATTCCCGGGTCGGACAAAGTGTTATTGGGTTTTTCTATCTGAAATTTCTCATTAGCAGCTCGGAGTCTGGATTTGTGCCCGGTTGATGGCAATAGGCTCGCCCCCTATTACATGGGACTTAAACACAACTGGCGAAATGTGGGTGTACCTGCTACAGGGACACCTCTGCCCAACCCTTCGGGGAAACAAGGCGTGATGTGATTGGCACTAAGTACTTAGATAAAATTTAATTATCGTCAACAAATCACTATTATATTTAAAAATAAGAATAATTTATTTGTAAAAAAAATTAAAAACAATTTAAATAATATGGTGATGCCTATAATACACTTTATTCTACACTGGACAGCAAAGAAACCGGGCCACCCGCCACCTTGGAACTCTAATTCGATTTTCTCAAAAAGTATAAATCTTACAACTATCAAAGTTATACCTACAGAAAGTGCGTTTCATTATGATTAAAATGAATTGAAATTCATTGGGATTAATCAATTTATTAAGTGTTTATTAAGGATTTTACAAAGAAGAGTCGTTTTCCAGTCGTGTTAATCGTTAGTAATCATAAAACGAAAAAAGAAAATGAAAGCCAGAAACAAAGAAAAAAATTAAAAAAGTGTTTGGTCAGTATTCAGTGTTCCATGCTCTTGCTCGGTTAACTGCCAGCATCCTCGTATTCATCGAACTCACGAGCCTGACGATGAAATCTTGAGGAATTGCATTCCACTCCAATTGCGATTCACAGCTCTAGAAGCCTTATTGGACCAGGTACCCGGGCTCGAACCCGACGTTTCAGCTCTTCCCATAAGTGTTCATCGGATTCAAGTCCGGGCTTCGAGCTGGTCAGTCCATCTTACGAATGTCGACGTCGCGTAGATATTGGGTCACCATTATCATGCATCATGCCCGATATATCCTGCGTAAGGTACCACATGGTCTGCGAGGATTTCAGTAATGTACTTACCGATAAGAAGTCAATTCACGTGTACGGCCCGTCGGTTCGATGAAAACTAACGCTGTATGTGCGGTTAACGAGATGCCGCCCCATACCATTACAGATCCTCCTCCATAAGCAACAGTTTCCTTGATGCAACACTGAGAATAACGTTCTCTAGGGCGACGATATACTCTCTGACGTCGATCACTTCCATTTAGATTCACCCTGGTTTCATCAGTGAAGAGTACATTACCCCACTGCTCTAACGTCCAATCCCTATGCTCTCGAGCAAATTCAAGTCGTGCTCAACGGTGGGCTACCGTTAATGCTGGGCCTGTTGCAGCTCTCTTTGGAGTCAGGTTCCGTTCACCAAGTCTCCTTCTGACGGTATCTGAACTTATGAACACTTGGCGTTCGTCACGCAGACTTCATTGGACTTGAACTGCGTTGAGGTGGCGATTTCGTATAACAGTAAGTTGGATGTGACGATCATCTGCTGCTGATGTAGCCCTAGGTCTGCCCGTACCTGGACGGCGATCGAATGCTCCAGTCTCTAGGTATCGTCTGTAAACTCCTTACACCGAAGATCTGCTGATTCGAAGTCTTCGAGCGACCTTACGTTGCGCAACGCCTGCTTGAAGTAGTGCTACAGCTTGAGCTTCTTTCTGAGGTGAAGTATCCATTATTGACCGAAAAAAGTAGCAAAAATACACGCGTCTGAGCAAAGGATGGACAAAAACTAAACAAATGATAAGAAATATCCGAAAAAACGAACTCTATTCAAAACAAAGCAAATCGTTAGCATTGTGTTTGTTGCATGATTAAAATGTGAGTTGACAGTATTTTAGATTAAATTTATAGTCATTTTATTCAGCATGAAACGCACTTTCTGTAGGTATAACTTAGATAGTTGTAAGTTTTATACTTTTTGAGAAATCGAATCAGAGTTCCAAGGTAGCGGGTGGCCCGGTTTCTTTACTGTCCAGTGTATGATCCTATGAGCTAGATATAAAATATCTGTATTTCAGACATAAGATGTATCTATTATAGTCTATTAAAAACCGGTCAAGTGCGTGTCGGACCACGCACAATGAAGGGTTCTGTTGTTGGGATGAATTTATACCAAGAACAAACTTTGTAGTTGAAAAACATGTTCTCCCATACATTCTGTATGGGAGAACATGTTTTTGCAACCGCAAATGTAAGTTGGTCGATTATTACTAGTTAACTTGTAAAGCCTACTTAGCTGTGATACTTTTCCTTTTAATTTCGTTATATATGCTACTGCCGTGAATTTTTTCACATACCCAAAACCAACCATTAAGCTGCAGGGAGGGGACACTTGACTCTAACAAAAAATTGCAATTTAAAGCTTAATATTTCGAAAACGGATCCCTAAATACAAAAATGGTCTCCGAAAACTCACAATATTTTTGAACGACCTTTCCAACGACACCCCACATTATGGGATTATTGAGAGAAAAAAATCATCCTCACTTTACATCTAGGGGAGGTAACTGAAAAAAAAAAACATCATTTTATTTTACCACTGTCGGCGTGATTAATATGTATACCCATGCCAAATTACAGCTTTCTAGTACTAGGCGTCTCTGAGCTAAGACAGACAGATGGACATGACGAAACTATAAGGGTTCCTGGTTTACTACGGAACCCTAAAAAACCGGGCAAGTGCGTGTCAGACCACGCATAATGAAGGGTTCCGTAGTTGGGATGAATTTATCCCAAGAAAAAACTTAATATTGTAATTGAAAAACATGTTCTCCCATACGGAATGTATGAGAGAACATGTTTTTGCAACTGCAAATATAAGTTGGTCGATTATTACTCGTAATATCCCACGGGAACGTACTCCCGAGATTTCATGCCTAATAATAACAGAGGAAAACGGCTGCGCCCGTGTTGCTCCGCGTAATTTGGAAACTGTGATATCTTTTAAACTATTCATTTAAATTATGTGATATAAAGGCATATTTTAATCTAAATTAAATGCCCAATTTAAATAACATATTTTTTTGGATAAGGATTAATACTATACCGGTCAAAAAAGCTTCGGAAATAACACTAAAATTTTTATCAAATTCTGAAAGATAAAAATGGTTATTGTGGGTCATCCTTAGAAGATAGACATATGCCATCACGGACTTTTTTTGTTGAACTATTTAAGATGAACAATACCGTAAAACATAAATTTGATGTATCTTTTCCGGTTAACGCAGCGCACGCTAGTAAAGCTCCCAGTCGGCATGATTTTTTCAGACTTCTTCAACAATAATCGTCATTTTTCAGCCAATTTACACAAAACCTTAATGAATCACTCAATCACTCCGTCAATTGGTGAAAACCGTTTGAAAATCCGTTCGGTAGTTTTTGAGTTTATCGCGTTCAGACAGACAGACAGACGCGGCGGGGGACTTTGTTTTAATAATATGTTTATGGATAAGGATTTCATTTAAGGTTCTCAACAAAGATGCACTGATTACTGCTTACTATGGAGTAGCTGAATCAATTCTTAGGTACGGAGTTATTTTCTGGGGGAATAGTACAGACATCGAAATAGCGTTTAGGGCCCAGAAAAGATGCATTAGATCGATGTTTGGACTGCAAACAACAGATAGCTGTAAATCTTATTTTAAAGAGCAAAACATATTAACATTACCCTCACTATACATTTTGGAAACAATAATGTTCATTAAAACTAATCCGAATTTATTTCAGCGTTTGTCTGATGTTGTCCCAAGGAATAGACGTGATAATTCCAAACTCTGTGTTCACGGCACAAAAACGGCTCTTGTGCGCAAGAGCATCTTTTACATGGCTCCGACCATATTTAATAAATTGCCCAAATCATGGAGAACATTGCGTATATCTGCTCTTAAATGCAAATTAAAGACTTTATTAATTGAAAGAACTTATTATAATATTTCAGAGTTTATGAAAGAGGACAATTTTTCTTAGTTTTTGAAATGATGATGTTGTCTTTGATTACTCGTATTGTGTCTTGTATTGTTTTTATTGTTGACGGAATTAAAATTTGCAATGACTCAATTAATAATAAGTATGGACATTGAATTGTAATAATAATTTATATAAGTAATTGTGATTTAAAAAGTAATTTTATAATGTAATTCTTGATAAATATAGTCGCGGTTTGTGCACCATCTCTTCTTACCAATTTGTACGCCACGATACGTGGCTGAACATGATAGAACTTTTCTGTATTTAATATCTTGCATGCAATGTATGTACACCATGTTTATACAAATAAATAAACTTACTTACTTACTTACATACATTTTAAAATATAAAATGTCAAATTACCCATTTAACCCTGTATACTACTTAATATTTCGCAAACGGATCCTTGAATCCAAAAATGGTTTTCACACACTCACAATATTTTAAACTACCTTCCCAACGACAAATACTATGCGATTGACGAGGAAAAAAAACATCCTCACTTTACGTGTAGAGGAGGTACCTAAAAAGTTCATGATTTTGTATACCCATACTAAATTACAGTTTTTTAGTACTAAGAGACTCTGAGCTAAGCCGCGGACAGACAGACGGACATTTAGTTTTAATTTTTAGTTTTCTGCGACTTAAATTTTTTACTTTAATTAATAGCTATTTAATAATGTTTTTTGCTGTGCCCTGACAGCTCTTAGCTATAAGCCTTTTGTTAACATCTTGTTTTATTTACCTTGTGGAACGCAAATAAATGAAATATGAATATGACATGGCGAAACTATAAAGGGTTCCTTTCGGTTTAGAAATGCATGTTAAACGAAAAAATAAATATACGTGAAACCTTGTGATATTTATATATGATATTTTATATATTCCCCCTTGTGATATTCCGTGATTGTTTCGAACCCCCTCCCTCCTCTCACGTGATTTATGGGCGACCACTAATCCCTGGGGCTACTTTGACACCATGCCATACATCTGTGTGTAGGAGTGTGACAGAAAAAGACTTATTTCCGTATTTTTTGGCTGTATTATTTTTAATACGAAATTAATAGTTCGTTCATCCTAATTTATAGTCCTTCGGTCGCGTGCCGCGTCGGCTAAACGGAATGTTAATAATCCGATCTCTGTCGTGAAGAATGTGAAGATGCGCTGGAATTTCTCATTTAGCGGCGTAGACGGAATGCGGGAATGGGGCCAGAGGGTCGGGCGCCCTCTTGGAATGACCTACGTACATAGGGTCAGTGGATCGTCTTAGGGGCGGATATAGTACCTCCTACATCCAACCTCTTTATAATATTAGTGTTATATATAATATTAATGATACACCACTGACTACCTGCAGTATACATATTGTCACTCCTTCTCCCTTTAATCTATCCAAAGGTTCTCCTGTAAAAGATCGCTTTTAGCGATAAGCCAGTCCATTGTGTCACCCTATGTAAAATTTCTAAATTACTATCTAATTTTTATGGTGTACATAATAAAGAGTATTCTATCTATCTATCGAGATGGAATACCTACTTGAGTGCGAAAGCCGTTTCATCGAATTTTGTTTTTCGAAAACCTTTCAACGACATCTCTATCTGCGACGCCTTATTAAATCGACGTCTTGTTACTGCGATGTTATGTTACTTAGGAAAACTTACTTCGGACGATCTTACGGCGTACATCGATTTTCTTTTTCAAAACAATACCTAAATTTTTTACATTTCTTTAAAAGCAGACAGCGCCATATGTCATGAATATCAGTGTTTAAGTAAAGATTGTAGATCATTGCAAAGTTTGTCTGAATTTATTTCTAGCTATAAATGATTAAACTTTAGTTAAATACATTAATAAGGTGGATGCGCTAAGGTAGCCCGCCAAATTCAAATTTTCTTTCGTTTTTTGCAATTTGCAGGTCAGTGTCAGGTTGCATGTTGATTAAATACAGGGTGTCAGGGACTTCGACGCGAAAACTGAAACCATGGATTCAGTACATGATTCTGAAACCCCCTGCGTTGAAATTTTTCGTCGGGTATTTAAAAAAAAATCAGCTATTCCATACATTTTGACCGCGTAGGTATTGCGCTTTTCTATGAAACAGCAGATTTTTTTGTATCGCGCCTGTTTGAATGAGCCTTAACTCTTTATACATAATCCTCAAATGACATGATTTCATGAAATAGGATTACATGAACTTAGAGTTGTATTGATGATTTTTATGATTATAATTCTATGTATAAATAAACATTTGATACGGCCGCGAATCATATTTAGATCGACATACAAGTTACAACCTAATACTGACCTGCAAATTGCAAAAAACGTAAGATTTGAATTTCCTTGTTATTTATTATCTAATTAACGACAAATTTAAGACACAACCACGTACAATTATACAAAGTAAATCAAAATTTATATAAAATAAAGATAATCAACTATAAACAAAAATTAAAGTAAGATCGTCCGAAGTAAGTTTTCCTAAGTAACATAACATCGCAGAGACAAGACGTCAATTGAACAAGGCTTCGCAGTATATTTACGCAGTAAAATCGTTCGCAGTACAGATTTTCGATGTAACGAAATATCGCAGTAACAAGACGTTGATTTAACAAGGCGTCGCACAATGCGGCCGGGGTCGGCCAAAAACCAATTTTGAAAAGTTGGAAGATAGGTAAAAAAAAATATGGCTAATATTACTTGAATAGTTGCTTCATCAAAATGCGCAAATATGAAGGCAGGTTTATGACAAAATGTAAGTTTAACAACAGTTCAAACATTGTACAATCGGTTGACTAAAACTTTTTACAAAAAAAAAACAAAAAAGTTTTTATTTTTCACTTTTTAGCTGTGGTACCTACCCCACACAAATTTGAATACCACTACCTGCTATGTAAATAACAGTGACAGGAAGTTATCATATCATCTACATACTCAGTGGGAAAAAATACGTATAATTGAAGCTAACTCAAAAACTACCCAAGCAAAGTTAATACAATTTATATGGGACCACCTCTGAAGTATGATCTACCAAACAAAAAAATAACCATCAAAATGTATTCATAATTGGCGGAGTAATCGCGTAACAAACATACAAAAAAAAAAAAAAAAAAAACATACAAAAGAATTGAGAACCTCCTCCTTTTGGAAGTCGGTTAAAAATACGTAAGTACAGTAAAAGTTGCAGTTCTTTGTTACCTTATAATTTCATAACGACAAAAGTTATTGTGGTTCTGAAACGGATTCTGTCGCTCAAGGTATCTATTTTCTTATCTTATGATACAGATGTAGAAACCGCGCGTTTGGTCTATTTTAGCTACTTTCACAGTATTATGTCATATGGCATTTTACTGTGGGGTCGGGCTGCTGACATTGAATCCATCTTTATTTTACAAAAGAGGGCTGTCAGAGCCATTTATAATCTATGTCGTCGCGAATCTCTCAGGGAACTATTTAAAAAGATTAATATTATGACGGTACCTTGCCAATTCATCTATGAAAATATTATGTATGTAAGGAAAAATCTGCATCTTTTTAAGAAAATAAGTGATAGACATAATTTTAATACTAGAAATAAAGATAAAATAGATCAACCATTTTTCAGATTATCCAAAGTACAAACATCTTTTATGGGGTACTGTGTTAAATGTTACAACAAAATACCTTGTGATATATTACAATTAACTGAAAGAAAATTTAAAACGCATATTAAAAGTACTCTTTGTAAACAAGCATATTACAAATTAGAGGATTATATCCTAGATAAGAATGCTTGGAAGCATGCTGGTCTAGCTCCATAGGACAATTTTGAGTCTAGACAAAATCAAACTGGTTGCTAATTTAATTGTGTAATTAAATATTACAACATTTTTTGTTTTTACATTCTGTGATTACCTGAACTCACACACTGACGAATTAGTATCACTTGTAATATTTTTTTTTTTTTTGGGAATTTCGTATAGGTTTTACAATGCTTGTAAATATGTGAACACCATGTATCCATTACATAATTATTTTTTCTATCATTGCTTCATTTTTATTTTTACCTATTGTGGTATAGTAATCTTATTCCAGGTGCATCGTTTTCACATATAATTATATAATTAATGTATACAAAATATTGTAAAACATTTTAAAAGAGTAACGGTGGAGTTTCTTGCCCATTCTTCTCCATACGAAAACTACCCTTTGGAAGGGGCGACTAGAATCAATTCTATTTTTTGTTTTTGACGTTCAAAAGTGCCTTTTTGTGCCTAATTGAAATAAATGATTTGACTTTGACTTTGACTATAGATTTTTAAATTAAGCATTTACTTAATATAATAATAGTGGTGAATCGAATTTGCAAAAATTTTTCATCAAAAAAAAATTGTTTTACGAGAGGATAAGTTATAGCATTTCGCTACTGTTCGCAACTAAACTTATAAGAAAATATACCTCAAACCTTTTTTTATTATTATATGAAAAAAAAACTTGCTAAAGTTTGCAAATCTTGACGTTATATTTTTTTTGTTATTGTAGGTCGCGTACAAAATTTTACTCGTTGTGAACTGGTAGACTTGATTTTTCAAGATCCAGCTAAAAGTTTGGATTCTAAGAAAGAACATTTAAAAAAGTTAATTATACTGAATTATAATTGCCCCTAACCAACAAAATTCTATGAGGATGAGAGTTTCAGCATTATATAACAATATTAAAAGAAGATATTTCGGTACTGCGCGCAGAAAGGACTTACTGTAAGTATAATAAATACGCAGAGTGGCTGCAACAAATTGAAACATTCCCATTTTACACTGTTCCTACTCCTACTGGACCTGATCGTCCGTGTTCTAGTTTTGATTCGGCCAGTGAGAGATCCAAACGTAGAAAAATCACGCACTTACGAGAAATGGCAACAGATCTTGTACCACCGGAAAAATGTACTCGTGTATACAGTAATATTATAAGTCTTATCAGAAAAGTTCGTAAAGTGCAAGATTTAGAAAACATAAGCTTACCAAGTTGCAAAGAATCTGATTGAGACTGTTATGTTTCTAAATGATTAAAATACATGTGAAAAATAGTACTTGATTTTTTTTCATTTTAATAGGTACTCGTTAGGTGCCAATATATAATATTACAATACTGTTAATAAATAAGTGTATCGAACTAATAACAACCTTTTACCAACAGTTTTTTTTAAAATTAATCTGTTTAATAATACTTACAACGCTATTTATAACGAACACTTATCTTAGAAACTAAAAAAATTTTTTTTAATAATAGTTGGTCTACCTATGAACTAAAATAATAACAATTAAATAAATTATGACATTAGTCATTCTACATCATTCATTTGTTAAAAATAATTTTGACCGTTTCCAAGTATGGGGCGGCAGCACTGTGCGTCGCAGTATAGAGATGTCGCTGAAAGGTTTTCGTAGAAACAAAATTCGATGATACGGCTTTCGCACTCTAGTAGGTATTCCTATCGAGATATAGCCGATATAGGTAATAAATATTGTGGTTGGCGGATTGGTCACAATTTTTTCATTTCGCAATTATATTTTTAGGTAAATATTTACATAAATACATGGTGATAATAAACAACATATTTAAGGTTACGTTTGCATATATTTCTGCAACGCAAATTGCGCCCTGATTTCATAACGTCCATGTACCGATGTAGGGAATTCTGTTGAGGTTATAGCATGATTCCAGTGATAATTGCTCAATAACCACTACTTAAACAAAAAGTTATTTTCTGCTACCTACTTTTATAAATTTAAGGCTCCGTTGCCTTTTCATATGCTAAAAATTAAGTGCTCACTACCTAATCATATCACAGTTTTAGAACAAGGTAAATACAGTTCTTTGGAATCGAAGTAAAGATTGCCGCAACATACCTACACATTAAAAATATTACCCTCCTTCTGGGGCAGTCGGGTAAAAACATCGATCACTAATATAAAGAACGTAACGAATAAGTTCTTTATTAGTGATCGATGAGTAAAAATAACAAGTGACGCCCAGGAGGAGTGGGAACTTGGGAACAAGTCGTTCTCGAATCACGACTCTCGCACGGCTCGTGCCGACAATAAAGATGAACGCCTTGAAAATATTCTGCGTACAGAAAATATTTCTGGAAGTTACAGAAATAATAGTGTTTGATCTTTCTTATTGGTATAAGTTCGCATAAAATGAGTGAGTAAGTTTGATATTTACAAGTGCATGGTGAACTGGTACCTTAACCTACGGGTGAGCAAGGGTAGGATAATTCACTTGCGAAAAAAAAAATACTGAGCCATCTGGTATGATTTGATACTTGAAACAGACTTTCTTTTTTTCTGATCTATGGGGAATGTCTATCAAAGTTTGTACCTCCATTATTGAGACTATAGCGCCGTACTTAGCCTTAATATTTAATTTGTGTGTGGATCAAGGAGTCTTCCCTGATCTAATGAAATATAGTAAAGTAACATAACATAACATCACGCCTTGTTTCCCCGAAGGGTTGGGCAGAGGTGTAACTGTAGCAGGTACACCCACATTTCGCCAGTTATGTTTAAGTCCCATGTAATAGGGGGCGAGCCTATTGCCATCAACCGGGCACAAATCCAGACTCCGGGCTGCTACTGAGAAATTCCAGATAGAAAAACCCAATAACACTTTGCCCGACCCGGGAATCGAACCCAGGACCTCATGCTCAGCAGTAGCGCTTACGACCACTAGACCAACGAGGCAGTTATAGTAAAGTAATTCCACTTTTAAATCCGGGGCTCAACCATTTTAACACCAATAAAATCTTACATGATCAACAGTATGGTTTCACCAAGGGACGTTGTACGACTGACGCCGGTGTCACCTTATTAAAGCACATATTTACGACGTGGGAAGAGGCCCAAGACGCCATAGGAATTTATTGTGACCTCTGACTTGGAAAACTTGCGCTCAGTTTAGTAAAATCCTATTTAAATGATAGACAGTACCTTGTCAATATATCTAGAAGCTCAACATCTAACAGATGATGAGTGTGCTGTGCAGTTCGCTGACTTTTTTGAGTCTGTGTACAGCAAGGAGCCACCCAAACTGGACGCGTGCGCGGCGGCGGCGGAGGTCGGTGCGACCAGTGCACGGGTACACATTGAGACGCTGAGTCTCGCGGAAGTTCAGCAGGCACTGGGGAGTCTCAAGCCAAAACGTTCGTCTGGCCCAGACGGGATACCAGCGTTTCTGTTCCGAGACTGCGGGAGGGTACTGGCGGAGCCATTACTTCACATTTTTAATGCATGTTTACAACAAGCCACGTTCCCTCAAAGGTGGAAGATCACACGCGTTGTTCCGGTTCCTAAAGGAAAACCAAGTTCAGATACCTGTAATTATAGACCGGTGCCGGTGGCTGTACTCTCCACGCCTGCTAAAGTACTCGAGTCGGCTATTCAGTGCTCCGTTCAGGAACAAATGCGTGCGCGTCTGTCAGATGCGCAACATGGGTTCCGACCTGGACTCAGCACTGCTACAAACCTTATTAACTTTATGGTACAGGTGGTGCCGGCAGTAGACGCGGGGGTACAGGTAGATGCTGCGTACTTCGATTTTAAAAAGGCGTTCGATACGGTGGATACTGACATCTTGTTAAGGAAGCTCGCGAAAATTGGATGTACACTACCTCTGCTACAGTTCTTCGCTAGCTATATGAAGGATCGCCAGCAATATGTCGACTACAATGGCTGTGTATCTCAACCGTATTACACGAGATCGGGCGTGAGCCAGGGCAGCAATGTAGGGCCTCTCGAATTTATTGTAATGATAAATGACTTGCCAGAAGTCGTCAGACATGGGACTTGTTTATTGTTTGCGGATGACCTGAAATTGCTGCTAGAGGTTCGGGATCACTCGGATTGTGAACGCCTACAGGAAGACATTGACAGAGTGGTCGAATGGAGCAATGACAACAAACTGCATTTTAATGTTGCTAAATGTTCGGTGATGTCGTTCACTCGCGCGCGAACTCCCTTGAGTTATCAGTACAAGGTTGAGGATGTGCCGATGCAACGAGTGTCTCAGGTACGAGACTTAGGGGTAGTCTTCTCTCAGGAACTAACCTTCCGTGAGCATATCAATAAGATATGTAAGAAGGCATACAGAAACCTAGGTTTCGTACTCAGGCAGTCCCAAGGATTCACCAACATCACGACACTAAGGGTACTATATGACGAATTAGTCAGAAGTCACCTCGAACATAGCGCATTCATTTGGGCTCCTCATGAGGCGAAATATAGTGTTATGTTGGAACGTATCCAAAATAAGTTCACGAGACACTTATATTATCAGCTGTATGGGGTATATCCATTATATCCATTGATGTACCCTACACTATTTGTTCTGGGTATGGTAGGGTATAACACTCTGAGAGTACGACGGGAGTTTTCGCTCGTAGCGTATGTAGTGAAACTACTACGTGGCGTGGCGCATAACCCGGGAGTGCTGCGACACCTACGTACGTACGTGCCCGACCGGTACGTATGGAGGCGGCAACGCCCGCCCCTGCTCGCTGTGCCTGCGGCCAGGACCAACCTACTGGCGAGAACTTCTCTCATTAGAGCCATACGCGTGATGAATGAGGTTCACGGGAGGGTTGATGTACTGTGGTGCAACTTGAGTGAATTCGCAAAAGTTACACTATATGTAATAAGTTATTTAGATTAAGATATTTTTTAACTAGGTATAAGGTGTAGATTTAGGATTTAGTTAGTAAGGCCAATCTGTCGCATTGGATCATAGATCTGTAATGATAGTGTAGGTAAGATTGTTATAAATAAATAAAAAATCTATGAAAACATTATGTACGTAAGGAAAAATCTACATCTTTTTAGTAAAAGAGGTGATATCACTAGAAATAGGGACCAATTAGTTCAACCGGGTTTCAGACTGGCTAAAGTGGACTCATCTTTCATGGGGTACTGTTTAAAATGTTACAATAAAATATCTCCTCACATACTTCAACTGAATGAAACGAAATTTAAATCTTATATGTATAACGCAAACTATGCAGCCAAGCATATTATAAGTTGGGGGATTACATCTATACTAATATTATAAAGAGGTAACATTTGTTTGTAAGTTTGTATGTAGGGGGTAATCTCCGGAAGTAATGAACCAATTTAAAAAATTGTTTCACTGGTAGAAAGCTACATTATTCGTGAGTGCTATAGGCTATAAATTATAAAGATATCATACATATTAGCCGAACTATCTCAATTTTTGTCTAGCCAGGCGGAAAAAAATAGCTCTTACTACAGAGTTATTTGCATGCGCTGCCTTAACAGTTGTATTTAATTGAAAACAATGTATTGCAAACTGGTTCGTTTTGAATAGTTCTACAAAAAAGTCCGCGACACCATATTTCTATCTTTTATATTTTAGCAGATATAGTAGCTTTTATGTGTTAAAAAAAGTATTTTTCGTCGTACTTACCTTTGGACGATTTTTTAAACAACAAAATATTAAACCTTATCGAAAAAAATATTATTATGATCACAAGAACATCATAGAGATACGATTTGCTTAAAACAGTATGTCAATTGGTTAAATAGTTTCGAAGATAATATAAAATGACTAAATCGCAAAATGCTGCCATCCATTCACGAACCGCATAAGAACATGCTTTGTACGGACGTTTTATCCATTTACCCATAGATGGCGTTGTGCAATTACGTCATTTTTCTGAATCACGGTGTTAAGATTTTCCGCGGATTAATGACCCTCTCCAGTTATTATTTAAAACTACGAGTATCGTCGTTAGGGAGGTGAGTTGTACGCAGTTGGTTGGATGTTGTTGGTCTTTAAAATTGTTTTGGTTGCTCGGTTTCTTAAAGCACAAATACTACTTCGTTCTCATTCTTCGAGTTCGAAGCTGTGGTATTTCTGTTTTTGGGATAACGGACAGTTTCAGCGATTGTTTATCATGCCTAAAAGGAAGTCACAACTTTCCCGTCAGACATCCCAGACAAGAGCAGCTCGAGTACGCCGTACCGAAGAGTCTTCTCTTGAAAATCATCAGCGCCTCTCGAGGAATAGAGAAAATATTTCGCAAGCACGCGCTGGGGAATCTAGCTCCGAGCGTTCACAGCGGCTTGCTAACCAAAGCTGGAGAACATCGCAGGTCCGTGCTCGGGAATCTAGCGCTGAACGTACGCAGCGTCTCCGTGATTTAAGGCAGCATGTCTCTGCAACAAGGGATAGGGAGTCTAGCGCTGAGCGCTCGCAGAGGCTTGCTAGCCAAAGCGCGAGAACATCGCAGGCCCGTGCTCGGGAATCTAGCGCTGTACGTGCGCAGCGTCTTTCTGATTTAAGGCAGCATGATTGTCTCAGCAACAAGGGATAGGGAGACTAGCGCTGAGCGCTCGCAGCGGCTCGCTAACCAAATAGTGAGAACATCGCAGGCCCGTGCTCGGGAATCTAGATACATACATACATACATATGCAATAAAAACAAAACCCTCCTTTTGTCAGTCAGCAAATAAATCATAGCACTCAGTACTAACCGAACCATACTCATAATTTCATCACAAGTTAAAATGTTTACCGCCCAACGAAGTGGGCACGGGTCAGCTAGTCGCTGATATAAATGCTTGGCCGAACGCTGGTCCTGCTCCACAAGGGCGCATAAACTAATTGATTAGCATTTGAAAATACTGTTGGAGCTGCTGAAGATTTTAAAAACTATCTTTGCATTGTATAAATTCAGTCCCTTAGCATTGTATAATTGCATAACACGTGTGAGTACTATGTACCTACTATAAAGCTACCATTTACTAGGTACGTCTTTCATTGACTTGAATGTGCCCTGGCGGCTGAGAGTATGTCATGCTCACTCTAATGTCTCGCTGACGGTGGCGTGTGTGTTGGATCATTTGCTCCCTTCAAAATGGTTGAGCTGAATGGTGCTAAGTGCTAATCTCGTGAACGGGCGCTGTCAGTAGGGACTGGTCATCTCTTAGCTGCCACGGCTTATTTTGATTTAATTTTTGAATTGTATTATTTGTTTTATTTTCTATTACGGACGCTTTTAACGTTCTGCATCGTTCTCACATGTATAACTTCAACATGAATGATGTAACCAATATTTTGTAACCATATTCTGATTTAAAAGAGTGTCCGTGGAGTTTCTTGCCCGTTCTTCTCCATAGGTACCTACTACGCTTTGGAATGGGCAACTAGCTTCATCTTTCTGACTGACCGACCCCTTGACAATTCAAAAGTGCCTGTAATTGGTTTATTTGAAATAAATACTTTGAGTTTGAGTTTGCAGGGACGGTAACCGATATGATTAATACGGGTATTAATCATTATTTCGGTTACAAAATTTATATTTTTAAAGGTTACCTTAAATTGAATTTGAATCAGTATTAATACCAAACGGGTTACTGAAATAAAAAGTCAAAGGACGCGCATCGCCTGTGTGTGTGTAACCGGTATTAAAACTGTAAACTAAATAGAGGTAACATGTTTCTTCTTCTTGGTTACCCAGATAGCGGTAACCTTAGTCGTAGAAGTAACTAAAATTCTTTGAAACCTGTACGCAGCATGACCACAATGGAAACGGATTTTGTCAACGGAAGAATAGACAAAATGATTGTTTATTCTTCCGCCAATAAAACTCGTTTCTATGGTTGTCATGCTACGCGTGCTGTACCGTAATTTTAACGCTTTTTCGTTTCGTCGTTACTTCGTCATGAGTTCGTGACGATTTCTACTAGTTTACGTTCATTCCAAAAAGCGTAGCGTTTTAAAAACGCGTGCGGGCGATTTGGGCCTTGGCCCCCTTCGATCAATAATAGTACTTGGCTCCTGACAGCAAGAGGGACCTCAACGTCCACGACCGAGTTCGGAACTTCGGAAGTGATCACGCGACCTCGTACGAGGCGCTCGTTCGGCACTTCAATAGTATGATATACCGACGGTACCTACATAATTATATTAAGTACCTATCTCATACCACGCTCGATTTTGTCGACGCTGTAATACTTTTACTAAATTAACTTTCTTCTTACAATAAAGGAGTGCTTGTGTTCATCGTCCACGGCAATTATGGGCCCGATATACCAGCGGATTCCTGTACAGTATCCCTCCGACGAGTTGATAAAGAGCATGTAGACAGACTGACTTGCCATAAATATTGTTGATTAAACAACAAGTAGGTACTTAATTTGTTTATCATGAGTCGCTAATAACGAGCTTGAATATTAACTTAAGTACAAATCTAGATTCTAGATCAAAGGATGCTTAAATATAAAGTTTTGGGGCGTCATTCGACAAGAAGAAATAAGTTGACAAAACCAAGACGAAGGTCAAAGACATTTCTTTACATTTTTGGTAATGACCTTGCGAAGACTGAGAACGTCATGAAAAACATTGATGAATTGTTCTGTGATGTCTGCAAACAACTGAGACGACTATTTATTGTATCGTCTGCAGTCATCTGACGCTTACTGTACCCCTGCCGAATATTTAATGAAATAGGACACTGAAAATTGTACCATTAGTTAATTGAACTAAACTTCATTGTGTAAATCATTAATTATGTCAACATGTTAGTGGGCTATTGTATCAGTAATTAAGTAAAGCCACTGTCATCGCATGTCACATCACATTAGTAAAGCACCCGGTTAAAGTTTCTTGTCCTCGCCTACCCCTTGGTAGGGGAGGACGGGAAGGAAGAGAGGGTTAGTAAACCCCCTCACTCTCCCCCCCAGCCGGAGATTCATAGTTTTTTTTTTAATGATATTTATATAACATAAATCTCATAAATAAAGGGATAAATAAAATAAGAGGGAGGTGGAAGCAGAGAGGAAGAGGGCAAGTCTTCCCCCCACCCACGAATTCACAGGAGACACATTTTCAGAGTCAATGTCGAACGTCTCGAAGGTCTGAAAAAAAACCGGCCAATGAAGGGTTCCATAATTGGGATGAATTTATCCCAAATACAAACTTAACGTTGTAGTTGAAAAATATGTTCTCTCATACATTCCAACTGAAAATGTAATGTTTGTACGCTCATTATTGGGAGTTTTATCATGTTATTTTAATACCATCATACAGGTTTTTCTGTAATCTATAAGTATAGAACTATTTTCTGTATTTTTCTCAAAATTTTAGGCTCAATAGTTTCGGATATATAAGGGGAGGAAATGGAAAATTTTCATCTATTTTCTTAAATATTTATCTTTAATTTTGTTTTTTTTTATTTATTAAAAAAATAAATTTAGATCCTCACAACAAGCCCTTTCATTTAATGTCACACAGTACAGTTTGCAAAACTTTTTTTTAAATTTCCATTGGCCCCCGAAAAGACCCCTTATTCAAAATTTATTTACGTTACACATTCGTGTTTGGGTCACAGAAATTGATATGTGTACCAAATTTCAACTTAATCGCTCCATTAGATTCGCTGTGACAGACGGACAGATAGACGGACACACGAGTGATCCTATAGGGGTTCCGTTTTTCCTTTTGAGGTACGGAACCCTAAATACCCGCTGTGCGAGTCGGACTCGCACACGAAGGGTTCCACACCACCGTACATTAGCAAATACTAAACAAAAAATTAGTATTGTTCATCTTAAATTTAAAAAAAATATATTTGGACTTTGTTTTATAATATGTAAGGAAGTCCCCCGACGCGTCTGTCTGTCTGAACGCGATAAACTCAAAAACTACCGAACGGGTTTTCAAACGGTTTTCACCAATGGATGGAGTGATTCATGCGGAAGGTTTTAGTGTATAATTCATTAAGGTTTAAAATATGCCTTGACATCATATCATTAAAATGAATACTTTAAAAGATATCACAGTTTCAAAATTACGCGGAGCAACGCAGGCGCAGCGGTAGGAGTCAATGACGTTTTCCTCTGTTATTAGGTATGAAATCTCGGTAGTACGTTCCCGTGGGATGTTTTCCGACATCCACGCGGGCAAAAGCTATTTCATCAATAAATTTACTCAACAAAAAATAGTTTTTCTCAAAACTCCTCAGATAGATTTTGAAGAGCTTTTCAGACTAGTATAAACCCAAAGAACATAATGCACTATGTGTTCATTCTGGGCAGCATTTGGTCCAACTCCTATACATGGATGTCCTTTGTATTTCATAATGATACTATGAATTACAAAGTTATTTTTACAATTGCAGAAAATCACCCACGTTTAAATAAAATACCTTATGAATCCAGTTATGGTAGCTGATATACAGAATATTCAAATTCCTAACTTGTTTACTTGCTGAGATATGCTCGTACAAAAATGGTCTAAAACTGACAACTTTTACGGCCCCATATTTCATAATTTTTGAAAATAAAAATTACATTTCGTCGCCAACACTGCAAAGGGGCGAACCTCATACAAACGGTCAAAAATTAGTTTAGTATACAAAAATGCTCCATTTGTCGAGCTCTATGTCGTCACAAAAGGGCGAAGCTCTAAGACTAATAGAAACGAAAAAAGATTGACGGCATATCTTAAAATCAGTTGTAGGGTTTTTTTTTTTTTCTAAATTATACCTATATATTTTCTTAAATATCATCAAAATAAGCGCGTCATCGGGAGCAAATAAAGTTTTTTGGCTCTCCTGTAAAATTTTCTTATTTGAGGTTCGCCCCTTTGCGGTGTTGGTGACGATTTGTTCCTTACTCAATGAGCTTTAGACAATGAAATTGACATGCCAGGGTTAGAATTTTTTTCACAAAATCAAAAGTTTATTGTATGACCGACTGTCTACCTATTACGGTTCATGAGATACAGCCCGCTGACAGACAGATGGACAGCAGATGCTAAGTAATAGGGATCCGTTTGGCACCTTTCGGGTACGAAGCTCTAAAAAAGGTATAATTATGGTAATTTTTTTTTTTACATAGTTCGTGTTGATGGTTTTTTTAAATTTACTTTGATACATTAATATTGTACATTATTATTTTACCTAGCATAAGGTGTACTTCCATAACAGGTAACCACACTGCTTTGTTGGTGCATTAATTATATTTGAAAACCTTATAATTTAATGCTAGTTATAATATGGTATAATTTTCTAATACAACCTTTATTGTATACCAGATAATATACTTCAATAAATAATTATAGAAACCGTTTTTCAACATGCTTGAAAATCACTTGAATGTAAAATAGATGGATTTCTAATTTCAATCTTCCTATCTCTAACAGTTTGCATAGTGATTCCTGCTTTTCAAATCCTCACCTATGTATCCATTTTATATACGCATTATCCATACTTCCTAACTTATTATAAAATGCAAAAGTAACTCAGTCTGTTTTTTGTTTCCTTTTCTGGCCTAAACCACTAAACCTACCTGACCTGTAGACTAAGATGACCCACAGACCAGAATTACTTTTAATTATTTTATTACTAGTTAAAATACCAGCTAATAATAAATAAAATAGCTTGGCTCGCAAGTTTGGCGACATGTGGGATGTGGACTTAGCGATCATTGTGCCGATATTCGTGACAGCCAATAGAGAGAGGAGAGAAAGAAGCTCTCGTTGGGCAGCTGGATCAAGGGCTTGATTCAGAAAGCGGTACTCCTGGACACGGCTCACATTGTCAGGAGGTTCCTCTCTGGAGCCCTGACCGCCGGTAGCTCGGACCCTGTTCCCGATACCGGTGGGCTACTATTTTTTATATTTTTAAATGTTTCTATATTTTTTATATTCACATATTTAAAAATGTAATTTATAAGTATTTTAATGAAATAAAGGAGTATATAAAATAGAAAAGATTAGTAATATATCGGCAACTCAAATGACTCATTCGTGCCTTGCCTCAGATACTAGATAGTCAACTGACCTCTGTGAGGAAGCTGGTGACGTCGTAAACCTCGTTGTGAATGATAAGTACGGCGTCATTGCGCGTGCAGCGTGACTTCAGCTCCTCGCGCGTGAATAACTTGGGCTGCTCCTCCATCGTAATTTGTATTCGTCACCACTTCTCAGTTAGAGTACCGTGAGTCCGCTTGCCTGTGCGTGCCACTGCACACCACACTAAACAATCAAACACTGGATAAGCACAAAACTGTACTATCACTGTGTCGACGTGTCGACGCTTAGACTGCAATCATTCAACAGATAGTACGATAAACGAATATCCTAAAGGAAAAGCCTCACTCACCACCGTATTTTGCTTTGACAGAATTGACAGATTGACACTTTCAATGACCAAAGACTGCGTTCCGAGTTACGCTGTAGAGGATTTGAGCGTGCTAACACCCGTTCCGAATTGGCGTGAGCCACAGATTACTAATATTTATTGGCGTGAGCGCGATAACGATGCCCCTGAATGGGGATAAAACTGGCACTTGCTAACTTCAGATGGCGCTGATCTCCAGCGTCTTATAATTTGACAGCTAGCCATATTTTTTTTTGTATTTAAGTGACTTCTTTTACGCATAATTAATTATTGAGCCCAGTTGCGCAGCTGTTTACTGCAAAAATACGGAAATCCATGTATTTGCCAAAGATGTTAGACGAAGAAAACTGTGGGAGAAAGCTCTCCGAAAAAAATTGGAATCCGATATTTCATCGAGACGATGTTCTATCCGTTAAGCCTTATGTGGGAGAAAGTGGTTTATAGGTGATGCTCCCAAGAGAACTAAGTCTGTTTTAATTACATACAGGCACCTGTGATGTGATATTATGTAAATTATAGTAAAATCAATTTGTATTTATATTATCATATTAGATCTGTGGTAGAAGTGCTATTTCTGAGGTTTTGTAGTCAGGAAGATCATGCCCGAGTTGGTTTTCAACTCTGATCAGGTTATTTCTATCGTACGCCTTCAGTCTTTAACAAAATACGAAAGTCAACAAACACAATATAACCTATAAATTATAAACGTTCATAACTTATTGACTTTTCCACTAAAGCTGCTTTTTTACCCGGAGAAGACGCTTCCCCTGTCTTTAGGTCGTTTTTTAATAGTGCTACACTCTAAGTCTCATACTTATTTATCTAGTTTTCGTATAATTTGTGATCGACACAAAAGTAAACTTAAACACAACAATGGCGCGGGACGTACAACTGTGCTGCCATCTGTTCTGAGCTTTTAACTTCACTGTCGTACTCTTCACATGCGCCATCTACCGATAACACCAACCATGCCCTAAATTAATATCAAAGTAAGCGCTCTCAAAAATGGCAGTTGTGCTGTCTTGTTTTAAACAAGCATCAACTTTATGAAAGTGTAAAATAAAATTGATTTTATACTGACTAGTACTGTTGAAAGTCATCAAAAATATGAAGTTGTAGCTCAAACTGAACCTTATGTGTAGGCATTACAGTTGTTTTTTCTAAAACTCGTGTTTGTTTACATGTTTGGCAAATAAATTGCGAACACAGTATAGTATTAGGAACCTTTAGATCTGTGACCTTCCTTTAGTTTTTTATTGCTAATCGTTTGAGAAGCGTTAGAGAGAGTTTGAGAGAAAAGAAAAATTATTTGAGAGCAATTAGTTTTTATTATTATTATTTACAGACAACCATGGTCCACACTGACAAAAAACAAACAAAAATACTTATAAGATGTTAGTAACAATTACATCTTATAACCTACGTTAGTACCTATATACTAAGATGCTAGGATGTTCTTATGTATAATTAAGGATTTTTTTTGTGTGAAGGTCCCGCAAAAATGGACTTGGACGTTTAATATTTTTATTTATCGTTTGAGAGAGATTGAGAATTAAACAAAATCGTTAGAGAATATATTGTAATTGATAAATAATTTATGAGAGCGCGACCATTAGATACCTAATGTTAATTATACATAGATTAAAACCATTTTTATTTTCTAAAAACGCTTTTTTTTTCCAAACCTATAACGCGTGTGCACATTGTGCTATATGTCAAAAATGCAGAAAAATAAGGGGTATATATAATCGTGCCAAAGGAAGTTAGGGGCACTTGTACGAAAGTCGAAATATATACTTTTTAACATATTTTTCCATACATTTTTTCAATCATGTGTTACTTTATAGAAAGTAAAGAAAAACGTTTACTGAAAAACTGAAATAGCATTAAATGAGGGTAAAAACTGAAAGCTCAGGGGCCGTATTACGACGTGTTAAAGCCATCATTGTTCCAGTGTGAAAATGGGACAGTGCTATTTATCCTGTATAGCTCCATCTCTCTCTCACACTGGAAAAATGATGGCTTTAACAAGAAGTTACTTTGTTGACCTATGCTATGCAGTAAAATTGCAGAATCAAAAGAATGTAAGAACGAGCAAAGTGAACTCGAAAATTGTAGCACGCCGCCTCGGATAGATTCGGTTTTCTTTAGTCCATTCATTCAGAAGTAGGAAAACTTTTTACAGTACTTACCTACAATACTATAAAACATTCGGGTTTTGAAAACTAGCCCTAACCTTTTCTAAATCAAGATCATAAAATTTAGTGACTCCGATGCCGGCGCCGGCTCTCGAATTGGCTGCCGGGGCAGATTGCTGAATTGGCTACTGGCGGCGGCGCTGAGTTTGGAAAATAAAGCAGAAAACGGTGTTGACATATTGGAGTAGATAGGCAGGGTAGGCATAATTAAAAAACGTGTAATAAAGCATTATAGTAGGGGAGCCCACGATGCTAAATGGGGATTTACTCGAGCGTCATAGATACCTATTGGGTTGCAAAGCTTAGATGATAAGAAGAAAAAAATGTTAAATGATATACCTACTTATACCTTTTCATCGGTGGGGGAAGCAGCTATAGATTTTTAAATATGTAAAAAAATACTGTTGCATGGACATTCTCGAGCGCGTCAGATATTGATGGCATCAATGCCCCACGTATTTTTAATAATGTACGTATGTTAATCTGATCGTTTGTATGATGCGGGTGGTTGTATGTAAGGGTTGAAAATGAAAAAAAAATTTAATCGAGCGCGTCAGATTTTCTAAGGGAGTGTTAAGTGCACCAAAAAAAGCTCTCATTCACTAATCTGACGATTTCGATGTGACGCAAACTCGCGGCTATTTTTATAATGTGCAAAAAATATTCGCCATTTTGAAATACTCAAGCGCGTCAGATTAAAGCTAAATATGGTTCATCTTTATGTTCTAAACGTGCTGTCTCATAATCTGACGATCATCTAGAGGGATTCGCCTAAGCTGACAAAAAAAAAAAAAATTGAAATCATTTAACTTAATTAATTGAAAAGCTCAGGAAATAGCATGCAAATAAATAAGTGTATGCTTTTTAAGTAGAATAGTTGTAATTATAATTTTTTTTTTTTTTTAAATGCTTGAAAAAATTTAATGTTTTTTACTCTGAGGTCGCAACGTACTTTGGTTTCGTTTCACTCTTTTCATTCGATCACTGCATTGTGATGTAACTAGTTACAAAAATCACGTTTTTATTTGTGACTCGAAACTAGTTATTCAGCTACATGCCCCGTAGCCAGTTGTTGCACAACTAGTAACTTTAAATAACGCCCATACTTACTAGATGGCAACACTGGCTGCATAAAAAAGTACTCTGTGACTGGCTGTCAAAAAAAAGTACTCTGTGCTGGCCACAGATAACCTGTGCAGATAACTCATTGAAATTATGTCTATGAATTAACTTTAGACTGGCTGCAACTGGCTGCAGTGATTGTGACGATCGAGGAGTGTCGATTTAGATTACATATTTTAGATAAGTGTATAATACCAAAAAAAGGATTAATAAATCATATTGAGAAGATTAATCATGTTTATTAGAAAACCTTCCCAACTTCTTGTCACAAATGTACTAAGATCGGTGAGTTAAACATGAAGATGAAGATCTCTTTCTTTATAACCAAAATCTCATACGACTCTTTTACTGATTACTTTAAATTGTAAAAAAAAACAGTAAATTTCAATACATGATTGATTGATTTAAAACAAATGTATTGAGTATCTCCCAGTTATCAATGTAACCATTATTTATTGACTTTTATTTGCAGACTAACTATTCAACAAAAAGCTCCAAGCCCGAGATCCCGAAGAATCCTTTGGCATCAGTATACTCGGCGACAAATCAAAAGGATAATGGTGCTGTGTATGACAAGAAACCCTTTAAGCTAACCCTCGAGGCAGGGAAGACATATCACTGGTGCCTATGTGGACGATCCAAGTCACAGCCGTTATGTGATGGTACCCATAAGGACATATATCTTAAAATAACACAGAGGTAAATTATGTTTACAACACTCATTGTTATAATGTTCCGTAATTTGTAGCTGAAACGAAGAAACATTTTGGCGATATTCAATAGATTATCGCCAAAATGTTTCTTCGTTTCACATGAGTAGCCACAATATACAATAGTATATTGTGGCTGGTGGACTGACAGCCAAGCACATATTTTGCATACCATTGGCAATTCTTCGGTCAAGCCTGTATCCAGTAGAAGACTTCTTTTGCTTTAGGATTATGATCTTGTTAGATTGCTAGAGTTCCAGGTTTATGATATTTGAATGTTTGTTTCTTTCTAGACCTGTTAGATTCACTGTGGAAAAGACTAAGGATTACTGGCTGTGTAACTGTAAACAAACAAAGAACAGACCGTTCTGTGATGGTGCGCACAAACAGAAAGATGTCCAAGAAGCCGGCTCTGTCAGACTGTAGGCAAGACACATCCTGAACGTTAAATAATTTTAGTTAGTTTATGTTGAAAATTTTGTTATTTTAGCTCTATAGTTACTGTTGTAAGTGCCTAAAATAAATCATTGATATTTATATAGTGTTAATTAACCCCTTGACTGTCACGAGCTTTCCTGGAGATCGATAACAAATAAAATTCTATTGTGTCTCATTGATGACAGTTGAGCTCTAAATCTAGTGTGTGCGTGCAGTGGTGGCCCAGTAGTAACGGCCCCGACTTACGAGATGTAGGTTGTGGGTTCCAACCTAAGCAGGTGGTTTACTTTGTGTAAATAATTTCATCACTATTGCTCTCAAAACGGTGGAGGAATCTGGCATGCCCTAGAACTAAAAATTCAAAGAAGTGTGAAGACGTGTGGTTATGCCTGGTTAGTAAATTCAAGCTTACTCAGCAAGCTATGGAACGGGCTATGCTTGGAATCTCTCTGAGGGATAGAATCCATCACAACGGAGAGCCAAGCCAAAGTTGTCGACATAGCTCAAAGAATAAGCAAGCTGAAGTGGCAATGAGCTGGCCATATTAGAGTAGACGTATTCTTGAGTGGAGATCGCGAATCGGCAAACGTTAAAGTAGACATCGAAGCATATGTCCAGCAGTATAACAAATCTGTCAAAAACACCCAATCAAGAGAACTGCTGCTAATTTTAAATTTTATAAAGCTATATAAAATTTGTTACGGTCGTGAAGCATATTTTAATCAACATACACTGACACTAAACTGCAAATTAAAAAAAAAAACGTAAGAAAATTTGGATTTCGCGAGCTAGCCGGGCTACCCATAGAGGAAAGTAAATTAAATCGGGAAGACGGGAATACCCTAGCACGTTTTTTTTTAGGGTTCCGTACCCGTAGAGAAGGAAGGGATGGGATGTCATTACTGTCAATCAATTGACAGTGATGACAGTAACATGTGTCAATTTTGACAAGTTTACTATTTGAATATATTATGTCAGTACATAGACATAGTGTCAATATGACAAATTGACAGTACTGTCATAACTATAAATAAATAAAAAATAATCTCAAAATTGGAGGTCTTTATAAATGTATGATATTTTTATTTATTTATTTATTTATAGGTTCACCAACAATTGTTTACACTGAATAATGCTTATGAGTAACATACAAAAACGTATATGCAACAGTGCAACAATCACTTACAGGTAAACTCCGCATGCTTATAGAAGTTGTACGAAAATGTATAATAAATTAATCTAGCCTAATAATAACAATATATACGACAAACTATACCATACTTATTTTAAGTAGACACATTTCCTTTTAAGTGAGATAATGAAAGGTTGATCTATTTATTTAGGAAAGTACTTATGAAAATTGGCTTTCAATTTGCCCAAACTTTCAAAGAACAAATCGATCTGATCACTGCAGCTATTTACAACCTTGCATAACCTTGCATAGGGGGAATTGGCGCCTAGAACTGTTCTACTCTGCGGTGGGCAGAGTGGTGTTAATGCACTGCGAGGAATTCTTGAGGGGGCACGGAAATTAAAGGTGTGCAATATTTGTGGACAGTCAATTAGAACTAGAATATAGTTAGAACCAGTCGTTTTTGGGATGTTTATTCAAATATATTTAACTTATCCAGATTAGAATTATTGAATAATAATAAACCATTTTAGGACATGTCCTTTTAAGGAAATTCGTCTACTTTTACAATGTTCGTAAATATCGTCGCCCTCCCCGCTAACTGTCGTAACTATTCCAGGGCAACAGTTTTTCGGTCGGGCGCTGCAATCGTGTTATAGTTGCTGTAGTATATTTAGGTTTAAGAGTGGCAACAAAGAAATTGATTATCTATGGAAAAATGAACCACTTTGTAAACCGCCAAGGAGGTAGGATTAATTTTAATTATAAGGCATTTTAAATAGGCATGGAGACATTTTTATTTCATTGATGCACGAGATTATAAAGACACTTCAGTTGCGTTAGCTGTGGCTTTATTAATGAATTAATAACTGTTTATAATAGCTCTTGACTTGAATCTTTAACTCACTAACTGTAGATGTGTACTTAAACGACAGGTGGTGAGAATATTTTTTCCCTCAAACAAAACTCACGCAAAACAAAATACGGAAAATACGTGATTATCTTCTAAACGGTAAACGACACAGACACCACAGATGACAGACACGACGATTAGAGAGAACTTTTTCGAAACGTTCTGAATACTTAGGTAATGTCAGTGCAGATACGTCAGTTTGTAAGATACGACAGTTAGCGGGGAGATGCTCTGTGGCATCGACGTTATGTGAGCACCGTGGCGAGAGCGACGTTATGTGAGCACCATGTCTCTCACTTATGTACCTAATTAAATTATCTGTCGTTGCTTCATTTTTATTTCTTTTTACCTATTGTGGTATTGTAATTTTATTCTGGGTGCGTCTTCACGCTTAAAATTATTTAACTAATGTAGGTATCTATACAAACTATTGTAAAACATTTAAAAAGAGTAACGGTAGAGTTTCTTTACCATTCTTCTCCATTACGAAAACTACCTTTTGGAAGGGGCGACTAGAATCAATTCTATTATTTTGTCAATGTTGACGTTCGGAAGTGCCTATTTGAAATGAATAATTTGACTTTGACTTTGCCAAAATTAAGCTAGTTTTTTAAAAAGTGCTAAAATGAAATGCTAAACTTAATTCAAATTTTAATCAAAATTATTATAAAATATACAAATTGGCTTTAAAATAGGATAACTCTAAGTTTTAAAATAAACAGTCGATATCTTGATCTTCACCAACAGCAGACTGTAGATGTGGAAGATTGAGAGCTGAGAGTCTTCTTGAGTAAAAAGGAGGCATGTTGAGGTACATACATCAACTTTACAAACAAAAAACACGAATTTCGTGAGATCGCACAGCACATAAGATTCCACTTCATTTCTGAAGTTGCTTTTTCTGCCTCCATTCCAATAGAGTATTATTATATTATCTGTGCTACAGATATGAGGGAAAGACGTAATGTTGTTAGGAAGTGTATAGATAGTACAATCCACGAGGACGCGCCCCACTCCGCTCCGCGCCGTACTAGAGTTCAGCTTACAGTAGGTACCTACAGACGCCAGCACATCAAGCTACCCGAAACTGTCAAATTTTCCCAATCAACTTTGAACCTTATTTTCCAAGTTGAAATCTATTAAATAAATTTGACAGATTGTAGTAGCCTGATGTGCTGGCGTCTGTACAATAATCGCGGTGCGCATCTTCGTGGATTGCACTATCTATACAGAGTGGCGCTAGCGGCATTCTATCACTATCAGATAAAGTGCCACAGTTTGCGGCATAATAGTGGCGCTACCAAGACCCGTTTAAAGTGCCGTAAGCATTGTATTGTAAAATTTAACAGTTTGGTTTTGTTGGGAATCCCCCAGAAGTCCAGTCAAGAACAGAACAGGTTGTTTGTTTCGTGTTTATAATTATAATGTAGTAATGTAATATACATAAAACTTCTTAAGTTAGCATAACTGTCAAATGTGATTGATGATTTTATGAAATTGTGATTGTCTGCCATTTGCTCCTATTTTAATAACAAAAGATCCTATTTCTTTAAAATTGTAAAACAATATTGAACCTCTTTCAAACCACTTTACATTTCTATTTTATGGGAAACAAGCCCAGATAATTCTAAGAACTGAAACCAAAAACAGGGATAAGCAACACACGGCTCTTAAAATACGGGCGAGAAAGCATGGTATTATTACATGAATATAATAAAAAGTAAGGTAAAGAAACCAACTAACGAATAGAAATTTAGAGTCATGCTTGAAATTTAAAACAACAACTTATTAGCTAGATTTAACCAAACTTTCAAAAGGATAGAAAGCCATTGATGTAACTATGTATTATCCAATAACTGTAACTATATTATTGGATTAAATATATTATTATTCTAGCAGCTAGCTAGAATAATAGCTGCTCTAATCAATTTTGTGCTAAAACATAATTGAATGTTTATAATAAAATTATATAAATTGTTACTTTTGGCTATCTCGTCTCAAAAGGTTGCCAATCCCTGAACCAAAGCAGCGGACATTATTAGAGCCACATGCATTAAATTCAGCCCCGGCAATTCAAATGGACCTTTTTAAAACAATTGAGAAATTGTACAAAAAACTATTCTGCTAAAGTGTGGGAAGATGGGCCAAACGTGGTGTTTTTAGGATTTTTAGGGGACCAAGGAATAAAGTCAGGGCAGTTGGTTTTGGATCGCAGAAGGCTACAGACGTAATAGTCCAGGCTAGTTAAGTTAGGAGTCTTGGTGAATACCAAGTGGACTGCCTTAAGGGACCGACCATTACCTATTAAGTTGGTTGTGAATTTAAGACCACGTTAGGTAACGGACGACGTAGTCTGAGCTAGAGTTAGTTTTGAGGTGCATCGGAGACGAGTCGCAATCGAGGAGCAGTGTCTGAGGCGAAGCTGGTACGTGTTGTATTTTGTGAGTTATAACCTAATCCTCTCTAAGGAATTGGTAAGTGTCAACTTTAATTAACTATACTGATCGTTTATTCTAGAATGGCGATATAACTCTTATTTAGTATCGTATTTTATAATTAACGCTTCATTCCCGTGTATTACGTGTCAATATCCTAATCCACCCCTTGGCAGGGTAGTCACTTGCTTTTGGCTATAGGGAAATGGTGAAAGCCTTCCACCATACTTGACACTGAGTACTAATGCTCCTGACCTTTGACGACTCTTGATCTTGAGCTGACACACCACATTTGGAAGGCAGAACCATAAATACTCGCAGCTCATTTAAAGCTGAACTAGGCTATAAAGCCAATCTGCAATTGCAATTATAAAACAACCAAATGTCAGTGATGATTTCTGTATCCAAAAAGGTCTCGCCACAGAATACTTTGCGTGAGGCTTGTTGACGTACATTTCCGGGAGAGGGGGTAGGCTTCACCAAGTACCCCAAACTGAATTGGTAGACGTTCAAAGAACGCTAGGGACCGTGTCTCGATAAAAAACTCCGTCCGTTCTGTAGGACTATTACTAAATCGTCACTATTTATCGAGACACGCTATTGGAACGCAAGCCGCTAAATGCCGCAACGCTTCCTCTAAATGGGGCAGATTAACGAAATGAGAAGTGACGAACCACCACTTCGGCGTCCACCAGGGTTCGATCGTATTGTATTCTGCTAGAGACTGAGTCTACGGTGCGCTTGTGCTAGTTTTGTATTATCTTAGTAAAAAGGGGTTAGGCCGCCGTAAGGGTGTCTCTCACACAAGTACCTACGCGATTAGAACTATCCGATACTTGCCTTCCTCAATAACAGATGGACTTCGCAGTACTCTGTCTTAGGATTGAGTAAGACATTTATTTAATGCTTAGGAAACGTGTTCCGTTAGAATCGTATTACTTAGTTCCTCAGAGGTTCTATGCGTTAGGTCCAGCAGAACACGTACATTGAGACAAAACGTTGTAAAACGGTTCCCGGTCTCACTGAAGTGGGTACATTGTAAACAGATAAATTAACGTAGCTATAAATAGTGATCTGAAGCGCAAGCGTAACGATTCCTTTACCCCTTTACTTTATAAAGGTTATATTGCAGTTATCGGTGCTCAACTTCGAGAGGGGAGACGCTGGTATTCCAACATTTATAATACTAAACATAATAATATTATATTGCTAGCTGACCCTGCAAACGTTGTTTTGCCATATAAATGTTTGGGGTATCACTTACTACCTACCCTACCTACCTACCCTACCTACATGCTATGTATCAGAGATGGCGCTGTATGTGAAAAAAGATTTTCCCACTTTTCTGTTGAAATTTTTCCTGAATTTTCTTTGCTATAAACCTCACGGAGCCCGAGACCTTTCCAACGAATGCAAAACCGTGGAAATCGGTTCGTGCGTTCTGGAGTTATAGCGTCAGGAAGGAAAACCCGACTTATTTTTATATAGTAGATATACTTTTGCATACCCTCTTGTCTTCTTAGCTTATGTTTACTAACTGTGAATTCCCAATATTAACTTCACCTAGTATCCAATCCTTGTCCCTGAACTTTTATAAGCCGGGACAAGGCAGTTTAGGGTAAGGGAATTCATTTCTTTCTTATATCGGTGGGAAGGTGACCAGTCTGGGACGAGCCCTACAGAACTGTGCGGAAAGGAGGGGCACTGTTCTTCCCCTAAGAGGGAACCGACTTAAACACTACTGTTAGCATAATTAGGAAAAACGAAAATTTTATCAGCCTAGGGTAATTCAGGTACAGTCACAAAATCAAGACATTTGACAGTTATGCTAACTTATAGAGTTGTATTGCTGATTGTAATGATTATAATTATGAAAAGCCATATTTGTTACGGTCGCGAATCATATTCAACATAAAACCTGACACTGACCTACAAAATGCAAAAAACTAAAGAAAATTTGAATTTCGCGGGATACCTTAGCATAAGGTGTCAGTGTCAAACAATGACTGACAAATGACAATAGTATTGTCTTAATTTGACACTTGACAGTGACAGTTTGTCCATTCTTGACCCTATGAAAGCGTAGACAGAATTTTCTGTCTACGCTAAAGTTACATGCTCTGTGTCTACGCAGTGAAAGGGACTTTTTTTTTTTTTTAACTAGGGCTTCTTGCAGTTGACCTACGAGGTCATGGCTGCTTAACGGGCTTTCCTGTGGCTGCCTTATGCTTCTACACTCAAAGCCTCCAGCCAGGGGCAAAAACTATTCTCAATTAAAACTAGGCGAGCGCTAGGGGCACGCCACAATGGGGATAAAAACCGCCAGTTGCTCACTTCAGATGACGCTGATCTGCAGCGTCTTATAATTTGTCAGCTAACCAATATTTTTTTTGTAAACAAGCGACTTCTTTTACGCATAATTAAATAATATTCGTACTATGACGGTACTAAAGGTGAACGAATAGTGAACAAAGTTGAATGGTAATGCTTGTCTCTGGCCTGCTGTAATGTCATTTTCTTTTTATTAAGCAACGTTCAGAAACTTAAATCGTAATCTATTTTCACTTTACCGGTTTTTTTTAAATAATAGAAACGTGTTTTTGAAAGAAAGAAAGAAAGAAAAATATTTTATTTGGGACACGCACAGGAAATACAAAACAGTAATAAAAGAAAATAATTAACAAATTTAAAAAAGGAGCATTTTAAAAACTAACAAACAAAATTAATAACGACCTGTGCGAGGCACATATTTTAACTTTGATTGTGTATAACAAGTTACCTTCATCCATTATTTAAAAGCATTATAAAGCTCAACACAGAGCATGAAGCTCAATTTCCCGTTCATAACAACTTTAAAAGATTCTACGTGATTTTGAACGTGTGTGGATATGTCATGTTGTGCTGATCGTATTATCTATGCTGATGGCGTCAATTAAATATTTGTATTTTTACCTTAAATTTATTAGGCACAGACTTTTTAAAGACCACGTTCAGATGCACAACTCCCATAAAAAAATAATAGACACAGCGATTCGCTTCCGATTGGGAAAATGATGCTTGACAGTTGTAACTTTTATTGTTGGAATCAGTTGGACTTGGAATATACCATTGTATAGATAACTAGCTGCTGCCCGCGACTTCGTTCGCGTGGAAGTCGTAAGATACCACAATATACTACTACAATAACAGCCTTTATTTACATAAAGCTGTTAATGCATGCCTTTGTTGCCTACGCACAGGCATGCATTTAACAGCTACATACCCTACAGAAACCACCCAAACCAGTTTCTTAAATAAAAAAAAGGAAAATTCAAAGGCAAATGAAAATACTAGATGTTTTGCAATAAATAATGTTATTTATTAGGATTTTTCTAAAATTTCCTTAGATTAGAGCTTTTGCTTGCATAACTGGCTTGCTAGGTACTCATGTTTTTCAGTCTAACAATGTCTGTACCTCTTAAAATTTTACTAAGCAATTATATGCTCTAACCCTTCCAAAAAATAATTCTAGACCATCTAACTTAAAATATAGGGTGCACATCGATCACTAATAAAGAACTAGATACACCTTGGTGCCGATTCTCTTGTACACCGAACTAAACTAACTAAACTATCACTAAAATTCCTTACTTTTGACTATGAGAATCTTATAGCTATTCTGCAAAATAAATTCTCTAAATTTAAAAATAATTTTGACACATCTAAATCGAATTTGACAATCGCGACTCCACACGTGATACCTAACCACGTGATCTTTTTAGAGCCGGGGGCGCGCAGGGGGGGCAGCCTCGTCGTGTTTTATATGGAATTTTTCACTTTTTGTATGGAAAATAAGAAAAATTATTACCTACATGTAGAGTGTCAGGGGTTTAAAGTTTTTTAAAGGGGGTCGAAATTTTCATTATTTTTGCGATTGGACACACCGTTTTCGAGATATAAGCAAAAGAAAAAAAAAAGATTCAGTACTGTTTTTGCATTTGAAGTCGAGGTGTTGGTGTGAATTTATAGTTCATGACAACCAATTTTATTCCACACGCTTTTAGTCGCGATTAAAAATAGTCAGATTTAGTTAAAAAATCAAAATCATCGTCTCACACACAACATCTTTGACATGCTATATTCATTTTCCACATCTCACTGGATCTCGACCTCCACCTTAATATTAGTATCCAAGTAAATAGAACTAACTATATACAGAGGAAAAAATAAAATAAAATATAGGAACAAATATATAACAACAATTTTTACATGTACTTAGTCAAAATTAAATGTATAAAATCTTACTACTTATAATATTTATAGAAACAGCAAAGAAGTCTCATTAAACTAAAAAAAAAAAAACAGTGGCACTCTGGGAGTGCCGACAGAAGTGAAAACTTGAACAATTTTACTGTGCAGGAAATACTTTTAATGAGGTGTTGGCATAGAAATATAAAAAACAGGAGAAGTGGCATGGGGGCGTGTCTGTGTCCGCGCGTAATGATCAAAGTGCTCATTGCATACGAAAATGGCCGTCTCCGCGAACTAGTGTGCTTTCGGCTGTGATCGGGAGAATTTATAAGAATGCCGTGTTGTTCAGTGGTTTCTTAATTAATAATTAATTGATTCAGGCGTGACCTTGCGGAAATCCATTATAAAATACAATAGACGTGGATATATTTAGTAACTTGTTCCGCTTAGCTATTTCTAAAGAGCCATAAAAAACTCCTGAAAGAAATCGACACGTGTTTCACCTCTCAACGAGGCATCCTCAGGATGACGATGGACTTGTTGCGAACTCGAACACGGCGTGTTGCCACACCAAGCGCACTCAGCGCTTGGTGTTGCAAGAGTGAGCGCAGCCTCGTTTCTATTTAGTTTACTGATATGCATGTGTAGTTGTGACGACTAGTGGCGAGGTAGTGGGGACAAAGTGGAGACATTGGGTTTCGATACATTTTCAACTACCGGGCATATCTCCTTCTTTCTTATATCTATGGGTGTTGGTAACGGTGTCGCGAGTTCAATTATTTTTCGCATCTCAAAAATGCCCAACGCGCCTAAAGAAGCTTTCACTTTAAAAAAAAACAATCATTCTTTAATAATAAAAAATAATAGCGTCTCCAACAAATGGAAGAGTCAACGCATATAACCTGAACAATTTAAGTGAGCATGCGATAGTACGATTAATAGGTTTAGTAAGAGTCTTTACAATTTATTGAGATGCTTTATAACTCCTGCTGTATAATAAGAATTAATTTAAAAAAAGTTTTTACGATGATTTCTTGGCAAAATATCAGCATTTACAGTACAGTGATAACAATTATATAATAATAATATTAATACTTATCGAAAATATGAAACTCCATCCTTTTTTAGCGTCCTGGATGTGTTGGAGTTGGAGCGTCCAAATGCTACTAAATGAAAAGAGCACCCAAATGTTCAATTGGGTGCTCATTCGGTGAGGACATTTTTTGACGCTGATTGTGTATCTAGTTCTTTATTAGTGATCGATGAGGGTGCATTACTTTTACAGTTTTTTCTTCAAACAATTGCCACAGTTTCTGAAACTTCTAGAGTTACAAGCCAGTTTCATAAACAGTAACTGCCTTGGAATTTTTATCAATAAATTTCATTTCTTGGAATTTTTGGATAGCTTCTCGTCAAAATGTATGTCACCGTGGAACGTAATTCTTGTCCTTTACTCTTCTTTGAGAACGTGCTGGCTCCATTCACACTCGCAATTTGTCCAGGACGGTCACTACTTGGGACATATTTAAGTCACTGATTTGCCATCAGCATAGTGTGCTGGAAAACAACATAAATAACATTTCTTAAAGCAAAAATAAATTTGATTTTATGTGGCAAACATTTTCGCTGTAAGTTAAGACCACAAAATATGAATTGTATGTTTATCAGACAAGATAAAAATGGGTATTCAAAAGTTGTAAAAATAATGCCCGAAAAAGCAATTTAACGGCTGGAGTTTCTTACTTTCGGTAAGTACATCTATTCTATGTTACATTTAAGCTTTAACTAACGAATAATATCAAATTTTGAACAAAATTACCAATTTTAAACCACCGCTACAAATGTTTGGCCAAGGTTGGCCAATACACACGCAAACTTTTGTGTAACGGAACAGTAGATGTACGGAGTAGATTTGTATTGTAATTTTTTTAAAGTGAAGTCTTTAGGCGCGTTGGACATTTTTGAGATGCGTAAAACAATTGAACTCGCAACACTGTTACCGTTACCGACACCTCATTAAAAGTGTTTCCTGCACAATAAAATTGTTCACGTTTTCACTTCTGTCGGTGTTTAATCGTTAAACAATTTGATTTATTAATTGCACTGAACTGTACTTGTATTATTAAGATTGTAAAGATGATTATAAAAATATGGAATTTAGTGATACTTTTATTTGTAACATCCAGCGACCTTGGCCAAACATTACATATTTTTGAAAAACTGGCCAAGTGCGTGTCGGACCACGCACAATGAAGGGTTCTGTAGTTGAGATGAATTTATCCCAAATACCAACTTAACAACGTAAATTGAAAAACATGTTCTCCCATACATTCCAACTGCAAAGAGATTTACCATATTGTTTTAAGACTATAGGCTTCTTATAGGTTTTCCTATAATCTAAGAGTAAAAAGCCATACTACGTATTTTTTTTAAATTTTAGGTCCTGTAGTTTCGGAGATGGGGGGGGGGGGGTAAATTTTCATCGAATTTCTTATTATTATTAAGCCTTTATTGCCAACATAATTATACAAATTCATTATAGTTGAGTAATTAACATGCAATTAAATATATTATTAACATTAAAAATTATTACATTACTATTATCTTTGTTACCTACATCATGTTTAATTTATCACCATTGGTATCAAAAAATCAAAATCAAAATATTTTATTTCACATAAACCTACATGGGCACTTATGAAACGTCAGAAGCTAGGTGCACGGTTCCAATTGGTCGTTTCCTATGGAGAAGAGCCGGCAAGAAACTCCACGGTTACTCTTTTAAAAATAATTGGCTTTTACAATACTTTCAAATAATAGTGTTTCTAGGTATGGGAGGACAGTGTAGGTCTTTCAATAAGTACCAAGTACTTAACAAAATAGAAAATGGTCAACAGGTCTACAATCCACTAAGCCTACAGCGTTCTCACATTCACAAAATATGTAGAAAAGAATCTATACAAAAAAATTAATTAATTAAAAAAAGTAAAAAACCTATTTTAAATAAAACGCAATTATATGATTGCTATTACAACTGTAATCAATCTGAATAATTATCACGTCCACAAAAGCCACAAAAAAAGAAGTATATAATGTCAAATAATAGAATAGTAAATATGTCAAGGGCGAATGTAAAAATAAATAAAAATAAAGATTTAAATAAACATGGTAATTTGGGAGCAGTTAATAGACTCTTACTTATTTATGCCGTTAATGAGGTACCAGGGAAGCCACATGTGCAGAAGGAATTATTGCCAAATTTCCTTGTCTTCAACGTAGTCTTTAATTTTATAATATGAATTCTTGATAAGGACACGTTTGATGTGGGTTTTGAACTTCCCATCGCTAAGTTCTGTCACAGACTTTGGTATTATATAATAGATATGCCGCAGTTATTGGGCGTCGGCGTGTCCTTGTCACACAAAGGCCTCCCCCAGCTCTTTCCATTCTGCTCTTGTTTGAGTTAATCGAATTTCTTAAATATCTTTAAAAGTATTTATTTTAAATTTAAATAAAAAACATTTTTAAGATCCTCACAACAAGCCCTTTCATTATATCACACGATACAGTTTTTTTTTCTTATTTGCCCCGAAAGTGACCCCCATATTCAAAATTCTATTATTTACGTTACACGTCCGTGTTTGGGTCACAGAAATACATGTGTGTACCAAATTTCAACTAAATCGGTCCATTAGATTTGGAGCAAATTGGCTGTGACAGACGGACAGACAGACACACGAGTGATCCTATAAGGGTTCCGTTTTTTCCTTTTGAGGTACGGAACCCTAAAAACAACAGGCATACTTACATTTTGTGTACAACACATAAAACAACTGTTAAAGTAAATAAACATATTACGCACAACAACATAACGCTAATAAAGTAATAAGTATGTATACTAACAAAATAGATGCCCAAAACATAAAAAAACTAACCAACTAAACTTTCACGTTCATTTTATAAATTATTTTAGTGTTCAATGCGACTCCTTGGTACCTCCTGTAGTAAAATTGGAAGAAGCAAAGACAAAACGATGTAACTCGCAAGGCAATAACTTGAAAAAGTACTTTATTCGTTGTGGCTTAAGGTTGATTTCACACTAAATGTTATTTTAAATAACAGGAGTAATTATATTACTTTGCTCGTTTTTTGTGACGAGTGATCGTAAGTATAACATAATATTTTGATGATTTGTGACTGTATTACTAGGTGCCATGGTTGTAATTAGGTTGAACTTAAAACTGTTTTAAAACTTTTCTCTCAGTTCGTTAGTAAAAAAATGAAGATGTATAAGTATATATTCACGAAGACAGTATTTAGCTTTGATTTTGTACGTGACCCGTTATCTAGTTGGTATTGTTGATCGAAGCCATTCGGTGTCGGTTTTTCGAAGCCGGCGCCAGACATAGCAGCAATATTTGATCACTTGTTTGATCACATATTGTCTGGCAGGGGTGTTTGGTATTTGATCAAAGTTTGATCACTTTTTTCAACTTTTCCATTCCGTGTCGGTTTTTCGAGCGCATAATTATCAAAGCGTTAAAAGTTCAAATGTGTGCGTAGCACATATCAAAGAGTTCAATGTTCAAATGTGTGCGTAGCCTGCATGTCCAGTGGCTCGTAAATAACTGAGTGGGACGGTCGCTTTATTCAATCGCAAAATGGAATGGAGCAACGAGTGTCCTAGAATTTATTGACTTGCTTGCAGGAGAACCATGTAGGTATTTAAATAAACAAGAGAGATGTCTTGTTTATTTAAACCTATTTAGTTGACTTTTTTGTCGTAGTTGGGTTTTAGTTTTTACAACTTTTATTTTTATCATGATGTTTACTTTTAGGGTTCCATATACATAGTTCCTTATCAGACTCTTAATAACTAAAACCCACCCGTGTTCCTTCGATTGCCTTGTTGCCGGGGGGGGGGCACGATGTCCCTTTCGGCCCTTATTCGCAGCCCCGGTAGATGCATACATACTTAACGGCAATGATATTATAATATTACGTCATTGCTTAACGGTCAGAATCATAACACTCCTTTTTGCTTTGCCGTAGTCGGGTAAAAATAGGGTCAAGCAAGACGCCTGGATCAGGTTAAATAGTAGATTGTCAGTATATTGCTCTATCGAAGAATTAAAAAAAACCGGCCAAGTGCGAGTCGGACTCGCACACCAAGGGTTCCGTACCATCGTACAATAATTAACAAAAAACGCCGAAAACACCATGTTTCCTCGTGTTTATTATGTAAATATTATGTAAAATACCTCGTAAATATTATGTAAATCGCAAATTTAAATTTGTTTTTTCATAATGATACTGTGAATTACAAAGTTATTTTTTGCAATTGCAGAAAATCACTCATATTTTAATAATAGGCGTTTTTAATATTTGTTGATTATATATACACTACCTATATGGACATGATAGACAGACGGACGGACAGACAGCAGAGGCTTAGTAATAGGGTTCCGTTTGGCACACTTCAGGTACGGAACCCTAAAATAAAAGATACACGTTATTGACCCAATAACAGGGAATGTTAAAAAAAAAGTGTGTGACGCACGACTGGAGTTTACTCCTAAGAATTTTTATGTCTAATAAGATTTCAGTAAGAAATTTTTATGTATCTAAGATCTCAGGTAGATTCATATTAGGTTCGTGTTAAAAGTTAATTTAGAAGGAAATTTTAGCAAATTGACATTGTCATAATTACGTAACTTGAAAACTCACTTTACTGTTTGTAAAGATATTTCTTTCATTTTGGTCTTAAATGAAAGGTCTAAACTTAAAACTATTTGTCACGTTTAGTTCATGAAAATCGGCTCGTGAAACAAAAAGATACGGTTATTTTTATGTATGGAAATTTTGTTTTAGATAGTAATTTGTACTTTAATATTTGTTCTAAAAAGGTGTACCTAATTACTTAAGTACCTAAATAACTTTTATTTGTGTTTTATATAAACTCCAAAAATAAAGTAGTCTACAGTTCATTTTTTGGACATGTAATAAACAATTAGATACACTTTAAAATAATATAGTTATACCTACCGCGTCCACAAAATCGTCATCCATTCTGTTTGTTGTCTATTTGAGAACTGTGCACAGTGTGCACAGATAACTATATACTAGTCAGGAACTGTGAAGCGAACGTGCTGCAAAGCATGTCTAGCAGGTAATGTGCGCTCGAAAAACCGACACCGACTGGCAAAGTTGAAATAAGTGATCAAATACCCAAACACCCCTGCCAGACATGTGATCAAACAAGTGATCATTTAAGTGTTCAAATATTGTTGCTATGTCTGGCAGGTAAAAGCAAACAAGTGTTCAAATGTGTGAGGAAGTGTTTGATCAAATATGTGACTGTGTCTGGCCCCGGCTTAATAGTAACTTTTTCAAGATGGTTTATTTTGACATTACAGACGTTCAATAGTCGTTTTGCTGCTGTCAAATAGCGCGTCATGGTATGAAAACTCTATACAAAAGAAAAGGTGAACGGTTTTCATAAACGTCAACCACAGAGTACTTTATACTAACGTCAACGCAACTGGCCTGCTGCAGGCCTGCTATTAGGATGTCATAGTACAAAAAAGCAACGCAGTTCAACTTCTGTCCTGCTATAAGAGCTCGTGGTAAGCCCCCAGGAGGTCGTTCGTTTCTCTGGCAGTTGAGTTGATGCTTAGGAGACATAATACTGAAATGTATAAAAATGATCATGATCACACAGTTATTTTGTCATATTCTTACTTGATATGTCTATGTCATATTCAGACTAATTAAAATGATTCACCCTTGTTTGGTCGAACAATGTTTCGTCGAAAATCACTTCGGCGAATTTTAGTTGCTTGCAATAAAGTCATTTCGTAGAATTATTCATTTGACCGAATAATTCATTGGTAAATTTTTATTTAGCATAATTATTTATTTGAACTAATTTCATTTGAACAAATTTCATTTCACCGAATTTTCAAATGCACTAATTTTATTTAAACAGGCATGGTTTCTGTCGCGGCTCCGGCGCTGCGGGCCTCCGGCGGCCCCACGCGTGCTAATCGTCGCAGACGGCTTTCGCTCACCACCGCAGCTTAGGCTTGCTGGCCGGCTCCGCCGGCCAGCCTCAACCGCGGCGGCTCGCTTCCAGCCACCTGCTCCTCAGCCCGCGGGCCGCCTCGCCCCTACGCGCCTACGCGATTTTATATTACACTCTAGGGGTAGGGCAGACAAGACTACGTGGAGTCGGTTTTGCAGCGATTCGGTTCTGTCACTAACTTTTGTAGCACAACATAATGATTTTTTAAGACAATACTTTAATTTAATTTTTTTCACCAAGGAATAATCGATAAAATACATGTTATACCACCTGAAAACTACATCAAATGAGCATTAATGCTCATTTGATGTAGTTTAATTAAACCTTTGATCAATAGCGCAAATGTTGTCATCGCAAATAAATATTCGATGAAATGAAAATTATGTTAATCGATATTATACAAATTGATTATTTTCTTAAACGTTGTACGAATTAGTAACATTACATCAAAAGTTGTTATACCAAACAAGGGTGAACCAATTAAAATATGGAATAAGTGTTTTTTATTTTCAAACAACCACTTTTTAAAATCTACGATTTTTTTTAAAATCTACTGTATTTATAAACTGGGAACACCGCAATCCATTATTTGGGGTTGGCAACACTGAAATATGGTGACACTTTTGACCATAGAGTATAGTAATAGATTGCTTTTGACGCTTTTGACTTGTCTTCCTTTTTTTCATTCAAATTTTATTTTCAAAATCCAATAGATTCTAATAATAATGTTTTATTAATATGTAGTAAAAATTTATATTTATGCAAGTGATGTCTAGAATTAGAGGAATAATTCAAAAGGAAGTGTTACAAACACGCAAATATGGGCTCAATGAAATCCATAATACGAAAAACGAGGATCAGTCCGAAAATAATTCGAAAGATGATGTGGAAAGTAAGATAATATTTTGATTTTTGCTAGATAATAAAAAGCGTAACTTAATAAATTAATTGAATATTCATCGTACGATTTTGACACAATTACACAACATTTTTAGGTTAGGTTTACTTTTGTTATTAATAATTTTATCATGAGATGAGAATTGTTTATGTATCGGATTGATTGACGTGTACACGTTATTTAAATGTATGCTTAATGATTATTGACTTAATGTGGCATTATTTTAGAATATCAGATAAAAGAGTTGTTGCACAAACTTCCAAGATTGGACAAAATATTTGAAGTTCATCGTAAGATTGGAGAGGGTACATTTAGCTCGGTGTACCTCGGGTCTCTCAGGCAGCACTCCGCTCTGTCCGACAGCGAGAAGAGATGGTTTGCTATCAAACACCTGGTGCCGACTGCACACCCGGCTAGGATAGAACATGAGCTGCGCTGCCTGCAAGATATGGGGTGTGTATTTTAAATACTGCTCGGCCTATTCGTATTTAGCTTACCGCCCCTAAGACGACCCACTGACCTACATAAGTGTAAACTGTGATGCTGTCTCAACCTTCTTGATCTGTTTGTTGCATCACTATCATGTTTCCCTCATTAAATAGACTGCTGAAGGTGACACTAGATTTCAGTGAAATTAAATTGGTATGCATCATGTATGTTCATCATGCTTTATTCTCCAAAAAAGAGCGATCCGAACCATTGTCCGCATTTCTCAACGAGACACCTGTCGACCATATTTCAAAAAACTTCATATTCTCACAGTACCTAGCCTTTATGTGGTAGTACTGTTAAGCAATTTAAAAAAATATGTTTTTGACTATGAAACTGACGAGGACAGAATGGTAAGGGAAAATATGCGAAGGAAAGATTTTGGAAACAAAATCATCCCAGCTTTTGGAATAGTTAAACATAGTCCACAGTATCAGGCAGTTAAAATATTTAATAAATTACCGCTTGAGTTAAAAAGCATACTGTACACAGGCTCATTCAAGGCAAGGCTCAAGGCATTCCTGTTATTCATTAGATGATTTATAGTCCTATTCTGTTAAAACTGACATGTCTCATTATTTGTCTATGGATTATAATTATTGTAGTCATATTTTATTTTTTGATTATTGTATGCTTTATCTTGCTGTTGATTTTTGACATATGGTTTTTTAATTATATTTGCATGGTATTTTACATTTATTTTTTTATCGAATGTTACAGAATAAATGAATTGAAAAAAAATAATTGAATTGAATTGTTATAAAAATACCAAATATGTTTTTGCTTGCTCTTCTAACAAGCTTTTAATAATTCTGTTTCAGAGGCAAACACCATGTAATAGGGGTGGAGTTGTGTCTGCGCAATTTGGATACTATAGTTTTTATCATGCCTTACATACCTCACAGGAAATTTTCAGTGAGTTGCTTTTTAATTAATTTTCTACAGTGTTGTTATTTATATCAATCAATCAAATCAGCTTATCACAGTCCGCTGCTACATATAAGCCTCTTCCAAGCCATTACACCCCCAGTCCTCCCCCTTCTGCATCCAGTCAGTACCAGCCACCTTTTTTAGGTTATCAGACTAGATGGATAGCAGGGGAGTGTCCCACACTATGCTTGCTGATACGTGGTCTCCACTCTGGGACTGTTCTCAATAATGGTCCAGGTCCAGCCCACTATTACTTTAGCTTGCTAACCTTGCAAGCTACGAGTATGTTGGTGACTCCAGTTTTTTAACCGACTTCCAAAAAGGAGGAGGTTATATGTTCGTAGCATATGATTGTTTTTTTTTTTTTATGTATGTCCACCAATTTCTCCGTCATTTGTGGACCGATTTTGAAAATAATTTTTTTGTTTGAAAGGGTATGCTCTCAAATTGGTCCCATATAAATTTTATTAACTTTGCTTGGGTAGTTTTGAGTTGGCTACAAAGTAAGTATTTTTTTCCCACTTACTATGTCGATGATATGATAAGTTCCTGTCACTGGTAGCAGGTAGTGGTATTCGAATGTGTACCACAGCTACAAATTGAAAAATAAAAACTTTTTACAAACAAAAAAATAAACAACCAACTTCAAAAAAAAAAACACTACAAAATGAAAAATAACTTTGATTTCGGAAGTTGGTGGCAAAAAACGAAAATACAAAACCCAAGACACCGACTTCCGAAATTAAAGTTATTTTTCATTTTGTAGTGTTTTTTTTTACGGTTCCATACCTCAAAAGAAAAAAACGGAACCCTTATAGGATCACTCGTGTGTCTGTCACAGCCAATTTGCTCCGAATCTAATGGACCGATTAATTTGACATTTGGTACACACATGTATTTTTGTGACCCAAACACGGACGTGTAACGTAAATAAATGAATTTTGATTATAGGGGTCACTTTTGGGGGACAAACAAAAAAATTGAAAAAAATAAAGATTTGCTAACAGTATCATGTGACATATCAAATGAAAGGGCTTGTTGCGAGGATACTTTTAAAGATATTTAACAAATACGATGAAAATTGACCATTCCCCCCTTATCTCCGAAACTACTGGACCAAAAATATTGAAATAAATACATAATATGGCTCTTTGCTCATAAATTACAGGAAAACCTATAAGAAGTCTATGGTCTTAAAATAACACGGTAAATCTCTCAATATTGTGCATACAAACTTACATTTGCAGTTGAAATGTATGGCAGAACATGTATTTCAACTACAATGTTAATATTTGGGATATATTCATCCCAACTACAGAACCCTTCATTGTGCGTAGTCCGACACGCACTTGACCTGTTTTTCCCGATAATTTTATTTCAGATCTTGTTATTAAAAGAAATCCTGAGCATAGCTTGCTGCATGGCAACAAATACGTCAAAAAGTAAAATAAAATAAGAATGTGCATTTTTTGCAATTTTGGTTACTCCAGCTGACAGCAGAAGCAACTTAGGACTCCACTATGTTTCCTAACATTCAAATTATGTTTTGAAATAATTAAAATTGATTTTGTTTGTTCATACAAAGATTTTAGTGGACACACCAAAGAACTAAAGCAGAAACTTGATATCCAAACAATATCATTAAATTTATGGTTATCAGTATGTGTAAAGTGTGGTTCTACCGACAGGAGTACGTGGGCGAGATGGACGCGGCCGAGCTGCGCCAGTACATGCGCGCGCTCATGGTCGCGCTGCGCCACGTGCACTCGTTCGGCGTTATCCACCGCGACGTCAAGCCCAGCAACTTCCTCTACGACCGCGAAAACAAGCGGTATGACGCACAAGCAGCGAACCAACGAACACCATGCCACCATGGTTGCGTGGCTAACATCAGCGCAAAGACAACGAGTAACAGCACGCCCACGAACCGCGACCATCGCAAATTGGCGGGTATAACCCGTGATCAAAGACGCAGATCTTGAACGGGTTTTGTAAATCATATCCATGTATTATTTACGCGTTTTTTTACTGATCTTTACAACTGAAGTTGAAGGCAGTCGCTACTAAATTTCGCGCCCTCACGCACCTAACCGCCGCAGGAGGAGACGCCCTGGGCGTCGGGAATCGAGAGAGCCGATTTCCGGCTACCGTAGGCGCGGGCTTGCGGACGGTGAGTAATGGGTAGCTCGCCGTCCGATAAGGACCAAGCCCGGGTCGACGGCGCGTTGTGTTCCACGCGCGCCTCAAAGAGATGTCAGCAGAATTGACGGGGTCCGCTAGGGCCGATGCCTGCCGGGGTTGCGAAGAAAACCGTTAGGGAAATCGTGGCCCCCGGCAACAGGGCAACCGAAGGAACACGGGTGGGTTTTAGTCAGTAAGAGTCTGACACGCCCTCCCGCTCCACCCAGAGCGGAACAAGTTATTTGATAATTTCCCACACAAAAAAAAAGGCAGATGATGACAACTGAAGTTGAAGAAGAAGAGTTATGATAAAAAATCATGTATTTGTCCAAAATATAATTATACACACACATGGCATGCAAAATGTTACATTAAAATTATACCACAGTCATGTTTCAGATTTGTATAAGTTGTATATTGTATGATGTTCATGGCTATTATTGTGTAAATACATATTCATAACATCTGTCGCGTCGCGCAAATTTTGCGGCTACCTTACCGCAGTCCCCTTAACGCTCAAGTTTGTAATGTTTATAATACAAGATAATAGTGTAAGTACCTACATATAACTCTAATAGGTACACTAAATATATTGTTATCTAACTCAATATAAGAACCATTGTCACAATGTTATTTAGATTACCTTCATCTTACTCTGCCACTCAGGTACCTGCTGGTCGATTTCGGGCTAGCGCAGCGTCTGTGTCCTGCGCCCGAGGACGCGCCCGGCGCGCCCGCGCCGCCGCCCGCGCACTCCAATGGCTTGCGGAAGCGAACCCGTGAGGAGGTGCGAAATTAACTAAACATTACAAATCAGATTCATGAAACTATTAGTACATAAAATCACAAAAACCGGCCAAGTGCGTGCCGGACCACGCACAACGGTTCCATAGTTAGGAAGAATTTATCCCTATTGAAAACATGTGGTTTGTACGCACAATATTGACCGATTTACCATGTTATTTTAAGATTATTTTAAGACTTCTAATAGGTTTTCCTGCAATCTATAAGAATATAGAACTATTTTCAGTATTTTTTTTCAAAATTTCAGGCTCAGTATTTTCGGAGATTACGGGGGGGGGGGGGGAGAGGTCGATTTTCGTCTAATTTCTTAAATATCTTTAACCAAGTCCTATCATTTGGGCCGCATTCCGAGTTACGCTAAAAGTGATAATATCGCGAATCCGACCAAATTTAATAGTCACAAAATATAAGGGTTATTGAGTAATAATTGTGACTTTGGACTTTGGTCGGATTCGCGATATTATCACTTTTAGCGTAACTCTGAATGCGGCCTTGATATGTCACACAATACAGTTAGCAACACTTTAATTTTTCAATATGTCCCCGAAAAGTGACCCCTATATTCAAAATTTATTTATTTTCGTTATACGTCCGTGTTTGGGTCACAGAAATTGATAAGGGTACCAAATTTCAACTTAATCGGTCCATTAGATTCGGAGAAAATTGGCTGTGACAGACGGACAGACACATGAGTGATCATGAGATGAGAACATGTTTTTCAACTACAATGTTAAGTTCTATTGAGATAAGATTGATTAAATCAAATAGCGCGCGCTTCCCCGGCTTCCTGTAATACACTTCCGTCCCTTTTCACGAATTCACTCCCACAGATTTCCCACTCCACAGATTGCAGGAAAGCGACAGGAAAGATGTTACACATCAAAAACCGACCAACTGCGTGTCGGACCACGCACAATGAAGGGTTCCGTTGTTGGGATGCATTTATCCCAAGGACAAATTTAATATTGTAGTTGAAAAACATGTGCTTCCATACGGAATGTATGAGAGAACATGTTTTTTTATTTATTTTGCAAAATGTACACTCAGTTACAAGCTAGGCTAAAACTTATGAGTACATGAACCTGTTAGGGCGCAGCAAGTATTATTACATTAAACTTATATCTAAGTTAAATATTTGGAAGTTAACATTATATGGCATATTTACTAGATATCAATATCACAACATTCATTATTATCTATAATATAATTAAAATCTATTTGTAACATTTATTTTATTTATATTAATTAAAGTCATTTGAAATATAGCAACATTAATAAAATCATTTTATACATAGAAATCTTCCATAAACTCGTTAATAACTTTTTTCTAAAAGTAATGACTTAAGAACGCGGCGACGCAAGAATTATTAACTTAATACCTAAATCATTTGCAATTTGGGCATATTTCCACCATATTATGTTGTTATTCGGATTTAGACAGTGTTTATCTAGGCTCCTACATCTTTTTTTTTCCAAAAACTTTTCTAAAATGATGTTTCAACGAATTTAATTTCGCAAATTTTTGCAATGACATGTTTTCATATTGTCTTTTTTGTATTATAAACAACAATATATATAATATTGTTTCTGCAGAAGCATAGCTTATATTATAAAAATAAAAATTATCGAAAAAAAAAATTGGGAAAATATTAAGTTTTCATTCATAATTTTTGGTATTACGGAACACATTCAAATTTATCATAAATTTTCGAAAGCTAGTAGTGCTATCGCGTCAAGCAATAATTGTCAATGTGTGCGTGGTAGTATTGCTCACTGTAGGTGTATATCGCTCCGACAGGCACTCACACTAGCGCAACGTGCTTGGAATTGAATTTTGCAAACATCTCGATTTGTAGTTGCGAGCCGTGTTCGCAGGTCTCTTACGGTATGGCGGCATGGAGAGTGCTATTGTCGCAACCCAGCGCTGGGCACACATAACTCAAACTCAAACTCAAAGCATTTATTTCAAATAAACCAATTACAGGCACTTTTGAATTGTCAAGGGGTCGGTCAGTCAGAAAGATGAAGCTAGTTGCCCATTCCAAAGCGTAGTAGGTACCTATGGAGAAGAACGGGCAAGAAACTCCACGGACACTTTTAAATCAGAATATGGTTACACAATATTGGTTACATCATTCATGTTGAAGTTATACATGTGAGAACGATGCAGAACGTTAAAAGCGTCCGTAATAGAAAATAAAACATAATACAATTCAAAAATTAAATCAAAATAAGCCGTGGCAGCTAAGAGATGACCAGTCCCTACTGACAGCGCCCGTTCACGAGATTAGCACTTAGCACCATTCAGCTCAACCATTTTGAAGGGAGCAAATGATCCAACACACACGCCACCGTCAGCGAGACATTAGAGTGAGCATGACATACTCTCAGCCGCCAGGGCACATTCAAGTCAATGAAAGACGTACCTAGTAAATGGTAGCTTTATAGTAGGTACATAGTACTCACACGTGTTATGCAATTATACAATGCTAAGGGACTGAATTTATACAATGCAAAGATAGTTTTTAAAATCTTCAGCACCTCCAACAGTATTTTCAAATGCTAATCAATTAGTTTATGCGCCCTTGTGGAGCAGGACCAGCGTTCGGCCAAGCATTTATATCAGCGATGTAATCCCCCAACTTATAATATGCTTGGCTGCATAGTTTGCGTTATACATATAAGATTTAAATTTCGTTTCATTCAGTTGAAATATGTGAGGAGATATTTTCTTGTAACATTTTAAACAGTACCCCATGAAAGATGAGTCCACTTTAGCCAGTCTGAAACCCGGTTGAACTAATTGGTCCCTATTTCTAGTGATATCACCTCTTTTACTAAAAAAACTTTTTACAAAAAAAAAAAACAACCGACTTCAAAAAAAAAAACACTACAAAGTGAAAAATAACTTTAATTTCGGAAGTCGGTGTCTTTGGTTTTGAATTTTCGTTCTTTGTCACCGACTTCCGAAATTAAAGTTATTTTTCACGTAGTGTTTTTTTTTAGTTGTATTACCTACCCCACACAAATTCGAATACCACTACCTGCTATGTTAACAGTGACAAGAACTTATCATCTACATACTAAGTGGGAAAAAATACGTATAATTGAAGCTAACTCAAAAACTACCCAAGTAAAGTTAACACAATTTATATGGGATCACCTCTGAAGTATGATCTACCAAACAAAAAAAGAATCATCAAAATCTATTCATAATTGGCGGAGCAATCGCGTAACAAAAAAAAAAAAAACAAAACATACAGACGAATTGAGAACCTCCTCCTTTTGGAAGTCGGTTAAAAAGATGTAGATTTTTCCTTACGTACATAATGTTTTCATAGATATATTGACAAGTACCGTCATGATGTTTAATATCTTTAAACAGTTCCCTTAGAGAGTCGCGCCTGCGGAGACCATATATGGCTTTGATGGCTCGTTATAGTTCCCAACATAGTTGGGAAAAGGCTAGGCAGGTGATGACTGGGCACGCCACAATTGCGGCGATAACTACTCTTTGAGGAGTGGCTAGTGAGGCGCCACTGCGTCCTCACCTTCCGCCTGACGCAGGTCCTCAACGGACACGGCTGCTTCGGAAGGTTCCTGTTCAGGATAAGGCGGGAGGAAACGCCCGGGTGTCACCATTGTGTGGAGGTCTGCCCGGCTTGGGCGGAGCATCGCTGTGTCCTCGTGGAGGCGATCGGCGGCGGTGATCTCTCGCGTCCGGCCCTGGTTCGGGCCATGGTACAGAGCGAGATGAAATGGGAGGCCGTCACTTCCTTCTGCGAAGCAGTAATGCTCGCGAAGGAGGAGGCGGAACGCGTGAGGAAGAGGCAAAATTCGCGCCCTCACGCCTTCACGCCCTCACGCCTTCACGCCCATAACCGCCGCAGGAGGAGACGCCCCGGGCGTCGGGAATCGCGAGCCGATTTTCGGCCAACGTAGCCACGGGCTTGTGGACGGTGAGCAGTGGGTAGCTCGCCGCCCGATTAGGACCAGCAGTGCTATTCTGTAAAAATCTCACAGTGAACGCTTACGTGAAGTGAGCTTGAAAGTGAGCTGTCAACAGTGTCAATCCCTAGTATTTGGTGGAATGACAGCTCACTTCACCTTAGCGTTCACGGTGAGATTTTTACAGAATAGCACTGCAGGCTCGGGTCGACGGCGCGTTGTGTTCCACGCGCGCCTCTAAGAGATGTCAGCAGAATCGACGGGGTCCGCTAGGGCCGATGCCTGCTGGGGTTGCGAAGAATACCGAAAGGGAAATCGTGGCCCCCGGCAACATGGCAACTGAAGGAACACGGGTGGGTTTTAGTCAGTAAGAGTCTGACACGCCCTCCCGCTCCACGCAGAGCGGGAGAAGTTATTTGATAATTTCAAACCCAAAAAAAAAAAAACGGCCTCTAAAGGTGATATATTGAAAAAAATAGGCTTTTTTTATCGTGTACCTTTTTAAGTATATGGAATTGGGATTTAACATTTTGGTATATGGTTTTTGACTATATGACCTAATATCCTGAAAAAAGAATACACGATACAATTAAATTTTCTCGATACAAAAAAATTGCAAAGATCTATATTTTTATCTTCTTTTGCTTACCATGGCACAACGCTTATGAGTTATTCAATGGAATTTACTTTAAAACATAGAGAGTAAGCGTTTCAAGTTTTAAGAAAAGCAGTTTATTAAATAATACTTTTCATTTACAAAAGACGTCATTTCCTTTTGGCACATACGTTGTTTGATTCCGAGCGGACACACATTATCGTCATCTCCTTTCGCCTATCAAAAGTATTGTCATTCATAAATCAGTCGCCTGGTGGGGCTCATCGACGAAGAGTCTGTAATTTTCTTGCGATCAAATTTACGTGATTTAAAGAATTTTGTTTACAGAAAAAGTTAGCTTTTGCTTTATCGAGTTAAAGTAATTATTTAATGCAATTAGTGTTGAATAAGTATTTAGACTGTATGTGTGTATTCTTGTGAGTCCTGTGAACGATATAACATTCTTTTTCTATTATGATTTCGTTGTGACATTTAAATTATTTATAAAAATAGGAAGAAATATAAAACCAAAACTGAACAGTACCTGCAACGTTTGGAGTGCCCAGGGCAATCAATGAACTCATTTTACAGGAATTCAATAGCAATAAGATGATAATACATAGTAAGTCAAATTCACCTTCACTAAAGCATAACCAACACAATCTATTCTCGCCTTGTAAAAGTAATATTATGTAAACATTTTATTTTCTAAGAACGTCTATTTTTATACCTACAACTTATAATAATCTTTTATCTAAAGAAATAGGCTAAATTATACTATGATTAGTTTTTAGGTTTGAAATACGTCAACAGTACATCAATATGTCAAGTACTGTCACTACGAATGATAGAGCACAAAAAAGAAAAGGAGTCGCATTTGAATTGTGAAAAAAGGAGAGTTAGGAGAGTTTTTACCCGACTACGGCAAAACCAGAGGAGGGTTATGATTTGAAAATGCTACGTATGTATGTAACAGGCTATGAAATGCAAAATAAACTTCAAATCCAACTAGTAGTTCCAGAGATTAACGCGTTCAAACAAAAAAAAAAACAAACTCTTCAGCTTTATTATAAGTACTAGCTGCGCCCCGCGGTTTCACCCGCATAAGTCTCGATCGCGTGGGAATATCGGGATAAAAAGTATCCTATGTGCTAAAGCAATTTATCATCACTGTAATATTTTCAACACAATGTATTTTGTTATGAAATAAATGACTTATTATGACTTAACCAGGTCATGGTCTACCATGTGCCAAAGTTCAAATATTTATTCCCTTGGAACTTTAAAAAAATCAAGCTTCTAAGTCAACGCAATAAAAAATACGGCCCTTTTTTTGAAGCTCGCAAGTAAATCAAAACCTACAGGGTACTTCCCGTTGACCTAGAATCATGAAATTTGTCAGGAAGCAAGGTCTCACAGCACAAGTAAAGGAAAAAGTTCAAACATTGACAATAATTTGTAGTTATATCAATTATTTTTTTGTGATTACAATCTTACATTTGCAGTTGGAGAATTGACCGTGACGTATATCGATGTGTGGGAGAACATGTTTCTCAAGTACTAAGTTTGTCCTTGGGATAAATTCATCCCAACTACGGAACCCTTCATTGTGCGTGGTCCGACACGCACTTGGCCAGTTTTTTTGTATGTTTGTTTGTTACGCTTTCATGCAAAAAATGGCTAAGCGGATTTGGATGAAATTTTGCACATGGGTAGACCATGACCTGAAATTTTGCACATGAGTTTTTATCCCGATATTCGCACTGGGTCGAGACTTACGCGGGTGAAACTGCGGCGTACAGCAAGTACTATACAGGATGTTTCAAACGTAGTGGTCCAAAGGCAAATGGGATAAAGTGCCGGTGGCCACCTACCATTAAAAAAAAAAGTTTTGATATTCTCAATAGTTCAGAAAATTTCACTAATTTAACCATTTTCAAGAAACTTTACATTTCCACTTGTACTTTTCGGCCCTGTGAACAACATTTTCGACGTAGCGATTTCAAATCTGGCTAAAAGATGCCTTGATAGTGTAGGCTGGAAGATTACGTTCCTATTTATGTTCAGTGTGGCTCTTCAGATTTTATTTTTACTTATCTTTTCTAACTTTTTATTAAATTTTACCGAAACTTACTAAGCCCAGATTAAAAAAAAGTGTACCACCGAGTACATGCACATAGCTTGAAAAAGTATCTTAATTATTATTAGTTAGACTGGGAAAATTTTACAAAGATAGACTAATGAGAACTAAAAAAAAAATGGGTTTCACAACATGGTCGAACTATCCGAAAAACTTTATGCTCTAATTTTACAGAAACATCTCTGAAAAGCGTTTAGTATTTAAATTTAACATAATTATTTAGACGTGACCTTCGGTACATGTGTTTTATTTGTTTACTTTCGCTGGTGACCTGCGTAGGCCTTCACAACTTGTGTTGTCATTACCAAAAGCCATCATAGCCCATAATCTGCCTATAGGCATGGGACATAGTCTTGTATCTACCTATTTACACTATCAAGACATGTTCTAGCCATTAAACTCGCTACGTCAAAAAATTTTTCGCAGGTTCGAAAAATCCAAGTGAAAGTTTCTTGAAAATGGTTAATTTTCTGAACTGTTGAGAATATCCCAACTTTTAAACGATAAGTGGCCACCTCCACTTTACCCCATTTGCCTTTGGATCATTACGTTTGAGACAACCTGTATACAGCAGGAATTTTTGAGATGGGGCAGTAAGGGTGACTACCTTAACCGTTGTAGCTATAGGAAAACGGTCTTAGAAGAAAAGTTAAGGACAGTCCTTAACTTTTTGAGACATTTTGATCTGCATTCACAGATTTTGAGAAATATTACAGTCGGCAAGAAAATGGGCAGTTTTCAAAAAAAAAAAAATTTTGATGCCAATCGATCCTGTTTCTTTTATGAAACAAAAGTTTTTCCATACATTTTGTGTGTGGGATGTCACCCTGTAAACTTAATAAATATTTTTGCTGTTAATTAATTATTTTGTATTATTTGTTATTTAAACTACTTACTAGATCTCGTTCAAACCAATTTGTGGTGGAAGTTTATATGGTAACGTACATCATATTTTTTTTAGTTTTATCGTTCTCTTAATTTAGAAGTTATAGGGGACGACGACACACATTTTACCACTTTGGAAGTGTCTCTCGCGCAAACTATTCAGTTTAGAAAAAAATGATATTAGAAACCTCAATATCATTTTTAAAGACCTATCCATAGATACCCCATACGTATGGGTATGATGAATTTTTTTTTTTTTTAGTTTCAGTTCTAAGTATGGGGAACCCCAAAATTATTTGTTTTTTTTTTCTATTTTTGTGTGAAAATCTTAATGCGGTTCACAGAATACATCTACTTACCAAGTTTCAACAGCATAGCTCTTATAGTTTCGGAAAAAAGTGGCTGTGACATACGGACGGACAGACAGACATGACGAATCTATAAGGGTTCCGTTTTTTGCCATTTGGCAACGGAACCCTAATTAGCACTTTAAAGCTTAATATTTCTCAAACGGATCCCTGAACCCAAAAATGGTACAATCAAAATATTTTTGAACGACCTACCCAACGACACCCCACACAATGGGATACACGAGAAGAAAAACATCCCTACTTTACGTGTAAGGGAGTTACCCTAAAAATATATATTTTTCATGATTTTATTTGTCGGAGCGATTAATATGTATACCCATGCCAAATTACAGCTTTCTAGTACTAAGAGCACAAGAATCTTTTTTAGTCTTGTGCTAAGAGTCTGAGCTAAGCCGCGGACAGACGGACATGGCGAAACTATAAGGGTTCGTTGTTGACTATGGAACCCTAGAAATAAATAAATTATGTTTAAAAAAACACGCTTTTATCATGCACAAACAATTACAAAATAATTAAATTGACTTGTATTACTTATGATTTATGTACCTATGCAGTTTGACACGAATATAAATAAAAAACTTGTACTATATCAGTTTCTGTGTTACTCATAAAATTTGCAAGATAAAGAATGCATGAATGGTTTAACATATGACATTATAAATTATGTTGATGTTCTAAAAGGAGCTGTCTGCCAATAACCAGCTTTGCAGTTTGGCAGAGGTAATAATGTATTTAATTGTCAAATTGTTACCTATTGTGGACGTGCTATTGATTGCGTACAGTGTACATACTTATTTTTGAAACTTACCTCTTAGGAGGATGCATCTGCGACAAAGCGGGTAGCGCTCGACCTCAGCACGGGCGGGCCCGTGGCCGCGCCCGCGCCCGCCGCTCACGCGGGCTCCGGGGCCGGGGGCGCGGCGCGGGTGCGGTGCGCGTGCGCGGGCGCGGCGGGCGAGTGCGGCGCGTGCGCGGGCCCCGGCGCCGGGGGCGCAGTACGGGCGCGCTGCGCATGCGCGGGCGCGGCGGGTGTGTGTGGCGCGTGCGCGGGCCGTGCGCCGCCCCGTGCTCCGCGCGCCGGCACGCAGGGCTTCCGGCCGCCCGAGGTGCTGCTGAAGTACCCGCACCAGACCACGGCGGTGGACGTGTGGGCGGCGGGCGTGGTGCTGGCGAGCGCGCTGACGGCGCGGTACCCGTTCTTCCGCGCGGGCGACGACGTGGCGGCGCTGGCCGAGCTGGCCGACCTGCTGGGCACGGAGCCGCTGCAGCGCGCGGCCTCGGCGCTGGGTAGGTGCGCGGGGGCCGGGGGCCGGGGCCGGGCGCCGGGCGCCGCGCGCGATCTAACGGGCGTGTGCACAGGGCGGCGCGTGGTGACGTCGGCGGCGCGACGCGGGCTGTGCCTGCGCAAGCTGGCGGCGCGGCTGCGCGGCTGCACTCCGGCGACTGCCGCTACCGGCGCGTGCGCGGGCTGCGCTCGCTGTCGGTTGCCCCGGGATCAGTGCCTGTGCCGAGATGAGATGAAAAAGGTATCTTAACCAAATTTAAGGATCAGGTTACAACATTTTTTTATGTGCATCAAGTACCTGCTTCCATGTAATTCGCTGTAGATCTGATAGAGAATGGTGGGCGGTGAGCGTTTTGGGGGACTGTCTTATGTAATTTTGACGTTCGAAAAGTGCTGATTCTCAGCCTAGTTTGAATAAATGACTTTTGAACTTCGATCAACAATACCAACTAGATAACGGGTCACGTACAAAATCAAAGCTAAAAACTGTCTTCGTGAATATATACTTATACATCTTCATTTGTTTACTAACGAACTGACATAAAAGTTTTAAAACAGTTTTAAGTTCAACCTAATCACAACCATGGCTCCTAGTAATAAAGTCACAAATCATCAAAATATTATGTTATACTTACGATCACTCGTCACAAAAAACGAGCAAAGTAATATTATTACTCCTGTTACTTAAAATAACATTTGTGTGAAATCAACCTTAAACCACAACGAATAAAGTACTTTTTCCAGTTATTGCCTTGCGAGTTACATCGTTTTGTCTTTGCTTCTTCCAATTTTACTACAGGAGGTACCATGGAGTCGCATTGAACACTAAAATAATTTATAAAATGAACGTGAAAGTTTAGTTGGTTAGTTTTTTTAATGTTTTGGGCATCTATGTTTGTTAGTATACTTATTAGTTTATTAGCGTTATGTTGTTGTGTATAATATGTTTATTTACTTTAACAGTTGTTTTATGTGTTGTACACACAATGTAAATTTTATTGTGCAGGAAACACTTTTAATGAGGTGTCGGTAACGGTAACAGTGTCGCGAGTTCAATTGTTTTTCGCATCTCAAAAATGTCCAACGCGCCAAAAGATTTCACTTTAAAAAAATACAATACAAATCTACTCCGTACATCTACTGTTCCGTTACACAAAAGTTTGCGTGTGTATTGGCCAACCTTGGCCAAACATTTGTAGCGGTGGTTTAATTGGTAATTTTGTTCAAAATTTGATATTATTCGTTAGTTAAAGCTTAAAATGTAACATAGAATAGATGTACTTACCGAAAGTAAGAAACTCCAGCCGTTAAATTGCTTTTTCGGGCATTATTTTTACAAATTTCGGCAAAATGCGGCATTGTGAAACGTGGTTATGTTGGCTGTGTATTAAGCGAACTAAATAAAATTGGGGCTCAACTTTCAAGTGAGGTGTTATTTGCCGAGACGTTTTTTTCGCGCCGACCCGATATCTAGTTGGTATTGTTGATCGAAGTTTTTGAATTTTGACCAATATTTAAAAAGAGTAAAAATTGCCTTCAAAATTTAAATAATAATGTAATGTTATATGTATAAGTCTGAAACACTAAACTTCTCTAAAGCAGATGCCAATCTTTTTCAAATTCGACCCCAAATCGTCAGTCTTGCAAAAAATTATGAAGGCAGTATTTAACTTCATTATGTTAATAAATAACAACCTAATTGCGTAACTACACTTGGTCGTCCACGCGAGTTCAGATCCTAATGGAAATCGTTGGGCTCAAAATTAAGACCGTCTCTGTCAATAAACGATAGCGAGTACCCGCCGCTGATCAAGTTCGTCTCGCTTTGTCGGTCAATTCCATGGTCCTCCGAATTCGTAAAAGCTTCCAGTTTAATTTAATGTGTCGGATGACCGAATGCGGGCTAGCGAACAAGTGTAAAACCGCCACAATACGAGTCAGACATAGTTGTTGCGATTTTTGGTCACGTAACCATGAGTAATCAAAAGGAGTATGTAAGGATCGTAGCAGATGACGTTCTGTAGTTTCTGTCTACCCGCATGGGAAGGAGACGTGAGTTTATTTATGTGTACTCGTAACCTTGAGTGTCCGCGAACGCAGCTCGTTCAAGGACGCGCAGCTCTGGTGAACCGTTGTGCAGCAGTGCGTGTGTCGCAGGCGGAGGAGTTCAGTGCGGCGCGCTGGGTGGCGGGCTTCCCGGACTGCGCCTTCGGGCTGGCGGCGCGCCTGCTGGAGCCCGACCCGCGCGCGCGCATCTCCGCCGCCGGCGCGCTCGAGCACCCGTTCCTCGCGGCCCACGACTGACATGACACTTCCCGGACTGCGCCTTCGGGCTGGCGGCGCGCCTGCTGGAGCCCGACCCGCGCGCGCGCATCTCCGCCGCCGGCGCGCTCGAGCACCCGTTCCTCGCGGCCCACGACTGACATGACACTTCCCGGACTGCGCCTTCGGGCTGGCGGCGCGCCTGCTGGAGCCCGACCCGCGCGCGCGCATCTCCGCCGCCGGCGCGCTCGAGCACCCGTTCCTCGCGGCCCACGACTGACATGACACTTCCCGGACTGCGCCTTCGGGCTGGCGGCGCGCCTGCTGGAGCCCGACCCGCGCGCGCGCATCTCCGCCGCCGGCGCGCTCGAGCACCCGTTCCTCGCGGCCCACGACTGACATGACACTTCCCGGACTGCGCCTTCGGGCTGGCGGCGCGCCTGCTGGAGCCCGACCCGCGCGCGCGCATCTCCGCCGCCGGCGCGCTCGAGCACCCGTTCCTCGCGGCCCACGACTGACATGACACTTCCCGGACTGCGCCTTCGGGCTGGCGGCGCGCCTGCTGGAGCCCGACCCGCGCGCGCGCATCTCCGCCGCCGGCGCGCTCGAGCACCCGTTCCTCGCGGCCCACGACTGACATGACACTTCCCGGACTGCGCCTTCGGGCTGGCGGCGCGCCTGCTGGAGCCCGACCCGCGCGCGCGCATCTCCGCCGCCGGCGCGCTCGAGCACCCGTTCCTCGCGGCCCACGACTGACATGACGCTTCCCTTCAGACTATTCAAATATATTTTTAACGAAAAGTAGCTGCCTCTGTTTGAGGTTGTATGAAAGACTTTATGTTCATGTTGGTAACAGTGATATGTTTTAAGTTAAGTTATAATGCGACACTGATGCTCTAACATTTCTCGTTATTCGCGAGATGTTAGCGTAATATCACACGTGGCGATGTCATGTTACTGCATCATGAACAGGCCAACGACGGCTGTGAATCATGTCTCCTCGTGGGATAGCTGAATTATTATTAATGCTATGATCTAATAGTTATAATGTTTTGTATTTATTCTTGTAAGCACAAGGTTGCAACCAATTATTATGTATTTATGACATGGGACATCTAAGTGTCATCTCGTAGGTACAGTCAAACTATTTGAAACATGAACCACTTAACCCATAATGATGATAAATACTGCTAGGTATCTGTTTGCTTCAAGAGTTCAAGTGTTCCATGAATTTGACCGCTAGTTATCATATTTTTAACCGAATTAAAAAAAAAGAAGGTTCTCAATTCGTCGGAATATATTTTTTTTTTTTGAAAAATTTTACGTCTCTCATGATTAGTAATTAATTAAACCCTATGCACAGCTGTTGATGTTCGTTTCTTTACAAAGAATGCTGTGGTTGTTTTTTTCTTACTCTGTTAATAATACGTACAACTCGATTTACCGTCATTTTTATTAGGCGCTAGCCCAGAAATGTATGAGATTCGCCTTAAGGTGGGTCATGAATATAATTGGTCGATTGTACATCCATGTCTTGTCTCATAATATAATTTCTCACTTGCAGTACCACACAATACAGTATTTATAATTATGGATTTTAGACTTAAGTATATACCTACAAGAAGCTAATGGTGCCGATTCCCTTGTTCACAAACTAAACTAAATTTAATTTCTGTGCATCTTTTTCTTTCTATTTCATTAAGAAAAGGACAGAAAATAAATTTTAGTTTAGTCCTGTCAAATTAATCAGCGCCTGTCACTACTCCATACAAGTTTAGACGTGATCAAAAACTTGCCTACTAAAATTACGTCAAATTTACGTCAAGCGCTGATTAATTTGACAGGACTAAACTAAAATTTATCTTCTGTCCTTTTCTTAATGAAATAGAAAGAAAAAGATGCACAGAACTTAAAAATAGTTTAGTTTGTGAACAAGGGAATCGGCACCATTGATTGTCATGGCAAGCTATGTTTTACATTACATACATAAACAGTGAAGTGCCTTATGTAAAACGCGCGCGGCGAGCATCGCGCGTTATTCAGTAACAAATAAAAGAAGAGCGATGCGACTGTGCGTCGATATAAGTTTTATTGTTGATTAATTGTAATGGGGATCTCAGAGTAAACTTTAAGTTTCATATCGAGTACAAAGTAGAGTAATAGTGGCGAAGCGCGCAATGACTAGCGATGTTCACTATCTGTTTATTAACGTTTAAACATGTGTGCCTTTTATAGTTATATGTGTTCAGAAGAATGTTGTTATGTTACCTCATTGTAAACAAGCTCTACATTAATAAAGCTAAATTAAGCAATTTGTTTTTTTTATTAAGAGTACCTATCATCTTTTATTGTTTTATTTTTTAAACACTATTAGCCCAGTCAATAACAACATCAAACATCGCTAACGCGCATGTAACTACGATTCTTTTATAATGTTGTTAGGTGGGTATTACACTGTAGCGGTTACACCGCCACATCCAGACTACGTATCATAGACTTGATGTCACACAAATCCTGCATCGCGCAATTAGAGTTTACCGAGCGATCGACATATATACAAGATTCCAACTTCAAACCGTTGAGCAGTTGTCCGCTAGACAACACCCGTCTGGTCGGAGGATCCTCCCTTTTCTATGGTGGATGAGTGAACTTTACACCCTGTTCCTCATACCACCAAATTGGTGACCCCGAGTATGAACGTCAGCGCAGCCTTCGTGCAACTACTTCAGCCTGACGTCATTATCATCATCATCACTCCTGCAAGCTTTCGTAAGGCGAGTCACACAGCCAGCCAGCACCCACGGCTTCTACGGGTATCCTGACCACCAGCATGCAGCGAACGCGCATTCACATATCTAGGATCATAGATGTATGAGTCATATTTATATGATAATGTAAAGCCGGGTCTCCTGCGCGTTTATTTCCTGATACAAAATACGTCCATAAAATTATGTGATTTTGCCTTTTCACTTTTGCTACTGCCATATTCTAAATTGACGGTTTTATTGACGGATAAAAGTAAGTACCTACAGCGAAATTTTGGTTGGCGTACGTTCACTATGCTTAGAGGAATTCTAAAATTATTTTTGCAACACTAGGGGGTGGGTCGTTATGTGATTTTTGCGAAACGTAACGTAACTAGTGACTTCGAGGACGTCACCGGTTTTGAAAACTAGTGATTTTAGTAACTAGTTATTTTTAAAATTCTATTCGGTGATTCTATCGAAGTATTACAGTTATTTGCGAAACGAAAATATAAATGATTACCTACGTAATACGTTACATATAAGCTTTAAGTTTTTGGAACGATTAAGTTTTGTAGCTACATAATTAACGCGCGAAAGAAACAACATCCACTCGCAATTGTTTCGTTTCACTCTTTTCATTCAATCATTGCATTGTGATGTAACTAGTTACAAAAATCACGTGTTTATATGTGACTGGAAACTAGTTATTTACATGCCCCGTAGCCAGTTATTGTAGGCAACACTGTTGTACTAAAAAGAAAAGCAAACTGCTGCCGGGAGTCGGGACACATTGTTTTGGCTTCATTGGTGTTCTCTAGAGTTCTATTTGTTATATTGGTGCCGATTCTCTTGTCACAAATGCCTCTAAACTAAACTAAAAATCACTAAAATTTCGTTTATTCCTGTCAAACGACGATTTCCCATTCTGAAATAGACTAAAGTGACACAATTTAACTATATTTTAGTTTGACAGCACTAAGATGGCAACGAGATAGTATTTTAGTGAAAATGGCAATTTTGCTATTTCTTTTCTTATTTTCCATACAAAAAGTGAAAAAATCCATATAAAACACGACGAGGCGGCCCCCCTGCGCGCCTCCGGCTCTAAAAAGATTCACGTGGTTAGGTATCACGTGTGGAGTCGCGATTGTCAAATTCGATTTAGATGTGTCAAAATTATTTTTAAATTTAGAGAATTTATTTTGCAGAATAGCTTTAAGATTCTCATAGTCAAAAGTAAGGAATTTTAGTGATAGTTTAGTTCGGTGTACAAGAGAATCGGCACCATTGTGTACCGAAAGGCTTCAGAATTTGGTAGACGATTGCAACCATTTAAGACAAAAAATTGGATCCTAGATAAATGATAGTGTAATACACAGATATGATCCTAGGGGTCATATAAGTAGGATAAGAGATAGGATCCTATATATGATCCTAGATATATGATAGTGTAATACCCCCCTTAGTCTCCTGAGAGTAGGTTATACCCAATTTGCAATCCTGAAAACCTTGTGCTACTCCCATGGTGTTCGAAAAACTTCGAAATTCTAGCACTTGTTTCCGTTTTTTTAAGTATCTTTGTTCAATGTTTTTGTGAAGCAAGCTAAATTTGCAACAATCCGAGCCCAACCCAAGCACTCTAGGCTTATTGGTTGCAACGATACAGCTAGTCGAAAGATGGGCATTTTTTTCCAAAATGAAAAATTATCGATAAGTAATTTATGATTTTGTTAGTGTTCCTCATACCTGCCTGCATCTATCGAAATCTAGCTACGTTTTTACCGAAGTGGTTGACAACATAGTTGAAGTATGCCACATATGCACCCATAGATAGATTTATATTTCTATGATCCCACCACAGAGCATGTCACTTTATGAGGCGGAACTTAGAACATTTCAGTTTTTGAGAATTTGTTACCTTTTTTAGCCAACCACATAAAAAACATGGCTACCAACATGAAAATTCTAAGTAGCACTGACAATGACAATCATGACCTTGAAAGGATTATCGATAGGGATGCGCAACATATAGAAATCAACAAAATTATCGATATCGATGAAATGCATTCATTTCATCGATATCGATAATTATCGATACGCAGATAATAGTGACCCTCCAAAACTAATTTATTTTGAAAAATCGGTAAAATAAAACACAGATTTATATGATTTCAGTATTTAATCATGGATATACTTAAATGAGCTATCAACATTGGTCTTGGACCAAAATGGCTTCCTTTTTTATTTTTTAGTGCCAACATCAGAGTTTCTTTTAGCATGCCTGACTTTATTTATTTTTCCCAAGAGACTGGCACTGCGTCTTAGTGATGCCAGGCTGCATTTTGTTTTTTGTAATTGTTCCATCAACTGTTTTTCCTTGGTGTTAAATCTGTAAAGATAATTAAATATAAGCAATATTTTCGATGAGACGTGTAAACATTTCCTTTCACCTAAAACGCAGGGATCTTTTCTATTTGAAATGAGCAATAGTACACAAATTAACTCAATCAATTTTGAGAATTTCTTTCTCTGTCTGTCTACTTTTTTTGTAACATCGTCACATGATAAAAGTTTAATGGATTTTAATGAAACAACCTAAACAAGAGGTTGCATCTATTTTTTTTTTTTAATTAGATGGATGACATTAGAGGACTGTACTGTATATTGTTATGTATAATAGTGATCAATTACGGTGTTTATTATAGTTACCTTTTGACTCTGAATGCTGATACATATGTTGTGGAAATTCTGTGACATTTCCCTTTTTGTTGAAATCCTTTTTTCCAAGGCATTGGCACATATATTTCACTGCTCATCCAGTTTTTCTATTGGTAGATGCACCAGTTCTTAATTACCAACTGCTTTTAGCTACTCTCGGCAGCTAGAAGACACAAAATATAAAAGGTTACATTATAACTGACTCTGTTTCACTGTGAATTTATTTAGTGTGATTTAAAGTTAAGAAGAACCTCCTCCTTTTGGAAGTCGGTTAAAAACACCCAATTTACACTATCAGCGTAACTAAATGGAATAGATTATTATTATACTTAGATTTATTTCATAATCCCAGTATTTACATAATTACCTATTGGTGTCAAGGTAGATAATATAATCTTAGACTCTGACAATATATTTAGCAGTCAACCTATTTAGACTAAATTAGATTATAATTTCAAGTAGACAAATATTACTGTAGGCACAATGTTTTAAACCATTTCTTCAAGAGTTTCAACTAATCTTGATTGATGGCTCGAGAGTCGTATTACAGAATTTGAATAGCATAGCATAGTGTTATGTGAGCACAAGATCACATTAGCAATACATATCGGTACTCACCGGTTACGATCCAGTAAAAACTTGGAAAATAGCAACTTATTTACGGTATGCCAGGCCTCCTTGATACCACAAAATTCACATCTTCTGTGACCCTTGCCCATGATGGTTCACAAACTTAGAGTCACTGTCAATTATTCTGATTTGTTATAATCCAAAATCTTACAGAAAAAGAAAAAACAAACAGAAAAATCTCAACCCAAACATTAATCGCGCGAAGGCAGACATGCTTGTGAAAACTTCGTAATTTAATGCATACATGCTCTGTGATTTAATGTTGGTCATTCTGTCATCCTGTCATTTTGCCGTGTGTTTCTGAATGTTGGCTAAAAAAGGTAACAAACTCCATACAAAAATAATTTGTTCGGAGTTTCACAGCACTGGATCCCACCACAATGACTCTGACTGAGGGTGCGTTCCGACTTAGGGCGAGGCCACAACACTGCGTTGCAGCGTCGCATCGTAAAAATCTACGACGCCGCACAACATATTATACGCGCATTGTATTGCTGTGCGATGTCGTTTTTGCGATACGACGCCGCAACGCAATGTTGTGGCCTCGCCATTACACTGTAATCGATTTGAGCGTGCTAGCACCCGTACCGTGTTAGCGTTATCGCGATAACGATGTCCCGTGAATCGTCATAGATGACGTCATGACATGCGCCATCTTGCGATAACACCGACCATGCCCTAAATTAATATCACCGTGAGCGCTGTCAAAAATGACAGAAGTGCTATTTTGTTTTGAGAGTCGAAATTGTGCTTCTGGCTACAGTTGCCACCTAACCAAAGAAGAAGAAGAAATTTGTGGTGTATACTCAAAGAAATACTGTAATCCAACCATCTTGTGCAAATTTTGGGGTTATGTTATAAGTTTTGACTACGAGCGACCACTGTGAGCAGTGTGAGCGCGTTCACGAGCGTTCCGAGTTGTTGACAGCTCTGAGCTGTCATAATCGTGATATTTAACTAGGAACGCGAAGTATCGATGTGAGCGCTGTGAGCGATTAAGGCCTAACTCGGAATGCGGCCTGAATCATTTCGATGCCATCACCATCGACCACTGTGAACGTTCCGTTTCCTCGATGGTGGCATCGAAATGATTCATTCGCAACCAATAGGTAAAAAAAAATACTAAAACGTGCAGGACTTTCGCAGTTTTTCGAGCACCGTGGGAGTAGCACTAGGTTTTCAGGGTTGCAAACTTGGGTTTAACTGCTCTCAGGGGACCTAACAACATAAATAGAAAATCTTAGTTACATGCATGTTCGCGACGTTTGCCTTTTTAACCGACTTCCAAAAGGAGTTTATCAATTCGGATGTTTAAATATATACCTACCTATATTTTTAGGGTTCCGTACCTCAATAGGAAAAAACGGAACCCTTGTAGGATCACTTCGTTGTCCGTCCGTCAGTCTGTCCAAGACCCTTTTTTAGGGTTCCGTAGTAAACAAGGAACCCTTTTAGTTTCGTCATGTCCCGTCTGTCTGTCTGTCTGTCCGCGGTCTAGCTCCAAGACTGTTAGTACTAGAAAGTTGTAATTTGGCATGGGTATACATATCATGCCGACAAAGTGGTAAAATAAAATTATGAAATATATTTTTTTAAGGGTAAGTACCTATCCTACACGTAAAGTTAGTGTGTATCGTTGAAAAGGTCTTTCAAAAACATTGTATGTTAAAACTATTTTTGAATACAGAGATCCGTTTGCGAAATAATAGGTTGGGGAAAAAGTTGCTTCGCATTTTTTAAGAAAATTCAAAACATTTTTTAATATAGTTTATTTACATTTAACTAAAGTATGTAGGTACCATTTTGTTCGATAACTTTTTGCCATCTTGTAGGTAGGGACATGATCCCATTGCTATAGAAATTTTGGGACTTTTATCAAAATACCGCGACAAGTGGTTTTGGCAGTCCTCTCGTGATGTTAACCTGACACTGCCTAAAGAATTCTGAAGAGACCGAAACAGGTGGAAATCTGAAGGTGCAAGGTCAGAACTATACGGCGGATGCATTAACACCTCCCAGCCAAACTCTCTTAATTTTTGCTGAGTGGCTAAAGATGTGTGAGGTCTAGCGTTATCATGATGAAAAACCACACCCCTTCTGTTGATTAATTCCAGCCGCTTTCTCTCAACTTCTTGCTTTAATCTCATCAGTTGTTCGCAGTTGAGTTCAGAATCGATGGTCCTGCCTGGTGGTAACAGCTCATAATGAATAATGCCCTTCCAATCCCACCACACACACAGCATCACCTTGTTGCGAGTTAACCCGGGTTTCGCCACAGTCTGTGAAGCCTGACCGGCCTTTGACCACGACCTTTTTCGCATGTTCTTGTCTTACGTGATCCACTTTTCATCACCAGTTATCAGCTTCTTCAAAAATGGTTCGGTTTCATTACGTCGTAATAAAGAATCACAAATGAGTACACGGTTCATTAGGTTTCTTTCAGTGAGCTCGTGAGGTACCCAAATATCGAGCTTTTGTGTACTCAGTTTTTTTCAAATGCGCCAAAACTGTTTTCTGGTCAATTCCCAGTTCTTCAACTACGTCGTAACTACTGATATCTTGCTCCACTTTTTCAAAAATGGCATCCATTTTATCCGTAATAGGGCGACCAGAGCGACGTGCATCTTTGACATCAAAATTTCCGGATTGAAAACGCTTAAACCAAATTTGTGCTACTCTCACAGACACTGCACTCTCACAAACATCGCAAATTTTTTTCGCGGTTTGCGTTGATTTTTACCTTTTTTGTAGTAAAATTTTAAAATGTATCGAATTTCTTCAATAGTTTCACTCATCTTGACGGTACGAAAAACAAATGAAAATCACACATTTTCCTAATTTGAATTTGGAATTATGTTCTTTAAAATTTAAACTTTCAATGATACCAAAACCAGCCAGATACAAATAGTATAGATTTTATTACAAGTTCATACATACTATAATGCGAAAAGACTTTTTCCCCAACCTAATATTAAGCTTTAAAGTGGAACTTTTTGTTAGTCAAGTGTCCCCCCCCCCTGCCAGCTAAATGGTTGGTTTTAGATATGTGAAAAAATTCACGGTAGTAGCTTATATAACGAATTTAAACGGAAAACTATCACAGCTGAGTAGGCTTTACAAGCTATCGAGTAATAATCGACCGACTTAGATTAGCGGTTGTAAAAACAAGTTCTTTCATACATTCTGTGTGAAAGATTTTTTTTTCAACTGCAAAGTTAAGTTTGTTCTTGGGATAAATTCATCCCAACTACGGAACCCTACATTGTGCGTGGTCCGACATACACTTGGCCGGTTTTTTCAGGAACGCGTAGAGGATATCAAGTTGAAATTAGTATCAAACTATGTAGATAGGTCTATGGTCCCTTGGAGCTCTAAAAAAACCAAGCATAAAGGTCAACGCTATAAAAAAATACGGCCATTTAAGCGACATATTTTTATACTCTTAAATAAATCAAAACCTACAGGGTACTTCCCGTTGACCTAGACTCATGAAATTTGGCACGTAGCAAGGTGTCACAGCACAAGTAAATGAAAAAGTCCAAAAATCGTTTGTAGTTTTATTACACAAAAAAAAAACCAGCCAAGTGCGTGTCGGACCACGCACAATGAAGGGTTCCGTAGTTGGGATAAATTTATCCCAAAACAAACTTAACTTTGTAGTTGATAAATAATTATGTTCTCCCATACGGAATGTATGGGAAAACATGTTTTTGCAACTGCAAAGTTAAGTTGGTCGATTATTACTCGTTAACTTGTAGAGCCTACTTAGCTGTGATAGTATTCCTTTTAATTTCGTTATATAAACAACTACTGTGATTTTTTTCACACACCCAAAACCAACCATTTAGCTGGCAATGGGGGACACACACTTGACTCTAACAAAAATTAGCACTTTAAAGCTTAATATTTCGCAAACGGATCCCTGAATCCAAAAATGGTTTTCACAAACTTACAATGTTTTTAAAGGACCTTTCCAATGATACCCCACACCATGGAATTAAAAAAAAAAACATCACCACTTTACGTGTAGTGGAGGTACAGACGCCAGCACATCAAGCTACTACAATCTGTCAAATTTATGTAATAGATTTTCAACTTTATCGCTGAAGAATAAGGTTCAAAGTTGATTGGGAAAATTTGACAGTTTCGGGTAGCTTGATGTGCTGGCGTCTGTACTTTAAAAAAAATGTTTTTCGTAATTTTGTTTTACCACTTTGTCGGCGTAATTAATATGTACCTATACCTATGCCAAATTACAGCTTTCTAAAGAAAGAAAGAAAGAAAGAAAGAAAGAAAGAAAGAAAGAAAGAAAGAAAGAAAGAAAATACATTTATTTAGCACAGACCAAAAAAGCACACAGTATAATTAACAGTAGATAAAAAATAATAAAAAATAAAAATCAAACAAAAAGTGTGAAGTGTGTGTGTAAGTGTGAAGGGTCTCGGAGCTAGACCGCAGACAGACAGACAGACGGACATGACGAAACTATAAGGGTTCCTTGTTTACTACGGAACCCTAAAAATGAAGTAAAAACTTCTTTAGGCGCGTTGGGCATTTTTGAGATGGGACTAAACCATTGATTTCGCGACACTGGTGCCGATTCCCTTGTTCACAAACTAAACTAAATTTAAAGTTCAGTGCATCTTTTTCTTTCTATTTCATAGAAAAGGACAGAAGATAAATTTTAGTTTAGTCCTGTCAAATTAATCGGCGTCTGTCGCTACTCCATACAAGTTTAGACGTGATTATAAACTTGCCTACTAAAATTACGTCAATTTAAGGTAATCTTGTTAAAGTTTTCACTTCAGTCGGCACTCTCGGAGTGCCACTGTGAGAGAATTGACCGTGACGTATATCGATATATGGGAGAACACAACTATAAAGTTTGTTTTTGGGATTAATTCATCCCAAAAACGGAACTCTTCATTGTGCGTGGTCCGACACGCACTTGGCCCCTTGGCCCGTGGCTGGTTTTTTTTATGTACCTATGTTCGGGCATAACTCCGTCAATAAGATGTCTTGCAAAATTATTATTTTATTTTAATATTATACTTCTGAGGTGGTCCCATTGTCATCAGCACCCTAATTGCGTAATAAAACACAATCACAATTTGTTTCGATTTGAAACAGATTGCTTCATAAGTTCGAAAAAAAATCTGCTCAACAACGTAAATAACGCAATGAATGTTGTTGAACTGTCAAAATGAAACAAATTAGGCATAATTGTTTACGAAAATAAGTTATACAATTAGGGTACAGGTCAGGATCTGATGATGGGATCCTGGAGAAATCGAGGGAACTCTTCAAATGTTATAGGCAGACCTACCTATTGCAATTTGGGTAGGTACCTATTTTTTATAGTAACTCGTGCAGTTGCTCTCGGAAAGCACCATTTGGTGAAGTAGAACTGATGATGAAGACCACAGATGGCCACCGGAACTACTCAATATTAAGTATTTCACGGGTTACGATTCGATTACTTTAATATGGTTGCCAAGCAATTTATGCTCATCACAATGCATATGGAGAAGTGGAGCTGATAGTACCAGGAGAACTCAGTGATTAATGTCCCTGCATCGGGAAAAGCAATATTTTGTAAAAGGTGATGAGCAGTTGACATTAGGCTATTGTAACTTAGATAAATTACAAACTAACTCACTAAAAAGCGAGGAATAAAAGTATTTACGTACAAAAAAAGTTAAAAAAAAAACAAAGTGAAAAAAAACTTTTTTGTTTTGATTTTGACTGGGCTTTATGATCAAATTGCCATATTCATCGTGTGTGAACTTCACACGGAACCTCAAAGGTTAAGTAGATGTGTTCAGTTCACTTCACACTACGAATTGGGAACACGCGTGATGTTACGTTAAGGAATGCGATAAAATCAAAGACGTATTATGTATTGATTTAAAAATACTTTATTATAAAAATTGTTATTCTTAAGCAGTCTTTCTGTCTACTGTACATAGACATACAAAAGAGATTTCATTATTGATGTTACCTCCAGGGTCTTGGGCTGCAGATGCAACTCATTGCAAATCAAGCAAGCAGAATAGTGTGGCTTTAGTTTGTTTCCACGGGAAACAAGTATCACCAAACAAAACATCATTTTTTTGGTGGGTTATACATATAATTAGCTGTCCACAACCAAACAGTGCCAGCACATGCACTTGTACATGCTGTTATGAATACTACATTTCTTATTTTGGGTTCTACATCATTACAAGGTTACAAATGGTTATATATAGCCTAACTCTTCAAATACAATAATGGGTAGACATTGCAGTCACCCGTTTACAAAACTCACATGTTTGTGTATGATATGATCAATAACTGAACAAATGCATTTCTCACAAGGTAACACATACAAACAGAACTTAATATCACAACAGCTGTACACATTGAACCTAAATATAAAATCTAAAATTATTCTAGTTTCATTGCATTGATGTTCCAAGTTGTTGGATATACGGCTAAATTATAACATTATTATTTTAAGACTCATTAATTTTTCCAGAAATTGGGGTTTTGTTGTAGCCTCCTTTCGAAGTTCTGGTACCATGTGTGCAAAGTGTTGAGTGGTATGTAGGACACGCCTGGCGTGGGGGTCATCTGGTCCTGTGTCACCGAGAACGACGCCACAAAGTTCACCAGGTGTTCTAGCATCTTCTGAGCAAATGTTATGTAATTGCTTTGTTGTTGTGACTGAAACAGTAATTGTTGTTGTGCGGTTCAATTCACTCATCATCAGGGTGCAACAAAGTTTGTTGGGTATCACTCAATGCATACTTACAACTGACGAGGTAAGGATTTGCACATTTGATTCAGGTTCAATGGCTATGCCAATCTGTGCATTGTGACATATCTGCTGTTGCCCAAATGCAGTTATGAATTTATTGTCACCTGTGAACCATAAGGAGAAATGTGGGTAAAGCACCAGTTTACAACAAGCAGAAAAAGAAAAGAAGACTGTTAATCAAAGAATCTTACTAGATAGCTCATGTAGCTTTTTCAATGTTCCTATTTTGAAAATAGCAGAGGGTTTAGTATTGGAAATGTGTCCGAGCAACTGCCAGTTAGGTGGCGCCGCGGGGTCTGGCCAGCTCCAGTAGACCATGCCGACGGTGCCGACCGGCAGCGGAGAAACACCGGTTAAGAACACCACCGCATGGTTGATATTGTCCGCCTCCGTGATTGTGATGAGAAACTGAGTATCTGATAATGTTGCGAAGTCTGTCTGCACCTGAAAACCCACAAAACATCTTCATTAGGGGGCTTTATTCAGTAATATAATGTAAAAACGTGGTTTCTACTTACGAGACGACCTGACACAATTAATCCAAATACATTGGACATCCTTAATGTGTTAATTTAATATTTACGGTTACCAATAAACCCAATACACAACAGTAATGCTAACAAAATTCTACTTTATTCTAGAATTCTATCGTGTTCTATACATAGCATATCATTTTTTATCTGTGCAAGACGCATCACAAGGCATCAAGCTTTACAAATGTCAAAATGATAACGTCATTTGCGTTTAGATATTGCCTCGATTTTTTTAAGAGCGTGCATTCTGAATGAGGGCAACCTCGCAGATAGATGTCAAAATTTCACTGTTTTGATTGTTACAATTAAAATCGTAGACAGAGTATTCTCTGACTACGATTAAAATATTCTAGTTCACTAAAAAGTTAACGATATAGTTTATTATTTCAAAACTGGTACCTAATAATTTGACAGCCATTTGCGACATTGCCATCTTTTAGAAAAGTTACATGTAGATAACTTGTTGTTTTAGTCACATGATACATTGAGATGCCAGCTAGCTGATAATTATGTGAAAATGTTTAAAGTAGGATTGATGAGCGAGAAGTTCAGTACCCTAATTGCGTAACTTATTTTCGTAAACAATTTTGCCTAATTTGTTTCATTTTGACAGTTCAACAACATTCATTGCGTTATTTGCTGAAATGTTGCTCCCATACGGTAATAAACTAATAATTAATTTATATTGACGTTTTTTTATTTAATTTATTATTTTAGACGAGAATGTGACTAAATACCTATTTGTTTATGTGCCGACTTAATTTATTGATATTTATTTTGTTACATTTAATTATCCATTTACCTAAACAATTTTGTATTCCTTCTGGCGGGACGTAGTATGGAACGATATTTATTTGTAACATCTGTATAAATCACTTTTTATCCTATGTTCACAAAATTAATAAATTAATTTGAATTTGAATTTGAGCAGTTTTTTTTTTCCAACTTATGAAGCAATGGATTAGCAATCTGTTTTAAATCGAAACAGATTGTGATTGTGTTGTATTACGCAATTAGGGTACTGGGTTCGAGTCCCAGGTCGGGTAGTATTATTGGGTTTTTAGGATTCCGTAGTAATTAATTGATTCAGGCGTGACCTTGCGGAAATCCATTATAAAATACAATAGACGTGGATATATTAAGTAACTTGTTCCGCTTAGCTATTTCTAAAGAGCCATAAAAAACTCCTGAAAGAAATCGACACGTGTTTCACCTCTCAACGAGGCATCCTCAGGACGACGATGGACACGGCGTGTTGCCACACCAAGCGCTGAGTGCAGACACTCAGCGCTTGGTGCAGACACTCAGCGCTTGGTGTGGCAACACGCCGTGTCCATCGTCGTCCTGAGGATGCCTCGTTGAGAGGTGAAACACGTGTCGATTTCTTTCAGGAGTTTTTTATGGCTCTTTAGAAATAGCTAAGCGGAACAAGTTACTTAATATATCCACGTCTATTGTATTTTTTTTGATTCCGTAGTAAACAAGGAACCCTTATAGTTTCGTCATGTCCGTCTGTCTGTCTGTCTGTCTGTCCGTCTGTCTGTCCGTCTGTCTGTCCGCGGCTTAGCTCAGAGACGCTTAGTACTAGAAAGCTGTAATTTGGCATGGGTATACATATTGATCACGCCGACAAAGTGGTAAAATAAAATCATGAATATTTTTTTTTTTTCAGGTACCATCGAAGAAACCTATAACTAAGCAATTTGAAAACAAAATCCCGTGCACACGACCCTTTTTTTTCGTAGGTAACCGTTACTATAGTGGCCGAGCGCTGCAAGCAGAAATAGTTCTTACGGTGTATAGGTATGGGTTTCTTCGATGGTACATACCTCCCCTAGACGTAAAGTGAGGATGATTTTTTTTTCTCTCAATAATCCCATAGGTTGGGTTAAAAAAGGGGTGTCGTTGAAAAGGTCGTTCAAAAATATTGTGAGTTTGCAAAGACCATTTTTGGATTTAGGGATCTGTTTTCGAAATATTAAGCTTTAAAGTGCTAATTTTTGTTAGAGTCAAGTGTCCCCCCCCTGCAAGTTTAATGGTTGGTTTTGGGTATGTGAAAAAACTCACGGCAGTAGCATATTATAACGAAATTAAAAGGAAAACTATCACAGCTAAGTAGGCTTTACAAGTTAACGAGTAATAATTGACCAACTTACATTTGCAGTTGCAAAAACATGTTCTCCTACAAAGTTAAGTTTGTTTTTGGGATAAATTCATCCTAACTACGGAACACTTCATTGTGCGTGGTCCGACACGCACTTGGCCGGTTTTTTTGACGTTTTTTGCTTAATATTGTACGGTGGTACGGCTACGGAACCCTTCGTGAGCCGGTGAGCGAGTCCGACTCGCACTTGTTACATTATATTTTTCTAAGTAGCAGCCCGAAGTCATTGTCCCCGGTTGATAGCAATAGGCTCGCCCCCGCGGAAATCTTCCCGCAGAATGCCTACTAGGCATCGAATCCATCATGGCTTCGTTGATTTTATGAATGAACGGCCGCGGGGCTTGAGCTACCACTTGCATGCAAGTCGGATACTTGGATTATCAGATTATCTATTAAAATTCGACTATTGACCGCCAGATGGCGTTAATGCCAGTGTCTTTATATTATTAGGTACGCGTTCATTCATACGCGTACATTCATATTTAACTGTGTAATATACGATTTTGAAAACTTCCGAATATTTCTTTTCATCTACTTAGATAAGTACTTACGTAATAATTTTTTGTATGCGGTTTAGGTGTGAAAGTGATTGACTGCACATTATTACTTTCTATTATCGCACTAATTTCACTAAGACAATCTGTAAACACAGTTACGTTATCGTTCGAGTCCGTAGGCATATACACCGAGAAAATTAGTATGGAACTATCCTGCGACACTATTTTAATAACTACAAGGCGAACGTTGTTACAACTAACTACCGTGACAGATGGAAATAGGCTCTTCCTCCACAACAAAGCCACTCCTCCATAAGGCTTTCCACGTAGCACTCCCGCTGAGGTGTCGACTGCCGAATTGCCAGTAAAAGCGAAGTCATCATCTATTTGTCCAAGAAAGGCGATATCATGTGGCAAAAGCCAAGTTTCTTGCAACGCGATAACGTCGGCCGCTACACACACACGACGCCTCACACACTCAACAGATCTTTTAATACATTTACAATTGAAACTTATCAGGGTCGTATTATCCATTTATATTGTGTGTTATGTTTATTTATTTATTTAGGATCTCCAACAAAAGATGTACAGACGCCAGCACATCAAGCTACTACAATCTGTCAAATTTATTTAATAGATTTTCAACTTTATCGCTGAAACGTAAGGTTCAAAGTTGATTGGAAAAAATTGACAGTTTCGGGTAGCTTGATGTGCTGGCGTCTGTACACAATACATGACACATTAAAGAGCAACATCGGGTATTAAGTAGGTGTACTCCTTCACTTATAGGAGACCACAGCATGCACAATAAAGTTAAAAACTAAGCTAACAAAGTTAAAACATTAATAAAAGGTAAAATTGGGAAAATAAAATGAATTTTTGAAGAAAAAAAAAAAGAAGAGAATATAACATTTAGAGAAACTATTAAATTAAGTCTAACAAACATTTATATGTTCATTGTCAGAGTATTTCCTCTGTCTGTTTTATTTTTAGTAAAGTCTATAAATTTACGATATCAACTTTGAACTTTATACTTTAGCAATAAAGTTGAAAATCTATTAAATAAATTTGACAGATTGTAGTAGCTTGAAGTGCTGGCGTCTGTACCTATAGTTCGTGGCCAGATCTTAGAATTGATCATTTCATGAAATGATCGACCGTTTCATGAAATGGTTGCATTTCATGAAATAGAATATCGATCGCTGGCCACTTCATGATGTGGTCTGGCCAGATCATTGAATACTCAACGTTTGACGATATGAACAGTTAAACGCAAGATTATTTCATGATGTGGCCAAACATTAGTGATCATAGCGTAAAATAGTTAGATTATCCACCGGTAGAGGCGTCGATGTCGCTTTGTTTTTGTTGTGCATCATGGCGGCGGACTATAGATGTAAAACAACCGATTTAACCAACTTAAAAAACCCGACTGGAGCTGTAGGTTACTAAAAAGCATGTGGTGGCAAGACGATAATAAAACAGAAATACACTAAACCAAAACTAACTGTTGAACACGAGACTACTTTTGAAGCTACTTTACACCAAACAAAACTCGGTCACACAAAATCTTCGACGGGACCTAACCATTTGGCGAGCAACAACGACAACGCAGTCGCGTCTTTCCATTCTATACAAGGCTAAAACGCAGCGATAGGAAACTGCTCGCGTATAGATTGGAAATCACTTTTTTACTAAGGTCTTCCAATCTATACAAGAGTAGTACGCAAATACTCGCGTATACTTCGTAGTGACCAAATTAACTACCTCATTCCATAGTATACACTGCCAGTACGCATACGGACTAATCGAGTTTAGATTGCGAGAAATTGTGAACAGGTAACCAACTTGTTTGCGAGGTAATGCACCTTGCGCTAATATTAAATAGCCTGCCTGGCTGCGAGCAACTTGGAAGTAGCGCTCGCCGGCCGCTGCCGTGGCACCGCTCGCTTTGATCGCTCGGTTCGCGCGCGGTTGGTCACAGTTCTAACCTAACCTAACCTAAGCCATTTCACCCAGTTCACACTTTTGTTTTTTTCTTTTTTTCATAGACTATATCTTTAAAACTCTTATCAGGCGTAAGTGATGTAGTATAGTTTGGAACCAGGACGCGCTTGTCCACGTTACAAACTATACACTAGCAATACGCAAAATTCGTGTATACATTGTAATCACAGATTTAAAAATAGCATTACAATGTATACGCGAGCAGTTCCCTATGGCTGCGTACTGGCCTTGTATAGATTGGAAATACGCAACGCAGTCTAGCGGTGTACAGTAGCACCATCTGGTGACCTTATTGTAAAACGTTTTAGAGAATAATGAAAATAATTTTCAGGCCAAAATTCTGGGCTGAGGCCTTTTGCAGCGCGAGCACCCGAGACCTTGGCTCCTTTTCTCTCGATGTCTGTGGGTCCAACCGGGAAATATGCATGAGGATGACACTGCGGTCAATTACAGTGTAATTTTAATAGTGACACCCAATCTGAGTAAACACTGCGATATGGGGTGAACGGACTGCTAGTCAAATAAAGGTTCCTACAAACACACCGCTCGTCGCGCGACGAGCGGTGTCTGCCTTTAGTCAATACACAGGAAAAATGTCATACAATGTTAAGGGAAATTAATTTTCCATTAGAATTTATGGAATGTGTGGTTCCAATCACAAAGTCGTATTGAACAATATGTATAAAACATTGTGTGTATACTTACAGAGGCTGCCCAGTGTTCCAGTAATGTGGATGCGGGAGGGGGTAGAAGGAACAAACGTGTTGTTGGTTGGAATAGGCATGTTAAGCAGGCTCACGCGGACGCACGGCTTGCTTTTCAAGTCTGGAGTATGTCTCGTAAACCAACTTCTGGTTCTGTGTATGAACATATGTACGACACGAGAAAAGTCTTTAAATCAAAGTTATGATGGTGTCAGTCAGAACAATCAAAATAAAATTAAAATGGACATTATAGCTGACAATCATAAATCTAAAGATTTTTCAAGGTTTTGGAAAAATACGAATAGATTGAATCCGAGGCCAGGCGTCCCCGTGAGCGTGGCGGGGCAACATGAGCCTACGGGCGGCGATAGCAAACTTGTTTGTGAAGCAATTTAAAGCTGAATCTCCTCTTGACTCCGCATTGCAGGTGGTCGATGTTGAGGATTGTCTGAAGGAGTTAAATGTCAGGTTCTTAGCAAAATATGTTGCTACTGTTATTAAAAGTATGGTTAGGGGCAAGGCACCAGGGCATGGCTACCTCAGCATCGAACACCTGCAGCATGCAGGAGTTCACCTGCCTAGGGTACTGGCGATGTTCTTCTCACTGTGTCTAAGCCACGCTCATCTGCCTAGTGACCTAATGAAAACTGTGGTTGTACCTATTGTGAAGGATAAGACTGGGGACACATCAGATCTCTCGAACTTGCCCATATCCCTTGCTACTGTCATTGCCAAGGTGCTGGACAGTTTGCTTGATAGGCATATGGTGCATTGAACTGCATGATGCACAGTTTGGGTTCAGACCTAGTCTGTACACAAAAAGCGCCATGTCTCAAGCATTTTATCCAGTAGGTATCATACGTCTAGCAAAACGCTTGTTAATGCGTGTTTCCTAGACCTTTCTAAAGCGTTTGATCTGGTGTCGTACGAATTGCTGTGGCAGAAACTATTAAATGATACTTCAGTGGATAGAGAAGTTATATCAATTCTACGGTTTTGGTATAGGAATCAGACAAATTGTTTAAGGTGGGCTGGCTCGTTATCGGATGTGTATGGGCTGGAGTGCGGGGTGAGGCAGGGCGGCCTGACCTCCCCTCACCTTTTTAGCCTGTACATAAACCGGTTGATCGTCAAGCTCAGCAACACCTATCAGGGTTGCTATGTAGACGGAGTATGCGTCAACAATATTAGTTATGCTGATGATACCTATTGTGTTGCTGAGCCCATCGATTAACGCAATGATAAGCCTGCTTACGATATGTGAGAGGTACGCGGAGACTCATGGGCTCATATACAATTTTAAGAAAAGTGAGGTACTAGTTAGTCTTCAAGGCGGGCACTAAAACTTACCCGATTGACCCACAGCTGAAACTTTGCGGAACTTCCTAGAAACCCAGTAGCCCAGATACTTCTTTCAAGTATCTGGGCTACTGGGTTTCCGAAGACCTAAAAGACAGTCTGGACATTGAGCGTGAGCGCAGGGCGTTGGCTGTCCGCTGCAATATGTTGGCTCGCAGATTTGCAAAGTGCTGAAGTGAAGACTACACTATTTACAACGTACTGTCAGTCGTTTTATACATGTAGTCTGTGGGTCAACTACACCCAGAGAGCATACAGCGCCCTGCGCGTACAGTACAATAATGCTTTCAGGGTGTTGATGGGGTTGCCGCGCTACTGTAGTGCTTCCGGCATGTTTGCAGAGGCGCGAATCGATGGTTTTCACGCCACCATACGCAACGTTGCGTTTTCATTATGCGCAGGGTACGCGCCAGCCCCAACAGCATCCTGAAAACTATAGCTGATAGGTGGGACAGCCCCACACTGGGACATTGGATAGGTACGCCTACATGCCACTGTGGCGTATTAAGTATAGTTTTTTTTTTTTTGGTAGATGTAAGTACTAACACTAGTTTGTAAGTCGTGTGTATTATACTAACCAAATGGACTACATTTATGGGTCTGAAATAAAAGATTATTAGTATTTTTTTTTATTTCTTTTCAATAATTCTTAGCATAACTTTACAGTTTTTAATATATCTTACTATTTACACTAGGTACAGACGCCAGTACATCAAGCTACCCGAAACTGTCAAATTTTCCCAATCAACTTTGAACCTTACACTTCAGTGATAAAGTTAAAAATCTATTAAATAAATTTGACAGATTGTAGTAGCTTGATGTGCTGGCGTCTGTACCAAATTAACCGGTAAGGCGCCGTGGGTGGTCCGCGCCGTGACAGTTTTACGACCGCACTTAAATAAACAAACACTCGGATTTCTTTACAACGTCTCAAGTAGTATTGTTAATGTTTTTTGCTACTCGAATAGATTAGGAATACGTTTCAAATGGTTGCAGTCTTTTTAAACAACGTTCACTTATCTTTATTACCCGCTTTTGTTATTATTTCTTTTGTTCTTTGTGATAACGATTTCTGATAAAACTACCGTACCAATTCACACGAAATTTTGCAGGGTACATTATGGATAGATAAGTTATCTAACAAAAGCGTTTTTAGAGACAAACATTCAAAACAAAAAATTCAAAAAATCTAGATTTTAGATGATCTAGAATTTCTAATGCTTACGTAACTTTCTCCGTCCCAAAAAAATATTTTTTTGTTGTATTTTGTTCTAAATGTTAAAAAACACTTACCGATCAGATATACACAGAAAAACCACAAAATATCACAACTTTCACCACATTTTCACCTTTCACTCATCCGTTTGTTTACACTTTTTTGGTTGGGTCAAAATAGGTATAATATGATGTTATTTAGTGCGAATATTATCTAAAACGATGTAATATTTACTTCAAAATGAAAATATCACCACTTTCCGACGATTTACACACAAAAACCATTAAAAAACGAATTATTACAGCGAACGCGCGCGTCCCGGGAGTGACGTTTGACTGACATTTTACCGCGCGGGAATGTCATTTTCAACATTTTTTTAAAATGTTGCCTATTCATATTTTTGCTTTTAGTCGATTTATTTGACAAGGATATTTATCCGACCATAGACAGAAAAATCCACAGACGATAATAGCCATTACAGCATGTACAAATAGAGATGTAAGTCGCGTGGGTGTGCCGTCTCTCATGAGAGACGCCGGTCCTTTACCGGAAGAATACCCAACTATTATCATTTTATCCACCGGGGTAGTATATGTAATCTGTGACCGGGGACAGCGAAATGTAGGGACCAGCTGTTTTTTTTTTGCTAGGTAGGTACCTTGGTATTTATACTTAGATAGAAAGTTAAATACATAGAAATGTAGTAGTACCTACCTATTTTAAAGTTAAAGATCATAGGTGATGAATGTGATGATCTTTAACTTTTAAAATAGGTAATAATAATAACTCGACCACTTGTATTATAACTCTGCCCGACCTAGATAAACTTCCGACTTTCATCGATCCGATGCACAGACCTTGAGTCCTGCCTGTGACCTATTTCCCTACTTCGTGTTCAGCATCCATCGTATCTACCTATATTTTTATTGTTTTAAATGACCTACTCCTTTGAGTAATATTGTAGGTAGTTACCCTTTTTAGGGTTCCGTAGCCAAAAAAACGGAACCCTTATAGTTTCATCATGTCCGTCTTCCGAATGTTACACAGCCATTTTGCTTGGAGATTAGGTATTTGCACTAGGTACATAAATCGATGAAATGGACAGAAGGTGTATTCTGTGCACCGCTAATAATGGTGTAGTGTAGAGCAGCAGGGATCACCAATTCATTTAATTGAGGGTCCGTTTAAAAAAATATATAGCTGCCGCGATCCGTTTGGTAGACGAAAACTAGCAACATATTAAAAAAAAGAATCCTGAAAGTAAGTAATAAACAAATAATATGTAAGAAATTAACAAAAATAACAAAGTTAAGTGTTTTTTTTATTATTTACTTTGAACTGTTATCTGTCTGAAGTCTGGAGTAAGCTTTTAGTTCCTGTCAAACTCTTTACTGATGTGCATTGATTTTTTTTTCGTCCCGTATGATGACTGTATGGGGAGAGCCATCCGTAATTTTTTTTTTATAGTTTCACTACGCCTGGCCACAACCGCGGTCCACCATTTGGTGACTCCAAAATGGTGGACCGCGGTTCGGATCCGGACCGCTGCCCTATTTTGTGCGGACCAAACAGTAAAATCAAATTCCAAATTTAATCAAAACAGGTAAATATTTGACAGCTATTTAAGACGTTATCAACTTTCAGAATAAACACTCTTAAGGCGAAACCGTCAGGGTAGCCCGCGAAATTCAAATTTTCTTACGTTTTTTGCAACTTGCAGGTCATTATCATGTTGTATGTTGATCTAAATATGATTCGCGGCCGTAACTAATATGGCTTTACTCAATTATAAATATTATAATCATTGCAATCAGCAATACAACTCCATAAGTTAGCAAAGGTGTCAAATGTCATAATTTCATGAAAACATGGTGTTTTTTTTTTGTTCTATCCCATGGTGTGAAAACCATTTTTGGATTCAGGGATCCGTTTGCGAAATATTAAGCTTTTAAGTGCTAATTTTTGTTAGAGTCAAGTGTCCCCCCCCTGCCAGCTAAATGATTGGTTTTGAATGTGTGAAAAAAAATTACAGCAGTAGTTTATTTATCGAAATTAAAAGGAAAACTATCACAGCCAAGTAGGCTCTACAAGTTAACGAGTAATAATAATCGACCAACTTATATTTGCAGTTTATAAGTTTGTTTTTGGGATAAATTCATCCCAACAACGGAACCCTTCATTGTGCGTGGTCCGACACGCACTTGGCCGGTTTTTTTTTAACTCAATTATGCCCGAGCTGCAAGACACGTTCAATCTACGTATTGTAACTTTTCGTAGGTATAGACGCCAGCACATCAAGCTACCCGAAACTGTCAAATTTTCCCAATCAACTTTGAACCTTAAACCTCAACGATAAAGTTGAAAATCTATTAAATAAATTTGACAGATTGTAGTAGCTTGATGTGCTGGCGTCTGTACTTTGGGGCGTAAGACATATTAAATGGACTGGACTTTCTGCTTTTATTTTAATTTTACTGTTTTATTTTAATGTGTGATTTCCTGTGCGAGTCACAATAAATACTTTTTCTTTTCCTTCTTTCTAAATAATGTGCAATGATGAGTGCACCTGACAGGGACAGATACCTTCATAATTTAGGTTTGGAAAGGCAAGTTAGGATTTCCAAAGGAGACCTAAACGAGCGGGTGACACAAGTCACCTACTGAGTCAATAAAACAATAGACTTATTCATATCAATATATTTTATTGGAATTAAAGATCAAACTTAGTCATACAAACAAGTGACAGGAACAAGCACCTGAAATGACCTAATTAACATAACAATGGTTTTGTTCAAATTACAAACACGAAATGATGAATTTGAATGCAAGTTAACATAAAGCATAAATGCAAATAATTGAGTCAGAGAGCAGGCAAAGCTGAAAACAAACAGATAAATAACAGAAAATACTGATAAGAAGTAAAGAGCAAATAATATTCTGATAAGAGACAGTCCTGTCCTAACAGTCGCAGGGCGATAGCAAGCGTGGAGAGACGCCACTAGCTATTTAACTTATATCACACAAACGTTACATCATCAACCATCAAGTCTACACTACTCAGTGAGTGCTTCTACTGCTTCTCGTAACAGATAGTATTGTAGCATACACAAACAAGTACCTTTTACAAATTATACATCCTTTGTGCTTGTGTATACTACCTACTTTGTAAATTGCTACTTTTATTTACTCTAATTATTTCAAATGTTTTATAATCAACATATAAAGAAAAATAATACTTTAAAGTTACATCACGAGTAAAACATTATAACATCTATTAAGCCTAATTATTCAGCAATCTTAACTAGGTCATATTAATATTAATTATTGAATATGTTTGTAGTTATTGTTATTGTACTGATATCAATTATGTTTATCTTTGCTTTTCTTTGTTTAGCTTTTAATTTAATCTCTCATGTAGGGGTAGTCGATGTCGCGTAGAGGCACGAAGGTCTCCTTGATGGACTGCGGCGAGGTCCAGCGCATGACGTAGCCGGGCCCGCCGGCCTTGTCGTTAGTGCCCGACATGCGGCCGCCGCCGAACGGCTGCTGCCCCACCACCGACCCGGTCGACTTGTCATTTAGGTAGAAGTTACCCGCCGTCATCTTGAGCTTATCCAGAGCTTTGTGCAGGAAACTCTTGTCCATTGAGAATACTGCTCCCGTCAGTGCAAACTTGGTTGAGGAGCCGATGAGCGACATTGTCTTGTCGACGTCACAGTCATCATACACGTACATGGAGAGCACAGGTCCAAAGATCTCTTCAACCATAAGCTTGTCGTGGGGATCTGATGTCTCAATAATAGTGGGCTGCACGAAGTAGCCCTTGCTGCCATCAAACTCCCCTCCGGCAATTATTTTGTTCTTGGGATTGTTTTTGGCATTTTTGATGTAACCTGTGATTCTATTGAAAGCCTTGTCGTCGATAACAGCAGCAGCAAAAATTTTGAAGTCTGTCGGGTCACCTATCTTCAATTTGGCACACGCTTCAATTAAACCATTCTTGATAGGCGCAGCCAAAGATTTAGGAACATAAATTCTTGAGCAAGCTGAACATTTTTGCCCACAATATTCAAATGCTGAGCGAATAGTGGCAGTGACCACAGTTTGGATGTCAGCTGAAGGATGCACAAAGTGATAATTTTTGCCTCCACACTCACCAATCAGCCTTGGATAATTATTATAACGGTTAAGGTTTTTTCCAACTTCATTCCACAGCCAGTTGAATGTTGGCACAGAACCAGTAAAGTTGATACCTGCCAGTTCAGAAGAGGAAGTAATGGTGCGTCCAAAAGTTGGTCCATCTGCTGGAACAAAATTAACTATACCATCGGGCAGACCAGCTTCACGCATTATATTAAAGATCCTCCAATTTGATAGAACAGCTGTATCAGATGGTTTCCACACTACACCATTACCCATGAGAGCAGGCGTGTAAGCCAAGTTGCCCCCAATAGCAGTGAAGTTGAAGGGAGCGATTGCTGCAATAAATCCATCAATACCTCGGAATCTAAGAGAATTTCTAGTTACTGAAGGGTCTTCAGAAATTGGCTGATATTTAACACTCTCTTTTAAAAAGAATACATTAAATCTGAAGAAATCAATGAGTTCAGCAGCTGAATCAATTTCAGCTTGAATTGCACTCTTAGACTGGCCCAGCATTGTGGCAGCATTGAGTTTTTGCCTGTGTGATCCAGCCATCAGCTCAGCAGCAGATTGCCAGATGCGAGCACGCTCCTGCAGCGGTGTGCGGTCCCAGCGCGCCTGAGCATCCACTGACACTTTGATTGCTTTCTGTATGGTCTTCTCACTCGCGTAGTAGAACTTGGCGATCTTCTTGGAGTGATTGTGCGGCATCACCTGGAAGCGCGGCTCGCCCTCCTTGATGCTCTCGCCGCCGATGACGATGGGCACCTCCTCGGTGACGGCTGCGGTCTGCGCCAGCTCGGCGGCCAGCGCGGCGCGCTCCGCGCTGCCCTCGCGGTACTCCAGAACGGGCTCGTTCTGCACGCCGAAGTCCTGGAACTTGGGCAGCTCCACGATGCTGGAGAGCGAGCGCTCAAACGCGCGCCCCCCGCGGGCTGTTCTCGTCCATACGCTTAACATCTTTGCGTAATCGGTTGACTGTTTTCTGGGATTGCAAAGTATTTTCAAAAGCGCTTGTTACGTAAACCGTATCGTTCGCAAACACGACAAGACTAAAAGCGCACGGACACGGTAACAGAATCTGTGACCTTCACCGATCTATCACATTTTGTAACGAAACGAAATGGCACCACCAAAATAATATTGTGTAGTTTTTTTCCAGAGATGTCAAGTTTTTACTCGATGTTCTTCGTACTTTTAAAATATGTATGTGGGTTTACAATTATGGGTTTCAGCGTGTTCTATTAACCATTTTTTTGTAAGATAAGGTAATCAATATTTGAATGTTTTTCTTTTTACAACTCGGAACTCGGACCGAACACAGCTGACATTTGCGTTTGCGAATACTGTAACGCGCAGAACGCGCTGACGCGCTTAGATCGAATCAGTGTTTCCAGTAACATTTTTAGTTTTTCCCTAGTTTGTAATGAATTTTCCCTAAACTTCCATATAAAATCTTCAAAATTCCTTGGTTTAGGGAGCATGATTATAAAAAATAATGCACATAACATATCATACAAGCATTACTTTTACACTTTTTTCGCTGCATTTAACATGGCACTGAACACTTAAAAATATTTTATCGCTAATGAAAAACAAACTAACTCTAGGTATAATGCGACCTAGTTCTGATGTCGTCTTTAGCCACGGTAATAACACAATTTAACATGGTAAACTAAAATTAGGCGGATTAGATTCATTACGAGTTTGAGGGAATCCCTTTAATAAATCAGTGGTGCCATAGAGTAAGCTGACGTTCGCACGGACGTAATAAAATCGCGGCGGGATTTTAGCGCGCACTGAATTCAGCTCTCGGTGTTAAGCCGAGCGTTGAGAATCCAACGCGCTGGGACGCACTCGCGTCCCAGCGCGTTGAAAAAACACATTGTTGGATTTTCAACTCTCGGCACTAATCAGAGCGTTGAAAATCAAGTGCACGAAAAAAATACTATTATATTATAATGGGTGGTGGCCACTATTAGCAATAGGGTTACCAACTTAAGTTCAATTTTACCCCAAAATTCCCAAAATCCCTGTCAAAATAAAATATCTCCAAGCTACACATAACATTGGTCATTTTACCCTAAAAAAGGGAAAAATCCCTAAAAGTGGAAACACTGGATCGAATAAAAATGTAGAGCTCCTATTCGGCTACCTACGCCCACGTCAAATGTGACTTTTAAGCTTGCTGTCTCTTTCTTTTCCTCTTGTTGTTGTTTGTCTGCGGGTTCATAAAGAGAAGGGCCGCAAAAAAAAAAAAAATACCTATTGTATCCTGCGGCCTTCACCAGGTCATTGGTCCACTTTGTGGCAGGCCTTCCAACGCTACGTCTTCGAGTACGCGGTCACTACTACAGAACCTTTTGGCCCTATCGGCCATCTGTCCTGCGTGCAATATGACCTGCCTACTGCCACTTAAGTTTGGCCATTCTTCGGGCTATGTCGGTGACCTTGGTTCTCCTACGGATCTCTTCATTTCTGCTTCGATCACGTAGGGAAACTCACAGCATAGCCCTCTCCACTGCCAGGATGGCAAGGACATTGGCGGCAAATGGATTCGGTCACGGAGTATCCGTGGATTCGGTACATGATTCTGAACCCCCATGCGCTGAAATATTTCGTCGGTTATTTAAAACTAGCGGACCTCACGCGGTTGCACCCGCGTAGTTCCCGTTCCCGTGGGAGTACGGGGATGAAATATAGCCTATGCTACTTGCTGATAATGTAGCTATCTATTGCTAAAAGAATTTTTCAAATCGGGCCAGTAGTTTTTAAGTTTATTCGTTACATACAAAAATACAAATCTTTCCTCTTTATGATATTATTATTTTTTCCTTTATTTAACATATAAATTATGTTTTTAAATATTATAATAAAATAATAAAAAAAACATTTAAAAATATAAAAAATTGTAGCCCACCGGTATCGGGAACAGGGTGAAGCTACCGCGGTGGTCAGGGCTTCAGAAAGAGGAACCTCCTAACAATGCGAGCCGTGTCCAGGAGTACCGCTTTCTGGATCAAGCCCTTAATCCAGCTGCCCAATGAGAGCCTCCTTAGGTGTTGGTCGAGGCTCTTGGCAATTAAGCCATTGGCTAATACGGCACAATGATTGCTGAGTCCACATCCCATATGTCGACAACCTCGCGAGCCAAGTCAAGATAGGTACTTGATTTGTTTATCTTTCTCGGGTTTCACGAGGTTCCCGTCATGCGGGACCGTTATGTCAATAATCATTGCGCGCCGCTCTCCTCGATCCACCACCACTATATCAGGCTTATAGGCAACAATAGTCCTGTCAGTGATGGATGGATCGATCGCAGTACAATGTCATATTTCCATTTTCGAGAACTGGGTCGGGCACATACCTGTAGTACAGCACATCCGATTCCACAAGGCCGTATTTTAGAGCAAGTTACTGATGGATAATCCTGGCTACAAGGTGTCTATGTAAGTACCTCTGGATATTTCGACATCCTGGATATCGAAGGACCGTCCTCCATTGCCCCATACACGACATCTGGAAGGTGCGCAGAGTTGTATTTACTTTATACAACTCCAGCACCCTCATGAGCCATGTATGTGGCACCGAGTCATAGGCCTTCTTATAGTCTATCCAGCATGTCGATAGATCCTTTCGAGAACGGCGAACTTGTTGGGTAATGGCCATATCAATGAGGATTTGCTCGTTAGTACCGCGGGACCCATTCCTACATCCATTTTGAGAGTCAGACATGATGGAGTTGGTGTCTATATGTTTGTTAATTTTAGCTCTCAAAATGGATGTAAGAATTTTATAGACCGTCGGTAAACACGTGATCGGTCTATAATTTTTGAGTTCCACAGTGTTACCAGATTTATGGAGCAGGTGAGCCGTCAAGCGAGCGATTTAATGCGATTTTACAAACCATTTAATCCAGAAGTTTTGCAGCCCGTCCGGCCCTGAAGACTTCCAGTTAGGCAACGGACGGACTGCACGAGCTACATCTTGGGGGCAGATGGTAATAGCCCCCATTTCTGGTATTGGATCGCAGGCTCGCTCGACCACCTTCGGTGTGACTGAAAGGCACCGACCAGATGCTGCGCCAGGTTGTGTTATTTTATTATTGTTATAACTTTCATTTCATTAAAATACTTATAAATAAATTTTTTAAACATTAGAATATAGAAAATATGAAAACATTAAAAAATATAAAAAAATTGTAGCACACCGGTATCGGGAACAGGGTCCAAGCTACCGGTCAGGGCTCCAGAGAGAGGAACATCCTGACAATGCAAGCAGTGTCCAGGAGTACCGCTTTCTGAATCAAGCCCTTGATCCAGCTGCCCAACGAGAGCCTCCTTAGGTGTTGGTCGAAGCTCTTGGCAATTAAACCATTGGCTGATACGACTATCGGCACAATGATCGCTGAGTCCACATCCCACTTGTCGACAACCTCGCGAGCCAAGTCAAGATACTTAAATTGTTTGTCTTTCTCGGCTTTCACGAGGGGCAACCTCGTGAAAGCCGAGAAAGACAAACAATTTGTCTGCGGGACCATTATATCAATAATCATTGTGCACCATTCTGCTCGATCCACCACCACTATCTCAGGTTTATTGACAACAATAGTCCTGTCAGTGATGGATGGATCGATCGCAGTACAATGTCATATTTCCATTTTCGAGAACTGGGTCGGGCACATACCTGTAGTACAGCACTTCCGATTCCACAAGGCCGTATTTTAGAGCAAGTTACTGATGGATAATCCTGGCTACAAGGTTGTGTCTATGTAAGTACTCTTTGTTAGCTAGATGAGAACACCCGGAGATAATGTGTCGGATTGATTCTCCCGGACGGTGGCATGCCCGTCAGATGTCAACCGTGCCATCCTTCACAATGAATCTCCGGTAATTGTTCGTCATGATAACTTCATCTATAATTGCACAGCCAAAACCTTCGGTTTCCCCAAAGAGGTCACCGAAACGCAGCCAGGTCACGGACACTAGTAAATCTACATCGGGTCCATGTAGGGCCCGGAAGAAGCGTCCGTGAAGCTCCTTACTCTGCCATACCTTCCTGCGATCGTTAGTGTCAAGCACTACTCTTATCTTGGATATAATCCTCTAATTTATAATATGCTTGTGTTAGGTTTCAATTATTAATACGTAATTGTTGGATATTGTACTGGCAACACCGAAATGATTCGATAAATGTCAAAAGAAGTGCTGGAACCTTCTTTTGGGTCAGGCGCTCGTGACGGTAAGACGTGCTTAGTGGCTGTGTCGGTAAAAAGATAGATTGGCATAGTATTGGTTGGAGATCTACTGTAAATTAAGGTAACCTATTAGTTTTATGGTAAATATTAGAATACTGATTGAATTGTGATATTATGTGGTGAATAGGAGATGTGATGGTATGGTGTATAATATTGAATTTGATGTTGGCAAAGAAATATAAATGACTGACAAAATATCTTGGTGTTTCATATTATTTTCCTTATCCCTGAAATATTGTAAATATGTAGTTTATTAAACAGTTTTAGATTATGATGTTGGGGTAACGACTTTAAGATTAATTTGGGGATTAGTGTCTATTTTGAGGTTAAATAATTATATTCGGACTTAATAGTTATTATAGAGCTAGGATACTTCTTGTCTTATCAGAAGTGGTATGTGGCCCGCTTATTTCTTTTGCATTATAATAGAATTCATTTTAAAGTATTATTAACGGTTAAAATTGAATTGTGGACATACCTAACCTACCTACATCACATCTCATGTTCTTTTGGTGTATTCTCGAATCATCGGTTACAAACATTAAATAGATTGTGATCCGTATAGTACCAATTGATGAAGTTGAGGTCATGTGAAGTTCACATTTTTCTTTCTCTAAATATATCTCCTGGACTAGTTCACCGGCTGCAAGGGGTAGTAAAATCTTGTTATTTTTGAGCTACGACCTACCGTTTAGAAGATATTCGACATTTTAACTTTTTCACGGCTTGTTCGAAAAGGAGTCAAACCCGTTGTTATGAGTTTCAGAAAAAGTTTCGCGACAGTAAAGCGTCTTCACGGGGCACCGGCTGACGACCCCGGCCCGAGATAGTATCCATTCAGGGGTAGAACCGGGAACTGGTCGCAGTCATTGCTGACACCATGGAGGTCGCAGCCACCGTTGTTGGAGTCTCATACGCAGCGCCCGTCGTGAGCGGACCGCGGGATGCGCGAGCGAGAGCCGGCGCGAAGCGGTTACGCTGGTGCAGCTGGACGCCGGTGCAGCTGGATGCCAGTGCAGCTGGACGCCCACCAGTGCAGCTGGACGGCAGTGCAGCTGGACGCCAGTGCAGCTGGACGCCTGTATAGCTGGTCACTAGTGCAGTCGCACCTGGTGATGGTAATCGGTGCTGTTGCTTCAATAGTATTTATTCAAAATCAAAATCATTTATTTGAAAATAAGGTACAGAAAGTTCTTAAGATAATTACATCTATCTTATATTATGCCTTTAATTTCCTTATTCAATAATGGTATAAAATATAGTAATAGTATTTGGAATTCAGTAATGCAATTTGATGCACATGAAGCCTGCAGCTGTTGTTGGATGTGAGTGTGAAATTCGTCTTGGGTTGATATAACTAGTTAGTATAATGAGATCAAGGGGCGTAGCTTGTTGCCTGCTGAAAAAGACTCTTATTGCTAATGTAAGACGTTCCACTAAATGCAATAGTGCTCTTTTAGTTAATTTCTTACATTTGACTATTAGTACTTCCCAGATGTCTTACGGTAAACTAATTAAGTGTTGATGAGGATAAATATGAGAAGTCAATCCGTACCCTAATTGCGTAATGCAACGCAATCACAATTTGTTTCGATTTGAAACAGATTGCTAATAATCCATTGCTTGCAGTATCCTAGCTCTATAATAACTAATTTATGTCCGAATATAATTATTTAACCTCAAAATAGACACTAATCCCCAAATTAATCTTAAAGTCGTTACCCCAACATCATAATCTAAAACTGTTTAATAAACTACATATTTACAATATTTCAGGGATAAGGAAAATAATATGAAACACCAAGATATTTTGTCAGTCATTTATATTTCTTTGCCAACATCAAATTCAATATTATACCTCATCTAGTTTTAAAATATGATTGACGTGTAAAAGTGTTTGTACAAACCTACTTACAGAAATAAAATCATTTATCATTTATCATTCATAAGTTGGAAAACAAAATCTGCTCAGCAACGTAAATAACGCAATGAATGTTGTCGAAATGTCAAAATGAAACAAATTAGGCAAAATTGTTTACGAAAATAAGTTACACAATCAGGGTACTGGATAAGTTTTAGAAAAATTGTATTGTGTCTAAAATTAACTATAGTATTAATATGTAGGTTGGTAGTAGTAATAAATTGAAAAGGGTATGCTGATGGTTTGGGCATGTTGAGAGGCTGAATGAAAGGCGACTAACAAAATGTATTTACAAGGCTGATGTGAAGGGAAAGGCCGGGCGGGGATACCCTAGGAGGACATATACTGACCTTACTGGTGATGTTCTTCAGAAAGGCCAGGTGCGTAGTACTCGCAACCGGCGTGCGTATATGACCAGATGTATGAACGTAAATGAGGCAAAAGGAGTATGTAAGGATCGTAGCAGGTGGCGTTCTGTAGTTTCTGCCTACCCCCATGGGAAGAAGGCGTGAGTTTATGTATGTATGTATGTAATATGTAGGTATTAATTTGTAGATTGACTGGTTTGAGATTTGATTAATATTAGCTGGAAAGATAAGGATGAGAATATGTATGTGAATATGACACATATGTAACACATAATTATGTATATATATATATGTGTGTAACTATTATTTTGTGAAACTTCTGTGAATTTAAAAATTATAATTTTGAACAATCAGTATATACTTATGTATTTATGCTTGTGAGCGCATTCACAAGTTATGAGCATGGTAGGCGAGAGCGTTCGTTACCACCTTGACTTTATAATTACATTTATGTATTTATGCTTGTGAGAGCGGTCACAAGTTATGTTGCCATGATTGGTGAGAGCGTTTACTGCCATCGTAACTTTATGGTTATATTTATGTACCTATACTTGTGAGAGCGGTCACAAGTTATGTCGCCATGATTTGTGAGAGCGTTCACTACCACCGTGACTTTATGATTATATTTATGTATTTATACTTGTGACAGCGGTCAGAAGTTATGTCACCATGGTTCGAGAGACCGTACATTGCCACCGTGACTTAATAATTATATTTATGTATTTAATGTGAGAAGGAAGGTTCACAAAATTATGGCCAGGAAGAAGCTACTGGTTAGAGCTTTTATAGTCAGTTATGAGAATAATATCAAGGAATTGAATTGTTTTACTTAACAATTAGATTATAACCCCAAAGGAAGTTCTGTTTGGTCGTAATTTAATCCTCAGTAGTGTGAATATTACGAATGAAATATTTTTCATAGTTTTTTTTTTTTTTTTAATTTTCATTTCATATAAGTACCGATTCGATCGAGACATGGGCTGTGATTCAGTCTCTTCAACGGTGCCAGATCGACTATCGGTACATCGAGGTGCTAAAGTGTCTGTACAAAAACGCCACTATGTTAGTTCGACTCCAGGACCAGACCTCTAAACCTATCCTTCTGCAGCGAGGTGTGAGATAGGGAGACGTTATCTCTCCGAAACTGTTCACCGCTTTACTGGAGGATGTCTTCAAGGTTCTGGATTGGAAAGGGCTAGGCATCAACATTATTGGCGAATATATCACTAACCTTCGGTTTGCCGACGATATAGTTATCATGGCTGAGACCATGGAGGACCTCAGTACAATGCTCGATGACCTCAGTAAAGTCTTCGAAAGAGTGGGTCTTAAAATGATCATGGACAAGACAAAGGTCATGTCAAATGCCCATGTGACACCCAATCTCATGAAGATCGGAGACGCTACGCTCGAAGTTGTGGACGAGTATGTTTACCTAGGACAAACTGTCCAGCTAGGTAGGTCCAACTTCGAGAAAGAGGACAATCGTCGAATCCGACTCGGCTGGGCAGCGTTCGGGAATACGCAATATCTTTTCGCCCCACATACCACAGTGTCTCAAGACGGAAGTCTTTGACCAGTGCATGTTGCCAGTGAAGACTTATGGTACTGAAACGTGGTCGCTCACAATGGGCCTTATCAGAAGGCTAAAAGTATGTCATCACTTACTTATGTACGGACATAAGTAAGTGGCGACCACGTACCGGAAGATGTAACGTTGGAAGGCCTCCCACAAGATGGACCGATGACCTTGTGAAGGCCGCAGGAATCCGCTGTATGTGGAAAGCACAGAATAGGTCGAAGTGGCGGTGCTTGGTGAAATGATGATGATATAATTAATTGATTCAGGCGTGACCTTGCGGAAATCCATTATAAAATACAATAGACGTGGATATATTTAGTAACTTGTTCCGCTTAGCTATTTCTAAAGAGCCATAAAAAACTCCTGAAAGAGTGAGACACGTGTCGATTTCTTTCAGGAGTTTTTTATGGCTCTTTAGAAATAGCTAAGCGGAACAAGTTACTAAATATATCCACGTCTATTGTATTTTGATGATGATATGTAAAATAAGAACCAAAGTAAGTGAAAGTATACTTACCAGAAATATAGATGATTGGGAGATGGAAGTCGAAGCATAGGCCATTCATTGGAAGTCGTACAGTGGCTGGCAAGTGACAGTGCTTGACCAGTGAAGCTTGCGGTGCAATGTGTGGCATATGCAGAATGTGATGTTAACATATTAGGTCGAAGTCAAAGCATAGGCCATTGATTGGAAGTCGTACAGTAACTGGCAAGTGAAAGTGCTTGATCAGTGAAGCTTACGGTGCAATGAGTGACGGATGTAAATTGATATTGAATGAGCTAATGAAAATGAATAAATTGTCATTGAGTTATTATTTCATAGTTTCTGAGAATTTTGTTAGCCGATACTCTAATTAGATACTATAATAATTAACGTTAAACATTCAGGTCTATAACATTGATTGAATAAGTAAGCAACATACTGTTTGTTGTGTAATTTATAGTTTGACGACAAACGTAATGTTAGGAAGGCTGAATGTTAGCTTTTGGTTTTAATGTAATTAAACCTTGTTGATAGGGTGCAGATTATTTTGTAAATGTTTGTTTTAAATTTTCTGTAACCGGCTTTCGGTGCTGTAAATACAGTCTCCGTTTAGTAAACGGAAGTCGATTGCAAACTTGATTAAAATAATATTTCATATTTTATTCCGGAAGTTGCAATTTGCGGTTTTTAGATGTAGAAAAGTATAAAAGCAAATGTCAGTGCATTTTAAAGATAGTTCCGTGTAGAATAAAGAGCGAGTGTAAAAAAAAATGTAAACATGTGAGTACCATGTAGCCGTTTATAATTTTATTATGATGTGTGTTGAACTTGAAAGATTAAGGTAGTTGAGAGTATATCATGCACACTCAAATGGTTGAATGGGATGGTACTTATCCACGCGTCATGTTCGTGTACGTGAGCCGTCAGTTGAGACTGGTCATCTCTTACCTGATTTGGCTTATCTTTAATCGGGTATTTTGAATTGTTTGATATTGTTTTTCTTTACATTGTTCTCACATATAGAAGCAACAAGAATAATGTAATTATTTAATAATGTAATTATTAAAATAAATAAATGTATACAGAATTTTGTAATATCTTGATTTAAAAGAGTATCCGAGGAGTTTCTTGCTCGTTCTTCTCCATAGAGACCTACCTAAGTTTTGGAATGGGCGACTAGCTTCAACTTTCTGACTAACTGACGACTCTTTGAATCTTAATCTAAAACTGTTTAATAAAACTACATATTCACAATATTTCAGGGATAAGGAAAATAATATGAAACACCAAGATATTTTGTCAGTCATTTATATTTCTTTGCCAACATCAAATTCAATGTTCTACACCATACCATCACATCTCCTATTCCCCACATAATATCACTATTTAATCAGTTTTCTAATATTTATCATAAAACTAATAGGTTACCTTAATTTACAGTAGATCTCCAACCAATACTATGCCAATCTATCTTTTTACCGATACAGCTACTAAGCACGTCTTACAGAAGGTCGTTGTTACCCCATTTTGACATTTCGAATCTTTTGGTGTTGCCAGTACAATATCCAACAATTACGTATTAATAAATTGAAACCTAACAAACACTTATTTTATTAAAAAGGTGTGGATTTTTCCTTATTAATCCTTGATTATCCTTGATATTAATCCTTGATATTAATCCTGAGAGATTCGCGGCGACGTAGATTATAAATGGCTCTGACAGCTCTTTTTTGCAAATTATAGATGGATACTAATATTATAAATTCGAAAGTAACTCTGTCTGTCTGTATGTTACCTTTTCACGCCTAAACCACTGAACGGATTTCGATAAAATTTGGCATGGAGATAGATGGCATCCTGGGGAAGGACATAGGTTACTTTTTGTTCTTCCCTCATTTTTTAAATCAAACGTCAGTTAGTCAACTTTGAACAAGTTAATGATGCACTCTCTAAAGTTGTGCATTGGTTTAATGTAAATAATCTTCTCCTGAACGAAAATAAGACTAAACTCATTAAATTTTCAATGCCAAATGTCAGGCAGCTGTCTACCAATGTTCAGGTTAATGGAACAGAGTTAGACCCTGTTGAGGCGACAGTTTTTCTTGGAATCATTATTGACGGTAAATTACAATGGGCCCACACATAGAAAAATTGTCAGGAAGGCAAAGTTCGGCCGCCTATGCTGTTAAAAAAATTAGACAGATAACTGACGTAGATACAGCCAGAATTGTTTATTTTAGTTATTTTCATAGTCTTATGTTATATGGGATTGTTCTCTGGGGAACCTGTGCGGACATTAATACTATCTTTGTTCTACAGATAAGGACTGTCCAAGAGATTCTCTTAGAGAAAAATTCAAAGAAATAAATATTCTGACTGTAGCCTCACAATATATTTTTGAAAACCTATTGTATGTACACAAAAATTTATCAAATTTTAAGAAAATGTTCGATATTCATAGTTTAAATACCAGGAATAAACACAACCTTGCTGTACATCACACACGTCTCCACAAAGTAGGCAACTCATTCATGGGTCAATGTATACGCTTTTACAATAAACTTCCCATTGACATTTGAAACTTATCCATTAAACGATTTAAAATCTCTATCAAAACTAAACTTTGTAAAAAAAGGGTAAATTTCAGATTATTTAGAAGATAGAAAAGCTTGGGATTGAACTGCTCGCTCTGCTAAGCCTTGTAAAACTAGACATTTTAATTATTATGTAAAATCAACATATACTCGTACCAGTTTTATATACACATTAACATTGTTGAAAATTATATTCAAAATGACATGATTACTTTGTAAAGTATTATATTATTTTTAATTATTGTGAATGTGAGGACTATGTGGATATTATTTTTATTTCTCTGCTAGTTTTAGTGATGGTCTGGCAGTTTGAGTAGTTTATGCGGCCTACCCAAATGTCCTTTCTTTGGTATTGTTCGTCGTTTTGAGCTCCTTATGTTCTGAGTTGAGCTCCACGATTACTGACAAATGCTTGCACTGACTGGACAGGTCCACTCAAATCTGTGTGGTTCTTTCCTCAAAAGACCTTTTCAGACACTAATCTACATGGTCCTCATATGGCCTGACCAAGATTATGTCTGGACTTTAAAAAAGTTTCTACTTTCATCATCAGCAGAACAGTTGCAAGACATGGTGACTGTGATGGATGAAGCATATAAGATGAAAGGGATGAATATAAATGAGAATAAGACGAAGGTCATGGTGTTTGAAAGAGGAGAGGATGTATCGGTGTGTGATGTGAAAATAAATGATAAGAGTGTGGAGCAAGTAAGTGAGTTTATATATTTGGGGAGTCTGTTTACAAGGGATGGGAAGATTGATGGAGATGTGGAAAGGAGAGTAAACGCGGGAAACAAAGTGAATGGTGCTATACATGCGATTGTGACCAGCCAGTCGATGTCTAAAAAGGCTCGAATGGCTGTTCACAATGGTGTGCTGGTGCCCACGCTTATGTATGGAAGTGAATGTTGGGTGTGGCAAAAACAACATGAAAGTAGAATAAATGCTGTGGAAATGCGTTCCTTGCGAAGCATGTGTGGTCTGACTATGAATGATAGGCTGAGGAATGATGTGATAAGACAGCGGTGTGATTTAAAAGAAGATGTAGTGACAAAAATTGAAAAGGGTACCTATGCTGAGATGGTTTGGGTATGTTGAGAGGATGAATGAAAGGCGACTAACAAAAGATATTTACGAGGCTGATGTAAAGGGAAAGGCCAGGCGGGGACGCCCTAGGAGGACATATACATACTGATCTTATTGGTGATGTTCTTCAAAAAGGCTAGGTGCGTAGTACTCGCAACCGGCGTGCGTGTATGACCAGATGTATGAACGTAAACGAGGCAAAAGGAGTATGTAAGAATCGTAGCAGGTGGCGTTCTGTAGTTTCTGCCTACCCCCATGGGAAGAAGGCGTGAGTTTATGTATGTATGTATGTATGTTTAAAAGAGACTGCGACCTCTGAGTTTGTTTTGGCCTTTCTTCTTAGAGTAGTCAGATAGGAAACGCCGAACTCGTCTAGCTTATTATTATTTATTTTTAATATGACGTGTAAAAATGATTTCGATATCCTATTTACAGAATAAACAATTTCATTTCTAAAAAATAATCCTAAGGGGATATAGGGGATGAAAGATTGTATGGAAACCTATCATTTCTTAAGTTGGGCTATGAAAATTTTAATTTATGCTTTTGGTAACAAATAAAGAATGACGTATTTCAGCGTTTTTCAAAAATCATCCCTCAAGAAGGTAAAATAGGGGATTATTTTAAAATTCACGGCTTATTCCCGAAATCCCCCCTGAAATCCCCCCTAAGGGGGAAAAGTGGACTCTATAAATAAAAGTCTAGAATTCCCCCCCGTAAATCCCCCTTAGGGGGGAAAACTGGAATCGAAAAAATAATTATTCCACAAATCCCCCCTGAAAGTGTAGCCTGAGGGGGAAAACTGGACTCAAAAAAAAAAGTTTGGAATTCCCCCCTGATAATCCCCCTTAGGGGGGAAAACTGGAATCTGAATAATCAACGTCCAGAAATCCCCACTGAGGTCCTTAAAATTTAAGGAGTGCCTCTGCTACTGGCGCTGGGCGTCGATTTGTTCACCGGTGCTGGTTGCCAAAATATTTACCGCGGACGCCGGCGGATATTTTACTAGATAACCTAGAATGAAGGAGCGAGCGAAGCGAGCTTGGGAACATTTTGACTTATTCTGTTCTAATACCACTGGTATTTGTTTCAACTCATATTTATTTTCTATTCCGAATGGATAACACATAACATAATATCACATCTGTAATCTCCGGAGGGTTAGGCAGAGGTGTTCCTATAGTAGACCTTTCGCCAGTTATGTTTTAAGTCCCATGTAATATATCGGGCGAGCCTATTACCATCAACCGGGCACAAATCCAGACTCCAGGCTGCAACTGAGAAGTTCCTGCTAGAAAAACCCAATAACACTTTGCCTGACTTGGGAATCGAACCCAGGACGTCATGCTCAACAGGGGTATGCTAAATACTTTAGTTTTTCTAGGTAGGTACTTTGTTTACTGTTTTAATTATAATTTATACTAAAATCGACCGATTTCCCTTATCGCTGTTTGTTTGTGATTGTTTTTACTCTTCATCACATTTTATTAGGTATAACAAAATTCTGTGAAAAATAAAAGACTGATTAAGTATATAATTATACTGTCGTTTCTTTGTTTATTACATTGTAACTAATCACTTTTTTTTTACTTTAAGAGCGTAGAAATCAAAACTAAAAATAAGGGGGAAAAGTGGAATAATCCAAAATGAAAAGGGGGATTTCTGGATTTTTTTACATTAGGGTTCAGTTTTCCCCCCTGACGAAGATTCTCTCAGGGGGGAATAGTGGAATAACTTAAAATGACAAGGGGACTTTCTGGACTGTTTTTAAATTAGAGTCCAGTTTTCCCCCCTGAGGGGGATTCTCTCAGGGGGGAATAGTGGAATAAGCCGAAAACGGTGTGTCCAATCGCAAAAATAATGAAAATTTCGACTCCCTTTATAAAACCCGTTAACCCCTTATACTCTACATGTAGGTAATATTTTTTCTTATTTTCCATACAAAAAGTGAAAAGTTCCATAATTATAAAACACGTCGAGGCTGCTCTCCATGCGCGCCTCTGGCTCTAAAAAGATTCACGTGGTTAGGTATCACGTGTGGAGTCGCGATTGTCAAATTTGATTCAGATGTGTCAAAAATGTTCTTAAATTCAGAGAATTTATTTTGCATAATAGCTTTGAGATTCTCATAGTCAAAAGTAAGGAATTTTTGTGATAGTTTAGTTAGTTTAGTTCGGTGTACAAGAGAATCGGCACCAATCAAAATTTTAGGTGAAAAAAGTCAAATTCAGAATAGCGAATTTGACATTTTCACAAAATTAATAACTCATTCAGGTGCAAAAACTGTACTGTATCTTTTTTCTGTTCTTTTGCTTATATCTCGAAATCTGTGTCTTATCGCAAAAATAATGAAAATTTCGGCTTATTCCCGAAATCCCCCCTAAGGGGGAAAAGTGGAATCTATAAAAAAAAGTCTAGAAATCCCCCCTGAAAATTCCCCTTGGGGGGAAAACTGGAATCGAAAAAAATACTTATTCCACAAATCCCCCCTGAAAGTGCAACACGGGGGGGAAAACGGGACTCAAAAAAAAAAGTCTGGAATTCCCCCCTGATAATCCCCCTTAGGAGGGAAAACTGGAATCTGAAAAACCAACGTCCAGAAATCCCCACTGAGGTCCTTAAAATTTAAAGAGTGCCTCTGCTACCGGCGCTGGGCGTCGATTTGTTCGCCGGTGCTGGTTGCCAAAATATTTACCGCGGACGCCGGCGGATATTTTACTTAGATAACCTAGAATGGCTTATTCCACTATTCCCCCCTGAGAGAATCCCCCTCAGGGGGGAAAACTGGACTCTAATGCAAAAATAGTCCAGAAAGTCCCCTTTTCATTTTGAGTTATTCCACTATTCCCCCCTGAGAGAATCTTCCTCAGGGGGGAAAACTGAACCCTAATGTAAAAAAATCCAGAAATCCCCCTTTTCATTTTGGATTATTCCACTTTTCCCCCTTATTTTTATTTTTGATTTCTACGCTCTTAAAGTAAAAAAAAGTGATTAGGTAAAATGCAATAAACAAAAAAAAACGACAGTATAATTATTGAGTCTTATTTTTCACAGAATTCTGTTATACATAATAAAATGTGATGAAGAGTAAAAACAATCTCAAACAAACAGCGATAAGGTAAATCGGTCGATATTAGTAAAAATAATAATTAAAACAGTTTAAACAAAGTAGTTTAGCTTCCCCCCCCCCCCTGCACATCACATATTTCAATATGTAACAATTATCAAGTTTTTCGGCAATTTGCAGAAAGTAACAATGAAGTACAAAGATAAAGAGAAAATATAAAACCATCACTAGTAGACGACAACACGGTTACTAGTAATTAGACAGTTTACGAATACTAAAAAAAAAAATCATTACGTATACGTACAACAATAAAAAGAACTCATAAAATAAATCATAATAGGTAATGCACCGAGAATAAAACAATCATAATTATTTTTTAGGTTTGACTGTACCAAATTCAAGTAGTTAGTATTCGTTCGCAAATTAATTTCATTATTTAAAGAGAAGTATCCGTTCGGTGGACTGCCTCGTTGGTCTAGTGGTTGCAAGCGCTACTGCTGAGCATGAGGTCCTGGGTTCGATTCCCAGGTCAGGCAAACTGTTATTGGGTTTTTCCAGCAGGAATTTCTCAGTTGCAGCCTGGAGTCTGGATTTGTGCCCGGTTGATGGCAATAGGCTCGCCCCCTATTACACATACTAACTGACTGACATGACTTAAACATAACTGGCGAAATATGGGTTTACTATAGGTACACCTCTGCCTAACCCTTCGGGAATTACGTGATGTTATGTTATTATATTATCTGTGGTTATGTGTTATCGGAATTCATTCGGAATTTAAACAAATACCAGTGGTATTAGAACAGAATAAGTCAAAATGTTCCCAAGCTCGCTTCGCTCGCTCCTGCATTTTAGGTTATCTAAGTAAAATATCCGCCGGCGTCCGCGGTAAATATTTTGGCAACCACCACCGGCGAACAAATCGACGCCCAGCTCAGGTAGCAGAGCACTCTTTAAATTTTAAGGACCTCAGTGGGGATTTCTGGACGTTGGTTTTTCAGATTCCAGTTTTCCCCCCTAAGGGGGATTATCAGGGGGGAATTCCAGACTTTTTTTTGTTGAGTCCAGTTTTCCCCCCCAGAGTGCACTTTCAGGGGGGATTTGTGGAATAAGTATTTTTTTCGATTCCAGTTTTCCCCCCCAAGGGGGATTTTCAGGGGGGATTTCTAGACTTTTTTTTATAAATTCCACTTTTCCCCCTTAGGGGGGATTTCAGGGGGGATTTCGGGAATAAGCCCCTAGAATGCAGGAGCGAGCGAAGCGAGCTTGGAAACATTTTGACTTATTCCGTTCTAATACCACTGGTATTTGTTTCAACTCATATTTATTTTCTATTCCGAATGGATAACACATAACCACAGATAATATAATAACATAACATCACGTCTGTAATCCCCGAAGGGTTAGGCAGAGGTGTACCTATAGTAGACCCACATTTCGCCAGTTATGTTTAAGTCATGTCAGTCAGTCAGTATGTGTAATAGGGGGCGCGCCTATTGCCATCAACCGGGCACAAATCCAGACTCCAGGCTGCAACTGAGAAATTCCTGCTAGAAAAACCCAATAACACTTTGCCTGACTTGGGAATCGAACCCAGGACCTCATGCTCAGCAGTAGCGCTTGCAACCATTAGACCAACGAGGCATTTCACCGAACGGATACTTCTCTTTAAATAATTAAATTAATTTGCGAACGAATACTAACAACTTGAATTTGGTACAGTCAGCTCAGTCAAACCTAAAAAATAATAATGATTGTTTTATTCTCGGTGCATTACCTATGATTATGATTTATTTTTACTTTGAATTGTTAGTATTTTTTATTGTTATTAGCAATACTTACATAGTTCTTTTTATTGTTGTACGTATGTGGGGGAGTAAATCCTCTATGTAGGATACTAATTTGCTTTTCACTGCATATTTGATTTTGGAGAAGAGGTGATTTTGTTTTTTGTGGGTTGTCAGTCGAGTCAATTGCGAAGACAGATGTTTTTTTTGCTTTAATTTTTTATCTTTATATATTCTAAATAATATACCTCAGTTACTTCTATCGAGAAATGGTTTTATTTGCCCTACCATTCCTACAATTTTTGGGGGCTCGTCCGGGATGGTAGCGGTTTAATACAGCTAAATGGTGGTGTTTTGTCGTACGTAGAGGCGATGAAAATTTTACCATAAAAGGTGTCTTTGTGGTGTTTGTAGCGGTGAAAGCAGTAAGGAGTTGGAGTAATAAAGGTGTGAAGGTGTGGGTGGTGTGACAGAAAAATAAGAAAATAAAAGATTGGTCCAAATTTCAGAAAGATGTCTAGATCAACTGAAACGGCGGCGGTTCCAGCTGCTGCGTCGTTGTGGTACGACGGTCTAGTGCCAAAGTTTGACGGGACGGACAAAACGTACACGTCGAGTAAATGGGCCCAAGACGTAGAAGACCATGCGGACATTATGCAGTGGACACCGGCGCAAACACTGATTGTGGCCAGGCGCTCACTTGCTGGTGTCGCAGCTATGTGGCTCAGAACTGAAAAGATACATCGCACGTTTGATGAGCTGAAGGCGGCAATCGCCAAAGAATTTCCAGACAGTATCAATTCCAAAGAAGCCCATGAATTGCTGTCTTCAAGGAAGAAGCGTAAAGAGGAGTCATTTTACGAATACATGATTTCAATGAAGGAGATAGCGAAGCGTGCGAAGATTGCCGACTATGTTGCGGTGCAATACATCGTCGAAGGAATTTTAGATTACGAGAGTAATAAAACCATATTTAATGGCGCGACTACATATAGTCAATTAAAGGAGAAGCTGTCGTTATACGAGACGATGAAAAAAAATACGGTGATGGTGGCCAAGCGGAACGTAGCCACACCTTCGTCGTCTCGTGACGAGAAGAAAATGGAAACGCATGATCGGAGGTGTTACAAATGTGGGGATAGGGATCATCTGGCACTATCCTGTAAAAAGGGAATCAAGTGTTTTAAATGTGGTGCGTTCGGGCACGTAGCACCACAGTGCACGGCTACCAACACAAGCGGTGATAAAAGACAACTAAACTCCATGTGTGCAAAATTGACGTGTGAGGTTGGCAGCACTGACGGCGACGCCGACGGCGGCCATTGTTGTTGTGGTCAAGATGATGCGAAACGTCAAACTGACAATACTTTGAATGTAAACAAAGTGCGTAAATCGGAATTATGTGTTGAAATAAGTGGTGTTTGTGTCGAAAGTCTAATTGATTCGGGTAGTGATCTCAATCTTGTAACGGCGGACTTATTTTTTGAACTTCCAAAGTGTGTTTACACCAAAGAAAATAAAGTGTTAACGGGTTTAGGTTATAGCAAGGTAATAGCATTCGGAAAGTGTACGTACGAAGTAAAAATTGGTACTAATTTTTATAACGTAACTTTTTATATTGTGCCCAGAGATTCAATGCCTTATAAGATGATTTTAGGTCAACCTTTTTTAGATTTGAGTACGGTTGTTTTTGATAAAGGTGTTGTGAGCGTGAAGCCAGAAGGTGAGGGCGAAATTTTGAGTTTGCTTTCAGATGATCTAGGCTCAAGCTCGACTGAGTTGAGCCATATTCCTCTAAGTGTTCGGGCAGCTGCGGCTAATCTGGTTGAAGGATACCAGCCCTCACAAATCAAGGAAGCACCGCTAGAGATGGTGATTGTGTTGAAGGACAATATACCGGTGGCACAGCGTCCTCGGCGCTTGTCAGCACAGGAGCAGAGGGAAGTCGCTGAACAAGTAGGAGAGTGGTTACAGAAAGGTAGGTATTGTGAAACCAAGTTTTTCTGAATATGCTAGTCCATTGGTGTTAGTTAAAAAGAAGAATGGTAAAACACGAGTTTGTGTTGACTATCGAAAAATATATGAAAAAATGGTGAAGGATTACTTTCCTTTACTAAATATTGATGATCATTTAGACAAGTTGTCAGGAGCTACTATTTACAGTAAGTTGGATTTGAAAGGTGCAAAAAATTGTAAGATGTTAGAGGTGCAAAATAAAATTAAGACAGTGATGATGGATGTAACTAAAAAGATTGAAAGCTGGCCGGACTAATGCTAAGTTAGCATTTTATTTCATTTAAACTGCTCAGTCAAATTATGATTGCTATGATTGCAAATTAAGTTAGTTGTTTATTATTGAGTTATCATTTTATGTGATGTTGTTTCTCTGGCAGTTTGTGATTGTTTTATATTTCATGTTAATTAGATATAAGGTAGGTTGTTGTAAGTTGTTTTTAAAACTGAAATGTGTTTGTTTAACTTAAATTTAATAAGTGTGATGATTTTTATTTTTATTTCATTTAACTAGAAGTCTGAGGACAGACTTTTAATAGGATGGCCGAGCTGTGGGGGAGTAAATCCTCTATGTAGGATACTAATTTGCTTTTCACTGCATATTTGATTTTGGAGAAGAGGTGATTTTGTTTTTTGTTGGTTGTCAGTCGAGTCAATTGCGAAGACAGATGTTTTTTTTGCTTTAATTTTTTATCTTTATATTCTAAATAATATACCTCAGTTACTTCTATCGAGAAATGGTTTTGTTTGCCCTACCATTCCTACACGTATACATAATAATGTTTTTTTTTAAGTATTCGTAAACTGTCTAATTACTAGTCAACCGTGTTGTCGTCTACAAGTGATTGTTATATATTATATTTTCTCTTTATCTTTGTACTTCATTGTTACTTTCTGCAAATTGCCGAAAAACTTGATGTTCAGGGGGGGGGGGGGGTATGCTAAATACTTTAGTTTTTCTAGGTAGGTACTTTGTTTAAACTGTTTTAATTATTATTTTTACTATTATCGACCGATTTCCCTTATCGCTGTTTGTTTGTGATTGTTTTTACTCTTCATGACATTTTATTAGGTATAACAAAATTCTGTGAAAAATAAAAGACTGATTAATTATAGTCGTTTTTTTTTTGTTTATTGCATTTTACCTAATCACTTTTTTTACTTTAAGAGCGTAGAAATCAAAACTAAAAATAAGGGGAAAAGTGGAATAATCCAAAATGAAAAGGGGGATTTCTGGATTTTTTTACATTAGGGTTCAGTTTTCCCCCTGAGGAAAATTCTCTCAGGGGGGAATAGTGGAATAACTCAAAATGAAAAGGGGACTTTCTGGACTGATTTTACATTAGAGTCCAGTTTTCCACCCTTTTTTTTTTTTTTTTGGGTGGGAAATTATCAAATAACTTCTCCCGCTCTGGGTGGAGCGGGAGGGCGTGTCTGACTCTTACTGACTAAAACCCACCCGTGTTCCTTCGGTTGCCCTGTTGCCGGGGGCCACGATTTCCCTATCGGTTTTCTTCGAACCCCCGGTAGGCATTGGCCCTAACGGACTCCTCAGTTTTCCCCCCTGAGGGGGATTCTCTCAGGGGAGAATAGTGGAATAAGCCGACTCAATATATAGGTAATAATTTTTCATGTTTTCCATACAAAAAGTATAAAATACCATATAAAACATAGCATTTTTATGTTGATTGTTATAAATATACTAAACGAATATACACAAACATTCCAGACTTATTTCATAAGCGTACCTACGTAACTTAACAAAATATCGTCTATAGGATCAAAACTGTTTAAGCGATCACTACGCTCGATGTTTAGGCGTGTGTGCGTGAACGGTGCACACAAACATAGCATCGCAAGAATTACCGCCCCTCGACCGTTACGCGCCTTTTGAAGGCTGTCGTTTTACACCACCGCATCCGTTAGCAGGCTTCTGAAGGCGCCGTGTTCCGCGTCGAACAAAAACGCGCCAAATTGCCTGCCAAAACTATTTCTTCCTGTTTTAACTTATACAAAGTGTAGGGAAAGGATAAGGAAAGGCATATAACATCACATGTCAAACATCTGGCAACGATTTCGCGCCGGAATGATCGTTTTAAAAAGTCTGTGGGGAATGCGCAGTGCAAAAATGGCGACGGACGTGTTTACATTTAGTTTTTGTTGATATTTTAAATGTTTATGTTAAGCAACAAGCCTTTGTGTTGTGTTTATTCATTAGTAGAATGCATAAGTTAGTAGAATGTTCATTTAGATTTGAATATAGTGCAACGATAAATGTCAAGTGATCCAAAGTGTGAGCGTTTTTTTTTGCGGTTGTGTTTTGTTTTGGTTTCAAGTACAGTGATGTAAAAAGTGATAATTTTAACAGTTAACACTCTGTTTGCGATAACATGTGGCCTAAACAATAGATAAGCTACGATAATGCTGCTTTGTTTGAGTCTCTACGGATAAAAACAGGTACATAAAAACGATTCTTTGTTTACGGTGTCGAGTTACACGGCGGCCGCCGGAACTTTGTATAATATTTTATTGCTTGTGGTTTGAAAAAAATGTATGGGGATGTATGGTTTTTTTATTTATTAATGGAAAATAGTGAATCTTCAAGCAAACAACATAAAAACTTTTTTTTTTTTTCTTTAATTTTTTTTAAAATAAATTTATTTTTTTCGAAAAATTGGGAAAAGCCCCCTTCCCTGTGTTTACATTAAAATTAAGAATTATTACGAAAAAAAAACTGTACACATCCAATTTTAAAGTGTAAGCTTCTTTCATTACGATTTCAACGACATAAGTTATAAAAACAGCTCGCATACAAAACTTTTGAGATTTTAATCTCAAGTGGCCCTGCCTTTTGACCCTTGACAAAACTAGAGCTTACGTATGTGGACACGTGACGCTTATCGGCGGAGGGGCTAAACTCTGTCGAGTGAATTCACAGCACGGGGCCTTAACTAAATATCTTAAATTCTCTTTAATATATATTCCTTGAAACTAAATATACACACGCACACATTTCCAGTATAAGCTGACCTCGCATTGTACGGAAATCTTATACAATGCGAGATCAGCATAAACTGGAATTGTATAGCTTGATGTGTAGCTGTGTGTACCTATCGGCGACATAATCTACCGCAGTGCATTTACAAAATGTAATGATTTATTTCGCCTCTTTTCGAAAAATATTTCTATCTTCCCAGGAGGAAGACTATAAATATTTTATTTATTATTACCTAAGTGATATAATTCGCAGAACAGAACCAGACTCATTGAACCATAAGCCACAAAGGGAACCAGACAGACGTTTTATTATAATCTTTGGACAGAAACCTCATTTTTTTGACAGTTTCAATATTTATTCATACAGTAAGTCTAGCTTCGGAATTCCAAATTTTAGTAGAGTGTAATACGATAAAATAAGCATAATGCGAGCGGTGTTTGTGCCGAGGCGGCAGCTGGCGAGCGTGATGCAGCCGGGGGTGGCGTCAGCGCTGCGGCCGCAGTGCAGCGTGTACCCACGAGCGCCGCGCAACGAGACCGTGATGCAACACAGCGCGGGCACGCGGGAGCGCGCCGGCCTCTCGCACGAGCTCACCGCGCTCAGTCGCTGCCCGGAAACAATACCTATTGTGGTCGGACCCGAGAAAACTACTGCCGGAGATTTCTGTGTGCAGGCTGCGCCTTTTGACCACCGACTTATCACCGCATACTATCATCGCGCATGGCCGGAGACTATCGGGCAGGCCATCCAAATAGCCACCGCCTGCCAACCGAGCTGGGAGCGTACTTCGATAGACGAACGCTGCTGCGTGCTAGAGCGCGCCACCGACTTGCTCGCTGGAGTTTTTCGGCAACGCGTCATCGCGGGTTGTATGTTCGGCCAGGGTATGACGGCGATCCAGGCGGAGCTCAACGTGTGTCAACTGATTGATTACCTTCGGTTCGGATGCTACTTCATGAGAGAGCTCACCAGGAATAAATGCGTCATAGACGGCGGTGAAGAAGTGATCAACCACAACCAATATCATGGCCTCGAAGGGTTCTGGGCGGCGATCACGCCTCACGGTTCGCTCGCTCAAGCCGCGCAACTGGCAATCATGCCAACGATCATAGGAAACTGCGTGGTGTGGAAGCCAAGTGACCAGTCCGTGCTCGCCTGCTACCGCGTGCTCGAGTGTCTGCAATGCGCAGGGCTGGTCCCCGGCGTTATCAATTTTGTGCCATCTGACGAGAATCGTTTCCTCGAGGCGGTTAGTTCAAATTCAGATCTGGCGGGTATTACGTTCGGTGGTACGACTCTGACCCTTGAACATATTTGGCGTACAATTGGTAAGCGCATAGAGAGATATTCGCGGTTTCCACGTCTCGTTGGCACCGGCAGTGGGAAGAACTTCCACGTGGTGCACGCGTCAGCGAACCTGGCCAACGCAGTGGCGTGCACGGTGCGCGCCGCCTTCGAGATGGCGGGACAGAAAGCGACTTCGTGCTCGCGCGTGTTCGTGGCCGAGTCAGTGCTGGACCGGTTCGCGCAGGGCCTCGCGCAAGTCACGGAGTCGCTCATGGTCACCCATCCGCTTGACTATAGGTGTTTTACGTCTGCGCTGGCGTCACAGTCTGAATACGACAAGGTTAATATATTTTTCGCCATAATGGAACTTGGGAATAAGTTATTATCCGGGGCATTATTTCAAGTGAGTTATGAACTTTGTAAGGTTTGCCGCTTCCTGCAACGCGCTGAGACGGACAGCTCGGTGCGGCGCGTGTGCGGCGGACGCACGGACGCCGAGGTGGGCTTCTTCGTGGAGCCCACGGTGTACTTGGTGCCGGAGCCCACGCACGAGCTCATGCGCGAGGAGCTGCGCGGCCCGGTGCTGGCCGTGTGCGGCTTCCCCGACGACGACCCCGACGCGCTCCTGTGGGCGGTCTCACGGACACCGTACGCCATTACAGGCTCTATATTTGCACGTGTAAGGCAACCCTTCCAATAAAGTTACTGAAGGTAACCAAACTTTGAGTATCGCCACCAGGACGGAATCACGCCGTGGTCGAACGTGCAGACTGAGGTGAGATTATGGAATCCGTAAGAAACCAATTCACTCGCTTCATTACGTTACATCCCGCCTCGACTGAGTGTGCACCTGGACTGAGGGCCCATTTTTTTATTATTGCGTCATAAATTGAGACTTACAGGGAAGTTAGTTAAAATAAGTAAAACTTTTAAGCAAAGGTCCATACATTTTTAAACGTGAAAGAGCGTTTGCGCCTAGCGCGACAAGTCAAGTTTAGGTGAGTTTAGGTAAATTCTATGCAAAAATTCACTCACTCAGAAGCGAGCGTACTACATGTGTGCGTAGAGTTGGCGCGTTGTTCGCTCTATTTATAGTCAGACCAACCCACATTGATCCGTTCGATTCAGAGCAATAATAATCGATACCAGAAGTATCAATTAATGTAAGGAACAAACCACGGTTTTTCAGGAGAGCCAATAAAACGTTTTTTAATCTGTCTAAGTATATAACTTTTTACTGTCTGCTCCAATTTTAATTGTGTCTAGAACAAAGTTTTTTAGAATTTCCACTTCTTTCATGCTATAAACGAAAGATTTAGGAATGCCCAGTGGTTTAAAATATTGCATGTCCCTTACATTATAAAAAAGATGCATAGTTGTGCTTTACGTTACTAATATTGTATGTGTAAACCGTCGTGCATAGTGTAAGCAGCAAGAGAAATAGAAAATTATACGTTATTCTATTGTAAAGGACTTTTACAGTGTTGCAATTTGATGTAACTATAGATTATCTACTAAAGTTGATGGTGTTTTAACACCCTGGAAATAAGTTCTTTGTATGATTAATATTGGTGTGAACCAACCAATCTAGATACGTTAGTTTCTGGTTTTACAGCTTAGCTATCACAGATCTAAATGAAATTTTGGGATACTAAAATAAAACAATTAATAATATAATTTTTTTATTTTCGTCTTTTATGTCTGCGCAATTATTATGAATTCAACACACTTAACAGTCTATTCAACTTTGTGTTAAGTTTAAAAGTTCTAAAGAGTAACAGTATTCTAATTATCAGTCTTACAAACCTCGCAGTTATCAATGTAAAAATAATCATGTTAAATTGACTCCATGATCTCTTTTAGTTCAGTTTTACAAACTCTGCACTTTTAATACTCAACTCAAAGCATTTATTTCAAATAAACCAATTACAGACACTTGAATTAGGGACCGTTTAAGTATTACGTAAGCACTATAGAGGGGCGGGGGGTTCTATGCTTTGCTTATTTTTGATGACATGGGGCGTGAGGGCACAGATTACCAGATAAATCACTCCATGTACTTACGCGCGCTAACTACCTAACGGCCGCCGGTTCGCAACGGACCCATTTCTCAGTGGGTTGCCGACAGCCGCGAGGTGCATACGTACGCATATATTTCGGTCGACCTGACGTACTTAGTTTAAAATCCTTATGATATGGCAGCAAATTAATTTTCAATATTATTTATTATCGTTATTATCTTGTTAATGTTATTTTCAAATGATTATTGTTTATTTAAAGGCGTGCAAGTGTTAGACAAGCGTGCATAACGTGCACATGCTTAAACATTAAAAAGCATTTTATTTTATTTCATAAAGTGTACTACAAATACCTACTGACATCTTTATCAAAAGATGCAGCCCTGGCAATTTACAATAACCACGCGGCGGCGCGTAGTTACAAAGCAAAACTCACTTTACGCTTGTAAGTTTAGGTTCCTTTTCGTTTGCAGCGTTTAGCGAATCGAAGGTGTAGGCTATTTTAGCAGTAGGTATTGAAAATTTTGTATGGAGTGATTTATCTGGTAATCTCTGGTGGGGGGGTCTAGATGGTGATTAAAGTCAGCAGTAATTATTACACATAATCAGTGTTGCCAACCCGTACGATAATTTTGGGGGCGTACGATAATTTGACCAATGGTACGATGTACGATAATGAATGTCTAACGTACAATAATTTTGAAATTTGCTGAAAAATATATTTAAAGTTCCATTAACAAATCGTATTTGTCAGACAAAATTAAAAGCAAAAAAAATACCAATGTTGACTGTCAAGTATTCAACATCAACAAATAAGTATCTCTCTCTCTTTCCCTCCCCTAGTTTTTTAATAATTTTACAGTGAAAACACAAAAATATCAACTAAAAACTGTGACAAAACATGTTTACGGTTTGCGCTGCTAGCGCCTAAAGTGAAACTTGGCATTCTTCCCCTTTGACCATAGTATAAAATTATTCATTGTCTTTTGATAACAATTTGAATGAACGTTTTACGGTTTTTTTTTTATATTTGGAGTTTTCTTTTGTACAGACGCCAGTACATCAAGCTACCCGAAACTGTCAAACTTTCCCAATCAACTTTGAACCTTACACGTCAGCGATAAAGTTGAAAATCTGTTAAATAAATTTGACAGATTGTAGTAGCTTGATGTGCTGGCGTCTGTAAACGATAATTTCGACGTTGGAACTCGATAATTTGAACTTTTGGAGTTGGCAACACTGCACATAATGGTCATTCACGTTCGATTTTCGCTTAGAGCGTACCACAGTGTAAAAGTGCTTACGCATCAAAATAACGCCGTCCATTCGGATGCACCGCAATGACCTAGTTACTGCGTAATGCTGACGGCTGTCAGCGAATATCATAGTTAAGGTGAAGTTAATACTCGCTTAACTTCTACAATGGGTTCGAAAAAGCCAACATTGAACACTACTAGCATAAACTTAAAAACAGAAACCGAACAACTGTTGTACAAGCACTTTTGTGAAGAACGAAAAGAGCGTAAAGAGCTACAAAAACATCTAAATGACCTGAAAAGTCAAATAGAAAATCTTCAGCAACAGCTGAAGGTTCAAGCGGAAAACCCACCGAAATCAGCTACTAAAACTGCTACAACCACCACTGAGACTTCTACCCCGCGTGTTGAATATACCACGGATGAAGAAGAACTAGCTCGAGAAACAGGATGGATACGGCAAAAAAGCAGGAAGAAAAGAAAATTGAACACCTCTCCCGCCCAAACCCAACCCACTCTGCATGAACACGGAAGTGAAGAGAATAAAGGTAAGGAAAACACAATTAAAACTCCCTTGCCACCACCTATTGTAGTCGATGGTATCAAGGACTACCAGAAATTCTTTGATTTTCTATCCAAGGGTCAATCAGCTTACGCGTTCAGCATCTAAATGATGAACGGTGATACAGTAAATACCAAAAACGAAGATTTGTACAGAGCAATTACAAAGGGTCTCTCACTAAACAATTGCCTTTGGCACTCCTTTTTTTTTTTGTGTTGGAAATTATCAAATAACTTCTCCTGCTCTGGGTGGAGCGGGAGGGCGTGTCAGACTCTTACTGACTAAAAGCCACCCGTGTTCCTTCGGTTGTCCTGTTGCCGGGGGCCACGATTTCCCTTTCGGCCCATATTCGCAGTCCCGGCAGGCATTGGCCCTAGCGGACCCCGTCAATTCTGCTGACATCTCTTTGAGGCGCGCGTGGAACACAACGCGCCGTCGACCCGGGCTTGGTCCTTATCGGACGGCGAGTTACCCATTGCTCACCGTCCGCAAGCCCGCGCCTACGGTGGCCGGAAATCGGCTCGCAATTCCCGCCCCTGGCGTCTCCTCCTGCGGCGGTTAGGGGCGTGAGGGCGCGAAGTTTGCCTCTCCCTCACGCGTTCCACCTCCTCCTTTGCGAGCATTACCGCTTCGCAGAAGGAGGTGACGGCCTGCCATTTCTTCTCGGTCCGTACCATGGCCTGAACCAGGGCTGGACGCGAGAGATCACCGCCGCCGATCGCCTCCACGAGGACACGGCGATGCTCCGCCCATGCCGGGCAGACCTCCACCATATGCTCCACCGTGTCCTCCGGGCGATCCACACAATGGTGACACCCGGGCGTTTCCTCCCGCCTTATCCTGAACAGGAACCTCCCGAAGCAGCCGTGTCCGGTGAGGTGAAGGTGAGGGCGCCGTGGCGCCTCTCAAGCCACTGCTCAAAGAGGGGTCTTATCGCCGCAATTGTGGCGTGCTCCCGCAATTGCGGCGAACCCGCCTTTGTCACTCCTATGAGAACAAGCAAGAGAGACCAATTAGAGTTATGGCAAAAAAATTGCATTTCACATGCATTCCGGAGAGAATTGTTGAAGACTTGTGTGGCAAAGGCCACAAAATTCTAGAAGCAGTTAACAAATTGAGTTGGAAAACCAAAGAGCCACTCAACATGTTCATGCTGACATTCTCAAATGATGAAGAAACCAGCAAAATATTTAACTTCAAAACTGTATTGGTATGTAATGTGGAAATACAACCGCTAAAATCCACAAAACTGGTACCTCAGTGCAAACGATGCCAGGTTTATGGCCATACGCAAAAGTACTGCTCCATAGAACCGAGGTGCGTAAAGTGCACAGGCAAACATCTGACGATGGAATGCAAAAATCTAAAGAAGAGAAGCCAAAGTGCGTCCACTGTGGAGCTCCACATCCAGCTAACTACAGGGGATGTATCGTAGCCAAAGAAATTCAGCAGATTCGAAACAAAAAATTAAAGGGCAATGCTACTACCCCTCAACAAAATACACCTACTGGAAGAGTCGAAGGCCAGAGCCAGTACAAACGAAGTCAAAGCACTTTTAAAACTACAACCAAAAAATGTGTCTTTTGCCCAAGTAGCTACAAGAGGCATAGCCAAAGCGCCTTTGGTTGATATGAACAGTGACAAAAAATTGGATGAAATCTTAATGTCATCATTTGACGAGAGATTGAAAAAAAAAAATTGCAACAAAGCTGCTACTTCTAACAAAAAAAAATTGTAACTACACTAAAACTTATGGCGTGGAACTCAAATGGGTTACAAAAACATCAGAACGAGTTACAAGTAGTCTTAGACATAGAAAAAATTGATGTGTGCTTGATATCTGAGACTCACTGCACAAAGCAATCTCACATTAAGTTCTCTTTAAACTTAGTATAGTATATATATACAAAGTATATCATACTCTTCACCCAGACAATTCAACAAAAGGAGGTAGTGCTATTATTGTAAAAGAAAACCTACAGCAGTATGAAGAGTTTAAATATGAAGAGAAAGACATCCAAGCAGTGGCGATTTGCCTACAAACAAAAAAGTATCCTGTAACAGTATCGGCCATCTACTGTCCACCTCGGTATATGATAAAAAACACCACTATATGAGCTTTCTAACTCGCCTTGGAAGTAGATTTATCTTAGGAGGTGACTTCAATGCTAAAAATACGTATTGGGGCTCCAGACTAACAAATACTAAAGGCAAAGAACTACTGAATGCCATAAAAGAGCTGAAATGTGATGTCATATCAACTGGAAAGCCCACCTATTGGCCAACAGATCCAAATAAAATTCCGGACTTAATGGATTATTTTGTAACCAAGGATCTATCAACCAGTTATATAAAATCGGAACAAAGCTATGATATAAACTTAGATCACTCAGCAATCTATCTAGAAACTAGAGAGAACATTTTGTATAAAGAAACCAGACCCACTCTTGTTAATAAGTGTATAGACTGAGAGAGCTTCAAGATCAGATTAAATGATAAAATAGACCTTAAAATACCATTAAAAACACCCGAACATCTAAACATCGAAGTAGAAAAGTTCATAATGCACATCCAGCAAGCAGCATGGGAAAATACACCTGACTCCAACAAGAGGACGAAGGGAAATACATACCCGCTCAAAATCAAGCAGCTCATTATGGAGAAAAGAGAAAAACGTGGCATCAATCTAGGTGCCCTGATGACAAACGAAAACTAAATAATCTGACAAAAAAAGTAAAAAGACTAACCCAAGACTTAAAGGCGACTCAACCGAAACCTATCTTCAGAGCCTAAGTAACGACCAAAGGACAGATACCCTTTGGAAGGCTATTAAGCACCTAAAAAGGTCGATTACCCAAATCCCACCTATCAAATGTGGAAAATGGAAATGGGCAGTTACAAACGAGCAAAAAGCAAAGTGGTTTGCAGAGCACCTAGAAAATATCTTTAAACCAAATGACGGAGAAATCATTGAAGATCACACTTTGGCTAATATGGTGACATCAGAAAATGAAGTTACCATAAAACTAGTAACACCGAAAGAAATCGAACGAGAAATAAAACGTAACATAAGTACACGAAAATCACCAGGTTATGATTTAATAACAGGAGAAGTACTTCATAACCTCCCAAGAAAGGGTCTGGTTAAGTTAACGACCCTTATCAATGCTGCACTAAGGCTTAAATATGTACAGTAAGCGCTCAAAAGTGCATGAGCACGCTAAGAGTCGTATTGCTATGAACACGCGGTATAGCTCGTACATTTGTATGTGTAAGCAACACGATACACACACCACAGATAACGCAGTTTTGCACGAAACAACAATATATTTCCGTCGCTTTAAACATGCTAGCACACACGCACTATGCGCGTGAACTTGACCAGTTAATGGCATTGCTAAAATTCGATAGTAACTTAACAAGTGCAGATAGCAGAAAGCGTTAAGCGTTGGTATGGAATTCATACTGCCTCAGGTTCTAATCTCGTAAAACACAGTGCGGTTTTTTGCACATATTATTATTTTTGTTTTCGATAATAATATTTTTTAAATATTGCTGCTTTTTTATGTTGTTATTGCAATAAAGGTTTTAGAATAAAAAATGCGTGATATATGACAACAAAATTAAAAAAAAATATGTTTATTCGTTATATTTATTTTACATAAGTTAATAAACTGCTACAATTATTTATCATTACTTCAACTGAATAAGATGTGAAATAGATGTCAAGAAACTTAGAAGCAGTTTGTATTATTTTGACATATTTAAATTATGAAATATTTTAAATTTTTAATGGATTTTTTCACCATAAATATTAAGCTTTGATCATGGTCGAAGTAATTAAGTAATAAATAAGAATACTTATTAGACTACTTAAAATGTAAAAAACTACTTACAGAATAGGTAATTTTAAGGTTAAATATGGGCAGTTTATTTATATTTTATTTGTATTAATTATTTTACATTTTATTTGACTTTAGTAAATATTGGTTGTTATTGAGGTTAAAGCTTAAGTATTCATTTTCTTTACGAAAAGAAGATTGAAACTAAACCTCAAATTTTAATCCTAAAATAATACTATTACTAAAATAATATTAAACAATTTCGGTATATCTGCAAGAAATACGACAAACACCCTATTGAAACGTGCTTAAAAAATTCGTTACCATAAATTCATGCAATAACGAATCTGTTGTTTATTAAGTTGGTACGGTCAATATTTTAAGGTCAAAAACGGTTTTCTAGCTGGTCTTCAGTGATGCAAGCCTTCAGAGTGCACGGCGAACGGTTCATAATGACGTGTTTTTAATAATTCAGCAAAATATCTCGTTGGTATGAAACCATTTGTTTCATTCACCATTTGACGTCGCTGCTACTCGATAATAAGCCCCTTCCTCATATCTCTTAACCCTCACAGTATTTCTCTAGAACAAAGAAAAACATTGTTTTTATTACACATAATACCTTATTATTTATTATTCACTAATCGAATTAAAGGCATCTTCTGTCTCAACAATACCTCTGTTCTATCAACAATACCCTTGATTAAGATTTATGTTTAGTAAAATATGAAATATATAAATGATAACACTCACACTTAGTCCGGTTTCATTAGATATTCACTTCACTTTTACGCAGCGCAATAATATTCTCTGATCTGATCTGATCTCTTCAATATATTTTATGCCTGCTTTTTGATAATAATAACCACAACACTGCGCTAAATACTCGTCACCAATATTATCCACGAACCAAAAAAGTTCTATTAATTAAATACTCGTAACAAACTGCATCTACCCCACAGAAATCGAAATAATTTACTTAGTTTTTTATGGTCTACCTGCTAAACTTTAATATTTATGTGAACAAGACGAATGAAACTAAAAACGAATGATGATTATTGAACTAGTCATTGGTTGCAGACAAAGTGAGTGTGTGTGTGTAATGTGCGTGTCTACAGTATTGTAACAACTTATAGAAGAAGGTCGTAAGTCAAACCGAAGCGTCAGTCTATTGCTTTGTGAGATTGCTCATGGACTTTTGGTCGGTACTGTACCAGACTTATGGAAGGTGTCCGAAGTAATAATGATAGCTAAGCCAGGGAAACCGGCTCACGAAACATCATCTTATAGGCCTATTTCCTTGCTACCAATCATGTCCAAGCTATTTGAAAAGCTGTTACTCAAACAGCTTAAACCAATAATAGATAGCAGAAACATAATACCAGAGCACCAATTTGGTTTTCGAGAATAACACTCTACCATCGATCAAGTGTATAGGATCACAAACGTAATAGAAAATGCCCTTGAAGACAAGAAAGTATGTTCTACTGTATTCCTTGACGTAGCGTAAGCATTTGACAAAGTATGGCATGAAGGCCTTATACATAAACTGAAGAGCCTCTTACCAAAGCATACATAACATCACGCCTTGTTTCCCCGAAGGGTTGGGCAGAGGTGTCCCTGTAGCAGGCACACCCACATTTCGCCAGTTATGTTTAAGTCCCATGTAATAGGGGGCGAGCCTATTGCCATCAACCGGGCACAAATCCAGACTCCGAGCTGCTACTGAGAAATTTCAGATAGAAAAACCCAATAACACTTTGCCCGACCCGGGAATCGAACCCAGGACCTCATGCTCAGCAGTAGCGCTTGCGCCCACCACTAGACCAACGAGGCAGTCAAATTGCAGATATATTATAATCTTACATTCTGAACAGTCTTTAGAATAAGACAAGAAGACGCCTACTCAGAACTGAAAGAATTCAAAGCTGGCGTACCGCAAGGAAGTGTGTTAGGTCCGGTCCTGTACCTACTATACACCTGCGATATTCCTGAATTAGAGCAAAACACAATTGGGACCTTTGCTGATGATACAGCCATAATGGCTGTAGGAAATAGCCACGAAGAAGCAGTAGAAAAGGTTCAAATGGCTGTAAATCAAGTTTATTACTGGACCAAAAAATGGAGGATTAAACTTAATTAATCCAAATCTGTTCACATAGATTTTACCAACAAAAAACAACAGTATTCCCCTGTTTACATAAATAATAAACAAGTCCCATACGAGAATACAGCCAAGTACCTCGGTATGACCCTTGACGCAAAGCCACGCTGGAAAGCCCACGTCAAGAAGAAAAAAGATGAACTAGACCTCCGATTCAAAAGAATGCATTGGCTGCTTGGAAGAAACTGTTGCTATATAAACAAGTCCTGATGCCAGTTTGGACTTATGGTATTCAGCTATGGGGCTACACCAAACAGACCAATATATTAATAATACAACGATTCCAGAACAAAATGCTAAGGGAAATTGTAAATGCACCTTTGTACATACAAAATGATGACCTCCACCGGGACCTAAAAGTTGAGTTCATCGAAAAAGTGATCCAGAAACTTGCAGAAGCTCACGAAAAGAGACTTCATCAGCATGTGAACGTCGAGGCAATCCAGCTTCTCGACCACACAAACCTAGTTAGAAGACTAAAAAGAACAAAACCGTTCGAGCTAGTGGTTAGTGTTAGTGAATAGTGTAAATTACAAAAGTGCCAAACAAACACAAGAACGAAGTGTATTCGCCTTAATAGAGACAATAAGAAAAGTGCTATTGGACACATTCTTAGTGAAGACAATTTAATAGTTTAGGTTATAATTAAATTACTTATTAGTCTATTTATAAGGCTAGATTGTAATAAGATTAGAGTTCATCCTATTGTTGAACCCTAGGACCAGGGGAAAAAAAAAATGGTAACCCACACATTGTCTACGCTTTTTTTTTTTTTTTGGGTGGGAACTGCCTCGTTGGTCCAGTGGTTGCAAGCACTGCTGCTGAGCATGAGGTCCTGGGTTCGATTCCCGGGTCGGGCAAAGTGTTATTGGATTTTTCTATCTGGAATTTCTCAGTAGCAGCTCGGAGTCTGGATTTGTGCCCGGTTGATGGCAATAGGCTCGCCCCCTATTACATGGGACTTTAACATAACTGGCGAAATGTGGGTGTACCTGTTACAGGCACACCTCTGCCCAACCCTTCGGGGAAACAAGGCGTGATGTTATGTTATGTTATGTGAAATTATCAAATAACTTCTCCCGCTCTGGGTGGAACGGGAGGGCGTGTCAGACTCTTACTGACTAAAACACACGTGTTCCTTCAGTTGCCATGTTGCCGGGGGGCCACGATATCCCTATCGGCCCATATTCGCAGCCCCGGCAGGCATTGGCCCTAGCGGACCCCGTCAATTCTGCTGACATCACTTTGAGGCGCGCGTGGAACACAACGCGCCGTCGACCCGGGCTTGGTCCTTATCGGACGGCGAGCTACCCATTGCTCACCGTCCGCAAGCCCGCGCCTACGGTGGCCGGAAATCTGTCTGTGATTCCCGACGCCCAGGGCGTCTCCTCCTGCGGCGGTTAGGAGCGCGAGGGCGCGAAATTTGCCTCTCCCTCACGCGCTCCGCCTCCAAGGCTTTGCCCGCGTGGATGTCGGAAAATTTCCCACGGGAACGTACTACCGAGCAGTACCGGGATTACATACTAGTGATGCGCCGGATATCCGTATCCGTATCCGTGGATATCCGAGGAAGAAAAAAGATCTGTATCCGTATCCGTCACTTTTTGGCGGATCTTGAACGGATCTTTTACATTTCATTACGTATATGAAATTTTAAAGATATGTAGCAATGAAATACTGTTAATTCCAATACAAATTAGTGAAAAAAAAATTTCGTCATAAATATAATTCAAGTAGAATAAGTATCAGGAAATTAAGTTATAAGGTAGTAATTAAACTATCTTTGTACTGAGATTAAACCTCTAATATTTGTGCTATGCTAATTGAAATAATTATGTGAGTTAACACATCAATTAAAACTATGTTGTTTTCAAGAACTTAAAAAAAAAATACGTCATAATTAATATTGAGTAATGGTAAATTGTATTTCAAAAAGAGTAACTTGGCAGCTTTGTCCCCAAAAGTCAGTTACGATGAGGATCATAAATCATTCCTGCTGAACCTGAAGAAAGTTGAGATCCATATCCGTATCCGTATTCGCAGATCTAGACCCTTATGATCCGTATCCGTATCCGCGGATCACATTTTTTAACGATCCGGCACATCACTATTACATACCTAGTCCAGGAAAAGGTTATTGACTCCTACCGCTGCGCTCCAACCCTAATTATTTTGTTACGCGTAGTTTTGAATCTGTGACATCTTTTAAACCATTCATTTCAATGATATGATGTCAAGGCATATTTTAATCTAAACTAAATGCCTAATAACATATTTTATTGTATAAGGATTAATATGATACCGGTCAATATAGCTTCGGAAATAACAACGGATTTTTTATCAAATTCTGAAAGATAATAATGGCTACTGTGAGTCACCCTTAGAAGATAGACATATGCCATCCCGGAGTTTTTTGTTGAACTTTTTAAGATCCTTAATCCTGTACAACATAAATTTGATGTATCTGTAACGGTTTACGCGGCGCATGCCAGTAAAGCTCCCAGTCGGCATGATTTTTTCCGACATCTTCGACAATAATCGTTATATTTCAGCCAGTTTACACAAAACTTTAATTAATTATACACCAAAACCTTCCACAAGAATCACTCCGTCCATTGGTGAACAGCGTTTGAAAATCCGTTTGGTAGTTTTTGAGTTTATCGCGGTCAGACAGACAGATGCGGCGGGGGACTTTGTTTTATAATATGTAAGGAACGATTACGTGAGTAATGGTGCCGATTCTCTTGTCACAAATGCCTCAAAACTAGACTAAAAATCACCAAAATTTAGTTCATTCCTGTCAAACGACGATTTCCCATTCTGAAATAGACTTAAGTGACACAACTTAACCATATTTTAGTTTGACAGCACTAAGATGGCACACACGGCTACACATCAAGCTATACATTTCCAGTTTATGCTGATCTCGCATTGTATAGGATTTCCGTATAATGCGAGGCCATTTTCACTAAATTAATATCTCAGTACACACATACTGAGATATTAATTTAGTGAAAATGGAAATTTTGCTATTCCGAATTTGACATTTTTCACCAAAAATTTAGATTATCTAACTAAATCTGACTATTTTTAATCGCGACTAAAAACGTGTGGAATAAAATTGGTTGTCTTGAACTTTAAATTCATACCAACACCTCGACTTCAGATGCAAAAACAGTACTGAATTTTTTTTCTTTTGCTTATATCTCGAAAACGGTGTGTCCAATCGCAAAAATAATGAAAATTTACATGAAGGTATTTTTTTTTCTTATTTTCCATACAAGAAGTGAAAAATTCCATATAAAACACGTCGAGGCTGCCCCCCTGCGCGCCTCCGGCTCTAAAAAGATTCACGTGGTTAAGTATCACGTGTGGAGTCGCGATTGTCAAATTCAATTTAGATGTGTCAAACTTATTTTTAAATTTAGATAATTTATTTTGCAGAATGGTGCCGATTCCCTTGTTCACAAACTAAACTAAATTTAAGTTCAGTGCATCTTTTTCTTTCTATTTCATTAAGAAAAGGACAGAAGATAAATTTTTGTTTAGTCCTGTCAAATTAATCAGCTCCTGTAATTACTTCATACAAGTTTAGACGTGATTAAAAACTTGCCTACTAAAATTACGTCAATTTACGTCAAGCGCTGATTAATTTGACAGAATTAAACTAAGATTTATCTTCTGTCCTTTTCTTAATGAAATAGAAAGAAAAAGATGCACTGAACTTAAATTTAGTTTAGTTTGTGAACAAGGGAATCAGCACCAATAGGTTTGAGATTCTCATAGTCAAAAGTAAGGAATTTTAGTGATAGTTTATTTTATTTATTTATTTATTAACTATGGATGACTTACAGCTAAAACAAACAGAATAAAAAATTGTATGCGAGACTGACAGCCAATTAAAAATCTTCACTTCTAAAAACAGATTGGAAAGAAGGAGTGTGAACAACACAACACAGCTACCAAAGAAAAAGAAGAGAGAGAAAAAAAAAACAGTGTAACATTCAAGCTTAAACTAAATTCACATTACATATTCAACAAAACCTGAACATACAAAATCTTAATTAAAAAAGTCAAGGCTCAGGCACTTTCTGGCCGAGGACACACTTGTTATGAATGGATCAAAATCATGCCGTTTGCACATGCTATTCAAGTTGCTACTTGCACGCACTATAAATGAATTTTGCCTGTAATTCGTAGAGGTAAATGGGACACGCAACGGTGCATTCCATCGCTTCGACCTTCCGGAAACGCTAAAATAAAATTTGGATAGAATATCGGAGTTATTAATAGAATTATTGAAAATTTTAAATAGTGAAGTACAGTCAGAGATTGCTCGCCGATTAATTAGGGGTAATATATGATACTTTTTACAGAGGTTGAGGTAATCTTCAGACCGGTAGGGCACTTTCTGATGATAACACAAATACTTGATGAACCTTTTCTGGATGCTCTCTATACGATCAATGTACAGTACCGACCAAAAGTCCATAAGCAATCTCACAAAGCAATAGACTGACGCTTCGGTTTGACTTACGACCTTCTTCTATAAGTTGTTACAATACTGTAGACACGCACATTACACACACACACTCACTTTGTCTGCAACCAATGACTAGTTCGTTAATCATCATTCGTTTTTAGTTTCATTCGTCTTGTTCACATAAATATTAAAGTTTAGCAGGTAGACCACAAAAAACTAAGTAAATTATTTCGATTTCTGTGGGGTAGATGCAGTTTGTTACAAGTATTCAATTAATAGAACTTTGTTGGTTCGTGCCGTGATAATATTGGTGACGAGCATTTAGCGCAGTGTTGTGGTTATTATTATCAAAAAGCAGGCATAAAATATATTGAAGAGATCAGATCAGATCAGAGAATATTATTGCGCTGCGTAAAAGTGAAGTGAATATCTAATAAAACCGGACTAAGTGTGAGTGTTATCATTTATATATTTCATATTTTACTAAACATAAATCTTAATCAAGGGTATTGTTGATAAAACAGAGGTATTGTTGAGACAGAAGATGCCTTTAAAGTTTTAAATTCATTGTGAGGTTTAATTCGATTAGTGAATAATAAATAATTAGGTATTATGTGTAATAAAAACAATGTTTTTCTTTGTTCTAGAGAAATACTGTGACGGTTAAGAGATATGAGGAAGGGGCTTATTATCGAGTAGCAGCGACGTCAAATGGTGAATGAAACAAATGGTTTCATACCAACGAGATATTTTGCTGAATTATTAAAAACACGTCATTATGAACCGTTCGCCGTGCACTCTGAAGGCTTGCATCACTGAAGACTAGCTAGAAAACCGTTTTTGACCTTAAAATATTGACCGTACCAACTTAATAAACAACAGATTCGTTATTGCATGAATTTATGGTAACGAATTTTTTAAGCACGTTTCAATAGGGTGTTTGTCGTATTTCTTGCAGATATACCGAAATTGTTTAATATTATTTTAGTAATAGTATTATTTTAGGATTAAATTTGAGGTTTAGTTTCAATCTTCTTTTCGTAAAGAAAATTAATACTTAAGTTATAACCTCAATACCAACCAATATTTACTAAAGCCAAATAAAGTTTAAAATAATTAATATGAACAACTGCCTTTAACCTTAAAATCAACAATTTTGTCAGTAGATTTTTTTACATTTTAAGTAGTCTAATATTCTTATTTATTGCTTAATTACTTAGACCATGATCAAAGCTTTATATTTATGGTGCAAAAAAATCCATTTAAAATTTAAAACATTTCAAAATTTAAATATGTCAAAATAATACAAATTGCTTCTAAATTTCTAGACATCTATTTCACATATTATTCAGGTGAAGTAATGATAAATAATTGTAGCAGTTTGATAACTATACTTAAGTAAAATAAACATAACGAATAAATATTATTAATTTTTTATTATAACATATCATGCATTTTTTATTCTAAACCCTTTATTGCAATAACAACATTAATAAATAGGCAGGATATTTAAAAATATTATTATTGCAAACAAAAATAATAATATTTGCAAAAACAGCGCTGTGATTTACGAGATTAGAACCTTAGACATCTTGAATCTAAGACCAACGCTTAACGCCTTCTGCTATCTGCACATATAATTTACTTTCGAATTTTAGCAATGCGATACACTGGCCAAGGTCACGCGTACGAGTATGATGCGTGCTAACAAAAGTTATGGAAATATAAGTGCGGCGCCCGCGAACCGTGACGATACGATAGTGTGTAGTGCGAAACTGCGTTCTCTGTGGTGTGTGTACGGCACTCACACCACAGACGTCTGACTGTTTACACATACAAATGTACGGACTATACCGCGTGTTCACAGCAATACGACTCTTAGCGTGCTCATACACTTTTGAGCGCTTACTGTACTTGTGATAACATGGATTCCAGATTTCAGACGCGTATTCCAAGTGGCTTCTAACAAATGTACAGTAAAGAATTTTTAAAGTTTTGGCTTGAGTGAAGCACCTGGATAGCCGCATTATGAAACTTTAGCGACTATGGCATCTACATGAACTTCAAACGTAAGCTTAGAATCGTGATATACCCCCAGATCTCTGATGCAATTCGTTCTAGGTAGAACTTGATCACCCAAGATATACGATGAAGGTATAATTGCGCGCTTTCGAGAATATGTTAAAATCGAACATTTAACAGGGTTGAGATCAAGCTTACTCCCACGACAATAAGCCTCCAGACGACGTAAATCATCCTGAAGTGCAATCACGTCCACATGTGATGATATTGTGGCGTAGATCTTCATATCGTCAGCAAAACACAACAGTTTGGATGAAATCAAGCAAGAGTTGATGTCGTTTATATAGATAATGAAAAGTAATGGACCGAGCAATGAACCCTGGGGGACTTCACTGGGGACAGGCACCCAACCAGACATATAATTGCTTAATACTACTGTTTGGGACCTGTTCTCCAGATAAGAACTAAACCATCTGAGTAAATCACCTCGTATTCCCATACCGTATAACTTTGATAGTAAGATCTCATGGTCTATTCGATCAAAAGCTTTACTGTAATCAGTACCTATAAACGACATTAACCTGCTTACCGTTATCCATGGCGTCAGTAATAAAATCATTGAGCAGAATTAAGTTGGTGATGGTAGACCTTCGTTTCAAAAAACCATGTTGAAAGGAACTAAACGAATTTTTAAGAGCGCTATACACCTGGTTATAGATAATCCTTTCGAAGATTTTTGCCACAATACAGAGCTTGGATATCGGCCTATAACTATAGGCCGATATCCAAGCTCTGTATTGTAATTTCGGTTTTGACACCTTTTTTATGAATAGGCGTTATGAAAGCTGATTTCCAAAGTTCAGGTACAACACAAGTATCTAAGGATTTCCTGAAAAGAATCGAGACAGGTTGGGCAATCGCAGTCGAACATCGTACAAGAAATTTGGATGAAATATTATCTGGGACAGCCGCTTTAGAAGTATCCAACTTGCGAAGCAAGTTAGAAACTTCCTCAACATTCACTACAATGCTACATATATGAGATAGGCTGGAAGATTCTGTAAAAAGAGGTGGTGAAGAAATTCCATGACTAGGGCTAGTATCCAGAAATGTAGAGTGAAAGTACGTAGAAAACGCTTCGCATATTGATTCTCCGGTGTGCAACGCTTCGCTCTTATAGTTTAAAGTGCTCGGAACTGCATTTGAGTTGTGTCTTTTTTTAACGAAGGTCCAAAAATTCTTAGGTTTTCTTTAATAGATTTTTCGGTTAAATTCAAATAGTTTTCATAACATTGCGATTCTAATACCTTCACTCTTTCACGAAGAAGCTTAAATGTTGACTCATCCGCTATATTGCCGTACGTCCTAATTTTTTTTAAATATTTGTATTTTTCTTTAATTGTTTTAATTAATGCCGAATTGCACTAAGTTGGATATGTTTTTGCTACGATGTAATTTTTGTGGAATGTATTTAGTATGTAAATTGAGAATAACTCGATTGAAAAAGTTTAATGATTCATCAATTGTTCGTGTCGCAAATTCGGATTTCCAGTCAATCGTGGAAATATCTTTGTTGATAGATTCATAGTCACCCTTGTCGAACAGATATTGCGTCCGTGACGCGCACTCTAATAGCGGAGCTTCAACGAAATCCATATTAATTAGCATATTACTCGTAATTAGTTAGTTTAGTTCGGTGTATGTACAGACGTCAGCACATCAAGCTACCCGAAACAGTAAAATTTTCCCAATCAACTTTGAACCTTAGTTTTCAGCAATAAAGTTGAAAATCTATTAAATAATTTTGACAGATTGTAGTAGCTTGAAGTGCTGGCGTCTGTACAAGAGAATCGGCACCAGTTTTTTTTTTAAAACGCTCTCTTGTAAAATCATGATTTTGTAGATAACCGTACTTTGTGGCCGTCGAGTAAAAAGTTTTCTACTATCTTTATCATGGCAATTACAAAATCAAATTGTATTCACTACCTTAGTGATTTTGACAGTTTGGGATAGAAAACTTTCTTCTGAAATAGTCTACATGTAAAAAGACCTAGACAAAGATCGTTAGAAACGAAAGACAATATGACAGATTGTAGAATGATTTCTACGGTGCGATGTCAAGAAAGGAGAAACGAAACGTCACTTTGTATAGAAAGAGCTGTGTCTATTCTTCGTAGAGATAGAAAGCGTGCTGCACGCTTAGCATGACCACAATAGAAACAGATTTTGTCGACGGAAGAATAGATAAAATGACAGATAAACAATCACAATCTGTCATTTTGTCTATTCTTCCGTCGACAAAACCCGTTTCTATGGATGTTATGCTACGCGTGCTGTTGGCAAATCTTGGTTATCATTCAAATTATTTTCAACCTCCATGGTACCACCGATCGAACCATCAACAAACTCGATCTCTCGATTACTGTCTTTTTCTGGGAACTGATACCAAACGATTTTGTGGAACAGTCTTTTATAAATCTTTATTTTGATACCTCTAGTTGTCAAAAGGTAACAAACAAAGAGACAGAGCGAGAGAGAGGGAGATCGCAATACTTTTGCATTTCTAATTTTAGTGAGGAAGTGTGGACAATTGGTGCCGATTCTCTTGTACACCGAACTAAACTAACTAAACTATCACTAAAATTCCTTACTTTTGACTATGAGAATCTCAAAGCTATTCTGCAAAATTAATTCTCGACCCCCTTTTTTAAACCTTAAACCCCTCAGACTCAATATGTAGGTAATATTTTTTCTTATTTTCGTTACAAAAAGTGAAAAATTCCATATAAATAAAACACGTCGAGCCTGCGCTCTAAAAAAAATTCACGGGGTAGGACAAACAAGTACCACGTGGCCTCGCGATTGCCAAATACGATTTTAGTTGTGTCAAAATGTATTTTTTTGAGATTTTTTGTTGCAGAATAGCTTTAAGATTCTCATAGCCAAAATTAAGGAATTTTAGTAATAGTTTAGTTCGGTGTACAAGAGAATCGTCACCATTACCAAGGAAATGGTTAAATCCAATATTACTGTAATTTTTTTTTCTTCCAAAATACGATACTTTGACACTTTTGAGATTTTTTTTGTAGCTGACGTGACTTAATATCAATAAAAATTGAGAATCAAACAGAAAAAAAAAACTTATGACAAAACAAAGAATTCTGAGTCAAGTCAAGGTTATAAGACATTTTCCCGTTTTCTGATATTATTATAGTCTTGCGGAATACAACATTTAGTGGTCTGAATTGATAAATAAATGTTCTAAATATAATTTTTGACACAACATTATTATTTATTTCATAAGAGATTTTCTTTATCAAACTTTCGAAATGCAATATCTCGTTTTGATATTTTGAGCATTTAGTTGGTTTTCCCATTAATACGACGAACTACTCTTATTGAAATGAGATGAAATGAAATTGTTTATTCTGTAAATAGGATATCGGAATCACTTTTACACGTCATGTAAAAAAAATATTAAAATAAGCTAGATGAGTTCGGCGTTTCTTATTTAACTACTCTGAGAAGAAAGGAAACAAACTTAGAGGTTGCAGTCTCTTTTAAAGTTCAGACATAATCTTGGAGTGTCTGAAAAGGTATTTTGAGGAAAGAACCACACAGATTTGAGTGGACCTGTCCAGAAGTACATATATTATAGTATTAGAAGTACATTTATTTTGAAAGAAATGTGAAAATATAATTTTTTTAAAGTCTGTGGTTTTATCTTACTTTATTGCATATACTACGCACTGCAGTTGACCGCTCAATGACCTCGAGTACGCGAGTATGGTTGCGCGCGTCGTCTTGCCGCCCGTGGTTGTTTTACGCACTAATGCGGGGGTTGCGAGACGCGCGGGTGAAATCTGAATTTTTCCTGGCAATGGGCCCGCTCCGTCGTGGACACACTGTAAAAGTCTTTTACAATATAATTACGTATACTTTCCTATTTCTCTTGCTGCTTACACTGTAGCGGTTACACCGCCACATATGAACTACGCATCGTAGATATGACATCACACAAATCCTGCATCGCGTAATTAGAGTTTACCGAGCGATCGACATGGATACAAGATTTCAACTTCAAACCGTTGGGCAGTTGCCCGCCAGACACAACACCCGTCTGGTCGCAGGATCCTCTCTTTTCTATGGTAGATGAGTGAACTTTACACCCTGTTCCTCATACCACTAAAACACTATGCTCGACGGTTTACACATAAAATATTAGTAACGTAAGGCACAACTGAACATCTTTTTTAATGTAAGGGACATGCTATATTTAAACCACTGAGTATTCTTAAATCTTTCGTTTATAGCATGAAAGAAGAGGAAATTCTAAGAAACTTTGCTCTAGACACAAGTAAAATTGGAGCAGACAGGTGACGTTATAGGGTACAGTACCGACCAAAAGTCCATAAGCAATCTCACAAAGCAATAGACTGACGCTTCGGTTTGACTTACGACCTTCTTCTATAAGTTGTTACAATACTGTAGACACGCACATTACACACACACACTCACTTTGTCTGCAACCAATGACTAGTTCGATAATCATCATTCGTTTTTAGTTTCATTCGTCTTGTTCACTTAAATATTAAAGTTTAGCAGGTAGACCACAAAAAACTAAGTAAATTATTTCGATTTCTGTGGGGTAGATGCAGTTTGTTACAAGTATTCAATTAATAGAACTTTGTTGGTTCGTGCCGTGATAATATTGGTGACGAGCATTTAGCGCAGTGTTGTGGTTATTATTATCAAAAAGCAGGCATAAAATATATTGAAGAGATCAGATCAGATCAGAGAATATTATTGCGCTGCGTAAAAGTGAAGTGAATATCTAATGAAACCGGACTAAGTGTGAGTGTTATCATTTATATATTTCATATTTTACTAAACATAAATCTTAATCAAGGGTATTGTTGATAGAACAGAGGTATTGTTGAGACAGAAGATGCCTTTAAAGTTTTAAATTCATTGTGAGGTTTAATTCGATTAGTGAATAATAAATAATTAGGTATTATGTGTAATAAAAACAATGTTTTTCTTTGTTCTAGAGAAATACTGTGACGGTTAAGAGATATGAGGAAGTTGCTTATTATCGAGTAGTAGCGACGTCAAATGGTGAATGAAACAAATGGTTTCATACCAACGAGATATTTTGCTGAATTATTAAAAACACGTCATTATGAACCGTTCGCCGTGCACTCTGAAGGCTTGCATCACTGAAGACCAGCTAGAAAACCGTTTTTGACCTTAAAATATTGACCGTACCAACTTAATAAACAACAGATTCGTTATTGCATGAATTTATGGTAACGAATTTTTTAAGCACGTTTCAATAGGGTGTTTGTCGTATTTCTTGCAGATATACCGAAATTGTTTAATATTATTTTAGTGATAGTATTATTTTAGGATTAAAATTTGAGGTTTAGTTTCAATCTTCTTTTCGTAAAGAAAATGAATACTTAAGCTATAACCTCAATACCAACCAATATTTACTAAAGCCAAATAAAGTTTAAAATAATTAATATGAACAACTGCCTTTAACCTTAAAATCAACAATTTTGTCAGTAGATTTTTTTACATTTTAAGTAGTCTAATATTCTTATTTATTGCTTAATTACTTAGACCATGATCAAAGCTTTATATTTATGGTGCAAAAAAATCCATTTAAAATTTAAAACATTTCAAAATTTAAATATGTCAAAATAATACAAATTGCTTCTAAGTTTCTAGACATCTATTTCACATATTATTCAGGTGAAGTAATGATAAATAATTGTAGCAGTGAAACATAACGAATAAATATTATTTATTTTTTATTATAACATATCACGCATTTTTTATTCTAAACCCTTTATTGCAATAACAACATTAATAAATAGGCAGGATATTTAAAAATATTATTATTGCAAACAAAAATAATAATATTTGCAAAAACAGCGCTGTGATTTACGAGATTAGAACCTTAGCCATCTTGATTCTAAGACCAACGCTTAACGCCTTCTGCTATCTGCACATATAATTTACTTTCGAATTTTAGCAATGCGATACACTGGCCAAGGTCACGCGTACGAGTATGATGCGTGCTAACAAAAGTTATGGAAATATAAGTGCGGCGCCCGCGAACCGTGATGATACGATAGTGTGTAGCGCAAAACTGCGTTCTCTGTGGTGTGTGTACGGCACTCACACCACAGACGTCTGACTGTTTACACATACAAATGTATGGACTATACCGCGTGTTCACAGCAATACGACTCTTAGCGTGCTCATGCACTTTTGAGCGCTTACTGTACATACAAAAAGTTACAGGCAGAATAAAAATAAAAAGAAAACGTTTTCGGCTCTCCTGAAAAACCGTGGTTTGTCCCTTATATTAATTGATACTTCTGGTATCGATATAGGTTTAAAGATATGTATACATATCTTTTATTTTATTTAAACCTATATCGATACCAGAAGTATCAATTAATATAAGGGCCAAACCACGATTTTTCAGGAGAGCCAAAAACGTATTCTTTTTATTTTTATTCTGCCTGTAACTTTTTGTATGTACCCTATAACGTCACCAACGCCCCAGAGGCAAATATTATAATATTTAACATATATTATTAATAATTTTATATTTTTATATAATATTTGCCTCTGTGTTTAATAAAATAATATAATATTTAATAATAATATAATATTTGTCTCTGGGGCGTTGGTGACGTTATAGGGTACATACTTGTTTTTTGAGTTTGCTCTTAAATATATTAATACTATCACATCTCCTTATATTTTCCGGTAATTGAACAGTCGTGTTCCCTCCACTAATACTGTTTTGCTGCCGTAATTAGTCCGTGCTCGTGCAGTTATTAGTTGGAATTTGTTTTTACTTCTTGTGTTGTAGGTTACTGATTTTTATGTAGTTGTACGAGTATGTTTGATTGTACGGAATACGTGGTGATTTTTTTAATGAGAATGCTGGTGTGATATTTGTAAATTTGTTTGATATTTAGTAGTTGAACTCTCCGTTGGCGTCTATACAAGTATGTGTCTAAACCAATTTTCATTACACATTTTCCAGTCCGTATCAGACACCTCTTTAATCCCCTTCTCAAATGCAGCCAGTGCATCTTACGGTGATGAAAACTGTTTTCCCTTGAGTTGATTTTTTATTTTGGGGAACAAAAAAGATAAATCCATGATTCATCACCCGTAATGAAATCGTAAGCGCGCCGAGACGAGCCTGCTTCAAATTTTGCTATTATGTCTCGGCACCATTCTACCCGAACCTCCTTCAGAGCCTGCGTTAGATTGATAAAATAAAAAATAAAAGTAAAATAATTTATTTGCATAAAACATGGTATACCTACAATGATGTTAAAATATAATTATAATGGCCCAAACATGTTTAGCCAGGATAAAACATAGCATGCAAAATTAGAGGGTATTTGAAAAATGCAAAATTTTACGGTTAGTATTTGAAAATGTCACGTCAACGTTTTTTATCCATAAATTCTTTTAAACAATAGAAGCCGCACTCATTCAACCACTTGTAAAACTTTGTCTTAAATAATCTAGAATTTAATGTTTTGAATTGACTTGGTATCTTATTATAAATACGCACGCACATTGCTAGGCAGTTTTTATTGTATTTGGCAAGTCTTGGCAAGTCATTCAGCACTAATTTATATGGATCTCGTCTATTCCGAGGATTTACATCATTTGCTGTCTTAAATAATGTTTTGTTCTTAACTACGAAAACACATATTTCATAAATATACAGAGATGGCAATGGTAACAAGCCAAGTCTTTTAAACACTGGTCGACATGACTCATCAGGTTGAAGGCCACATATTGCTCTTATGGATTTTTTTTGAGCGACAAATGCTCTGTTCAGATCAGTACTATTTCCCCACATTACAAGACCATAGCGTAGTAAAGATTCTACATACGCGTGGTATGATATAATAGCAGTTTTTACATTTGTTACATTTTTTACTTGTTTCAATGCATACACGAATTTATTAATTCTAGTGCTAATGTTATCTACGTGTTGTTTCCAGTTAATATCTTTATCTATTATTACACTTAAGAACTTTGTATGTGTTACTTCATTGATTTTATTTATATTCATTTTGATATTGTATTTATTATTATTCGATTGATTAAATTGAATGTAAACGGATTTATCTAAATTTATTTTTAAATGGTTCATGTCAAGCCAATGCAATAATGTGTCTATTGTATTATTAATATCCAACTCATGATCTGTAATAGTACTATTCTTTTTATCAGATGTCACTAAAATAGATATATCGTCGGCAAATAATATGCATTTATGCTTGGTTATTTGTATAATGTCATTTATATATAAAATAAATAATATTGGGCCTAGTACGCTTCCCTGTGGAACGCCATATTTATTAAATTTATATTCTGAGGAGTAGGGAGTCATGTCTTTATTTTTAGTAATTTTATTGATAGACTTAACACGTTGTTGCCTGTTACTTAAATAGGACGATATCCACTGGAGTGCAGGTCCCCTAATTCCGATAGTCTCTAACTTATCCAGCAATATATCGTGTGACACCAGATCGAAGGCTTTCGATAAATCAAAGAAAAGACCAGTTGTCAGGTGATTATTGTTAATATTCGAAAGTATTTCTTTCATAAGAGAAAAAATGGCTAATGATGTGGATTTGTTCTTTTGAAATCCAAACTGCTCGTTACTTATTGTTTGGAACTTATAGCAGAAATCAGTAAGTCTTTTATACATACATTTTTCGTATATTTTAGACAAAATAGGTATTAAAGTTATAGGTCTATAATTATTGATATCAAGTTTGTCTCCCTTTTTGAATAACGGCTTTATAATGGACAGTTTTAATTTATCGGGAAAAATTCCTGCCAAAAATGACAAATTGATTAAATGAGTTAAGATACCAGTCAGTTCATTACAGCAGGCTTTTATGATTTTTGTGCTAATTTCATCATAGCCCTCTGCTGTGGTGTGGCGCAGAGAGATTATTTCCTGTCGCACCTCACTTTCTAGCATAGGTTTGAGAAACATAGAGTTAATACTTATATTTTTCCTAAAACTTTGGCCAGCAATTTGTTGAGTTTGTACATGGGTTAAATTTACATAATGGTCGTTGAACACAGAAGCCATTTCTACAGGATCTGTAATTACGGTATCATTTAACTTTATTTTTTCTATGTTGTCTTTGGGGGTATTATTATTTATTTCATTTTTAATGAGAGTCCAAGTATTGTGCAGTACCCAGCGTGAAACTATCTTCCTTACCCGAAGATGCCCGTGTAGAATTTCATGCTCACTTCCCGATCCAATCTGCAGTATATGCTGAATTTCTTCATATGTAATTCGCCTATTTTCTTAGATTTAGATTTTTCATAGCCAGCACGTTTTCTTATGTAACAACCGTCGTAGCCCTATGACAGCCACTTCTTTCTTCATCCGCCAAAGTTATTTGACCACGCTTAAATTCGTTGAACCAGCGGAAAACAGTCAGTTTAGAAGGGTTTTTGTCTATGAACACCATTCGAAGTCTTTCAAATGATTCTTCTGGTTTTAGTCGACATTTGAAATAGTACAAATTCATCACGCGAAAATGTTCTCGTTGTAAATTAAATTTTCAGTGAGATAGAGTATTTTGATTTTGCTCGTAAAAAAATGTGGAGGGAATGTCGAATTTGGAATGTTGTGTTTAAAAAAAAAAAAACATAGTTTTAATCGACATCAAAACTAGCCAGTATCCCATAAACAAAAACTGTTAGTCGCAAAACTTTCTGAGTATAGTGTTGGCGTCGAAATAAATCGCGCTATGGTTTCGTCTAAAGCACTATGTATGCACTGCTATTGTAATTTAAAATAGGTTAATTACTGACCTATTGCATTACTCTTATTTACGTTGTCGTAATGTTTAGCAAGCGTAAAAACGGAAAAGTATAAAATAAAAAATAAAGTTTAATAAAAAACTATATGCCATTATAATTTTGTAGGTGTTCCTGGCACCCACATGGCATACAGGCGACCACGGCTTTACCTTGACTATTTTTGTACCTATGTCTTGATTTCTGTCTGAAATATTTGCTTGTTTCGTACTTTTTAGATCATTTTTATTTTCCCGTAGTCGGGTTACAGTTTTTTATTAAACTTAATTTTTTATTGATATTTCGTCAGTGTTACAGGGGGAAAGTTCGTCCAAAGTTATGTCATGTGTGTAGTTGTCGTACATGAGAATATTACGTGTGTTTATGTGGTACATGTTAGGTATTTCGTTAGCTAAGTCCGCGCCTATTGATGCAAAGAATGAGTTAAGTAGGTACGTCAAAAATTTCATTACCGTTTGTTATCCAGTCTGAGTTCGAAAACAGTTTGGGGGGGAACATTACTGTCTTTGATTTTATTCGCTGCTAAGTTATTAATGATTTCCCACATTTTTTAGGTCGTTTGTAGTTGTTATGAAATAAGCTGTGGTAGTAGGTTTTCTTCTTTGTCTTGATTAGGTTTTTTACTCTGTCCTGTTCTTCATTAAACTTCCTCCGTAGATCGTCGTCTTTTGGGTATGATTTTGTTTGTTGCCATAAGTGATTTCGTAAGTTGATTGAGTCTATAATATTTCGATTTATCCAGTCTTTTTGAGGTAGGTTTAGGATTTTAATCTTATCTTCTTTATTTGTTCTGAGATAAATCTTTCTAAAATGTAGTAGTCGTGTTCGTTATTAGCGTAGTTTGCTGTTAGGGTACTATTGTATAATTTATCATAGTTAAGTGCTTTGTATTGGATCCTTTTGTTTATCCTTGGTGCCAAGCGGCAGCTTGAAATAGGCATATTTTAAGGAATATCTGCTTCTGATCTGATAGGCATGAGTCAATTATAGGCATGCTGAACGCGTGATTGTTTATGTTCGTGCATACGTGATCATGATCAAGTATAGTGTTTGTAGTGCTGGTTTCACGGGTACTGTACAGTTTATTTATTTTATTTAGTACTTCGTATCCTGTTCCTTTGATTTTATTTAGGTATCTTGAGACGTGATTGTCCTTACTAAGTAGATCGATGTTAAAGTCTCCGAAAACAATCGTCCTCTCTCGCCGTTCCAATTGTGAGATGAAATTGTGATTATTAATCGGGGAATTTAAAGCTACGTGCTCAGCTGCAACAACTGCTGGCACCTCGTTTTCGAGCAAGGGTCGGGGGGAGTATCATTTACTCGGGGGCGCGGCGGTCGCAATCGCAAAAGACCTCGACGGCGAGGTCGGAATGACGGGAAGCATCTGTGCTTGTGTCCTAGCGTACTCGTTTCCCTACTAGACTCCTGATGGATGGTAGTCGGGTCGTCTGGGTCGGTAAGAATATGCCTTGGTCGGCGAATATGACTGATTCTACTTGGGACATAATTGGCAGCATCGACTACCCTCTGGTTGCGATGTTTGGCCGCGGACTGACTCAAAGAAACGCTTCGAAGCGCGTTTGAGGAACTGATGGATGGTAGGGATTTTAATATCGATATGGAGTCTCTTGTTCCTCACGAACCAAGGGGAGCCGGTAGCTCTACGAAGGAACCGATTTTGGAGGGTTTGCATCCTATGGATGTGATGGGGTTTTGCATGAGCAAAGACGGAACCCACTTAGGTCATGATTGGGCGAATGCAAGCTGTATAGATCCGCAATTTGCACTTTAGTGACAATTTGCTACTTGCATTTAGGACGGAATGGAGCCTACCGAGAGCGAAAGCGGTTCGCGAACGGGCCTGCTTTATATGCTCTGCGAAAGAGAGATGATGATCTAGAACTATACCTAGATATTTGGCTCGCTTCTCCCAAGGGATCGGCTTGCCGAACATGGTGAGTGGTCATGGGAGGGGATTATTAAGAGTCGTCTGCGAACAGAGCCAACTGCGCTTTCACACTCTTAGGGATGTCGCTGGTAAACAGCGTGAATAATAGGGGAGCTAGCACGGAGCCCTGAGGGACTCCTGCACGAATTGGACGGGGGGAGGATAGTGTACCTTCTATGCGATATTTAAAAATGCGATTCGACAAATAGTCCCGTAAGATGAGCACGAGACGATCCGGCACTCCGAGTTTGTAAAGCTTATATAATAAGCCGTTGTGCCAGACTTTGTCGAACGCTTTTGCGATATTGAAGAATACGGCGCCTGTCTTATAACCGCGTTGGAAACCAGCGCTAATATGTTCGACTATCCGGTGGGCCTGATGCACGCTAGAGTGCTCAGTTCGAAAGCCGAACTGTTCAATGGGGATGATGCCCTTGGTCTCGGCGTAGTCTCTGAGTCGCTTATAAATAAGCTTCTCATAGATTTTTCCGAGAATCTTGAGCAGACTAATGGGACGGTAACTGAAGGGCTCGGTTTTGGGCTTGCCGGGCTTAGGGATACCGATAACGATGGCCTCTTTCCACGACTGGGGAAAGATGTTATTGCTCATGGCACCATTGAAGATGGTGCACAAGAGCATTATCAGGTGGGCAGGGAAAAGTTGAATCACCCTATTGGTGAATCCATCTGATCCGGGGGCTTTGCGAGCTTTAAGACCTTTGATTATATCGTGCACTTCGTCTGGAGTGACAGGCGGCCGAGGATTATCAGGGTCATCAATGGGAGGGAGGGAGGTTCTACGTTCGACTTCAGCGTCAACCTCATCGAGGAGAGCTTTGTCTACTGGCAGGGTGCTGGGCGAGCATTGCGCTTCGAGGCTGTCGGCGAGGCATTCAGCCTTGTCGACGTCCTCGAAGGCTATGGTCTTGTCGGGGCGGGTTAGGGGGGGCATGGCTATGGTCTGCTGGGACTTGAGTTTCCTCTGAAGTTCCCAGAAGGCCAGATGAGAGGGCTCTAGGTCGCTGAGCATCTTATCCCACCCCGCGTCTCGCAGCTCCGACATACGTGTCTTTACAGATCTCTGTAAATAGCGCATATGGGCCTTGTTGGCGGGACAGGGGAAGTTGTCATAGGCACGCATGGCCGCGTTCTTCTCAGTCAGTAGATCACGCACATCGGGAGGCAAGCTCCAGCGAGGGTCAACCGTCACTGGAACTTCCCGTGAACATTCGTTCAGGACCGATTGTAGGTACGTGATCAGTGAGCGAGTCGATCGCGGCCGTCGTGTCAGCGATAGAGTCGAACTGATCGGGGATTGAGTCTAGCTGGGGGGACGTGTTAGATTTCAGCTTAGTGCTTACTTTCTTCCAGTCCGTCACCCTTTTAGTGATAGGGGCTTGATTAGGGTCGGGGAGACCTATGCGGGGGTCTAATCTAATGACTACAGGGTGGTGGTCCGAGTCTAACTCGTTCACCGTTTCTATTGAATTTAACCTAAGGTTGACGTTCTTAAGGAGCGCCACGTCTAGGACGTCGGGGACATAGGAGGAACTTATATTTGAGTAATGAGTGGGAGTCATCGGAGCGATGATGTCAAAGACTAGTGAGTTAGAGAGGTCGAACAAGTGTCGCCCTCTGGGGTTCATTATCGAGCTATTCCAAGCGGGATGTTTTGCATTGAGATCGCCTGCTATTATAACGGAATTGCTCATGCCTAGTATGATAGCTATATCGTTAGAGATTAGCTGGGGGTTCTCCGTAGAGTTACCGGGGGGGAGATAGACCGATACGAGAGTGATCGGTTGATGACCTGACATGAGATGTATGTTTCTAAGAAGTTGTTTATATTGGATTCACCTGGTTTGTAAATCGCTCCGATGTCCAATGAGAGTTTATCTATGTGTATCTATAGGTAGTGGTTACCAAGTTCGCATAATTCTTCTGTTACTTCGTGTTTGATACTTTTGTGTACATAAATTGATACGCCGCCGCCGCCTTTGCGATCTTGCCTGTAGTTATAAACATGTTATAGTCTGGTAGCTGATATAATTTTGCGTCCGCTTCCGAAGTAATCCACGTTTCAGTAAAAAATTGTAAGTGTATGGTCAGTGGTGTTGCTTTTATTATGCATTTTATTTCGTCATGTTTGCCAGCCTTGCGGATACTGCGTAAATTCGTATAAAAGAAACGTAACGAGGACGGATGGGATGGTATATCTTCGTATCTACTTACTAGTTGATGGTTTAGTCTATCTGTGTATTTTGCCTTTGGTATTAAGTCGGTTATTGGTTTTATTGGTTGGTTTTATTCAGTGTGATTGTCGGTATTCCTTTTATGTACTTGATAATGAGATCCCCTTCGCCGTCTTCAATGCGTTTGTTGAGCTCCACTTTTAATAATTGTAAATACTCTTTTTGAGCAGGGGTTTGGTCTGCGTAAATCTGTGCATTGTCTTGTAGGCTTTTTTTATTTCTTAGTAGGTATTTTGGAGGAACTCGTGGCTAAGTAATAACAGCCGCACGGGTCGATCCATCAGGTTAAGCTACGCTTGCCGGGGTTGGTCAGTGGATGGGTGACCATCTTTACATACCGAGACTCCTTCGTGCTTCGGAAAGCACGTTAAGCCGTTGGTCCCGGCTGTCATTCGTGGATCTTTGACAGTCGTTACGGGTTGTCAGAAGCCCGAAAGTCTGACAACCAGACTTACCAAGGGGTATCGTATTACTCAGTTACTGGGTTGTGGAGGTCAGATAGGCGCTAGGTCGCTCCATGTAAAATACTGGTATTCAGCTGCATCCGGTTAGACTGGAAGCTGACCCCAACATAGTTGGGAAAAGGCTAGGCAGATGATGATGAGTAGGTATTGTGAAACGTCTGAATTGTTGAAGTAAACTTTTAACCGGTAAAGGACCGGCGTCTCTCATGAGAGACGGCACACCCACGCGACTTACATCTCTATTTGTACTTGTTGTAATGGCTATTATCGTCTGTGGATTTTTCTGTCTATGGTCGGATAGATATTCTCGTCAAATAAATCGACTAAAAGCAAAAATATTAATAGGCAACATTTTAAAAAAATGTTGAAAATCACGTTCCCGCGCGGTAAAATGTCAGTCAAATGTCACTCCCGTCCGCTGTAATAATTCGTTTTTTAATGGTTTTTGTGTGTAAATCGTCGGAAAGTGGTGATATTTTCATTTTGAAGTAAATATTACATCGTTTTAGATAATATTCGCACTAAATAACACCTATTTTGACCCAACCAAAAAAGTGTAAACAAACAATAAAGAGAAAGTTCCAGTCACAGTGAAAGTTGTTATATTTTGTGGTTTTTCTGTATGGATCTGATCCGTAAGTGTTTTATTTCTTTTCTATATTACATGTATCATCGTTTTAGACAACATTTAGAACAAAATAAAACAAAAAAATATTTTTTTGGTACGGTGAAAGTTACGTAAGCAATAGAAATTCTAGATCATAAAAAATCTAGATTTTTTGAATTTTTTGTTTTCAATGTTTGTCTCTAAAAACGCTTTTGTTAGATAACTTATCTATCCATAATGTACCCTGCAAAATTTCGTGTGAATTGGTACGGTAGTTTTATCAGAAATCCTTATCACAAAGAACAAAAGAAATAATAACAAAAGCGGGTAATAAAGATAAGTGAACGTTGTTTACAAAGACTGTAACCATTTGAAACGTATTTCTAATCTATTCGAGTAGCAAAAAACATAAACAATACTACTTGAGACGTTATAATGAAACCTGAGTAATTGTTTATTTAAGTGCGGTCGTAAATCTGTCACGGCCGTTGGACGCACCGGTGCGTCCGCGGTCCTTTACCGGTTGGTCTGTTTTTGTCTGGAATATATTTTCCCGATATGAGAATCAAAACCGGTAAAGGACCGTTGTTGCCAATTGGCAACAAGTGACACACGCGGCTTACATCTCTATTTGTACTTGCTGTAATGGCTATATGTAAGTATCAAAGAAAAGACCGTTGCTAAAATACCAAGTGGTATTTTAGCAACGGTCTTTTAAACAAATAAAATAAAGCAAATACGAATTTGATTTCTACTTGACATATTACAGAAAGGAGCATGTAATAATGATAGTTTTGTAAGATAATAATGTAAGAAAATAACTCTTAAAAAATACTAATCATGAATTAAAGTAAGGAACATTTTATTTAAATTGTCTGATTTGAGGTTTAAGATAAGGGTGTAATTTATTTAATACCATGACTTAATTTAATTTTCTGAGAAGAAATATGTTCATGACTTAGATCATTTTTTTTTTCATAAATCGTTTTAAGGCTCTTTCAAACAGGCGCGACACGCGACGCGACACAAAGGCACCGCTCGTCGCGCGACGAGCGGTGCCTTTATTTACGTACTTACTCCAAAAAGGGAAACGACTGTTCTTGGCCATGGTTTGCCCAGCAATGTAGTAAATACAAAAAAATATCCATTTAGTAACTAAAATATTGCTATTACTTATTTGTAACGAAACTTCCGGAATTAAAAGCCGATTTAATCACGACACTCAATCGTTTACTTCCGAGTGGCCTTTGGGTATCATACACGTGCCGAGACTACAACGCCCTGCGTGTTTAATTTAATGCTTTTAGGATGCTGTTGGGGCTGCCATGGCGTTGTAGCGCTTCAGGAATGTTCGCGGAGGCTCGCACAAATGGTTTCCATGCCATCATGCGAAAGAAAGCGGCCTTCTAAAAATGATCGCTGCCAGATCGGACTGTCCCTTTCACAGTCATAGGTCTACGTAAATAAATAATTTGTAAAAACTAACAATACTAACCTACTTATTTAAGCACCATTGTTACTAACACCAAAATACTAACAAAATTATGGACCCTAATCTATACATATAAAATGCTTTGTCCTGAATGACTGACTGACGGATCAACGCACAGCCTAAACCGCTGATCGTAGAGACCTGAAACTAGGAGGATGTGTTTTTTATATGTAGACATCCGATAACAAAGGATTTTCCCAAATTCTACCCTTAAGGGGGTGAAAAAGGGGGGCAAAGTTTATATGAAAAATCTTATTCCTTGAGTTAATAAACTTGAAACTTGGCACAAAAAGTATTAAGCTTGCATGAATTCAATATAGATAGTATTTCAATCATGAGACGTTGTGTAAATTTTCTGAGCAGTAACGTAACAAAAATTACTAGGCTTGCATGAATTCACGATAGTATTCAATCATAATGTTATGCTACTATATATAATAGGATTTGGATGAGGCAGAAATATAGTTTATAATAGGTAGTGTGTTTCCATGGGATAATTTCCGACTTCCACGCGAGCGAAGCTGCGGGAAAAAGCTAGTCTGAAATAAAGTTTTATTTTGATTTAATCAGAGTGTTGCCCGCTAATAAATTCAGGAAAACAATACTTGCCTGGCTTTTAGACAACTGTTTCTATTCGGATAACGAATATTTCATTATAAATTTTGACATTACATTTTATCAATATTTTGTGTTTATTGACTTTTTATTTTATTTTTCTTTTTAGCTTTTGACATAATAGCCATAAATTAGCCATTTTAAGTACCTGGGCCACTGGATCGCAGATAACTTGTCTGACAATGAGGACATCGAGCGGGAACGTAGGGCGCTGTCGCAAGGTGGGCTGAAAATGAAGCTCCATAGCCAAAAATCAAGTTCCTAATTTTGAAAAAAGAACCATGCCAGCTTATTCCTGCAATATTTTAAGAACTGGAACTTTTTTGATAAAGCTATTATTTAACAAATTATCTGCGATTTAATATTTTTTTGTATGGAGCTGAACCGTAGTAAACAAGGAACCCTTATAGTTTCGTCATGTTCGTCTGTCTGTCTGTCTGTCTGTCCGCGGTCTAGTTCCGAGACCCTTAGTACTAGAAAGCTGTAATTTGGTATGGGTGTATATATTAATTACGTCGACAAAGTGGTAAAATATTTTTTTTTTTTTTTTTAATTTACCTCCCCTACACGTAAAGTGGTGAAGTATTTTTTTTTTCTCTCCCATTGTGTGGGGTATCATTGGAAAGGTCCTTCAAAAACATTAGGAGTATCTGATTACCATTTTTAGATTTAGGGATCCGTTTGCGAAATATTAAGCTTTAAAGTGCTAGTTTTTGTTAGAGTCAAGTGTCCCCCCCCCTGCTGGCTAAATGGTTGATTTTGGATGTGTGAAAAAAATCACAGCAGTAACTTATATAACGAAATTAAAAGGAAATCTATCACAGCTAAGTAGGCTTTACAAGTTAACGAGTAATAATCGACCAACTTAACTTTGTAGTTGCAAAAACATGTTTTCCCATACATTCCGTATGGGAGAACATCCTTTTCAACTACAAAGTTAAGTTTGTTTTTGGGATAAATTCATCCCAACTACGGAACCCTTCATTGTGCATGGACGGAACGGAACCATTCCTTATTCTTAAGCTGTCTTAAAAAATATCTTTCCGTATTATAGAATGCATCATATAAGCTATATTATCACTAAAGCCTGAATCTCGGAAACCCTCGGAACATATTGACATGTTAAACGACAAATAAAAAAAATTAAGCACGTCATTTTAAAGTTACTAACTGCAATGTTATGCCTTTCTTCTACACCCACTTAAGGCCCCCCCATCCACCTACCTATCTACCTACACCTTACCAATGCAACTTACTCTAAACAACTTACAAATTACAATTACTTACAATGTATTTGTTATTATTATTTCTTTGACTGCACTTAATTGTTACCAAGCAACGGTTTAAAGTTAATATACAGACGCCAGCACATCAAGCTACCCGAAACTGTCAAAATTTCCCAATCAACTTTGAACTCTTCAGCGATAAAGTTGAAAATCTATTAAATAAATTTGACAGATTACTACAATCTGTCAAATTTATTTAATAGATTTTCAACTTGAGCTTGAAGTGCTGGCGTCTGTACCTATAAAATTGAATTGACTAAATTGCGCGTAGCAAAACAAATGATACATTTTTTCCGAGAAATAAATACCATAAACAAGTTACAACTTGTTTGTTGCATCTATTTCTTGGAAAAAAAGTGCAACAACAAGTAACATCATTGAATGACGTCACTTATGGTTGCACGTTTTAAGTTTCTACTGGGGGTAGTAGAACAAAATTTGTTCTTCTACCCGCAGTAAGTAAATGGTTCAGTCTGTTTATTACATCGAGAATTCTTAAAATTTGAGAAAGGACGTCCTGTGATTGACGGACGTCCTTACTCTAATCTAGAATGTTTTCTGAAACTGAAAGAAAGCGGAAGTTTAAAAAATTGTGAAGTTTTATTCAATATGTTAATGGAGTTATTACCAGAGTTGATATGAGAGAAAATCAGGGTAATTTATAATAATTTTGTTCTAAATATTGTTATAATCTACAAAAAAAGTGGGAAAAGTCTGGATCGAAAGGTCCTGACTTTCTAAAACATTATTCTGACTGGTTGGATTCAGGGTTTACGTGGCCAAATTTCATAAAATCATTCGTTTGTGATATGACAAGTCGGGAATTTAGTGAATCAAGCACATCTATGACGACCGGATGACCAATATATCATTATGTTCGTATTCTACTATAGTTTACTGCAAATTGTAAAAAGACTAGCTAAAAGGTTAGAATTTTGCAGATAGTTACGGATTTAACCTTTTAAAGGATTATCATCACGCTATACCTTTATAGAGCTAAGCAGTCAATCATAGAGATGATACCATTTGAGATGGGGCAATAAGGGCAGGTACCTTAACTGTTGTCGCTACAAGAAAACGGTCTTAAGAGACTACTTAACTTTTTGAAAAATTTTGATCTGCATTCACAGATTTTGAAAAAATTGTACAGTCAGCAAGAAAATGGCCAATTTTCGCAAAAACTTTTTTGATGCCGGTCGATCCTATTTCTTATTACTAGGATCAAAAAACTATATTGGGCCAACTGAGGTTTGAGTACGAGAAAAGTCATAAATTGCAAAAAAACTTCCCATACATTTCGTAGGAAATGAAAGGAGATAAAACACAATATATCTTTGTATGTTGAACAATCTTTTTAACGAGGTACTTACTATTATTTAAATGAACACAATATATTATACAACAGTTGAATTATTCCAATACTTCATTGGGCTGAATAAGGAACGAATGTAGCAGATAGTTACAGATTTAACCTTTTAAATGATTATCTTCCCGCTATACTTTTATGCAGCTAAGCATTTAATCATCAATTCATCCATACTAATATTATAAATTCGAAAGTAACTCTGTCTGCCTGTATGTATGTTTGTTACCTTTTCACGGCTAAACCACTGAACGGATTTCGATAAAATTTGGTAAAGAGATAGATGGCATCCTGGAGAAGGATATAGGGTACTTTTTGTCTCAAAAATAATCCTAAAGGGCGTGAGATGAGAGATCCTACAGGGGATGAGAGTTTGTATGGCAAATCCAGCATTTCTCAAATTAGGGATATGAAAATTCATATTTATGCTTTTGTTAAGAAATAAAGAATTACGCATTTCGGCGTTTTTGTAAAATCATCCCCCAAAGAGGTAAAATAGAGGATGATTTTAAAATTCACATGTAATATTGATTTTTTTGTGTCTTCTTTTCAAGAGATATAAGGAGTTGTACCTAAATATAGCCATAGTCCGTATCTTGAATTAACATTTAGTCTATACTAGCTTTTGCCCGCGGCTTCGCTCGCGTGTATGTTGGAAAATATCCCACAGGAACTATCGAAATCTGTTCAGTGATTTAGCCGTGAAAAGAAAACATATAGAAAGACAGACAAAGTTACTTTCGAATTTATAATATTAAAGTATGGATTAAGTATTAAACATGGATGAACTCATGCATGATTGACTGCTTAGCTCCATAAAAGCATAACGGGATTCTAATCATTTAAAAGGTTAAACTTGTACCTATCTGTTACATTCATTCCTTATTCAGCCCAGTGAAGTATTGGAATAATTCATTTGTTGTATAGTGGTAAATAAATTCATTTAAATAATGGTGAATATTTCATTAAAATGGTTTTTCATCATACAAAGGTATATTGAGTTTTATCTTCTCTCGTTTCCTATGAAATGTATGGGAAGTATTTTTTTCAATTTCTGACTTTTTCTCGTACTCAAAATTTTGATCCTAGTAATAAGAAATATAATCGACTGGCATCAAAAAGTTATTGTTAAAATAGGCCATTTTCTTGCTGACTATACATTTTTTTCAATATCTGTGAATGCAGATCAAAATGTTTCAAAAAGTTAAGGACAGTCTCCTAAGACCGTTTTCTTGAAGCGACAACGGTTAAGGTACCTGCCCTTATTGCCCCATCTCAAAATCCACCCTGTATATGTTATGATTGCTTAGCCTCATAAAGGTATAGCGTTACGATAATCTTTTAAAAGGTTAAATCCGTAACTATCTGCAATATTCTAACCTTTTGGCTAGTCTTTTTACAATTTGCGGTAAACTAAAGAAGAATACGAACATAATGCAATATTGTTCATCCCCCATAGCACAAAGCGTGATAATAATTTTTGAAAAATCTATTGTGACGTTTCCATTATTTGACATAAAGATTATTAATACCAATTTTCAAGTTAATCAAAGCATGCAGTAAAATCCTCCACTGTAAAAAAAATACTCCGTTTTACCCCATTAGGGGTAGATTTTAAAAAAAAACCCTGGTATAAGTTTTTATTTATTTTCAGTCTAAAGTATTCATACTGAATTTCGAGTTAATCAGACCGCGCGTTAAAATTCTTCCATACAAACTTTGACACCCCCCAATCCTCCTATAGGGGGTAGTTTAGAAAAACTAAAAATGGCAAACTTTATAATTTATATAAATAAGTATTCATGCCAAGGAATAAGATTTTTCATACAAACAAAATCCCCCCTTTTCACCCCCTTAAAGGTCGAATTTCCAAAAATCTGTTCTTAGCGGACGTCTACTAACTATAAACTACCTCCCTGCCAAATTTCATCTTAATACGTCAAGCGGTTTTCGATATTTCGTGATGAGTGAGTGAGTGACCTAAAGCTTTTATATATGTATATCATAGAAATATAAAAATATCTATGATGTATATTGATAAAAAAAATTGATTTGAAGCATTCAATAAATAACTTACCTTAGGGATGATAAATAATAATTATGTAATAAACAATAATAAGTAAATAAAACAATAATGAATAATTAAAAAAAGAATGGTAATTATAATGTTACTAATAAATAAACGTATAAAATTTATAAAACAATAATTATATATAATTCATAAATTTAATTCTGTATTAATAAATATATAACTAACTAACTACTTATCTAATAATACAATTTGTCACATTAAACGACCAGTGCTCTTCCTCCTCTCTCCTACTTGATCTGTGCTGTGCCCGACAGGGTCCATAATTGTGACTAATATAATTATTTCCCTACCAACTATATACATTATGGTACGCAATAAAGAATTTGAGATTTGAGATATGAGATATATAGATTTCATTAAAATCGGCCCACTCTGTCAAAAGTTATTACAATTTAAAGTCATAAACTAACCTTTCTAACATGTAGGTATTACGTGTTCATTGGCGGCACTAGAGTAGATATACAAATTAATGCTGATGATAATAGTAAAATAAATAATTAGTCATTTAGAATCATATAAACCTGTTTTATTTAAATTAAAAAGCCGGACAAGTATGAGTAGGATTTGCGCCCTAAAGGTTCCGTCTCAAAGCTGTGCTTGCTCGGCTGCCCGAATTTCCAAATCAGGATTGAAGGCTTGTTCAGACCAGCGTGACACGCGACGCGACAAACTTAACTTTTCAATTGAAAAAGAACTTAATAGAGTGGAGAGTACCGATTTGAATGAAATACAGACTAAATGTTACTTCAAGACACGGTCTATAAATTTTTGATCCCGGATTGAAGAACAAACTTAACTTCGCAGTTTACAAATAACTATAAATTATGTCCGTGACTACCGCAGGACCACCAACGCCAATCGCTTCTGTAGTGACACAGTACCTGTCACACAGCACCAGAGAACCAGTTACCACATACCACCGAACCAGCTACCATATACCACCGAACCATTTACCACATGCCACTGAACCATTACCACGTTTTTGACATTCCGCAAGAAACAGAGAAGCAAGCGTCTTGATAAAGACGAGTACGTAATAAAGAAACAAGATAATCGACGCGGCACGAGCGTTATCACAACGCCGCACTCGTTCGCCGGTTCGAAAGAAGCGGTTTGTAAGCGCAAGCAAAGCAAGCAGAAGCATCAGCACCCTCCGTATCTTCACGCTTCGAGACCACACAGATGGACAAGCAGATGGATATCTTTACTCGACGACGGCTCACGGCGAAAAGGACCGAGCTCGGCGCGCGACTTCTATTTATGCCTTCGCAGCGAATAGTGCCGTGTGCAACGCAGCGCCCCGCGCCCCTCGCGCGGCGCTCCCTACGGCGCGTCGCTATTGGTCGATTTATTATTAAGTAACATGCTAGTGCCTAAGAGTATCAATGTATGAATAGTATAAAATAAGGTGTTTTAGGAATAAAAATTAGTCTATCCTATTTCGTTCTTCAGTACAGTCTAGTTTTATTTACGAGTACGTACCCTAATACACTCTTCCGAAATAGCGACCAAACACTTAAAGTGGTGACCCCGTGAAGCTGAACACAATCCTGAAGCCGAAGCCTGAGTTCCTGCAACATCGAACTCCTGCAAGATCCAACTAGAATCTCAGAAGAACCATCATCATGCCGAACGATACCGACGGATTTAGCGATGCTCAGGGCATCACAACAGTGAAGAGCGACGTGGCATCAGTCTCACTGCCTGCACGTCTACCACCATTTTGACGCCAAAATCCACGCCTGTGGTTCGCGCAATTCGAAGCCGCCGTTGCTGCCAGCAAGATAGGTGATGAGCAGAAATTCAACCTCGTCGTCCCGCTACTAGGCAACAGTGACCTAGAACAAATCGGAGACATCATATTACATCCACCGATCACCGGCAAGTACAGTGCGCTCAAGGACAGACTCATTTCTACTTACCAAGAGTCGGACCACCGGCAGTTACAGAAGCTACTCAGCGGCCTCGAACTCGGCGATAACAAGCCAAGCCAGCTGCTGCGTAAAATGAGAGACCTCAGTGGCAAGTTATTATCGGATGAAGCGTTGAAGGTTATGTGGCTCAACCAGCTGCCCACACAAGTTCGCGCCGTGCTCTCTGTCAACACCGAGTCATCGCTCGAAGTGCTAGCTGCGATGGCAGACAAAATGATGGAGCATTTTGAACCCGCTACAGTCGCCGCAGTCTCCACCGCAAACTCTCCGTCAAAAAGTCCAGCAGTCAATGAGGTACAGCTAAACGCGATAACAACCCTACAAATCAACATGCTTACGAAGCAAATAGAGAAATTGTCACTCGAAGTCGCCGAACTCCGCAACCATCAATATTCGTCGTACCGCCGTTCCCGCCAAAACTCCGCACATCGTAGCCGCTCACGCACACAGTCAAGACAGCGTACTGATAACGCCCGCAAGCCCGACCATCCCGACTGGCTGTGCCGTTATCACTACCGATTCGGCAACGGGGCACACAAATGTGAATCGCCGTGTTCCTTCGTAAAGCGGGAAAACTAGAACGTACATCGATAGTGGCGGGTGTCGATGTAAACTAAACAAGCCGCCGCCTATGTGTAATCGACACCAACAACAGAGAAAAATTCCTCGTCGACACGGGAGCCGACATATCAGTATTAGCCGCTCGAAACCAGAAGTATTCAAGGCCGGCGGAGAACGCAGGCTACAAACTTTTCGCGGCAAACGGAACAGAGATTCGTACCGACGGAGAGCGCACACTCGAGCTCAACCTAGGTTTGCGAAGAAGTTTTAAGTGGACTTTCGTCGTCGCCAATGTGAAGACATCATTACTGGGTGCCGATTTTCTAGTTCATCATAAACTGTTAGTCGACTTGCACCAAAGAAAACTCATCGACCGTGTAACCGAGCTCAGTGTAAACGCCATCAAAATAAACAGCAAAGAAGAATCTGTCTACATTATCAACCGCGACCACACTCATCACGACCTGCTGAAGAAATATCCAGATGTACTTCGACCAATGACATTAAAAACTCCAGCCAAGCATGACGTCACACATCACATCGAGACAGCTGGGCCGCCGATCTACTCACGGCCGCGCCCTCTACCGCCCGACAAATATAAGGCAGCTAAACTCGAATTCGAGCGAATGATCGAGATGGGAATTTGCAAGCCAAAAAACAGTCCGTGGGCGAGTCCACTTCACATTGTGAAAAAGAAAGACGGATCACTTCGAGTATGTGGCGATTATAGAAGACTCAACGCCATCACCGTTTCCCGACCGATACCCCATTCCACGAATTCAAGATTTTACATACCAACTCCACGGCAAGAAAATATTCTCGAAACTAGATTTGAAAATGGCATATTTCTGGATACCTATCGCAAAACAAGATGCTCAAAAAACAGCAATAATAACACTATTCGGACTTTTCGAATTCACCTGCATGACGTTCGGCTTAAGAAACTCCGGTCAAACTTTTCAACGTTTCATGCACGAAGTTCTACGAGGACTAGATGAGAACGTATTCTGTTTCGTCGACGATCTGCTCGTACACTCGAGAAATAAGGAAGAACACCGCCGCCACTTAGAATTAGTACTCGAACGCCTAAATACCTACGGCGTCAGTCTAAACAAAACATAGGCAAAACATGTTGAAACTTTATTTTTTTTGAACATACCAACTGTAAACTTACACATGTTTTTGACAAATAAAAAATTATCTTATCTTATCTTATCTTATCGACAAGTGTGAGTTTGACAAGGAAAACATCGAGTTCCTCGGATACGAAGTGTCATCAAAAGGAATCAACCCCACTCAAGAACGAATACAAGCCATAGTAAACTATCCGAAACCACAAACAGTTCAAGAACTGCGAAGATTTTTAGGTATGATAAACTTCTACCGTAGTTGTTTACCCCATCAAGCCGAGTACCAACATGAATTGAACAAATACCTACACAACAGCAAGAAGAACGATAAAACTCCGATACAATGGTCTCAAGTTGCAGAACAAGCCTTTGAGAAATGCCGACAAAGCATTCTCGAGGCAACGACACTGACTCACCCGATACCTAACGCGCCGCTATGTTTATTTACCGACGCATCGAATACTAGCATCGGCGCCGTTCTACAACAAAAAGCAGACAGCATTTGGAAACCTCTGGCATTCTTCTCAAAAACTATGAGTGAGACGCAGCGACGCTACAGCGTGTACGACCGCGAATTACTAGCAATGTACACCGCCGTGCAACACTTACGACGACTAATAGAGGGCAGTGACCTAACAATATTCACAGATCACAAACCGCTAACTTACGCGCTGACAAGAACGCCCAGTAGCAGCGATACACCACGAAGAGAACGCCAGCTACACTTCATTAATCAGTTCTGTGCAAAGATCGAATACGTTCACGGTGATAAGAACGAAGCAGCGGACGCCTTATCACGCATCGAAGAAATCAACTTGTCGCACTCCACGATCGACTACAACCAACTCGCTCAAGACCAAGAAAATGATGAAGAACTGAAGATCTGCATGTCCAACCCAAGTCTAAAATTCGCGCCTATCACATTGCCCGGAGGTCAACGACCCATCATATGTGAAACATCAACCGGCAACGTTCGTCCATACCTACCATCAACTTATCGTTTAGTAGCATTCAAAGCGCAACACGAACTAAGTCACCCTGGTGTGCGAACAACAAGAAAAATAATGGCTACAAAGTTTTTTTGGCCCAGTATGAACAGAGAAGTTGGATTGTGGGCAAAATCATGCATCGGTTGCCAGCGCGGGAAAATACATCGACACGTCATCAGTCCACTTGGCGAGTTTCAAAAATCATCGCGTTTCGAACACATTCACGTTGACATCGTGGGACCACTGCCGCCATCTAATGACTACAGATATTTAGTAACGATGATCGACCGCTGTACTAAATGGCCGGAAGCAATACCTATTCGTGACGTCACCGCCGATACTGTTGCTAAGGCGATTTACGAGGGATGGATAACGCGATTTGGCTGTCCGTTACGTGTAACAACGGATCAAGGAAGACAATTTGAATCGTCGTTATTCAACGCACTGATGAAGAAATTTGGCATCACCAGGATTCGAACTACTGCATACCACCCACAAGCAAATGGTCAAGTCGAACGCTGGCATCGAACGTTGAAGGCCGCGCTCATGGCGAGAAGCGCCGGCACACACTGGAGCAATGAATTAGCGACCGTGCTACTTGGACTACGTACAGCGCTTCGTGAAGACACACAAGTCAGCCCAGCCCTGATGACCTACGGATCGACACTAAGAATACCGTCACATTTCTTCGTGCCTACACAGCCGAAAAATGAAGACGCCGAATTCGTCCGCCAGCTGACCGAAACAATGGCATCACTCACACCAAGCAGCAAGGCACGTGGCAACAAAATGAACACGTTTGTTTACAAGGACCTAGCGACGTGTAGTCATGTTTTCGTGCGCAATGATACCGTGCGAAGTCCATTGACCCCGCCTTACGACGGCCCGTTCAAGGTGATTCATCGTGAGAGCAAGCATTTCACCATACAGATGCCACTTCGAACTACAGTTGTCTCAATAGACAGACTCAAGCCAGCGCACCTACTCAATGAAGAAGAGTTTACCACTAGTACAACAACATGTGCGCAACAACAAAAACCGCCCACTAAGAGCACAACCTTGACGGTCGAGCCGCGATCATCGACCCCCAGTCCACCGCGCGACGCATACGTCACTCGATCCGGCCGCGCAGTGAAACCGAAAGTACGCTTCGCTTAGGGGGGAGTGATGTAGTGACACAGTACCTGTCACACAGCCACCAGAGAACCAGTTACCACATACCACCGAACCAGCTACCATATACCACCGAACCATTTACCACATGCCACTGAACCATTACCACGTTTTTGACATTCCGCAAGAAACAGAGAAGCAAGCGTCTTGATAAAGACGAGTACGTAATAAAGAAACAAGATAATCGACGCGGCACGAGCGTTATCACAACGCCGCACTCGTTCGCCGGTTTGTAAGCGCAAGCAAAGCAAGCAGAAGCATCAGCACCCTCCGTATCTTCACGCTTCGAGACCACGCAGATGGACAAGCAGATGGATATCTTTACTCGACGACGGCTCACGGCGAAAAGGACCGAGGTCGGCGCGCGACTTCTATTTATGCCTTCGCAGCGAATAGTGCCGTGTGCAACGCAGCGCCCCGCGCCCCTCGCGCGGCGCTCCCTACGGCGCGTCGCTATTGGTCGATTTATTATTAAGTAACATGCTAGTGCCTAAGAGTATCAATGTATGAATAGTATAAAATAAGGTGTTTTAGGAATAAAAATTAGTCTATCCTATTTCGTTCTTCAGTACAGTCTAGTTTTATTTACGAGTACCTACCCTAATACACTCTACCGAAATAGCGACCAAACACTTAAACTTCCATATTTAGTAAATAATTAGTACCCAATTGGTACTAATTAGTGCTCGACAAAATTGGTACCTTAGTAGTTTTCGAGAAACTCGACTTTGAAGGTGGTCCGGCGGTAGTCACGGTCACTTCAGCAGGAACACCATGAGCACCGAAAACGGGGGCAAGCTGCAGCTATTCTAAGTATACAAATAATTAGTACCTTTAAATGTGATTAATTACGTAAAAAAAACAGAGCTGAAACATTTGTATTTACCGAGAAATCAACGATGATAACTTTCGCGCGCTCGTTCAGCAGGACCACGACTTTGAATGTTGATTCCAAGTTTGAGGAGCTTGTCGTTTTCCTCAAACCTGAATAGAAAATGAGTACCCTGCAAGATAAAATTAGTGCCCAAAATTCAAAATTGATTCTTCAGTAGTTTACGAGATATACCATGCCATTGGGTGGGGTGGCGGAGGTCACGGTGTAAAATTTTCATTTCAAAATTTCCCTGTTAAAAACTGTGATTGCTTCCCAAATTTATACAAAAATTAGTGCTCGTAAAGAAGTTAAAGCGACCAAAAATTCAGATTCCTAAGTGTTGTATTTTAAGAGAAATTAGCTTTCATTACTTTTCCATACTAAATCTCCGCGTATAACCCGACCAAATTAAAACTACTAAGGTACCAATTTTGTCGTTCGAGCACTAATTAGTACCAATTGGGTACTAATTATTTACTAAATATGGAAGCGATTTTCGTTGGTGGTCCTGCGGTGGTCACGGACATCTATAAATTCCCAATTTTCGGATTTTCCTCTTTACTTGACCTTGCTTCTCGCCAAACTTCATGCTGCTGGGCCAACGGAAATTAGCAAATAGACCGGTTTATTTGCTAGTGTCAAAATATGCGGCATAAATTACAGTATTTTTTATTGCGTTGACTTGGAAGTTTGATTTTCGTTACAAATCCAAGAGACCGTAGATCTAAGTTTTTGATATCTATTTCAACTTGATGCCTCCACGCGTTCCTGAGAAAAAGGGTCTTGACAGACAACGAAGTCATCTTTTAAGGGTTCAAATTTTTAATTTTGAGGTACGGAACCCTAGATTTATTATCTGCCAGTTACCTTTTCATGCCGTAACGGCTGAACGGATTTCTAGATGAACTCAAACTCGAAGCATTTATTTCAAATAAACCAATTACAGGTACTTTTGAATTGTCAAGGGGTCGGTCAGTCAGAAAAATTAAGCTAGTTGCCCATTCCAAAGCGTAGTAAGTACCTATGGAGAAGAACGGGCAAAAAACTCCACGGACACTCTTTTAAATCAAAATATTGTCACAAAATATTGATTACATTATTCGTGTTGAACTTATACATGTGAGAACAATGTAGAAAGACGTGCACGTTAAAAGCGTCCGTAATAAAAATATAACAACAATTCAAAATTTTTAATAAATTAAAATAAACCGTGGCAGCTAAGAGATGACCAGTCCCTACTGACGGCGCCCGTTCACGAACATTACGCATGGATCAGCACCATTTAGCTCAACCATTTTGAAGGGAACTTAATGATCCAACACACACGCCACCATCAGCGAGACATTTGAGTGAGCATGACATACTCTTAGCCGCCAGGGCACATTCAAGTCAATGAAAGACGTACCCAGTAAATGGTAGCTTTATGGAATGTACAACATGGTCACAGTGCTCACACATGTGATATGCAATTATACAATACAAAGAGATTGAATTTATACAAAGGAAAGATAGTTTTACAATCTTCAGCAGCTGCAACAAGACTTTCGAATGCTAATTAGTTTATGCGCCCTTGTGGAGCTGGACCAGCGCTGAGCCAAGCATTTTTATCAGCGATGTAATCCCCCAACTTATAATATGCTTGGCAGCATAGTGTGCGTTTTAATACCTGATTTAAATTTCGTTTCGTTCAGTTGGAGTATGTGGGAAGGTATTTTTAACCGACTTCCAAAAGGAGGAGGTTCTCAATTCGTCTGTATGTTTTTTTTTTTTTTTTTTTTGTATGTTTGTTACGCGATTACTCCGCCAATTATGAATAGATTTTGATGATTCTTTTTTTGTTTGGTAGATCATACTTCAGAGGTGGTCCCATATAAATTTTATAAACTTTGCTTGGGTAGTTTTTGAGTTAGCTTCAATTATACGTATTTTTTCCCACTTATTATGTAGATGATATGATAACTTCCTGTCACTGTTATTTACATAGCGGGTAGTGGTATTCGAATGTGTGTGGGGTAGGTACCACAACTAAAAAGTGAAAAATAAAAACGTTTTACAAAAAAAAAAACAACCGACTTCCAAAAAAACACTCACAAATAAAGTTAGTGTGAAGCTGATAAGTGAAGTAAGAAGAAGAATTATAAGTGTAGAAGATGTTCGAATGCAACGGTTAGTCAGAGTCACTGTCCGAACCGTGGAATAGATTAATATCTACAAAATCCAAGATCCCTTTCTCGGTATCGTCCTCATGACCCAAATTATCATTAATTATTTATTAATAAGCTTTGTGCAGCCGTTGATAAAACTTTGTGTTTCCTACGAAGTTTAGGTCTATTTGCCGATATATGAGGATCAGATGTTAAAATTAAATTGTGTATAATATCAACCTGTCTTACCAAGGGGTATCGTATTACCCAGTTACTGGGTTGTGCAGGTCAGATAGGCATGCACATCGCTCCATGTAAACAAGAATTTTGTGAACGCTTGCAGGCATGTAATACCAACTGTACAAGTCCATATAGATAGTTTTTCTGCGAATTCTTTGTATTTCTGCGTATCAATGGCATACCCTGAGCAAAGTGTTTCTAAAATGACTGAAAACCGTTGAATAAGATTTTCATCCACACCAGTTATCAAAAAATCAATAAAAAATTTAAAAAATCGTCTGGCCGTATTGCCATCATTGGTTGTACCCTGTTTCACGATATCAATCAATAGCCCGATTTCTCTTTTGAACTCGCCCTGAACTTGCCGTTTCTTAGCTTCTATTTTATCTTTATTTTCCACTTAACAACGACGTTATTTTTCAGTATATCATAGTAAGAATCAATGATTGCGTGATTGCTTTGCCACCAAGTATGAAGGATATTATTTTTTTTATCTCCGCATCCATGAAGTTCTTTTCATTACTAACATTGAAAGAGGTCTCCTTCATAAATTTGAAAAAAATTGGTCTACAACATCAATCAAATGGGTACTAAACTTGCCATAAAAATGCTAGAATCATCATTGCCTTCGTTGTCCAATTCAATTCAATTCAATTTATTCATTATCAATTTTTACATCGTGTCTGAATTTCTATAACTAAATATACAAGAAACATCATACATGCAATCTATATTTAAATCATTACAATTATCCAAACTACATAAAAATCAATCAACAATATAAAAATAAATATCATAAGTCAATTCATAAAATTCAATAAATATTTCCATTTCAAATCCATTAAATTATGTTACTATCGACTTTTGTTTTAGTTTATAATTCATCAATAGAATATAGACACTTATTTAACAAGAACCGTTTAAGCTTATTTCGAAACCCACTTGTATATACTAGACTTTTTATTTCTGTCGGCAGTTTATTGAACATTTTTAATGACTTGTGGTAGACGCTATGCTTTCCAAAAAAGCGCTATGCTTTGTCAAAAGTTTGCTTATAATAAGACTGGTTCGATGCACCATCAAATCCCCATTTTGAAACTAAAGTCAATTTATTATCTTCGTCAAATATTTGTATGTCTTTCAAAAGTCGGTTTGCAGTCAAATCTAAAAGTGCCTGCAACTTTATCTGGGTAGAATTATCAGTTACTAGCTCCGCAGACGCGATTCTTTATGGGAACTGTTTAAAGATATTAACATCATGACGGTACCTTGTCAATATATCTATGAAAACATCATGTACGTCAGGAAAAATCTAAGTCTTTTCAGTAAAAGAGGTGATACACACAATTATAGGACTAGAAATAGGGACCAATTAGTTCAACCGGGTTTCAGACTGGCTAAAGTAGACTCATCCTTCATGGGGTGCCGTTTAAAATGTTTTAATAAAACGTTTTACAAAAAAAAAAACAACCGACTTCCAAAAAAACACTACAAAGTCAAAAATAATTTAATTTCGGAAGTCGGTGGCAAAAAACGAAAATTCAAAACCAAAGACACCGACTTCCGAAATTAAATTATTTTTGACTTTGTAGTGTTTTTTTGGAAGTCGGTTGTTTTTTTTTTTGTAAAACGTTTTATTAAAACATTTTAAACGGCACCCCATGAAGGATGAGTCTACTTTAGCCAGTCTGAAACCCGGTTGAACTAATTGGTCCCTATTTCTAGTCCTATAATTGTGTGTATCACCTCTTTTACTGAAAAGACTTAGATTTTTCCTGACGTACATGATGTTTTCATAGATATATTGACAAGGTACCGTCATGATGTTAATATCTTTAAACAGTTCCCATAAAGAATCGCGTCTGCGGAGCTAGTAACTGATAATTCTACCCAGATAAAGTTGCAGGCACTTTTAGATTTGACTGCAAACCGACTTTTGAAAGACATACAAATATTTGACGAAGATAATAAATTGACTTTAGTTTCAAAATGGGGATTTGATGGTGCATCGAACCAGTCTTATTATAAGCAAACTTTTGACAAAGCATAGCGCTTTTTTGGAAAGCATAGCGTCTACCACAAGTCATTAAAAATGTTCAATAAACTGCCGACAGAAATAAAAAGTCTAGTATATACAAGTGGGTTTCGAAATAAGCTTAAACGGTTCTTGTTAAATAAGTGTCTATATTCTATTGATGAATTATAAACTAAAACAAAAGTCGATAGTAACATAATTTAATGGATTTGAAATGGAAATATTTATTGAATTTTATGAATTGACTTATGATATTTATTTTTATATTGTTGATTGATTTTTATGTAGTTTGGATAATTGTAATGATTTAAATATAGATTGCATGTATGATGTTTCTTGTATATTTAGTTATAGAAATTCAGACACGATGTAAAAATTGATAATGAATAAATTGAATTGAATTGAATTGGACAACGAAGGCAATGATGATTCTAGCATTTTTATGGCAAGTTTAGTACCCATTTGATTGATGTTGTAGACCAATTTTTTTCAAATTTATGAAGGAGACCTCTTTCAATGTTAGTAATGAAAAGAACTTCATGGATGCGGAGATAAAAAAAATAATATCCTTCATACTTGGTGGCAAAGCAATCACGCAATCATTGATTCTTACTATGATATACTGAAAAATAACGTCGTTGTTAAGTGGAAAATAAAGATAAAATAGAAGCTAAGAAACGGCAAGTTCAGGGCGAGTTCAAAAGAGAAATCGGGCTATTGATTGATATCGTGAAACAGGGTACAACCAATGATGGCAATACGGCCAGACGATTTTTTAAATTTTTTATTGATTTTTTGATAACTGGTGTGGATGAAAATCTTATTCAACGGTTTTCAGTCATTTTAGAAACACTTTGCTCAGGGTATGCCATTGATACGCAGAAATACAAAGAATTCGCAGAAAAACTATCTATATGGACTTGTACAGTTGGTATTACATGCCTGCAAGCGTTCACAAAATTCTTGTTTACATGGAGCGATGTGCATGCCTATCTGACCTGCACAACCCAGTAACTGGGTAATACGATACCCCTTGGTAAGACAGGTTGATATTATACACAATTTAATTTTAACATCTGATCCTCATATATCGGCAAATAGACCTAAACTTCGTAGGAAACACAAAGTTTTATCAACGGCTGCACAAAGCTTATTAATAAATAATTAATGATAATTTGGGTCATGAGGACGATACCGAGAAAGGGATCTTGGATTTTGTAGATATTAATCTATTCCACGGTTCGGACAGTGACTCTGACTAACCGTTGCATTCGAACATCTTCTACACTTATAATTCTTCTTCTTACTTCACTTATCAGCTTCACACTAACTTTATTTCATAAAACATCTATATTTTTTGTATTCTTTCAAGGATTGGGCCTACTGGGGACACCACTATAAAAAAGACGCGCCTAGTTGTTCTCTTTAGGTGGTGAGGAAGAAAGGACATTTACTAAAGTTTTAAATGATGTGCTTGCCAAAAATATTTTTTATTTATTTTCAAAGTTGAAAATGTCAATGTTCCGAAGGTTTTCGAGATTCAGGCCTTAGTGGTAAAATAGCTAATATGATGCATTTCATGATACGGAAAGATATATCTTAAGAAAGTTTAAGAATTAGGAATAAAATAAAAATAAACAGTTCAGCACCATCCAAAAAAAGAAAGAAATCGCAAATAACTTATTAAATAGTAGCTTTATCAAAAAAAGTTCCAATACATAAAATATTGCTAATACGTAATAGTTATTTGTGCAACAAGAGACTAAAGTTGTTTTTTGCTGCGAGTGTTGATTTTGAATCCCGAGTAAGCGAAGGATTCTATAATTAAAACACGAGCGTAGCGAGTGATTCTAGGTTAGAATCCTGAGCGCAGCGAGGGATTCAAAGACACCAGATGCAAATAACTTTGGTCTTGTGTAACACATACAATTTTTCACCTCAGCAGCGATAGCATATACGTATACCAAAAGGCTAAAAAAAACAACAAGATAAACTTCGTATTTTTTTCTTCGGAACGAAGTTCCTTCTCACGTATGATTTAAAACAGAAACAAAATTTTCGCAGCCGCCATCTTGGATTTTCATTTTGACCTCACAGTCGGCTTTAGAACCCTCGAAAACTATGAAAACGACACCCATGACAAAAAATGTGAAAATGTACGCAGCCATCATCTTGGATTTACATTTTAATGTCAGTATCGGCTTTAGCACCTTCAAAAACTATGAAAACGACACCCATGACGAAAAATGTGAAAATTTTCGCAGACGTTATCTTGGATTTACATTTTGACCTCACGATCGACTTTCGAACCCTTAAAAACTATGAAAACGACTCCCATGATGAAAAATGTGAAAAATTTTGCAGCCGCCATCTTGGATTTGCTTATTGACCAAATTCACACTAAGAGATAGTGTGAATTTGGTCTCTCTAGCTCTTTCTTTCTCTTTAAATTAGATGAAGACTGTCGCAAGCGCCCTTTCGCGTGACGATTTCTGCCAGTGCACTCCTACTGCAAGCCGTGTTAAAGAACTTCGTTCCAAAAATATAATAAAACAGCATTTAAATAAAACCTTAACAAATGATTTGTAAATTTACGGTTTTATGTGTATCCATAGAAATATAATGATATCTATGTGTGTATCCGAACGTTTTATTGTTGTTTGCTTTTTTGGTCTACTAGCTATGGAATTTTAAAATCGAACTTCGATTCGACTTGTTTCTATCTCTCGCTCTTTTCGTATCGAAGTAAAAGTGACAGAACAAAGTGAAGTTCATGTATTTCGAATTTTGTAAGTAGACCCAGCACAGTTATTTTTTTTCGAATTTTGCTCTCTGTCTATAGGTACACAGCAAATAGTATATTATGCAATTAGTGAATAAAGGACGGATTTAAAGCGAGGGCCATAGATGAATCCCGAGCAAGTGAAGAATTCCAACGATTGAATCACGAGCCTAGCGAGTGATTCAAGTGTTAGAATCCTGAGCGACGCGAGTGATTCATGGCCCTCAATATAAATCCGTTTTATTCAAGAGTTGCATACTATACTTTATACCATGACTACGAGAAAAAGAAAGATTTAAGCGAAAATAGACAAAAATAGACTCTGAAAATGTGCCAGAACCTTGATTTTAATTTTTCCATTTGCAAAACTCATCATAGGCTTTGATGTAAACCAGCCGTGATTTGTTGGGTAGCAAGTTTTCTACTATATCGGCCCTCTCTTTCATAAACTCAGGTCTTCATCATTTGAATGCTTTTTCAATCGATTTATTATTAAGTAACACTAAACTTTGTGTTCGTGCAACTTGCAGTACCTATTCAAAATAGCGCCAATTTACTAATGACAGCAAAGAACACAAAACAGTTTTTTTGTAATGCTAAACTCCTTGTCAAAAGTGTCGACCAATCAAATCTCGAGAAGTTATTTGCACAAGAAGTTTGTATGTCGAGTATTCTGTGCACAAGGAGTTTGTATGTATAGCATTGAGATGGAGGTCGAATACATTGGTGTATTCTAAATTCAAACACCAAAATAGTGATTAAAAGTGCTTTTTATTCAGTTTTCAGTGAATAAAATAAGCTTTTTAGAGGTGCTGAGGTGAAAAGGAATAACCTGGTATGGTTCTTTTTTCAAAATTAGATACTTGATTTTTGAGCGACGCTAAGTCTATGGAACTTCATTTTCAGCCCACCGTGTGTCGGTTTGCTGTTACATGTTGGCACGTAGGTTTGCACGCTGTACTCGACAAGTAAAGGTGATCTTATTTAAAGCCTCTTGTCAGTCTTTATATTATATATTTAGTATACGTGCAGCCTATGGGCCAACTATGTGCAGCGAGCGTACAGTGCCAAGCGTGTACAGTACAACAATGCATTTAGGGTGCTGCTGGGGCTGCCATGGTTTTGCAGCGCTTCTACGATGTTCACGCAGGCGCAAACTGATTGCTATTATTAGGAAGCGGAGCGCTTTGTTACTAAGTCGCTTACGACGCAGCACTAACAGTATCCTGAGCGCAGAGATGTGCAAAATAGGTTATAAAATGTATTTAAATGCAAAATGCAAATACTTTTTGTATTTTGTTATTTCAAATACAAAATACAAAATAGTTTTTCATTTTATATTTGAAATACTAAATGCAAAATACGTATTTACAAAATGCTTTATTAAAATAAAATACTTTTAGTTTTAAACTATTTTTATTTTGTTAAAAAGTTCATTTATTTCAGCCAGCTAACAGGCTGGTAAATTTACTTTGATAACTTACTTAAATTAAATTTACTTAACAGATTTTAATAAAATAATTTGCTCAAATACACTGTCGCTCATCTTTTTCCTGTGTGGGCTCATAATCATGCTACCATAAGTAAAAAGCCTTTCTACCGACGCAGAGCTAGGCAAGCAGGTATTATATTTCAAGAATAACATCTTTACTGTGTAGGGTATTTATTTAATGATTGCAGGCTGCAGGGCCGGCCCGTTCATATAGGCGAACTAGGCGAAAAACTTCTTAATTTTATTTTACCACTTTGTCGGCGTAATTAATATATACACCCATAGAAATATAAAAAACAGTATACACCCATGCCAAATTACAGCTTTCTAATACTAAGGGTCTCGGAGCTAGACCGCGGACAGACAGACGGACATGACGAAACTATAAGGGTTCCTTGTTTACTACGGAACCCTAAAAGTACAATTTTTCATCACATTAATTATTAAGACTTTGATGTTTACAAAAAGTATTTTGCATTTTGCAAATACAAAATATGTCCTAAAATGTATTTCAAATAAAATATAAAATGCTTTTCTAAAAAAAGTATTTAAATACAAAATGGAAATAGGTATTTTGTATTTTGTATTTTGCATTTCAAATACTTTTATATTTAAAATGTCACATTTCTGCCTGAGCGTATGGTCCGAACGGTGGGACTCGATGGTGTTGGAGAGGTGGATGTATCTGCATGCCAGTTCGTCACTATTTATTAAGTGAATATTGTTTTATAATTGTAATTTAATGTAATCAAATGAATTTTAATCTAATAACTATAATTATTGTACATTTATTTAACTTTAATTTATTTTTAATGCAATCAAAGTCAAAGTCAAATCATTTATTTCAAATAGGCCCATGTATGGCACTTTTGAACGTCAAAATTTACAAAATATTAAAATTGATTCTAGTCGCCCCTTCCAAAAGGTAGTTTTCGTATGGAGAACAATGGTTTTAATGTGTAATGTTTTAATGTATAATTCCTATGTAATTTGTAGTGCTCAATACGGGAATAATTTCCTGAAATAAATGATTAATAAACCTTAAGTCCGACACTACTGTACTCCGACAAAGCGTTTCTTCGACATGACTTAACTAGGAAATGATGTGACTTCGACGACATACTTCTTCGACAATAGGTATTGCTACTCCGACATGAATCAATTTCGACGTACTTTTCTTCGACAATATCTTAAATCGACGCGACGTGTCACGTGATGCATCTGAGACACGATGCTAATTCAAAATTATTCTGCGACAAGTCACAAGTTCAGTTCTAGCCAGAAAGGACCCCATTCCTAGCTACAAGTGTTGTGTGTTTTACATTAATCATGAAAGGCCGCGCAGCGCAGTTTTTCAAAAATGTATGCATAATCTTTATACATATAAAAGCGAAAGGTCACTCACGAAATATCGAAAACCGCTTGACGTATAAAGATGAAATTTGGCAGGGAGGTAGTTTATAGTTAGTAGACGTCCGCTAAGAACGGATTTTAGGAAATTCGACTTTTAAGGGGGTAAAAAGGGGGGATTTTGTTTGTATGAAAAATCTTATTCCTTGAGTTAATAAACTTGGAACTTGGCACGAATACTTATCTATATGTTACGGCTAAAACCCGAAGTGCGGCTACACCTAGTTTTAGCCGGCTAGAACTAGGTGCGGCCAAACCCGAAGTGCGGCTACATCTAGTTTTAGCCGGCTAGAACTAGGTGCGGCCGGTAGCAGTTGGTTAAACTTGCCTAAATGGATCCTGGCACTCGCCGGCCGCTGCCGCGGCACCGCTCGCTTCGCTCGCTCGACTCGTGCGGTGTGTTATGTGGTCACAGTTCTAACCTAACCTAACCTACCTTTCAGCCATTTTCATTTGCTACAACTAACTTTAACCAACTGCTAACCGCACCAAGTTCTAGCCGGCTAAAACTAGGTGTAGCCACACTTCGGGTTTTAGCCGTGACATATATAAATTATAAAGTTTGCCATTTTTAGTTTTTCTAAACTACCCTCTAGAGGAGGATTGGGGTGTGTCAAAGTTTGTATGGAAGAATTTTAACGAGGGGTCTGATTAACTCGAAACTCAGTATTTATAATTGAAACTGTAAATAAATAAAAACTTATATCAGGGTTTTTTGAAAATCTACCCCTAACGGGGTGAAACGGGGTACTCATTTTTACAGTGGAGGACTTTACTGTGTGGCTTGATTAACTTGAAAATTGGTATAAATAATCTAAAATTCAAATAATGGAAACGTCACAATAGATTTTTCAAAAGTTATTATCACGCTATTTGCTATGGGGGATGAGCAATATTGCATTATGTTCGTATTTTTCTATAGTTTACCGCAAACTGTAAAAAGACTAGCCATAAGGTTAGAATATTGAAGATAGTTACGGATTTAACCTTTTAAAAGATTATCATTACGCTATACCTTTATGGAGCTAAGCAGTTAATTATAACATTTATACAGGGTGGATTTTGTGATGGGGCAATAAGGGCAGGTACCTTAATCGCTGTCGCTACAAGAAAACGGTCTTACGAGACTGTCCCTAAGTTTTTGAAACATTTTGATCTGCATTCACAGATTTTGAAAAATTTTACAGTCCGCAAGAAAATGGCCAATTTTCACAAAAACTTTTTTGATGCCAGTCGATCCTATTTCTTATTACTGGGATCAAAAAACTATATCGGGCCAACCAGAAAAGTCAGAAAGTTGAATTATTCCAATACTTCACTGGGCTGAATAAGGAACGATTGTAGCAGATAGTTACAGATTTAAACTTTTGTGATTTAAATGATTATCATCCCGCTATACTTTTATGGAGCTAAGCACTTAATAATGAATTCATCCATACTTAATATACTTGATCCATACTATTATACTATCCATCCTAATAGATAGTTCCTCGGAGAAAGACAGGGTACTTTTTGTCTCAAAAATAACCTTAAGGGAATGAAAGTTTGTATGGGAAACCTATCATTTCTTAAGATAGGGAGCTATGAAAATTAAATTTATATATGGTCATAGTCCGTATCTTGAATCAACATTCAGTCACAGTTATTATATTCAGTCTTTATTTAATTAAAATCGCCCACTCGGTCAAAAGTTATTACAATTTAAATTCATAAACTAACCTTTCTAACATGTAGGTATTATGTGTTCAATGGCGACATGAGTAGATATTACAAATCAATGGTGATACTAATAGTAAAATGAATAATAAGTATTTTAAGAAATGCATTAGAATCATATACTTAAACCTGTTTTTTTTTTAACCGGCCTCGTCTGAATAGGACTTGCGCCCTGAGGGTTTCGTCTCAAAGCTGTGCTTGCTCGGTTGCCGAATTTCCAAATTTGGATTGAAGGACAACTTAACTTTTCAATTAAAAAAGAACTTATAGTAGAATAATGAAATACAGACTAAATGTCACTTCAAGACACGGCCTATAAATTTATGATCTCAGATTGAAGAAAAACTTAACTTTGCAGTTCATATAGGTAGGTACCTATAACTATAAATTAGCAACTTTCAGATTTTCCTCTTTACTTGACCTTACTTCTCGCCAAACTTCAAGCTGCTGGGCCAACGGGAAGTACCAAGTAGACTGGTTTATTTGCGCATGTTAAAATATGCGGCATAAATGGCCATATTTTTTATTGCGTTGACTTGGAAGTTTGATTTTCGTTACAGCTCGAAGAGACCGTAGATCTAAGTTTTTGATATCTATTGCAACTTGATGCCTCCACGCGTTTCTGAGAAAGGATCTTGATCAGACCACGAAGTCGTTCTTTAAGGGTTTCAATTTTTCATTTTGAGGTACAGAACTCTAAAACAGATTTATTATCTGCCTGATACCTTTCATGCCGTAACAGCTGAACGGATTTAGATGAAAGGTACATGGATAGGCCATGACCTGGGTTAGGACACAGGATACTCTGAATGCCGGTAGCACGTTTTTGCGGAATATGTTCCGACATCCACGCGGGACCGAACGGGTGCATCTTCAGCTCCACGAAGCTGAAAAGCTCGCTTCGTGGAGCTGAAGATGTAAAGAATCCTGTCGGTGCCCATGTTTATATTATGTGAGACTGCTAGAAGTTTTAATAACGTTTTTTAGACTTATATTTACTTCAAGTTTTTACTATCTTTAACTACTTAATTTCTCTTTAAGTCATTCGTTTCGCAAGGATTTAAAAAATGGCCCTTCAGTCCAGATGCATTCAACCGAAACTTATAAGTATTGGTATTGTCTATCTATGTAGGTCGCAAACGCTTACCTTCTTGGCTGCCTGATAAGAGTAGGTACTTACCTACCAGTTTAGTAATCTTTCCAACACACTTGCTCGTAAAGTGGTAGCCGCTGATTTCTAGCGATTAGGTAGGGGTGTGCAAGATTGCGCAGTGTACAAGAATACGCAGAGCGATTCTGCAATCAGGAAACAGTCTTCTGCGGCCAACTTCGGTTGACAGCGCACCATCAACATTTTAAACGTGGCGGCACAAAAATTTTCGTTTTTAATATAATTTCCGATGTATTATTTGAAAAAAACTAATTTTGATACCTGTGTTACAATATTTAGGTGCTTTGAAAACGTGATTGTAAGAAATGTAATCCAGGTAAGCTGTTTTTATGTGTTTGTTTCTATCAAATTACACGTGTTTCACTTGAGTTAAAAATTACACGTGTTTCACTTGAGTTAAGACGACGTCCTGCCCAAAATATGGCAGTAGTGGTCTTTTAAAGGTCTTTAGTGCTCCATGTGCAAGAGTGCGCATAGCCATCGTGTACAAGAATCTTGTACACTGTTTCAAACTTTTATTTAAGATGTTATGTGTTTTGTAATGAAATATGTTTACAGCTATGCTAATAAACTAATTATTTATGTTTTTATGATGTCAAGAAGACAAAGAACAACAAGGAAAAAAACAATACAAACAGATTCGAATGTAAGAGAAAAAGTCTAATTATTGGAGTTGTCGCCGTATCCAAAGTCATCAGTCGCGCGACCGATAAGAGAAGCATAAGGTCTGAAATTTTGAGCCACTCTCCACACAAAAGAATACTCGAAGAAGAATTTAAAAATAAGAATGAAAAACGTTTACCTAAGAAGTAAGACTGTTAACCAAAGAAACTAGTAATTGGACCAAAGAATACAAATTAGGCATATCCAGGTTGCTCAGAAGTGCTTAGAAAACCAATTATAGAAGACTGGATCGAGTGTATTTCTTGCAAAAATTGTGGGCACGAAAAATACACAGCATACGTAGCCTATGGTAGCTGTGAATGTGACATTTGTGAGTGATGCGCACTCTTGGCGAGTGGTCCACAGGGCCCGTACGTTAACATTTGCAGGGCATGTAAAGTTGCACCGCACATGGTTCAAAATCGCTTGACACTTCACTGTATGTCAAGTATTGACTTGTTTTCTGTTAAACATTCAGAGTATGAAAATTGTTCCCGTGTAGGATCCGGCGTTTGCGCAGTGGGCGGCAGGCGAGCTGCGCGACCTAGCGGCCACGCTGTTCCTCAACGACCGCTGCTCAGAGGAGCTGCCGGGCCAGCAGTCCGTGGGTGGCACGCGCAAGTCCAGCGCCAGCGGGGCCAAGGTATCACATTTGTTTCATAGCTACGCATTGTTTTAAAGCCCATTTTTCGGACAACGTAATTTTATAAAATAAAAAAAAACAGTGGCACTCTGGTAGTGCCGACAGAAGTGAAAACTTGAAAAAAAATCGGCACCACGGTAATCAACGCGTTGATGTCTTTTACTCCACGCACTGTGGTAATCAACGCGTTGATGTCTTTTTAATGGTCAAAAGCTGGTGTCGTAACAGTGTCGCGAAACCAATTATTTAGTCCCATCTCAAAAATGCCCAACGCGCCTACAAAAGTTTTCACTTTAAAAAAATTTTTTTGCACGCACTGTATTGGAAGATTTACCTACCAAGTTATTTTAAGACAAATCTTAGCCTTTTCCCAACTATGTCGGAGTCGGCTTCCAGTCTTACCGGATGCAGCTGAATACCAGTATTTTACATGGAGCGACTGCCTATCTGACCTCCACAACCCAGTAACTAATTAATACGATACTCCTGGGTAAGACTAGTTGTCAGACTTTCGGGCTTCTGACGCCCCATAACGACTGTCAAAGATTCACGAATGACAGCCGGGATCAACGGCTTTACGTGCTTTCCGAGGCACGGAGAAGTCTCGGTGTATAGAAATGGTCACCCATCCACGGACCAACCTCGGCAAGCGTAGCTTTACCTGATGGATCGAGTCGTGCGGTTGTTAGTACTTAGTCACGAGCTCCTCGAGTTATTTTAAGACCATAGACTTCTTATAGGTTTTCCTGTAATGTATGAGTAAAGAACCATTCTTAGTACTTTTTTCAAAATTTTAGGCTCAGTACTTTCGGATATAAAGGGTGGTAAATTTTCATCTATTTTCGTAAAAATCTTTTAAAATACATATGTATTTATTTAGAAATTTAAAAAAATAAAAATTGAGATCCTCACAAGTCACAACAAGTCCTTTTATTTGATATGTCACACGGTACAGTTTACAGAACCTAAAAATAAATAAAAAATATATTTGCCCCCCGAAAAGTGACCCCTATACTCAAAATTCATTTATTTACGTTACACGTCCGTGTTTGGGTGAATGAATGAATGAATGAATGAATGAAATGCACCGATCCCAGCGTGGTTTAACCAGACTCGATAAATCGAATGAACCCCAAGATTTGCACTAGCCGCTGGAACCTCATGCATTCATAGGGTTACGGAGGCCATTGCATATCAAGGAGTAGACCGGGGGGCGCGGTAATGGTAGGGAAGACGTGCCCTTAGGATAAGGAGGGATTTGCGAGCCTACCGGATATGCATCCTTGAGTAAGCAATGGAATAGTGGAGAGACGGGTGTTATTTATCTATGGATGGGCATCTTTTTACAATTTCGCCGCTATGTTGGTTCAGGTCGGTCTTCACCGGTGGATCTTCTGACTAGGTTATGCTGCTTTCTCAGTCCATTTTGACATCGCTGTTGTGCTGTGTTACATTTAACTGTTTCTATGTCTTCGTCAGAAGCCTCGCTGCTATCCGTTTCAGGTTTCTTGTAGATCTCGTTGGCAGCCTTCCTAATCTTATATCGGTCTGCAGACATGTCCATCCAAAAATTAAATTCCTTGTCGAAGTACGTCATGTCTTGTTTAAGGTTGTCGTTCCATGTGTAAATAGGACGGCCAACTTTCTTGGATTTGGCCTTGTACTGCATTGCTGCGTGTAACAGGTGTGGTTTGCCGCGTCTGTGAACGTGTGCGAGATAGCACATCCTGTGATTCTTGATGCGTTTGGTTACTGTTTTTCCGTCTAAGATTTCGTGCATTTTCTTTTGTTTTGGTTTATTTATGGCGTGGTTAATCAAGTCTCTCATGATAATTCTCTCATATCTTCTCAGTCTTGACCTGTTAGCTTTGGTGATTGCCGAAACTTTTAAGCCGTATATCATGCAAGGTACGATCACCATTCGATACATGAGTCTGGCTAGTTTCCAGTCCATTTTTGAGTTTATTATGAATGGTAATAGTGACTTTGCGTTTCTAGTGGCCTGCTCACACCGCTTTCTAATTGTGCTTCTCCTGCTTAATGCAGATGTTATGTATGTGCCCAGGTATTTAATTTCATCGACCGTATGTAGATTTAATCCGTTAATTGACACGTAAGTCGTTTTCTGTTTAGTTATGGGGTCTCTAATAAGTATTTTTGTTTTAGTTTCATTTATTTGGAGGCCGACACTAGCTAGCAAGGGTTTAATATGGTATACTATTCCTTCTAACCCTTTTAGATCATCTGTAATAAAGATGAGGTCGTCCGCGAATGACAGCACCAATGGGAGTGAGATTTCACGATCTTGGTCTAGTTTGATTAACCGGTAAGGGACGGCTGAGTCGCCGTGGGTGGTCCGCGCCGTGACAGTTTTACGACCGCACTTAAATAAACAAACACTCGGATTTCTTTACAACATCTCAAGTAGTATTGTTAATGTTTTTTGCTACTCGAATAGATTAGGAATACGTTTCAAATGGTTACAGTCTTTGTAAACAACGTTCACTTATCTTTATTACCCGCTTTTGTTATTATTTCTTTTGTTCTTTGTGATAACGATTTCTGATAAAACTACCGTACCAATTCACACGAAATTTTGCAGGGTACATTATGGATAGATAAGTTATCTAACAAAAGCGTTTTTAGAGACAAACATTCAAAACAAAAAATTCAAAAAATCTAGATTTTAGATGATCTAGAATTTCTAATGCTTACGTAACTTTCTCCGTCCCAAAAAAATATTTTTTTGTATTATTTTGTTCTAAATGTTGTCTAATACGATGATTCATGTAATATAGAAAAGAAATAAAACACTTACGGATCAGATCCATACAGAAAAACCACAAAATATAACAACTTTCACTGTGACGGGAACTTTCTCTTTTTTGTTTGTTTACACTTTTTTGGTTGGGTCAAAATAGGTGTTATTTAGTGCGAATATTATCTAAAACGATGTAATATTTACTTCAAAATGAAAATATCACCACTTTCCGACGATTTACACACAAAAACCATTAAAAAACGAATTATTACAGCGGACGGGAGTGACATTTGACTGACATTTTACCGCGCGGGAACGTGATTTTCAACATTTTTTTAAAATGTTGCCTATTAATATTTTTGCTTTTAGTCGATTTATTTGACGAGAATATCTATCCGACCATAGACAGAAAAATCCACAGACGATAATAGCCATTACAACAAGTACAAATAGAGATGTAAGTCGCGTGGGTGTGCCGTCTCTCATGAGAGACGCCGGTCCTTTACCGGTTAATTGAGTTTCCTCTTCGAGGGTTCTAAGGACCTCATCCATGACCAGTGTAAAAAGGCGAGGGGACAACGGACAACCTTGTTTGACTCCCTTTCCTTTGATAATCCAACTGCTTTGCTGACCACACCATTTGATATGTGTTCGTTCATTCATGCAAACCTTAATTATCCTGTTGGTTAGCGGCTTGTCAGTTCTATTTATTAAAATGTCTCGCAGTGCTTGAAGGTCGACGTTATCAAAAGCTTTTTCTATGTCCAGAGCGAGTACATAAATTCTTTTACCTGCGCGCCATTCTTCGTCCAATACCCTTTTCAGCGTAAAAATGTGATCATCTGTAGATCTATTGTTTAAAAAAGCCGCTTGGTAGTTGCCCAATTCTTTTATTATTGCATCTAATTTTTTTAACACATAAGAGGCGTAGATTCTGTAACCCGTATTGCAAACCGATATTCGTCGATAGTCATTTGGATCTTTAGGGTTGCTTTTCTTCGGAATTGGTACCTGCACTGTTTCTAGCCATGTGTCGGGTGTTTCATTCTGTGTCCAGGCTTTGTTCATATGATTGGTAACGGCTTCCTGTAATATTTTGGGCATCGCTTTGTAGAGCTCGATTACTACTTGGTCTGTTCCGGGCGCTGTCCCGTTCCGCATTTTGTTAATGATATCCATTACTTCATCCACCGTGGGTCCTTCATTCTGCCCTATGGTTAGAGGTTTTGTTATGTTAACCGTTGGTATAGGTGGGCCCTCGGAGTTTTTTAGAATTTGTTCCCATTTGGACATCGGTATTGTTAGGATTTTAGTAAACTCATTACACAATTATACCTAGTGGATATAATAAATGCGTTTTACATTTTATGATAAACGCATTTATTTTATCAACTACCGCCTTCTTGCTCGAATCATGTAACGGTTGGCGGGCGACGCGTAACCGTGCGCTTGACACTTGGTTTATAAAAACGACGAAACGGCCGTGCGCAGCTCAGTTGTTCCTGCGACGCCGAAGTGTAAAGATTATAAAGTGTTACTCTGCGTAGAAATATTGCTATCCGTTGAAGCAAGGCCAGGTCAGTTTATTTTCTCTTTAATATTTAAATATATGTGCGCTATGGTTTTTATTATCTAAATTACATAAATATAACCAGCCATGTAACGTACTTTAATGCCTAAGGTGTATAATGTCATTTCTGGTGTTAATAATATCCTGTTAATTAAAGTGTTTTACTTTCCAATAAATGTTTGTAAGATTATTCAAACTTTCATTCCATACACTACCCTAAAAAGCTAGTTAATAGTTCAGTGCTTACATCTCAGAAGTGGGATAGACGAGTAAAAGTAAAAACAATATTACTACCTACTCGTTTATCCTGCCCACAAGTTGTCGGTTGAAAATATTGCTTTTGTATTTTTTTACCCTATTGTTAAAATATAACCTGCACATTATTAGTCTGTGAATAGTGAATATTTTTTTTAAATAAAACTGGCAATGACATTATACCTTAGTGAACTCGCACAGTTTTTTTTTTCAATGTATTGTTGTAGCTGTTGAATATCATATTGTGCAAAATATTATTATTCATTCGAGTATTTGTAAGATATTAAATGCAGTGTAGAAGCGCTTCATCATCACCATTACACAGCTTTGCCAGGGCTACCCTCTGGAAGCGTTACATCATTACACAGCTTTGCCAGGGCTACCCTCTGGAAGCGTTACATCATTACACAGCTTTGCCAGGGCTACTCTCTGGAAGCGTTACACCATTACACAGCTTTGCCAGGGCTACCCTCTGGAAGCATTACATCATCACACAGCTTTGCCAGGGCTACCCTCTGGAAGCGTTACTTACACAGCTTTGCCAGGGCTACCCTCTGGAAGCGTTACACCATTACACAGCTTTGCCAGGGCTACCCTCTGGAAGCGTTACATCATTACACGGCTTTGCCAGGGCTACCCTCTGGAAGCGTTACATCAATACTCGGCTTTGCCAGAATTACACTTTGGAGGCGCTTCTCCATTGCAACGGTGTTTTTCGTTTAAATTGTTTTTGTAATATCCGAATGCGTACTCTTTAATACTTACTTCACCAATGTTGATCATTTTAATGCTACGTACGATCTTCGTGGTGGATGTTGACAGCGCCATCATTTTAATGGTGATGACGTTGTTAGCATTTACTAAGGATTTCAGTTTTCTACCACGCATTAATGAAGCGTCAGTGCTGCTATCAAGTGTAAGGCTTGGGCACGATAATAATCATAGTGCTGTTATCAAGAGTAAAGCTTGGGCACATTAATCACCAGTGCTGCTACCAAGTTAAGTGTAAGGCTTGGCCACATTAATCATCAAGGCTTTTACTAATAATTAATCATCAGTGCTGCTATCAAGTCAAGTGTAAGGCTTGGGCACATTAATCATCAGTGCTGCTATCAAGTCAAGTGTAAGGCTTGGGCACATTAATCATCAGTGCTGTTATCAAGTCAAGTGTAAGGCTTGGGCACATTAATCATCAGTGCTGTTATCAAGTCAAGTGTAAGGCTTGGGCACATTAATCATCAGTGCTGCTATCAAGTATAAGGCTTGGGCACAAGTGCTGCTATCAAGTGTAAGTAACTTGGGCACGGTGCTGCTATCGAGCAGGCACGAAGTCATGTCTACTAGAGGAGCAACTGCAGGCGCAGATCAACAGGGGAATTCGCCGTATGCTTCAAGCAACGAGTCTATAATTCTCTGTCCTCGTAACGGCCAACCTCAAAGTACAAATACGTCGCCCAAACGTTGTCACCAGTCACGCTTGTCGAAACATGCTTCTAAACAACGTAGTAAGTCCCGCAAATTACGAGAACGCCGACGCCGTAGATCACGAGATTCAAGATGTGTAGATTATTCTGGTAGCAGTTCAGAAGATCGGTCTTCGTCGCGTAAACGACATAATCAACGAAACCGTCAAACTAACGATAGAATATGTGATGGACGTAAGGGGAATAAAAAACGGCGAACTAGTAGTACTTCTGATCATTCAACTAATTCTAAACAAAGAAAACGACGTCATTATTCCCCGAATGTTCAGTCACATAAACGTGTAAACACTAATTTAGATGATAAAGATAATACTAATAATATCTTAGATAAGTTTTTAGATATTCTTAAAGATGTAAAAGGTCGGTCTGCCTCCAAACTTTCCTTAAATAACGTCATTCCAGAATTTGATCCAATGACAAAAGATCAGACCATCTTGATGTGGCTTACTAAAGTAGAGGAGTGTGCAGAGATCTATGGCTGGGACGAAAAAGAAACCATCCATTTTGCCCTACCAAAATTAACTGGTTTTGCAAAGATTTGGTACCAGGGTCTCAGCACAGTCCTTTACTCATGGACCGAATGGAAAAGAAAATTGGTAGAAAATTTTCCTTGTCGTGACGACTACGCGGAACTTCTTATAGCAATGTTAGCTAAAAAAGCTCGCTACGGCGAATCATTGGAGCATTACTTTTACGAAAAAATGAATCTACTAAATAGGTGCGGAATAAAAAGTCGTAAAGCGGTTGACTGTATTTTAAACGGGATTGAAGATCGCGCTGTCAGAGTTGGTGCTCAGGCTGCTCAATTCCGTGAGCCTGAAGAGGTACTGAAATACATAAAAACTGTTAAAATAGGTTCCACTAGAGATGCTGGGGAAAGACATCAAAAACATGAGAGAAGGGCTACTGGAACGACCGCTTCCACTAGACGAAACGGTCCTGAATCAAAAAGGTTAGTATGTCACAATTGTAATGAAGAAGGTCACAAGAGTATCCATTGCCGGAAGACACCAACAACATGTACTAATTGTAGTAAGTTGGGCCATTTAAGTACTTATTGTAGGTTCAGGAAACAAAAGCCACAAGACAGCAATCAAAAGGACACTGTGGAAGAAAAATTAGTTTCAGAACTAACATCAGGTGAGACTAACTCAAAATATATTATTAACATTCTGATCAACAATGAGGAATTATTATGTCATGTCGATTTAGGTAGCCAATGCAGTCTTATTAGGGAAAGTGAAGCTAAAATTTTGAAATTGTCTATTGATACCAAAGATTTACCCTTGATGCGGGCAATAGGTGGAAATTATGTTAGTCCGTTGGGTAGGTCCAGGGTTACTGTTAACGTTCAAGGTATAGAAGAAAATATTGAAATCCTAATCGTTGAAAATCACGCTCTGAAATATCCTGTATTACTGGGACACACTTTTACAGAATTACCTGACATAATCATTACCAAAACACCTACTGAAATTATTTTTGAAAAATCTAGTGTAGATACTAAACTGTTTTTGAGGGTTTCAGAAGAAATTTCTTTATCACCGTGCGAAATAGTTACCGTTTCAGTATATTCATGCAATCATTTCAATGGGAAAATATATGTTAACGGTTCTGTAAGGGGCGCGCCCGGTAGTGAATATTATTTATTTCCCGGAGGATATGATCTTAAATTGGGTATAGGTCGAGTAATCGTGTTCAATATGAGCAATTCACAAATAACCTTTGCCAAAAATATATTGTTGACACGTGCCTTTCCAAATATCATTCAAGAAGTTTCCGTTGTCTCTTTTGATGAATCTAATTTAGACGAATACTTACTCGTTGGTCCCACAGTTACAAATGAACAAAAAGTTCAATTGCAATGTTTACTCAATAGATTTAACGATTGTTTCTCTTCTAATTTAAAAGATTTAGGACTAACCCCTGCGGGAGAAATGATAATAGAGTTGGAAAATTCTGAACCAGTAGTTTATAGACCTTATCGGATGTCTTTGGCGGAGAGAAACCTCGTTCGCGATATGGTTGGCGAAATGCTTGACGCGGGCATAGTTCGAGAGTCCTCGTCGCCGTACGCGAGTCCGATAGTGCTTGTTAAAAAAAAGACAGGTGAAAAACGACTATGCGTCGATTACCGTGCTCTAAATAAACGAACTAAAAAGGATCATTACCCCCTTCCCAGAGTTGAAGACCAATTAGATCAACTTGCTGGCAGTAAATTGTTCATTTCCCTTGATTTGGCATCCGGGTACTATCAAATTCCTATTTCCGCGTCTTCACAAGATAAAACTGCATTCGTTACCACAGACGGTCAATATGAATATACTCGAATGCCGTTTGGCTTAGTAAATGCGCCGTCAGTTTTTCAAAGAACCATAAATAAAATACTTTCTGAAGCAAAGATCAAATATGCTCTGGTCTATATGGATGATATTCTCATCCCGGCATCAACGTTTGAGGAAGGTCTCGTTAGGCTTCAGGAAGTGCTAATTCTTTTACGCAAAGGAAAACTTACATTAAAACTTTCCAAATGCCATTTCTTCTTTGACAAAATAGACTTCTTAGGTTTCGAAGTCAGCTCTGTAGGAATTAAACCAGGCTCTCGCAAAATCGAAGCTGTGGCCAAATTCCCGGTACCAAAGAACCAACATGAAGTTAGGCAGTTTATCGGTTTGGCTAGTTTTTTTCGTAGATTTGTAAAAGGCTTCGCCGTCATTTGCAAACCATTGACGGATCTTTTGAAAAAGGACTGTCAGTGGAAATGGACTAAAGAACAAAATGACTCATTCGATTCTCTAAAGCAAGCTCTTATTACTCGTCCTATATTGGCTCTTTACGACCCAAAAAGGGAGACTCAGTTACACACCGACGCGTGCAAGTATGGCGTTGCAGGGATTCTAATGCAAAAATGCGACGAAGGTCTTTTCAAACCAGTCTCTTACTTTAGTCGAAAAACGACTCCAGATGAACAACGAATGCATTCATTTGAATTGGAAACTCTTGCGGTTGTAGCTTCTCTCAGCAGATTTCGTGTTTATCTTCTTGGAATTCCATTCAAGATATTAACGGACTGTAACGCACTTCGTACAACTCTAATAAAGCGTGATCTAGTTTCACGAATTGCTCGTTGGTGGGTCCAACTCCAAGAGTTTGATTGCGAAATAGAGTATAGGCCGGGTACAGGTATGACGCACGCAGACGCGTTAAGTAGAAATCCGGTGGACAAGGCGGTTATAGAAGATCACATACTTGACGTTTTATCAACCGAATCGGAGGATTGGATCGCAACGGTCCAATCGACCGACGAAGAGATCTCCCGGATTAAACGAATTTTGACTGATCCGGAATCTGTAAACGTCTCGGAAATAGTCGGGAATTACAAATTAAAAAACGATAAGGTATATCGTTTGTTAAATTATAACGGAGATGATTGTGTTCGATGGGTAGTACCGAAAGGGGTGCGTTGGCAAGTTGTTAAAATGAACCATGATGACATCGGTCATTTTGGTTTCGAAAAAACCCTTTCTCGAATTCAACAATCATTTTGGTTCCCGAAGATGAGACGTTTTGTGAAAAAATACGTCCAATCATGTTTAGAATGTGCTCACCACAAGGGCACAACAGGGAAACAGCAAGGTGAGTTACATCCAATCCCAAAGGTGGAGATACCTTTTCATACTATTCATGCTGACCACCTGGGGCCGTTCGTTCGTAGCAAACGAGGTAACGTTTATATTCTAGTTATAATAGATGGCTTTACAAAGTTCATTAACATTTCACCCGTCAAGAATACAAAGACATCGACAACAATAAGAGTTTTACGAGAACACATTAGTTATTTCGGAACGCCTGTTAGGTTAATCACCGATCAGGGTACTTCATTTACAAGTAATAATTTTCGATCATTTACAAAATCATTGAGTATAAAACATATCCTAAACGCAGTTGCCACGCCACGAGCCAATGGTCAGGTGGAACGATTTAATAGGACGATCATCGATGCCCTTTCTACTAAAATGCATGGTAAAGATGAAAGGACATGGGACGAATTTATCCTTGACGTGCAAATTGGACTGAACACCACAGTGCACAAAACTACAGGTAAGAGCCCTTCAGAACTATTATTTGGCGTACGACTGAAAAGTCAGACTGAGAACAGGCTCAGTGAAGTCATCGACGAAGTCATAGAAACTATAGCGTCAGAAGACCTGGAGGAAGAAAGAAGCAAAGCGGGAGAAAGAATCAATAATCAACAGATTAAAGATAAGGTAAGGTTTGATTCAAAGCGTATTAAGAGCAAATCATATACAGTCGGAGATTTGGTAAGTGTGAGAAGGGAAATCCCGAATACAGGCAAGTCCAAGAAATTAATTATGAAATTTCAAGGACCCTACAGGATCGTTAAAGTTTTGCCCAATGATCGTTATTTAGTAACAGATACCCCTCTCACGCAAAAAAAAGGCTGTCGTCATTATGAAAACATTATTGCAGTAGATAAAATGAAACCATGGCTTAGTTTTAATCAAAACTTTGGTAGTTCGGAATCCGAATGTGAAAACGTTGCATCGGGATCCGAGCAATCGAACAATACGTCATAGAAAATATTGCTTTAATACCTGCTGTAATGTATTATTTCGTGAATAAGGCATTAAAAATAATGACATCAAATGAATGTTTAACATTAATATTTATAGAAGTTATTATTTATAATAAATATCTAATATTTAAGAACATGGTAATGTTTCTGCTAATTTATATTATTGTATATCCTTTGTTAATTATTAATTAAAAAGTTAAAAACATTATTAATTTTTATTATATAATAAAATAAAATAATTGTATTGTATAATTATTTATTTTAACATATGAATCTTTGCTTAAAACAGAGATTCATGTGTTAAAATGAATTTACACATTCATTTAAACATTTTTAGAAATTATTTTGTTATTGCGTAATTAGTTATTTTAATTTTAAATTGTGTTTTATTCTGAGTTGTGTAACTAAATTGATTCTAAAAGATTGTGTATGTAAAATAGATTTTGTAAACATTCGTTGTAATAATAATTTAAGTAGGTATACCTATTAAAATGAATGATCAATCAATGGAGATTCACACAAATTGTTAGCATTCTATGATTTTAAGTGTCATTAATAAATTGATAACGTAATAGACAATAAGTCTTAATATTCTGAAATAAAAGAGCGAAGGGACTTGCTCTAGCAGGATGGCCGAGCTGTTAGGATTTTAGTAAACTCATTACACAATTATACCTAGTGGATATAATAAATGCGTTTTACATTTTATGATAAACGCATTTATTTTATCAACTACCGCCTTCTTGCTCGAATCATGTAACGGTTGGCGGGCGACGCGTAACTGTGCGCTTGACACTTGGTTTATAAAAACGACGAAACGGCCGTGCGCAGCTCAGTTGTTCCTGCGACGCCGAAGTGTAAAGATTATAAAGTGTTACTCTGCGTAGAAATATTGCTATCCGTTGAAGCAAGGCCAGGTCAGTTTATTTTCTCTTTAATATTTAAATATATGTGCGCTATGGTTTTTATTATCTAAATTACATAAATATAACCAGCCATGTAACGTACTTTAATGCCTAAGGTGTATAATGTCATTTCTGGTGTTAATAATATCCTGTTAATTAAAGTGTTTTACTTTCCAATAAATGTTTGTAAGATTATTCAAACTTTCATTCCATACACTACCCTAAAAAGCTAGTTAATAGTTCAGTGCTTACAGTATATAAGCATTTCTTTTCCGGCGTTTTGTTGCTTGCTTGTTTTTCCTGTAAAATAGATAAAGTACCTGCATGCGTTTTGAAGGATGTTTTTTCCCCAGTCCAGTAAAGAAGGCACTGCACTCTTTGTTTTCTTCTTGGTGTTTAATCTTTTGAAGTATTGCCTGACATTCTTTTACACGATTATGTCTATTTGGGTTATCTAGTTGTCTTCTTTGTAAGAATTTGGCCTTTTGGAGGTTAGCAAGAGCTATGCGATGATCCCTAGAGTGACTCGGCTGAAAGATCAAGGTTTCCTGGGCAGCCGCTTTTAATATTCCAGTTATGGTACACCATGGTATTTCGATGCTTTCATCCGTTGAGTCGATTCCTATGTTTTCCAGTTTTTTGGTTATGCAAGCTTGGTATTTTATTTTAGTGGATTTGGTGTTGAGAGCGGCATAGTAACATTGTTTGTAATTGAAATCCTTGGTCGCAATTGTTGTTTCATTCTTTTGTGACTTGTGTTTGGTGCTATCATCTTTTTTTATAATTTGACTTGTTCTTAGCTGCCCCCAAATTATTTTATGGTCAGAGGCCCTACCTGCCCATTCGCCTTTTATATAATTAAAGAGTTTTTCTGTTGCCTGTGGCGTAATAATGTGATCCAATTGTGATTTTTGTGTGCCCTTTGACCATGTTATCCTGCATGATGATCTCGCATTTGTTGTTTCTACTTGCAGTTTTTCCCTATTGACAATATCCATTAACATTTCCCCGTTGTAATTGGAATAGTCATGATGAAGATTTTGGTGAATCAGCCCTTTACGTTGGAAATTTATTGTATCTTGTCTGCCAATATGGGCATTAAAGTCGCCAAGGATTACTAAAGTACATTTCCTTGGTTTTTGTCTAATCAAGTTTAATACACCTGTGAAAGATCTGGTTGCTTTAGGGGTACAATTATTGATGTGAGCGTTAATTATATAAAGTGACTAGCTTTTGCCCGCGGCTTCGCCCGCGTGGATGTCGGAAAATATCCCACTGGAACGTGCTACCGGGATTCAGAGTATCCTATGTCCTAACCCAGGTCATGGCCTATCCTATGCCTTTCATCTAGAAATCCGTTCAGTCGTTACGTCATGAAAAGGTAACAGGCTGATATTAAATCTGTTTTAGGGTTCCGTACCTAAAAATTTAAACATTAAAACCCTTAAAGGATGACTTCATTGTCTGTCAAGACCCTTTTCTCAGGAACGCGTGGAGGCATCAATTTATATCAATAGATATTAAAAACTTAGATCTACGGTCTCTTGGAAGTGTAACGAAAATCAAACTTCCAAGTCAACGCAATAATGGGCACGCCACAACTGTGGCGATAAGTTCCCTCATTAAGGAGTGGTAGAGAGGCGCCACGGCGTCCTCACCTTCCACCTGACGCAGGTTCTCACCGGACACGGTTGTTTCGGGTTCCTGTTTAGGATAAGGCGGGAGAAAACAATGGTGATACCCGGGCGCAGCATACGGTTTAGGTCTGCCCGGCTTGGGCAGAGCAGCCGTGTCCTCGTGGAGGCGATCGGCGGTGGTGATCTCTCGCGTCCGGCCCTGGTCCAGACTATGGTAGAGAGCGAGACGGCATGGGAGGCCATCACCTCCTTCTGCGAAGCAGTAATGCTCACGAAAGAGGAGGCATCATAATAGCATAGTACCAGAAGGAGACACCCTGGGCATCGGGAATCGTAGGCCGATTCCCGGCCACCGTAAGCGCGGGCTTGCGGACGGTGAGCAATGGGTAGCTCACCGTCCGATAAGGACCAGGCCCGGGTCGACGGCGGGTTGTGTTCCACGCGCGCCTCAAAGAGATGTCAGCGGAACTGACGGGGTCCGATAGGGCCGATGCCTGCTGGTTGCGGGTTGCGGTTATTGTCCGAAAGGGTTACCGTGGCCCCAGGCAATATAGGCAACTGAAAGAACACGGGTGGGTTTTAGTCAGTAAGAGTCTGACACGCCTTCCCGCTCCACCCAGAGCGGGAGAAGTTATTTGATAATTTCCCAACCAAAAAAAAAGTTAACGAAATAAAAAATACGGCCATTTGTGCCGCATATTTTGACACTCGCAAATAAACCAGTCTATTTGGTACTTCCCGTTGGTCCAGCAGCATGAAGTTTGTCGAGAAGTAAGGTCAAGTAAAGAGGAAAATCCGAAAATTGGTAATTTATAGTTCTATAATGAACGGCAAAGTTAAGTTTTTTCTGCAATCTGGGGTTAAAAACTCATAGGCCGTGTCTTGGAGTAACAAACCTCAGTTGGCTCAATATAGTTTTTTGGTTCTAGTAATAAATAAGAAATAGGATAGACCGGCATCAAAAAAGATTTGTGAAAATTGGCCATTTTCTTGCTGACTGTACAATTTTTTTCAAAATCTGTGAATGCAGATCAAAATGTTTCAAAAAGTTAAGGACAGTCTCCTAAGACTGTTTTCTTGTAGCGACAACGGTTAAGGTACCTTATTGCTCCATCTCAAAATCCACCCTGTATATGCTATGATTGACTGCTTAGTTCCATAAAGGTATAGCGTGATGATAATTTTTTAAAAGGTTAAATCCGTAACTATCTGCAATATTCTAACCTTTTGGCTAGCCTTTTTACAATTTGCGGTAAACTCTAAAATAATACAAACATAATGCTATATTGCTCATCCCCCATAGCAAATAGCGTGATAATAGTTTTTGAAAAATCTATTGTGAAGTTACGATTATTTGACTTATAGATTATTTATACCAATTTTCAAGTTAATTAAGCCACACAGTAAAATCCTCCACTGTAAAAATTAATACCCCGTTTCACCCCGTTAGGGGTAGATTTTCAAAAAACCCTGATACACGTTTTTATTTATTTTCAGTTTTAATTATAAATACTGAGTTTCGAGTTAATCAGACCGCTCGTTAAAATTCTTCCATACAAACTTTGACACCCCCCAATCCTCCTTTAGGGGGTATTTTAGAAAAACTAAAAATGGCAAACTTTATAATTTACATAGATAAGTATTCGTGCCAAGTTTCAAGTTTATTAACTCAAGGAATAAGATTTTTCATACAAACAATATCCCCCCTTTTCACCCTCTTAAAGGTCGAATGTCCAAAAATCCGTTCTTAGCGGACGTCTACTAACTATAAACTACCTCCCTACCAAGTTTCATCTTCATACATCAAGCGGTTTTCGAGATTTCGTGATGAATGAGTGAGTGAGTGACCTTTCGATTTTATATATTTAGATGTAGGTTTGTCACTTCCCATACCAACATTAAGAGTGATTGACATCGCGTCGGTATCGTTCTTCCTATTTATTATTTCAATTTGGGCATCCTTTCTGATTACAATTGCAAGTCCCCGGTGAGCTTTACCTGCGGTTTCAGATAGGTGCCATACATAGTGGGTGGAGTTGTACGTTCCTAAGTTCATTCCTGTTTCTTGTAGGCAGGCTACGTGAATGCCCCTATTTGAAAGTTCCGTATCTATTTTATCTTTTTTGGCTGGTTTCGAGGCCCCACGGACGTTCCAAGTTGCAATACGCAGGTCTGTACAAGTGTACTTGGTTGCGACAGAAGGCTGATTTCTAAGTATTGTGTATCCAGTGTCATCCGCAACTTCATCCGATATCGGTGTATGTAATGTTGATGCTAACTGTTCACACAGTGTTAATGAGCTAGCTAATTGGGGGCTATTCCGGAATCTGGGTTTTGTAGATTGCCCTTGCTCGTCACTTTTTTTGTATTTATTACCTCTTGTTTTGGTATTTTGTGTTGTTATGTTGTAGGTTTTTTCTTGCGTTAGACTTTGCAGGTTATTGTTGTACTGTTCGTCGGCGATCATGACCAAGCTATCATAATGTTGGTCTTTGTAAAGGATATGTATGTCTCCGGGTACTGGTTCGCCGGCAGGTGAATACACCAGTGTGTTCTCGTGATTTATGTGCACATGCACATTTACGAGATAAAATTCAGCCGCGGCGATTAGGATGTCTTCTCCTCCCCAGAATGTCTCGTTAAACTGTGCCGTTATGTAGTTTATTATCATTTGTTCCTGAGAGATCTTGCTGTTAGGAATAAAATCTTGAATATTATTTTTAAGTGCCAAGCAAATTCTGGCATCACCGCGGTTATCCGAAACATAAGTAGCAAGGTCTCGGCGGACAGACATGTGGTCGAAAGTTAGTCCCATAATATTGTTTATTTGGTGGGCTATCGCTCTAAACAGACAATTCCCATCTTTTGTCATGGGCGCTATTATTACCATTGTATAACTATTGTTTGAAAGTCAGAATATTGCGCAGCGCCGGTCTTTGGCCGCGCACGTGTTAGACTTAGTTTCGAGACAGCTTTTGTTTTCTATCTTGTTACGGAGTTTTTTGCTTTTGTTGAATGGACTTAAGTTTAAACACCCATGTGCCTTTCGTCACAAAAACTCGGGTAAATTGTTCAACAAAAAGTATAAGCGCAAAAGAAAAAAAAAAGGGTTGCCTCGGACGCGACTCTTTTGTGCGGCTAGAGAAATAGCCAATTTGTTTAGGATAGTTTCTGGAAGTTAAATTATAATATTATCAGCATGCAAGAGGTTATAGCTCAGGTCAAGCTAAGTAATAATATTACTCAGGTCGATATGTGTATATTGCAGAGAGGAGCAACGCCCTGAAATACATGGAATGGTCTCACCGGATTATTCTGGCCTGTCGTTCAGTGGCCCTGGAACCTGGCAGACGATAAGACCCTCGCTTGCCCTGGATTATTGGCATGGGGTTAAGAACACACGTATAGGCCTTGCACACCTCACTTTTGCACTAAATTAATGTATTTATTTGTCGTCACGTAAACTTACAGTCCCATCAAACACAAGAACCACTGGTCAAGTTTGTTGAATGGCAAAAAACTCGTCATTGTCTCGTCACTCAACATGTGGCGGGCACAAGCGTACAATAAAATTAAAACTCGGAGCGCTCGAGACGACCTTTCGCTGCGACGTTCAGTCAGTCTCTCCTTACGTTACACGTCCGTGTTTGGGTCACATAAATTCATATGTGCACTAAATTTCAACTTAATCGGTCCAGTAGATTAGAGAAAATTGGTTTTGACAGACGGACAGCCAGACAGACAGACAGACACACGAGTGATCCTTTATGGGTTCCGTTTATTCCTTTGAGATACGGAACCCTAAAAACTGATAAAAATAATCATTTAGATGTAAGATTTCTTATCCCCATTTGGTTAGGACGTCTAGTTTTAAAGTAATAATCTTTTGATAATCGTCCAATCACATCATACAGATTAGAAAGAATAAAAATGCGCAAAAATGATGTTATTAGCATCGAAGGCGTCTCTTGTGTAGATGCAAAACGGTTTTTTTTGGTTTAACCCTTGGTATGCCGGAACGTAGATCTACACGAGACACAATGGTTTTTTAACTGTCTGTAATTACGGCATTCGAGAGGTTAAAACGTTTAAACCACACTTAGCGGTTTAATAAAGGTTACATTTTTTTTATCGAATGCACTGAGGCTTCACACGAAGTTATCTGGACCACACCTACTCCCTGGTATTTTTTAGACATATAATCTCGATTTACCCAGGCCCAGGCCCAGGGTTTAATTATAGGTCCGACAGAAATGTCCGTGACTACCGCAGGACCACCAACGCCAATCGCTGCCATATTTAGTGAATAATTAGTAGGTACCTAATTGGTTCTAATTAGTGCTTGAACGACAAAATTGGTACCTTAGTAGTTTTCGAGAAACTCGACTTTGAAGGTGTCACGGCGGTAGTCACGCTCCCTTCAGCAGGACCACCATGAGCGCCGAAAAAGGGGGCATGCTGCAGCTATTCTAAGTATACAAATAATTAATACCATTAAATGTGATTCTTTGCATAAAAAAATTGAACTGAAACATTTGTATTTACCGAGAAATCAATGATGATAACTTTCGCGCGATCGTTCAGCAGGACCACGACTTTGAATGTTGATTCCAAGTTTGAGGAGCTTGTCGCTTTTCTCAAACCTATATAGAAAATTAGTACCCTGCAAGATAAAATTAGTGCCCAAAATTCAAAATTAGTTCTTCAGTAGTTTACGAGATATACCATGCCATTGCCATTTGAAGATATATTCAGAATATGAAAAACAAGTGCAAGGCTACTTGGGATATTATCAATAAAAAAATTGGTGACACACAAAAAAGTAATGACATAAAACAAATAGTATTAAAAACAAACTACATCACTGACCCTCAAAAAATTTGTGACATGTTTAACGAATACTATATCCAATTGACAAATAATAATGAATTTACGTATAAAATTGACGCTATAAATAGAACCATGGACATTGATCACAATAATACGATATTCCTAAATCCTACTGATCCTACAGAAGTGTTCAGGGCAATCAAAAACCTAAAAAATACTGCATCTGTCGGTTTTGACGAAATAAATACCAAAATTATAAAAGCATGTGCTAATGCAAACCGTTGAGCGACTTAATTAACATATCGTTTTCAGAAGGTATGTTTCCAAGCGCATTAAAGAACTCAATAGTCAAACCGATATTTAAGAATGGTGATAAAGCAGACATGACGAACTACAGACCGATAACCTTAATTCCTATAATATCAAAAATATTTGAGAAGACAATATTAAAAGGCTATATGACTATGTGGACAAGTATAATTTGCTGAGGCGAGAACAATTTAGATTCAGGAAAAATAGCACCACCTCTTTAGCTTGTTTTAATTTAATCAAAATAATAACTGAGGCAATTAATGACAACATACCTGTAGTAGCTATTTTTCTGGACATGAGTAAAGCCTTTGACTTCGTTGACCATAAGCTATTACTAAGCAAATTGAATAAATATGGAATAAGGGGCAAAGCAAATGACTGGCTTAAATCTTACCTAAGTGATAGGCGTCAATGTGTGCAAATATCAAAAGTAATTGATGGCAACAAAGTAGAATATAAGTCTAATTTTAAAACTAATGCAGTAGGAGTACCCCAAGGCAGCGTGGTGGGATCGTTCTTATTTCTGCTATATACTAATGACCTTCCCAATGCAACACGCCACGAAACAATCTTATTTGCTGACGATACGACGCTAATAATAAAAAGTAATGACAAAAATAAATTGGAACAGGAAATTAATGAAGCAATAAAAGACATAATAAGTTGGCTTAATAACAACAATTTAAAAATCGATATAAACAAAACAAAAATAATTCAATTTCAAACTTATAAATCAAACTTTCAGACTCTTAGTATAAAATATGAAGACACTATCCTAGAACAAGTGGTAAATACAAAATTCTTGGGGATAATAGTGGACCAAAACTGTAACTGGAAATCGCACATCAATTGCGTATGCGATAAACTAGACAAATTCGTATACGCAATAAAACGTCTACGATCAACAGTGTCCGTAGACGCAGCAGTCACTGCATATCACGGATACGTATCGTCTGTGCTATCATATGGTCTGATATTATGGGGCAACTCCGTTGAAGTTTTTATGGCATTTCGGGTACAAAAGAAGTGTGTTAGGGCAATATCTGGCGTCTGGTTTTTGGACAGCTGTAAACCGTTATTTAAAAAACTACACATATTACCTTTACCCTGTATGTACATCAAAGAACTATGTATGCTAGTGAAACAATATCCGAACTATTTTCGTATGCAATCAGAAGTCAGTCACAAAAAGGCTACTGCTAGAAAAAAGTACAAACACGAGCTAAATGTACCTCAATGTAGATTATAAATGCTTAGGAGGAATGTATATGTAAATGCCATTCAGGTTTATAACAAGTTACCCAATTCATTTAAGGAACTTCCCATCCCCATGTTTAAGAAAAAGCTGACAAGTTGGTTATTAGATAATTGCTTATAAGACATTGGCGAATATATGGAATATTGCAAAAATCCAAGATGACATGTACTTAATTTTGACATTTTAAAGTAATGACTACCTAATTATAATAATACAAATTCTTAATGGACCGATTGTAAATCACAAATCTTAATATTAATATTGTACCTACTTAGTTTAAGATGACAATTGAATATTTGTACACCACATACTTTGTGGTAGAATGTACAGAACTAACAAAAATACTAACACCATACCATGTAAAACTACATTCTTACAAATAAATATATTCTAATTCTAATTCTAATTGGGTGGGGTGGCGGTAGTCACGGTGTAAAATTTTCATTTCAAGATTTCTCTATAAAAACTCTGTGATTTCTTTCCAAATTTATACAAAATTAGTGCTCCTAAAGAAGTTATTTCTGCGACCAAAAATTCAGATTCCTAAGTATTGTATTTTAAGAGAAATTAGCTTTCAAATTCAAATTGTTTTGTTTCACATAAACCTACAAGGGCACTTATGAAACGTCAGAAGCTAGGTGCACGGTTCCAATTGGTCGCTTCCTATGGAGAAGAGCCGGCAAGAAACTCCACGGTTACTCTTTTCAAAATAAATGGTTTCTAAAATGTTTTCAAATTACAGTGTTAATAGGTGGGAGGACAGTGTAGGCCTATCAACAAATACCGGGTACTTGGTAAAATAGAAAATGGTCCACAAGTCTACAGCCTACAACGTTCTCACATTTACAAAATCGAAAAGAAAATAATCTATATTAAAGATAAACAAAATAATTAAAATAAGGACCTATTTAAACCAAATAACATGATTGCCACTACAGCTGTTACAAATATAGAAAATATAGAAAATTGATCTACATATGGCTCGTGGTTTTTGTCACTTCTGACTTATAAAGAAAACACTCTTTTCTTGCTAATACTTTTAATCTTCACTACTGTACTATTTCACAATCAAACGACGACTAACTATGCATTACATTTTACCATAAACGACTTTTGCCCCACCCAGAAATAACGATAATATCATAACCGTCATTTCTAAGTGTTGCCAAAGTAAAAAAAATACATTCAGTTGCCACACTGAAAATATATTTAGAAGTTTCTTAAAATATTAATAATTTGTACTTTGACAGTGTTGCCACAGTGAATATTATTAATCGATTTAAAATAATCCATTTCTTTAAAAATCACGACAAATAGGAGCACAAAAAAAACAACGATAAATCAGTCTTGCTATACTTAATGGTTTTGCTTTCGAGATAACTTTGAAATGGCATATCAATTAAACTACTGACTGCTTAATGTTAATGTTTTATAGTATAATGTAAACAACTTGAAGTTTTAATAAAATGATTTTTCTAACTTCCGACGTAGGTAGTGACCAAAAATAATAATGGGACGCTAACTTTTAATAATTGATCACTGTGCGTCGTCATTTAATACAGAATGTCAAAATGAAGACTGTTTATGGGAATTGAAAGTCTAATCATATCAAGTGCTCTTAAACCCTCCTTTGACATACCAAACGTACTTACGTAGGTGTGCGTGCTAATGTTTTTTAAATCTTCATTACATACATACTTAAACTCACGCCTTCTTCCCATGGGGGTAGGCAGAAACTACAGATCGCCACCTGCTACGATCCTTACATACTCCTTTTGCCTCGTTTACGTTCATACATCTGGTCATACACGCGCGCCGGCTGCGAGTACTACGCACCTGGCCTTTCCGAAGAACATCAGGTCACTATAATATACTGACCCCACCCGGCCTTTCCCTTCTTATCAGCATTGTAAATACATTTTGTTTTCCTTTCATTCATCCTCTCAACATGCCCAAACCATCTCAGCATACCCTTTTCAATTTTTGTCACTACATCTTCTTTTAAATCACACCGCTGTCTTATCACATCATTCCTCAGCCTATCATTCATAGTCAGACCACACATACTTCGCAAGGAACGCATTTCCACAGCATTTATTCTACTTTCATGCTTGTTTAGCCACACCCAACATTCACTTCCATACCTACATAAGCGTGGGCACCAGCACACCATTGTGAACATCCAGCCGAGCCTTTTTAGACATCGACTGGTTGGTCACAATCAAATCAAAATATTTTATTTCACATAAACCTACAAGGGCACTTATGAAACGTCAGAAGCTAGGTGCACGGTTCCAATTGGTCGCTTCCTATGGAGAAGAGCCGGCAAGAAACTCCACGGTTACTCTTTTCAAAATAAACTATTTCTACAATGTTTTCAAATTACAGTGTTAATAGGTATGGGAGGACAGTGTAAGCCTATCAACAAGTACCAGGTACTTAGTAAAATAAAAAATGGTACACAAGTTTATAGCCTACAACGTTCTCACATTCACAAAATCTAAAAGAAAAGAATCTATATAAAATAATAAAAAATAAGAACCTATTTAAATATACACATTATACACATTTTCAAAAAAATGGGCCGGATTGCTAGCAACACTATTTTGAAAATGCTTTATCACACACTCTGCCAATCTGTTCTCAACTACTGCATCATAACATGGGGTGTAGCACATAAGACGCATCTAATGAAAGTGGAGCGCGCTCAACGGGCTCTTCTTAAGGTAACTCACAAGAAACCAATGCGCTTCTCGACTGACACATTGTACCAAGAGACTGGTGTTCTGCGTGTGCGCCAATTGTACATTATGGCAGTAGCACTGAGATACCACATAAATGCCCATAGCGCCTTAACATACACCAACGTGCGCTCTCTTAGAAATGCAAATAAGCCCAAATGGCATAAACCTAAATGTAGACTCTTCTTTGGCAATAGATGCTTTCTTTATATGGGACCATTCATTTACAGTAAGCTCAACAGTGAAATGGATATACTGACCATGACTAAAAATAAATGTAAAAATCATCTCCCAAAATTTCTGGCAAGAATGGACTATGAAAGCACAGAGAAGTTCCTTAACTCATGAGCACAATACACACATTCATCACACTAATACATAAGGGTCGACTTGGATCAAACGAGCGAAGGCTTTTTCTGTCCCCACTTTTCTGGTGTCCCTTTGTCTAAACGGAGTGGGAGTATTCTTTCGCTGGTCTATCCATACCTACAGAAATGTTAGGGATGTCAGGAAAAGATTTGCTCTTACCTTCTCTTATCTTCGTTTGGTCCAAACCCACCTTAACTCACTCATTCATCACACACCCACACCACACACGTATACAATACACCAAACACGTTTAAATTGAATGCATGTAACTTTATTACAATTTGTTAATTTGAATTTATTGTACTGGAATAACATTCGATTATTGTTACTTCACAAATCTTACCGACCAATGTTACTTAAGTGCCTACATATAGTACCTATATGTGTTGTAAGACGAAGGAGACTAGTCTCCACGCACGACACAGGGAATCCTAGTGTGGAGGCTAGTGCTATTTAAATTTGTACTGCTTACTTGAACAATAAAGTTTTTATATTTTTTTATATTTTTTATATATTTAAATCAAATGACATGATTGCCACTACAGCTGTAACAAATCTAATTTGATTGAAAAAAATATAGAAAATTGTAGGTATATAATGTCAAATACTGAAAAGATTATGTCAATGAAGTATGTAAAAAAAGTAAAATAAAATAATCATCGTAATTTGGGAGCAGTTAATAGACATTTACATTGTCATGCCGTTAATGAGGTACCAGGGAAGCCACATGTGCAGAAAGAATTATTGCCAAACTTCCTTGTCTTCAACGTAGTCTTTAATCTTATAATATGCTTTTTTGATAAGGATACGTTTGATGTGGGTTTTGAACTTCCCATCGCTTAGTTCTGTAACAGACTTTGATAACTTGTTATAAAAGCGGATACCGTTTATAAGAAATGACTTACTAGTTTTAGTTAATCTAAATTTGGGTATCACAGTTTCATGTTTACTACGTGTATTTATATTAAGGAAATCGCTTCTTATTTTGAAAAGTCCTAGGTTTTTGCGAACATACAAAATACTTTCTAAGATATAAAGAGAAGGCTGAGTCAGTATATCAATTAGTCAGTATATCAATTCAAACAATCGCATGTATAGCACCATTCACTTTATTTCCCGCATTTACTCCCCTTTCCACATCTCCATCAATCTTCCCATCCCTTGTAAACAGACTCCCCAAGTATATAAACTCACTCGCTCCACACTCTTATTTATCATTTATTTTCACATCACACACCGATACATCCTCTCCTCTTTCAAACTAATATATTCAATAATAGTTTTTATTTCAAGCTTTTTAGTTTTACTAAAATAATGTATATTGACTAAATACTAGCTTTTATTTGATACCAATAATGTAGTTTTTTTCAAACCTACCCTTCCCTTTTTTTGTATTTGCAGATGCATTATGTAAATATTATATAGCCTATGACACTCTCACAATTAAGCCGAATCTAACGACACCTCACATGTTAAAATCCATCAAGCCGTTTAGGCTACAGAGCGTGCTAAAGAAATAGACATACGTACAGTAAGCGCTCAAAAGTGCATGAGCACGCTAAGAGTCGTATTGCTGTGAACACGCGGTATAGCTCGTACATTTGTATGTGTAAGCAACACGATACACACACCAATGATAACGCAGTTTTGCACTACACGAAACAACAATATATTTCCGTCGCTTTAAACATGCTAGCACACACGCCCTATGCGCGTGAACTTGACCAGTTAATGGCATTGCTAAAATTCGGTAGTAACTTAACAAGTGCAGATAGCAGAAAGCGTTAAGCGTTGGTATGGAATTCAAACTGCCTCAGGTTCTAATCTCGTAAAACACAGTGCGGTTTTTTGCACATATTATTATTTTTGTTTTCGATAATAATATTTTTTAAATATTGCTGCTTTTTTATGTTGTTATTGCAATAAAGGTTTTAGAATAAAAAATGCGTGATATATGATAACAAAATTAAAAAATATATGTTTATTCGTTATATTTATTTTACATAAGTTAAAAAACTGCTACAATTATTTATCATTACTTCAGCTGAATAAGATGTGAAATAGATGTCAAGAAACTTAGAAGCAGTTTGTATTATTTTGACATATTTAAATTATGAAATATTTTAAATTTTTAATGGATTAATCATGGTCGAAGTAATTAAGTAATAAATAAGAATATTAGACTACTTAAAATGTAAAAAACTACTTACAGAATAGGTAATTTTAAGGTTAAATATGGGCAGTTTGCTTATATTTTATTTGTATTAATTATTTTACATTTTATTTGACTTTAGTAAATATTGGTTGTTATTGAGGTTAAAGCTTAAGTATTCATTTTCTTTACGAAAAGAAGATTGAAACTAAACATCAAATTTTAATCCTAAAATAATACTATTACTAAAATAATATTAAACAATTTCGGTATATCTGCAAGAAATACGACAAACACCCTATCGAAACGTGCTTAAAAAATTCGTTACCATAAATTCATGCAATAACGAATCTGTTGTTTATTAAGTTGGTACGGTCAATATTTTAAGGTCAAAAACGGTTTTCTAGCTGGTCTTCAGTGATGCAAGCCTTCAGAGTGCACGGCGAACGGTTCATAATGACGTGTTTTTAATAATTCAGCAAAATATCTCGTTGGTATGAAACCATTTGTTTCATTCACCATTTGACGTCGCTGCTACTCGATAATAAGCTCCTTCCTCATATCTCTTAACCCTCACAGTATTTCTCTAGAACAAAGAAAAACATTGTTTTTATTACACATAATACCTTATTATTTATTATTCACTAATCGAATTAAACCTCACAATGAATTTAAAACTTTAAAGGCATCTTCTGTCTCAACAATACCTCTGTTCTATTAACAATACCCTTGATTAAGATTTATGTTTAGTAAAATATGAAATATATAAATGATAACACTCACACTTAGTCCGGTTTCATTAGATATTCACTTCACTTTTACGCAGCGCAATAATATTCTCTGATCTGATCTGATCTCTTCAATATATTTTATGCCTGCTTTTTGATAATAATAACCACAACACTGCGCTAAATGCTCGTCACCAATATTATCCACGAACCAACAAAGTAACAAACTGCATCTACCCCACAGAAATCGAAATAATTTACTTAGTTTTTTGTGGTCTACCTGCTAAACTTTAATATTTATGTGGACAAGACGAATGAAACTAAAAACGAATGATGATTATTGAACTAGTCATTGGTTGCAGACAAAGTGAGTGTGTGTGTGTAATGTGTGTGTCTACAGTATTGTAACAACTTATAGAAGAAGGTCGTAAGTCAAACCGAAGCGTCAGTCTATTGCTTTGTGAGATTGCTCATGGACTTTTGGTCGGTACTGTACATACTCTCGTAAAACATTACCCTCCTTTTGGGACAGTCGGTTAAAAAACAAATTATTAAAAAAAAAATACGCGACTGCAAAGACTCATAACTGAAAAGCAAAAAACAAGCATTATAATCTTTATTAATTTTGGTATTGCAGGCCCCAAACAAGTTTCACCAACATTTCAGGTTATTGGTTTGTCCCCGCCTGCAATACCAAAATCCTATTATAGATTAAAAATATTATAATGCTTGTTTTTTGAAAGACGTGCACGTTAAAAGCGTCCGTAATATAAAAAACAAAAACAATTCAAAAATTAAAATAAACCGTGGCAGCTAAGAGATGACCAGTCCCTACTGACGGCGCCCGTTCACGAACATGACGCATCAGTACCATTCAGCTCAACGATTATGAAGGGAACTTAATGATCCAACACACGCCACCATCAGCGAGACATTTGAGTGAGCATGACATACTCTCCAGGGCATATTCAAGTCAATGAAAGATGTAGGGTCACCTGTCCAACATTGAAACAATCGTACACAGTGAAACTTTGCGATATTTCAAAAACACGACGTTACCAGATAGAGCAGGATAGCAAGAAAGGACATGCTCAGGGCCTCGTTCCCCCCGCACACACCCAGTTTGTTTGCGAGCGCGCCGCGTGGGAGAGGACGTCTCTAGTGCCATATACCGGATATTGCTTTAAAAAAGTAAGAATTTTTGCTAATATTTGGTGATTTTTTTGCAAATTATAGAAGATAATTTCGTACTGTTCAATATTACGTTGCATTCTGTACATTTCAAAGTGTCTTTTAACCTGAATCCGTATGAAAATTGTTCACTTTTTGTTGCAATTTTTTTATAGATTATATAAAATGACCTTGATGGTTTACAATGAAACGAAAGTATGTTGTATACTTCGATCAACAATACCAACGTTGTATACAATGAAACAGTGTGTCATTGTGTACTATCTTGTTTCATTGTAGGCCATGTAGAAAATAGCCATAACGATATTTTTTCTAAGCACAAGCAACTTCCCTGAAGCTTTCTTTATTAGGTACAGTTGGGTATCTGGTAACTACTTACCTACTTTGTATACCTACCTACTTAATGTCTTTTTTTTTCAGATGGCACGTAAAAAACCTATTTTAAGAAAAAAAGTGATCATTCGGCCGCTAACATGCTTAAAGCTTCAAAGGCAGGGATGGAGTCTGAGAAAAGCTACTAGAGAATGCAATGTCCATTACCCCACATTATTCCGTTATGCTAAAAAGAATAAGAATGTCAATGACACAGATTTGAAGAATCAAAGGTTAATTTCAAACTATAATGTTAACAGAGTATTTACAGAAGAACAAGAAGCTCAACTTTAAAAGTACATTAGGATTTGGCTGAGTTTCGGGATTCGGTTTTAATACCGCTATATTTTTGTTATCTTTATCATATATTAATAAGAAGTTATACCTAATTATAATGACAATGATTGTTATATTTTTAATAATGAGACTAGTTATAGAGAAAAAAATACTTAGGTACCTATTTGTTTTGATATTTTATAATTTTTGAGTTTTTTAGCCCTGTTAGACGGGCATTCATTTTTTGTTAATCCTGAACCAGTAGGTATTACCACTGTGATTGTTAATTTTTAAGTCTGATTAAATAAATAAGACTGATTAAAACGTAAGTAATAATATTATGAATAAAACATTGTTTTCATTTAAATTTCTTAAATTTATTGCATTAATACTTACTTGGTTGAAAAGCAAACAAAATACTATCTACCTACTAATAACACTGTTTCATTGTTGATTAGCCCTGTTTCATTGTAAAAATTCAGGTGTTTCATTGAATACACATTTATGGACACAATGAAACAAAGTTCATTTTTTTTAAAAGCTTTTTTATTCTTAAATTATGAAAGTAAAGTTAAAATTTAAAATACTAAGCGATTACTAGTTAAATTGTCTATGTTGGTGCAAAAAATTTGACTCGTAACTTGAGAAACAACAGAGATAGGATGGTTTGAAATTTTGGTGTTTCATTTGTGAACAGGTGACCCCAGTAAATGGTAGCTTTATGGAATGTACATGGACACATGTGATATGCAATTATACATTGATTTTATACATTAAAGAGATTGAATTTATACAAAGCAAAGATAGTTTTTACAATCTTCAGCAGCTGCAACAATACTTTCGAATGCTAATCAACTAGTTTATGCGCCCTTGTGGAGCTGGACCAGCGCTGAGCCAAGCATTTTTATCAGCGATGTAATCCCCAACTTATAATATGCTTAGCAGCACAGTGTGCGTTTAATACAAGATTTAAGTTTCGTTTCGTTCAGTTGGAGTATATGGCGAGATATTTTATTATAACACTAGCTTCTGCCCGCGACTTCGTCCGCGTGGATTAGTTGCTTTGGGCTAACGTTATAACCCTCGACTTCGTTTACGTTTTTGTGATTACTTAAACTCACACACTGACTTATTAGTATTACTTGTAATTTTTTTAGGAATATCGTATAGGTACCTACTTTAACAATGCTTGTAAATATGTGAACACCATGTATCCATTACATAATAATTTTTTCTGTCATTGCTTCATTTTTAATTATTTTTACCTATTGTGGTATAGTAATCTTATTCCAGGTGCATCGTCTTCACATATAATTATATAATTAATGTACTTATACAAAATATTGTAAAACATTTTAAAAGAGTAATTAATGGTGGAGTTTCTTCCCATTCTTCTCTATACGAAAACTACCTTTTGGAAGGGGCGACTAGAATCAATTCTATTTTTTGTAAATTTTGACGTTCAAAAGTGCCTTTTTGTGCCTAATTGAAATAAATTATTTGACTTTGACTAAAAGGTAAAAATATTTTTTTTTAAGGTAGATACCTACATCACGCTTTTATCAGTAAGAGTGAAACTTTAAAACGTTAGGTAAAAAAAGTACTGGTTCTTATAATCTGATATCATGTAGATTGTAGGTTATTCTAAAAAAAACTCAAAACTAATGTTATTTTAAAGTACTTCTGCGTACACCATATTTTTAGTTTTGTTTTCTTCCGGCAGAAGCAGATATTGGTTTTCACCAGAACCAGATCTCGATAGGGCAACATATAGCTGCCCGTGCGAAAGACACTCTTGGCGTAAATCTCTACGTGCTTAAATGTTTGCCCCTGGGCTTTATTAATTGTTACGCAAAAGATATCTTCACCGGAAATCGCGCGCAGTAGGTACTTGATCATTATTTTACTGCGATTTTATTTTAAAACTGCGATATCTCTTATATATATATAAATATATTAATTGAAATCGAATGATGTAAAGGGTAATTTTGTTTTAAATTAAATACTTGTGATGAATAACGTATTTATTTGGATAAGGATTAATATCATGTTTATAAAAACACCTTCGCAAATAATGCATTATTTTAGAACAAATTTGGTTAGCATAAAAGAGGGATTATTTTTTAGAACTTTTAAAGGGGAACAATTCTGTTTTACATGATTTTTGCGAAACTTTAACCGTTTATGCAGCGCACGCAGCGGAAGCTCTCAAAAGGAAAAAAAAAACCCCAATTTTGAAACATTCTGCATTGGTGCTCCGCTCCTATTGGTCTAAGCGTGATGATATATAGCCTATAGCCTTCCTCGATAAATTGGCTATCAAAATTTTTCAAATCGGACCTTACAGTTCCTGAGATTAGCGCGTTCAAGCAAACAAACAAACAAACTCTTCAGCTTTATATATTAGTATATAGATAGATTTTAAACAGCACCCCATGAAGGATGAGTCTACTTTAGCAAGTCTGAAACCCGGTTGAACTAATTGGCCCCTATTTCTAGTCCTATAATTGTGTCTATCACATATTTTACTGAAAAGACTTAGATTTTTCCTTAGGTACGTACATGATGTTTTCATAGATATATTGACGAGGTACCTACCGTCATGATGTTAATATCTTTTAGTAAAAAGCGATGTCCGAAAAATGGGCTTCTTAAAACACCGTGCTGTGTATAGTCGCGTCAATATTAGCTTCGAGTAAAGATACGTCATATGAGTAAATATAAAAAAAATGTACAGACGCCAGCACATCAAGCTACCCGAAATTGTCAAATTTTCCCAATCAACTTTAAACCTTATGCTTCAGCAATAAAGTTGAAAATCTATTAAATAAATTTGACAGATTGTAGTAGCTTGAAGTACTGGCGTCTGTACATCACACAAAAGAAACACAATGGAATATTACAATATCTGTAACACAACGGAAGATGTGTCACACAAAAGAATATAAAGGTGTATTTATACAAACACATTAGACGCATAACTATTTATTTAGGCTAGGTAGGTATTTTAGAAAAAAAAAAGGAAAAATAAAAAATATCCTCATTTATTATCAATCACTCAAATAATAGTGCCAGTGATTAATGTGATTAAATTAGTTTTAATCACATTAATCACTGGCACTATTATTTGGTGACGGTTCCAACAGACACGAACCATTTTAACAATTTACATTTGTAAAGTAGAGAATATTTAAGCCATTTTTTTGACACAAGCTGCGAGTGTTTCGACCTAAACGCCATTTCGTACAAACTTTCAAGTCTTTATTTTTCGAAATGAATGAACTAATTTTAATGAAACTTCCTACGTATAAGCACGATACAGCCACACAGACAGCGATTTTAAACAAAAAAAAATTGCCATTGAGTATGCACCCTCTTTTTTTGTGTGACGTCACCCAATGTCACAATGGAGGCAAAATATAAACTAGCAAAACAAGAAACTACGCGCAACAAACAAAGTTAAAAGATTTCCAGAATTCTTGTCTATTTGCACGTTTACTTAATACAAATAACGTCTAATGATAATATGTCTGTAATAAAATGATTAAACTTACCTGAAATTTTGCGTCACACAAGTAAATATTTTTATAGCGACAAAACGGTAAACACCATAGAAATATAACTTATATCTATGGTAAACACAGAGTGTCGACTCCATAGATATAAGAAAGAAGGAGATATGCCCGGTAGTTGAAAATGTATCGAAACCCAATGTCTCCACTTTGTCCCCACTACCTCGCCACTAGTCGCCACAACTACACATGCAGAAATAGATATGAGGCTGCGCTCACTCTTGCAATTCATAAATCAGAACGTACTACACAATCAATTATAAACCTTATCCCATCAAACACAGCGTGCATTTACCATGCACCGTACAACTCACTCACACGAAAACATCATTTCTATCGTTGTGCTGTACAGAAACAATTTATTTTACATATACGCTAGTGATTGACCAAATCGGAAAGGTATCGATTCTTCCATTTAATATTATCGACAGTGAAGTATCAATATCTAATAACTAACATTTTGGCGGTTTTCACTTACTAATTATTAGGGCTTATTTTAATTTTTTGAATTGTTCTTTGTTTTATCTTTTTATTACGGACGCTTCTAACGTGCACGTCTTTCTACATTGTTCTCACATGTATAATTTCAACATGAATGATGTAACCAATATTTTGTAACAATTTTTTATTTAAAAGAGTGTCCGTGGCGTTTCTTGCCCGTTCTTCTCCATAGGTACCTACTACGCTTTGAAATGGGCAACTAGCTTCATACCTATTTCTGACTGACCGATTCCTTGACAATTCAAAAGTGCCTGTAAATGGTTTAATTGAAATAAATGCTTTGAGTTTGAGTTTAATGTTTACTTCAAATGATCAAAAACTATGGAAATTAAACGTTTTTTTCTCCTCCTGTGAAACCATGTTTTTGTAGTTATTAGATATTGATACTTCACCGTCGTTATACTTTAAAAAATTTGGTGTCCTGAAAATATGATAATAAAAATAAATAATAAGCAAAAAATTCAAACAATAAAAAAATCCAGTTACGTTGGTTTAACCTGTCATAGTTTATTGAAACAGTAGGTATTGTTGAACCCTGCTATGATGTTTACTCACTGTCCTGTAAAGTGGAGGTATTTGTGCAGCACTTGACGCTTTAATATTACTGGAGTGGCATTTTTTGTCAAATAGTGTAATCTTAAATTAATATATTTTTCCATGACTGCTTTAATTAGAAATATTTTGTGATTATTCATCGGAGACTGCTCAAATTGGTGAAACTTAATATTATCAAAGAGATCTAATCCTATAATTCAAACCCAAAACACTCCACCTAAAATTTTATTAACTTACTTTACGACAAAATAAGTAAAACACATTATTTCACATCGATTTTCCACCCGGGTAAAACAGTTGACAAATTGAAGAATAAAGTATAATAGCAATAAATTCATTCGCCAAACGACATTGTTGTCGATAGCCTACGTTAGTGGATCTGCACAACTACATCACTAGCTCGTCGCCAGACACAGCGGCCGTACTGCGCGATGCATCCGCAGTCCACAGTATCGTTTTGTGATTTTTACATTGCTTGTTGAGTCACTGAGCGACATATTTAGGTAGTGGTTAACGAGAAATGTATGTAGTGCAAAAATAGTACAGTCGCTGTGATATTTGGAAACAAAAATAACGTAGTAAAAGCAAGAATTATCTTACGATTTGTTGTTTTTCATTATTTTAAAGACAAATATAGTAAAATACTTGTACTTACATATGGTAAGTGATTCCATGATTCACAAAGTTTTTGTTTTGACTTCGGTTTTTACAAGAAACCACTGAACAACACGGCATTCTTATAAATTGTCCCGATCACGGCCGAAAGCACACTAGTTCGCGGAGACGGCCATTTTCGTATGCAATGAGCACTTTGACCATTACGCGCGGACACAGACACGCCCCCATGCCACTTCTCCTGTTTTTTATATTTCTATGGTCGACTCCAATACACATCAAAAGAAAGATGGCAAACGTTTTGTTTGTAAGGTTGGTAATTAATCGAATGTTGATAGATGTAATAAAATACGGATACGTCCAAAAACTGTCTTAGTTAGGACACAATTTCGTCACACAAAGAAACGAAATACGGAGACATCATTTTAACTTAAATTTTCTCATTTATTACAACGTTTCTAAAGAAATGAAAAGGTTTCTCAGGCACAGTGATCGTTTTCCATGTATACCGTATTAAAGAAATCTGTTAGTTCGATTATTAAAAAGTATTACATTTTTCTTTTAAAATTGGCACGTGGAGACAACTCTTTTTTGTATGACAAAAAAAACTCCATTTCATTAGATTTGGTTTTTATTTTATTTCTTTAGCCTAATTCAGTTGATCTGGTATTTAGAATACGAAAGCATGGATATAAGAGCACGTTATAAAAAAATACGACTTATTTATTCACTACAGGATTTTTTACGCCCGTATTAGTAATGGCGACATCGACACCGAGCTTTTTGCTATGTACAATTTTTTTGATATTCACTCATATAGATAGTGCAATCCACGAAGACGCGCCCCACTCCGCTCCGCTCCGTACTAAAGTACAGCTTACAGTACAGTAATCGCGGAGTGGGGCGCGTCTTCGTGGATTGCACAATCTGCACACCTAGGTAATTTTTTTTTCGAAGATAAATCCGGTTGAGAAAGAGAACATCAACTTCCTATACCTTCTTAGTGCTCTAAATGGTAGAATTTGAAAGTTAATATCATTGTTTGGTGCCTAGAAGAAATCGCTTTTTAGCAAGAAATCTTTTTTTTTTCAACAAAAAATTACAACAGAGCTTCCCATCTTCTGCAATGTAAAGGAAGACGAGTCTGACATGTGTTGACCGTGACCAGCAGGGCTAACACGACAAGCGCGAGAACGCTCTTTTTTTCGTTTTATCGTAATTTGTCTACGATTCTGACGTCATTCTAATCCCTAACATGACCGCAAACGACGAGTAAACTCGAAAAAGGCACTTTGACACTTCTTTATCGCGCGACGATAAACCGATGTTGCAAATTATTAAAAACAAATTATTTTTATGATAGCAACATCGGCTTGAAGTTCTGTTTCAATAAATTCAATTCTAAGCATGGAAGTATGTACTTTATTGAATAAACGTCTCTCTCTTAATTATTCTCTCTTTTAACTATTTGTGATTAGTTTTTTATGTAACCGACTTTTTGATTAAAATTTAATGATTTCTTTGGCATGCTGAAATTAAAATACAAAATGACGGAAATTAAAATTAGTGTAATCTATACTCATTAGATAATCACCACAAATGACAAATGGGCCGACGATCGCAATTTTGTTAATCACCACACTCACCAAAAGGACTGACGTTCAAATAAATTGGCAGGTGGAGTTGATTCCGCTATTATAAACATAAAAATTGTTAATCACTACCCTTAGGAAATAAACTGGTAATTTTAGTAATTATGTTGCGAAGGTTTGATATTACCATACAGCCATTGATTTGCCTAGATTTCGTTAATTTATTTAATCACCATAATTGGCAAAGCGACTGGTTATTACTGGAAGTAATAGTCATCTACGTGATAGTGCTTCCCTCCACTACAGTACACCGGTGTACACCCACATTAAAAAAAGTACGACTATGAATCTGCCATCTTTTTTTCGAGTTTTTTTATGTACCTATCATAATTTTGTCTTTTTGTCTACTCTTATCGTCATCAAAATCGACGACTATATACGACAAAATGACTGATTATCTCGTGTTAAACTGTCAAAAATCGAAACAAATAACGTGTCATGTTAGGGTGTGTCGACAAAACATCAAGTTTGACAGAACGAGTCGAGTATTTTGTATGGCGTAGCTGTCAGAAAACGATAAAACTACAGAAATAGACAAAAATTTGTCGCGCGAGAGTGGATATATGTCGCGTGTGTCATGTTAGGCCTGCTGCACGAGCCATGCGCACGGATGTGAGTGTGTGACGTGTTGCAGGCCGGCGCCATGTCGTACTTGCTGCAGTTCGGCACGGAGCGCTCCATCAAGGAGGCCCTGCGCCACAGCACCGACGTCACTTACCAGTACATGGACCAGACGCCGCCCACCATCGTGCTCACGTGACCACGTCACGGCTGCGTTTATATGACGTGTTGCCAGTGCTGTACAATAAAACGCCCGTTTGAGTCAATTTCTATATATTTTTATTGCAATTCAGGATCAATACATTATGGATATACAATATAAGTAACTTAGCACGCAGCGCAGTGACTGGTCCGCGCGGCGATACATTTGTACACGACACGAGCACATCACAATGTTACAAAATAATTACTACTAACTCCCCTACGTCACGTCCCGGCTCGTCTCACGGAGGGCGACTCGGCGAGAGGCTTCGCTCACATCTCATTTCTTTAACGACTACTAGTAATGATTACGATTACATATAACTTCTTTTGTACACGTTTCCTTACAGTTCACTATCAAGATCTCACCGACTCGCACCTCAGTTTACAAAAAATATAATGCAAAATATTGCATTACTACATGATATATCAGTTACTACTACAATAATAATAATAAACTACCTAAATGTCATAATATGCGTAAAGTACGATACAACTAGGCATTGGCAAGTGTCGGCCGGGCGGCCTGCGGGCCCGCGCTCGCGAGCCGCGTGCTGCGGCGCGGGCGATACATACAAACAATATAATATAATTATGACACTCTTACAGCGTGCCCGAACGAAACATTACATCTACGTACATAACTATAATAACATTAGAGGGAGCTTCCTCCCCGCGCGCGCCCCGCCCACTACTCCCCGGCACGGGGCGGCCCAGTACTGGAGCGCTACAGTATATGCCGCAGTGTGACGCACGACATGCTTTGTCTCTCTCTCACTTCACACATGCATAAGGCGGTGAAGCGCAGCTCTAGCGAAGGCACAGCTCCTATTAGCAAATTTATCAATTACAATTAAATACATTTACTAAGCAATTAATTGTAAAAACAGTTTACTTTTTCGTTTTCATTCACAATGTTCGTAAGAAATACTATAAAAATATATTTTTCTTTTTATTAACAATACATTGACATCGTTTGCTATCGAATTACGTTTCAATAAAAACTTGTAAATCTTAAAAAAATTGTTAGTAAAAGATTGTTACAAAATTTTGGAATGCTGGTGGATTGCGTGGAATGAGTTCAATGTGATCACAATACAACCGCGCGTCTGCGGGAGCCACGCGGCAGAAGCCTTACAGCTTGTCTATTTGTCTATGCTTCGTCATAGACTAAGAACAAATAATATCTACATCGTTATTTATTAAATACATACAATCATTTAAATGCTCCAAAATGTCTCAAAACGTAAGTGGAAGTCGTTATCAGCTAATCAGTCGAGCTCGGTCACTCAGCGATGGATTGATGACAGTAATGTATCGCTGAGCGCCTACAGATATGACTCGATGTACGTAACCTACGCAGATATACAATACATAGTTGAGCAGAGTTTCAACAGCGCCGATTGCACACAGGCCCCGCACGTGACGTCACGCGCCGGCCCCGCCCCTCGGCGACATCTGATCTATTCCGTTGTCTCAGCGACCTGTTAACGATGCAAATGTCATTTAATCATCTAATGAAATGTAACTAGTTCCAGTAACTCTTGGGAAGTTTTAAATAAAATATCATGGAATATTATATAGGACCCCACCTTAAAGCAGTTGCTTATTATTTTATTCAATTTCTTTACCTGTGAGTGTGTGACTAGAACAGCAGGTCGGTGTTGTGTGTGCGCGCCTCGCTCCAGGAGCGTGCCGCGTCAGCTCCGCACGGCAGGTGTACGTACCTGTGAGTGTGTGACTAGAACAGCAGGTCGGTGTTGTGTGTGCGCGCCTCGCTCCAGGAGCGCGCCGCGTCGGCTCCGCACGGCAGGTGTACGTACCTGTGAGTGTGTGACTAGAACAGCAGGTCGGTGTTGTGTGTGCGCGCCTCGCTCCAGGAGCGCGCCGCGTCGGCTCCGCACGGCAGGTGTACGTACCTGTGAGTGTGTGACTAGAACAGCAGGTCGGTGTTGTGTGTGCGCGCCTCGCTCCAGGAGCGCGCCGCGTCGGCTCCGCACGGCAGGTGTACGTACCTGTGAGTGTGTGACTAGAACAGCAGGTTGGTGTTGTGTGTGCGCGCCTCGCTCCAGGAGCGCGCCGCGTCGGCTCCGCACGGCAGGTGTACGTACCTGTGAGTGTGTGACTAGAACAGCAGGTTGGTGTTGTGTGTGCGCGCCTCGCTCCAGGAGCGCGCCGCGTCGGCTCCGCACGGCAGGTGTACGTACCTGTGAGTGTGTGACTAGAACAGCAGGTCGGTGTTGTGTGTGCGCGCCTCGCTCCAGGAGCGCGCCGCGTCGGCTCCGCACGGCAGGTGTACGTACCTGTGAGTGTGTGACTAGAACAGCAGGTCGGTGTTGTGTGTGCGCGCCTCGCTCCAGGAGCGCACCGCGTCGGCTCCGCACGGCAGGTGTACGTACCTGTGAGTGTGTGACTAGAACAGCAGGTTGGTGTTGTGTGTGCGCGCCTCGCTCCAGGAGCGCGCCGCGTCGGCTCCGCACGGCAGGTGTACGTACCTGTGAGTGTGTGACTAGAACAGCAGGTCGGTGTTGTGTGTGCGCGCCTCGCTCCAGGAGCGCGCCGCGTCGGCTCCGCACGGCAGGTGTACGTACCTGTGAGTGTGTGACTAGAACAGCAGGTCGGTGTTGTGTGTGCGCGCCTCGCTCCAGGAGCGTGCCGCGTCGGCTCCGCACGGCAGGTGTACGTACCTGTGAGTGTGTGACTAGAACAGCAGGTCGGTGTTGTGTGTGCGCGCCTCGCTCCAGGAGCGCGCCGCGTCGGCTCCGCACGGCAGGTGTACGTACCTGTGAGTGTGTGACTAGAACAGCAGGTCGGTGTTGTGTGTGCGCGCCTCGCTCCAGGAGCGCGCCGCGTCAGCTCCGCACGGCAGGTGTACGTACCTGTGAGTGTGTGACTAGAACAGCAGGTCGGTGTTGTGTGTGCGCGCCTCGCTCCAGGAGCGCGCCGCGTCAGCTCCGCACGGCAGGTGTACGTACCTGTGAGTGTGTGACTAGAACAGCAGGTCGGTGTTGTGTGTGCGCGCCTCGCTCCAGGAGCGCGCCGCGTCGGCTCCGCACGGCAGGTGTACGTACCTGTGAGTGTGTGACTAGAACAGCAGGTCGGTGTTGTGTGTGCGCGCCTCGCTCCAGGAGCGCGCCGCGTCGGCTCCGCACGGCAGGTGTACGTACCTGTGAGTGTGTGACTAGAACAGCAGGTCGGTGTTGTGTGTGCGCGCCTCGCTCCAGGAGCGCGCCGCGTCGGCTCCGCACGGCAGGTGTACGTACCTGTGAGTGTGTGACTAGAACAGCAGGTCGGTGTTGTGTGTGCGCGCCTCGCTCCAGGAGCGCGCCGCGTCGGCTCCGCACGGCAGGTGTACGTACCTGTGAGTGTGTGACTAGAACAGCAGGTCGGTGTTGTGTGTGCGCGCCTCGCTCCAGGAGCGCGCCGCGTCAGCTCCGCACGGCAGGTGTACGTACCTGTGAGTGTGTGACTAGAACAGCAGGTCGGTGTTGTGTGTGCGCGCCTCGCTCCAGGAGCGCGCCGCGTCGGCTCCGCACGGGCGCGCGTCCCCCTCCCCCTCCGCGTCCCCCGCGGGTGCTGCTGCGCAACAAACAGTGTCAACGAGGAACGTGCATCAAAACCAAGTTACGTGACATAATACCAGACTAGTATACAGGGTGAACTGTAATTCGACGTATTTCTTACAGGACTACGAAACGTAATTAGATTTGAGAAAAATCAAAAATTGTGTGTATCTTAAAAATTTCCAAAATTCTTGATTGAAAATAGAATAGCCATCAATTTAATTTAATTTGGTTGTGAATACGTTAGCAAAGCCTTCGGCGGTACCAAGTGTTCTAAAACATCAAACAATTAAAAGATACAACAAGACGTTAATTAACGGTTTTCAAAATCATCTTTAGCAAATACGTGATTTGATTCTACAGTCAGCGTCAAATAGTTAGTGACACTCAGGGTATTCAAATAAATAGACGCAACCAAAAAGTCAATAATATCGGTACAAACAAAGTTTCCTTATTGTTGTCAACAATGTACGAGTATTTGCTCAAAAGGTCGAGACGTTTAAAATGTCATATAGATCGGTTCAGTCAAACCGCCATAAATATGGTTACAGTCATCCCGCCAATGGTATCCAAGCATTATAAGTATTCAAAAATATGGAACACATTAGAAAAATAAACTTTACGGCTTTATATATTAAATATTATTTCTCACGTCAACATTTCACAAAATCAAACGGATAGAAACTTCTACTGTCCTTTTCATTTTAAGCATGACGTCAATGACGCAATTTCTATGTAGCGGTGCACACATTCAGTTCGCTCGTAAGTTTTGTCTCCAGAAGTCCAGGTCGCCTTGGCCACCGTGCGGTGCGGACGTACGTGGTGCTGATTAATTCTTTTGACAAAAGAATTGCTAATAGAAATTCGTCATCTCCATTCTTTTTTAAATTATTTTTAATTTCATAAGCGTTCTTCGATACAATCGCCACAAGCTCTGGCATACGACTGGAGAGCGTAGAAACCGAATACAATCAATCCCCTGTATGCGGCACTCGTCCGATCGGGTTTCCGAATTGGAGAATCGGATCAGGTACCTGACATGTGCGGCCACCCTTACATGCTAGTTTATTTTTCTAATATGTTCCATATTTTTGAATACTTATAATGCTTGGATACTATTGGCGGGATGACTGTAACCATATTTATGGCGGTTTGACTGAACCGATCTATATGACATTTTAAACGTCTCGACCTTTTGAGCAAACACTCGTACATTGTTGACAACAATAAGGAAACTTTGTTTGTACCGATATTATTGACTTTTTGGTTGCGTCTATTTATTTGAATACCCTGAGTGTCACTAACTATTTGACGCTGACTGTACATGAACTTGGACTCCATGTGAAATTCAGCATATGAATGGAAAACATCTTCACTTAATCAACTTTCGAATGAGGTACAAATATTAAAAAAATATTCAGAGGTATCCATGAAGCAGTCATGAAGGTCTTCTTCTTTTCGTATGGTTAGTGACTAACCTGTATCCTAATTGCGTAACTCATTTTCGTAAAAAAAATCCCGAAATTTGTTTCATTTTGACATTTCAACAACATTCATTGCGTTATTTACGTTGTTGAACAGATTTTTTTTCCAACTTATGATGCAATGGATTAGAATTCGGTTTAAAATAGAAACAAATTGTGATTGTGTTGTATTACGCAATTAGGGCGCTGGTGTCAGAATTTTAAAGCCGCCCATGGGTCTTTGATTACGCTTCACAAGCCGTCGAGTAAATCTCTCAGGCATGCCGGTTTCCTCACGATGTTTTCCTTCACCGTTTTCGAAGGTAGAATTTGCATATTGTTGTTATCTTTTTTTTTTTCTAATTAATTAACTGGCTTATGTCATCCCACAATCTCTTTACCACCTAGCAATCCTTCCTGCGCAAGCTCTGCATTATAAGTAGCAACCGATCGAAGAAAATACTACCAATTGCGGAAAATACTTTTCCATGCCACCAAACACGTCAAAAGCCACATTTGCATAAGCTAAAAATATTAACTTTACCGTCACTCTATATTTATGAAGCCAGCACAACATACATTTATATAGATTTGTAGAAAGTAAACGGCGCTCAAAAAAGTTGCAGGTGTTAGCAACAAAAACAAAATTTCATAGCAACAGCTTTTACGCAAATGGCTCAAAAACTATATTTATTTATTTTTTTATTTATTAAAACTTTATGCACAAGTAAAAAAAATACTGTACAAAGGCGGACTTAATGCCTGAGGCATTTTCTACCAGTCAACCTTAGGGTGATGCAGAGACAAAACATGGCAGGTGCAACATAAATGACAGATAACTTGAAAATGAATACATAGTAATACATAGATACATAAATACATACATATAAACCAATTAAACTTTGTCAGGAGAAATAACGATAGGTAGAGGAGAAAACAAATCCAGCAAATCAGCGCTGCAAAGATTCTGCCAACTTTTCACGAATATGTTCACGTGCTTTCACTTTGAAAGATAACCGACTGGTTGCCATCCTGATGTTCAGAGGGAGCGCATTCCAAAGAAATACCGCCTGGACAAAGAAAGAAGAGTGAATAAAACCGGAGCGGTGAGAAGGACAACGTAGAAGACGATTGTTGGTAGAACGAAGATTTTTACTATGGGCAGAGCATAGGTATTGAACATGGGAAGTGAGGTAAGAAGGAGAAGTGGGTTTGTCGAGTATAGAATACAACATAGACAGAGCCCTCAACTCTCTGCGCTGACGTATGGGTAACCATTTTAAAAGCAATCGATGCGCAGACACATGATCATACTTACGAAGATTGAAGACGAATCGAATACAGTTATTTAGAAGGCGGTCAAGTTTATTGAGGAGATCTGCATTCAGGTCATAGTAACACACATCACCATAGTCTATTATGGGAAAGATTAGGGACTGTACAAGCATTGCCTTAATGTGTGATGGGAGAAGGTTTTTCAACCGATAAAGCGACCGCAGCGTTCCGGTGACTTTTTTACTTACAGTCGTGACCTGCTTTCGCCAGTCAAGACATGTGTCCACATGCAGGCCGAGGTCCTTAACATCGGAGCTAAACGGGATGACTGAGTTGTCAAACATTACAGGTGGCACAGTTAAGCCATTCAGCTTCCGCATACTATGAGTGCTCCCTACAATGATAGCCTGACATTTGGTAGGATTAACCGCCAACCCAAAACGATCAGACCAGCTTTTAACCACACCTAAATCCCGGTTTAGCTCCTCAGTCGCATCGGATATGTTATCCACACTAGCCTGGCAGTAAAGCTGCAAATCGTCAGCATAAAGATGATACGCAGTGCGAAGTTCAGTGGTAATGAGATTAATAAAAATGGAGAACAAAAGAGGAGATAGTATACCGCCTTGAGGGACGCCAGCTGCAAGATCACACCAACCCGACGAAGAGTCTCCAGCACGAACAGACTGCTGACGCCCCTGAAGATAAGAGGAAAACCATTCCAATACGTCCCGAGAGACCATAAGATAGGAAAGGATGGATAAAAGGACTTCGTGACTGACGGTATTAAAAGCATTGGAGAAGTCAATTAACACTAAGACAGTAACTTTAGTGTCTTCCATTCCCCGCCTTATATCGTCAGTCACTTTAAGGAGAGCTGAAACGGTACTGTGCCCAGGCCTGAAACCGGATTGAAATGGACTGATGAGGGAGTTGCGGTGAATAAAGTGGGAGAATTGTTTATGAACACAGGCCTCGAGCACCTTAGATAGAAAGGGAAGGATGGATATTGGGCGAAAGTGACTAGGAAGAGAGGGATTGGGTATCTTAGGCAAGGGCCGCACAAGGGCTTTACGCCACAGGGAAGGGAAAACACCAGTGTAAAGGGAAAAGTTTATGATGTGGGAGATTGCAGGAAGGAGTTGATCAAGAGCCGCCACGATCATATGGCGGCTGATATTATCACAGCCCACAGCTTTGGATTTAATGGAAAGGATTATCTTTTTGATCTCTCCCGGGTCGACTGGGGTGAAAACAAAGGGGTTAATATTGGGACGCGTCAGACCAGCAAGGTAGTCGAGGGTTTGACATTTGGTTAGACTATCTAGAGTGGGAACAGTTGAGAAATGGCGATTTAGATCGTCCAAACCAATTGTGCTAGGAAGGTCCGAATGTCGCGATTTGCCGATGCCCAGAGTTCCAAGGAACTTCCAAATATCGGCAGGAGAAGAAGAAGTGATATTATTTAGGATGTGGCGGCGTTTAGCGTTGCGTATCATCAGGTTACATCGATTCCTAGCAGCCTTAAACAAGGCCTAATTGTCATCCGAGCGATCCTTTTTAAACTTCCGAAACGCACGATCCCTCCGTCGCATTGCCATCCGAACTCCCCTGTTCATCCAAGGCGCAGGTGGACGCTTTAATTTGATTTTCTTGATAGGGGCATGGGCGTCATATAGCTTGACCACAACATCGTTGAACAATATGACCTTTTCCTCAACTGAAGCAGCTGCTTCCAGAGGTGACCAGTCAATATTGGAGGCATCTTGTTGAAGCCTCTCACCATTCATACGCGCAAAGGCACGCCTGTACTGAAACGTTGGTTTAGGTTTAGGGGGTTTAAGGACATAGGATACGAAAATAAGGTCGTGATGGGAAAAGCCTGGAGCATCGTGTTGACCATGTGAGGAAACTAGGGAAGGGTTAGAGGTCAAGATCAGGTCAAGCCAAGTATCGTCACTGACTATATTGTGATGAGTGGGTTGAAGAGGCAAAACATGCAGACTTGCTGATTCGACTAAATGCAGGAGTTTAAGGGACCGAGGGGAGTTGAGGGCGAGGAGGTTGGTATTAAAATCCCCCATAACAATGTGATGTGCATACTCCGTACCCAAAGATTCGAGTACCGATTCGAATTCAGTGAAGTAATCAATGGAAGGGGGGCAATAGACGACGCCAAGGACGGCTTTAACTCCTTTGACACAAACCTCGACGAAAAGAAACTCTGCGGATTCATTGGAAGAAGAAGAAGCTAAAATTTTATATGGGAAATCATCACGAAGATAGATGGCTACACCACCCCCCGTCCTACCGATCCGATCATTCCGAAGAAGAATGAAACCGGGGAGCGGGTAAGTGGTTGAAAGCAGGTCAGGTTTGAGCCAAGTCTCGGAAATCAGGATGGCGTGAACGTTGTTGTCGGAAAATGTGTCGCATAGTTCATTGTAGTAACTAGGAATGCTCTGAGCATTGAGGTGACATACGTTAAATAGTCGGCAAGAATTTTGGCTGAAATTTTGGCGTAAAAGAACACCTAAGGAGTCTGTGAGAGAAGTGAAAGTTTCATCGCTGGAAGAGGCACTAGATTCGTTGGCAGAATAAAATGAATCGTTATCAGATGTCATAAATATGTAAAATAAAATTAATATCTATAAATATATAATTATATACAATGCTAAAAACACAACACGAATGACTGGTACGACGTCTGCAACTCTGCACCACCCGCCAGCTCACAACATCATCTAATACTAAACATTTTAAAAACTTAAGCACAAGCGAAACATAACAATAAAAGATGTAACTGTCATGCGGATTAAAATAGTAATAATAATAAGATAAAAACGAAGTTCAAACAAATATAATATTACGGTAACAATTGGACGAGATAGAATATGAAAAGTCGTGAAATGTATCCGATTGAAATGTGTCCGATGTCAATCTTCCTTTCATAGGTACATAATCTGTGGACTTTTCAACTTTTGCATTTGACATTTTGGCCTATTTGACGTTTACAAAGAAATATAAAATTTTAAAAAGAATACACCATTGGATACACATAAAATTATTAAAAAAAACTTGTTGAGGGTAAATTATTATCTACAATGTGCCAATTTACATTCGGAAGAGATTATGAGGAAATTACGTACCTGACTAATACCTATTACAAAGAACATAAACAGAGAAATAATAGCGGTAAGTAATTCCGTAACAACAATTGCATGCAAATCATTATCTAGAAACAATATAAAATGCATGATACCATTACTGCTACGTTCTGTTTTGCAGGCTATCTCCTGTGCCTTGGACTATTGGAAACTTCGCAACCAGTGGATTCAGCTCATCCAATGAAGAAACCTTATGTCTACTTCCGTCAAAGGCCTTTAGCACGATAATACCGTCCTGAGTCCAACACGACCGCATTCCGAAGTGCAGACGCGCCTTCCCAAAGATGGATTGCCGGACCTTGGTCAAGAACTCCTTGACCGCGATGGATGTTCCCTTCAATCGCGTTTTAGCCTTCCAGACTACTGATTTGTCCTCGTAGCTGGAAAACTTAATCAGTATCGGCCTGTGATGATCCTTACTGACAGCGCCTAGTCTGTGACAAACCTTTATGGAAGATGTAGCGAAGTTCTTCAGGGCCAGCTTATTTGTGATGACATCCAGGATGACTGCGGTGCTGTCTTCACTGTCAACTTCGGCGATACCTTGAAAGATCAGTGCTTTCCGCCTATGTCTGGTCTCCAATCCGTCAACTTGCTTAGCACACTCACTGATCTGAGTCCGGAGCAAGCCAAGCATGCTGAAAACAAGCTCCCTGAAGGTCCGGAACTCCTCAGCCACCCTTGCCACGGTATCCTTGGCAGGTCCAGCGCACTGAATCTGAGCTTCCAGTGCTTCCATCTTCCGTGTGAAGTTCTCTTCAAGGCTCTTCTGTGCTGACAATATCTCAGCTAGTTGGGACATAGTGATCCACTAGTGTCAAGGTGAAAAGTGCAGTAACTATACAGATGATGAGCTGGCAGGCGGTGTAATTTTTCTACTTGAGTCACATAAATGTGCCACAAACGTGAGTACCCGTGTAATGGGGGTTATACACTAATAATTGATCGAAATCTAGACAAAAAACTGAGTATTTCTATTTTAAATATAAATTCAAAAACAGAGATACGTTTATCGTTTATTAACACCTACCCGCGAAAAAAAAAAAAAAAAAACATATATATCGTCGACCGTAGGTTCAATTGAGGTAAGGGACAAAATACCCAAAATGAGTTGAGTATATATTTTGTTCAGAATTCGCTCTATCGAATGGTGAATATGAAAAAATTCTAACGTAAGAAAAACAGACCCGAAAAAGGTTAATAAGAAAGAAAGTTATGGGCGATTTAGTCCGAAAAAAAACTTTGTCAGCCTCTCCTGAAAAATCGTATTTTGTCCCTTACCTCAATTGAACCTACGGTCGACGATATATCCATGAGTTAGCAAAGGTGTCAAATGTCATGATTTCATGAAATCATGACACCTTTGCTGACATGCACCTTTGTATTGCTGATTGTAATGATTATAATTGAGTAAAGCCATATTTGTTACGGCCGCGAATCATATATAGATCAACATACAACATGATACTGACCTGCAAATTGCAAAAAACGTAAGAAAATTTTAATTTCGCGGGCTACCCTGACGCTTTCGCCTTAAATACCAAGGTGTATTATTCTGTTGACGAATATTTAAATGACAAATTTTAATTATAAAAGGTGTTAACTAAATCCAATCTGTTCTTATGTTATGTGACATACTAAATAATTTTGTTCATTTTGATTATTGTTGTATTAATGAATTAGTGGCATTATTTTCAAAATTTTGTATTTCTGCTTTGTATTTTGTTGTTCTTTTTACTTTAAAAACCTTTGATATTTTGTATGCCTTTTGGCGGAACACAGCTCGGATCTTATGTATTATAACGCCTTCTGTGTGTACCCTGTGTTCACGAAATAAATTAATTTGAATTTGCGTCAGCTAGCCAGGGTTTCACGAACAGGTCGCAAGTTGAGACGCGCCCTGGCTAACTAACGCAACAATTTGCAAATTTTACTTAGGCCAGCTTTATTGAATGTTTTATGCTCTAAATATTTTTTAATATTTGTACCTCATTCGATAGCTGATTAAATGAAGATGTTTTCCCTGTAATTTGTAAGTTTAACATATTGAGATAAATGGTGCCCAAATTCATGTATAAATAATTTAGAAAATTTAACTAGTTTTATCTTTTAACTGTTTGACGTTTTAGAACACTTGGTTACGTCGAAAGCTTTGTTAATGTTTTAGTACCAAATAAAGCATTGATGCTGATGGTCATTCAATTTGAGAGTTTACAGAAAAACCGGCCAAGTGCGTGTCGGACCACGCACAATGAAACGTTCCGTAGTTTGAATGAATTTGTCCCAAGAACAAAGTTAACGTTATATTAGTGATCGTTGTAGTTGAAAAATGTGTTCCCCATACATTCCAACTGCAAATGTAAGTTTGTACACATAATATTGAGTATTTACCATGACGTTATTTTAAGACCATAAAACTACTAGCTGCGCCCCGCGGTTTCACCCGCGTAAGTCTCGATCCCGTGGGAATATCAAGATAAAAGTATCCTATGTTCTAATCCAGGTCATGGTTTACCAATGTAACAATTTTCTTCGAAATCTGTTCAGCCGTTTTAGCATGAAAGCGTAACAAACTCACTTTCGCATGTATAATATTAGTTAGGATTGTCTGTATTTATTTTTCAAAATGTTTGGTTCAGCAGTTTCGGAGATAACTGGGAATGGTCAGTTTCAATTTTGAAGGAATCATCCCTCACGCATTCCATCCATGTTTCCCACATGGATGGAATGCATGAGGGATGATTTGAATGGAAAAGGAGTAAATGATAGATTGACGGTTGAGAAGAGAGAATGAAAGAGAAACACATTTTGCACCGAGCCCAAGTACCTTGGGACAAGGCACTAGAAAGAAAGAAAGAAAAATTATTTATTGAGACTCGCACAGGGAATCAAAAATTTAACTAAACATAAAAATTTACTTTCACCTTAAAACATTAATAAAAAATAAAATGAAAAAACAAGGTAAAATTAAAACAAAAGCAGTCCTGTACGAGGCCAAAATTCTCCTATCTCAGCATAAGCTGCGACATTTAAAAAATAAATGTCGCAGCGCTGGTATTCTGATAGGGTAGGAAGGGTAGGAAGAACATGAGCATGCCGAGTGATTATCATCATCATCTTTTCAGCCGCAAAATGTCCACTGCTGGACATAGGCCTCCCCCAAGCACCGCCACTTCAATCGGTTCTGTGCTTCTTGCATCAAGCGGATTTCTGTAGCCTTCGCAAAGTCATCGATCCACCTTGTGGGAGGCCTTCCAATCTTTCGGCCCCATCAGTCATCTGTTCTGCGAGCTATGTGCCCTGCCCACTGCCACTTAAGTTTGGCAATTCTTCGGGCTATGCCCGTTAGTTACCTTGGTTCTCTTGCGGATTTCTTCATTTCTCATTCGATCACGTTGGGAAACTCCAAGTATAGCTCTTTCATTGCCCTTTGGGTGACTTTTAGCCTCCTAATAAGGCCCATTATGAGCGACCACGTTTCAGTGCTATAAGTCATCACTGACAAAACGCACTGGTCGAATATTTTTGTCTTGAGACACTGCGGTATGTGGGACGAGAAGATATTGCGTAGCTTCCCGAACGCTGCCAGCCGAGTCGGATTCGACGATTGACCTCTATCTCGAAGTTGGACCTACCTGAGCAGTTTGTCCTTGGTAAACATACTCGTCCACAACCTCGAGTTTAGCGTCTCCGATCTTCATGAGAGTTGGTGACACATGGGCATTTGACATGATCTTTGTCTTGTCCATGCACATTTTAAGACCCACTCTTTTGGAAGCTCTACTGAGGTCATCGAGCATTGTACAGCAGTCCTCCATAGTTTCAGCCATGACAACTATATAGTCTACAAACCGAAGGTGAGTGATGCACTAGACATTGATGTTGATGCCTAGCCCTTTCCAGTCCCGAACCTTGAAGACCTCTAGTGCAGCGGTGAACATTTTCGGAGAGATAACGTCTCCCTGTCTCACAACTCGCTACAGAAGGATAGGGTTTCGAGGTTTGTTTCTGAAGTCGGGACTGAAATAGTGGCGTTTTCGTACAGACATTTCAACATCTCGATGTACCGATATTCGATCTGGCATCGTTGAAGAGACTGCAGTACAGCCCATGTCTCGATCGTATCGAAGGCTTTCTCGTGGTTCACAAATGCTTCGTAGAGAGTCAGGTTATACCTATATATGTATGTGGTCCACAGTGCTAAAGCCTTAACGGAATCCGGCTTGTTCGGGAGGCTGGAAGTCGTCAAACCTGCGCGCGAGACGGTTCGTGATGAATCTTGAAAACAGTTTGTAGACATGGCTCAGAAGTGAGATGGGCCTATAATTCTTAAGGAGGGCCTTAATTGTCGCCCTAAGTATCACCACACCTCTGTTTCATGCCTGTGGCATTTTGCCCTCGAGTATGACGGAATGAAACAGCTCCAGAAGCTGTTCGATTCCTTATGAACGGGTTTTCCTTCAGAAGTTCGGCCGTAATTCCGTCATCACCCTTATCACCCGGTGCCTTATTGTTTTGAGCTGCTTCAGAGCCACCCTAATCTCGTACAAGCTGACGTCCGGGATATCTTCGGTATAGTGTCGGGTCAATCTAGCTCTTGGGTCATTCGCCAGATTCGTAACGGGGTTACTTGTTGACTTGTATAACTGTCCATAGAACCTGTCACAACAGCTCAGGTTTGACAGATACGATCCTGCCATCATCCGTCTTCAGTTTCGTAAGCTGGCTCTGCCCAATAGACAGATCTCTTGAACAGACCTTGGAGCCTTTATTCCGCTCTATCGCGTCCTTAATGCGGTCAGCATTAAAGAGGCGAAGTTCGTTTTGCAAGAACTTAGAAATCCGTCTATTGAGCTGCCGGTACTTGAGCGCAACGTCTGAACACTGCAGTATCATCTCGCGCCTCTCCTCCATGAGCTAAATAGATCTTAGAGAGCTTCTTGTTTCTATTTGTACGACGGGTCTAGAAGATCTTAAACCAGACTGTAAGAACAGTTTTCACGAAACCATAGTTGCATACACGGAGCTCCCTACGCACTCGAAACGTTTCTGAAGTACGACCTGAAAGCTCTCGGGGGTTTTGGACTTGGATTGGTGCTAGGCGGAGCGTAGACTTCATCAGTCCATATTTTTTCAGCTTGATATTTGAGTTCAATGTGCCTCTCAGGGGCGAAACGTCCATATAAGCCAAATCCTACCGGCTTCCCTTTGGAAATTCGGAACACAACCACTCTATCATCATTGAATAATCAAACTATAAGTATTTGATACACCATAAAATTAAAATACCTATTACAAAACGCCTACATACATTAAACATTGTCTTAATAACCCAACAACAAAACACTGCGCTAAAATAACTCGTAGGCGCGTCCGGCTTATGCAATTAAATTCAATTTAATATAATTTCCTTACAAAAAATAAAGTCATCATGACGTCACTTCGGTCACGTGATCCGCGGTTTCTATGAGCCGGGTAAGCCGGTCTGTAGCGAGTTATTGTAGGCACAGAGTAGCAGAAACGTGCGCGCGGGAGCGAGAAGGAATTATTGCTATTGCACCACCTGGCGCACGCATTTGATTCGGTAGTTTTCGTTGAATTTCGTAATACTGGCTAGGAGTTCGGAGTTCGTAAACATTTCATTATTCATATGACAATGTGTGGTTGCTTTTTGACGTAATCGCATTAGAACCATATTAATTTGCATTTCTTTCGCACAGTATATTATTTATTGAATTCATTAGTAATTAGGTATTGGGGTAAGTAATAGTTTAATAAGCTGAAATTACTTATTTAGAGTAGATTTGAAAATAATTAGTACGATCTTATTAGGATGGCGGCATTCATAGTTTTAGAATACAGATTACTTAGTGAAGATACATGCTTTTCAAGGTTAAGTTTTGAAAATACGTGCTCGCCCAGATGTGACTATAAATTACAAGCGCCGCGATGGTTCGTTCAAACATTGTAATGTTTCCCTTTACGATAAATATCAATGACTGACTGGCACTCGTAAATTTAATAAAATGTATTGTTCCCGTGTTTACTTTTCTTTGATTGTAGTTGTTTATAGAATATAGGGTTTTTAAAACATATTCGTAGCTGTTTTATGAGTTCGGGATTGGTAGCAATAGAATTATTTTGACGAATTAGGTCTCGGCTTCCCTCCTCCATAACGTGAGCCTTCGCTACTGGTGCCTCTTACCATGCGGTGATCACTTCCGGTTTTCACAATGTTGATCAAAGATACATCATTGAATACTTGTTTCTTCGTCGACATAATGAAGTCAATCTAATTTTTTGTTGCACCATCAGGGCTCGTGCTAAGTCCACTTTCTGTGCTCACGTTTTCTGAAGAAGGGGTTCATAATAAAGAGCGTTACTTTTCCATAAAACTGGCCAGTAGGTGACCCCGGTGGTTCCAACGTCCAACTTCAAATTGTTCAGCTCTCGTAACTCATCATCGTTTCGTTTGCCCCGTTTCGCGTTGAAGTGAGTGACAACGGTGAAGTGAGTTTTAAATGCCATACACGGTTCTGGAAATATCTTCATACATGGACTCCACCTCATAGTCGGGGAGTGACGAGGTCGGAACGTAAACCTGTACGACCTTCAGCGAATATTCTGAGTATAAAGTGCGTCACCTTGTTCGACATACTCTCGATCTTGACCATGTTGCTCACAAAAGACTTATGGACGATAAACCCGACACCACCATGGGACTGCTGGTCGCCCTCCCGGAAATAGAGCAAGTTCCCGGATTTGAAAATTATCGAATAGGGTTATTTGAAGTCCGACGAGAGGGGGAAGCCCTCTCGTCGGACTTCAGATAACCCTACTATACTCCATCCTAACCTGCTCAATTTCTCCTCGAGTTCGATAATCTTCTCGTCGGTCCGGAGTGTACGCGTGTTGTATGTTGCCAAGTCCAGTTTTTGGTGATTGTGGTAGCCGGTTGTCTTCCGGGGATTCTTAGCCTCACCATGGCCTTCACCGCTACCGTAGCCAAGAGTAGGTGGGCCGCAAGGCACAATGGGCTATTTGTTATTGGCGCTTGTCATTTTGGGGGGCAGGTATGCCATAATAGCCACGCTTGGTAGGCTCTAGTAAGTCCCTTAGTCGCCTTTTACGACACCCACGGGAATAAATAGGGTAGTGCTATTTAAGTCCGGCCATATATGAATTTCCGAAACCACACAGTACGAGTGATTTATACAGAGTGTTTTAATTAATCGGCCAAATATTACAGTCGGTTTGGATATTGGAATCGTATTATGCAACAAACTAAAAAATAATGTACATATTATGAGTTTAGACAATGATTTTATTAAAACTTGCGATACAAGGATGTTGAGCCCGTATTCAAGGGGGTCATCATGCTTGTTTCACGCGTTTTACTGGAATTTATCATTTCAATTTTATTTTTCTTCATTAGTCTAGTGGTCGCAAACGTTACTGCAGAGCGTGAGGTCCTGGGTTCGATTATCAGGTCGAGCAGTGTTATTGGTTTTCCATCTAGTATTTGTCAGCAGCTTCTTTCCCCAAAGGGTTGGGCTTTCGGGGAAAGAAGGCGTGATGTTCTTATGTTATAATTTTATAAAATCGTTTTTTTGGGTTCAGTACCTCAAAAAGGAAACGTAAATAAATGAATTTTGAATATATGGGGTATTATAGTAATATGGGGGCACTTTTCGGGGGCAAATTGGATAATTAAAAAAAGTTTTGTACACTGTACCGTGGGACGTATCAAATGAAAGGGATTGTTGTGAGGAAATTTTGTTTTTTTTTTTAGTAATTATAAAATAAACACTTTAAAAGATATAGATACTAGAAAATAGATGAAATTTGACCACCTTTACTCCGAAATTACGAAGCCATACATATTGAAAAAAAATACAGAGAATGGTTCTTTACTCATAGATTACAGGAAAACCTATAAGAAGTCTATGGTCTTAAAATAACATCGTAAATCTCTCAATATTGTGCGTACAAACGTACATTGCAGTTGGAATGTATGGAAGAAATTTTTTTTTAAACTAAATTGTTAAGTTTGTTCTTGGGATAAATTCATTCCAACTATGAAACCCTTCATTGTGCGTAGTCCGACACGCACTTGGCCGGTTTTTATTGAATGCTATTATATGCCGATATCAGACACATCTGTGAAGGTTCACCAGTTCATTACAAAAAGGCCCTGTATGTTGCGAGTGGGAGAGTTCTCGTGGTACTCACCGGGCGCGGCGTCGGGCGCGGGGTCGTGGCGCGTGACGCCGAGCTGGAAGGCGCCGCCCGGCGTCTTGTGCGGCGTGTAGCGCGACAGCGCCGCCGACGCTGAGGGGAAACGAGCCTGAACTACTGCGCTAGCCTACACGAGCTGTGGCTACAGGCGAGGGAGATGGCAATACCGGTCATTACCCCTACATTTATTTACATATTCTAGTACAAAGACAGAAATAAAGTCCGTTAATATCTCGCATTGACACCTATCGTTGTACTCAAGATTTTTGAAGATTTAGAATGACATTCTATATAGAACAGTTATTAAGGTAAGGGTATGACCACTATTGCCACGTTATGTAGCACTATCAACAGTGGGCACATATTATTTGCAATCATTTAATACTCTTTTTATATAGGCTGGCAGGACATCGACGCGAAAACTTTTACCATGGATTCAGTACATGATTTTGAACCTCCCTGCGTTGAAATGTTACGTCGGTTATCAAAAAAAAATCTGCTGTTTCATAGAAAAGTGACCTACGCGGTCAAGATGTATGGAACAGCTGATTTAAAAAAAAATAACTGACGAAAAAGTTCAACACAGGGGGTCATAATCATGTACTGAAACCATGGTAACAGTTTCCGCGTCGATGTCCCACCCTGTATTTCTTATTCTAATTCTGTAGAAAGCTAAAGCTAAGTCTCCACATGAAGTAAAAAGTTGTCAACACGTGTTGGTGACAAAAGGTGTTAACTTGTTACCAATGATTGGTCACAAACCGAGTATAGAGAGAAGGGTGTTTTCGTTTTAGGCGGTAAACATCAAAGGAATATGCGAGTCACGGATATTTTTTGCTATGTGGGTACGTTTACTCAGTTGGGAAGCTCAGTTACAAACCAAAATATCTACATAGGCTTGTGCAGACCAGCGCGACACAAAGGCACCGCTCGTCGCGCGACGGGCAGTGCCTTTATGTCGCGTCGCGTGTCGCGCTGGTCTGCACAAGCCTTAATAATTGTATCATCGTCGAATTACATTTTCTCAATCAAATAGTTACCTGAAATGTAATCAGGGACTTGGGATCTTACATTGTTGACCACTTTTTAATTTGGTGTGGGAAACATTTCAGCTGATGAGATGACTTTCTGAAGGATTGTAAACAGTTGCAAACAGACATTGTCTAGCATTTCGGTGGAAACGCATGTTCACGTGTGTGACACAATATCGTCTAGTTTTGATGTTGATTACTGACGACGCTGGTAAATCATGGCTGCCGCGACCAAGAACAGACAACACGGCCACAACGACGACGGCTGCCTACAGACGTAAGCGGTTGCTAAAAGCTCTGAGCTATCTCGGAAACGGTCTAAGTCCGCTTACGTCCCAGAGGGGTTGCAATTTTGGGTTCTATGCTAATTACGTAAAGCTTATTTTGAAATCTCTCCACGAAGCCCGCGTACGGTTCTCGTGTATGCCACGTCCCCTACTCCCCCGCTGTTGCTCTGTGCATGTTCGCGCGTCGTTGGTTTATATAAAAGCGGCTGCAATCTGTCTGGCTTGCCAATCCTTCGTGCTTGCTTAGGTTTACAATACTGCTTATTGTATGATGCAATGATGTTATATTTAACTAACTGCTGCGCTAGCGCTAGATCATACTGAGCTTCTGCAAAGTTCCTGCTATCACAATAAATGCAATTTCTGTCCGTTGTATACGTTTATTCGGATGAGAATTGTTTATAAGAATTGGTCGCGTGCATCAGTCTTGATAAGATAGCAGCCGTCACTGTCGAGAACAAATCTGTTGTTATGAAATATGTCCAAAATAAACTACAAAAGTGGTTTTATTTGGCAACAATACCGCTTCTCTCACGCTAGCTATTACTTTACTAAAAAGCAAAACCAAGTGTTGGTCGTCGCAACCTTGCATTATAACAAGTGTGGCGCGGTGGCAGTGGCTGCGGCGGGGGTGGCGCGTGTGACGTCACACGAAGGTCTCCGCGGGCGCCAGGCGTCGCACGCGCCCGTACACTGTCGCCACCACAATAACTCAGATAATGTCGGTAATACTTAACATTGACATCATAACATCACAGCATCGCGGGCCGGCGGCAGCGATACACTGCTCGACTGAACGAACAACGCCACATGTACATGTAACCAGGTTAAAGCGAGCCGTCCTCGCGTCTCGCGGTGGACGGCTCCCTTATCACGCGACATACTTTCTATAGTGAGTATTCGCAGCGGCATAAAATCCCCGAGCTCGAGTGAGTACCGATTGCTCTTGAAAAGTAATCGGTAGAACATCGCCAGCCGGCCCGGATACGCGTCAATGTCGTGAAGCTCGGCAAGTGCGAGTGCGCACGTGGGAGCCGAGCACGCCTTTGTTACTCAAGTGTTTAGTATTCGCGGCTCAAACAATCGCAGTGTTTTGACTACTGCTAATAAAGGTAGGGAGTCCTACTTCTTGCCAACATCAAAACATTCGGCTTGCTGATTTGCTGCTGGACAAGACGCCATTTATAATGATTGTTGTTCTATAAAGAGATTGTTTCTCATTATTTATCGCTAGAAAAGAGCCGTGTGTGGCGTGACAACGTATCTTATGGAGTGCTGCAGTCGAGTGTCACGTTGTCAATAGTTGGATTGTATACGAACTGCTGCTTTATCAGGTCGCTTGCCTTGAATAGCGATTTCTGGCACTCTCATGAAGCAATGTCCAGTAGAGGAGATCAACTTATTAAGAATAAGTTTGAGATAGTTACTGATATGTGTGTTGGCGGCGAGCGTGGCGTGCAGCGGCGACTCCGCGAGTTGCGGCGGGCCGCCGGGCGCGGGGCCCGCGGGGCCCGCGGGGCCCCCGGGCGCCTCTGGGGTCGCCGCCGGGGCCTCCTCGCACAGGGATGTCTCCGAGGGGTACTCGAACGTGCGCGTCATTGAGTCGTCGAACTGCAGCTTCAGCTGGAAACAATAAAATCCCACATTTTAGTTGTTATCCTCCAAATGTTTGAGCCAGTTCAGACCACGAGCACGTGTATTCATCGAATGATATTACACTAGGAAGCAAAGCAACCAGTTACCTTATACATATCGAGCACGCACAATGAAGGGTTCCGTAGTTGGGATGAATTTATCCCAAAAACAAACTTAACTTTGCAGTTGAAAAACATGTTCTGCCATACGGAATGTATGGGAAAAATGTTTTTGCAACTGCAAAGTTAAGTTGGTCGATTATTACTCGTTAACTTGTAGAGCCTACTTAGCTGTGATAGTTTTCCTTTTAATTTCGTTATATAAACTACTGTTGTGATTTTTTTCACATATCCAAAACCAACCGTTTAGCTGGCAGGGGGGGGGGGGGACACACACATTTGACTCTAACAAAAATTAGCACTTTAAAGCTTAATATTTCGCAAACGGATCCCTGAATCCAAAAATGGTTTTCACATACTCATAATGTTTTTGAACGACCTTTCCAATGATACTCCACACAATGGGACAGAAAAAAAAAACATCACCACTTTACGTGAACGGGTAACCTAAAAAAAATATTTTTCATAATTTAATTTTACCACTTTGTCGGCGTAATTAATATATATATACCCATGCCAAATTACGGCTTTCTAGTACTAAAGGCTCGTTCAAACAGGCGCGACACGCGACGCGACACAAAGACACCGCTCGTAGCGCGACGGGCGGTGCCTTTGTGTCGCGTCACGTATCGCGCCTGTTTGAAAGAGCCTTAAGGGTCTCGGAGCTAGACCGCGGACAGACAGACAGACAGACGGACATGACGAAACTGTAAGGGTTCCTTGTTTACTACGGAACCCTAAAAAAGCTTTACGCAAAAATGAACTGTCTTCAGTTCGTTTTTGCGTAGTTTTTTTTATAAAAAATTATTGCTTGAATATTTAAGTAGTTTTATTTACTTAATAACAAAATATTCAAGCCGGAAATCATACCATGTTGTCGCATGCGCATGCGCCACAACAATAACCTTTGGCACCCCTCCCTATAAGTCTCTCTGGATCAAGACCAAAACAAGGAAATCTCAGGGTAAAAATCATAACCCATCCTGTTCTTATAATTGTTTTTTTTATTGTTTAGGCTTATTTCATTTAAATATTGAGACTTGGCTGGCTTGATTACTAAATTACAAACATTTGTACGCCCTCTGGCATAACATAGCGAACTCTTTTATTATCCTTATATACCATTATTATTGTACTTATGTTAAACAAATGAGTAATTGACTTATGACTTATCATTTCTGCCGTAGTAAGGTAAAAAACAAAAGTCCTTTATTGAAATTAGGCTGAGAATCAGCACTTTTCGAACGTCGAAATTACATAAGACAGTCCCCCAAAACGCCCGCCCTTCACCATATAACAATTATCATTAAATACGATTCATCGATTCGGTCAATAAGTTCAATCAACATAGCCGCATTTATTCTGTGATTCAGAGTCGAAGGAATGCGGTGTCAGTGAGGTGGCTAAATGTCGTCAACATTGTAGGGACACGTCCAGACGGGAGGCGAGCCGACGCCCGCGCCACGCGCTGCCGCTGACACGTGACGGCGAGCCCTTCACCTCTCAGGACCACCTTGTGTAGCACGCGGTCACATCGCTGCCACAATACATTTCTTTCCCATCACGAAACAATGCTGCGTGACGAAATTGTGTGATATTTCAAACAAAAATGCCATTTGATGCGGAACCACTACGTTAGAAATAGGACTTGTCATCCTCCAGCCCAATTTCTATCTAGTTGGCTCAGCTGGTCTTCCATATCCTGACCTTTCTGGCCATCGCTGTATTGAAAACAATAGGATGGCAGGTGCGGCGGATTTAATTCTAATAATACGATTAATGAACAATCAAATAGAGGCGGATGCGAAATAAGAACGAGTTGAAATAAACAAGTTGTAAAGTGACTGCAGGATGTATGAACCATGTGGTTGGTATTGTGACGCCGGCGCGCACATCACGGCGGAACCGGTATCGATTGATCTGCTCGTGATAATGACCGCGCCGGGCACGCGGCGCGGGGTTCCGGCGCACTGAAGGGTTTCAGTGCCATTACAACATCTATATAACACTTCATGGTTCATCTGAGTCAGCAATCATCATGAATGTGTCGCTCCATTCTTAGTGGTATTTGTGTGGAGTAACATTCAAAGACAACGGGTATATACTTATGTAAGAGGTTTTAATCGAGCCAACAACTTGTTGCCGGTTCCCAAATGCGTGTTTTAGGGCGCTGACATCAGCCGAGGAGGGTCGAGGAGGGTCACCCGTAATAAATATAGTCACCAGACTTATACATGTGTGATAAATATAGCATTGGGTGGCATGGGCAATCACCACTTATGGGTAGGGGCTATACCAGCATCGCAGCTGCGTTGCCTCATCAGAAACAAAGCCTAAATGTCTGTTTCATCATCATATCAGTCGAAAGACGTCCACTGCTGAACCTAAGCCACCCCCTAATCAACCCGTCCTGTGCTCCTGTATTCAGCGGATTCCTGCCCGAAATTGTCTGTGTGCTTGTAATTACCCAGCACCCATACCCGTCATACCTATTGTAGTGTCTTCTATTTCTACTAAGCAGAAAACGAAGTAATCTATATAAAAACTTAAGCGAGTACGTTACCTTAGAGATCCGGTCCTTGTTGGGTCTGTTGGGCATGGAGGAGCGACCGTTGATGAGCACGTTGTCGTTGACGAACCGCACGCGGCACGGCGACGGCGGCGCGCCGTCCGTTTCCGTCTCCGAGTCGGAGTCGGAGCGCGCCAGCGCCTCCGGCCGCAACACCACCACGCCCGGCTCGCCCGCCTGTACCAAACAACAAACTGCTTCTTACCATTGAAGGGCTAAGTATCATAATTATCGTTAGGAAACATTAACAGAAAACATCATAATATTGGACTTGTACAACTACTTGCAGCAGTATCACGTCAACATAAACTTTAACTTTTTGAGCAACATGCAACAAAATGAAATTAAATGTACTCGTAAGTCGTATCTAGACAAAAAAATCTACATTTAAGTACTTACTTTGTAGTTTGTACTAGAAATCTTTGCTTAGGTCATGTAAATATTTTTTGCGCTCTTGCACATTGTGATTACATCGCTGTGTTGGTACTTGGTACCTCAAACAAGTTTGTAGCAAGTCACTCGCATATACGGATACAATCGATTCGCCATGCCTATTAGACGACACAAGTTCGATTTTTTCGACAGTCCAATTAACGCATCAGTCTCCGGCGCGGCGTGAAGGTGATGTAACAAGTTGTGACCGAACAGGGAATGACGGACTTATAAAAACCACCGCAGTATGTCCGTAGCCTGGTTCTGTTTTATTGACTTGTGTCTAAAGCGTCTGTTATTGAACACACATTTTAATCGGCGTACTAAACGAGGGCTGCTCTTCCGGGCGCTAAACGAGTCCGGTCGATGCGTGGACATCCATTCGATAAGCTGCTCCATTTCGGAGGAGTGATGTGTCAGATTAGATGGCTACAGCGGCACAAATAGATCATGATCGTGATTGCACGATCATGATCGCATGCCTGAACAGGACATCTGACAGTGTTTTATGTCAGACTGGCGAACCGTGCTGAAGAAGTAATATGGAAGTTTAGAAACATAATTAGATAACTTTAAGTTGTGGACTTATTGACGGTCACGAGAGAAGTTGCGGCATCAATATTAGCAGTAAATAAAACCAGTTGCGATGGTTTTCCACTACTGGCAATCGGAATGCTGTATAGAAAACATTTCTTTTACACGGCACAGTTGTCGGAACGAATTTCCCAAAACGAGTTGCGGGCGATTAGCAGCGGAATCTTGCCGGCGTCCGGTGACCGTGACGGGCCGCGGCCGCGCCGGGTTCAAGGGAAACGTGCCGGACCGGTGTGCCGGGCGCAGGGAACCTCTCGCACTCACTCACACATACATAACGAACATGTTCTCCAATTGAAAAAATAGGACCGAGCGGTTAGAATACTGCTTATTGTAGCCCCGTTGGGTTAGTGGTCGCAAGCGCAACTGTTGATGAGGAGGCATGGAACGCACGTGATTAAAATAAATGTGGATGAATGGAGAGGAAGGCCAAAGAAAAGATGGATGGATTGTGTGAGGAATGATATGAAAGAATAGGGAGTGAATGTGAACGGTTGACAGGGGAGAACGGAAAAAGAGAGCGTGGTGTGCCGACCACGAGTGACATGGGATAAGGACTGGAAGATCATGGTGATGAAGCGCGACTGATGAGTCTGAGCAGTTGAGCATCCCAAAGGAGTCTTTGGCAATGGACTCGCCCCTACTTATACATGAGACTTAAACATAACGAGCGAAATGTGGGTGAGTTACACCTACACAAAATTATCAAAGAAAAGTTCAAATATTACTCCAAGTTTAAGAAATACGGCAATTTAGCAGACTATGATTCATTTTTAACTTTGCGAAGTCGTGCTAAATTATTAGAAAAAGAAATATATGAGAGTTACATTGAGGTAATAGAAAATAGTATTAATAAATCACCTAAAGCTTTTTGGTCTTTCGTCAAAAGCAAGCAACAGTCTTCATATACATTTCCATCGGTTATGAAGTATGGACATAGCTCGTCGGGACAGGGTGATGAAATATGCAACATGTTCAAGTTTAATTTTCTCCAGAACACTATTCCTGGTGTAACTCAGTTGGATAGTAACATGCACTGTCTTCAAACGTCTGCCTCTGATATAAGCTCTATTGAAGTCTGCGAAACCAAAGTACTGAAACTCCTAAAGGCTATTGACGTGGCCTGATGGGATTTTTGTGCTATTAAACAATCACCACTGCTCTCAAAACGGTGAAGGAAAACATCGTGAGAAAACCGGCATGTCCTAGAACCGAAAATTCGAAGACATGTGACATCTACCAACCCGCACTGGGCCCGCGTGGTGGATTACGGCCCACTCCCTCTCACAGAGAGGAGGCTTGTGTCCCAGCAGTGGGAACATTATAGGCTGATGATGAAACAATCACTTAATACCTGTCAACATGGCTTCTTAAGCAAATTGGACACAATAGACCTGTTTTTTAAGAAGCCATAATAGACCTGTTTTTTATCTGTTCCGACTACTTGTCCTCAACCATGTCTGAACCCTCTCAAGTGGATGTGGTCTACACTAATTACAGCAAAGAACCTACTACTAAGTGGGATGCACTCTGTTGAATTCTCAACGCTCGACTTAACACCGACAGTTGAAAATCCAGTGCGCGATAAAATCCCGCCGCAATATTTATTTGTTTTATTTTTTCGTTTTCAAATAGTATTCGTGGACCATAAGTTGGTATACCAAAATAAAAATATATATTTTTTAAATTATTCTGAGAATCAACATATTTTTAAAACGTCAAATGTTACAAAAGAAAGCCATTGAAACGCTCATCCTTCTTCACTTCCTAATGTTTGATGAGCTGGATAAACGAAATGGTGGTGATGCCCCTTGGTCTCGTGATTGCAAGCGCGACTGTTGAGCGTGGGAGTCTTGGATTCGATTTCCGGGTTGGACAAAGTGTTATTGGGTTTTTCCATTAGGAATTTCTTAGTAATAGCCCGGAGTTTGGCAGTTGGCGGTGTGATACCCCGTGCGCCGTTGGCCCTGCGCCTGATCTCTCTCCGGTCATGTCGGATTGCCGTCCCATCGAACTATGAGAGTGAGGGAAGAGAGAGTACACCTGTGTCTGCGCATACACTTGTGCACTATAATATCTCTCCGAAGGCTGGTCTCCACTGAGATTGGTCGCCATGGCCGAAATTCAGTCTGGAGGACTATTATAAGTGATCAGTATCAATCTGCTAACCACAGTATCCTTATCCTTATTATAAGCGTTATCAGGGACCTGGGAGTAACGTTTGACTCTAAATTGCTTTTTGATGCACACATCGAAAACGTTGTTAATAAAGCTTCCAGAGCACTTGGATTTATACTTAGGTTATCGGCTGATTTTAAAAACGTAAAAACGTTGAAAATTCTTTATTGTGCTTTTGTCCGCAGCTATTTGGAGTACGCCTCGCAAGTGTGGAACCCTAATTATAATATTTATATAGACAGAATTGAGGGAATTCAAAAGCGGTTCCTACGTTTCTTGCAGTACAAAACTAGGAAATATACTCCCAATTATATAGCGCGATGTAAAAGGTTTCACATCTTGCCACTTCATGAGCGTAGACGCATTGCAGATGACGTATTTATTTAAAATCGCAAACGGTACTATAGATTGCCCTGAGCTGTTAGATAGTTTAGGGTTAGTTACACACTGCAAAATGTTTCACAAACTTAGTTTGCTGCATTTCCCTCATTCCAAGTCCGCGTACAGGCAGAATTCATTTCTAATCCGTGCTTTAATAAACTGTCTGGTGAACATGATTTGGATATATTCAACACCAGTGTTCTCGGCTTAAGCATTTGTTGGTAAAAAGCTTCTTTACGGAAAAGTAATTGTTAGCAAAATCTGATTTCTAGTTTGTAATTTATCGTGTACATTTTTTTTTCCTAATTTATGTTTAATAGGTATTTTGTACCGACCTTTTTTCACTTTTTTATGTTACGCGTTTAATAGTGGAAACTTGTAAATGGCCTTCAATTTTATATTATTTAAGAACACTGTAAGTTAGTTGTAAGTTTCCCGAATATAATAAAATAAAATAAATACACATGCACTTCTGCCTAACTAACCCTTCGGGAACACAGGCGTGATGGTATGTTAAATAAGACATGTTACTGATACAAGTCTAATTGTTACACAAAGGAGTGGTCGCAATAGTTGGCAATCGAGACGCGTCCGGCAGATGAGTGCTCGACGAGAACGTGTGTCAACACAATAACATGGCAGGCGCGAGGCAGGGCCCTGCAGTAACACGCTACTCGCCTGCGCCGGCGCCGATAAGGGGACGCGCGCGTCCGTTTGGCGCATACTTGATGCACAAGTGGTTATGTGCAAGTAGGTACTCCTTTAGATCACAACCGGTATAATAAAGTTGATCCCAACAAGTCACTACTCGTAGTCGTAGTTGGAAACAATGTTGCCCTCAGGAATGGGTCAGTCCATTTGAAATTAAAAGAGAGCTCGCAAATAAGGTGGATCTGCAAAGGTAGCCCGCGAAATTCTAATTTCCTGATACTGACCTGCAAATTGCAAATAACTTAAGAAAATTTGAATTTCGCGGGCTACCGTTGCGGATCCACCTTAAAAGTTTTAGGCTATTGCACTTATTTAGTTTAATTAAAATGAATATATTTTGCGTTCAAGAACGATACTTTTGTATGTATTAGGCATGTACCTGCGTGCTGTTCCAATCCATACTAATATTACAAATTCGAAAGTAACTCTGTCTGTGTCTGTCTGCCTGTGTCTGTATGCTACCGGTTCACGCCTAAACCACTGAACGGATTTCGACAAAATTTGGCAAGGAGATAAACGGCATCTTGGGGAAGGACATAGGCTACTTTTTGTCTCAAAAATAATCCTAAGGGGGGGATAGGGGATGAAAGTTTGTTTGTGAAACCTATCATTTCTTCAGTTAGGGCTATGAAAATTAAAATTTATGCTTTTGGTAACAAATAAAGAAAGACGTATATCAGCATTTTTCAAAAATCATCCCTCGAGAGTGTAAAATAGGGGATGATAACTTTACACGTAATATTGTTTCTTTTTGTGTTTTTTCAAAAGATTTAAGGGATTGGAAATATAGTCATAAGTCCATATCTTGAATTAACATTTAGTCTTTATTTAATTAAAATCGACCCAGTCGGTCAAAAGTTATTACAATTTAAATTCATTAACTAACCTTTCTAACATGTAGATCTGTATTAATGTGTTCATTGGCGGTAAGAGTAGGTATTACAAATCAATGGTGACAATAATAGTAAAACGAATAACTCCACCGCCGTATCTCCACGTTGACGTCGTGGTGGGGCTTGCGCGCTCCGAACTTTAGGCCTGAGCCAGTAGAGTTTGCCGGAACGGGTCTGGAATGAGCCAGACCAAGAGAGATACAAAAACCCGCAGGGCAGCATGTGGCGAGCTGTTGGGCAGTAGCGACCCCACGGACCCTATCTCCCGGGAGAAGTCTTGTTCCTCACCTCTGGCTTGCCTTTATTGGCCGGCTTGAGTGGAGATTCGCAAGAGCAAACGTGCTCGGAGGAAGGAAGTATTCCAGTAAGATGCTGGTAGGGATCTTGACCGTACTTCCGGGATGTCCTGATAGCCGTGGAATACCTCTCCACTCCTTACAAGCATCTCAGGACATGTTGCCCCCTTGTCGCTACGGCAGTGTGCGAACGACCGTTCTCGGGGGCCCATTATTGAGTGTGCAAGTCACCCCCTGCCATTTTATCCGTGTGCATATAAAACATAGATCAGGCAGGGGCTATAGTCTTTCCATAGTTCCAGGTGACCAGTCCACTTTAGCAACCCAAACCCATAGTCCAATATCTTTGTTTCCATATCTTACAATAGTCCTACACCAACCGGGGGTTGTCCTTGGCTGCACTTGCATAGTGCGAACAGGGATAATCGTCGGTTGGTACCTCATTTAATTAAAAACGTCTAAGGGGCCTCTGCGATTTGACTTCGGCCCCTCGTACGCCTTCCAAAGGTCCGGGATCCCTGGGTCCCGAGAAATGTCAAAAACGAATAATATATAATTAGTGTTTTAAGAAAGGGAGGCCCTTTTTTAAAATAAGTTAAGCAATTAAGGTACTAATTTTTTTATTAAAAAAAACCGGTCATGTGTGAGTAGGACTTGCGCCCTGAGGGTTTTGTCTCAAAGCTGTGCTTGCTCAGCTGCCCGTATTTCCAAATCTGGATTGCAGAAAAAACTTAACTTTGCAGTAAATTACCAATTTTCGGATTTTCCTCTTTACTAACAAGTAACAACTATGTGGATGTAGGTATGTTAAAATCCGAAATAAATGAATATAATAATAATTTTCTTGACCTTACTTCTCACCAAACTTCATGCTGCTGGGCCAACGGGAAGTACCAAATAGACTGGTTTATTTGTGAGTGTCAAAATATGCGGCATAAATGGCCGTATTTTTCTTTGCGTTGGCTTTTTTTTTTGGGTGAAACATTATCGACGCACCGTCGACACGGGCCAGGGCCTTACTCCCGAAAACGATTTGATTTTTATTTTGTTTTCGATTCGAACTCGATTCTGATCCGAACTCTATTTAAAACCTTATTCCCGAACGAATTCGAATCGTAGACCAAGATCGACATAAGTTCGAATGTTATCAGCGTCGTTAGGCGTATTCGGCGGATTGCGTCACCGTCAAGTGCTATTGTGCGCTAGCGTCGGATTCAAGAGTATGAATCGGCATTGAATTCGATTGATTCAGAACTTGTAAGTTGTCGGGAGTAAGGTCCCTGGGCGTTATCGGACGGCGAGCTACCCATTGCTCACCGTCCGCAAGCCCGCGCCTACGGTGGTCGGGAATCGGCCTGCGATTCTCGACGCTCAGGTAGTGAATAGTCCCGGTAAATCCCGGAAATTTTCGTTTTCGGGACCGGGGTTTTCAAAACCAAATCCCGGTTCTTTCGGTACTTTCGGGAAAAGATACTTCGCGTTTAAAATATTTCTAATTTTATTGCCCAAATCCCAACAGCTATAATAGGTACACATGCTACCTAGTAGTACAAGAGCATGCTACTTTCGAGTAAATGCTACTTACTTATTAGCATTCAACTAGCATGTGTACACAAAAAGAGAGTATGCTACTAATGAGCATGCTACCTAGCAGTAAACAAGCATGCTTATTAGTAGCATGTGTATTGCAGGCTTAACTGAGACTGTTCAATGGTTCTGAGGTAGCTGCGCGGTGCTGGAGGAGCCTGTAGTGAAAAATGTGCATCAGATAAGCTTGAACACAGCTGATAGTCAACTTCCTCAAAGTGTCGAGTCTCCTTCAACATCGACAAATACTGAAACTATTGAATTAATAACAAAGAAAAAAGGAAAATTAACTGATTACTATGAATCTGTCGCAAATCCTTCCATAGAACTTATAGTTTCCCGAATGTCAGCTATCATTATCATTATGGATGGATATCCTTTCCAAACATTCACATAGTTTAAAGAGAAGCATATTCTTAATTAAAACAAGTTTTTAAGATATTTATTTATTCATTTGGGATCTCCAAAAACAAAGGATACATATTAGGTATTATAGAAAACACAATAATAACATACTGATCATTTCATAGTTTTTTTTTGCCTGTTTTCTTGTTCGTGTGATCATTCTACACCATGATAACGTTTCATTCAGCACACGCTGTCAGACGGGCAGTCGCGATTTATTGAGTACGGCAGGTGTACAGATAATGAGCCTCGACCAGGCGCCTTATTTTCATTTATTCTCAATAATCAAAGTAATACTTCGTCGCACTGACATTATTGCATTCGAAAGGGCTGTGGTAGATAACCCCAGATCACAATTCCCACCAGGCAGGATCGGAAAATTCTTCCGTTTCAATGGAAGAGTGGGACCTACACTTCTCCAAGTGACACATTATTGTTTTCCGATACGCACGTGAACGAAGTCGTGGGCACAGCTAGTACTAAATAAAACTGATTTAGTGTCTATAAAACTAGAAATAAAACGTTTAATTTGATTTATCTTGATTTAAATGTTTTTTTATTTTGACCTGTCATTTCGTATTTCTCTTACTTTCTCCGTTTCAACACTTTTAATTCAACTATCTTATAAAGACTTACTTAAAGTAGGTACCGAAAGTATGAAAAGTACCGGGAATCTCGGTTTTTTAGCCAGAAGGTCCCGAAAATCCCGGTTCTTTAAAACAGCACCGGTTCTGCATTCCGGTGGTTAGGGGCATGAGGGCGCGAAATTTTCATCTCCCTCGCGCGTTCCGTCTCCTCCTTCGCGAGCATTACTGCTTTGCAGGAGGAGGTGACGGCCTGCCATGCCCTCTCGCTCCGCACCATGGCCTGGACCAGGGCCGGACGTGAGAGGTCACTGCCGCCAATTGCCTCCACGAGGACACGGCGATGCTCCGCCCAAGCCAGGCAGACCTCCACCGTATGCTCCACAGTGTCCTCTGGGCGATCCACACAATGGTAACACCCGGGCGTTTCCTCCCGCCTTATCCGGAACAGGAACCTCCCGAAACAACCGTGTCCGGTGAGGAGCTGCGTCAGGCGGAAGGTGAGGACGCCGTGTCGCCTCTCTAGCCACTCCTCCAGGAGGGGACTTATCGCCGCAATTGTGGCCTGCCCATTATTGAGTTAACTAGGAAGTTTGATTTTCGGTACAGTTCCAAGAGACCGTAGATCTAAGTTTTTGATATCAATTTCAACTTGATGTCTCCACGCGTTCCTGAGAAAAAGGGTCTTGACAGACAACGAAGTCATCCTTTAAGGGCTTTAATGTTTCATTTTGAGGTACGGAACCCTAAAACAGATATATTAACAGCCTGTTACCTTTTCATGGCGTAACGGCTGAACGGATTTAGAAGAAAGGCATAGGATAGGCCAAGACCTGGGTTAGGACATAGGATACTCTGACCCCCGGTAGCACGTTTCTGTGGGATATTTTCCGACATCCACGCGGGCGAAGCCGCGGGCAAAAGCTAGTTTAATAATATTTCAATAAATAATAATGTTGAACATGTTTTAATATTAAACATATGAATAATCAGCTAATAAGGTCTAACCACAAGGATACTAATTTATGATTGTTTATCACGCGTTGTTTGTACGAGTAGGTACGCCGCGGCCGCTGTTATTCATTAACCGACTTCCAAAAGGAGGAGGTTCTCAATTCGTACGCGATTACTCCGCCAATTATGAATAGATTTTGATGATTCTTTTTTTGTTTGGTAGATCATACTTCAGAGGTGGTCCCATATAAATTTTATTAACTTTGCTTGGGTAGTTTTTGAGTTAGCTTCAATTATACGTATTTTTTCCCACTTAGTATGTAGATGATATGATAACTTCTTGTCACTGTTATTTACATAGCAGGTAGTGGTAATCGAATTTGTGTGGGGTAGGTACCACAACTAAAAAGTGAAAAATAAAAACTTTTTACAAAAAAAAAAAATTTTTTTTTGTAAAAAGTTTTCATTTTACACCAAACACTCAAGTTCATGTTCCATCTACATACTCGTAGGTAGTATGAGTAATTTAAAACATTGACACTAAGTACGCAGTTAATGTGAACACTCAATATTACTGTTTACGATTAGTGGTACCTACTGCCACCTAACCGCTTACATAAACTGCGTTAGCAATTTATTTTCCAAACATGTTAACAAAATTAAGGGTTTTTTGGAAAAATAACTTTTTCTCAAACATGCTTGGAATATTAATAATCATAATTTTGACAACCTTCTTCGAGATAAATCGAAATTGTTGTAGGTACTGGTCAAAAACAAGCGAGTAGGCGGCCGGCAATGTTACTATGGAAATCCATAGCTGTCGTGTTTAGCAACAACACATGAGTTCCGTTTACAAAACACTACCACTTCTATCATGCAACACTGGGCGCGCGATCTCATCTTTCTAGCGGTTTCAAACATCGTACCTTGATCAGGAAGATTGGTCCTTCGTCTCGTAAGATATCCTGGAGCCTGCTCAGCATGATGATAAATAATCAAAACGTTTTAAGCTAAGTATTTCATTTCATTAAACTTGAGGACAGAAAAGATAATAATAATTGCATTTGATAAAGAACCATTTCTAAGGTCATAAAGACCAGAAAATCGAAGTTGCTCGACGTGATACTCCAAATAATGTGCGTCAGTTTGGTCAGTGGAGTGGCGTCGCACTACGAGCGATCGCACCTCGGAGACAGAGTGTGCGATACCTTATCTTAATCGCGGATAAAACGCGTGATTAAGTCCGCCGTTGAATGTGCTACTTTTATCGCAGTAGAAAAGGCATTTTAATCTTCGGTAAGTCCCATAAATCATAGCGATAGGCAGTTTTGTATTATTTTTCCCTACGAATAGATATATAAATATATTCGTGCATTATTAGGGATCTCGCGCACTAGCCGGCCACGACCACGACTTTTGGTCGCAGCGACCAGGTAAACTATAGAAACCGATACGAATCGCGCGCTTGGTCGCGACAGCCAACTAGCCGGTTTCTATAGTTTACCTGGTCGGTGCGACCAAAAGTCGTAGTCGTGGCCGTCTAGTGCGCGAGATCCCTTAGTTCGCCAGTCCTAATGAAGGTTTGTTAATACCTATGATTTTAGTTTTGAAGGACTGCTTATTATTTGAAAACGGTCTTTTGCATGTCGAGTATTCGGCCATCAGGCCTTGGGGCCTACCACCAGGTCAAAAGCAGTATTATTTTAATATTACTTCAGTGGGAGAAAGAGATGGAGCTATATGTCCTGTAGAGCTTCATCTCTTTCCCACACTTAAGTAATATTAAAATAATAGATAGAATAGATAGAATATTCTTTATTATGCACACCAAAAAAATTACAGACATTAATTTAGAAATTTTACATTAGGTGACACAATGGGCGGTCTTATCGCTAAAAGCGATCTTTTACAGACAACCTTTGGATGGTTTTAATACTGCTTTATGAGCTGGTGGTAGGCCCTTGGCACATCACTAGTTCGTCACGCGGTCCGACTTGTTCAAACACTGGCTATACTGACATTATGCCAGTGACTATGACGCAAGTTCGCAGCACGTTGCTCTCAAAGTGTGCTTGTCTTTATTTGGTCAGCAAGTCGTCGTTCAAGGTATCGATGGTGTTCATGCATACATTAAAACTAAATTGCGAGCCATTAATTTTGGTGCGATGACAGTATACGATCTGGGGAAAACAAGATTTATGCATTGAAAAGACTTCTACCGTATAACTTGGAATCTCTACCTACAAAAACGGCAGCTAAAATGATGTGGTATAAATGAGACAAGACAAGCCTCTAAAAGAAGACGTCTTCCTTCCGAACGAATGAACTCATTTATACACGTTTTGCTTGTGATTTGAGTCATTCAAGTCTGCAAATTAATGTTCTGAAAATCCTAAACAACATCGAAATGAGTCTCTTTTTAAATTAAAGCAACTATCAATTTATTAAGGACGTGATGAGTTCTCTCTGCAAATGTGGTTGTCTTGTTCTTTTTGGCATCATATCTGTAATAATAATAATCAATGTACAGTGTTACGGTAGAACAGCATTGTTCATGTGTGCTCATACGTCCGTGGCGGGCACGTGTCGTCCCCGCACGCCTTCGATAATCTGCACCGCTTTAATGACACATTTTTACTTTCATGCTACTGATTATGAGAAAACTACGCCAAATACCTACTGGGATAAAATAATCACGTCGACAAAGTACAACCATCTATTTTGTTGAATTGGTCTTCGTTGTTCAAACATGGAGACTTGTTTTTAGGGTTCCGTAGCCAAATGGCAAAAAACGGAACCCTTATGGATTCGTCATGTCTGTCTGTCCGTCCGTATGTCACAGCCACTTTTTTCCGAAACTATAAGAACTATGCTGTTGAAACTTGGTAAGTAGATGTATTCTGTGAACCGCATTAAGATTTTCACACAAAAATAGAAAAAAAAAACAATAAATTTGGGGGTTCCCCATACTTAGAACTGAAACTCAAATATTTTTTTTCATTGAACCCATACTTGTGGGGTATCTATGGATAGGTCTTCAAAAATGATATTGAGGTTTCTAATATCATTTTTTTCAAAACTGAATAGTTTGCGCGAGAGACACTTCCAAAGTGGTAAAATGTGCCCCCCCCCCTGTAACTTCTAAAATAAGAGAATGATAAAACTAAAAAAAAATATATGATGTACATTACCATGTAAACTTCCACCGAAAATTGGTTTGAACGAGATCTAGTAAGTAGTTTTTTTTAATACGTCATAAATCGTAAACCGCAGGTACAGGTGCACAACAGGTAGAGCGTGCAATATCGGAAGGTTCTCAATTCCGGAACTGAGACTCCAATACTGGAGATCTGATTCCGGAATTCCGAAACTGGTAACTTTTAATTGTTTTGGTGTCTCTTCCTTCTCTATCTCTCTATTATTACTCCCATATTACTTTATTAGACATTTTAGACAGTAAAATCAACGAGGTTTATTCTAAACATTAAATATTATCTATAAAAAATATACGATATTTGAATCGTAGTATGTATCACGTGTCACGTACATACTAGGCAGGCGCTTTACTTTGTGTAAATAATTTCATCACCACTGCTCTCAAAACGGTGAAGGAAAACATCGCACATAGGAGTATTTGACCCAAAAACGAGTATATATACGTAAGTCAAGTAAAGTAAAAAAAAAGGTTATTAAAAATTGTTAAACCATACGGAATTTAATTCGTACACGTTATAATTACATTATGTTTATATGTTTGGGCTTTATAACTAGAAAAATAACCACCGTAAATCACTCAGAAATGAAAACTACAAAGTACCTAAATACGTAACTGATTTTATACAAATTTCAGTGTGATGTCTGAGGTTGCATTTGGGAGGCTATTTTTCTTGTATGTTAGCTGTCAAATTTGTAGTTGCAATTCGTAGAATGGCTCTCAAATGCTCATCTGTGAGACGAGAAGCATATTTATTTTTTCTATAATTTACAATTGAAAAAGTTTGCGCGTTATTTATAACTTATTTACAAAACATTCACGGGCCGCAAGTAAGACGCTTGTTGCCGACCGCTGACTTAAACTGTACGTACAGACGCCAGCACATCAAGCTACCCGAAACTGTCAAATTTTCCCAATCAACTTTGAACTTTATTCTTCAGCAATAAAGTTAAAAATCGATTAAATAAATTTGACAGATTGTAGTAGCCTGATGTGCTGGCGTCTGTATACCGAGAACGAAGTAATGGTCAGTATGGCCTTGTGAGATTACTTACTCATTATTTATAGGAGATTTTAGTAGAATATCTAATTGTATTGATCACATTAATGATTACTTTTAAGAGTTTATCACAGTTTGAACGTCAGCTTTCAGAATGATAGATGACATTGACGTATGGAAACGTTCCATTTCAACAATATTTTAATAAACGTAAATTAATGTTTTGTGAATAGAAAAGGTTGTATTATTTGATTTGCATTTCTTTAATTGATATTTCATTGACAGATGTATTTCATACGTAGGCTGTTCCATAAGTGTTGGAATAGAAAGAATGTAACAAGTTTGGACATGTATGACTGAGCGTATGGTTATCTGCCACTTATTACAAGTCTATGCACGAAGTGTTTGTTGAGCTTGGTATCAGTAATTTTTGGTAAATAAATCGAAAAAATCGTGAAAATGGCTAGTCTTGGTAACCGCGAGTACAGAGTGATTTTCTTTTACAATTTCAAACGTAGATTGTCTTACCAGGAGTGCCAAGAGGAAATGTTTAATACCTTTGGTAAAGAGAGCTCTTCTCTTTCTACTGTATTCAGGTGGTATAAGGAATTTCAAAGAGGTAACTTTAATTTAGACGACGACGAAAGACCTGACCGACCCATTACAAGCAGGACCCAAGAAAATATTGACGCTGTTAGACAACTGATAACTACCGACGGTCGAATTACGTGCAGACAGATTGAGGAGATTTTTCACATTGGTGCATCAACACTTAATTCAAATTTACACGAAGACCTAAAAGTGAAATTTTTTGTTGTCTCTAGGTCCCCCACACTCTCGACGATAGTCAGGGCAAGGCGCGTATAGAGTGCTGCAAGAAAATGTTGAAAAAGTATGACTCAGGCCGATCTAAGAATGTTAACTCAATCGTGACTGGAGATGAAACTTGGCTGTATTACTTTGACGTTCCAAGTAAATCAAAATCAAAAATCTGGGTATTCGAAGACGAGCCAACCCCAACTAAGGTCAAACAACAAAGGTCAATTAAAAAAGGATGATCGTAGTTTTCTTTAGAGAGAAAGGCATTGTCACTAGAATTGTATTAGACAAGCAGAAGACTCAATGCTACCTGGTACACTGATGTTTGTTTGCCGCAAGTTATCCGCGAGGTGAAGAAACTGCGACCAAACTCGCGTCTGGGCAGTTGGCACTTGCACCATGATAACGCTCCTGCTCATCGAGCGACCATTACTCAGGAGTGTTTGAAGCGATCGGGGCTTACTGTGCTGGACCACCCTCCTTATAGCCCCGACCTCGCGCCGTGTGATTTTGGTCTCTTTCCGCTGATCAACAGCCAGCCAGCCAGCCAGAATTAATAAGTGCATGGGATGAGGCCTGCACCAGTGTCACAAAGGATCAGTGGGAGATTATGTTTAATACGTGGTTTAAACGCATGCATAAGTGTATTAACAGTGGTGGTTCTTATTTTGATTTTTTTAATAAATAGTTAGATTTTTGCAAGACTTATGGAATATCCTACGTATAAATAGTTAATAATGTGACTTAAAAGGCTGTTTCACAAACAACGATTCTTGAGTTTTCAAACAAGTCATGATTTGTGGTATAGAGATCAAAACAAATGTTTAATATATTAGCAGTACAATAAATGATTATGTAATCATTAATAAGGTACTTGTTGGCGACGACAAGAAACAATAATTGATTAGTAATTAAGAGTTTTGATTAAACCAAATAAAAACCATTTCACGTAGTCATTAGACATAAGCAAATTACTTGTATTCTAATAAGCATAGGGTTAGTTTTCATTTCCTCTAGTATTAAGTCTAATTTGATACCTATTCTCTCTCATTAAGCTAATTAGTTATAAGTCCTATTGATTAAATGATTAAATTAAAACATAGTTAGTACCCTAACACATCCCTACACTAAAGGTAATTAAGCAAATCCGCTTACAAATCACATACAAAACGTTAGAGAGAATAATGGTATCGCCCAAAAAACAGGTCTCAACTTGTCAAGAACACACAGGTAAACCACTAACAGACACCTAAACACACACACAAAGAATATGGCATCGCCCACGAACAAGTTCAAACTTGTCGGGCAAAAAAGGTATCACTCAGGGAACAGGTTACAACCTGTCGAGAAACAAGTTCATGCTTGACCAAAAAACTAAGATTCCAACACCTATCATTGGTTAAAAAACATAAAATGTACAAACACAATATAAGACCCACCCGCTACTTGTACTATAGTAAAATACTACTTAAGCTCAACCGAATTGTTAAACCTTAGTTTTTAGTGCGCGATTTAAATATAACTTACAGTGTTAATCAAAGTGGAGTTTCAATGCAAATCCCCTACAAGAATTGGTCCTTCTGCAGCCAGATTTGAAGAACTGAAGCCTGAGTCTGAAGTAACGTGAAAATTATTTCTACAAGCAGCGCACTAAACTCATCTTGCGAAGTCCTACGTGTGACCGTGAAGAACATTGCTGGGAATAGGCGACTTGGAAGATCGCTTATTCTCGAAGCCAGGCCCTCTACGGAAGACCTGTTGGACAGCTGGGAGGGACGACTACAAGCCACGCCGCGCCCTCTCGAAGCCCCGTGTCACTCGAAGCCCTACGTGTGCCCGTGAAGAATATCGCTGGGAATAAGTGACTTGGAAGATCGCTTATCCTCGAAGCCAGGCCCTCTACGGAAGACCTGTTGGATAGCTGGGAGGGACGACTGCAAACCACGCCGCGCCCTCTCGAAGCCCCGTGTCACTTGAAGCCCTACGTGTGCCCGTGAAGAACATCGCTGGGAATAGGCGACTTGGAAGATCGCTTATTCTCGAAGCCAGGCCCTCTACGGAAGACCTGTTGGTGCGCACACGACCTACTGAGTGAAGAATACAGCTGGGAGGAACGACTATAAGCCAAGCCACACCCTCTCGAAGCCCTGCGATACTCAAAGCCCTACGTGCACCAGAGTTACGTGAACGACGTATGCGTAATACAAACAGTGTTTAGTGAATACATAAGGAACATTGAACGTCGTATAGTGAATACATAAGCGTTATGTAAACGGTGTTTAGTGAATACATAAGGAACATTGAACAATGTAAGTGTTGTCGAACGTTGTATAGTGAATACATAAGGAACATTGAACGTCGTATAGTGAATACATAAGCGTTATGTAAACGGTGTTTAGTGAATATATAAGGAACATTGAACAATGTAAGTGTTGTCGAACGTTGTATAGTGAATACATAAGCGTTATGTAAACGGTGTTTAGCGAATACATAAGGAACATTGAATAGTGTAAGTGTTATCGAACGTTGTTTAGTGAGTACATAAAGGACACTGAACTTTAGTGTTAAGTGAACATTAATTGGTAAAGTATTAACTGTGTGTGTCGAACAATGTGTACTCCTACACATCAACACACCCCCTGCTGAAGGATTGTAACTTATAAACACTGGTAAGTCACTGAACAATATTGACAATAAGTGCTGTGAAAGTGAATAAACAATGATGACGCGAAGCCGCAAAGGAGAAAGCTCGCGCTCGACCACGGAAGAAGAGACCACGGAAACGTCAGCCACCACCTCTGAGACGGTGACAGACAGCAGCGCGCGCACTGAAGACACAACTTTGGTCGAAGCAGCTGATGCCACCATGGTGGAAAAGAAAAAGGCAAAAGCGACTTCAAATAAAGCAAGCAATAAGAAGAAAGAGCTGGAAGCCAGATTGGAATTAGAAAAACTACGATTGGAAGAAATTACCATAAAAACCAAGCTGGCAAATACCAAGTTAGAATTATTGCGTATCAACCAAGATGATACGGACTTGAGTGATGAAGAAGAAGATGCTGCAACCAAAGCCGCTGCTGAGAAGGCCACTGAAGCCTGGGTATCAAAGTCAAAGGAAGCAGAGCACGATGAAGCGGAAATCGGCAAGGAAACGCTGCCCATCGCTGAAACCATGCCATCCACAACGACCCATACCAATCAGCTGGCTGAAGCGATAATGGAAGCAGTCAAGGTCGCCACGGACAGTAAAGCAACAGCGATCATGCAACGTGCACCGAAGTATGTCAGCGAGTTACATCAATTCGACGGCGATGCGAGAGACTGGATGGCCTTCAAAGCAACATATAAAGACTCGCAGGCTCTCTTCAGCTGCATTGAAAACATGGGAAGATTAAGAAGAGCAATCAAAGGGAAAGCCAAGGAAGCGGTGAAGTCCCTTCTCTACACACAAGTGGATCCAGAAGAAGTAATAACCGCATTAGAACGTCGATTCGGAAGACCCACTTACCTAATAAGAAGCGAGATAGAAAACATAGAGAAACTACCTCCCATGTCTGAAGATGCAAGAGAATTGGTGAGATACGCTGGAGCCGTGGCCAATACAGTCAGCGTTGTGAAGCAAATGAAGAAACAAAGTTACCTGCACTCGAGTGATATATCAAATCGAATAATTGAGAAGATGTGTATCTTGGTGCGATTCAGATGGTACGAGTACAGAGGATCCAAAGAAGAAAATGATGAACCAATCCTCATTAGCCTTATGAACTTCTTCAACCAGATGGTGGATCAGTTCGAGATGCACGAGTTCACAGGAACCAAGGTGAAGAAAGAAACATTGAGAAGTCGTATGCGACCTTCAGGTTCTCGCGGCGTGAACACCACTCGAGCCACACAGCACAGTGAAGAAGAACATTCATCGAACGAAGAAGATTCAGATGAAGAGTCAGCCGAACCACAAACAGCAATAGTTTGTTCATGCAAGGACGACACAAAGAAACCAGAGAAGATCACCTGCCCTGAATGTGCAGGGGAACATACACTTTTGAAATGCAAAAAGTTCATTGACTCCTCCATAGATGAAAGATGGGAACAAGCCAAGCGAGCCTTCATATGTTTCAAATGCCTACTGGGGCGACACAGAGGATTCAGTTGCAAAGCAAAACCATGTGGAAGATGCAAGAAAGGTCATCATGTGATGTTACACCAGGAAGAAAGGACGAAGCCAGCCACGCAAGAAACCCAAGCTGTAGCATCAACAGTAAACGCAACACGGACAATATCAAGAGCTTACTTAAAAATCGTGCCAGTAGAACTATGGGGACCAGATGCTAAAGTTGAAGTCTATGCTCTCATGGACGAAGGATCAACAGTGACCCTTGTAGAAGACGACGTCGTGAACACAATTGGAGCCCATGGCCCTGAAGAAGAATTGAGAATCGAAGGCGTAGGAGGCCATCGAATGGATCAGAAGTCAAAGAAGATTGACATCAAGATCAGAGGAAAGTTCGAAAGGAACATAGAAAAGATGTCAGGATATACTGTGAAGACCCTTAACCTATCCCCTCAAGAAGTCAGCGATACAGATCTGGAAGACTGCCAGCACCTAGAAAAAATAGCAGAACAACTGAAATACCCCAACGCCCGCCCTACTGTACTTATCGGGCAGGACAATTGGCATCTCATAGTGTCCCAAGAAGTGAAGACTGGTGACCGAAGCAAACCAGTGGCCTCCAGAACTCAGTTGGGATGGGTTTTGCACGGGACCAAATCAAGCAACAACGCTCCGGTACGAATAGTCAATCATCTCGTGATGCAGCCTAAAGGAAAAGATGATTACCTCGAGAAGATGATCAGAGACCACTTCGACATCGAAGCTCTAGGAGTCGCCGCAAAGAGACCGTCGAGCGACGTCGACCAGCGGGCCCTCGACGTACTACATTCCACAACAAAGAGATTGCCTGACGGAAGATTCAGTTCGGGTCTAATCTGGAAAATGGACAATGAAAGTCTACCTGAAAGCAGAACAGCCGCAGCTCGACGACTGAAAGGAATGGAGAAGAAATTCGTGAAAGACAAAGAATTTGAACAAAAATATGAAGAACAAGTTGAGAACCTTATCAACAGCGAGTACGCCGAGGAAGTAACAGACGAACCCACCTCTTCAAGAACATGGTACCTACCTCACTTCGCCGTCATCCACCCTCAGAAGAAAAAGATGAGACTGGTTTTCGACGCCGCAGCCAAATCAAATGGAAAATCGCTGAATGACGCATTGCTAGCTGGACCCGATTTGTTGCAATCACTGTTCGGTGTTCTGCTCCGCTTCCGCCAAGAAGCAATAGCCGTCGTTGCAGATATCAAGGAAATGTTTCTGAGGATAAAAATCAACGAAGAAGATAGAGATAGCCTTCGATTTCTCTGGAAGAACAAGGAATACAGAATGACATCTCTAATATTTGGAGCTGCCTGTTCACCATGTACCGCCATATACGTGAAGAATAGAAATGCCGAAGACTTCATCGATCACTGCCCAGAAGCTGTCAGAGCAATAAACCGAAACCATTATATGGACGACTATATTGCGAGCTTCTCCGACGTGTCGACTGCCACCAAAGTATCGAGAGATGTGAATGAGATACATAAGAAAGGAGGTTTCTTTTTAAGAGGTTGGGCAAGCAACGAACCCGCAACGATCGAAGAATTCACCGAAACAGAAAACAAGACAAACTCCGTTGTACTAGGGGAACCAAAGAATCAAGTCGAAAAAACCCTGGGACTCAATTGGAACGTCCACGAAGACAGCCTTCATTTCACTTTGAGCCTGCGTAACACTCCTGACGAAGCTAAAGAAGGAAGACGTGCACCAACAAAGAGAGAAGCCACAAGTGCAGTAATGTCGGTCTTTGACCCCTTAGGATTGGCGTCACCCATAACCATACAGGGGAAAGTAATGCTTCAGAACTTGTGGAGGTCCGGCCTGGATTGGGATGAGAGATTGCCTCCACCGAGAGAAGAGGAATGGAGAAAGTGGCTTGAAGACCTAAGAAAACTTGAAGATCTTCGAATCCCTCGCTGCCTCACATACGACGCAACCGAGGGGGAGTTGCACACATTCTGCGACGCAAGCGAGAAGGCATACGCATGTGCAGTGTATTGGCGCTCCCAACATCCGGACGATCGCGTAGAAGTAAAGCTGCTAACGGCGAAAGCTAGAGTGTCACCTCTCAAACCAACGTCAATACCCCGACTCGAACTACAAGCGTGTCTATTGGGAAGTCGCTTAGCCAATAGTACAAGCCAAGAAATGGACCTGATTGTAACTCGAAGATACTTCTGGACCGACTCAAGAACGGCACTGACATGGATCAAATCGGACCCTAGAAGATTCAAGCCCTTTGTCGCACATCGACTAGCAGAAATAGAAGAGCTGACTAAACATAAAGAATGGCATTGGGTGCCGACGAAACACAACGTGGCCGACGACGCTACCAGAGAAACCCCATCCAACTTCGATGCAACACATCGCTGGTTCAAGGGCCCAGCCTTCTTGCATGAAGAACCTAGAAACTGGCCCACCGAAGAGAAAAAAGTCTCCATAACCAATACAGGAGAAGAAAAACCTAACGCCATCACTCTAAGCGTTAGAAAAACAAGCCCTATTATCATACCTGATCCAGCAAGGTTCTCCAACTGGACACGCTTACTCCACGCAACAGCTAGATACTTGCAAGCCATAGATGTCTTCAAACGAAGAATAAAGAAGAAGACCAACATCACGAAGCTCATCACCAGAAATACTCAAGACTCAGGTTGGAAGAAGACACAGAAGCAGACGATCCAATCATCAGAAAAGAAACCAAGCAGAGAAAAGGAAGTCTTCTTACCAAAGTCTGCACTCTACGTGGAAAAAGCGGAACAACTGCTAATAAGAAGAGTGCAAGAAGACAGCTTCCCAGACGAACTCGCTGCCCTGCGAAAGAAAGAAGACCTCAATCCAACATCCAATCTAAAAAACTTTACAATCAAACTGGAAGACGGATTCATCAGATTATCCACCCGTATCGGAGCAGCCAAGTACCTGATAGCCTCATACAAAAATCCGATTCTGTTAGAAAAACATCACCGAATAACTCAGCTGTTAGTCAAGTACATCCATGAAACCTTCAATCACGGGAATCACAATACCGTGATGAATGAAGTCCGTCAGAAATACTGGATACCGTCGCTTCGAAACCTGGTGAAGAAAGTAGCACGGGACTGCGGATGGTGTGGAATTCGGAAGAAAACGCCACAGATTACACCCCAAGGAGATCTGCCACCTGAACGCCTGACAAAAACCAGCCCCCCTTTCACCTGCCTAGGAGTGGACTATTTTGGGCCCATGCTCGTCACCATCGGAAGACGTACAGAAAAACGATGGGGGGCATTATTTACGTGCCTAACCACGAGAGCAATCCACCTTGAACTAGCTAACTCACTATCAACCGATTCCATGATCCTCGCACTACGAAGAATGATCGCCAGAAGAGGAACACCGAAGATCATCCTGAGCGACAATGGAACCAACTTCATCGGTGCCAATAGAGAGATCGCTGAAGCCATCGCAAGCCTAGGAGAACAAATAAACAAGATGGGCATCGTTTGGAAGTTCATACCTCCTGGAGCCCCCCACATGGGTGGAGCCTGGGAAAGAATGGTGCGATCTGTAAAAGTCGCTCTCGCAGCTACGCTACACGAACGACAACCTAGAGAAGAAATCCTCCACACATTGCTTCTAGAGGCCGAACACGTCGTTAACTCGAGGCCCCTTTTCTCCGTCAGCACCGACCCAGAAGAAGAAGAAGCTTTGACCCCGAATCATTTCCTCATCGGGCGGTCCTGCGGAGCTACCCTTTTTGGCTCCTTTGACGACACAGAACTCATAGGTTCTCCCAATTGGAAGACATCCCAACGCCTGGCCGATCATTTCTGGTCAAGGTGGCTGCGAGAGTACCTCCCAACTTTGTCGCCTCGCTATAATCAAGGTCCTCACTACAGGGACCCAACTTTGGGCGACATCGTCCTAATCGTGGACCATACCCTCCCACGATACTCGTGGCCACGCGGCGAAATAGTCGCCACTCATCCCGGACCAGACGGAAGAACTAGGATCGTCGACGTGCGAACAGCAGCGGGTATCCTGCGACGGCCAGCATCACGATTGGTCCTGATTGTACCTGCAACGTCGCCCCATCGAGATGGAGTGCAGCGCACTGAGGGGGAGACTGTTGGCGACGACAAGAAACAATAATTGATTAGTAATTAAGAGTTTTGATTAAACCAAATAAAAACCATTTCACGTAGTCATTAGACATAAGCAAATTACTTGTATTCTAATAAGCATAGGGTTAGTTTTCATTTCCTCTAGTATTAAGTCTAATTTGATACCTATTCTCTCTCATTAAGCTAATTAGTTATAAGTCCTATTGATTAAATGATTAAATTAAAACATAGTTAGTACCCTAACACATCCCTACACTAAAGGTAATTAAGCAAATCCGCTTACAAATCACATACAAAACGTTAGAGAGAATAATGGTATCGCCCAAAAAACAGGTCTCAACTTGTCAAGAACACACAGGTAAACCACTAACAGACACCTAAACACACACACAAAGAATATGGCATCGCCCACGAACAAGTTCAAACTTGTCGGGCAAAAAAGGTATCACTCAGGGAACAGGTTACAACCTGTCGAGAAACAAGTTCATGCTTGACCAAAAATCTAAGATTCCAACACCTATCATTGGTTAAAAAACATAAAATGTACAAACACAATATAAGACCCACCCGCTACTTGTACTATAGTAAAATACTACTTAAGCTCAACCGAATTGTTAAACCTTAGTTTTTAGTGCGCGATTTAAATATAACTTACAGTGTTAATCAAAGTGGAGTTTCAATGCAAATCCCCTACAGTACTAATAATATTTATTACGATTTAATATTGCAATTTAAAGTAACATGGTGTTAAATTGGTGTTTCAAACAATTTTCGGAACATCCAGTAGATGTTATTATTATATTATGATATTTTACTTAAGAGATTAAATTGCTATATAATCTTATTAAGTTTTAAGACAGTTCCACTACATAAGATTTGTTAATAATTACTTAGTTGAGAAGTTATTTAGCATTTATTTAAGACCATCTATGGTTGGTCAAAAATGGCGGCAATGATGACGGGAGTAATATGGGGAGACTATAAGAATAGGGGGTATCCGCGAATTCTGGGACTTTTTGATATAACTCTGGTGAAAGATGGACTACTTACTTATATTGTTCACGTAAGTTAATTGATCATTTTATTTTTATAGCTGATACCTGTTTTCTGCATGTGTTATAATATGTCTTATTAGTGTTAAATCGAATTAGGAAATAATTATTCATGTTCTGTTATTCATGTTCTGTTCCTTTTCGTTGATATGTTTCTATGATTCGAGGGACCATTTCTCAAATGTCCAAGAGATTAATGAGATAGGTAACAATGATTTATGCCCATGTAAAAAATGTGTTGATACAATACTTTAAAACAAGCTGCCATTGAGTTTTCTTGTCCTTCTTTCTCCATGATGACCTAGGTTTGGAACGGACAACTAGTTTTCTCATCAACGTTCCTAATTGAAGTAAATGCCTGGTCTTGTCTTTCTGTGCTTTTTTTCATGAAATCCTTTTCCTACACACCATATACATAGAAACTTCATACACAGTACATAACTAGTTACCATTCTGACATTCAATACTTACTAAGATAGGGAATATCATTATCTATACATATAGTCTCTATTCCTCTTTTTGACACGCGCGTGGTAGAGTACAGCCCACTCCCTCTCGAAGAGAGGAGGCCTGTGTCCCAGCAGTGGCAACATTATACGCTGAGTACGATGATGATGATGATGATGATGATGTATGATAACGGAGGAGCCCGCGGCGTGTATCTGACAGAAGCTTAGCTTGTGCTTGCCTTAGCTTACCTACCTATATTTTTTTACCAACGATTGGAGAGTGAAACACAGAAATGCGCTCTGTATTTTCGTGTGCTGGCTACTTTTGTAACCGAATATGAAGTTCCCTCTCTGACCAAATATTCGATGCTTTATTGTTCTTGAGCACACATTATCAGAACAACGGTTCCTCTGAAAGGAATAATTAATTTTTGTTTAAGTAATTTACTTGATCATGTGTTGTTTTTTATTAACCGACTTCCAAAAAGGAGGAGGTTATATGTTCGACGCGTATGTTTGTTTTTTTTTTTTTTTTTTTTTTTTTTTTTTTTATGTATGTCCACCGATTTCTCCGTCATTTGTGGACCGATTTTGAAATTTTTTCTTTTGTTTGAAAGGGTATGCTCCGAAATTGGTCCCATATAAATTTTATTAACTTTGCTTAGGTAGTTTTTGAGTTAGCTACAAAATACGTATTTTTTTCCCACTTAGTATGTAGATGAAATGATAAGTTCATCATTGGTAGCAGGTAGTGGTATTGAAATGTGTGTGGGGTAGGACCACAACTAAAAAGTGAAAAAAAAAAACTTTTTACAAAAAAAAAACAACCGACTTCCAAAAAAAAAACACTACAAAGTGAAAAATAACTTTAATTTCGGAAGTCGGTGGCAAAAAACGAAAACACAAAACCCAAGACACCGACTTCCGAAATTAAAGTTATTTTTCACTTTGTAGTGTTTTTTTTTTGGAAGTCGGTTGTTTTTTTTTTTGTAAAAAGTTTTTTTGCTATCTCAGTTCATTATGAAAATTTAAGATTGGAGACTATGTAGGTAAAAATAATAATGAACATTTAAAAAAAATGTGAATATCGGAATTACTCCTCTCAACCCCGGAATTGAAATATTAGAAAAATTATACCGAATTACGAAATTCCGGAATTCCGGAATGCATGCCTTAGACACAGGCCTATTATATCAGACGGATTGTTATTGATCGGAGTTTTTATTCGTTGTTGCGTTTAACAAATCTAGGTGCTAGTTTTGTATCAAGTACCTATACACATTTCAGTTGCCGGCTTCAAGTCTAGACAGCTAACCAAATTACTTCGAGGGTGCCCTCCCTTTGAATAATAAAGTCAACCAAAATTGCTTTTTCCAACCCTTTTGAATTGCAATAAGTTAGTCTTGGTATTCACTGAGTTTAGGTAGAATCAGTAAGTATCTGCGTAATTATTCTCTTTTATACCAATGAGATGGAAGTAGGTAAGTACGTGAAATATGAACGCTAGTGTTTCTGCGCTCCGCAGCAGTTCGGTATGCGCACGGTAATAAAGTGACGTAGTTACTGCAGCGGCCACTTCGCAACGTCCTGCCGGCGCCGTCGCCAGTGGCCATTGTTCACTTATCAGTGGGATATAGATAGCGTCATTTGATTGGTTCCTATACGTACTTGCATAGACAAGGTAACTACGACAACATAACTTCAGGGCGTAGGATTGTAAGCGAGAACTGTAAAATGCACCAGTGCTCAGTTAGTCACTTTAACACCTTTAGCGAATTTTCGTGACTCATTCCAAGTACCTATATGTAACAAATTGCGAGCTAGACGCTATTTACGAGTTGTAGGTACGTCTGGCTGCCCCTGTCGACACTCGTCCGATCGATCCGAGCCTGTCTGGAAGTCACGGCGACCTACGGCATTTTAAACCTGTTTGTTAACTATCGCGTTTAATCGCGCACAAAATTTATAAGTCTGTAGTAAATTAATAAATCGTCACCGATAGCATTCCGCTGGCCGTCATGAAAGTAGCACGGTACCGAGCGTACCGACTCTTAAACTGACGTAATACGTTTTGACGAGTGGGCATGCCACGCGTTTGTGTGCAGCATACATTATTAATTCAACTTTATAAAAAAAAAAGCATAAATTTCACTTTGGTAAACAAGAACTAAGAATATCGTTCATCAATATCATCATTCAAGCGGCAGACGTCTACTGCCGGACAGAGATAGACCTCCCCCAGCCTCGCCGCAACATCCTGCGAGTTCCTGTGCCTCCCGGTCTCGCTCTCATTAGGTATGTCGGTTGTTGTGGGTCTCTCGCGAACCTCCACGTTTCTGATTCAATCACGCAGGGAAATTCCGAGCCCTTGGGGTGACTTTGAGCCTTCTTATCAGGGCCATTGTGAATGAACCATGTCCACAAAAGATGCTACGGTATTTGGAACGAGATGATGTTGCGAAGGTTTCCGAACGCTGTACACATTTGAGACAATTGACCCTTTCACGAAGTAAGATTTTCCTAACTGGACAGTTTGTCCTAGGTAAACATCATCGTCAACAAGCTCGAGTGACTGTAAACTGTCACGGGTGGAGTTTCTACACAGGAGTGGGTTCATGGGAATTTGATCATGGTCATCCAAAAGGACTTATCAGTTTTTAAGACTAACATGGTGGTTTGGTTATACATCGCGAGGGATAGAGGGCAAGCACTTATCGTCTTAATTCGGTAAGGATTGGTAAGAGTTGAGAGGCGATGTTCTTCAATGATCAAATTATAAGTACTCATAAGTTCATTACATGTATTTCGTAAAACAAGTTGTCTGCACGTGTTACTGAGGCACCTGCGGCTCTGGCGCGTCGCAGTCCGGCCCTCTAACCGCTGTAATACAATATGATCAGTTATGCAACTGCGCGTGCACAACTTGGTCGCGCACACCACACGCAGTGCGCACATTCAACGCCTTCATCTTATGATGAACTTGTGGAGCTCATGGCTAAACAGCTATTACGAGTTACGACTCAGATGCATCGATCTAGCGTTCGGAATGATGCGATGTCACTGCCTCATGTAGAATGGGTTCGTTGCATTTCGATTCATGATATACTTCCGTACATCGAAGAGCGCGTTGCTTCGGATCTGATCTGACACACGGATTAACCCTGTCAGACCAGCGTGGTTTACGGAAACAGCGGCGATATAAGTATATCATAGGAAGTTACTAATAGCGGGTATTAGTATCCACCCTCGGATATAAATCGCCGTAAGCTGCGTTCTCTAGCGGTTTGTGTATTCGCGCGCACATCGAGCGCGTCGTCTCATGGCGGCCGCGTTAATTACCATAAAGCCTTGTTAAAATAAGTCGGCGCTCCGCGAGAGAAAGTAAACGATAAAATGTCCGGCTACTCGCTATATTGTCTAATGCCGCCTGCTGCCGCTACCAGCAGTACCGGCAGCATTCAAAACGGTTAACTATCATCGACTTCTAAAGAATAGTCAATTACAAATCTGGAAGTAATTGAATAACAGATATTACTGTGACTGTCGAGCAACAATCGTAACGAAGCTAGTTCCCGTTAAGCTGATAAGTGATAACAGTTACTTCTACAGCTAAAACTAATTGATCGCTGGTTCATTTCCGCGTTAGTCAAAAATGGAAAGCAATGTTTAGTTTGTATTTGTAACATTTAAGATTAAATAGCCACCCAGCCGTATTTTTTATGAAATATAACTAAGAATCTCAGGAACTAGTTTACGTTGAGAAATGCATTCTATACGTAAACAAGTGAACCTGAGATTCTCCAGTTATAAACTTTGGTAGACTTGAGCTCCGAGCGGCTCGGCTCAGCTTGCGCACGCGCCGTCCCGGTGCCGTTACACGAGTGTTTACCTATCTTCGACAATTGGACATACAGGTGTCGCCGCAGTCGCGGTCCGCTACAAGTAATTGGACTAACACGATGACGATGACTTACTTATCATTGTTGTACTTTGTGTATCGTTTGTAGGTACGAATATATTGGACCGCGCGTGCCTAATCATGGCAAAGTCACTACCCGACAGATTACTGGCAACTCTAAACCAGGGAGATAATCGCATAAGTCTGGCTTTGTCTCTAAATATATCATAATAAAGCTTAGGTAAATCGCTTAGCTGCATACATCAGAACTATCTGAGTGATGTCTAGTGTCTTCAATTCGTTTCCTTATTTATTGGTTGCTATTGCAGACGCTGACTACATTCAACGAAGTAGCCATTCACTACAGTCTGCCACTTAAAAGACTTCATGCTGTCTGTCAAGGCTTGTGCAGACCAGCGCGACATAAAGACACCGCCCGTCGCGCGACGTGCGGTGCCTTTGTGTCGCGTCGCGTGTCGCGTTGGTCTGCACAAGTCTTCAATCGTTTCACGAAAAACCGGGACGCACGCGACTGTGTTCAGTTCAGTTTCATACTATTTTGCGCCACATACATTTCCCTAAACAAACTAATCAAATGTCATGGAACCACTTCCATTATGCGCTCAAGTCAATTGTTCTGTAAATGGCTCTGTTTCATAACACAGGACCTCACCTTGGTGGCTTGGTCACGGTAGTTACACTACATAACAGTTAATTGCGACATTTTGGGAACGCGATATTGTCTGATGCAGGAAGCAATTAATTCGTAAAGGACATTTGGGTGGCGACGCGAATGCATTCCATCGCTCCGATTAGGTAATTCCGTAAATAATGTTGCAGAGCTCCTTATCTGGACAGACCGCTGGCGCGCACAATCACCCACTTCACCCAGTGAGACTAATGTCCGGTGGATGTTTTTATGAGTGATGTGGTCGATCAGCGAACTGACGGGCTTGCACTGTCTGTCTCGGCTCACGGAGCCACGTCGTCGCCGGCCCTATCAATCAATATTGTCATACAGCGCACGTCACACGCGGTAATTGGTCAAACGAGGCACTGTGGCACGGCCGCCACAGTCGGGGCTAGTTGTAGCTAATTTTCCAATTTGCGCCCACGTTCTAATGTGTTTACCAATATGTTTTACCGGTTGAATAGTTAAGAACACACGTAGTTGCATTCTCACCATGATGGTAAATCGGAAGCATTTCCAATACTAATGAGCACAGGATTGCTTTGCTGTCATCCATTGAAGAGTTTTATTTTATATCTCCGAAATTTATGTAGGTTCAATTCAACAACATTTGGATTTATCTGGTTTTGGGATAACTTCGGAGTGTTTGGGCTGAGTAAAAGCGAGCTCTTCTATACTGACCGCGATTAAAATAGATCTGGGGACGTAAGATGATGTTCTTCTGTAGAAAAGTATGTCAATCTGTGCCAACAGCAGCTGTAAAATAAAATAGAAAAGGAACAGTAGAGATACCGTTGAAGTAAGGATGTCGGATGAGCGAGTGCTGTGAGGGGTCGGGCGGTGCGGGGGGCCGCGCATCATACATCACGTAGAGAGCAGCGCGCGCGGCGCTGACACGGCCAATCAGAGCGGAACGTTGATAACCGCACCAGTGTTTTTGTGCCATTATACCATTTCCGACGCTGCGCAGACGGTACTTCACGTGCTGCTGTTATATCAGCTCTTACATGCCATCGATCCACCTACGGCAGTGGTCGGCAAACTCATTAGTCAATAGAGCCAAATATCAATACTATAACGATTAAGATTTCTTATGAGAGCCAATCCCGTCTGTGTGTCCAAACTGTCTCAATAATACACTTTTCTTAATCCTTAAAACTCCCATCCTCTTTCACTCTACAACGCTTCCTAAAATGAACTTGCAAGAAGTAGGATGCCTTCGGATAACTATATCATCATCATCATATACTTAACCTTGGAAAACTTTGAAAGGTACAGCACTTAAATAATTCATTTTCGATGTCCTGTAAATTTTTGGTGTTAATACTTCGGAAATAAAGCTTGAAATGTAGTTTAAATTTTGAATAAAACTTTATATTTTGCTTAACGACCAACACCCCGACCCCCGCGCGTATCTACGCTTGCACTTATCGACATTTGTACAGAGCAGTACTCTATAGGCCAAAGAGCCGCGGTTTGCCGACCACTGACCTACGAGCTACGGTATCAACACGTGGACCTATTCGACCGGCGTAATGATCTACATACCTACAGATGGGAAACTCACAGCTCTGCCGTTACTGGTCAATTACTTTTGGATACTTTAAGGAATCCAAAGGTTGAAGCATAGAGCTACATAAGAATATAAGATTATACTAATCAATGTTTTAAAGAGAAAACTTTTTAATACGACAAGACGTCCGACAGAAGTACAATTTAGATTTAAGATCAGTACCCTAATTGCGTAACACAACACAATCTGTGTCGATTTGAAACAGATTGCTAATCCATTGCTTCGTAAGTTGGAAAAAAAAATCTGCTCAACAACGTAAATAATGCAATGAATGTTGTTGAACTGTCAAAAAGAAACAAATTAGGCAAAATTGTTTACGAAATTAAGTTACGCAATTAGGGCACTGGTCGACATAAAAGACTCTGACGTGGTGACATTTGAAACTAAATATTTTACTTAATGCGGACACCACTTTGCCGACAAGTGCTCATAGGTTTTGATTTGAGTCACCCACAAGCAGCGTTTTTTGTTGCACATTTATTTTAACAATTTATTTCCCACTCGAAGTGACCTAAGTGCGATAGTGGCGCCCTCATTTTTTCCAGACTCTTATTTGCCAAGCTGTAAATGGTTATGCTGAAAAATCAGTTTGTAGTCCTCAGTTGTATAGATATAAATAGTTTTTCTGCGATTATTCTGTATATATAACAACGATAGGAAATACTTAGTTGAGAGTGTTACTATTCTGAGCGTCGAAACATAATTTCATAGTAGATAAGTACTATGACACTAATGTTTTGAACGTCGCAGGGAATTGATAATACGGTGAAATCTGATTGTTAACATTTTCGAAATCGTAGCCATAATGCCAGTGAAATTGAGACAGTTTCCTAAAGCACTGTATTGATCCACGACAATACATCGCATATCAATATTAAGCATACAACGCTGACGTCATAGTGACACTTTCGAGAGCAGCGTCTTTGTTACGAGCGGCGCGGGCGGCGGGCGGCGGCGGTTGAGAGCCGGCCCTCGCGCCGCCATCGGGCCATGCTCATAACTTCATGAATAATGTTAAATGTTGTATGCGAGAGTTTATCGCCGATAGCACCATATCAGATACAGCTTTATCACATAATGTACTGCTGACTAAGCCGCTAACTCTCGCAAGGACGCATGATTGATTTGGAATACCTACCTCCTACCTCAGCTATTTTGCACTGGATTAACTTTAGAAACCAACTAAAAATGAGTGCCTAATTATTATTACCCGACTACGGCGAAGCAAAATGGAGGGTTATGATTTTGACCGGTATGTATGAATGTATGTATGTTCATCTGTTCAAACTACTCATCATAATTTGAAAATGAGGTATCGTTAGAAGCGTCTTGATCGTCCGCTGGTTATACGCCACGTGACGTTACATTGAACATGGCGCCCTCAAGAGCTAACCTAGTTATAAGTTAAATGTAATAAAACTTGCTGCGCCCTAACAGGGTAATGTACTCATAAGTTTAAGCCTAGCCTGTAACTGAGTGTACATTATGCAAAATAAATAAATAAATAATAAAAGAGGATAAAAAGTCGCCGTGTTGGGTATCAAATGAAACGGCTTAATTAACACACTTCAAAAATATATATTAGATCTCCAAAATAATTTAAATAAAAAAAAATGTTATAAAACTAACGCCCAACTACGACAAAAAAAATCGGCCAAGTGCGTGTCGGACCACGTACAATGAAGGGTTCCGTAGTTGGGATGAATTTATCCCAAAAACAAACTTAACTTTGTAGTTAAAAAATAAGTTCTCCCATACGGAATGTATGGAAAAACATGTTTTTGCAACTGCAAAGTTAAGTTTGTCGATTATTACTCGTTAACTTGTAGAGCCTACTTAGCTGTGATAGTTTTCCTTTTAATTTCGTTATATAAACTACTGCTGTGATTTTTCACACATCCAAAACCAACCATTTAGCTGGCAGGGGGGGGGGGGGACACACCTGACTCTAACAAAAATTTGCACTTTGCAAATTGCTTGTTGTATGTGAGTCTTATGCGGCGACGCATGGGCTTACATACAACGTTAAGAAATCGCAGATGGTGATTTTTAAGTGCAAACGTGCATCGTTAGCTAACGTTCCTCCAGTGACTATAAGCGGAACACCTTTGCAGCGTGTTGCTCAGGTTAAGTACCTAGGTCATTTGGTTACGGAGGACTTATCTGATGATGCAGATTTGGATAGGGAGCGTAGGGCGTTGGCGGTTCGGTGCAATATGTTAGCCCGCAGGTTTGCACGTTGTAGTGGGGATGTGAAGGTGTATCTTTTTAAGGCCTACTGCCAAACCTTCTACACGTGCAGCTTGTGGGTGAAGTATACGCAGAGGGCCTACAACGTCCTACGCGTTCAATATAATAATGGGTTTAGGATGTTGATGGGGCTTCCACGCTTCTGCAGCGCTTCGCAGATGTTCGCGGAAGCCCGTGTTGACGATTTTCATGCCTTAATGAGAAAGCGGGCGGCGTCAATAATGGGTAGGTTGCGCGGAGGCTCCAACAGCATCCTAAAAACATTGGTCGACAAGGTGGACAACCCTTTTATTAGGCACTGGATGAGGAGGCACGTGCCAACATGTGTTGACCCACGTAGTTATTAGTTGTTGTTTGGTTAGTTTGTAAGTTTTACTAACATAGTTTCTAAGTCTTTGTTACTAATACTATATGGATTGTGTGTACCTTCATGTGTGATCCGCAATAAATGAAATATATATATAAAGCTTAATATTTCGCAAAGGGATCCTTGAATCCAAAAATGGTTTTCACAAACTCGCAATGTTTTTGAAGGACCTTTCCAATGATACCCCTCACCAAGGGTTAAAAAAAATACATCACCACTTTACGTGTAGGAGGTACCCTAAAAAAAATGTTTTTCATAATTTTGTTTTAACACTTTGTCGGCGTAATTAATATGTATACCTATGCCAAATTACAGCTTTCTAGTACTAATCGTCTCGGAGCTAGACCGCGGACAGACAGACAGACAGACGGACATGACGAAACTATAAGGGTTCCTTGTTTACTACGGAACCCTAAAAAGTCATCTAAAAAGGTATAAACAAGACATCACAGACAGACAGCAGCAGTAGGAACATTGCAGCCGATTATGTTTTAATAAGATTAGAAACTGCGAATGTCTTTGATACTAATTAATGTGAACCGCACACGCGAGCGCTTCGTTTGGATTGGACCTCGTCTTCGTGGTCACTTGACATTGCTTTTCATTTAAGGTGACTTGCACAGTTACGTATAATTTGATGATGCAGGTTATGCTCGCTCCACTTCATTCGTGTTTAAATATTAATTTACCAAGGTCGAATCGGTTTGCACACGGTGAGAAATGTCATGAAGCGACAATGAATAACTGCTGTTCTTGGCATTTAGTGATAACGTGTTGGGTTACAGGACACGTTGATTAAATTCCTACTTGTTAACGTGAGCTCTTTGTTAATGATTCGCTGCTTGAGCTATTACTATTATAATAATGTGTAAACATAGGACGCGACGGCGTGGATGTAACGGCGCGCGTGAAGTACGCGCGAGACCGGGCGGCGCGCGGCGCACGGCGCGCGGCGCGGCGGTGGCTGACCTCTGCTCTCAGACATAATCTCGCTCGTCACACCGCTACGTCATGGGGATGCCTCAGATTTCACTTTTATCTGAAAATCCTCACATAACATAAATAACATTTAATAGTGACTGTAGGTAGTGTGGACTTAGATAGCTCGTTTGTTTAATATTAATGCTCTTAATTAAAATCGATGATTTTGTGTTGTGAACCTTTTTGCTTCGACGTAGTCGGGTAAATAGTATACAGTCGTCTAGTATTTCTACACGGTCATCTTTTATTAGATATTTATAGCAACTCAGTTCGACTTCTGTCACCTCAGCAATTTGGTGCTAAGAAATAATGATTGGGCAAAACGACAATTTGCTTAAAAATATACATACTTGCAATACATATTTTTTACTCAAACTTTACTAGATTGAATATTTCAATCCAAATGCAAGTTTCCGTGATGCGATACTTCACGGGCTTCATTTTGTGGTAGCGAGTTCAGGCGCAATGACAATGCTGAACCCACTAATGTTGATGAGCTCCCGTACATATCGTACGTGTCTACTCAATATAATCCGCTGACGTTCCACAACTATTACAAAACTGGATGTTCCAGTTGCACAAACTGACATGATATAAACATCGACTAGTCAGGAAAGCTACACTCAGATAAGCTTTTAATATTTCTAAAAGAATCTCCGCTGGAGCGCCTGGAGCCGCGATTCATTTGCATCTTAGTTTTGTTTGAGTCTATGCAGTAGTGTGGAGTTTACATAAACAAACAAAAAGCTGGGGAGCAGGCAGCGACGCGCGCGCACCTATGTGAAGTGTACAGGCGGCGCTGCGCATCTATCCACTCTCACCGCCGTGCGCTGGGAACGCACTTTTTTGGCAGCCCATCGCTATTGTGGAGCGCTCAGAGCGTTCCGCAGGTGCGTTTTTGCCAGAGTTAGAAAGCAAAGTTAAGTATTAGTATAATTAGTAATTACTAAACACGTTTCCTTATGCGCCATCGCCATGGAGAATGTGTCTCGTGACGACAACCGAATAGTTTTTGCGGAATACTATCACGTCGACTGATGATTCGCTACAGGAAGCGTCCGCTCTGACTCACCATGTGTCGCTGACAAATGTCTCCAAATTACTTGTTAATACTTATCAATGTAATCCTGAAATACTCGGTTGTTATGTTTGTCATTAATCGTAATATAAATAACATGGTGTCTATCAGATAAGTACCTAAGTCGTGTCGTGAGGGACATTACAAAATATATAAATAAAATCTTGAGATAAGAAACAAAATTAAAATAATTATAGGTAATTAAAAAATGTATTTAACTAGGTTACGCCAACAGGGCAGGACTAGCAGGACGTCTACATTCGTAGGTAAAGCATTCTAAGTAATTCATTACTAAGTAAGCCAACGATGTGACAGGTGGTTCCGCTTATACTTCTCCCAGTCTGGGCGGAGCGGGAGGGCGGGGGGCGTGTCAGACTCTTACTGACTAAAACCCACCCGTGTTCCTTCGGTTGCCCTGTTGCCGGGGGCCACGATCTCCCTGTTAGTTTTCTTCGCTTCCCCGGCAGGCATCGGCCTTGCGGACGCCGTCAACAACACAATGCGCCGTCGACCCGGGCTTGGTCCTTATCGGACAGCAAGCTACCCATTGCTCACCGTCTGCAAGCTCGCGCCTACGGTGGCCGGAAATCGGCCTGCGATTTCCGACGCCCACGCCGTCTCCTCCTGCGGCGGTTAGGGGCGTGAGGGCGCGAATTTTGCCTCTCCCTCACGCGTTCCGCCACCTCCTTCGCGAGCATTACTGCTTCGCAGAAGAAGTTGACGGCCTCCCATTTCTTCTCGCTCCGTACCATGGCCCGTATAAGGGCCGGACGCGAGAGATCACCGGCATCGATCGCCTCCACGAGGACACAGCGATGCTCTGCCCAAGCCGGGCAGACCTCCACCGTATGCTCCACCGTGTCCTCCGGGCGATCTTCACAATGGTGACACCCGGCCGTTTCCTCCCGCCTTATCCTGAACAGGAACCTCCTGAAACAGCCGTGTCCGGTGAGGACCTGCGTCAGGCGGAAGGTGAGGACGCCATGGCACCTCTCTAGCCACTCCTCAAAGAGGGGTCTTATCGCCGCAATTGTGGCGTGCCCAAACATCATCATCGTTGTTTTCGATCGTTTCTACAAGAGGCACGTTTAACATGTCCAGCACCTCCTTAAGAAACAGTTTTTTTTATCATGACTCTTCCTCTTTTTTTTTTTTTTTTGGGTGGGAAGTTATCAAATAACTTCTCCCGCTCTGGGTGGAGCGGGAGGGCGTGTCAGACTCTTACTGACTAAAACCCACCCGTGTTCCTTCCTATGCCATGTTGCCGGGGGCCACGATTTCCCTATCGGTTTTCTTCGAACCCCCGGCAGGCATTGGCCCTAGCGGACCCCGTCAATTCTGCTGACATCTCTTTGAGGCGCGCGTGGAACACAACGCGCCGTCGACCCGGGCTTGGTCCTTACCGGACGGCGAGCTACCCATTGCTCACCGTCCGCAAGCCCGCGCCTACGGTGGCCGGAAATCTTCCTGCGATTCCCGACGCCCAGGGCGTCTCCTCCTGCGGCGGTTAGGAGCGCGAGGGCGCGAAATTTGCCTCTCCCTCACGCGCTCCGTCTCCTCCTTCGCGAACATTACTGCTTCGCAGAAAGAGGTGACGGCCTCCCATTTCCTCTCGCTCCGTAGCATAGCCCTAATCAGGGCCGGACGCGAGAGATCACCGCCGCCGATCGCATCCACGAGAACACGGCGATGCCCTGCCCAAGCCGGGCAGACCTCCACCGTATGCTCCACCGTGTCCTCCGGGCGATCCAAACAGTGACAACACCCGGGCGTTTCCTCCCGCTTTATCCTGAACAGGTACCTCCCGAAACAGCCGTGTCCGGTGAGTACCTGCGTCAGGCGGAAGGTGAGGACGCCGTGGCGCCTCTCTAGCCACTCCTCAAAGAGGGGTCTTATCGCCGCAATTGTGGCGTGCCCAGCGCTGGGTTGCGACAATCGCACCCTCCATTCCGCCATGAGATCCCGCCGGAGCTCTGTCCGCTGTGCCGCGACTTCTTGCGGCATCGGAGTTAAGCCCCGGCGTTTCGCCTCCTCGCGCCACTCCCAAATGTGCGCGAGGACCTTTGCCTCCAGATCCCATGGCGGTATTCCGGCAAGGAGGCTCACCGCCTCGCAGGAGACCGTGCGGTATTCTCGGGCCAGCCGGATGGACATGACCCTTTGGGACGCGTTCAGCCGGCGCCCTGGCTGCCGCCTCAATGAAGGCGCCCACACCGGCGCCCCGTTAAGGGCCATGGACCACACGATCCCCGCGTAGAGCCTCCGGCAGGAGGCGTTTGGACCTCCCAGATTGGGCAGGAGCCGCTTCAAGGCAGCCCCGGCCCGGTCCAGTCTGGGAGCCAAACGTCGGAAGTGCTCCACGAAGTTCCACCGGCTGTCGAGGACGAGTCCCAGATACTTCATCGTCGACTCGACGCCGATGTGAACCCCTCCCGCCAATACCTGGGAACCCGACGGTGACGCACTACGAGGACCATAGAAACCCATGGCCTCGGACTTGTGCAGGGCCACCTCGAGTCCCAGCTGCCGGATTCTGTCGACGATTGTCGCAACCCCGCGTGTCGCTAAGTCGGCCGCCGCCTGGTACGACCATGGCTCCTCCTCTTGGATGCAATAATTGGATCAAAAGCTATTAGTATCCAGTGTCCATTGTCTGTATTAGTGTAGATTCTGGTGGTTTTTCTAGCATGGAAAAGTCGCAAACCTACCTGTGAAAAAAAAAGCGGCCAAGTGCGAGTCGGACTCGCTCATGAAGGGTTCCGTAGCAGCAAGTAACATTGAATGAAAGGTAAATTGCGGTTTACGATTTATGACGTATTAAAAAAAAAACTACTTGCTAGATCTCGTTCAAACCAATATTTTTTAGTTTTATCATTCTCTTATTTTAGAAGTTACAGGGGGGGGACGACGACGACGACGACACACATTTTACCACTTTGGAAGTGTCTCTCGCGCAAACTATTCAGATTAGAAAAAAATGATATTAGAAACCTTAATATGATTTTTAAAGACCTATCCATAGATACCCCACACGTATGGGATCGATGAAAAATTTTTTTTTGAGTTTCTGTTCTAAGTATGGGGAACCCCAAAATTATTTGTTTTTTTTCTATTTTTGTGTGAAAATCTTAATGCGGTTCACATAATACATGTACTTACCAAGTTTCAACAGCATAGCTCTTATAGTTTCGGAAAAAAGTGGCTGTAACATACGGATGGACAGACAGACAGACAGACAGACAGACAGACAGACAGACAGACAGACAGACAGACAGACGGACGGACGGACGGACGGACAGACAGACATGACGCATCTATAAGGGTTCCGTTTTTTGCCATTTGGCAACGGAACCCTAAAAAGGGTCTAGTGTCACGATGAGTTGGTTTGAGTTCCTAGAACTCAGAATACTAACAGTCAACAAACGCACAAGTGTAAATATATCTAGGACAGAAAGCGGTACTAAGCGGAACTTTTTTGAAAGTCTAAAGAAATATTTATTTTTTATGAAAAGTAAGTGTGGAATGAAATCGTCATTTAATATTAACTAGGGTAAAAAAAATATGAAATTATATATTTTTTTAAATAATACCATGTTTTACGCAAATAAATTATCTTATCTTATGTCCATAATTAATATTGAGATTTTTTGCACGAGGTGAACACAAAGCTTTCGGGTTTCGTATGCAACTAGCCGTACACTGCACAACGCTTAGCCATTGGAGGCTCGGGCGCCGATGTTATAAACATATAAAAGGACATTTATGGCCAGCACAATGGAACTACTATCTGATTCGAAGAATATAAGAAATTGTAGATCTTATATTGAAGAAGAAAATTTTTTTTTGGCCGCCTAAATTGGTAATGCCGTATGTGCGGCGGCGCGGAAATCGGAACCGGAACAGCTGATGGTATTCTATTAAAAACCTACATTCGATGGTTAGTGCGAGCCCAAATTCTTAAATATAGACAAGAGCATCTTAACACAGTACAATGTGTGCAATTAGTGCGCAGATAGCAAGTGGTTCCGTTAGGGGCGCCGCGCCGCACCACTTCCAAACTCAACAAATCCGTTTTCATACATTACATATTTATATTTATCGCAATAGGCTCGTTGTAGGCTGTAAACTTGTGTACCATTTTAAAACCGACTTCCAAAAGGAGGAGGTTCTCAATTCGTCTGTATGTTTTTTTTTTTTTTTTGTTTGTTACGCGATTACTGCGCCAATTATGAATAGATTCTGATGATTCTTTTTTTGTTTGGTAGATCATACTTTAGAGGTGGTCCCATATAAATTTTATTAACTTTGCTTGGGTACTTTTTGAGTTAGCTTTAATAATACGTATTTTTTCCCACTTAGTATGTGGATGATATGATAACTTCCTGTCACTGTTATTTACATAGCAGGTAGTGGTATTCGAATTTGTGTGGGGTAGGTACCACAACACTAAAAAGTGAAAAATAAAATCTTTTTACAGAAAAAAATCAACCGACTGACAAAGAACGAAAATTCAAAACCAAAGACACCGACTTCCGAAATTAAAGTTATTTTTCACTTTGTAGTGTTTTTTTTTGAAGTCGGTTGTTTTTTTTTTGTAAAAAGTTTTTTATTTTACTAAGTACCTGGTACTTGTTGTTAGGCCTACACTGTCCTCCCATACCTATTAACACTGTAATTTGAAAACATTGTAGAAACAATTTATTTTGAAAAGAGTAACCGTGGAGTTTCTTGCCGGCTCTTCTCCATAGAAAGCGACCAATTGGAACCGTGCACCTAGCTTCTGACGTTTCATAAGTGCCCTTGTAGGTTTATGTGAATCAATCACAATCGAATTCATTTATTTTTTGCCAACATGGGTAGGGGTATAGATGTTATACATGTTTTGATAATGTTCTCCATGCTCTGCCGTCACTTGGGCATGCAAAATTTAACACATAAATTACAAATAAAAATCTACTATCAAAATACCATGCTGAATAACAAAAAATATTACAAAATTATTAACTTGGAAAATCATGATTTTCCATGTCAAGTAGTATCTAGTAGTCAATAATTAAATAAATGTCAAAGTAAATAGTGAACAAATAAATAAAAGTCCTAGATAAATAATAATTGTGAGTTTTACTACATTCAAACCCAAGAATTTCGTTACATCTACTCCTTTAATTTTTGTTCTAGCATTATTTATGTTTATGTCTGTTGGTGGATTAGTTCTGTTTCTGAAAATTATGAAATTATTTTTCTGTAAATTAATTAGAAGATTGTTTGTCCTTAACCAATCGACACTGCGTACTAATGTGGTGTTAATGTCATTTTCCAATGATGCATAATCTTTGTTACAAAATATGACTGTACTGTCATCTGAAAAAAGAATCATTGGAAAGGCCACGGTTTTCGGAAAATCATTAACGTAAATTAAGAACAATAGGGGCCCTAGGACCCTAGGACACTGTCCTGTGGTAATATGTCACTTCTACAATGTCTGAAACATGATCAGTTTCTTGCTTTTTAATATAATAAAATTTCGTCTTAGTGTTCTATGGTCCACATAGTCGAACGCTTTGGTTAAATCCATGTATAATGCACAAACTGGTATCCTTTTACCAACACTTTTAGTTATTTCTTCAAGAAATTTGTAAATTGCTTTATTTATACTTTTATTTTTCCTAAAACCCATCTGTTAGTCGACTAATATATTAAATTTTTCTAGGAATTGGTATACGCTATTATAAATTATTTTTTCGAGAACTCTGGAGAGTACCGGTATTAGGGCAATTGGTCTGTAACATGATATATCGCCTTTATCATCCTTTTTAAAGAATGGTTTGATGGTAGTTTTTGAAAATGAAAATGTGTTAGATAATTAATTGATTCAGGCGTGACCTTGCGGAAATCCATTATAAAATACAATAGACGTGGATATGTTTAGTAACTTGTTCCGCTTAGCTATTTCTAAAGAGCCTTAAAAAACTCCTGAAAGAAATCGACACGTGTTTTACCTCTCAACGAGGCATCCTCAGGATGACGATGGACTTGTTGCGAAATCGAACACGGCGTGTTGCCACACCAAGCGCTGAGTGCAGACTGAGCCTTATCGCCCGTGAAACCCACTTGTATAGTGTCGCCGTTATCAGTGCGATAAGGGGCGGACAATCGCAGCCAAGGTGACCTTGGCATACTCGTAATGTTTCCGGTATTATTATTGTCAATTTCTAAACTCTCTAGTACTGACATTCTGAAACCTTTATCACATGTTTAAAATGAAATTTCGTAGGAGGGATATGTAGTCATACAATTACGTCAAAATTAATTAAAATACGCAAAAATAAAAATAATTCCTTTACTTTACTGAATTTAACACCATCTGTCGTCAAGTAGCAGAACCAAAGAGATGCTATCAATACACAAAGAGTAACTTTTAACGTTTTACAGAAATAAATTAAACTTCAAATTTTACTAATAATTTAAAATTATTATTGGAATTTAACGAATCGAATAAAATGAATTGAACAAAATAAAATAATATTTCTCTTAAGTATCTCGTTCTCGCCGAGGCATATTTCTATGTCTGTCTCAGCCATAACCCAATAGATAGCGAGTTACTGTCGTCCATATCAAGCCATGTCACGTGACCGTAAGTGACGTCAGGGCGGAATCGCTATTGTATGAACTTTAGTTCGCGATCATCACGGCGTAGCGCCGGCTTATTTAGAACAATTTGTGTTGTTGTTGGAATTCAAAGCCAAGAACAGATTTTTTGTTGTTTGAATATTATAGTGTATTAAATACCTGTAGTATTAATATCGGCAATTGTAGACACTACTGAATGTTATATTTTTCAATGGTGGTACGTGAAGTTACTCTTCCGATCCACAGTGGAACGAATGTATGGGAGCGGTTGGACGTAGACATTTCCGAAAAAAAAGAGTAAAATTATGCCAAACTAATGATGCCATCTTATTCGATTACTTAATGCCTTCATAACTTGTGGTGATGAATTTCTTCATAACTCCCATATTTCGGGAGTAATTTGAGAAAATGTGAAATTTTACTATGAAAATGAGTGTATCGAGCTCTCTCCCTCCTGATTCCGGGCTTGTTTCAAGTAGCGGTCTCTAATATCATAATGCTAATACTAAGAGCTATATTTAATACTAAGACACATAGTGCGCCAAATGTGCACTTTCTGGGATAAAGAGTGATGTTTATTTTATAACACAATTTTTTTATTTTTTGTTTATTTTGTTGATTAAAACCGTTTTTCTAAAGGTTTACCTTATTACAATAACATTTCTGAGCAGCCAATTAGAGAAGATATAAGCTAATTAGGATATATAATTAGGGACTTAAGGTTTACATATAAAACTGATGCACTAATGATTACTGATAAGAACATTGCTATTATTTAATTACTAAATGGCTCTTAATACACTAATTTAGCATGCATCATTTACTAATTATCACAATAACTAATTACCTTGCAATATTTAACAAAGGATACCTGGGATACCTGGATTTTATATAAATAGGTCACTATTAGTAACTTTAAAATCAGTGTTGATTTACACCTCGTTGTATCCAAGCTAATCTCGCAATGTATTTTCCAAATTTTAATACAAATCTTGATATTCACGTTGCTTTATGCGCACGCGCACATAAAGATTTACGCGACTTTAACTATTTGTTCAGTGTTTTAAAAGATAACAGTTGTGTTCAGTTATGTGAAAGTGCTGAAACAAGTTTAAAAGACTGGTGTCGTCGATTTTGCTACCGCATTTATGCAAAATGGACACAGTCTGGAAGAAGCACAGATAAGTTTCGGAAGAAACATGAGATTTGGCTACAGGCTGCAATTCAATGGCCGGAATTACAGAATGAAAATATGGAACCTTCTACAGAAAATATAAGTGACGTCATCGAGCCCATAATTTCTCCTGCTAAATCTGATGCTTCAACTTGTACACATCCTAGTCCTCGTAAATCTTTTGAGGACCTTAGTAACCGGCAAAAAAGAAGACGCACTGAAGATAGTCTTTCATGCAGCAGTAGCAGCGCTGAAATTATGTTTTCGGCCGAAAGGGCGCTTCAAAAGGCAGGACAAAGCGATACAGCTTATGTTATGAAATACTTGACGGAGAATCCAGAAGAGGCCTCAAAAATCAAAGCCTTCATTGAAGGTAAATCAATTCAGGTACGGGAAATATCCCCTTTGAAGGCATTGGCTCTTTATGTATCGATGAACTTATCGAAATGGCGCTATAACACTCTTCGGGATTTCAACACTCAAGAAGGAGCTCTTCAATACCCGAGTTACTACATGTTGGTTAAAGAAAAAATTAAGTGCTATCCGGCCAAAGAAGATCTCACAGTTACAGAGAGCTCTGCAAAAATCAAATTACAAGCCTTGATGGATTTAACCTCAAGAAGACTTATTAGGTCGTTAGAAACCCCTGTTGATCCCAATCAACAGCTCGTATTGACCAGCAAATGGGGTTTTGACGGATCATCTAGCCAAAGCATTTATCATCAAAGGACGAGTGAAGATGAGCAAATCGATCTTGCTAGTAATTTTATGATTAGTCTTGTACCACTGCGGCTCGTCTCAAAAGGTGTAACAATTTGGGAAAACGAGCGACCATCTTCCACTTCATTTTGCCGGCCAATATTGTTTAAGTTTATAAAGGAAACCAAAGAAAATGTGCAGAGAGAGATGGCTGAAATCGAAGCAGAGATTGAAGCCTTAACTCCATCCACCATCACTGATGGAATTAGTGTCAAACACCAACTGCTGTTGACAATGATTGATGGTAAAATTCATTCCATTATATCCAATACAGCAGCTTCAGTGTGTGACATATGCAAGGCTTGTCCTAAAGAAATGAATAATTTAGAGTTAATCAAAGATAAACACGCAAACGAGGACATGTATAAATATAGCTTAAGCACCCTTCACGCTTGGATTCGCTCAATGGAATGCTTATTACACATTTCCTACAAATTAGACATAAAATCATGGCAAGTAAGGGGTGATATAGCAAAAAGGCAAGTTGATGACAGGAAGAAAAGAGTTCAAGAGGCTGTAAGAAGAGAAACGGGCTTACTTCTCGATGTTGTGAAACAAGGCAGTGGATCCACCAACAATGGCAACTCGGCAAGGAGATTTTTTGAAAACTACACTAAATCTGCTGAACTGACCGGAATAGATGCTATGCTTTTAAGAAAAATCTGTGTGATCTTGCAGTGTATTTCATCAGGAGAGAAGATCAACGTAACTAAATTCCGAGAGTTCTGCTTTGATACTGCTAAGCTTTACGTGGAGTTATACCCATGGTATTATATGCCTTCTTCACTTCATAAAATTTTAATGCATGGGCCAGACATAGTTCAGAACATGTCAATTGTGCCCATTGGTTTTCTATCCGAAGAGGCATCTGAGGCTAGAAATAAAGATTTTAGAAAATATAGAGAGGGGCATTCTCGAAAGCATAGCAGTATCTCATGCAATGAAGATATTATGCACAATCTTTTACTGTCTTCTGATCCACTTGTTACAAGTATCCGTCCAAAAGGAAATAAGTTTGTAAAAAAATCTTCTTTTAAGGAATTTTATGAGCTTACGGATTCTGAGAAAAGTGATATCGAATTTGTTAACATAAATGATTTAGCGGACATCGATTCTGAATTTGAATTAATTGATGATGATGATGATGACGAAGATAATTAAATGATGTTATTGTTTTAAAATGTGTAACTTAGTAAATTAGAGCTTACATCTTAATTATTTATTGTACTTTTAATGAAACTAGGTAATTTATTATCAACTTACTTAAAAGTCATACTCTCATCAGTTCTTGTGAATATTTTTGTTAATATATATTTCTGTATATATATAATATATTTATAGACCTCTTAATAAGTCTGTCTGCGGTTTAAAGTAAATACAAATGGGGAAAAAACGTTTTTTTTTTTTAATTTTCATTTCCTTTTATCCCAGAAAGTGCACATTTGGCGCACTATGTGTCTTAGTATTAAATATAGCTCTTAGTATTAGCATTATGATATTAGAGACCGCTACTTGAAACAAGCCCGGAATCAGGAGGGAGAGAGCTCGATACACTCATTTTCATAGTAAAATTTCACATTTTCTCAAATTACTCCCGAAATATGGGAGTTATGAAGAAATTCATCACCACAAGTTATGAAGGCATTAAGTAATCGAATAAGATGGCATCATTAGTTTGGCATAATTTTACTCTTTTTTTTCGGAAATGTCTACGTCCAACCGCTCCCATACATTCGTTCCACTGTGCGATCGTCCGAAGGGAAGCCGATAGGAATGGAGTTGTGTGTGCAGTTGCGGCGCTACGCCTCTGATGTATACCCATGCATCCATTACAGCTTTTTAGTGCTAACAGTTTCTGAGTTAAGTCGCGGACAGATAGACAGATATGGCCTAACTATAAGGGTTCATTGTTGACTACGGAATCCTAAAAATGCAGTAATCATTGTATATTTCAATGAAAATGACTAACTTGACAGTAGCCTGCACGACACGACGTGCTTTATTTAGTAGTGACATCCGAACCGGACGAACATCACGTGAAGTCAGTCCAGGGATACCTACATTTTATGATTCTTGTAAAATTGGTTGCTGACGAGATCAATTGCTTTTTCCTAAGCGCTGGCCCAGCCGTCTGCACCATAATTATGATCTTTCTGTCATTGCAAATTCTAATATTATGAATGCGTAGTTCAGCTAGTAGCTACGAACTTAACATGAACAAAAATTAAACAGGAAAACTACATAATTCCATACCTACCTCTATGCGGAAAACAACATGCCACATACTCTGGTTGAGTAATCTGGTGCTGGAGTACAAACAACCAGCGACCCAGTACCTGACTGTAACTAAGTGAGCTTGGGCACCTTACCAATTTAATTGAAGCTATATATTTCATTTGAAATAAGATTAGACATTTAAACAAACCTTTTTTACAGTCCGTTCAACCGATTCTGACTTCTATACCGTAGGCATAAGGATGGCATTAAAAGCAAAAAAGTGGTAACAATACCAACTGTTTACTGCAGCTGTCATTTGTCATGCCACCACCGCAATAGAAGTCAAAATCGGTTGAACGGACTGTAAAAAAGGTTTAGTTAAATGTTTAATCTTATTTCAAATGGAGTATTGTATAATCTAAATATTTGCGTCGGTGGACCGCTTGACATCTTCGATCAGTATTGTTGATCGAAGCTTGACACGCTCAATATTTGGTCTGCAAATACTTGCCGTGTTTTACACACAGATTACACTACTATAGTATACTACTAATATTGGTAGACAGCTCTGATTCACAGCACTTGTATTTATTAATTCAACCGATAAATTATTTGGACACCAAACGATATGGAATCCGCAGCAGCTTAATAACGATAGAAGGAGACCACTATTTCTGAATATTATTTGTAAATTATCCAAAATGGCTTTAATTGGTCTACCATATTTCAATTTCAATCTATCACATTTCAGTAGGTACCATAATTCAATTAAAACAACTCACAATTGGCATAAAACAATACCAGGTTGATGTGTAGTTGCAGTATTCATCGACTAGCAACCGGTTGCACTTACACTGGCATGTCAAACAGAGCAAGCAAAGTGCAGCGCAGGATGTGTGGTGCCTGGGCGAGTGCAGCCTCGAAGAGGCGCGGCGCGACACCCACCGGTACTTGTTTTACCGTGAAGTTTTCTTAGAAATTGTTTTGTTAAAGTCGCGTCGCGCCAGTCTGCACGAGGCTTGAGGCGAAAAAACGAACGAGAGCAGAGTGCGCGGTCGCCAGGTCGCCACCTGCCGTGGTCGCTAGGTTGCCATCTGTCGCGACAACGTTAGCGGCCACTGGCGCCCAGCAGGTAATTGCAACTCATTTATGACCATAGAGAGGCTTTTTTTTTTTTTTTTTTTTTTTTTTGGGTGGGAAATTATCAAATAACTTCTCCCGCTCTGGGTGGAGCGGGAGGGCGTGTCAGACTCTTACTGACTAAAACCCACCCGTGTTCCTTCGGTTGCCCTGTTGCCGGGGGCCGCGATGTCCCCATCGGTTTTCTTCGAATGATTCAACATTCCCGAATGAGAGCACTTTAGCTTAGACGACCATGTTTGTTATGTAAGCTATCTGCAGACTTGTTTTAAGAAAAATTTATTAGTTTTACATGTGCTTAAAGTTATGCAATGCATATAACCCAAGCGAGTTGATTGGCAGAATATAAAATGTAGAGGTGCGATTGGCGCGATCACAATTTCAATATTGATCATCTCTCAATGCTAAGCTATCCGAAAGGATTCACATTTACGTATGGAGCAGCGTATTGTTAGAACATTGGAAAGCAATAAAGTTACGAGTGGTTACGACGGCGACCGACCGCTCATCCATAGTAATGAGCTTTGGCCGCGTGGGCTCGCAGTGAAAGCAATGTCGCCGCGGGTCAGTGCTCAGCGGCCACAGCCGAGCTCAGCCACGCGGATGTTAGACAACACTCCGCCGCGACGATCATTTACAAGTCAGTCAACAATCGGACTATTTCGTCGAATAGATTGCAAAGAGCGGCGCTGCGCTGGCAAGAGCACGCCGTCGTAATGTGGGCTCGTTAACATTCCGCGGCGGAGACGCGGCGCCGGCGCAGGCACTTTCCAGCGGAAACGATCTTGACGAAATCGAGAGTGGCATTCGATTCGGGCATGTATCGACCGCGCGCCGCGCCCGCCGGTTTCTCCCGGCCACACATAGCACCATCTTACGCTATAACTTTCACCGTTTGTAGAAAATTATTTTTATATTTGCATATCGAATGTTGCGTAATCGACGAGCGCTTCATGGTAATCTTATACCGCGGTCCGCGGCCAGCTGCTTGATAGCTGCCAGCGGGAGCCGCGAGGAGCGCTGAGCCGCTGAACGCCGCCACTGAACCGTGTAATGGCCGCAGCTCGAGCGTGCGATATTGCTCCGCACATTACTGCAGACGGTAGATTGAATGCGGTCAAATGTGAAATTGCTGTTCTTAGCAAAGAGAAGCCTATATATAGGGTCAATTTGTAATTAAAGTTCACAGTCCGCCTAGATTCCGACTAAATTTAGGAATTATCCGTACCGTTAAGCGCTTATATCCGCACAAGAAATCTACATTGATAACTTAAATTTATACCTGTATTAGTACAATGAATGAAATCTATCGCCGATAACGCCGGTATGCGAGACTCGGAAATTATGTTTATATTTGCAACTCCTGATAAGAGAGCACAACGTCCTCAGAATACTTCAATAAGGTGATACATAACATGTCACATCGCTGATCGTACGGTGGGCTGCATCATACCTAATGAATAACACTTCTCTTGAAGGTGTGTAATGACAGTATACATGAAGGCGACGGGTTACTGACCTTGATTCTGTTCCGGCGGCTGGCTCGCAGCACGATGCCGTCGTTCTCGATGTAGTCGGGCACCTCCTTGCGGTTGGAGAAGTTGAACACCACGGACGTGGAAGCGGGCGGCGGCGCGCGCGGCCGGCGCGCATGCGCGGGGCTGCCGCGCGCCCACGTGGCGCCCCCGCCCGCGCCCTCCACACTCTTCTTCTCCCCGGAGCCGCTCCACGCGCGCTCGATGCCGGCAGCACCGATCCGGGACACAGCTACTTTTGTTTCTGGCGCACGATCGCTGCCCGCGTGCCCGTTCACGAGAGGTGCAGTGGTCGTGTCCGGCGCCGCTTTAGTTTTCGATTCCGGGCTGGGGCTGCGCTGGGCGAGCGTAGGCGCGGGCGGCGAGGGCGTGCGCGCGGTCTCGGGCGGAGGCCGCGGGATGGGCTCCACCAGGGCCGCCGGGGGAGGCTCTCGTCTCTCGGCACGCGCTGGCGGATTCTGCTCGCTCTCGGCTGACGGCGGTGGGGAGGGTGACATGAGCCTTGTACCATGCTCGGGACTCTTCTCGTCGATCTCCTCAACCAGGTCATCAGTTGCAGTGTCGGTGGCGCGCGCCGGCATCGGACGTATGACGCCTACGCGACGCGCACGGCCCACGAGGACCTGATTAGTAGCTGCCAGCGGTGGCAAGTGCGAAGCTGCGCGAGGAGCTTCGAACGCGTAGCGCACAGTGGATCCGGCGCGGGCTATGCCGTCGAGCGCTGCGCGGGACACCGGTCGCGAGCTGGCGGGCTCCGGCGAGCTCTCCACCTCCTCACTAGCGGCGGCGCCGACCGGCACGGGCGATAACGCTTCAGTCGGCGGCAACGGACTGGGTGTTCGGGGGCTGAGCGGTGGTGCGTCTGATGATTCACGAGGTTCCGGCGTTGAGGTCCGCGGACCTTCGAGTCCTCGCAGTACGGCAGAAACGCGGGCAGCTGGCGCGGCACGACGTGTCGGCGCACTTTCAAACTTGCGTAGGGTCGAGCGGACTACGTCGGGAGGCGGACGTTCGGTTTCACGCAACAACGGGGTCGGACGTCGGGGAGGGCGCGCCGAGCGAGGCTGCGGCGGAGGACGCGGCGCCAGCGGCGGCGGAGGCGACGGCGAGGGAGCTCGGAGCTCCTCGCGAGAGTCCAGGCGGCTCAGCGCGTCCACGGAGCGTGCTCGCTTCACGGAGTCACGTCGCGCGACGGGCGCGAGGAGCGCGGGCGGCACGGTCACGGACGCGGGGCGCGGCGGGCGCAGGGCGGTGCGCGGCGTGGGCACAGGCGGCGGCCGCTCGTCCAGCAGGTGTTCGAGCGAGGCGGCGCGGCGCAGCACGGAGGGGCGGCGGCGCGGCGCATCGCGCAGTGCGAGGCTGAGGTAGCGCGACTTGAGGCGCTTGACGATGCCGGGCCCGTAGCGCAATTCCTCGTCCTCCTCGCAGTGCGGAGGCGGGGGTGGCGGCGGTGGCTGCGGCGGTGGCTGCACCGGGCGGCTACGGGCGGCGCGCCGCTGCAGCAGCTCGCGCTTCCACTGCGGTAGCGCTCCGTTCGACATGCCTGTGCATACCGCATCACCAGGGTTAGTGGATGCCATACAACTATGAGCAGCAGTAAAGTGGTTCAAGGAATCAAGAGTATGATTAACTTGGAGACATTACAACAGCATTATCAGGTTAACTTATGAATTTCAAAGTTCATGTTTCATTGTTTGATTTTGCTGATTTCTGAAAAAATCAATGGTTTATTTTTAACCAGCTACAATAACCTCATCAATTCGATTTATTCAGATTTATCGCTTTGCAAACTTTGGAGATATGGCGGGGGGGGGGCATTTTTCATCATAGTATTTTATTTTTTATAATGTGCAAATGAACCATTTAACCTAGTTCAACACTTTGAAATGTCAATATTTTCAACCCTCTATTTTGGCTCCTTTTGCAATGAAAATAACAATTTTTCAAGTTTTTTCCTATAAATATTTAGATGGACAAGCTCTATACATGTATTATATAAGAAACATTTTTTCAAACAAGTTTTTTTGCATTAGTAGGTAGTTCCTGAAATAAGCAGCTGTGACAGACAGACAGTCGCACCATAGGCGAAAGTGCGAATTCTCAGTCTAAAGACATATTACCTACATAATTTTAATTCAATTCTTACAGGGTTTGTTCAAGGCGGTATTTGTTTGATTGGGACTGATTCCTAGCTTTGATGCCTATGGCATTAAGTCCACTTCTGTACATCTTAAAGTATTAAATAAATAAAAAGGGATTTTTCAAAACCCTAAAATGCAGTTGTACATAGTTTTCTCAAGCCCTGGAATCATGAGCTTAACCATAACTACTTTGATCATTTTATTTACAGTGTAGGTATTGTACTTACATTTTATTAAGTAGGTACTAGCTTTTGCCCACGGCTTCGCCCGCGTGGATGTCGGAAAATATCCCACGGGAACGTACTACCGAGATTTCATACCTAATAAGTTAATAACCGAGGAAATTGTTATTGACTCCTACCGCTGCGCCCGCGTTGCTCCGCGTAATTTTGAAACTGTGATATCTTTTAAACTATTAATTTAAATGATGTGATGTCGAGGCATATTTTAATCTAAATTAAATACCCAATTTAAATAACATATTTTATTGGATAAGGATTAATACTATACCGGTCAAAAAAAATTCGGAAATAACAATTTAATTTTTATCAAATTCTGAAAGATAATAATGGTTCTTGTGGGTTATCCTTAGAAGATAGACATATGCCATCGCGGACTTTTTTGTTGAACTTTTTAAGATGAACAATACCCTAGAACATAAATTTGATGTATCTTTTTCGGTTTAGGCAGCGCACGCCAGTAAAGCTCCCAGTCGGCATGATTTTTTCCGACTTCTTCAACAATAATCGTCAAATTTCAGCCAATTTGCACAAAACTTTAATGAATTATACACTAAAACCTTCCGCATGAATTATTACCGTCTATTGGTGAAAACCGTTTGAAAATCCGTTCGGTAGTTTTTGAGTTTATCGCGTTCAGACAGACAGACAGACGCGGCGGGGGACTTTGTTTTATAATATGTAAGGATTTTTCTGTTATTAGCATTATGTGTCCACTAATACGTGACAGAACTGGCGCTTTCATTTGTCATACCATCACTAAAAATGAAATGTGCTAAATGAACATGGTGACAGATGAGAAATTCACATACCTATTTAGTTATTTAGGTTGAACATTGCAGTTATTATCATTTAATGTACTCTTTGTTTGTCATGTACTGTGAACTGCATGCACATAATTTACAGTGTTTTTACATGTCATTGTGTGATTTGTGTCAAACAGGTACATAATCATCAATATGGTACGATCATTGGCGATCATATTTGAAAAATGTATTGCAGTTTTCCTAATAAATAAAATTCTGGGTTCATAAATCTTAAATTATTAATATTGAAATATTACAAAGTAAGAAATAAAAAATAGAATACATAAATCCTGCATTTACTTACACAACTAAATCAGTTCAACACACTTTTGTCTACAAAATTTTAATTCTAAATTGAAATCACTCCATCTTTGGATAAAAAACTCAATACTTTCAAGAAATAGACTTGTATTGAATACAATATTGTAAGAGAATAGTAAAACTCTAAGAAGTTAATGATGTGTGTGAGTGAGACTGCTCTCAGCAATGACTGAGCTACTGAGACTAACCATACAATAAAATCACACAGTCACCAGTAGGAAAAGCCATATTTTGCAACTCACAGGAAATATGTATTCATTTAATATTATTTATAGCAAGTTTTATCAGTTTCACACTTGAGTTTCCCTAATGTTACCCCTAAGTAAATTTAAGTATGTATTTACACACTAGTTGCAGTAAATATACATAATGAGAATGACATACTTTATTTGCATTGCAAAACAATGAGATATTACACTTTCATCAAAAATACAGCACAGGAAGGGTTAACGTTATAAGCAGTGGTGTACCACTGCAATGTTGTTGGTTAGTTGTCCACTCAGAACTATGCAGGCTTTATCACTGCTATATACAGAAGATAACTGCGACACTTACCAAAGTCCTGGGAGGACTCCAGGATGGTTTCCACCATCATCTTGAGTTGGCCGCACCAATCTTAAGCAACTGAATGGAGATGCAAAATAATAAGCTTTATAACATGCTAATGCAAGAACTGAATAAAAAAATGCATAGATTATAGTATAATTCTGGTGAATTTTTCATGTGGGACTTCAGGGTAAATACCAAAACTATGACATTGTAAAAGTAAAACTGCACTTCAAGGTTTTTGGAAAAACTCTTTGTTAAGCTAGGAAGCACTCCCAATCATTGTGGCAAACAATATATTACTTACTTCCAGCGGTAGTGATGCTGGTTAGGATCAAATCCTTGGAAGGAATGTTGTTTTAAATTGCTATTACATTTATTTTGCCATTTTCCTTTAATAATTTCTCCATATTAAAGTTGGTAGTTTGCTTTATTTATCATAGTTTTAGTCTTCGCCTTGAACTCTCATCTCAGACATTCACATTGATTAATACAAGATGTATCAATAAGGTGTGCTCAAATTTAAGGGTGTGCTACAGACCATCCAACTGAATAACTTTCTCCATGGGGCCAACATCATAATCTAGAATAAATTATCTGCATGGGACGGCAGTGACATTTGGGTTGAGTATGGATTGACGTTTAAATGGGACAAATGAGTTTTCTTATCGATTACGCTGATGGTACCATAGAGAAAGTTGTTCAGTTTGATGGTCTGTACCATACCCTTAAATTCGACCACACCTTTCTGATACACCCTGTATAACGAGTTGTCACAAATAATAATTAACCACTTTCATCTAGTTGAGCACCCGTTCTTGTCTGTTTACCACTACTTTAGAGAGTTATAAAATGTGATGATTAATATATTTTGTTGTTGAATTGAATGCACACTACACTTGTTGTTCTATAGCAGACTTTGTATCCTTTACATAAGTTGCTTTAGTGGAATATTTTAGTACCTAAGCTTGTTTTAAGGCCATTTTGATAACACAAAATAATTTGACCAAAGCATACAATGGTATCATATCAATAACACTAATATTACCTGCACCCTTAAACTTCCCAATATTTTCTATTTACTAGGTGTGTAACAAGGTAACTAGTAAACAAACTAAGTAGTGACCAATGTCGTTGTCAACAACTCTACACTAAGTTCTTATTAGATTGCATTAAGTACAGATGTGCACTTGATACAAAAACATTGACATAATCTGAGATCGCTCGATAAGAGCCGCAGCAGCGTCGGCGGCTCGTCGGCGACGTCGATGACCCCGCGCTCTAACTAGCGTCTCGTCTAACTGTAGTTATTGCCTCGTTACACCAGGTAAGGCGTTTAATGGTAATGAATGATAAGTTTCAACGGACGCGGGCTCGCTCTCCGTATGCGCGCACTGCACACCCGAAAACAATAGCCCGGTACTCGCACGGTACCGCACGCCGGTGCATTCCTTTCCCCATACTTCGTATAACTCGATCGATGTCTTACCTGCTAAAAATCCATTGACGTTTTACTGAAGACAAGCTTGTTCTAGATTTCTAGCTAGCAAATTCTTCAAAGCGTTGCCATCTATGCCAAATCAATCCTCAGAATTGTACATAGCCAGCAAACCACACGCACTTTTGAATACATATAGTGTACCCTGGGATCACCCACGACGGGTCGACAAACACTTTAACAGATGTTCAACACATTTTAGGCTTTGCTCACTTAACTATCAACTTGATTCACTTCTTTTACGATCTAGTGATGGTATTTTACGAATGTTCAGTTATCAATAATAATAATATGTTTTACAAACACACCACACAACCAAAGACAGAAAGTTGATTCACTGAACTGAAAGTGAGTGAATGAAGTTGAAGCGTGAAGGAAGTCAAGGAAGTTATGAAGTGAAGTAGAATAATGAACGAAACGCAAAACGTCGTAAACATTTTGACAAATCAATTGACATTGACAAGCAAGCTGCGGTGTCAGTGGGTGTCAGTGGTGTCCATGGAATTACAAAGTACTGTATTCATGGCAAGTGCAGAGGCAAAATTCGAGTACAAAGAAGGGTGCTTTTTATCACGCAATACAGCCCAATGTTACACCCAAGCCTTGGTTCTATCCTTATAAGAAAATATCCAAGAAAGTGATCACTATTCTTTGCCGTCTCCGTATAGGCCATTGCTGTTCTCCGGTTTTCCTTCACAAAATCCGGGTCAGAGACACATCGCTCTGCGAATGTGGGTTGGATGAAGGTACTTTGGAGCACATCTTTTTTAACTGCTCCAATAATAACCCAGCCCATGACTTGTATAGTTATCTCCCTAAATTAAAGATCCCTGTCCCAACTAACTTTCCATCCCTACTAACACATTCTTCTCCAAAGCTCTTTGCGGCTTTGATGTTTTTATCCGTGTCAATGAAATCAAATTATGATGATTTTTGTGTTGTTTGTGGTCATTTATGTACGTATTTAATAATATAACTAACAAAAATGTTTGTCTGTTTGTTTCAGTGTACTACTAATACCCGTCAACAAGTATCATTCAATGATAATAGTTTTTTTTTTTTTTTTTAGTTTCCTTCCTTCGCACGTTTTCTATGACGTTTTCTCCTAACACATCTGTCGGCACATAGACATAATTTCTATTTCAATGCATTTCCATTTCAATGTTTCAATGCATCGGCACCATTGCCATAGAGAAGAATAGATAGATAGATACAAAGTACTGTCTCTAATGTGGTGTTTTATGCTACATATACACGCAGCGACTTGCTGACAATTTCAATTTCTCAAGATTTTGACATAGCTAGCGACAAATCGGATTCCAAAATGTGGACGTGAGATTGTAGCCGACAACTATTCCAGCGAATTAAGTCACTGCGCGTGTATTGTAGACACTGCGTGACAACGGAACCGGGACGATGTCGAATGAAAGGTTTCTTAGGTTGAAACCGTCAGTATATTTACAAATAGTACATGTTTATATTCCAAGTTGCTTGACAGCCTAGGGGTTCGACTCTTTTGCTAAATAAATCATTGTAATTTAAAAACTGTCATGCTAGTTTGAATGCTAGGCTGTTTCCTTACCAGCCTGCATAACTTAAGGTTGCATATTGCATAAAACCTTACAGTACCTAGTATTAGATCTAAGGTCCAAAGGGGACCTTAGACAATGAGGTTAAAAACTAAAAGCTCATAACAGGTTGTGGGCACAGTTGTGCCGCCATTGTTGCGTTTATACTTTTGTGTCGATCACAAATTATGCGAAAATAAGAGAAAAATATATGAGACTTGGAGTGTAGCACTATTAAAAGATGACCTTCCCCTGTCCTTAGACAGGAGAAGCGTCTGCCTCTGGTAAAAAAGCAGCTTTAGTGGAAAAGTCAATATTTTAAGAACGTTTTATATTTTATAGGTTATTTGTTTTTGTTGACTTTAAGTTCGTTTTTTGTTAAAGACTGGAGGCGTACGATAGAAATAACCTGATCGGAGTTGAAAACCAACTCGGGCATGATTTTCCTGACTGAAAACCTCAGAGATGGCACTTCTAGCACTGATCTGACATGATAATATAAACACACATAATTATACTTTACTATAATTTACATAATATCACATCACAAGTGTCTGTATGTAATGAAAACAGACTTAGTTCTCTTCGGAGCATCACCTATAAACCACTTTCTCCCATAAAAGGCTTAAAGGATAGCTCATCGTCTCGGCGAAATATCGGATTCCAATTTTTTTCGGACAGTTTTCTTCTTATATCATCTTTGGCAAATAAATGGGTCCCTGTATTTTTGCAGTAAACAGCTGCGCAACTGGGCTCAATAATTAATTATGCGTAAAAGAAGTCGCTTGTTTAAAAAAAAAATATGGCTAGCTGTCAAATTATAAGACGCTGGAGATCAGCGCCATCTGAAGCGAGCAAGTGGCAGTTTTTATCCCCATTAGAAAAGTTAAGGCTGCAAGAGCGAGTGTAGCATGCTACTGCTCAAAAATTTTGGCATACCTAAAACATCTCGAAAATGCGCCAATCCAACAGGGGCGCTAAAACTGTGCTTAAAATTAAAGGAAATCGTGTCGCGTTTGCACATACAGGCATCGGCAAGTGCGGGGCGCCCAGCACCCCCACTAAGCAAAGTAAAACTTAAAAAATAGACCACAGCGGCGCTCATCGAGTTCCTGGTAGAATTCAACTGCACAACACACCGTTTGACGACCTGTACCTACACGTATATGTAATCTGTGCCTACACTAATCAGTGATTTCCTCAGTGCACCACCCGCAGAGAAAGATTATTAGTGCTGCACGTATTATTTAAAGCAAAGTTGCGCTGTGCTGGGTGGTGCTCTTGTCTGCCACGCTTGAATTTGTCGCCCCTGACGTTGGCGGCCGGGGCACGTGCCCCGGTTTGCCTCCCCTAGATCCGGGCCTGCTTGTATTTAGTACTTGTTGCTCCACTTGTTGCTGAACTTGTCTCAATATGGTAAAACTTTTAAAGAACTTACTAATGCCAGGTAAATTCACAAAAAGAAGCAGTTTGTATCGGCAAAAATATTTGTGTGGCGGTCAAGCTTACAATAAATCTGTGGTTTCAATCCTGTACTCTACCAATCACATGACTGCAAAATTCAGTGCTACCAATCGCGTCACGGAATAAGTTATGGAGGATGAGCAGTAAACTCACTTAAGTTTACTGCTCATCCTCCATAACTTATTCCATAACTTACTCTAAACTAGACTGCGCGCAAGATAAGTTTGCGCGCGGCTGAAATCGGAACTAATTGTATGCCGCCGTCTCGTCGTCTATGTAAGGTCAAATTAAGTATAGAATTATTTAATTAATTAATATTAATACAAGATCAATAATATTGAAGATTGAATTATTAATATAGATTTAATATTTGAAATATTTGTTCAGTATAAAATTAAGCACGCCAGCGCCACTAATCGCATGCAGACTTATCTTGCGCGCACTCTAGTTTAGAGTATAAAAATAAGTTCACTACCAAAGGATAGTGTTTTACTTAGATTGTGCTGCCATCTCATGGAAATTTTATAAAACCTGAGCAGAGCATTCTGTCAGTGCTGATATCTAATTAATGATAGATGGCGCCTGGCGGTAGTTATCACAACAGTTGAGTAATATAATATTTCAGCCTTTAATTAACTACATCCAATTATCATAAGAGGGAAGCCGAAGAAAATTTGTTCAGTTCTCAGTGGACCCTGTGGATGCCTTAATAAAATAGGGACAGGCTGGATCGGATCAAAGTGCTCAAAGGAACGCAGAAACGACCTAACCCACAAAAGTAATTTTTGTGTTATCAAGGTTTTAAAATTTAGATGTGAATTGCTACAAATTGTAGCAATTCACAATTTTAGCCCTCAATGATGGTGTGAATATTTAGAATTAAAATTAGAATGTATTTATTTGTACGAATGTAGTTTTACATATTATCTGTGGTATGGTGTTAGTATTTTTGTTAGTTCTATACATTCTACCACAAAGTATAATATTATGGTGTACAAATATTCAATTGTCAATCTTAAACTAAGTAGATACAGAACGGTACGGTAGGTAGGTTAGAAATATTGTCACATATTATTATGGGCTAATATATTAATATTTTTATGAGTCAAGTTGTATTACATAGGTAGACCAGTGTTTTTCAACACCCCCTGGGGGTCACGAGGCCTTACTAAAAGAAAAAAAAAACAAGTCTTAAAATATATTTTTTAAACTTTGTTTAATATTCCAGCAGATTTTCTTTTGGGTTGGTTCCCAAACTTGCCTCATATATAGCTGCGTTTAAAAAGGTAATTACTCTACTTACTGCGAAATCCCTCGTAGCCATGACCCTCATAAATCCATCAATTACACGACAAAAAATGTAGTTAAAATATACTTAGGATTTAATTAGGAGGCGAGTGGGATACGTTGTCCCCTCAAATCCATCGTAACGCTTTTCCGTGGAGGCGTTTGGCGATGTAATATGTCTGTTATTTATGTGATTAGCCGATACGTCATTATAAAAATTACCTAAATGTACAGACGCCAGCACATTAAGCTACTACAATCTGTCAAATTTATTTAATAGATTTTCAACTTTATTACTGAGTTTTAAGGTTCAAAGTTGATTGGGAAAATTTGACAGTTTCGGGTAGCTTGATGTGCTGGCGTCTGTACGTATTTGATTTTTATATTATAATGAAATACAGATGAAAACAGTGGATTTTTTTTATTCTTAGGGGTTGACTCATGAAAAAGGTTGAAAAACACTGACATAGACTGACGTATTTTTCGAGATAATGGGAAAAATGTGGGTTTGAGTTGTTTTTGCTAAATTGGTTTTAACATTATGGAGTGTTTCTTTTATTTTCTCCAAAAAGGATCTAAGTAACAAGATATTTGTGAATTTGTGAACAAGCTGATACTTTTATAAAAAATATTTTTATTTTACAAAATACGTATTTATTCTGAATGTACAATGTTCTTAAAATCTAGTTTCTATTCTTCCCCAACATTGTCATCACCCAGCTGCTCCTGCTCCACCTTGAAATCTGGTTCTGCTCCGAACCCGTCAACATCTTCCACAGATTCCTTTCCTTTTAATGACTTGGTAAAAGTCCCGGCAGTCTTTTCGAATAAGATGGAACATTGATTTAAAATGTCTAATTTTGCCAGTGCTATTTCTTTGCCATCAGGCCAAAGAAAAACGAAATCGTCTTCAGAAATATCTAATAATTTTCCTTTAACTTTTTTTTTTCAATGTTGAGCTCTAACTATTTTCATAAAATGGAATAAAAAAATATATAGTGGCAAATAAATTCATCATCATCATCATTTCAGCCGAAAGACGTCCACTGCTGGACACATAGGCCTCCCCCAAGCACCGCCACTTCAACCCGTTCTGTGCTTCCTGCATCCAGTGGATTCCTGTAGCCTTCACAAGGTCAATTTTACTTTCAGAATAATTACGTATTTTGCAAAATAGTCAATTATTTTATTTAAATATCTGTTTGTTCATAATTTTTTGTTACTTAGATCCTTTTTGAGAAATTAAAAGAAACACTCCATAATGTTAAAGTCAATTTAGTGAAAACTCGAAAAATACGTCAGTCTTTGAGATCCATGTAATGCAAAGTCGGTTGATTTATTCAGTCCCTACTTAAGGGACCTTCTGTCTTAAGTTATTACGTAATTAGCTAATCTAACAACATCTTATAGTGACCACATTAATATTAAAAATCTTTTATGTTTAAATAAAATAGATGGACTTGGCCATCGCATGAAAACACAATGTGACTCACAAGCAATACATATTATAGTAAATAAGATTGTTTAGTGCGATTGCAAAATCGCGCTGACTGAGTTACGAGACTTGTTTTTTTTTACAAGTTTTGTTTTTGATGGCATTGTGTTTTCATGCGATGGCCAAGTCCATCTATTTTATTTAAACATAAAAGATTTTTAATATTAATGTGGTCACGATAAGATGTTGTTAGATTAGCTATAAATTAATCATTTATATATCTAGTTATTATTATTATATCATATCATATGGGATTACAAAGTTATTTGTGCAGTTGGTGTATCTAGAAAATTGGACTGAAATTGCAAATTGTTTTAGTTTTTCCTTGAAATTGCAAATTGTTTTAAACACTAATTGTATTCAAAATTTGAAGCTTCTATGTCTACTAGAAGTGCCTTAGAGTTTTGATGATCGATCAGTAAGTGAGTGACAAAATTAAGAACTTTGACTAGTTATAATTCTTAAACTACTGGTTCAAATTGAATGAAATTTGAAATATACCGTGTTTATACAATGCTTGCTTGGTTACTAGAAATACAGGCTTCTAGTTTAATCCATAACGAAGTTATAGGGGGTTGAAAATGGTCTGAACTGCTTCGAGAAAAGGATGGTACGGCCGCCCGGCCGCCGGCCGTGCCGTTTTTATTTGCTCGACTTGGCGGGGGCACTGCCGTGTCCCCTGATATATTTACATATCTTTTAAAATAAAAGTACAGTATTTCTATTTTCTTAATGTCCCTCGGGAATCATCGCATTTCCGAATACAAACGAATGCTAATTTCCATGTCCATCAATTATTTGATTTATCTTGTATAATAATTTGAATTCAGGACTAAGTACTTTATTGTTCTTTTGTTTTGATTTTCGTGTGAACTATATAGAGCTGTAAAACTATTTTCCTATCTGTCGTACCTGCGACTTTAGCAGCTTTCCTACCATTTTTTTAATAAAAAACTTTATTTAAAAAAGTATTAAAAACTATATACTTCCAAGTCGATTGAGAGCATCCGGTTTGCACCAAGTGCAGGCAACTGATAGAAATCCGACGACTGACGAAATACGAGGTTTGCCGAAGAACTTAAGAACATATTTATACAGTATGTGAGTATGTACAAGCCGCGCTGAAGTAGAACCAAAAGCAACATTTAATACCGTCGAATTAAATCCTACTTCATGATCTATGAAGTTCGTATGCATGGAAAACGCTTTTGCCTTCGCCGCGCGCCGCGCACAAAGTTGTGGAAGTTGTTTCTGATCTGCGTAATTATTTGATATTTATTCATGTTTTATAGTTCTTAATTCCGCCCCTGAGCGCAGTTGGGAACGCTCGTAAAATTTTACAGTCGGATCGATAGCGGAATGGTTAAACGTTTTTGTTGTTCATTATTCGTAAATTATAGATATTTATGATATTAGCTTCGCGCGGTTGTTGTCGTTACAAAGTAATCTAATTATACTACGCTTAACTGTTATAAGTTGCTCCCAGATTTAATTTATTATATACCTACATTGGTGCGCAGAACATTTTATAACTTAATTTGCATACAGTATTTCTAAATGTTGTATTGTTTTGAAACTTCGTAGACTACTTACGTAAGTTAAGCCTAATGACAATACAACAGCTAAAGATTGTATGAAAGTTAATCAAAGTGTCATGTGGTTAATCATAGGTAAGTAGGCGTTTAATAATAACTCACGATACCCAGTTCCAGTGTTGTTCGCGACTGCTGTTACAGGTAAATAGGTGTTGGTCGATGTTTTGTGGAAGAGACCAACACGTCGTCTTAGTCTGCAAGTAAACTGAATAAATCATCGTAGGTTCTTTGGTTTAGTAGGTAATTAAGCCGTATGTGATGTTGGGAACTGGAGCGAAATGATACCAAGGCGAATGATGAGTAAATACTGTCTTTATTAAAATAATGTTACATGTTTTATGCTAATTAATAATATAAAGGTGTCTACACACGACACCTCGCCGGGGGGAGAAAAAATAAAGTTTTTTTTTCTTAATTTTTAGGTTGGTTTTGAAATATAAATTGGTTAAGTACATAATATTGGATGCTTATTACTAGTATGTGGTAACATTTTGCTTAGTTATTGTAACTAGACACGACAACGACAGGTTGTTTTTCTTAAATACAATTTTATAAGTAAGAATGTATACAGTGCAATTGCAGTACAATAAGTACATCAATCATAATAGAGCTTTATTCTGTTTTTATGTATAACATCAGTTTTACCATTAATTTAGATTTCTACATTTAGTGAAATATCCTTGATAACTTTGTAGGGTCCTGAGTACAAGCTTGTGAGTTTATTGCCTGTTTCGTTTTTTACTAATACTTGGTTATAATGTGTGGGGTTAACATAAGTATCATACCTAACGTTTTGTTACCAACTTACTGTTAATTAAATTTTTGCGAGCTTGTGTTTGTGATATCTGTAGCCTGTATTTTAGTTCCAGTGGGTAACTATCATAGTTATATAGCAGCTCTATTTTTTGAGTGAGTTTTGCAAAATGCAGGCAAAATGCACTTTTTACCGTAAACTAATTCAAACAGAGTAAATTTAGTAGACGTATTTATAGAAGTATTATAAGCGAAACACCAATAGGGTAGCCAAGTACTCCAGGATTCCGATTTTTGTTCCGTTTGAATACGAAGAAACGTGGACAAACTTTTATGTGAGTTTTCTAAAGCTGCTATGCTTTGATGGTGATATGCAGTTGAGTTAAATTTTTTAATATTAAGCAAAGCACATACCTCTTTAACTGTTTCTGCCATGAACTCAGTACCCCTGTCGGTGGCGATTTCCTTCGGCACACCATGATGAAGCACGAAGTTGTCCACAAAAGAACGTGCAACTTCTGCTGCTGTTTTTGTAATAAGTGGTAAAGCACATACATATTTTGACAACTCGCACTGAATTGTTCGAATATATGAATATCCATTAATGTCCCTATCTAAAAATCATTAAGTATTTATTACCTTTCTATCGTCCTTATTTTCGTTCTACGTCTTGTAAGTATTATGGTTAATCTGGGCCCTAACCAATTTTCGCTGTCTTTGATTTGGCTGATTAATTTTTCAACAAATATATTATTATTCTTATTTTTCATAAAGTACACTTCCTCTACACATATCTCACTACAAAAATTACTCAGCGCTTTTACTAATTCTGCTCGAGTCATTTGCGAGTGAGCCGCTGGTTTTATAAACATAGTCTTTTTGTTTTTTAAATAGATTAAAAACATTGTTTTCTTTACTTTGTTCTATTTCTTTCCTTAATTTTCCTAACCCTGAATTGTCTATAAATCTTAATTCAACCACTTCTTTTGGTCTATTCTGTGTCTCAACAACTTTTGGTTTTTCAAAATAATCCCTTGACTGGGCTGCCTCGCCTGTTGATGGGTTGGCATTCAGTTTCAGTTTCAGCGCCCGTGTCACACATAAATTATTGTTCATGTCCTGCAAATCTTTGGAAGTTAATCGAGACAGTGCATCCGCAGCTGCATTCTCTCGACCTTTGACGTACTCAATTTCGTAATCGTAGTCTTCAAGTATCAATTTAAATTTAAGTAGTCTGCTGGATGGATCTTTGAGATTAAACAAGTAAATCAATGGTTTGTGATCAGTTTTAATTTTAAAATGACTGCCATATAAATATGGTCTAAAATGTTTCACCCCCCACACTATAGCTAATATAGCTCCTTTTCTATGGCGGGGTAGTTTTCTCTGATTTATTTAGGCCTCTGCTAGTGTAAGCAACTGGGCGCCCATCCGCATTTGATAAAACTTTTTACAAAAAAAAACTACCGACTTCCAAAAAAAACAACAACTTTAATTTCGGAAGTCGGTGTCTTGGGTTTCGTGTTTTCGTTTTTTGCCACCGACTTCCGAAATTAAAGTTATTTTTCACTTTGTATTGTTTTTTTTGGAAGTCGGTAGTTTTTTTTTTGTAAAAAGTTTTTATTTTTCACTTTTTAGTTGTGATACCTACCCCACACACATTCGAATACCACTACCTACTACCAGTGTCAGGAACTTATCATATCCTCTACATACTAAGTGGGAAAAAATACGTATTTTGTAGCTAACTCAAAAACTACCCAAGCAAAGTTAATAAAATTTGTATGGGACCAATTTGGGAGCATACCCTTTCAAACAAAAAAAGAATTTTCAAAATCGGTTCACAAAGGACGGAGAAATCGGTGGACATACATAAAAAAAAAAAAAAAAAAACAAACACACGTCGAACATATAATCTCCTCCTTTTTGGAAGTCGGTTAAAAATAGCTGCAACTGCATAGCCTGATGCGTCTGTTTGTAATATGAATTTATTGTCTAGTGAAAAATTAGGATATTGCAGTATTGACGGTGTTATCATAGTCTGTTTTAGTATGTCAAATGATTTCTGACAGTTGTCATCCCAATTAAATGTTACATTTTTCATAAACAATAAATTAAGGTAATAAACCTTATCTGCAAAATTTGGAATAAATTTACAATAGTAGTTCGTAAAAGCGACAAAACGTTTTACATCGTCTACATTTTTGGGAATTGGGTAATCCCTAATAACTCTTGTTTTTGCGGGGTCTGGCAGCACACCTTCACTAGATACTACATGGCCTAAATATAGTATCTCTTTCCTTAGAAAATTACATTTTGAAGGGTTTAGTTTTAAATTAACTTTGCGTAAGCGATCAAATATGTCTATGAGGTTTTTATTGTGATGAGAAAGCTATCAAGTCATCGAGATATACTAAGCACTTTTCATATGTTAGACATTGTCATCATGCGTGAGAAAGAACTGGGGCTGGTTTTTAAACCCATGGGCATACGCGTCATCTGGTATTGCCCTGAAGCAAATGCTGTGTATTTGCGGCTGTCATCGTGTAGATCAACATTATAGAGACCCTGGTTTAAATTTAAATGGCTAAAGTAAATACAGCCCGATAAAGAGTCTAATATTTCATTTATATTTGGTAGAGGAAACTTATCATCTTGAATGCAGCTGTTAAGTTTGCGATAGTCAACAACTAATCGCCATTTTTTATTCCCTGCTGAGTCTGGTTTTTTGGGTACTAGTAAAACTGGGCTTGACCATTCGCTGTTACATTTTTCTATAATACCTTGCTGAAGTAAATTTTCTATTTGTTTACTTCTCTTTTCTGTGAGTATGGAAGTCTATATGGCTTTGAATGTACCGGAGCTACGTTAGGTTTCAAGTTAATTTTGTGTGTATATAATTCTGTTGTCGTCATTTTGTACCTTGCTAGAAAAAAAATGTCGGAGTATTTTGCACACATTTTTTCTATTGATAATTGTTCCTCTTTGTTAAGGTCCTTGATATCTAGATTAAAAACAGTTTTTACCCGTTCCGCGTTACTAATTGTTTTCTCAAAAGAACAAATATTATATTCCGACGATTTTTCTATTATGGTATTAATTTCATCTAAGGTTAAATCATTATCCGTTGTGTTAAGGACTCGGATCGGAAGCATTCCGTTTTTGGGTTTAACCAATACGCTAGCTTTAAAAACTCCATTTTGCAGTTCTGATGCATAAATAACTATTTCTTCAAATGCATACCTCGGCTGAACACTAATGAAATGTATTGATTTACACCTCGCGGGTATCTTTATATTTTTACGTGGAAAACACAATGGAAAAGAAATTTCAACATTATTATTCCACAGCAACAAAGTATTGTTACCTAGGTTTCGTATTGATTTGTATTTGTTTAAGAAGTTATGCCCGCCCTATTATGCCATTGGTCTTACAAGGCAAGGAATTAAAAACATAGAATTTATGTTTCAGTATATGATTCTTAGAACTCAAATCTAGATAAACATATCCAATAGATTGAACTTTGCCTTAGATGTTCAATACTCAATACTCAATTCTTTATTGCATTCCATATATATGTTCTGTTTATGGATTGGAATGTTTTGTTTCATTAAATGTTTATAGTTAATTGCCGATATGGAGGCACCGGTGTCAATTAACCAATTACATGGGTAACCATTACAACCATTTAAATAAATAGTACTAGAATTTGTTATTTGTAAAAAGAATTGCTCTTTTAGTCACGAAAAAACTCATTATTTTCGTCAGATGGCAAATAAGATTCGGCCGTTTGCAAAGAAGCTTCAGTTGTCTGTAAAGAAGTCGGGTCTGAGTTTGTCAAAGTATGTAATTGTGCTTGCCGGCTATAATTAGATCTACCTCTGCTCCTGAAGAATGACCGCCTTGCACCGCACGCTGAGTTCCGTTGACCTCGCCAACCGCGCCCTGTACCCTGCTGGTAACCAAAATTCTCGCTGTTCTGCTCTTCCGCAGCTGCCTGTGACATACCTCTGGCCCTCATACTGGCTCGACGATTCCCGAAACCCCTGTAATTGTTATTATGATAGTTATTGCGATTGAAATACAAAACTTCAGTATCGGTGGGTCGTAATATTTCTTCATTTAAAGCCGCTTGGACGGCATCTTTTAACGAGGTATAGTTCCTTGCTGAGATAACTGTACTGAGTCTACGATTTTTCAATCCATCTGCAAAACATTTTATAGCGAATTTTTCGTTCAGTGGACGTAAAACTTTACCTTCCGACTGAGACAATTCTGACAATTCTGTAATTTTATTACCAAACTCATCAATTGACTGATAATCCTGTTTAAAACCTTGCAGTTTGCGTTGAATAGCGGTCGCCGATTTTTTCGGTAACAGCTGAATTTTCATATCATTAATAAGTGCATCAGTACTAGAATAATTAGGGGATAATTTCAATTTCGCGCCCCGAGTTAGTCTATTTTTTAAAGTTTACTAACCTTTTCTGGGAGTCGTCGTCGAGCTCTGAGCTAATATTCAATACCATCTATAAGACGATTAATACTGGATTCATCGTCGGCTGAAAAAGGCAATAAATTCATAGCTATCTTTAAATCAAACTTGGCCATCTTTTGGCTTTCCTCAGTTTTCACAGAACACAAACTTAATATTTTCTTATATTGTTCACAATTTTTTTACAAACATGTATTCTTGTTCTTTAATGCTACCTTTAATTGTTTCTAATTTTCCTAAAGTACTTTGATATTCTTCATACAAGTGGTTAGCTTCTCGTATCTTTATTTCTATTATTCTACCTACTCGCCTCGTGGCACCGATCTTCACTAAATATATTATGTTCTCAATTCTTTTATCTTTACAAGTAGGTAAATCTGATAGCTCTTGAGACATATGGCATAATTATGAAGTATCTAAGCCTTTACTAACATGAAGCGTCTTTTATTTACTTATATTTACTTATTAGGTACTCTTATTTACGTACATAGACAATGCGGGTTCATTTCAATTATCGCTATTTAGTCATATTTGATACACTTATTTAGCTGTATTAATAGATGTTTAAGTTTCCCGAGATTTCTCTATTTAGGGTTAATTTATAATGTCTAAAGTTCCACTTTTGGATGCTGTCGAACCGAACTAATGACTTTATAAATTGCGGGCACTTACACGGTTGTAAAATAGGTAATCACATGCTTTATTTTAACGTAACCACTTCACTTTTTTATTTTCCTTCACTTCGGTGCTTGAAGGATGGTATCTGCATGCTATTGTCTTCTTATATCAAGCTCATACTCATGAATATATCGCCAAATATGTCGTCCAATATGTATTTTTATGTTACGTGTCGTTATCCATGCCTTATCAAATAGTTTGATCCTTCTGAAACTTTCTGCTATACGTTCTCCGTTCCCATAGCAATTTTTGGGTCTCGCCGGAAGTATGAAATTGATCTTCGCAAAGCGTGTCGATTTATTTCGTTGGTCATTCACGTGGTGTGACAGTTCTAGTAAATCCTGACTATAAGGTACAGGAATCCCAGCAACAGCAACAACAAAATCACCCACAAAACCACATTCGTTGTACTGATATGGTACTTTCACTGCTTCAAATCTGCGTTGTTATTACCGCCAGAAGCTGTTTGAGTTATAATTACTTCTTCCTTACTCTGACTTTTCCCCATGATAATTTTGATTGATGCCACAAAATACACTGTTTCTCACAAGACATTGTTTACGACTACACTTGTGGTTCATCGTGGAACGGTATCCTCATACGGAGAAGGAATTCTAAACATAGTCCAGGGGACTCTTAAGGGAACGGGGATCGAGAGCGAAATGATACCAAGGCGAATGATGAGTAAATACTGTCTTTATTAAAATAATGTTACATGTTTTATACTAATTAATAATATAAAGGTCTACACACGACAGTAAAACATACCACTAAGTCAAGTCAAGTCAAGTCAAATCATTTATTTCAAACAGGCACATGTATGGCACTTTTGAACTAGGAAGACGGAGAAACTTATTTAAATATAAATAAGTAGATAGTTGTTTGTAGCTAGGATTACTCAAGGAATCTCCACGCTGGAAGAAGATGTAGTTGGCCCCAATTTTATTTTCGTTTTCGGCAATTTTCGCCAGAATTATCTGTTTTCGGTCGTTTTCGTATAGCACATGTGTGAGCACTATGTACCTGAAAGCTTCCATTTTTTGGGTACATCTTTCATTGACTTGATTGTGCCCTGGCGGCTGAGAGTAGGTATGTCATGCTCACTCAAATGTTTCGCTGGTGGTGGCGCGGGTGTTGGATCATTAAGTTCCCTTCAAAATGGTTGAGCTAATTGGTGCTGATCCATCCGTCGTGTTCGTGAACGGGAGCTGTCTGTAAGGATTGGTCATCTCTTAGCTGCCATGGCTTATTTTATATTTATTTTGATTATTCAGTTGTTTTATTACGGACGCTTTTAACGTACACGTCTTTCTACATTGTTCTCACTTGTATAATTTCAACATGAATGATGTAAACCAATATTTTGATACGATATTTTATATTTAAAAAGTGTCCGTGGATTGTCTTGCCTGTTCTGCTCCATAGGAACCTACTACGCTTTGGAATGGTCAACTAGCTTCATCTTTCTGATTGAACGAACCCTTGATAATATAAAAGTTTAAAAAAAATAGTGCAAGATGTCTAACATCTGACATCTCACCTTGAGAATAAGCAATATTAAAGGGGCGTGGCCTCGTCAAGGTCGTTTCTGACGGCCAACTATAGCACCGCGCGCGCTCATTGGTCAAATCAAATAGCGCGCGCTTCCCCGGCTTCCTGTACACGATTTAATTATTTAGAATTTTTTAAATTTGGATTCAGATTTTGTTTGTAAGAAAGCGAGAGGAAAGATGTTACACATCAAAAACAATAAAAATAACAGGCGTAATTGGTTTATATATATATAAGACAATTTCTTATTAGGAACTGTTAAGTTTCAAATAAACAATATTGCGTTGCTCTGAAAACAAAGTATTTATTTTAGTACTTACGTACCTACACATGGTAATAATTACACAGTTTTAACATAAATCACACTATTCTACCTGAAAACAAAGAAACGACATTTAAAGTTTATTATTAAAATTATCAATTCCTTTTATATACAATTTTCCAGTTTTATAAATAATCAAACGATCTGCTGAATCGCAGATTCACAATACGAGTTCTGTCAACATAATACAAACTGCTTTACTGACATTACTCATAGCGCCATCTATGAAGTAATATTTAGATTAAAGAAATATAGTTTCTTTACATATATCTATCTATACATGATCTATACATATAATAAAACAGTAGACTCCAGTGTCTGTACATTGAAGAAACCTAATAAAAATAGAAGAAACTCCTCTTTAGTTACCCCCTGTAACTAAAGAGTAATATAACCTAAACCAGCGATTTTTATATTCTTTTAACAGATGTTCATGTACTTAGTTTTCACAAATACACAGAGATTAATTTGGAGTAGAATATAGGCTTTATTTAATTAAAATTGGATGTTGCAAAAAAAGTTACCGTAATTTTTAGAATTTACTATTCACAATTGGACCCGGTAGCCCAACAAAAAGAACTCAAAATCAAAATCAAAATATTTTATTTCACATAAACCTACATGGGCACTTATGAAACGTCAGAAGCTAGGTGCACGGTTCCAATTGGTCGTTTCCTATGGAGAAGAGCCGGCAAGAAACTCCACGGTTACTCTTTTAAAAATAATTGGCTTTTACAATACTTTCAAATAACAGTGTTTCTAGGTATGGGAGGACAGTGTAGGTCTTTCAATAAGTACCAAGTACTTAACAAAATAGAAAATGGTCAACAGGTCTACAATCCACTAAGCCTACAGCGTTCTCACATTCACAAAATATGTAGAAAAGAATCTATACAAAACAAATAAATAATTAAAAAAAGTAAAAAACCTATTTTAAATAAAACGCAATTATATGATTGCTATTACAACTGTAATAAATCTGAATAATTATCATGTCCACAAAAGCCACAAAAAAAAAGTATATAATGTCAAATAATAGAATAGTAAATATGTCAAGGGCGAATGTAAAAATAAATAAAAATAAAGATTTAAATAAACATGGTAATTTGGCAGCAGTTAATAGACTCTTACTTATTTATGCCGTTAATGAGGTACCAGGGAAGCCACATGTGCAAAAGGAATTATTGCCAAATTTCCTTGTCTTCAACTAGGATTGCATGAATTCACGATAGTATTTCAATCATTTATTACTAATTAATTATTTACTACTAATAGGATTTGGATACAATTTATTATACTACTAATAGGATTTGGATAAAATTTTGGCACACAGATAGTTCATAACCTGGATTAACACAGAGGATACTTTTATCCCGGTAGAATGTTCCCGTGGGATCATTTCCAACATCCCCGCGGGTGAAGCCGTTGGCAAAAGCTAGTCTAAAATAAATGCTTTAAGTTTGAGTTTCAAAGAATACATCAGTCAAGGAGCAATATAATAAAAGTTGTGATTAAGATAGTCAAAGTGAAGTTAAAAACCTTATTTTAATGTCAGTTTATAGTTTGGAACAACGGTTTTTGAATCCTAATCAAGAAATAGCGAGCCAAGTTATACTCGATGGGGTCTGGGGGCAATTTTCATAGTTGTGTGAAAATTTTGGTTTTACAATTTTAGTTAAACATCTTTACTCTCTGTATAAAAACCGGAGTAGAGAGAGAGAGCGATATAATTTATTGTGTGGCAATTTACATATTTCATGTTTACGTAACATTAAGTGTTTTTTAGATTCTCGGTTTTACTTATTCATAGAAAGACTGCTTAAGAATGTATTTTTTATTTTTGCTCTGTTGGGCATGAAAGAAGAACATAGTGTATCTTCTTATTTTGCTACGCCATTTGTAACCGGCAATAGAGGGACGCAGACAGTTTGTCATGTCTCGTCGAGAGCCGAGAGTTGTGGCCCCTGCGCCGACACTGTCGCTGAACTTATGCTTTGTCATGGAGATATACATTCATAAATAATAAGGTAGTGCCCGGCGCCCGGCGCCCGACTTAGAAGGTTGTTTCAGATTTGATTTCCGGAATGATAAGTTGCCTATCATGTTATTAGCTTCGTATATTAGGCACTGCCAGGTCGGAATGTGTACATTTCACGTCTTAGTGAATAAAAATGATATTGAAACCAGGGGGTCATACAATTTCTAAGATAGTTATTCCTATTTTTAACCGCCTTCAAAAAAGGAGGAGTTTAAGTAATATGTTCGTATATAAAGTTTTTTTTTTTAAATATATCGACATTGGAAATTTCAAATGTCGTAAAGGACGGGAATACAATGTCTTTTACGACAATTGAAATTTCCAGTATCAATATATTTAAAAAAAAAACTTTATATACGAACATATATTAACTTAAACTCCTCCTTTTTTGAAGGCGGTTAAAAATAGGAATAACTATCTTAGAAATTGTATGACCCCCTGGTTTCAATATCATTTTTATTCACTAAGACGTGAAATGTACACATGTTCATTGACATTTTCGTCAATTGTGGACCGATTTTGAAAATTCTGTTTTTCATTTGGTAGGGGAAGCTTGTGCGGTGGTCCCGTATAAACTTTATTACCTTTGCTTGGGCACTGTTTAAGTAAGCTTCGATAATACGTATTAATCCACGTTGTGTCCTTGACGATGTCAGAATACTTCCTGTCACTGCTGCTTACTAACATAGGTACACACGGCTACACACCAAGCTATACATTTCCAGTTTGTGCTGATCTCGTATTGTATAGGATTTCCGTACAATGCGAGGTCAGCTTATACTGGAAACGTAAAGCTTCATGTGTAGCCGTGTGTACGATATAAAAAAAAGTGAAAAATTAAACACTACAAAGTGAAAAATAACTTTAATTATAGACAGTGGCAAAAAATATTTTAAAATAAGTACAAATCCAAAGACGGCCTCTTCCGAAATTTAAGTTATACCTCACTTTGTAGTGTTTTTTTTAGAAGTTAGTTTTGTTGTTTTTTTTGTAAAAATGTTTCGCATAAAATTATAGTAGGTACCAATTTATATGCGTTAGCCAGTGCCCCACCTATGTTTACCTGTACCCTGTACCTATGTTTACAGTTAGGCAGATGTTTAGCTAATGTAAATATTTTGCAATCAAAAATGAGTGGTGGTAAAATGCAATTTTAGATGCTTAGATAACGAATAAGCAAGCTCCGCCGTTTTATGCGCAAATTTTGTAAACTGAAGCGTGAATTTCTTTGACAAATACCGAGATACACAATTTCCTTGAGATGCTCAGAACTCATCGCCTCGCGTTTAAACCAGAAACTGTTTCGCTCTCGGCTTTACCTTAGCAATCGTGAGTCGTGTATATACGTGCGTACAACCATATAACACTACGCTGGAGCATTACATGCACAACTGTTTAGTCATCATTAGTTCATTACACGTGCATACCGTATAATACGGGTTCGGCGCAGTCGCGTGGCTATGGCGTGGCGCGACTGTGGCCGGAAGCCATAGGCAGTGTCCCCACTGGTCTGCTACTGCGATCAGCAACCCGTCTGCCCAGCGTAGTGATTGTTTCGTCGGAAGGTCATTAGCTTTCTTCATTCTGCTTGCTGCACGGACTTTTAATTACCTATGTCTAACTATTATGTACATTCTGTGTAAAAAGTACCGGGAATTGTTCAATAAAACCAGAAAAGTAATTTATTCGTCAAAATTTAAATAGTCACCTTCGCTTGCAATACAGCTAGCGCCAGCTTGACACAGTCCTCCATACATTTTTGGTAAGCTGATTAAGGCAAGTATGGTCTTTAACTCCCTCAGCGAATTTTTTCTTTTATTGCTTCAATCGACTCGAAACGTCTTCCTAAAAGTGGTAATTTTGCACAGGAAAAAGTCAGACGGTGCCATATCAGGTGAGTACGGCGCTTGGTCGATGACATTTTTGGCTAAAAAATTCTTGCACAATGACGGCTTTGTGCGATGGTGCATTATCATGGTGCAAAATCCATGAATTGTCGTTCCACACAGCTACAACTTGTCGGCCTTCTTTAAATACTTTATACCATTCATATGCCCGTATTTTTGAGATACACGAATCACTGTAAGTTTTCTGCAACATTTTCAGTGATTCGGTACAGGAAATTTCGTTTGATACGCAAAACTAAAAAGGCAAACTTTTTGTTCAGCAAATGTTTCCATAGTAAAATCCCAGGGCACCTAAAACAATGAGATCCAAACATGCAGCTGTAATTTCACTGAGTGACAGACAGCGCTCACTCATTATTGTGATGAACGTTTGCCGCGCGATCTGTAATTTATGAATTCCCGGTACTTTTTACACAGAGTAGATTAACTTTGGTTGTAACAGTAACACTATTCAAAGTATCCGAGGTAGGTTATGTTACATAAATATCAAACTAAATGAGTTTCAGAGCGTGTCTTTCGACGGGCTGTGTAGATTTAGTGAAAATAAGCCGAGCCTCTCTCGGGCGCGGGCGGTTCTCGATACAATACGTCTTCGTATCTTACATAAGTACCTACTAGCATTTATCATGGCTGCGCTGTTGTTTATTTTCATTAAAATTACTTAATGTATTTCAAGTGAATCTGATGTGGTGGTTCTCCATAGAGGTGGAAATGTTGTACTTTCTGTGTACCTAGATAATCTTAAGCGCCGAAAGTACTTCTTTCGTTCACTAAATAAAACACATACCTAATTACTATTATCTAATTCTTACGCAAATTAAATAAAAAGCTTTCAAACTATGTCGTTCATAAATTATATATTACTGCCTTAATTTACTTACGTATGTGAGCGCCCACGGTACACAGCAAGCAACTTATACAATAGGTACAATATTCAATTCAAATTCAATTCAAAATACTTTATTTCACATAAACCTACAAGGGCACTTATGAAACGTCAGAAGCTAGGTGCACGGTTCCAATTGGTCGCTTCCTATGGAGAAGAGCCGGCAAGAAACTCCACGGTTACTCTTTTCAAAATATTTTCAAATAACAGTGAAAGTAGGTATGGGAAGACAGTGTAGGTCTTTCAACAAGTACCATACCTACTTGACAAAATAGGAAATGATTAACAGATCTACAGTCCACTAAGCCTACAGCGTTCTCACATTCACAAAATTTATACGAATCTTTGCAAAAGATAAATAAATTAATAAAACTAAAAACCTATTTTAACTAAACGCAATTACGTGATGCTATTACAACTGTAACAAATCTGAATAATTATCATGTCCACAAAAGCCACTAATAAAGAATTGAAATTAAATCGTAGGTAAATATAAAATAGGTACTTGAAATCTGTTTTAGCGTCAAACGGTCCTAAAAATTAATGACATAATAGTCTGAAGCAACAGAGTGACGCCCCGACGCGATGCTTTGTTAAAACATTAACCCATTCTCAGCGGGTGTTACGAGCTGCGAGGGTTGTAACGACAATGCTCTGCCCTCGTTGCGAGACCACGCCGGAGTTATCATATCGTATCACGGTAATGGCACTCGAACCCTTTAATCAAAAGCCTTTTAGTGGATTAATCATGAAATGTTATGCATTAATTAATTTATATTGAATGCAATAAATTGAGTACATACAGTAGGTTTTAATTGAATCTGCATTCAATTAAGAGTTAATTGTTAGTCATGAATGACGTCTCCCCACATTCACCCCTCAGTTCTAAGCTGAGGCGCCGCCGCTGAGCTTACGTGGCAGCGGTGATTCGAGTTAGTGAGTGCTCTTACAGCGTTCCAACTATTCATACAATTTCACGCAGATTTGAATGAACCAAATAGACCACCACATTCTGGTCAAAAAGCTTCGTGCCGCAATCACCGACTTCAAGTTTGTGACGGAAAGGGTTTATGTGATGGTATAAATAAGACCACGTAAAACCTTTTCAACATAAAATGTAATTAGATTTCACATAAAATACGAGGAAAGGGGTAGGTAGGTTTATGGTCACCAAAGATTTCCTTTATTCCCTTGGGAGTAGCGCAGTGCTCTCCCGGCTCAGCCTGGTGCGACGATGACCCCAGCGGGTGTGCCACGCTGCAGACGCCAGGCGACGGTCGGCGGTTGGTCGCGCCTGACCCGTAGCTAGCTCGACGTGGCCGCGCTGGTAATATAAGTACCCGGCACGGAGCTCGACGATAATCGGATATGCCAGAAGGTGGTGGCCCGTAACCCAGCGCACGGATGCCACCGATAATTGAAGATGGGATTAAGCCGGAACTTTGGACCCTGGAAACATAACATTCAGCGGGTCACAAGATGGCCTATGGTCATCTGAACATCTCCGCTTATTGTGATACCAAAGTATAAGCAAAGCGAGATGTACCTACTAGCGCTAATAAAGGTACGGAGTTTACATGGATGGCATGGAAGTGAGAAGCACGACATGACTTGCACATTTTGAGTCAGTGGAAAATACATATAAAATGCTCAGAGCTAACGGCAAATAGGTTACATAGACCAATAATTAAGCAGAAGGCATACTAATTTAATACAATAACAGATTATGAGCAAATAGGCACCGGCCCTAACTTGACCTAGATAATGTAGGTACACGCAATATAAAACATAATTAGCTGTTCAACACTTACCCATTATGGGGTTACGAAAACACAGAATTTAATGAGGTTGACTAATATGAATCAATAAAAACTGTTGCCTGCTTTAGGCTTTAAAAAATGATGAAGACCACGTACTTGTGTAAGGTCACTGCAAGTGATCCAGGATCAAGTGAACGTACGTCTTCCCCCGTAGCAGGAATTCGAATGTGCTGGTCGCCGTGAGTGGAATCACCACGGCGCGGCGGCGGCGGTGTCGCGAAGGTTCAGCGGAGGTTATCCGTCCTCATTCACGCGTTCGGATATGCCGACCGCGCATATCACTAGCACGGACAGCTAACTACAAGTAGTAAAATGTAAAACCGGTAAAAACTATGTAAAATGTCATTGTTGATTAGGTTATCTCTAGGAAAGTAACGATACAACGTTACAAGTTGTAAAGGAAAAGCTATTGGGAAAAAATCCAATAGCTTTTCCTTTTGGTCGCATTAGTAAAGAACTGATTTCACATGTCCACGGTTCACGTTCAGGTGCGTCCAATAATTCCGCCACACACCACGTTTGGCAAAGCAATGGTTTTAACAGTACATGTTGTTATTATAAATAAGCGTCTAGTAGATTAGTTACCAGTGTTACTACTTACTCACGCGGAAAGAAAGAGCCTGGAAAGTGGAAAATACTGTGCCTGTTATTCAGGTTCCAATTTGTAACTTCAAATACCTAGCATGGTTCTGAAACTTTCAATGAGCGGACAGTTTATTTGAACGATTCATTGACTATTTACGTTAGCGCCCATCCTCAGTTATTAGATTGAGCGCCAACATTGACATAGCGGCATAAATTAGATTGTGTCGGATGTCGCAAGTTGCTAAAACTTGCGCGCACGAGGCCGCCGATATAAAGCGATACGAATGGCCTCGGGAACATTAATCATGGCAGCTGGGCCTCGGAGCCCCACGGGACGCACTGGATATAAATTAGTTCGGTGTCTTGTAATTCTTGACTTCGGAGACTACGCGTCCAATGTGCTGAGAAGAAACAGACACATAGCTATCAGCTTTTTGTAACGCAACGTGATGTGTCAGTGTAGTGGTGCAACACACACCATTACATACGAGCCGTGTCGCCGGGCTTATCGCGAACTTATTTCTCATACAATTTATTTTCCTATTGATCTGAGTGGATGAAAAAATACTGATGTTATTTTTCACTCGATAAGCTTGGAGTTACACGAGTTAGTAACCTAGCTGTCCCCATTTACATACGCGTATAAACATAAACACGTCAGTATCTTTACAGCTTCGGGAAGCGACGTGAACTAAATAGAGCTCTGCTTCCACACATAGAAGTATAAAAAGCTGTCATTACCCGCGAAATAGGTACAAAATATCACTGCAAATATGAAAACATTTTTTGAGTGTCGAATTGGTGCTGCGATCGGTCCAATAAATGTCCCTTCGCCGATGTGGCATGCAAACAACACAAGAGCACAGAATCACAAAGAGTCACGAGGTGACACAGGGGCACAGGAGCACAGAGACACAAAGAGGTACACAGTGAGACTGGGGCACAGGGTCACAGAAACACAAAGAGGCACACGGTGACACAGAGGCACAGGCGCCGGGTTTCGGGTAAGTATGTTAATGCGAGGCGACGTGCCAGATTGACACATTTCCCTTTCACTGGAATATAGAAAATCTTCCCCGAGCACCGTCCGTGACATCTATTGACGTCTCCTTATCATTATGATAGGTTTGTTTTGCGAAATCACGGATTTGTCGTAAGAAATATAGCGGCGCTAAAATAATATTACCTTAACAATTAATATATAATTATGTAGTTCTGGTTCATTTATTTTGTTTATTTCGCTAATAATAACCGTGGAAGTATGAGGTATTATATTATATAACCCGCAATAACTTTACGTTTGACAGGTTTCAAGTAAATAAACTTAGTTTATCGGGTTTCTACAACATACAGCTCATTTCGAAATCTGAGACGGTTTCTTATATTTAATATAGATAATCAAGTTAATAGTAGAAGTTTTACTCGTAGACGTTAAGTTTTATTGAATTTCGGGACCGGTCCGGCCCGGTCAAGCGACATCTCGACAAAACTAGTGACCGAATGGAAGAGGCGGCCCGCGGTGGCGATGGCGGTGCGCCGCAATGTCGGGGGCTCGGGCCTACCGGGTGCCGCGCCACCGCGCCACCGCGCCACCGCGCCACCGCGCCACCGCGCCACCGCTCCACCGCTCCACCGCTCCACCGCTCCACCACTCCCCTCTCCGCTTAAATAAATTCCGAAATAATCCGAGAGCCAAAAACAATTTGTTTTACAATAACATATTTAAGTACTTTTTCCATTATGAGGCCGCCCTGCACGCGGCCGATTGCGGGATTTAATGTCTGTTACTCTCTTTTATTCACACCAGGTGGATGTGAACGTTTGCTCTAATAAGGCTATCGTATACCTAGCGACTGAGTACAAGCCGTCGCACAATAGCAACCACACGCGCACTGCACTTAGTCTGATGAGTTAGTTCGCAGGCCTAAGTTTGTGTCCCATTGAAGTCTGAGGTTAGCATCGCCGGCATACTTAAAGGTAAGTAAGTAGGTATAAAATATTTACCTGAAGCTTGGAAATGTTGGGTAAAAATACAGCTCTATTTACGTCAGATTTGTATTTGAAGTAGAGTGGAAGCATAGAAATACATATTATATCTATGAGTGGAAGTGTCGTGGATCGGAGCCCGGCGCTGCGGAGCCGGCGCGGCGTGTCAGCGGAAGTGTCCGCCTCACGGCCATAAGATCCGTGTGTTTAGTACAACGTGTCGCGTCACGTCGCGTCGTGCCGCGTCGTGCCGCATCGTGCCGTGTCGTGCCACTTCGCTCGCCCCGCGCCCTCGCCCACGTCATGTCATACAGCTTCGCCCCTTCGCAACTCTTATAGAAAGTTAGAATCACGTGTCGAGCGAGTTGAAGGTGACTTTTTATTTTTTGTTCAGTGTTTTGCATTGAATGCGTCATAAAACTCCGATGAAGGCAATATTTTACATCATTGGAAACAGATTGATTGAGGCAGATAAACAGTTTTTATGTCGATTCTATTTATGACATTTCCATAACACTTGTTATGATCGATGATACACTTCCTAAGAACACACAGCTGATACGCTCATTGATATGTATTGCAATCATTTCAGAGGTCAGTAATAAAATAAAATAAAGTTCTATTCGTAGTAGAGTTACCAACTAAAGTAGGTACTAATGTATTTAGCTGTCTATAGTAGACACATAACATTCACAACAAAACATGTTGAAATCTTTACTTGCTGTCAATGTTCCATACAATTTTTGACAGGAACTAGAGATTTCAAAATGTTTTGTTTGAATGTTTCGCTAGTGAAAACGCACAGTAAGTCGCATCACGTGAAAGTGATGTCTTTGATGTTTGTGTTAAGTTCTTCTCGGTTAGTTTTATTATTTGGCGAATGTAGGCAGCAGAGCGCGACTGCGCGAGGTTCCTTAATGAGGTTAAATCACTTAGCTCTCCCAACTATTAGTACTGTAATCTAATGAGCAGCGACCGCGTCAGTTGACACAGGATTGTTCTCTGCAGAGACGAGCGTCTACACACGCGCTGGACATAATCTCGAGAGTAAGCCTACTAAAACAATTGCGTCTACTAAATAATTTAAGTTATCTTCGGAGGGTGAAGGCGTGAGAATGGCTTAACATTGAGGCAGTAATTCAACAATGTGCACAAGACAAGGCCCGCAGGCGGCTGTGGAATGTTATTACTAACGTTTATTACGAGGGCGCGCGGCGGTCGGGTTGTCCTCGCCGCGACAAATGACGCGCGATTAGGCGTCGTTCCGCGTCGCCACGGTGTCTCCCCAGCGACTGCTCGTGGCAAGGATTAATCCGCACCGCGCCCGTCATCGCATCACAGCGCTACTGCTAATTAGAGCTACGTGTACTCCGGCGCGCATCAGATGCACGCACTGCCCGCCGGCCACTCTCGCTCCTCGCGTCACACGGAGGCTTGGTCGCCACCACCGAAGTGTTGCTGTCAGGTATCGCTTTGCCTGGCTGTTTACTTAACTTAGCATACATGTTTATTGTCGGCGTTGTTTCGTAAGAGATTTCCATCGCTGTATAAGTACGCCTGGTCGCCTGTTAATATTTATTTGGGTCTAAGTATGATATTTATGTCGTCAGTTATGCCAATTGCGTGTTTCCGCGTCATGCAATATTCATGATGCATATTTGTATAGGTTAGGTGATCTAGTGGCACTGGCGAGGGTCACCTCCCGCCACGCACTAATATGGAGGATTTCAATAAATCTCGAGAGGTCGGCGAGGCGGATACAATTCGATTTGTGTGTCGGCTTGGAGGACTACCTGAGAGCACACGTGCACACATAAATAGAGAGGCTCCCAGGCTCCGAGGCTCACCATACTATTATTTATATTTCCAATAAGCCGCCGCCGTATGGCCGGCGGGGCCGTCGGCGGGGGAGGCCGGGCGGCCGCATGATGCTGACAGAACCAATCTGATGATAACTCCTACGTTAAATTGTCTTTGTCTTTCTACAATATTTATTGTCTTAAGATGACAAATGAATAGTGTAGAAACGACATCCAATCGACAAAATATCGTGAAAAGCACTCAACCAACTTATATTACATCTAACTTTATCATCGGTTCACCGAGTCATGTAGGTATTAGGCGCCATGAGACGATGATTGAAAAAAAAAGCGGCCGAGTGCGAGTCGGACTCGCCCATGAAGGGTTCCGTAGCAGCAAGTAACATTGAATGAAAGGTAAATTGCGGTTTACGATTTATGACGTATTAAAAAAAAACTACTTGCTAGATCTCGTTCAAACCAATTTTCGGTGGAAGTTTACATGGTAATGTACATCATATATTTTTTTTAGTTTTATCATTCTCTTATTTTAGAAGTTACAGGGTTACACACACATTTTACCACTTTGGAAGTGTCTCTCGCGCAAACTATTCAGTTTAGAAAAGAATGATATTAGAAACCTCAATATCATTTTTAAAGACCTATCCATAGATACCCCACACGTATGGGTTTCATGAAAAAAAAAAAAAAAATTGAGTTTCAGTTCTAAGTATGGGGAACCCCAAAATGATTTGTTATTTTTCTATTTTTGTGTGAAAATCTTAATGCGGTTTACAGAATACATCTACTTACCAAGTTTCAACAGCATAGCTCTTATAGTTTCGGAAAAAAGTGGCTGTGACATACGGACAGACAGACGGAATCTGTCCGATAATAATATTTTGAGCACACTACTAAGAAGAACCCTTCTTTGTAGTGTGCTAAATAGTTCGAATGTATGTACGTCACAAAGATTTATACTTCTTTATTAACGCGATATTTTGAACGAACAGACACATTAATAATTGTTTCCAACGAACACCGGGCTTTGCCTGCCATGTTTACAACGCGAGACTGCAACACGTTATGTTGTCTTTATTTTTTTTCCATCTGCGATCAGCCATCGGGCTATAATCAGATCTGTTGGTTGAGACGATGTTGATTTGATGTTATGTTGTATGAAAAACGGTTCTTATGCCATTTCTCTTGTTCTCGAACGGGATGTGCTTTTAAATACTTAAATACTAATGGTACATTATGTAAGTACATCAGTCGATCTCTGCGACGGAACAATTTGAGAACCTGAAGATAACAACTTTAACATATATAAGTATGCGGAAATCGTCCAGAGCGATCGCCTGTGGCATACTTGACGTATCCCCGACATGCGACCTTTTTTTTTTGGTTGTGACATTATAATGTGGAGCGGGAGGGCGTGACAGACTCTTACTGACTAAAACCAACCCATGTTCCTTCAGTTGCCTGTGTGCTGCCAAGGGCCACGGTATCCCTTTCAGACTTTCTGGCGACCCCGGCAGACATCGGTCAAGGAGGTGACGGCTTCCCATGCCCTCTCGTTCCGTACCATGGCCTGAACCAGGGCCGGACGCGAGAGATCAGCGCCGCCGATGGCCTTCACGAGGACACGGCGGTGCCTCGCCCAAGCCGGGCAGACCTCCACCGTATGCTCCACCGTGTCCTCGGGGCGATCCACACAATGGTGACACCCGGGCGTTTCCTCCCGCCTTATCCGTAACAGGAACCTCCCAAAACAACCGTGTCCGGTGAGGACCTGCCTCAGGCGGAAGGCTCTAGCCACTCCTCAAAGAGGAGACTTATCGCCGCAATTGTGGCGTGCCCAGCGACATGCGACCGGCCGATCTATTCTGTAAAATTCTCAGCGTGATAACATAGGTGAAGTTAGCTGTCAATAATGTCAATCCCTAGCATCAGTAGTGCTATTCTGCAAATTCTCAGCGTGAAAACATAAGTGAATTGAGCTGTCAATCCCTAGCGATCCATAGCATCAGGTGGAATGACAGCTAATTTCAAGCTCACTTCACCTTTAAATGAGATTTTTACAGAATAGACGGCAGGTGGAATGCTATCTCACTTCACCTAAGTTTTAAAATTGAGGTTTTATCAGAATAGATCAGCTGTGCCGCACTCGTCACTCAAATCAATCAATCAAGAATATTTATATTTCGCATTTAAACCTACATTGGCCCTTATGATACGTCAGAAGCTAGGTGCACGGTTTCAATTGGTCGTTTCGTATGGAGAAGAGCCGGCAAGAAACTCCACGGTTAGTCTTTAAAACACTTCTGACATAGTTGGGTCGCGGTATGTTCGCGGAACTTCGTTCTCATGGGAACCATCTGCACTTGTCGTGTTGAGAAAAATAACAAATTGACTCACGACTTCAATGTTGAGACACAAGTTGTGTGTAAGTGGCGTTACTTCGGCGGATGGCGCTCGGCAGTTTGACTTTGAAACAATCTGTGTTTCATTGACGGTACTTTTTATTTCTATTTGTCACTATTAGTTGGCGTACATTGCTGGAAATCAGTCATGATTTTTGTAAAATCAAGAGATATACCTTCACTTGATTATTAAGGGTTTGTTTTAATATATACTAGCTTCTGGCCGCAGCCCCGCTCGCGTTGAGGTCGGAAGTCAATAAAAATAACTTTTAAATCATTATCGTTGAACTCCTTAAGAGATTACTGAGGAATGCGTGCACTGACTAGATAGGTCCTCTCAAATCTGTATGGTTCTTTCGTCAAAAGACCATTAATTCAGACACGAATTTGTATGGTCCTCAAATGATCTGACCAAGATTATTTCTAGGTTTTTAATACACATTGACATTAATAAATTTTATATATACAATTACATTTTTACTTTTTAAAGTATTATATTATTGTAATTATTGTGAATGTGAAGACTTAGTGGGTCATACCTTTTTGTTTTATTTTTTCTCAGCTAGTTGTTAATCGTGGTCTGGCAGTTTGAGTAATTTATGCGGCCTACCTAAATGCTCTTTTTGGTATTGTTCGTTGAATCGTTGAGCTCCTTAAATTCTGAGTTGAGCTGCACGATTACTGATAAATTAGTGCACTGACTGGACAGGTCCATTCAATCTGTGTGGTTTTTTCCGTAAAAGATCATTTCAGACACCAATCTACATGGTCCTCATATGGCTTGACCAAGATTATGTCTGGACTTTAAAAGAGACTGTGACCTCTGAGTTTGTTTCGGCCTTTCTTCTCAGAGTAGTCAGGTAGGAAACGCCGACTTCATCTAGTTAGGGTTCCGTACCAAAATGGTAAAAAAAAAACAAAACAAAAAACTCGACTGCAAAAACACATAACACAAAAGAGAAAAACAAGCATTGTAATCTATAGAATTTTGGTATTGCAGGCGGGACAAACCAATAACCTGAAATGATGGTGTATATTTTGTTTTTGCAGTCGGGTTTTTTGTTTTTTTTATTTTTTTAAATTTTTATTTCAAACTTTTTAGTTTTATTAAAATAACATTATATTGACTCATTACTAGCTTTTATTTGATACCAATAATGTAAAATACAATAGAAGTGGACTTTTATTGTATTTTATAATGGATTTCCGCAAGGTCACGCCTGAATCAATTTTATTAACTACCAATAATGTAGTTTTTTTTTTTAAACCTACCCCTCCCTTTTTTGTATTTGCAGATGCATTATATAAATATTATAGCCTATGACACTCCCACAATTAAGACGAATCTAACGACACCTCACATGTTAAAATCCATCAAGCCGTTTAGGCTACAGAGCGTTCCAAAGAAATAGACATACATACATACATACTCTCGAAAAACATTACCCTTCTTCTGGGGCAGTCGGGTAAAAAGGAACCCTTATGGTGCGACTCAGTCTGTCTGTCCGTCTGTTTGTCACAGCTGGATATCTCAAGAACTACTCATGCTATCAATTTGAAATTTGGAATATGACGTTTGCCCAACTATTTTGCAATTAAGAAATAAATAAAAATATTGATAATTTTTTTGCAACAGGGACTTAAACACTGGGTCTTAAAAATTCGAAGTGGGGCTACTAGGGCATGTGGAGTATCATATGAAAGAGCGCTATTTGCACATTCTCAAATAGTTTTTTCTTTTTTTTGGGCCGCTTAGTTTTCGACTTTTGAGAAAAATTCAAAAAAAATACCGTCCCATATCTCCGAAGTTTGCATAGAGAAAAATCTGAAATTATTCTATGTGATAGAAGTTTATGTAAATATTACAGGAAAAATAAAACAATGTCTCTAAATAGCACACTTTTTCAGAAATCATCAACATTACATTAGTTCCTCTATCGGTCAAGAGATGGCGATGACATAGAAGTACAATATTCTACACGGCAGTGTGCAGTGTTAAAATTCTGTGACGAATAAAGGCCTCGCCGATGAAAATTTAAAATGGTACGGAACTGTCGGTGCGCGAGTCCGACTCGCTCTTGACCGGTTTTTTTTAAATAAAATATGGTAGCCGTACAAACCTACTTAAAATCATTTATCATAAAGTTGATGCTGTTAGCGTAACAGACTACGTACACATAACATCACGCCTGGGGCCGCGAAGGGTTCACAAGGTTCTCTAAGGGTTGGGCAGACTCTTTAACCGACTATCAAATAACAAAGGGGCATCGAGAAGTAGAACGAAACAGCTAGGTAGTTAATTCTGTAAGTTTTACCCAATTTCCTGCAGTGGACTTGATGTTATTGTCTCATTTCCGGATTAGTGCGGGAAAGAAAATATATAATGTCGCCATGATGCTGGGGAGCGCGGGGAGATTGCTATTATTTCTTCTCCCCTGCTTTAGCACTTGGCAGCGGCGAAGGGAGCGGCCCTTCGCCGCTTCTTAGGGAATTTTAGCGTTTTTTCTGTAGACTTGGTAATAATCTTATCATGTTGGTAGGTAACTTATTATTTGTTACTGTTCGAACAGTACTTTCAGTGCAAGTAGGATTGTTTTGATGAGACGGCGAAACGAACAATTGTACATATAGGGTTGCCAGGCGTCCGGATAAAGCCGGACATAGTTAGGCTTTTTGATTGCGAGTCCGGCCAAAATAAACGGTGTCCGGCTTGTCCGGCTTTTGTTAGGCTTTTTACATTTCGCAAACGAGCGCAGGTGAGTTGACTGTCGGTCGCTCCTGCAGTCCGCAGTTCCGTCCCGCCCCCCTGCGCCACGCCACGCCGCCGCCGGCGCCGTTCGCTCTATACTTTGCGATCCCAGGACATGAGGACATAACGCAAACGTTGAAAGAGTTTTTTCCTTGATAGGTCAGCAATGTTCAAAAGAACGCAACAGATTAATGTTGACACTGTAGCTAAAATATTGGTTGTAGAATTTAATTTAAAACATTTGACGTGTAAGGATTTTTTACAACTGCATTTTGAAAGAAACAGAGCTTTTAAAGCAGGTTTCTGCCAACCAAAAATATGAATAATTATATTTTTATATTTTAACTTAAAGAGAAGAAGTTTTGTTTTGTTTAGACTGTTTTTTTTATTTTGTTTTACTTTGGGAAGTAATAGCAGATAAATAAAACTTATTTATGCAATTACCTTTCATTAACATTTAAGAAGAATTTAAAAATGTTAATTAATGTTTATCTAGAATTTAATTTTGACTGATGACTTTATTTGACTGATAAATAATAAAGTACTTACTTAGACTGATTTGGCATTCGATTTTATTTATATTTCATTAGAATTTAACAAGATTTACGGTAATAATCAAAAAAGCTTGATTTTACACACAATTTTTTGTCGTACACAAAATCCTCAATAATGTAGGGTGTCCGGCTTTTTTAATGGCAACCCTATGTACATAATTATGTTGTGTACTTGTCTACTGCTTCTTTCGAAACAAAATGAGTGCCAGACAGAACTTAGTTAGGCATCGGAGTGTTTATAATGTTCACTCACCGGCCTCAGGAAACCCTGGAGCAATATATAAGGTCCCATTAAAATAGATGGACAAACTTTTAGAAATCATTCAGATCACCAAAATAAGGACAATGGAAAAAAATATAAGAAAAAGGCATTTGATCCTTACAAGAAAAAAAAAACAGCTAACGAAAATATACTAAAATTGTTGGTGACTAAAGTTGGTTCATTATTTTAAGTCAAAATAAAATCACTTTAGTCAATGTTTTTTTTTGCTTGGATGTCTGGTTTGTGTTAAAATTTGTCCATCTATTTTAATGGGACCTTATTTATATGCATCCGGTCTCAAACAATTCAGTTTTTAATTGTTGCACCTGAGGGGCGAGTGGGGCGCGCGTCAACTTATAGCAACGTGTTCCGGACACCGCGTGGTCGCTGACGAGAGGGGCGAGTTGGGCGCACGCCAACTTGTAGCTACGTGTTCCGAACACCGCGTGTTCGCTCACGAGTGGGGCGAGTGGGGCGGCGCCAATTTGTAGCGACGTATTTCGGACACCGCGTGTTCGCTCACGAGTGCGGTGAGTGGGGCGCGCGCCAACTTGTAGTGACGTGTTCCGGACACCGCGTGTTCGCTCACTAGTGTGGCGAGTGGGGCGCGCGCCAATTTGTAGTGACGTGTTCCGGACACCGCGTGTTCGCTCACTAGTGTGGCGAGTGGGGCGCGCGCCAACTTGTAGTGACGTGTTCCGGACACCGCGTGTTTGCTCACGAGTGGGGCGAGTGGGGCGCACGCCAACTTGTAGCGACGTGTTCCGGACACAGCGTGGTCGCTGACGAGAGGGGCGAGTTGAGCGCGCGCCAACTTGTAGCTACGTGTTCCGAACACCGCGTGTTCGCTCATGAGTGGGGCGAGTGGGGCACGCGCCAACTTGTAGCGACGTGTTCCGAACACCACGTGTTCGGCTTCATACCCACACATACGATACACCTTATATACACTTCTAATCTAGGAATTTCTCAGACTTAAGGCGACGATAGTCGACTTTTAATTATTAAATACTGAAGATCACGTCTAAACGAGTGGAAAAAAAAAAGATTGAAATTCGTGGTTTGGAAAAAATATATATTAAATTAGAGAATTTTCTTAATAACTTAATAAATGAATATTTTAGATTATGTTTATTTACACAGTGAAATTAATTTGTGAAATTATGTCTAACGCGGATAAAAAAAAATGTAATCAGAAAATCTATCAAGCGTAGTATTTTTCTAAAACCTTCACCATTTTAACACGTTCAGTGCCGGGAGCCCTTCTGGAGGGTTCACCTAGTCGCATATAATATGGGATGCCGGGAGCCCACGCGGAGGGCTCATTTTAAATGTAGATTTTTCTTATCGAATACAGTATTTTAAACCGTGAAAATAAAATCTGATAGATATTTTAACAAGATGTACATGCTTTGGATTTAAAATTCGACCATATTTTTTTTTTTCGCTTTAATAATAATCACAAAAGCTTTTATAGGTTGGAAGTCACGTATAGTGACAAGACCCCCTGAAAACACAATTTCACTTCGTTTTACAGTGTTTTATAACACGGTTTTAAACCTAATTCCGTTGACCGGCCGCGATGGTTAACTTTAGCGCAAACGTAATGCCGCGCCGGTGACCCTCCCGGAGGGTTCACTTCTAATATGTATGGCGGCTTGGCGTATGAGTTCTATGAAAAGTGGGCGGAGTTGAAAGTGTTAAAGATAATTTAATTATTGATCTTTTAGTATACGTGTTTTATTAAAATACCTTTTGTTTTATGTATAATAAATTAATAATGCGTCTCATTTGGGACAGCGCTCCTTGATGGACGATTCTTATTACTGGCTGGACGTAGGACGCGTTGCGTGAGCTCAGTACAGAACACGCAAGCTAACCACTCAAGGTCACTGGCATATTATATCTGCGTCTTCACTCGACACAAGTTGACTACTGAACATGTTTGCACAATGAAACGAGTGTTTAGCGCGCTACTCTGTTGCCGCCAGATAATCAGAGATATCAGTTCTTTTATTCATTCGTTAAAAATAGGTTTACTTTAGTGAAAAGACACGGATTTTTTTTTACGAATTTTTCGATACTGGAAACTCTCATTTACTGGAATAAAAGTGAGATTCTTCGACAGTTTAATTAAATTACTTGGTGGAATAAGGAAAAAATGTGTGGGTGGCGCGGTGGAGCGCGGGGGAGGGGGTTGATTGATGGGCGGGCGTCGCGCCTCAGTGGCAGGCTGCTGCGGCACCGTCATAACACTTACCCTCAAGCCGCCCAGTCACGCCGACCGCTCGTTACTGCCTGATCACCGCTAAAAGTTTCCGATTGTCTTGTTTCGGTAACTTAGTTAGCAACGTGTTGTGCCACAATGGAGCACAAGTAACAAGTGACGGTCCGGGCGGTCTGGGCGGTCCTGGCGGTCCAGGCGGTCCGGGCTGGCGGCGCGTTTGTTGTCATCGCAAGAGGCACCGCACTCGGTTGTGAGTTTATGCAAATCTGCGGAGTTACTCGCTCAATATTCCAGTAACAGGCCGACAAGTCAATATTAGCATGTTGATTGTTACTTTAGTAATCTCCAAACTAACGTCGGGTGGTTGACGCGACCCTGACACTTGAAGTTTTTCTCAGTGTCGATATAACACTTTCTGACAAGAAATTTATTGACTTTATCGAGCGTCCCGCGTTGTCTGTAACTTCCACCGTGATAGACATTGCAGGATATACGAGCAGAACGTGCCCGGCGCGATCCGATGTGCTCTCGAATGAAATCCGTTTTACTTTAACATAATGAGGTCGCGCCGCACTCTTAGCAGCTAAATGCTCGGCGTGAGTGCGTTTTTGTGTTCCATGTCCGAGTGGAGCAGAGGACGATTAGATATTCCCTACACGAGTTCGCGGCGCGCGGCCATCAGTCCGCCGCCGAGCTCGCCGGCCGGGCGATGACTCGCGCGGTCGGCTGTGACGAGTGCAACTCGTTTAATCTTACTGATCGTTTACTGACCAGTAACGAGTTATGAGAGCAAGTGAGTTCACCCACACATCGCCATTATGTCTCGGTTTGATTTATTCTCATCGCCTACACTACGTCAATGAAAGGTCACAAGTGACTGAACGTTTTCGCTATTATAGTCTATTCTATCGATGCAGTCCATATTAAGTACATAGTTCATGTGACACGCGAGTTCCATACTCTTCTTGAATAATGTAATTACGGTGAACCGCACGCTCATGGTGACAATTTGACTTTGACAGCGTTTATTTCGTCAGGTGGTTTTCGTACTTCAAGTCGATTTAAGTCTTACTACTGCCGCGCAACTGAACATCCATATCATTAATATCCACCTCGTCTATATAAGTACCTGGTCACCCGAGCTCTGCTGCGAGTGTAGGATAGTTCATACTAATTTCATGTATAAGTTCGTACTAATTCCATGCTGCCATGATAGTAGGTACTTCCTACGAGATTCCATGCTGCCATGTCATTATTCTAAGGTAGCCATCTTGTTCTAAACTTTGGGCGACCGAGCTCTGCTCGGGTGAAAATACAGAGAAAACGAATTTTCCCAAATATACGGCGCACCCAATATAATAACGCTTTTAGGATGCTGTTGGGGTTACCGTGGCACTACAACGTGTCTACTATGTTTGCTGAAGCGCTCACGGATGGATTTCAAAGCCATCATGCGCAAGAAAGCAAACTCCTTGCTGCACCGTCTAATAATAATAATTAATCATTTTATTCAATAAATCAAGTAACAAGACTCATAGTGTTAGTAACTTATAAAATACGTTAGTAAAACATTAACACAGAAACAATTTGTGACAAAACATTAAGACAGAAACAATTAAAACACAGAAACAATTTGTGACATCACTGCTGCAAGGTGACAGGCCCAGCCGATACCTTGCAGCAGTGGTTCACAAACACACAATCTAGCCTGCTTGCTATCATAGACAGGATGCTGTTGGTGCTGCCCCGCACCCTACTAACCAGGGATGCGCACCGCTTCCGCATCACAGTGTAGAAACAGTCAACGCGAGCTTCAGCAAACATCCCTGATGCGCTGCAGTATCGAGGCAACCCCATCAGCACCCTGAATGCGTTATTGTATTTGACGCGAAGGGCGCCGTATGATTTCTGAGTATAATGAGCCCACAGACTGCAAGAGTAAAAATACGTGCAGTAAGCACTAAATATAGTGCGCCTAACCTCCTTAGAGGCACGCCTGAATCTGCGGGCAATCATGTTAGCTCTCACACATAGCGCCCTCCACTCCCTTTCAATATCCTCCTCATTTTTGAGGCCAGTGGTCAATAAGTGACCCAGATATTTAAATTGGTCTACCCTCACAAGGGGCAAACCGCTTAACTTAACTGAAGGTACAGCTTCCGGATACTTACCCTTGGCCCTAAAGACCATGACCACACTCTTCTTAACATTATATGCCAGACCATGCAGTCTGGCATATTGCTCGCAAGTGGCCACGAGTGTTCTAAGCCCGCAGACTGACGCGCTTAGCAGCACCATGTCGTCGGCGTAGCTCACGTTATTAACACACACGCCATCAATATGACACCCGACACGCATGCTGCTAAGCGCTTCAATCAGATCATTCACGTATATGTTGAATAGCGTAGGCGAGGCTAAAAAGCAGCAGCAACATCCTCCTAAATGCTATTGCTGCCCGGTTCGACTATCTTTTCCGAAATTTGTAGATAAGGACAACCATAGGCATCCGTTAGCTATAGATATAACAACACTAACATAATTTTAGGTACAATTCTGTTACTAACACACAAACATTTCATGATTTTATCTTATTATTGTGACAATCTAAATATTTAAAAGCGAAAGGTCACTCACTCACTCACTCATTCATCACGAAATATCGAAAACCGCTTGACGTATGAAGATGAAACTTGGTAGGGAGGTAGTTTATAGATAGTAGACGTCCGCTAAGAACAGATTTTTGGAAATTCGACCTTTAAGAGGGTGAAAAGGGGGGATTTTGTTTGTATGAAAAATCTTATTCCTTGAGCTAATACACTTGAAACTTGGCACGAACACTTATCTATGTAAATTATAAAGTTTGCCATTTTTAGTTTTTCTAAAATACCCCCTAAAGGAGGATTGGGGGGTGCCAAAGTTTGTATGGAAGAATTTTAACGAGCGGTCTGATTAACTCGAAACTCAGTATTTATAATTAAAACTGAAAATAAATAAAAACGTATATCAGGGTTTTTTAAAAATCTACCCCTAACGGGGTGAAACGGGGTATAAATTTTTACAGTGGAGGATTTTACTGTGTGGCTTAATTTACTTGAAAATTGGTATAAATAATCTATAAGTCAAATAATGGAAACGTCACAATAGATTATTCAAAAACTATTATCACGCTATTTGCTATGGGGGATGAGTAATATAGCATTATGTTTGTATTCTTCTATAGTTTACCGCAAATTGTGAAAAGGGTAGCCAAAAGGTTAGAATATTGCAGATAGTTACGGATGATCATCACGCTATACCTTTATGGAACTAAGCAGTCAATCACAGCATATACAGGGTGGATTTTGAGATGGGGCAATACGGGCAGGTACCTTAACCGTTGTCGCTACAAGAAAACAGTCTTAGAAAACTGTCCTTAACTTTTTGAAACATTTTGATCTGCATTCACAGATTTTGAAAAAATTGTACAGTCAGCAAGAAAATGGCCAATTTTCACAAAAACTTTTTTGATGCCGGTCGATCCTATTTCTTATTATTACTAGAACCAAAAAACTATATTGGGCCAACTGAGGTTTGTTACTCCAAGACACGGCCTATGAATTTTTAATCCCAGATTGCAGAAAAAACTTAACTTTGCCGTTCATTATAGAACTATAAATTACCAATTTTCGGATTTTCTTCTTTACTTGACCTTACTTCTCGCCAAACTTCATGCTACTGTTCCAACGTGAAGTACCAAATAGACTGGTTTATTTGCGAGTGTCAAAATATGCGGCACAAATGGCCGTATTTCTTATTTCGTTAACTTTTGGGTGGGAAATTATCAAATAACTTCTCCCGCTCTGGGCGGAGCAGGAGAGCGTGTCAGGTTTATACTGACAAAAACCCACCCGTGTTCCTTCAGTTGCCTGTGTGTTTTCAGGGGCCACAGTAACCCTTTTGGACTTACCCGCGACCCTGACAGGCATCGGCCCTAGCATACCATGGACTGGACCAGGGCGGGACGCGAGAAATCACCACCGCCGATCGTCTCCACGAGGACATGGCGGTGCCCCACCCAAGCCGGGCAGACCTCCACCGTATGCTCCACCGTGTCCTCCGGGCGAACCACACAATGGTCACACCTGGGCGTTTCCTCCCGCCTTATCCGGAACAGGATCCTCCCGAAACAACCGTGTCCGGTGAGAACCTGCGTCAGGTGGAAGGTGAGGACGCCGTGGCGTCTCTCTACCACTCCTCAATGAGGGAACTTATCGCCACAGTTGTGGCGTGCCCATTATTGCGTTGACTTGGAGTTTTGATTTTCGTTACACTTCCAAGAGACCGTAGATCTAAGTTTTTTATATCTATTTCAAATTGATGCCTCCACGCGTTCCTGAGAAAAGGGTCTTGACAGGCAATGAAGTCATCCTTTAAGGGTTTTAATGTTTCATTTTGAGGTACGGAACCCTATAACAGATTTAATATCAGCCTGTTACCTTTTCATGACGTAACGACTGAACGGATTTCTAGATGAAAGGCATAGGATAGGCCATGGCCTGGGTTAGGGAATAGGATACTCTGAATCCCGGTAGCACGTTCCTGTGGGATATTAACCGACATCCACGCGGGCGAAGCCACGGGCAAAAGCTAGTGTGATTATGTATGTAACCTATTATGGAGTTTTCTCTGAAATAAATAAATAATAATAATATCCAGACCTAGCTAGATCGATTTTTCGCCCCCGTAAACCCCTACATTGCAACTTTCACCGAAATCGTTAGAGTCGTTTTCGAGAACGTGATTACAAATATATGTATATATATAGGAACCTTCTGTCATGTCATGTGTACAGCCAGCCTCAAACAGATGTATACATCGACAAGTACCCTACTTTTTGAGGCTGACAGTACTACCGTGTATTCTAAACCCTCGTGCTACAATAAAAACGATTTTTCTTGTCTGTTAATTTGTGTGTTCATTAACGGTTACATACACAAACAAACCTCCAACACGTGCCTCTACGCGCTACGAACCTCCTACATTTGTGCCTTCACGCGCTACAATTGTCCCGCTACGTACCCATACGCGCTACGGAGTCCTACGTGCTACGAAACAATATACAGGATGTGGCGTAAATAATGGATAACCCTAAAACTATCGATTGACCAGATTATCATCTATCATTTACCCCAATTATATCGCCATATGCCCATGGATGACCAAATTATTGATATTTTAAATAAAATAGTACTTACTCTTACAAAATCAGCTGCCATTTCTACAATTGGTGAATTTTTTTCGTTTTGTTTTTTTTAAATCACTCCTGAATATTTGTATTATCAGATCAGTATCAAGATTTTGCATTACTTTCTAAGATGACATTGCAAAAAATACTTATTCTCAAATTTTTAAATTTTTTCTAAGGAATAATGCAATTTTGGGCCCATATATCGAAAAAAAAATAACTACGCTGCGGTGGCATAAGTGGGGTAAATGATGGATAATAATCTGGCCGATCGACAGTTTCAGGGTTATCCATTACTTACGCCACACTCATAAAGTATAAAGTTCTACGCGCTACGTACCCCTATGTGCTACGAAACTCTACGCGCTACGAAGCCCTACGCGCTACGGACCTCTACGCGCTACGAACCCTCCCACAGGTGTCTCCACGCGCTACGATCCACCTACACGTGACTCTTCAATTATTTTAAGACCTCCTACGAACATCTCTAAATACTACGGGTGCTACTCCATGTTCTCATCTTCTACGGAAATACTGCACGCACTGGTGCTAACTTTTCGTTTGTGCTACGGTGCTACGAGTGCCAACATCGACATAACGGAATGTGTAAAATTGCATTTCAATTTCTTTTACTACTGAAGCTTTTCCACACGAAGATTAAATTAAATAATTTTACAGAACAAAAGATTTGCTATTTTAATTAAATACACAACAATCGTCAATCATTCTCATAATTACATGTAATCATTATTACATAATTATTTATCAACGATTCTTGTAGTGTTTCTTTAAGTACGTTTTTAATTTTAATTTTATAAGTTGTTTTAAATATTAATTAAATACCGTAATAAAACGAAAAAAGTGCGATTATACCTAACTTATACCTATTTTGATATTTTCATTTTAAACCAAAAGTCAACTGGCAGGGAATGCCGAAGGGCATTGGGTTCGCCTTGTGCCACTATGACAAAATTGAACTTTGTAGTTGCTCATAAAGTCAAAATTATTACAAGGAAAATTAAGTTCTTAAACCATAAACAAACAACTGGAAGCCAACAAGGTTCGCCCACAAGTTTTCGGGTCAAGTTAGTTACAAGTACGCTCTAGTAGGTAATAACCCCTTTCAAGGAATTGCTTGGGTTTCGAATCACCCTTTTATACATCTAACAGAATACTTGTTGATTCTATTTAATTTTAATAAAATAAAAAGTAATATTACCGTTTGCTATCGGTACTTAATAGCAATCTCTATGTTTGTTGCTATAATACGACAAATACATCGATTCGTCGATTCTGTTATTTCTGAACTGTATAAGATTGAGTTGATTTAAGTTTCCGAACGCAACAAAAAAAAAGCACAGAGAAGGGGGAGAAAAGAAAGAAAAGAGTTGTAAAAGGTGAACATTTTACTAGAATAAAAGTTGATTAAAAAATACAAAAAGGTGTTTATTTCTGCCAACCCACCTAATTCTTCCAACCTACATACATAAAGAGAGAGAGAGAGATTTCAGTGTATGTGTGTACCATGTGCGAATCTCATATTAATTCCGCAGGACAGTCATACGATTGTTACACGAGTGCTAACAAAAGGAGTGTAATGTTTTCAGGGTTCATGTACTATATGTTTGTATGTGAGTTTCTTTATTCCACCATTAAATAAAAATCTTCAATTATTACACCTCCGGCCGCTCGTTGGCACGTGCTTTACACTCGGAGCCGCTTGCATGCGCGCTAGGCATTGGCAGGAGTTTCACACTCGGAGCCGCTTTCATGCACGCTAGGCATTGCGTTTCACCTCCGGCCGCTCGTTGGCACGTGCTTTACACTCGGAGCCGCTTGCATGCGCGCTAGGCATTGGCAGGAGTTTCACACTCGGAGCCGCTTTCATGCACGCTAGGCATTGCGTTTCACCTCCGGCCGCTCGTTGGCACGTGCTTTACACTCGGAGCCGCTTGCATGCGCGCTAGGCATTGGCAGGAGTTTCACACTCGGAGCCGCTTTCATGCGCGCTAGGCATTGCGTTTCACCTCCGGCCGCTCGTTGGCACGTGCTTTACACTCGGAGCCGCTTGCATGCGCGCTAGGCATTGGCAGGAGTTTCACACTCGGAGCCGCTTTCATGCACGCTAGGCATTGCGTTTCACCTCCGGCCGCTCGTTGGCACGTGCTTTACACTCGGAGCCGCTTGCATGCGCGCTAGGCATTGGCAGGAGTTTCACACTCGGAGCCGCTTTCATGCACGCTAGGCATTGCGTTTCACCTCCGGCCGCTCGTTGGCACGTGCTTTACACTCGGAGCCGCTTGCATGCGCGCTAGGCATTGGGTTTCACCTCCGGCCGCTCGTTGGCACGTGCTTTACACTCGGAGCCGCTTGCATGCGCGCTAGGCATTGCGTTTCACCTCCGGCCGCTCGTTGGCACGTGCTTTACACTCGGAACCGCTTGCATGCGCGCTAGGCATTGCGTTTCACCTCCAGCCGCTCGTTGGCACGTGCTTTACACTCGGAGCCGCTTGCATGCGCGCTAGGCATTGTGTTTCACCTCCGGCCGCTCGTTGGCACGTGCTTTACACTCGGAGCCGCTTGCATGCGCGCTAGGAATTGTGTTTCACCTCCGGCCGCTCGTTGGCATGTGCTTTACACTTTGAGCCGCTTGCATGCGCGCTAGGCATTGTGTTTCACCTCCGGCCGCTCGTTGGCACGTGCTTTACACTCGGAGCCGCTTGCATGCGCGCTAGGCATTGTGTTTCACCTCCGGCCACTCGTTGGCACGTGCTTTACACTCGGAGCCGCTTGCATGCGCGCTAGGCATTGTGTTTCACCTCCGGCCGCTCGTTGGCACGTGCTTTACACTCGGAGCCGCTTGCATGCGCGCTAGGCATTGGCAGGAGTTTCACACTCGGAGCCGCTTTCATGCACGCTAGGCATTGCGTTTCACCTCCGGCCGCTCGTTGGCACGTGCTTTACACTCGGAGCCGCTTGCATGCGCGCTAGGCATTGGCAGGAGTTTCACACTCGGAGCCGCTTTCATGCACGCTAGGCATTGCGTTTCACCTCCGGCCGCTCGTTGGCACGTGCTTTACACTCGGAGCCGCTTGCATGCGCGCTAGGCATTGGGTTTCACCTCCGGCCGCTCGTTGGCACGTGCTTTACACTCGGAGCCGCTTGCATGCGCGCTAGGCATTGCGTTTCACCTCCGGCCGCTCGTTGGCACGTGCTTTACACTCGGAACCGCTTGCATGCGCGCTAGGCATTGCGTTTCACCTCCAGCCGCTCGTTGGCACGTGCTTTACACTCGGAGCCGCTTGCATGCGCGCTAGGCATTGTGTTTCACCTCCGGCCGCTCGTTGGCACGTGCTTTACACTCGGAGCCGCTTGCATGCGCGCTAGGCATTGCGTTTCACCTCCAGCCGCTCGTTGGCACGTGCTTTACACTCGGAGCCGCTTGCATGCGCGCTAGGCATTGTGTTTCACCTCCGGCCGCTCGTTGGCACGTGCTTTACACTCGGAGCCGCTTGCATGCGCGCTAGGCATTGTGTTTCACCTCCGGCCGCTCGTTGGCACGTGCTTTACACTCGGAGCCGCTTGCATGCGCGCTAGGCATTGTGTTTCACCTCCGGCCGCTCGTTGGCACGTGCTTTACACTCGGAGCCGCTTGCATGCGCGCTAGGCATTGTGTTTCACCTCCGGCCGCTCGTTGGCACGTGCTTTACACTCGGAGCCGCTTGCATGCGCGCTAGGCATTGTGTTTCACCTCCGGCCGCTCGTTGGCACGTGCTTTACACTCGGAGCCGCTTGCATGCGCGCTAGGCATTGTGTTTCACCTCCGGCCGCTCGTTGGCACGTGCTTTACACTCGGAGCCGCTTGCATGCGCGCTAGGCATTGTGTTTCACCTCCAGCCGCTCGTTGGCACGTGCTTTACACTCGGAGCCGCTTGCATGCGCGCTAGGCATTGTGTTTCACCTCCGGCCGCTCGTTGGCACGTGCTTTACACTCGGAGCCGCTTGCATGCGCGCTAGGCATTGTGTTTCACCTCCGGCCGCTCGTTGGCACGTGCTTTACACTCGGAGCCGCTTGCATGCGCGCTAGGCATTGTGTTTCACCTCCGGCCGCTCGTTGGCACGTGCTTTACACTCGGAGCCGCTTGCATGCGCGCTAGGCATTGTGTTTCACCTCCGGCCGCTCGTTGGCACGTGCTTTACACTCGGAGCCGCTTGCATGCGCGCTAGGCATTGTGTTTCACCTCCGGCCGCTCGTTGGCACGTGCTTTACACTCGGAGCCGCTTGCATGCGCGCTAGGCATTGTGTTTCACCTCCGGCCGCTCGTTGGCACGTGCTTTACACTCGGAGCCGCTTGCATGCGCGCTAGGCATTGTGTTTCACCTCCGGTCGCTCGTTGGCACGTGCTTTACACTCGGAGCCGCTTGCATGCGCGCTAGGCATTGTGTTTCACCTCCGGTCGCTCGTTGGCACGTGCTTTACACTCGGAGCCGCTTGCATGCGCGCTAGGCATTGTGTTTCACCTCCGGCCGCTCGTTGGCACGTGCTTTACACTCGGAGCCGCTTGCATGCGCGCTAGGCATTGTGTTTCACCTCCGGCCGCTCGTTGGCACGTGCTTTACACTCGGAGCCGCTTGCATGCGCGCTAGGCATTGTGTTTCACCTCCGGTCGCTCGTTGGCACGTGCTTTACACTCGGAGCCGCTTGCATGCGCGCTAGGCATTGTGTTTCACCTCCGGTCGCTCGTTGGCACGTGCTTTACACTCGGAGCCGCTTGCATGCGCGTTAGGCATTACTCTACACCTCTGCTTACTTTTTGTAACATAATGTTTCTCATTAAACAAGGGTAGTTAAACTTACTATACTATACTGTTGCAATGGATTCCTATAATCCTGTCTTTTGCGTGCTACGCATCGACATTCACAGGCCGCACACGCTATAGCTTTATTATTTCTTTCGAGCAATATTTCTGCTATGAATCTACCGGAGAGCAATAAACTGAACTATTTATATCTCTAGGAGCGGTATTGACGCGGCGCACTAGCAATATTACTTCGACCAGATTTCCTGGTAGCGGTTGAACGTTGTTATTAAATTGATGTCCCACCTGTTCGCTGCACACGGTGACACGACACACGCACACGCACACGCACACGCTCACAGTACTCGTATAGAGCACCTTTTGTTGAGCTTTATTTCACTGGATACCATTGGGAGGACGAACATACCCAACAAACATTTTGGCGCTCATAGTATTATGAATGCTATATAAGAGCTCCGACAATAACATTCGATTGTACTATGGTGATAAGAATAAATAAATAAACTTTCAAGAGGAATAACAGTAACAAAGAAAAATATTATAAGTTAGGGCGGTAGCATGGAGTTGGTGGAGACCACTGTATAGATCACTCTAATAACTTTAAGATGCGTAAAACACTGAAAGTATTTGTAAGGCATCAGCTAACACTTACTAACTGCTGATATCCTTAAACTGAGTTAGTTATATGCTTTGTAACACCTTGAGGCTTACTGTAACAGCTTTGAGAAGCACAAAACATTGTAACTAATTATAAGGTGTTTACTAATACTTACTAACAGCTGATGTCCTAAAATAGAGTTAGTGAAATACTTTGCACCATACAAAAAGTTCTATCAAGCCCTAAGAGTTAGCAAGAAAATGATTAGTGTCATAAAAGCGTTAATTATAAATCCTATAGAGCTAGATGCTGCAAGAGTCAGAAACCACCTTTAAACCATTAATGATTATATAATGGAGTTACTCGGTCAACCCTTAGTAATACAGTGGTTATAAGAAATACGTGGAATACAGTGGTTTTTCTTCTTTATGGCGGCAAACAATATGTGCAAACAACTCAACAACTCAACTCTTTAATTTATTACTTTACGTTGAGATAGAATTTTATATGAAGTACCTAAACACATTTTAATATAATCCAACCTTAAAAAACCGGCCAAGCGCGTGTTGGACCACGCACAATGAAGGGTTCCGTAGTGGGGATTAATTTATTCTAAGGACAAACATAAGATTATAGTTGAAAAACATGTTCTCCAATACATTCCAACTGCAAACGTAAGTTTTTACGCTGAATATTGAAAGATTTACCATGTTATTTTAAGACCATAGACTTATAGGTTTTTCTGTAATCTTCATAGATTACAAAAAAAAAAGTCAAATGGTTCTTTATTCATGTAAAGAACCATTCAACCAAAAAATTGTCTTAGTAGTTTGGAGATTCGGGGGGACGAATGGTTAATTTTCATCTATTTTCTTAAATATCTTTAAAAACATTTATTTTAAAATTATAAAAAAATAAAATTGAGATCCTGGCAACAAGCTCTTTCTTAGTTTTGTTACAATATTATATGTTTACACTGAGCAACGGGTTAACTGTTTTTTTTTTTTTCCTTTTATGCTTTTCTGTACTTCTTGCCTCTTTTACATACAGTGTAAAAATAAAACTAATTATTATCTTAACAAATGTGGTTTTATTCAAAATATCTATCAGTGAAATAATTAGTGAAAGTTTGAGGATCATTTCTAAAACATTTCTAATTGTGCTGAGCCCTTTTTGCATGGTCATTTATGGATATACGGTTAAATGCCTTTTCACATCTGCGACCTTCTTTCTTCTTCTTTTCGTTTGGTTAGAGACTAAACTGGTGTACGAGTTTTAAAGCCGCCCATCTGCGATCTGAAATAACAGGATAATTGTTGTAATAAGGTGAAAAAAAAAAAAAAAGTTTCCTAAAAATCAGTTTACAAAATACAAAGAAAAGGTCTGTAATATACAAAACAAGTCTGTAAAAAACAAGTTTTAATGCAAAACATAGTAACTTCTTCAGGTTTTGTCGTACAGGTTTTGTGTCCGTGCCTTCTTTTATTTGCATTTATGTTCAATAATAGACTTTTGAATTCTTTGATTTATTCAGTTATTTAGGTACGTGATATGTTAAAGTTTTATTCAAACAATAACAGAACCCTGAAAATATTCAGTTTACAGCTTTACATTGAACCATTATGCAAACTGAATATACCTATAAACTAGTTGTCTTTTAACTTTTAAAACCATATTGTACAATTGCAAGTGGCATAGAAGTGCAAACAATCGTTATTTAAGCACTATGTTAGGAATAAAAGATTTATTAGGATCCTTCAGTAATTAAGAATCGACGCCATTAAATAAATAGTTAACCTATAAAATTTTCAAAGGAAAAACCTTTTTCTAATCATTATTGCCCCACTTATTTACTATATTATGGTCAATTTCCCATTAAAATACCTATAGACAGTACCAAAAAACTATTATTTACCATAATCGAAATAAAAAAATGACTGAGGCACTTATTTCATTCTACATATTATCATCAAAAGCAGTTTATTTTTGAAAATTGAGATGAAAACTCATATATGTTGTTACAGAAAACTTACCATCGCAGTGGGTTTTAATAATTTAAATAACAACAGTAATCTAACATTTATTAATTCACTTACCTCCATTTTATTTATTAACATAGTCACTTTCACTGTACTAACACTTAGACTATACGGGGATGAATCGTACTGCCAAATATTTTAACGCTATTGACGGTAACAGAAACACAATAATTATGGAAAGAGATGAAAAACTTGGTGCTTTGAGTGATGATTATCGCTACTAAACACCTCCAATATATTCTCAAGGCATATATTGTATCGAGGAAGCACAAATTGTTTCTGTGTTAATGTTTTACTAACGTATTTTATAAGTTACTAACACTATGAGTCTTGTTACTTGATTTATTGAATAAAATTAAACTAATACGTTACTAAAAAAGGTTTTGCAGTGGATTTCATAAATATATTACTACTTTAGCTTGCAGTTGTAACCTTTGTATAGCTTACAATAAACTTAAAGTGATAAGCACTGCTTCAATAAAAGAGTAACCGTGCTTTAAAAGAGTAACCGTGGAGTTTCTTGCCGGCTCTTCTCCATAGGAAACGACCAATTGGAACCGTGCACCTAGCTTCTGACGTTTCATAAGTGCCCATGTAGGTTTATGTGAAATAAAATATTTTGAATTGAATTGAATAGCACTATTGGAGTTCTTTATTGTCACTCATTTATCACTACTCTATAACTATTAAGTTACTTTAAGATCTAAAATCGTGGGCCCAAATCAGGGTTATAAGAAAGTTAAAACGCGCTGTATCACCAAATGTTAGTGCCTTTATAGGACCTTGGGTTCTCTAAATGCTCTTAAAAAGCTCATGTAGCACTTATTCTTATCACCAAAATGTTAGTTGTTAGGTAATAATCACTACATAGTATAAAACAAAGTCGCTTTCTCTGTCCCTATATCCCTATGTATGCTTAAATCTTTAAAACTACGCTACGGATTTTGATGCGGTTTTTTTTAATAGATAGAGTGATTGAAGAGGAAGGTTTATATGTATAATAACATCCATTAAATAGTGGAGAAATACTGTTATTTTTGAGGTTTCTAATGTGATGTCGTAAATAATTAAATTTTTTCCGCTTACATTGCAAACGCAGGCTGAACCCTACGAGAGTTATCAAAATAATGTAATGTAGTATTGTATTGTACACATTGAAAAGGTCTACAGAAAACTCCGCGATGGTATACGAGTATGTCTATCTCTTATGGATATCCCACAATAACATTTTTTTGTCATTTACTTTTTACGACAAATAATGGCTAATTTTCGAAGCGATTTTAACCAATACAGCATTAATCCTTATCCAATTAAATACCTTAAATACATTGTTGATTTAATATAGATCTATATGGCCCTTTACAGCATATGATTTCAATGAATATTTTCGAAGATATTACAGAAAATTTATGCGTGACTGCTCATTAATAGTCTGGGACGAAGCTACCATGTCAAACAAGACGTCTGTGGAAGCACTGGATAGGACAATGCGCGATTTGCGCAACAAAAATTCACCTATGGGTGGATGTACAATTCTGTTCTCAGGAGATTTCCGTCAAATCCTACTAGTTGTGACTCGAGGAACACGTGCTGACGAAATAAATGCTTCCCTAAAAAGATCCAACCTTTGGCCACATGTCAATAAATTAGAGCTTAAAACTAATATGAGGGTTTCGTCATCTTCACGTGAGAACAGGCTATTTCCAGAGATGCTGCTAAAAGTTGGCAATGGAGAGTTAACACAAAGTGAGGGAAGGATTAACCTAGAAAACCTCTGTGTTTTGATAGACAACATCCAAGAGTTAGTCAACAATGTCTATCCTGACATTGATAACATAAGTTATAAGACAATATCTTGGTTTAAAGAAAGAGCGATTCTGTCACCAACTAACGAACAAGTAGATAAGGTAAATAACTTGATTCTTTCAAAGATTGATGCGCTGACGAAAATATACTACTCGGTCGATACTGTTCTCGATTTGGAAGAAGCTGTTCATTTTCCTACAGAATTTCTAAACTCTTTGAACCCGTCTGGACTCCGTCCTCACAAAATGGTGTTGAAAGTAGGTTGTCCTGTTATTTTATTAAGAAACCTGAATCAACCGAAACTTTGCAATTTTATTTTATTATTTATTATTTTTGCAGACTACAATGGTCTATAGCACGCGCAATGCAATGGCACGCGTTTGCTGGTAAAATCACTGAAAACTTTCATAATAGAGTGCACAATACTCACAGGATGTGGTACCGGAGAAGATGTATTGATTCCCCGAATCCCTCTGATACCATTGGATTTACCCTCCCAATTTAAACGTTTACAGTTTCCGGTTAAGACATCTTTTGCAATGACCATTAATAAATCGCAGGGTAAAAATGTAAAAAGTAAATAAGTAAAAATGTAGTGTATGAATTTAGATATTCCAAAGATAGCAGGAAATCTTCATGGTATAGGGAAAGGGGAATTGTTTTACTCCAAATTTAAGGCGTGCGGGCCACGGGCAGTAATGAATAAATCAAAACTACTGGATCGATTTTAATCATTTTTTCAGTGAGTGACATAGGCTATATATTTTATACTCGTGTGAAGCCGGGGCGGGTCGCTAGTATTTCAATAAATAACAAAAAACGACCAAGTTTGTGTCCGACCACGCACAGTGAAGGGTACCGTAGTTGAGAAGAATATTTACGCATGCACCGAATTGATTTGCGTAAAAATTAATTTGTATTTCTTGAAATAACTATGAACTGTTTCTGTCGCTGTAACCGAAAATATCCCACATTTCAAAAACTATTTATTTAAATAAAAAGTCACTTGATACATTATAATCTTTCTCATTATGGGATCCAACAGTACCTACCCCACACGCTTATATACATTTAATTTTTATTTCATCCCTCGGTTACATGTTGGGGAGTAATATTTTATTTCGGAATTTCACTGAACTAGTGTTAAGCGGTGCACAGAATACGCGCTTTGCAATGTTTACTATGTAGTGCAAATACTCTCCGAGTAAATGGCTGTGTGACATTCAGAAGGACGGACAGACGGACAAAGGGATATTACAAAATTATAAGGGTTCCGTTTTTACCATTTAGCTATGAAACCCTAAAAAGTAGCTCTGCAGTAACAAAACTTATGAAACTGAGCTGTTTCCGCTATCGAATTACAAATAATACTTTATATGGCTCATTCGTGCGAACGCACTCGCTGCGGTCGTGTGCATCATTTGCGTCATGTGCGTCATGTGCGTCGTGAGCGTTGTGTAGTTCCCCAAGGAACTGCCACTATTTAAACATAAATTGCGTATTATTTTTAATTGACAAAGCTTACTACAAAATCCAAGATTTTCTAAATAATTAGTGCCTACTACTTGAGGACGAGGCAATAACGAGTACCTATAGTTGTTATTTTCTAAGATTTACTTTTTATGTGATGCCTAAGATTTTATTTTTTATTTTTAACTGCATGTTGATATAATTATTGTATGCCTATTAGGCAGGACATAATGGAACTGTAATTTACCCAACATCAGTATGTATAACCTATGCCCACAATAAAAAGATTTGATTTGATTTTCCTCGGGTTAAGAAGCTGATGAGTGGATTTACTTAGCGAGACGGACAGAATGCCAAATTACGTCGCAGAGGTAAGTCGGCGACATAGGCTTTATGTTGCCACGACAAATAGCGCAGGTTGCCGTTCAATCTTCCAGTTGGTTTGTCGCTCAGTTCCGCTCCGCTCAGTTCGTCAGCGATAAGCGAGCAAGGGGCGCAGATAGCCTCTTTCAGCTGCACTCCATTTGCGTCGGGCGTCGGGCGTCGGGCGTCGGGCGGCTGCGGGCGACTCATAAAGAAGCACGAAACAAAGTAAAACGTCGGCGCGCGGCGTCCGCGTCGTCAGGGGAATTTTATTTCGAATTAATTTCACTGTGGAGAAACGTTTGTATTTTTTTCGTTTTGAGCTGAGAGCCGAGTGCGACTGTCGTTGTTTTGATTTAATGCCTTTTGTGTAAAGCTCTCGTTCGCTGTAGTAGGTACCTACCGGTGGCTAAACGTTATGTCATTCGAATAAGTATTTTAATAAAACGGCCAAGTGCGTGTAAAACCACGCACAATGAAGGGTTCCGTAGTTGGGATGAATTTATCCCAAGAACAAACTTAACTTTGTAGTTGAAAAACATGTTATGCCATAGGGAATGTATGGGAGAACATGTTTGTTGGTCGATTATTATTATTCGTTAACTTGTAGGATGTAACGTTGTAACGTTCCATTTTTTAAAATTAAACATAGTAATTATTAAATCCTAAAACTAGGCTTCTTTTAAGCATTTGTTTACTTATAATAAAAATATACCGTTATCCGAGCCCTGATTTAAACTACTGCTGTGAATTTTTCTCATATCCAAAACCAACCATTTAGCTAGTAGGGGTGCCACTTGACTCTAACAAAATTTGCACTTTATTATTATTATTTATTTATTTCAGAGAAAACTCCATAATAGGTTACATGCTAATCAAATTGTCACAACAAAAATATAAAAGGCTCGTACAGACCAGCGCGATATCGCGGGCGCGACAGGCAGCGCGACCCGTGTCGTGCCCGCGATATCGCGCTGGTCTGTACGAAAATCATAAAATGTTAGTGTGTTAGTAACAGAATTGTACCTAAAAATATGTTAGTATTGTTGATATCTATACACAGATTTTGGAAAGAACAGTAAAAACGGGCAGCAATAGCATTTAGGATGCTGTTGCTGCTGCTTTGTAGACGGTGCAGCAAGGAGTTTGCTCTTTTATAGCTCGTTTTCTACTTTAAGCTTAATATTTCGCAAACGGATCCCTGAATCCAAAAATGGTTTTACACACTCACAATATTTTTAACGACCTTTCCAACGACACCCTACAACATGGGAAAAACGATAAAAAAAACCGGCCAAGTGCATGTCGGGCCACGCACAATGTAGGGTTCCGTAGTTGGGATGAATTTATCCCAAGAACAAACTTAACTTTGTAGTTGAAAAAAAAAATCTTTCATACAGAATGTATGGGAGAACATGTTTTTACAACCGCAAATTTAAGTTGGTCGATTATTACTCGTTAACTTGTAAAGCCTACTCAGCTGTAATAGTTTTCCTTTTAAATTCGTTATATAAGCTACTGCCGTGAATTTTTTCACATATCTAAAATCAACCATTTAGCTGGCAGGGGGGGGGGGACACTTGACTCTAACAAAATTTTCCACTTTTAAGCTTAATATTTCGCAAACGGATCTCTGAATTAAAAAATGGTTTTAACAAACTCACAATGTTTTTGAAAGACCTTTTCACCGATACCCCATAATAAGGGATAGAAAAAAAAAAACATCCACTACGTGTAGGGGAGGTACCCTAAAATATATTTTTTTTTCATAATTTTATTTTACCACTTTGTCGGCATGATTAATATGTATACCCATGCCAAATTACAACTTTCTAGTACTAACAGTCTTGGAGCTAGACCGCGGACAGACAGACAGACAGACAGACAGACGGACATGACGAAACTATAAGGGTTTCTTGTTGACTACGGAACCCTAAACACGTGTTAACAACTGAAGTCTTCGTTGTTGATTTTATTGATAAAAAAAAAAACCTAACAACGTTTTTTCAGTCGTAATATTTACGGTGTATAAATTGGTTGTCATATAATTCTGAAATATGATTTGCTAACAAAGCGGCTCGACAAGTCAGGTGATTAGCCGGTGCGGCGCACGGCGCCATAATGCGCTACATTTGTCAATTGTCGTCAATTTAATGTAAATTCGATTCGCCCTTTTATTGCGGAGCTGGCTCCAATTTGAGACATTTTAAATGTTGTAATATGGACAGAGATAGAAGAAGTATACGTAGTAATGTGCTTATCTACATACCCACGTATGTAGTCCTTGTACTTGTAATCAGTTGTCTAGACTATCACGACTAAAGACTTGTCTGTTTTATGAAGTGACGTGTTTAGTTTTATGTTCTAACACAGGTTCTAATGCTTTGTCAGCTGGGGAGTAACGTATGTGGTTGTTGAGGAAATAACGCCTCAAAGTGAGTGCACGAATAAGAAGCGCAGACATGAGCGAGTGCTATATTAAATGGCGGGAAAAAAGTGTCCTCTCGGTGTCAGCTCGGCGTCTTCTCGGCTCTCGGCCTTCGACGTTCGGCTCTCGGTAATAAAAACGTCAGGTTCAAGTCCCCAGTCATAATGGAATGGAATCGGAGACGGATTGATAAACGATATCTCGTAAGAGCGCTGATATTGGACGCTGCGCGCCACCGACCGCTCCGGAGTGCGCACCGCTCCCGCGTGATAGTGGAGGTCATCGGGCTAATATCATTAAGCATTGACAGTTCAATGATTTTCTATGTAAGATTATGTGTAGGTAGTGTGCTTGTTGGTGCATGGCGCTGAGTGGCGGCGGTCGGTGGTGGTCGGTTCACTTCCAAGTGCTCAGGTATCATGAATGAACAAAAACACAGAACGCAGAGCACGATTTCTCAATTCGTTTGAAGCTCACTTTTGTATAATATGGAGGTAAATTACCCTAAATTTGTAGATAGTATTATTTCTCTCAGTTCCTCCAGTTCTCAAGAAGCGGATCGTCCCCGGTACAGACAGTATTTACTAACACACAATGTCTTATTTAAACAAGGGCTCCGCGAGGGGGTGCCTGCAGGCGGGGGCGTGCTCCGCCGCGGCAATATAATACTCGGACGTGGCGCGACTGCTAACCGCCTCAGATAAAACACACAAATGATGCCCGCTACCGTTTCACTGTATAATAGCTGCAATTTGTAGTAGTCGTCACTAAATTATTACATCGACGCGTTCTTTAATGAGCGGTAAGTACTACTCTAAACAAACAAGTCTCTGAGGAGCGGTGATTCATTCGCTGCTGTACTTTGAACGCCATTTTAATGAAGAATATTATGAAAGTCATGATTGGAATACGGATTAAAAATGATCGTATCGGTTGCGAGATGTTCATAATGGTGACTGATACGAACATTTTTGACATAGGTCACGATGACAAGTGAAAGTGAGCTAAGTCTGGAGCCCGCTGGAGCACGGCTGCTGGTGAGGTAGGCACACACGGACGAGCTCACAGATTTAGTAAATCTGTGGACGAGCTAGTGTGCCGGAGACCACACACACCGTCACTGTACTGCGCTACTGCATCTGGCTGATTTATGTGCTTATATCGAAAGTTTCATAATATTTACAACAGGCCTCCACTCTTTTAGAACACATTAAAATAGATGTTCCAATCGGATTCTAATCAATCACACTTAGTTCGTGTTGTGATTGATGTTAGAGCGCACTCGTTCTAAGAGCTATACGCTATTAAAAATGTATAATATATTATGTGAGTAGTTATATGATCAATTGATCATATAAATCTAAATATAATAAATGTATATTTAATATGTATTTTTAAGATGACGAGGACATAGAAAGACAAAGACGTTCGCTCGCTGCTAAGAGCAATATGCTGGCACGACGATTTGCGAAGTGTTCAAATCAAGTCAAAATCACTCTGTTTAACGCATACTGCCGGAACCTTTACACCTGTGCCCTATGGTACAAATACACGCAGCGTGCTTACAACACGTTGCGTGTTCAATATAATAACGCATTCAGATGCATACTGGGTCTGCCTTGTTTGCCGAAAACAGGGTAGATGACTTTTACGCAGTCATGAGAAAGTCGCAGGCCTCCTTTATGAACCGAATACATAAATCTGACAATGGAATATTGAAGGCCATATACGAGGTTAATTATTTCTTCGTATATGGCAATTAATTTTCCAGCTAAAATAATACTTTTCTATAATTTTTTTGTAATATTGATTGTTTTATAATAATGTTGTAATAATTTATAAATTGTGTTAATTAATTGAATTTGTAATCTGTCGTGAATTTCCTATGGGTGTATTCCTGAAATAAATTATTTTGAATTTGAATTTAATCTTTTTTACCGTGCTTGTTAGTGATCCTAAGATTTCTACTACTTGTTCTGTTTTTACCTGTGAGAACCTGTAATTGGCTCTATGTTCCTTAAACAACTGTTATCCATTTGTTATAGCTGTTGGTTCTCCTATAAATAAATAAGTATATAAACTAATAAATTACGGCACGGTTGGCGCAGTGGTTAAGCAATTGATTGCTGCGCTGCGTGTCGCGGGTTCGATTCCTGCACGGAACAAATATTTGTATGACCTACAAGTAGTTGTTCCGGGTCTGGCTGTTTGTGTATGTGAGTTTTAATGTTTGTGAACGCACCCACTGTACGAGTCATGTATCGTACATGGCACGCGCGCATTGCATTCATCAGCACTTTTCCGTCACCTTGCACAAATTATAGTGCAACGCGACAGTACACAATCAGCGTTCATATGGTCGAGTGTACTAGTAACATGACACCGACTTGCTATTTACCTCATCATTGCGTTCAGCGCGCCGATTCCACAACTACGGCGTTAAGAGTAGTATTCAACGCATCGGCGAAAACATCCACGGGCCATACTTTGAACGACCTCATGAAGCGTGGCCCGAATTTACAGCAAGACCTCATGTCATTGATCTTGCGATGGAGGCAATATCAGTTTGCGTATACGGCAGATATAGAAAAAATGTATCGACAGATAACTTGCAACACTGAACATCAAACCTATCAGAAGATACTATGGAGGAACTGTCCTGACCAACGTTTACGTGAATATCAGCTCACGACAGTCACTTACGGCATGAAAGCAGCGCCATTCTTAGCTATGATGACTTTGAAACAGTTGGCAGCTGATGAAGGCCACAAGTATCAGCACAGCAGGGCAGCACAAGCGTTGCAAGAAGAATTTTATATGGATGACCTTGTAAGTGGAAGCTTCACATTATCGTCAGCCAAACAATTGCAAGGCGATTTGATCCAGTTACTACAGTCGGGAGGTTTCAACTTACGCAAATGGTCCGGTAACAACGAAGAATTGCTTCAAAACGTCAGCAGAGCGTCCCCAAATCAACCATCATTCGATTTCAAGCAAGCAGAATCAACAAAGACGCTCGGACTGAAATGGAACCCCAATGAAGATACATTCTCGTTCGAGCTAAAAATAAGCAAAACAAAACCAACAGAAAAACATACGAAACGTTCATTACTATCAGATATTTCAAAGATATTTGATCCACTCGGTTGGTTAGCTCCGGTTACAACAAAATTAAAACTTTTATTCAAGCAAGTTTGGCTGTCCAACATTCAATGGGACGACCAGCTGCCGGTTGAAATAAGCACCGAGTGGGAAAAAATTAAAGCAGAGCTACAAAACATCAGCCTGTTTAAAATTCAAAGATGGTATCAGATAGGAGAGCAAGACACAATTCAACTACACGGCTTCTGCGATGCATCAATAAAAGCATATGCATGTGTTGTGTATTGTAAATTTGACGCCAACATTACACTCGTCGCTGCAAAAACAAGACTTGTGCCAGAGAACAAAAAGCTCACTTTACCACGTCTAGAGCTGAGTGGGGCGCATTTACTTACGACACTGATGAGAAAAATACAGCAAGCCCTCAACGGACGCAAAATAAAAGTTTTTGGTTGGAGTGACTCCACTGCAGTTCTTGGTTGGATTCAAGGCAATATCAATCGCTGGACACCATTCGTAGCGAACAGAGTCAAACAAATCAAAGACGTCATACCATCAGATAATTGGCATTACATAAAATCAGCTGACAACCCAGCTGATTGTGCCAGCCGTGGCATCACAACAGAGCAATTGAAGCAACATAATCAGTGGTGGAGCGGCCCGCAATTTCTCCCTGGATTCGATGAGTCATCAGTAGCAGACACGTGCGTCTACGTCACGGATCAAGAGGAGCGAAAAACAAAACAAAGCAACGTCACAATTCGTCAACCTCAAAGCGATGATGTCATAGAATCCATACTACATAGAAACAGTAACTTGACACGCGCTGTGCGCGTGCTTACATGGGTGCTACGTATCACACGACGTCACATCGAGCGATCTGCTTACTTGAACGGAAATGAATTAGAAACCGCTAAACATATGATTATAAAATATGTACAAAAAACGCAATTTTCTGAAGAAATTAGCAAGCTGCGAAAACAGGAGCAAATACATAACAAAAGTAAAATTTTGTGCCTCAACCCGTTTTTGGACAAGGATGGACTTTTGAGAGTGGGAGGCAGACTCAAGCATGCGGATATTGACGAAGATATGAAGCATCCACTGATCATACCACACAGCAGCCACGTTACTGACCTTATTATCGACCTAGCCCACCGCCGCACGTTTCATGCGGGGGCTCGGACGACGCTAGCGAGTATCAGACAAAACTACTGGATATTAGGCGGTAACAGAGCTGTAAAGAAGCGCTTACATGCATGCATCACGTGTAAGAAGCATAAAGCTGTCATACAAAAGCAAATGATGGGAGACTTACCTGAATCTCGAAGCAATCCTTCACGTCCCTTTCATCACACCGGCGTTGACTTCACTGGATATGTTGACGTAAAACTCAATAAAGGGAGAGGGGTCAAGACAAGTAAGGGATACATCGCAGTATTCGTGTGCATGGTGACCAAAGCTGTGCACCTCGAACTCGTATCAGACTTGAGCTCATCAGCATTTTTAGCTGCTCTAAAACGCATGTCTTCACGTCGGGGTAAACCACATCATATCTACAGCGACAATGGCACTAATTTTGTTGGGGCCAATAGAGCACTGCAGCAAGAACTGGCAGAACTGCGAAAGACATTCAGCGACGAGTTTTATGCAGAGATCAATGAGTTGGGAATACAGTGGCATTTTAATGCCCCCGCCTGGCCAAGTGCAGGAGGTCTATGGGAAGCAGCGGTAAAAAGTCTGAAGCATCATCTTCGACGTGTTGTTGGCGAGCAAAAACTCACGTTCGAGGAATACAGTACTTTACTGGCTCAACTCGAAGCATGTCTCAACAGTCGGCCGCTGTGCGCACTTACAGAGGACCCAGATGATTTGAATTATCTGACTCCTTCACACTTTTTGAGCAGCGGTCCCATACTGACAATCGTAGACACCGAACAAGATGAAAGGACAAGGTGGAAACGAACACAGAAAATTTTCGAAGATATCTGGAAGAGATGGCAATCCGAGTATCTCGCGGTACTCTCAACAAGGAGTAAATGGGAGAGACCACACAAAAACGTTCGAGTAGATGACGTTGTCATCATTCATGAGCCTAACCTCCCCGCGGGAAGATGGGCTCTAGGCAGAGTCACTGAGCTACATCCCGGTACCGATGGATTGGTCAGGGTTGTCACCCTGAAAACAAAAAATGGGTACCTCAAGCGCCCAGTGATTAAACTGTCAGTGCTGGTATCTGACCCCAAATCAACTACAGTTACCGAGCAGACAGGGAAAATGTCAGACAGCCACAATTTCAAGACCAAGGACAACCAATCGAAACGACGACCTGGAACGGCGTCTAATCTGATAGCAACTCTCGTTACGCTATTTCTCTTTATGACATCCGTCTTTGGCCTCGAACAGTCAGCATCTCCATATACTTTGACAACAATACACAAAGCACTCTATTTTGACCGAATCTCAAACATGCAGTTCATTCGCGACGAATGGAAACTCATCGTGTATTACGACATGAACCCTTATTGGGACGGTTCGGCAACCTTCGACAAATATCTCAAACAAATAAACAGCGTATGTGACAGAGGAACAAACAAAGCACTATGTGACATCATCCTACTACAGCTACGTCACTCTCATGACGAACTGAAGTACTACAATGGAATGTTACTGAATCAGCATTTCGAAGAACGCACACGACGGCGGCGAGGCCTCATCGACGGTGTGGGTTACGTTGCCAACAGTTTATTTGGAGTTTTAGATCAACGTTTCGCCGATCAATACAAGCAAGATATTTCTCTGATTAAAGGAAATGAAAATCATTTGGCACTCTTATGGAAAAACCAGACCTCAGTAGTAGAAGCAGAATATAATTTACTCAAGAGAACTGAAGAGTCAATCAATCGACAACACAAGGCCATCAATCAACATTTAAACAATCTAACGAAGGCCACCAATATGTTGAATAAAAATTTGCAAGAACAAGAAGTGATGAACGAGCTAGCACTGTCCGCCATCATTGCTACAAATATGCTCACGAAGCTAAAATCCATACAAGACACAATAATCGACACAATAACAGATATCCATCATGGAATGTTCAACGTCCATTTACTAACGCCGAAGCAATTACGAAACCAACTCAGCATAATCTCAGGACAATTATCGCGTGAGTTATCCTTACCGATAGAAAACATACAGACTGAACTATCAAAAATTTACCACCTTCTGAAGGTCAAAACAAGGGTAACACAGCAGTACCTCATATTTGAAATTAGAATACCATTGGTCAACAGAGAGAGTTATCACCTATATCAACTCATATCAATACCACAACAACATGGAAACACTACAGTCGCCGTTGTGCCGATATCAGATTACATCGCGATTAATTTACGCAAAGACACCTATCTGGCAATGACGGCGAGAGACATACAACAATGTGTTCAGTACGATGAGTCTAATCGCCTCTGTCACTCCCGAAAACCCATTTTCCAGTTTAAGTCAGAAGACAGCATGTGTATTAAAGATAAGGGCACAAACAGATGTCTTACAAACATAGCAGCATGCCGCAATAATTGGATGGAATTGAACAAAATAAATACTTACCTTTATTATTGTTGCGGACAATGTGCACTTCGTGTCATATGCGAGCATCAGATTACCGCAATACAAATCGCTAAGGCCGGGGTCATAACACTGGATTCAGATTGCGTAATTAAAGGAGAAGACTTTACAGTTTTTTCACACAAACTGGGATACTCGGAAATTAAAACTGCGGCTGACTTGCAATCACCGCAAATCGCACCTATCAACCACATCATCAACGTCACCTTGCCACAATTCGAAATGAACATCACTGATCACGAAACCTCATTGCGGCACATCAAAGAACAGATCGAGCAGATGAAATCAGAAAACGCCTTGAACTCAGAAATTTCAAGCCACGATATCCATCAATATTCAATAATCTACGTGTTGTTGTCGGGCGCAGTACTAGCAGTCGCAGTTTATCTGTGTCGGTGTATTTGTCGTCGTCGGCAGAGGAGCGCCAACTTACAGTCGCACTCCGAGACGCAGCCTCCGGCGCCCGTCGTCAATCCGACGCCACGCACTAGAGACTCGAAACCAAGAGAAGAGGCGGTTGAATTAAGAAACTTTTCTAGCTTACTCAACAGCATCAAACGCCACAAAAAGACACCTCCTGCATTCGTCACACCGGTGTCTTGTGACAGTGACTAATTCAAGTTATAGCTAAGAATAGATTTAATTCATGTATTGTAATTTGGGTGAAATTTATAAGTTTAACATTTAAGCACTCTGTAAACTCATTCTCATCATCCACTCGCATCTCTCTCGCCCGGGAATATGTACGAGTCATGTATCGTACATGGCACGCGCGCATTGCATTCATCAGCACTTTTCCGTCACCTTGCACAAATTATAGTGCAACGCGACAGTACACAATCAGCGTTCATAGTAAGCTGTACTCATTCAAACCAATTCATATAGCATTAGTTACGTGGTAGTTAAATATATTCAATAAACCATCATCTTTGGCTATCCGTGACTTATCATTCAAGCTATCAACCAAGGTGTGTGCGACCCATTCAGCAGCGCATACACCCACAATACTGGGGAAATTCCTAGTGTGGGGCAACATTTAATTGATTTTTTGTATGTTTGTTTGTTACGCTGTCACGCTAAAACGACTGAACGGATTTAGATGAAATTTGGCAAATGGGTACCTACCATGACCTGGGTTAGGACATAGTATAGGACTTCTAATGGCAATATTCCTATGGGATCGAAACTTTTGCGGGTGAAACTGCGGGGCGCAGCTTGTATTATATTTGTATATGCCGCAGGTAGGTATTGTCAAAGTTCCTAACTAGTGTGCGTGAAGTATTTTACGGCGCTTCAGTGACCGCTCGTCCAAAAATAACTAAAATTATGAAGTAAGTAAATTAAAGTGCGGCACAAAGGCGGCCGCCGGGAGTTCGTCCCTTTTTGTGAGCTCGGTTTACATGCCGGCCGTCTCGTCGCCGCCCGCCGCCCCGCCCCGCGCCGCTCGCCGTCGACCCATACAGTCTAATTAAATTATATTAAGTATCTACTTTGTTTTGCGGCGCTGAGATTACCTGCGAGTACTCTGAGACACCCTGAGGTGCGCGGTGCGGGGCGTTGGGGCGGGGGGGGCTGAGAGTGACACGCGGCCGGGTTATAGCATGGCACGCTAATAGCAATTAGAGTCGGTTTATAACGTGTGTCGCAACGTATCAGTAACGCGTCACATTACGTGCCAACGTCGTTACGTGTCGATTGAATTGCGCTCGTCTCCCGCACTCACGCGGCGCGACGTGCGACGTGTCCTATGTCACCGATACACGCCGTTTTTGTCAAAATTGCGCCGCGATCCAGTTGCGAGTTAAGCCTTGTGCAAACTGGTGCGACGCGACTCTAACAAAACAATTTCTAAGAAAACTTCACGGTACAACAAGTACCGCCGCCACCGCGCCGCCACCGCGCCGCCACCGCGCCGCCACCGCGCCGCCACCGCGCCGCCACCGCGCCGCCACCGCGCCGCCACCGCGCCGCCACCGCGCCGCCACCGCGCCGCCACCGCGCCGCCACCGCGCCGCCACCGCGCCGCCACCGCGCCGCCACCGCGCCGCCACGGCCGCCACGCTGTGGAACTGACGATCCGTCTTCCAAGTTTTTGTTGACGTTTAAATACTCACAAAGTTGGGTTAAAAATTACTTACAAAGTTGGGTTCTACTTAGTTTCATTCGGTCAGATTTGGATCCATTCCTAGTCGTTTAATTAAAAACAATGGGGTTTTGATGTTAAATTGAGCGAAAAGTAATCGTTCTTTTTATTGTATTCCATTTCCAGTCACTTCTACATACTCGTACGAATTATTTTGTTTGCTAGGGCGGTTTTGTTGGTTCAATTGAGCAGGCCTACTGCAAGTTGACGAATATGTAGGCATCATAAAATGTTTGGTACCTATTTAAGGAGTGATGCAGTGAGCCGGTGACGCGACACACAAGCAGCGGTCGGTGACGTCACGTGACGTATGTAGGTACTCAGCTCAGCGGAGTATGATCGGTTCAGCGTTCACAGTTTTAATGGAACATGGAGTAGGCTTTAAGTGAGTTAGTACCGCACGTCGGTCGTGGCAATCCTTTGATGCATGACGTGGCCAGCCGCACAGGCGAGGCGCGGCGCGGCGCGGTGCGGTGCGGAGGAGCGCGGGCGGGCGGAGAACAGCGGGCGCGGGCCTCAAATTGGCAATTTACCGTGACGCGGTGTCGCGGGACCGGGATCATCGCTCTTGTTTCATCACCGCACACGTGTCGACATATAAAGCCCTTTGTGGCGAATTCTTTTGATCTATAAATCGATCACTCGCTGTGTTTCTATACATAGGTATATGTTCTATGTGGTGACGAACACTGTGTTTACCTCAGCTCAGCACATAATTAACATCCGCCCGATTGGAATGAAAACTTTGCAAAACTCAGTCTTCATCGCCATCATCATTTCAGCGCGGAATAGGCCTCTTCTTTATTCAGGCTTATGATTACATAATGATTTGCTAATGAACACAAACTTGAGACAACGGTGAGGGTCGGCATTTGTGCATCGGACGGGATCGCCTGACAACCGGGCTCACAATTTTTCGACAGTTTATAATTTAACGTTAATAATACCGTAAGATTTAAAAACGTACGAAGTTCATAATTATACAGTGACATATTCATATTTGTAATGTGCTCGTCAAGACCTCTCTTTTGATTCCAAAAATGTCATGATTATCTCAATTTAATATTTAACGAGGTCAGAAATGTACGTGTAAAGTCTACAATATTAAATTTAGGGAGAAATTATATAGCCTACGTCACCCGGACCATTATCACGAATCTATTAATACCTCATTCATCAAAATCGGTTCAGTAGTTTAGGCGGGCTACGCGCAGTTGCGTAACAAAAGGGCAATCGCCAACTTAGCACTCAATACTTTTATTATAGAAACATACGCTGCTTTAGCGAACGACGGAAACGGCGAGCTGAGCGAGCACTTTGTGACGCACCGACCTAGTTTACCCAATTATCGAAACTCTGTAAAATTCCATTCCATATTATTGATACTTCGAATAGGTATTTAGGCTAATTTAGTACAAAATTAATTAATGTAATAACATTATTTTATTATAAATAGCTGCGCCACGCGGTTTCACCCGCAGAAGTCTCGATTCCGTGGGAATATTTTTATAACCTAACCCAGGTCATGGTCTATCCATGTGCAAAATTTCATCCTAATCCGTAAAGCCATTTTAGCGTGACAGCGTTACAAACAAACATACAAAAAATCAAATAGTTTCTCTTTTTTTTATCTCTTTGTAATATTAGTTTAATAAATTAAGTAAAATCATTTTATTTTCACATAAATATAACATCACACCTTGTTTTCCGAAGGGTTGGGCAGAGGTGTCCCTGTAGCAGGTACACCCACATTTCGCCAGTTGTGTTTTAAGTCTATTACATGGGACTTAAAACATAACTGGCGAAATGGGGGGGCGAGCCTATTGCCATCAACCGGGCAGAAATCCAGACTCCGGGCTGCTACTGAGAAATTTCTGATAGAAAAACCCAATAACACTTTGCCCGACCCGGGCATTGAACCCAGGACCTCATGCTCAGCAGTAGCGTTTGCTACCACTAGACCAACCAGGCAGTTAGCAAGTAGCAGGGGTGGTAGGCAGTTTTTTTTTAAACGCCAGTTATGTAGCTTGTCCACTCTGAAGTGCCGCGCCGCGCCCCACTACCGCGTTATCCATATACATTGGCATTACTATAATTTATAATATAATATAATTTATTTATTTAATTAAATAATGCATATTTACAATATTAAGCCTTATAGTAAAATGGTAGGTATATAATAATGGTTCGACCTGAACTAGGATAAACCTGTATCTCAGGTGTCATAAGTGCAAAATTACATTAAAATTTTCTAAAATTGATGGTAGACATAAATAGTGAGTAACTTAACAGACTAATGATAGGACAGTACTTAATTAAAAATAATATTTAATTTATTTTTAATTAAGTACTGTCCTATCATTAGTCTGTGTACTGTGTGCGTTACTGCGGGAGTGGGGCGCGGCAGGCGTAACGTTGGCGGTAGCGGGTAGGATATTCGCGGGCCGCCCGGCCCCGGCCGGTTCGCGAGCTTTAGGGATCTTTTACAGGGATATGAAATTTCGGATCTGGATACGGATACAGAAGTGATATTATACCGGTTTCGGATACGGTTACGGATATGAAATTATTTCGGATTATCCGTTAGTTCGGATAGTCTCGGTTACGGATGATTACATTTTTAAGAAATTGTTATGTTATAATATTATCCCGCAATGACCAACTAGTAATGACTAAGCAATAGCAATAATAAACAACAAGTGACGCGCGCGGCTAGTGTATCGGCTCGGCTGGGCAGAAAAACCTGTCATAATGTGTCTCATTTAGACACCGCCCCAATCCGAAATTATCCGAAACGTTTATAATGGATTCGGTTACGGTTATGGATAGATTTTCATTTCGGATATTCGATAGTTTCGGTAACGGTTACGGAGCTCCTCAACATCCCTGATCTATTATATCGATATCCGCGTACGCGAATCGCCTGGGTAACTATCGAGCCCCGGCGCCGAATATCCGAATCTTACGGTCCATCTGCAGTTCCCGAAGAAGAAACCAGACTTCGATTCACGAGAGAACCAGATATGAAAAAATTGTGAGTACACCTGAACTGTTCTTGTGTTGCTTCCTTTTTAGTCCTAGTGGTAGTACCAGGACTAAAAATAATTGTTTGGGTGAAAAATTCAAATTCTCGAGAGCCAGCCTCTTGTACGGCTCGCTGGAGTACTAATAGTGATAGTGAAGTTAGAAGATTAAACGAATGAGGGCAATTTTGTTAAAATAAATCATTTCAGAATTAATAAATCATAGTCTGGCCAGGAATTTTTTAGCCAACCCACTCGCGATATTATTTTTTAACATATTAATTTCGGATTGCCTCCGCTGCCGGCGCCGGCTCCCAAAAATAATACCATTGGGGACTGGCATGACATTACTGCCGGCAGCCCAGATTAAAAACATCGGCTGCCGGCACATTACATACTCTGTGGCCGGCACCGCCAGCTTCCATAATGGACACCGGCGCGCGGCGGCGCGGCGTTTATGGAATCCCTTCTAGTATTCAGAACTCTAACAAACTAACCCTAACTAAAGTATTTTTTTCTATATATTGTAGTTGTTTTTGGCACTCGCCGGCCGCAGCGCTGCCGCGGCACCGTTCGCTTCGCTCGCTCGCACGGAGTATAGGGGGTCACAGTTCTAACCTAACCTAACCTAAATAACCTTTTTTGCGAGTAAAAAATATTTAACCTAATCTAACTAGTTCGATTCCGGGTACTTAGTACTTGATTATTGGCGTATGGAAATAATTTATTATGGAAATATAATACTGGAAATAAATCCAACCCCATTTTCCGCTTTTTTCTTCCAAACTCAGCGCCGGCAGCCAATTCAGCAACCGGCGTCGGCAGCCAATTTGGGAGCCGGCAGATGAGTGAAGGGCGGTTTTGACGGCACGGTTGTCGCAGTGGTTAAGCAAATAAATATTTGTATGACCTACAAGTAGTTGTTCCGGATCTGGCTGTTTGTATATGTGAGTTTAAATGTTTGTAAACGCACCCACAATACTGGACTAATTCCTAGTGTGGGGAAACGTATTTAAAAAAAAAAACGGTCTTTCCTCGCGGTTCTCTTAGACCAAATATGGATCTTCATACTTACTGCAATAAGTGTATTATTTATTTATTATTAGGCTCTTCAACAATGAGTACACTATTACTTATAATTAGTACATTGCAAACTTAAGGCTTGTGCAGACCAGCGCGACACGCGACGCGACACAAAGGCACCGCTCGTCGCGCGACGGGCGGTGCCTTTGTGTCGCGTCGCGTATCGCGCTGGTCTGCACAAGCCTTTAAGTCTAAGCGCCTCATTACTTATAGAAAAGCACAGCATGCACTACATTATGCGCAGATAATAACATAATTAATTAATTAAAACAAGTAATACATAGTTTACATGAAAATCTCAAAATATTCTCATTAAAGCCCAAAATTGATTACCTACAATAAATAAATTAAATTACATCGATTAAATTAGATTAGATTTTATGTTTTTCGTGTATATATGTACCTACATAAATATTAATCTGAATCTTGGAAACGGCTCCAACGATTTTCATGAAATTTAGTATGCAACGGGTTTCGGGGGCGATAAATCGATCAAGATAGGTTTCATTTTTAGAATACGTCGTTCAAAATAAAAAAAAACTTTTTACAAAAAAAGAAAGAAAAGAAAGAAAGAAAAATATTTTATTTGGGACACGCACAGGAAATACAAAACAGTAATAAAAAATAAAAAAATAATTAACAAAAATAAAAAGGAGCATTTTAAAAACTTACAAACAAAATTAATAACGACCTGTGCGAGGCCAAAAAGGCTCCTATCTCAGCATGATGCTGCGATATTTAAAAATAAATAAATACCGCAGCGCAGGTATTCTGATAGGGCCCGCTGTGATGCCACGGACATGCCTACGGACAAATAAATCCCACTAGGGGAAAAAAAACAACCGGCTTCCAAAAAAAAAACACTACAAAGTGAAAAATAACATTAATTTCGGAAGTCGGTGTCTTTGGTTTTGAATTTTCGTTTTTTGCCACCGACTTCCGAAATTAAAGTAATTTTTCACTTTTCAGCTGTGGTATTTACCCCACATAAATTCGAATACCACTACCTGCTATGTAAATAACAGTGACAAGAACTTAACATATCATCCACATACTAAGTGGGAAAAAATACGTATTATTGAAGCTAACTCAAAAACTACCTAAGCAAAGTTATAAAAAATTATTTGGGACAAAAAAAGAATCATTAAAATTAATTCATAATTGGCGGAGTAATCGCGTAACAAATATACAAGAAAAAAAAAACATACAGTTGAATTGAGAACCTCCTCCTTTCGGAAGTCGGTAAAAAAACTGAGCCAAGCTCGGTCATCCAGATATTTTGAATTTATAAATAAGAGACAACCATTAAAGCTTACGCTTTTTTTAGAGCAGGTACTGATGAATGAAAGAGGCCAATGTCGACTTCGTGCTCTTTGCATGCAGCATACATTCTGGACAGTATTGCCTAACCTTTTAAGGACCGCGTTCGCCCGGAGGGGTCGGTTTCTGAGCCATTATAGTTTTGTCAATATGTTTTAGAACACTTAGCTTTTTATCAAGGTGTATCGAGCGATAGTAAGTGAGGAGCTCATGGATAAGTAATAACAGCCGCACGGTTTGATCCATCAGGTTAAGCTACGCTTGCCGGGGTTGGTCTGTGGATGGGTGAAAGCATGTTAAGCCGTTGGTCCCGGCTATCATTCGTGGATCTTTGACGGTCATTACGGGTCGTCAGAAGCCCGAAAGTCTGACAACCAGTCTTACTAAGGGATATCGTATTACCCAGTTACTGGGTTGTGGAGGTCAGTTAGGCAGTCGGTCCATTTTAAATATGGTAACATGCAATTACAAGAGTAATTACCCTTGTAGCAGCATGCATCCTCATGGCACGGCGCTCGCCACTACACTGAGCTGCAGGTGCGAGCGCCGGTACCTATATTTATAACTTCGTGCGTTTAGTAGTTAGTTCGACTGTTGTCAGAGGGCGCGCACCGCGCGCTGATTATTGTAGCAATATTTTAACTGTGTTCTGATTGGCTGTAAATAAATAATGTATTTTCTATTATGTCCACTACTTGTACTTAGGTAATTTTGTATATAGTTAGGGTACCAATAAATGAGGGGAATTCATTCATTCCATCCTTCTTAAGACATTGTTTTATTGCTATCCCAACTGTCGCCAAAGTCGCTAAAGTGGTGACCCCGAAGCCTGAATACAACCTGTTGATATTTCAAGTACGCCCATTACCAGCGAAGCTCAGCAATGGAAGAAGCAGCGAGATACCAACAAGAAATCGCCGGAATTTCACTTTCCCTGCGTGTTCCACCGTTTTGGCGTGACAAACCGCGACTATGGTTTATCACATTTGAAGCCGCCGTCAGCGATCTCAAGAAAAGCGACACTCAAAAAGCACAGATGGTTATAGCGCAATTAACGAAGGAAGACATTGAGCAAATATGTGACTTGCTTGAAAACCCGCTATCGGAACGACCCTACAACGCAATCAAGGAACGGCTTATTTCCGTGTATGAAGAATCAGATGGAAAACAACTACAAAAGCTTTTATCGGATATGGAGCTGGGTGACCAAAAACCAAGCCAATTATTACGTCGCATGCGTAGCCTAGCGCATAATAAAGTACCAGACAGCACACTCAGATTGATGTGGATGAACCTACTACCCCAACAAGTGAGATCAGTACTTGTTGTCAGCGACACCATCAGCAAAGACACTGCATTGGACGAGTTAGCTAAGATGGCAGACAAAATGATGGAGCAGACATCCGAAGTGCCCGTCGTAGCATCAGTCGACAACTCTCAAGCTCAGGGTAGCATGCAGTGCATAGTGGAAGAAATTCGCAAGTTACACCTAGAAATCGCCGAGCTCAAGAAAGATAACTGTCGGTGTACACACACATCGCCGCCGTCGCATTATCAATACAGACGCAGTTATCGCCGCGACCGTTCAAGGACGCCGTCTCACTCGCACTCAAGAAACTACAGATCTCGCTCATCAACTCCATCATCCTATTGTTATTATCACAGAAAATTCGGCGCAAAAGCAAAACATTGCACAACACCATGTAGTTTTAACAAGGACAACAATACGGAAAACTAAAATAGGCATTAGCAGTGGCGGAACCTAATGTCGACAGCAAATCATATCGCCTTTTCATCACTGATAAGGAAACCAACACAACTTTCTTGGTCGACACTGGCGCGAACATATCTGTGATACCGAAGCGTAAAGGAACTCGAACTACCCCACTGCCGTACAAGTTATACGCCGCCAATAATTCAGAGATACCCACATATGGAGAAAAAACCATAGACCTCAATTTGGGTCTACGACGTCCCTACAAGTGGAAGTTTATTGTTGCTGCCGTAAGCAAGCCAATACTTGGAGCAGATTTCCTAGGCTACCATAATCTACTGGTCGACCTAAGGAATGAACGTCTCATCGACAACACTACCAAACTTACTTCAAAGGCACCGGGGCGATATACAAGCATACCTACAATACGCAGTATCGATCTTCAACAAACGTTCCATGACATACTGGCAGAATTTCCCAACGTCACTCGTTTGTCATCAATGAAACTCAACCCAGAGCATAAAGTCGAGCACTACATTGAAACAACAGGTCAACCAATCCATTCCCGAGCTCGACCTATACCCCCGCATCGCTACGAAAAAGTGAAGAAGGAGTTCGAGAATATGATGAGCCAGGGACTCTGCCGGCCTAGCAAGAGCTCTTGGTCCAGTCCACTCCACGTAGTACCGAAAAAAAATGGAGATATACGAGTATGTGGTGATTACAGGCGACTCAATGCCATTACCAAGCCTGACCGTTATCCCATCCCACGAGTAAAGGACTTTACATATCAGCTCGCTGGCAAGCAAGTTTTCTCAACCCTGGACCTGAACAGAGCATATTCACAACTACCAGTCCGTGAAGAAGACATAGAGAAGACAGCACTTATAACCCCATTTGGTTTATACGAGTTTCCACGCATGTGCCCAGGACTAAAGAACGCTGGTCAAACATTCCAGCGATTTATACATGAAGTTCTATGAGGCCTTGATTTTGTCTACCCATTTGTCGACGATTTGCTTGTGGCTGCAGAAGACGAAGCAACAGCTCGAGATAACCTCAGAATCGTACTACAGCGCCTGGAAGAATACGGTATTACAATCAATCCCGCCAAATGTGTATTCGCCAAGAGAGAACTCACATTCTTGGGATACTTCGTCTCCCCCGAAGGCATAAAACCACCACAAGAAAAGATGAAGGTAATCAGCGACTACCCTAAACCAAAGAATGTCGAAGAATTACGACGTTTTCTCGGTATGATAAATTATTACCGAGAAAACATACTGAACGCCGCAGCAACTCAAGCACCTCTGCACATGTATTTAGAAAATACACACTCAAAGAAACGGGACAAAACCGAAATAATGTGGAACGAAGAAACATCAAAAGCTTTTGAAGAATGCAAGGAATGCATCCATCAATGGATTGTGTATACTGATCACAAGCCAATAACATACGCGCTCCAGAAAATATCATCGGACTCAGAAACTCCCCGCCGCACCAGGCAGCTATTATTCATTAGTGAATTTACTAATGACATACGTCACATTAGCGGGCGAGATAATATTGTTGCCGATGCCTTATCGCGCATTGAAGTAATCAACTGCCCCACTCCTATCGACTACGCGTTACTCGCAAGCGCACAAGAAAAGGACGCAGCTATACAAGATTTACTTCGTCAATCAAATATCCAGATGCGCAAGATAACGTTGCCTGGGATGACTCACGCTATCTATTGTGAGACATCAACACAAAACATACGTCCATATTTACCTGAGGAATTCCGCATAAAGGCATTTAACGCAATTCACAACCTCAGCCATCCCGGTATGCGAACATCAAGGAAGCTAATACAAACAAGATACTTCTGGCCATCTATGAACACTGACGTGAAGAAATGGGTGACAACATGCATCCAATGTCAGCGTGCGAAGATACACCAGCACACTGCAACCCCGGTAGCAAACTTCGAACCATCGCAACGTTTCGAACATTTGCATGTTGACATCGTTGGCCCGCTACGTACATCACCTCAAGGACACCGTTACGTCATCACTATGATCGACCGAGCGACGCGCTGGCCCGAGGCACACGCCGCGCAAGACATAACAGCTGACACTGTCGCTAAGATTGTGTTTGAAGGATGGATCGCACGGTTCGGATGTCCAGCTCGAATGACGACTGACCAAGGTCGTCAGTTTGAAAGCAATTTGTTCACCGCATTAACAAGACTACTTGGGATCAAGCGTATTCACACAACACCGTACCATCCACAAAGCAACGGAATGATTGAAAGGTGGCACCGCTGCATGAAATCTGCATTAATAGCACGTCTGAGCACGAACAGTTGGATTGAGGAGTTGCCTACAGTGTTGCTAGGACTGCGAGCCGCAACGCGAAGTGACAGTGGAGTCAGTGCTGCACAGCTTACCTACGGTCACGCTCTCACACTGCCAGGAGATTTTTTCGTGCCGTCGAAGCCAGATTCTATGGACTACAGTTATGTTGAAAAGCTACGTTCAGCAATTAGCACTTTTCGCCAAGCAGCAACACAGTCACGCACCAGTAGCAGAAGTGGCATATTCGTACCTCAAAGCCTACAGACCTGCAAGGAAGTATTCGTACGAACTGATACAGTCAAGAAACCACTGCAACCACCATACAACGGACCCTATCCAGTGCTCAGCCGAAGCAACAAAACGTTCACTGTTCAACTACCAGGAAGGCAAGCAGTTATATCAGTTGACCGCCTCAAGCCTGCGTTCTCCATGCCATGCACTGATGATGCGTGTGACGTAACACCTCCAGGCTCCAGCCCTGCTGCGAAGAACACTGTTCCTGAAAACATCACAACAGAGCGTACATCGCGCTCGGGCCGTGTCATAAGGCGACCGGTACGTTTCACTTGAAGGGGAGCACTGTAGCAGCATGCATCCTCATGGCACGGCGCTCGCCACTACACTGAGCTGCAGGTGCGAGCGCCGGCACCTATATTTATAACTTCGTGCGTTTAGTAGTTAGTTCGACTGTTGTCAGAGGGCGCGCACCGCGCGCTGATTATTGTAGCAATATTTTAACTGTGTTCTGATTGGCTGTAAATAAATAATGTATTTTCTATTATGTCCACTACTTGTACTTAGGTAATTTTGTATATAGTTAGGGTACCAATAAATGAGGGGAATTGGATTGGCTCGTGACCACAGACGGTCGCCACCTTGCACGTAGTCGGTCTAACCTAACCTAAAAACACGTGTCGGGAGTGCCGTGAACTTTTTAATCCGCGCGGACCGCTAAAACTTTTTAAGTGTTCGTCCTGTGTGTGCGCGAGTGCCCGTCGGTGCTGGTGCGGACACAGGAGGAGCCTACCGGACGGCTCGGTGAGCAATCACCGTAGCGGTCGCGGAGGCCACGCCCCGGGGAGATGCCGAAGCCCGGCAAACGCGGCTCTACGGGCCACGATGCCGGCTCCCAGGAGGAGAGGACCCAGCCGGCGTTGGACCGGGCGGTGTCGCTGCCGAATATCGGCGACACGCCGCTCGGTGCGCCGCTGACCGGGCCATCTACAGCTAAGAAAAAGGAAAAAAAGAAGGTAGGAGAAAAAATCTCTACTGTGAAAAGAATGAGCGCCGCTGCTGATACCGGCCCACCGACGACACTGGCGCCTGCGCGCGTTGCGCCGGCGCCGCCGACGAGCCGACAGCATGCGGTGCCCATCCGCCCAGCAGCGTTCCGTCCCGTGCCTATTCAAGCTCCGGGACCAACGCCAAATATTAGCCGCGCACCGCATGCGCGCGCCGCTGCGCCGCACGTACGAGTACTCTTGCCCGTGCGCGCGACTGCGCCCGCTGCGCGTGCGGCTGCACCAACAATAAGCCCAGTGCGCTCTGCGCGTCCCCCGGTGCCATCTGTGCGTCAGTACGCCCCTGCACCCTGTGCCTCCGTGCCCCAAGCACAACTCACGTCGCCGCCCGCGCCCGCGCCCACTTGCGCTGCGCCGACAACAGCAATTAAACCCAAAGCAGTGCCAGCTTCGCGCACCGCCACCCCCGGCCCCCGCCTCTAGCTGGCGGGACCGGCGACAGCGGAGCGAGAGCGGCCAGCGAGTACCGGGCCGCACTATAGACCGGCCTTAACTGATACAGGGGTGCCTACCTCACCCGCACCCCCCCGTGCCTCCGCATATGACTCCCCAGCGGCGCTATCGGCATGCTCGTCTCCAGCCGGCTCGAGCATGTCGATCGCATCCGCGGGGTCGGCCTCGTCCGGTCGCGATGACGTGTCCTTGGACACGACTCCGCGATCCGGGCAATGGCCCACCGAGGGAGCAACCAGCGCTGATGCCGCGGCATTGTCGCTGGCGTCGCCTGTAGCGCCACTGGAATTGGATTTCGACTTTGAACAAAATCCTGGAAACAGACCCCAGCGGCGCAGGAGGAGCTCCGGCGAGGCAACAACAGAGGAGGCGAAGCGGTACTGCCTAGACCCGCCGCGGCCACAGCGCGATAGCGCGCCGCGGGGTCGGGGCGTACCCACCGCGCCCACGTTTGTTGACGTGGTCCGCCACAACACGCCCCCTCTGTCACCGGAAATGTCACCTGGGGGGGTAGCTGACAACATACTACCCCTCCCCCCCTCAACCCTACCCCCACCCCCCGCTGACGCCTCCGGCGCCGGGGCGGCGTCGTCGACGGCGAAGCAGGGGTTGGGGAAGAAGAAGAAGATGCGCTACCCTCCGCTGGTAGTAGAGAAGCTGCCGAATTGGGCCACCCATTTCAGGGCCATCCACGCTCAGCTGGGCCGGCCTCCAAACGCGCGTCCGTACGGGAGTGGAGTTCGCTTCACCCCAGACAGCGAGGAGCAATACCGCCTAGTGCAAAGATACCTGATGAGCCTTGAAAAAGACAGCGGGGTCTCCTGGTTCGCGTACTCGCTGCCAGCGGAAAGAAGTCTCAAGATAGCCATAAGGGGGCTACCAGCGGACACAGCTCCCGAGGAGATCGAGGAGGAGCTTAAAGTGATGGGATACCAACCGGAATACGTGCGCCACATAAAAGGCGCACAAGGGCGACCCGGTTGCGTATTCCACGCAATTTTGAAAAAAACACCCGACGTCCGGGCCATTTTTGACACCACCATCTTCCTATACATGCGGGGTGTCAAAATAGAGGCCTGGCGGGGCAAACGTGGGCCTGCTCAATGTCACCGGTGCCAACGCTTTCGGCATAGCTCGCACCAATGTCACCGTCCGCTCGCATGCGTGCGATGTGGAGGGGAGCACCCGGCACGCAGCTGCCCCCGCCCCTTGGAAGAACCGGCCACATGCGCCAATTGCGGGGGCCCACACCCTGCCAGTAACATTAAGTGCCCGGTGTTCCAGGACGAAATCCGGAACAAGCGAGCGGGCACGGTCGCGGCCACATCTACCAGACGGTCGCAACCATCGGCCGCAGTGACACGCACAGATGTGCAGCCGGAAGCGAATAGCAAGACGCTTATGGCACCGGCAAATGGGCCCACAGACAGGACCCAAGCCTCCTCCTCGGGGTGGAGGAAAAAGAAGAGACGCGGGGGGAAAAGAAAGAGGAAGAACCCACCCCCCCCCGAGGCGACCCAAGAAGACGTCCCTAGGGCCGATCCTGCCCCAAGTAATGCGCAGGTGGCCACTACCACAGAACGCGACCAACCTACAGGTGGCGACAAAAACGAGCGGCGGCAAAACGCGGAAATGCGTTCGTACGCACAGAAGCCGCTCGGTACCGCCACCGTCGCCGTCAACGCCATTCACTCGCAGCGACAGAAACGAGAACAAGAAAAGTTCATCGGAGCTGCGAGTGGCGGCGCGCGTGTCGCGCCGCAAACATCACATAAAAGCGAATTTACCACCTGCGCCATCAAGCTACTGATGGATTTAATTAAAGCCATCAGGCAGGGGCAGGATGTTGAAACCGTCATCCTGGACGGACTAGCGACCTTATTGACCCTCTATCATTGACAATAGGTCGCTCAGGATGATTCATTGGAATGCCCGCGGCCTTAGGCACAAGGTCGCCCCCCTCCGCCATCTCCTACGGGAGCAAAATATAGACGTGGCGCTCATCAGCGAGACGATGTTGGGACCTGAAGTCAGGATCAGGTTCCCGGGATACATCGTCTACAGGAAGGATGAGCGGACGGCACAGAACACCCCATACCGCGGTCTGGTCGTATTGGTGAAACGAAGAGTCGTCCACCAGGAAATCCCCCCACCAACACTCAGGTCGTTCGACGCGCTGGGTGTACAGCTACACATAGCCGGTGAGGATATAGACATCTACGCGGGTTACAAATCGCCCACGGCCCGCCTGGACCTGACCGAGCTGTGGGCCCTGCTCGCGCGCGCCCCGCACGCCACCATCCTCGCCGGTGACTTAAATTGTAAACACCCAGCGTGGAATTCATACACAGCAAACCCAGAGGGGAGACGACTCTTTGCGAACGCGGAAGCCCTAGGGTACACGGTGTCCGGCCCAGAAACGCCGACACGTTACCCAGATAACCCACTACTAATGCCGGATGTGCTGGACATCGTAGTCCATAGAGGGCTACACTTCCAGACCGTACACCAACAAGTAATAGACGACGAGCTCCAATCAGACCATCAACCTGTGCTCGTCGTCCTAGCGGGTATGCCGATCCGCTTGAAGCCGCTAGCGCCACGTCGAACACTGGACTGGACTATTTTCCAGGAAAAAGTAGAGACCACCACACCGACTCGGCCTATTGTAGACTCCGCGGACGTCGATCAAATGGCAGTCGACGTCACTGCTTGCATACAGAGCGCCTTAGAAGCGGCGACCTCGACACAGCCACAGGGGAGAGGGCTATTGCCGCCCCTGCCGGCAAAAATCACAGCATTAATCGCCGCCAAGAGGCGACTACGCAAGCAGTGGCAACAATTACGATGCCCAACCCTAAAAACGCAGCTCAACCGTCTCGCGGAGAGGGTTAAGGCCGAGCTACAGGCGCACGCCGCCGCGGGCTGGGAGGACCGTATCGACGAAGCCACAGACAGCTGGCCGTCGGTACACAAACTATGTAGGCAGCTTAAGAATACCCCAGCCCCGGTACGCCCTCTGATAAATAGCGACGGGGCGCTACGATATGTAGCGGAGGACCGGGCGGAGGTCTTCGCAGATCATCTGGAGCGTCAGTTCCGCCCAAACCCGACTGACGACGGCGAACATGTCGCAGCAGTCGAGAAGCACCTTGGGGAGTACTTCGCGTCGCCGATAGCCCCCGAGGAAGACCCGATATTTTTCTCGCCCAGCACAGTCAGACGCGCCATCCTAAGGACGAAGCCTAGGAAGGCCCCCGGTGCTGACGGTATCACCAATGCAGCTCTGCGCCACCTGCCCTTCCGTATGGTTGCGGCGCTGGCGCGCCTGTACACGGGGATACTGCGCACGGGGACCTTTCCCGCCTCGTGGAAGGAAGGGCGCGTCATCATGTTGCCAAAACCGGGCAAGAATATATTGAAGCCGGAGAGCTATCGGCCAATCACGCTACTGCCGACGGTCTCCAAGGTGTTCGAGGCACTCCTGCTGCGACATCTCCAACCCCACATAGCGCCGCGTCCCGAGCAATTTGGCTTTCGGGCGGAACACAGTACGACGCTCCAACTGTCGAGGGTACTGCACCATCTCGCTGCGGCGATGAACAAGAAGGAGGAATCGGTGGCAGTATTCCTCGACATGGAGAAGGCCTTCGACCGCGTATGGCACGAAGGGCTTATTTACAAGCTAGCCACCACAGACGCGCCCCGTCGCGTTGTAAAGGTGGTCTCTACTTTTCTCACAGGACGAACCATTAGGGTGGTGGTCGACGGGGCGCTATCAGGCGCCCGCCCGGTGCTGGCAGGTGTGCCGCAGGGCAGCTGTGTGTCGCCAGCGTGTTACTCACGTTACACCGACGACATCCCCGCCACTTCCGCTGTGACGCTCGCGCTGTATGCTGATGACGCCGCGTACATTGCTACTTCGCTTAATGCGAAGCACGCGGCGGTCAAAATGCAGCGCGCCCTCGATCTGCTTCCCGAGTGGCTGTCTAAGTGGCGGCTGTCGGTGAACGTGGGTAAAACGCAGGCAATGGTCGCCGGATACGCGCCCCTCCCGCCCCCCCTGAAGATGCAAGGAGCCACCGTCGATTGGGCGCCCCAGGTCAAATACCTGGGTGTGACCATCGACCGCCGGCTCACGATGGGGGCCCACGTCCGCAATGTCGCTGCGCAAGGTAGGGTCGCCCGCAACCTGCTCCAACCGGTGCTCAAATCCCGAATCCCGGTGCGCGTCAAGTTGGGCGTGTACAAGCAGTACATTCGCCCAATCTTGACGTACGCCGCACCCGCATGGCTCGCCCTCACGAGCGAGACCAACCGAAAACTCCTCCGCGCGCAACAGAGCTTAGCGCTGCAGACCATCGTCGCCGCCCCTCGCTTCGTGAGGAACGACGTCATCCAGAGGGATCTCGGGATCGAGAGCCTCGACGAGTTCGTGCGGCGCCTCGCGAAAGGTATGTTCGCGCGTGCCTCACATAAAGCAGATTGCGCCCTGGCACACGCGCCCCCCCGACGCGAGGCGACCCCTGCCCCGCGACCTGACTGCGGACGATGCCCCCATCTCTCCAATTTGACGCCTCGAGTAGCTGCACTCAGGTTACACGCGGCCTACTCGAATAAAGGGACTCTACAGATGTACACACACATCTGTTGCGCGGTGTGTTCTAAGTTAATATAGGCACATCGCGTAACTATACAGACAACCACTACTATACGTGCACCTACATAATCATGTGTCGACGCGGCGCGAGCGTGCCATGCGTCACACATAGACAATGAGCAGCGAACACAACAACACTAGCTGCTCACACACACACGACGGTCCCCCCCCCAATCCGTAAACGGCTAGATCTGTGAGCGGGGCGGGGGGGAACTACATATCTTCCCCGTAGGCGCGCAGAGTCGGCACCCTCGCCGCTGGTCGTCTCCTGCTGAGCCTCCCCCAGGTAACTGGGGGTCTCACTCGGCAGGGATGGACCGCCGGGGTGTCGTGAAGAAAGCGACGCCACTATAAGCGTCGCGGCGCTCCTACGGTACCTATTCAGTGCAACCAAACACACGAGTGCGACCTAAACCCCGCACTCACTTCCTTCGCCGCTTAGGCACTCAAATGAGGGGCCCGCTTTTGCGGGCCACTGTATAGCCTCCGCGGGCGAGGGGCTACGCCCTGACCCCGCTCGCCACGCCCCCTTGCGGGGGCGTAGCGAACTCCTCTACGATGAGGGGAATTCATTCATTCCTTCCTTCTTAAGACATTGTTTTATTGCTATCCCAACTGTCGCCAAAGTCGCTAAACCCTTATTGCAAACCATAGCATTCCTCAAAATCATAGCTTATTATAATTATTGATATGGTAGCAATACGGTAACTATGAGGCATATGCCCTCATAAAATGTACCCAAACCCAACCTTATTAGCGATAACATGGCCTTTATAACGGTATATTATTATTATTTATTTAACAGACAACCATGGTCCACACTGACAAAAAACAAACAAAAAGATGTTAGTAACAATGTGGCTTATGATCTATGTTAGTACTTATACACTACGACAGACAGCGTTGTTTTGATGAGTTGTCCCATAATGGGGTATATACCGTATATACCCTAATATATTATTTGGCTTTAATGACGATAATATGGCTAATTTTTGCTACTTGGGAGGCTTACACTGTCCTCTCATACTATTAACACTGTAATTTGTAAACATTGTAAAAAACATTTATTTTTAAAAGAGTAACCGTGGAGTTTCTTGACGGCTCTTCAAATCAAATCAAATCAGTTTATTGCAAACATGTTGTACAGAGGTTGGAATAAGAATAATTAGTTTGTAACATGCGCCCACCACATGTAAGGGCACTGCAAAACAAAATAAAATGAAATTAATAAACTACACTTCATTACATTACAAAACATGCTTCAAATCAATAGAATATAATAATTATTGTAATTGTTACTGTAGTTATTGAATTATATTATATTATTTAGTATGAGTAATAATGAATAAGAATAAATTGAATCAAAAATAAAATTAATTAATACAAATAAATTAAATATGTTTGTATGTATACAAACAATCGTCAATGGTCAGCTATTTATGTCATTACTTTTTATTTATTTATTAAAAAAATTAAATAACTTTTTCTTCAAAAAACTCTTGCAATGTGTAGTAGTAGCATTTCTGGTTCAAATAAGTGAACAATTTTGTTTTAAATAAATTGTTTATTTTTATTTCTTTTAAAGACTTCGGGAGTTTATTAAAAATCTTGATACATATTACATACGGGCCTGAATGGAAAATGGATAGTTTTGAAACCGGTAATGCTAGATCATTTTGGTGTCGCAGGTTTCGTGGCTGGGTTTAATGATCTTTATTTAAGGGGAAAAGTGATATATTTTTCCGGACAAACAAACATATTTCAAAGATATACAGAGATGTGAGTGTAAGGATATTGTGTTCTGTAAAATGTGGTCTACAGCTGTCCATACCTCCTATATTCGTCAAGATACGCATACATCTTTTTTGTAACCTGAACAGTTTATCTACGTTCGTACTGTTACCCCAAAGTATTACACCGTAACGGAGCCAAGAGTGCGCGTATGCGTTATAGGCTGCTTTAGCAGATTTGAAATCTGTAGTTTTTTTCAATTCCGATAAAGCATAAGAGAATCTAGAGATTTTGTTCTCCATAGGAAACAACCAATTGCAACCGTGCACCTAGCTCCTGACGTTTCATAAGTGCCCATGTAGGTTTATGTGAAATGAAATGTTTTGATTTTGAATTGAATTCGTTTGGTAAACACGATAAAGAAAAAAGAAAAATAACTTATAGTAACATATTTAATCAAGCAATCTATTTGCAATACATTTGTAAAATATTTGATAAAAAATAATTTGAATCCTGTAAACAGGGTGGATGTTGGCCTTACTCCGGATCTTAGACTATAAGCATGTAGAGATAACGTGCGTGTGGTGGTGTGTGGTGACCGTCGCTGAATGCTACAGCCGCTAGCCGCGTGTGGACGCGTGCGGCGCCACGCGACTCTCCCCTGTGGTGTTTTGTTCGTGAACCTTCAGTTCCGGCACGTTTCCTCTTCTGCAAATTTAAGAATATTTTCCTTATCGCCTTGTTTAGAAATAATAAATGAAGAACGCAAAAAAAAATGTGTCGCGTTAAACTGAGCAGCATGAAATGATCTTATTTCAGGCGGATAAGGACGGGCGAGGAATTTGCTGACGGTATATTTCGTTCGATCTAAAGCCGGGTTTATCCAGTTTGTGGGGAAATCGGTGGAAAAATTCCTTTTGAAATACATCGTCCCAGAGTACCGCGCGGGTAGAGCGACGCTTATAGATAAGTGTGCGGGCGGCGGGGGTGTGGCGAGGGGGGTGGGGGGGGAAGGGGCGCACCAACGCGATTAGCCACTACAATTGAATAAGGCTGGAATGGGCGCGCAGGCTATGAAGCTAAGAATTCGACCCTCCGCGAATGCTTGTCGCCGTCAAAGGGAACGGAAATAAGCAAATTAGACGATATTGTCGCGGCGTAGCGCAGTAATCTGTGCCTCGGAGGGACGCCGCCGCCGCGCCGCCACCGCGCCGCCACCGCGCCGCCACCGCGCCGCCACCGCGCCGCCACGTCGCACGGCGTGGCGCAGAGCGATGTGGAGCGGATCAGAGTAGTGCGGCGCTGTGATGTCTGCCACACCACCAGATTTCTTATGCCCGGTTTCTGAGTCACTTTTATCGGTCGTTTATCTATTCAATAGCGCTATTCGTTCGAAAACTCGTGAAAGTGCGTTTCCGAACACCGCAATGTAAGATAAACTCCGTTTAAACTTAAGTTAACTTACCAATGTGTGCCGTTTATCGGTTCCATAACTATATTTGACGTTTCATTTCATAGACTACATCAACTTGTAACGCATATTATTGAATTAAATTGCCAGTGAAAGCTAAATACATATTAAAAATTATTCAAAGGTAAAAACTGTGAGTGTTCTTCTTCTTTAGCCACTTCTTTTACCCGACTGGTTACCCGACTGGATATGTATGAATGTATGTTTGTATGTATGTATGTCTATTTCTTTGGCACGCTCTGTAGCCTAAACGGCTTGATGGGTTTTAACATATGAGGTGTCGTTAGATTCGTCTTAATAGTGGGAGTGACATAGGCTATATAATATTTATATATTGCATCTGCAAATAAAAAAAAAAAAGGGAGAGGTAAGTTTAAAAAGAAACCACATTATTGGTATCAAATAAAAGTTAGTAATGAGTCAATTCCAAATATATATACATGTCGTCGCAAGCGATTTCAAGACGACAACTTTATTAAAATTACTACCCGTTGATTTCATAATATTGGTCATACTGTAACTTAATTCTTATTGGTTGATCGGTTAGTACAGTGAACGCCGTGAGGTGGCGCTTTTAATTTTCCCGCCACAAACGTGGACAGAGTCGATCGAGAATGCGAGATTCACATTGCTGTAGCTGACGCCTCATAGTGCAGATCATACGATCGAAACTGTCACGTTCACCGTACAAGCCTTTGTTCCTTGCTACTAATAACGACAACTACTGTAAATTGCCGAATAAACGTGACTCTGATTGTACTTGTACCTACGTTTTACTGGTTTGCCCGAGTACCCACCTACCTCATGGAATCCGTACCAAGAAACGAAGAAGATGACCCCGTTATCGCTACGCCCACGTTCCCGCCGTCATACAAATTTATATATTAATAAAACTAAAAAGTTTGAAATAAAACAAATTATTAAAAAAAAAAAAAACCCGACTGCAAAAACTCATAACTGAAAAGAGAACCACTAAAAAGTGAAAAATAAAAACTTTTTACAACAGTTTGCTTCAACAGTTTTTGAGTTAGCTTCAATAATACGTACTTTTTCCCACTTAGTATGTGGATGATATGATAACTTCCTGTCACTGTTATTTACATAGCAGGTAGTGGTTTTCGAATTTGTGTGGGGTAGGTACCACAACTAAAAAGTGAAAAATAACTTTAATTTCGGAAGTCGGTGACAAAAAACGAAAATTCAAAACCAAAGAAAGACACCGACTTCCGAAATTAAAGTTATTTTTCACTTTGTAGTATTTTTTTTTAGAAGTCGGTTGTTTTTTTTTTGTAAAAAGTTTTTATTTTTCACTTTTTAGTTGTGGTACTTTTTTTTTTTTTTTTTGGGTGGGAAATTATCAAATAACTTCTCCCGCTCTGGGTGGAGCGGGAGGGCGTGTCAGACTCTTACTGACTAAAACCCACCCGTGTTCCTTCCTATGCCATGTTGTCGGGGGCCACGATTTCCCTATCGGTTTTCTTCGAACCCCCGGCATTGGCATTGGCCCTAGCGGACCCCGACAATTCTGCTGACATCTCTTTGAGGCGCGCGTGGAACACAACGCGCCGTCGACCCGGGCTTGGTCCTTATCGGACGGCGAGCTACCCATTGCTCACCGTCCGCAAGCCCGCGCCTACGGTGGCCGGAAATCTTCCTGCGATTCCCGACGCCCAGGGCGTCTCCTGCTGCGGCGGTTAGGGGCGCGAGGGCGCGAAATTTGCCTCTCCCTCACGCGCTCCGTCTCCTCCTTCGCGAGCATTACTGCTTCGCAGAAAGAGGTGACGGCCTCCCATTTCCTCTCGCTCCGTAGCATGGCCCGAATCAGGGCCGGACGCGAGAGATCACCGCCGCCGATCGCATCCACGAGGACACGGCGATGCCCTGCCCAAGCCGGGCAGACCTCCACCGTATGCTCCACCGTGTCCTCCGGGCGATCCACACAGTGACGACACCCGGGCGTTTCCTCCCGCTTTATCCTGAACAGGTACCTCCCGAAACAGCCGTGTCCGGTGAGTACCTGCGTCAGGCGGAAGGTGAGGACGCCGTGGCGCCTCTCTAGCCACTCCTCAAAGAGGGGTCTTATCGACGCAATTGTGGCGTGCCCAGCGCTGGGTTGCGACAATCGCACTCTCCATTCCGCCATGAGATCCCACCGGAGCTCTGTCCGCTGTGCCGCGACTTCTTGCGGCATCGGAGTTAAGCCCCGGCGCTTCGCCTCCTCGCGCCACTCCCAAATGTGCGCGAGGACCTTTGCCTCCAGATCCCATGGCGGTACTCCGGCAAGGAGGCTCGCCGCCTCGCAGGAGACCGTGCGGTATCCTCGGGCCAGCCGGATGGCCATGACCCTTTGGGACGCGTTCAGCCGGCGGCCTGGCTGCCGCCTCAATGAAGGCGCCCACACCGGCGCCCCGTAAAGGGCCATGGACCGCACGATCCCCGCGTAGAGCCTCCGGCAGGAGGCGTTTGGACCTCCCAGATTGGGCAGGAGCCGCTTCAAGGCAGCCCCGGCCCGGTCCAGTCTGGGAGCCAAACGTCGGAAATGCTCCACGAAGTTCCACCGGCTATCGAGGACGAGTCCCAGATACTTCATCGTCGACTCGACGCCGATGTGAACCCCTCCCGCCAATACCTGGGAACCCGACGGTAGCGCACTACGAGGACCATAGAAACCCATGGCCTCGGACTTGTGCAGGGCCACCTCGAGTTCCAGCTGCCGGATTCTGTCGACGATTGTCGCAACCCCGCGTGTCGCTAAGTCGGCCGCCGCCTGGTACGACCTCCCCTGCGCCAGGACCAGCGTGTCGTCAGCGTAACAAACGACGCTGACGCCAGTAGGGAGGTCGGCGCGCAGCACCCAGTCCAGCCCCAGGACCGATCCCTGTGGGACACCGCACGACATCTCTCGCCGGTTCCACTCTCCTTGGTGACCGGGGTAGATGACAGCCCTGTCTGTCAAATAGGCCTCGACCACACGACAGAGATAGGTCGGCATCCGGTGATACCGAAGTGCCTCCCTGATGCAACTCCAGGGCAGGGTGTTAAAGGCATTGGCGATGTCTAGAGACACCGCCAAGACGACCCCACCCCGGGCCACAGCATCCCCTGTCGTGAGGGCCCGCACGCGCATGTTGGCGTCCACCGTAGAGCGCCCCCTGCGGAAACCGAACTGGCCGTCCGCCAGATCCGGCCCCACTCGCACCAGCTGCCCGACGAGGCGGTCTGCAATGACTCTTTCAAAGAGCTTGCCCACCTCGTCGAGCAGCACAATGGGCCGATAGGCGGACGGAGAGTCCGCTGGGCGCCCCGGCTTCCTGATGAGGACCAGTTTCCCAGTCTTCCAGCAAAGTGGGAACTGGCCCCTCTCCATGCATGCGCTTAGGAGCCCTCTCAGTCGAGGCCCGAGAGTCCCCATGGCCAGGACCCAGGCCCTTCCGGGTATGCCGTCGGGTCCTGGGGCGGTATTCCTCGCACTCATCCTGCGTACCGCCACTCTCATCTCTACCTCGGTCACCTCCGGAGCATCGTCGTCGTCGTCGTCGGCGGTGTGGTCCGCATCGGGCACCGCAATGGGCGGAGCCATGGGCGGGGGCGTATGTTCCCCTCTTGAAGGGAACAGAGTGCTCACCACGTCCTCCATAAGCTGGGGCCGGAGACTCTGCGTCAACCTAACGATCAACCTATTTTTTCTTTATTTATTGTGAGTGGTGTGAACTCTGGTAAAGGTTTGTTTTTGGCACAAAAAATCATAAAAGATGTTTTTGCGGCGTTAATAGTAAGTAAATTACATTTTAGCCATTCGTTTAGCAGGTCAAGGTCATTTTGCGCGTCCGTTATAATGTTATGAATAGATTTATTGAAATAAAATAGATATGTGTCATCTGCGTACAGAGTTAAATGACCTTTAAGCCCTATTTTATTGATATTATTAACATAGATTAGAAAGAGTAGTGAGCTAATAACCGAGCCTTGGGGATAGCCATACGTAATGTTTTGCACCGAGCTAGTGAAATTCTGTAAATATGATGTGAACATATCGAGGGCGCTGCCTGAGGTACCTATATTATTTAGTTTCTGGTTGAGCTTTTGATGACTATTTGCTATGCATTCGATCACTCGAAACAATCGTGCTACGGCGAACAAGAAGAGCCACAGATAGTTATTACCACGCTAGAGGGTACCACGACAAAGGTCTGCAGAAATTGTAAAGGAGAAGACCACGGCGCAAACAACGCCAAATGCCCTGTGTTCAAAAAAGTGATAGCTAGGCAAATGGAACAAGCAGAGGCTAAGCAAACGAAGAGAGAGGAGAGAATTAAACGCTCAGTAGTAAGACTGGGTGTTAAATACGCAGATGTCACAAATACAAGGCAATTTCCAACTAAGCCACAAAAAGAATCAGCACAACCACAAACAGAACAAACACCACCGACAATAGGTGGTCTCACACTAGAGGGCCTCTTTCAGATGCAGACACAAATGCAACAGACACTGATGATGCTGATGGAAACTATAAATAGGATACACTCGCATTTCAATGGCTAACCACGATAGTAAGAAAATACAAAACCTCAAAATCTTACACCTGAACACCCAAGGAGTAAGAAACAAATTCAAAGAAATAAAAGCACTAGTCGAGAAATATAGACCGGCTATAATTATAGAACGAGTGCAAGATCGACTTTGAGACACAACAATATAATATAAAAGGGTACGATAAACTCACCCACACATTAGAGAAACACTTAGCCACTGCCATGTTTGTACAGAAGGGACTAAGATGGGCTGAAACGGAAGTCATTCCAGGCTGGCACGATGAAAACAAGAAGATAGAAGGCGTAGGCATCAAACTTTTCACTAACCACGCAACTGTATAATATATATAAAGATCAAACGAATCTATATCCAAATTCCAAACCAGCACCATGCTAGAGAAGAACTGGAGGAGACCCTAGCCGAGCCATCCATCATTATCGACGATATGAACTTACCTATGCAAACCCTCGGTCACAGCAGGAACTCCGACCTCGGCAATATTGTTAAAGAAGCAATGAAAGACGGAATCTGCTCGCTAAAACACGCCAATGCACCATCTAGACCTTTCAGCCAAGGTAACACCATCCTGGACCTGGCTATAATAACACACCAACAACTAGAAGCGCAGGCCAAACAGGTAGAGAGTGTTAGTTCGGATCACCTCCCTTGGTTGCTAACGGTGAAGATTGAACATAATATAGAGGAACATCTATCCCGTAACACAAAGAAAATCTATAAGAACCAAAAACTGAGAGTAGCATACCAACAGACGATGCAGGAAGGTCTCTGCGACCTTAACAAAGAAATCACAACAGAAGCCGATTGCGATAAGTATATCGAAACAATAGAAAATGCCTTATGCCTTAAAAATTCAACAAGGCAGGAACGACTACCGAAGGATATAAACGATAAGATACGACTTTCGAAACAAATTAAAACAAATTGTATGGCAATCGAGACACTGCAGTCCCAAACTTCAATGAGAAACACGCACTCTTTACGGTTGTAACTTTTTCAGCTTCTCTCTTATCGTAGTTACGCTAAGAGAGAAGCTGAAAAAGTTCTGAGAGAATACTCCGAAAAAGACTGGTTCGACAAACTCCAAGATCCACGGGACAATAGGTCACAAATGTGGAGCATCCAACGAAACATGAAGAAGTCTATCGTTAAACTACCAAACATTTATTTATTTATTTATTTATAACAATCTTACCTATACTATCATTACAGATCTATGATCCAATGCGACAGATTGGCCTTACTAACTAAATCCTAAATCTACACCTTATACCTAGTTTAAAAATATCTTAATCTAAATAACTTATTACATATAGTGTAACTTTTGCGAATTCACTCAAGTTGCACCACAGTACATCAACCCTCCCGTGAACCTCATTCATCACGCGTATGGCTCTAGTGAGAGGAGTTCTCGCCAGTAGGTTGGTCCTGGCCGCAGGCACAGCGAGCAGGGGCGGGCGTTGCCGCCTCCACACGTACCGGTCGGGCACGTACAGCTGTAGGTGTCGCAGCACTCCCGGGTTATGCGCCACGCCACGTAGTAGTTTCACTACATACGCTACGAGCGAAAACTCCCGTCGTACTCTTAGAGTGTTATACCCTACCATACCCAGAACAAATAGTGTAGGGTACATCAATGGATATAATGGATATACCCCATACAGCTGGTAATATAAGTGTCTCATGAACTTATTTTGGATACGTTCCAACATAACACTACATTTCGCCTCATGAGGAGCCCAAATGAATGCGCTATGTTCGAGGTGACTTCTGACTAATGCGTCATATAGTACCCTTAGTGTCGTGATGTTGGTGAATCCTTGGGACTGCCTGAGTACGAAACCTAGGTTTCTGTATGCCTTCTTACATATCTTATTGATATGCTCATGGAAGGTTAGTTCCTGAGAGAAGACTACCCCTAAGTCTCGTACCTGAGACACTCGTTGCATCGGCACATCCTCAACCTTGTACTGATAACTCAAGGGAGTTCGCGCGCGAGTGAACGACATCACCAAACATTTAGCAACATTAAAATGCAGTTTGTTGTCATTGCTCCATTCGACCACTCTGTCAATGTCTTCCTGTAGGCGTTCACAATCCGAGTGATCCCGAACCTCGAGCAGCAATTTCAGGTCATCCGCAAACAATAAACAAGTCCCATGTCTGACGACTTTCGGCAAGTCATTTATCATTACAATAAACTCGAGAGGCCCTACATTGCTGCCCTGGCTCACGCCCGATCTCGTGTAATACGGTTAAGATACACAGCCATTGTAGTCGACATATTGCTGGCGATCCTTCATATAGCTAGCGAAGAACTGTAGCAGAGGTAGTGTACATCCAATTTTCGCAAGCTTCCTTAACAAGATGTCATTATCCACCGTATCGAACGCCTTTTTAAAATCGAAGTACGCAGCATCTACCTGTACCCCCGCGTCTACTGCCGGCACCACCTGTACCATAAAGTTAATAAAGTTTGTAGCAGTGCTGCGTCCAGGTCGGAACCCATGTTGCGCATCTGACAGACGCGCACGCATTTGTCCCTGAACGGAGCACTGAATAGCCGACTCGAGTACTTTAGCAGGCGTGGAGAGTACAGCCACCGGTCTGTAATTACAGGTATCTGAACTTGGTTTTCCTTTAGGAACCGGAACAACGCGTGTGATCTTCCACCTTTGAGGGAACGTGGCTTGTTGTAAACATGCATTAAAAATGTGAAGTCATGGCTCCGCCAGTACCCTCCCGCAGTCTCGGAACAGAAACGCTGGTATCCCGTCTGGGCCAGACGAACGTTTTGGCTTGAGACTCCCCAGCGCCTGCTGAACTTCCGCGAGACTCAGCGTCTCAATGTGTACCCGTGCACTGGTCGCACCGACCTCCGCCGCCGCCGCGCACGCGTCCAGTTTGGGTGGCTCCTTGCTGTACACAGACTCAAAAAAGTCAGCGAACTGCACAGCACACTCATCATCTGTTAGATGTTGACCTTCTTTTATGATACTCTGCTTATTTTGTGTTTTTCTTTTCGATCTTATATACTGCCAAAACGATTTCGGATCCTTTACAAATTGATACTGAATTTTATTTTTATGTTGTATATGCGCAGTTTCTATTAACTTTTTTATACGAGTTCTACATTCCGCAAATTTGTGATAATCATTATCCAACTTAGTTTTTTTGAATTTTTTGTGAAGTCTGGCATTAATTTGTATATTTGTTATTATATCTCTCGTGTACCATACTGGGTATACATACCGCGAATTTCCACTACTAAGCTTTTTCCGGGGTACGCACCCATTAATACTACAATTAATATTATCATAAAAGAAGTTCAACATTTCTTCTAAATCATGCATTCCGTACATCATACTCCAGTCAATGGAAAGAATCCTAGAATATAACAGTTGAAAATCAGCCCTATTCCAATTCCACTGAGGTCTAATATGGTGTGCACTAGAATCGCGGGCAACGGCGGGGGACGTCGGCGGGGCGGAGGCGGGGCGCACGCTAACCGCTAGCGGCGGGTGGTGCGCGTCGACCGGCACCAGCGCCTCATCCACCGCTACCACCGTCACTCCTCCGCTAATGCCTGCACTCAGAACCAAATCCAACTGACGACCTAAATGGTTGGGTACTGTGTTACTTTGAGTGAACTCGCAATATGATAAAAAACATTCGAAATAATTCCTAATATTAGCAGGACAAGAATACAAATTAAAATCACCAATTACAATAACTTCTCCATACCTATCACACAATATTTCTATTATTCTAAATAACAACATGTAATCATTTTCCGAACTACCTGGCGGAATGTAGACAACACAACACACAAACAAAAAACGATTATTTATATGTACCGTTGCACAAACCATTTCGAACACACAAGTGTCTATCGACGCGTCCAAGATAGGTAGTTGTCGCAGCTCAAACCGGTGTGTGGCCACGAGAAGCGCGCCGCCTTGCTTTCGACCATCCGCTCGATCACATCGTAATATATTATATCCGGGTGGAACAATTTCCGCATCTTGTATGGATTCACTGCAGCCAGACTCAGTAACAGCGAATAAGTCCGAGGCGGATGCCAATAAATTATTTCTGAAGTAGTCTAGCTTAGTTCGAAGACCCCTAACATTTTGGTAATATATTTCAATTACACTATTACTTATGGAGCGGGCTGTTGGGTTGTTTACGAAACCAAATCCATTAATTGAATTCAGCGTTTAGTGGCCATACTTCCGCATTATTCAGCAAGGTATAGTGCTTTTCGGATACGCCTATAATAAAAGACGAGTAATCTCGTGCTGTTTTATGTTTGATCTTCTCAATTTTCATAGGTGCTTCAGGCCCACAAACATCACGGGATGCAGTACAGAAATAGAAACGATCGACAAGGTCACCGATACAGCCATAATTAAAGAGGCCAAAATAGCGAAATACGATAAAGGGACTGAAAAGACGACACCGTTCCAACCACTCGACCCAACAAAAAAAGAAGTTCAACAGCAAAAAGAAAAAGAAGATTCAAAAACAAAAAGGCCCCAGGACTAGACGGAATAAAAGCAGACGCCCTCAAACTTGGGGGAGAAGTCTTCATCGAGGCATTTATGCCTCTTGCTAACTTTGTATTGTCCACAGGTTACTTCCCTAAGCGATGGAAAACTGGCATGTGCATATTCCTGCACAAGGCCGGCAAAGATCACCGTCAGGCATCATTGTACCGCCCGATCACACTGCTCAACATCATGGGCAAGCTGTGTGAACGACTGAACCTAAGAAGACTTACCGCTACGGTCAACCGGCTGCAACCAACGTTCCAGCACGGCTTCACAAGTGCAAGAGGCACAGCAACCCAGATTCTACATACCGGAAAAATAATCACTGATGCGTTAGCCACGGAAGACAGCGTCTCTATGATATCTATGGATCTATCGAAGGCCTTTGACTCGATCAACCACAAGAGCCTGATCAAGAAACTTCAGAATCAAGATGTTCCCAACAATATCATTCAAATAATTGAGAACTATCTCGAAGGCAGAAACTTGAGAGGTTGATTCAGAACTACCATAACCAAAGACAAACCGATACCTCACGGCGTGCCCCAAGGCTCGATCCTGGGACCAATAATCTTCAACTTGTACGTCCATGATATTTGGGATATACACGACCACATCAGAGGTCTCAAACTCTCACAGTATCTATGCAGATGATCTCTGTATTCTCAACAGAGCCACGAACCCGGAACACGCGACTATGCGTGCTGAATGGGCAGCGGAAGCCATCGTTGACTACTACACGAGATGGCGGTTACAGTGTAATATAGAGAAAACAGAATGCATCATGTTCTCGAAAAAGAAAAATCGGCCAACGGTGAAACTGAAACAACAAACGTTGTAGGGTCATTTTAAAAAAATTTGTACAGTTACGAAAATGAAACAAAAACGAACACCGTTACAAAAATAGAAAACGTAACAAAAAATAACAAAAAAGAAACTCAAACTCAAAGCATTTATTTCAATTAAACCATTTACAGGCACTTTTGAATTGTCAAGGAATCGGTCAGTCAGAAATAGGTATGAAGCTAGTTGCCCATTCCAAAGCGTAGTAGGTACCTATGGAGAAGAACGGGCAAGAAACTCCACGGACACTCTTTTAAATAAAAAATTGTTACAAAATATTGGTTACATCATTCATGTTGAAATTATACATGTGAGAACAATGTAGAAAGACGTGCACGTTAGAAGCGTCCGTAATAAAAAGATAAAACAAAGAAAAATAAAAAAAAAACAAAAATAAGCCCTTGCAGCTAAGAGATGACCAGTCCCAACTGACGGCGCCCGTTCACGAACATGACGCATGGATTAGCACCATTCAGCTCAACCATTTTGAAGGGAGTTAAATGATCCAACACACGCGCCACCATCAGCGAAACATTTGAGTGAGCATGACATACTCGCCAGGGCATATTCAAGTCAATGCAAGACATATCACCCGGTAAATGGTAACTCTTTAGTACATAGTGCTCACACCTGTGCTATGCAATTATATAATACAATGGAGATTGAGTTTATACAATGCAAAGATAGTCTTACAATCTTCAGCAGCTCCAACAGTATTTGCAAATGTTAATCAATTAGTTGTGGAGCAGGACCAGCATTGAGCCAAGCATTTTTATCAGCGATGTAATCCCCCAACGTATAATATGCCTGCCTGCATAGTGTGCGGTTTATACAAGATTTGAATTTCGTCTCATTCAGTTGAAGTATGTTGGGAGGAATTTTATTGTAACATTTTAAACAGTATCCCATGAAAGTATCCCATGTGATATATTTCGACTACTCAACGTGTTCCAGGAGTGCCTCGGTTTCCTCATAGGTAAGTGGTTTTATCCAGTCTATTATACTTTTCTTACAGTCGTGGTAACTTTTATTATTTACATAAACTTGTTTGTTAATTTTATTATAGAGCTGAGCAGAAACGTGTTATGGATAATGATTTTTGCACAAACAATTTTAGGAGAAGAACTCTCTAGTACCTTATAAGAGAAATATATTAAAATGCTGGCGCCAATTCTTTGAAATGAATAAGCTTGTACCTCCTACATATAACATTTAGATAAAAGAATTTGATGAACGTATGTATGGGCGCGAAACCATTTGATTTTAATTTTAAGCCTGTTTTGATTATTTTGTACTTAATTTGACTTCCATGTTATTTATTCAATTTATATTTATATTTCCGGTCGAATTTTATAAGTTTCTATTATGTTACCTACTTCCTTTTGATTTATTTAAAATATTGAGATTTCCGGTCGAATTTATAAAAGCTGTGTTACCTACTTCCTTTTGATTTATTAAAAATATTGTGATTTCCGGTTGAATTTATATAAAGTCTCTATTTTTCTACTTCCTTTTGATTTATTTAAAATGTATAGAGTTAATACTATTAAGGATTTATCTTGACATCCGCTTGAATTATTTAAAATATAATTTCCTTTGGAGTTCATATTAGTAAGGACTTATTTTGACTTACATATCCGCTTGATTTATATAAATTACTTTTGGCGGTAAAGTTTCGCGGTAATGTTTGGCGGCAAAGTTTCGCGGTAATGTTTGGCGGTTATTTTGTGTATAAAAGCTGTTGTAATACGAATGGAAGGATATTCTTTGTGCGCTGATCGTGGAATAAACACCCTGAAGTGAAGTAAGGTATTTTCTTTGTGCTCTCTTACGAATTGTCCTGCTATTTCCTATTGCTGTGTATTTGTGTAATATATTGGTGCAAACCAATATGTGTGACTCCGGCAACGACGGCGATGATGCGCCGACATATGCATAACGATTATGAGTCTGTTGTAGGATCAATGACAGAGTGGATAAAGGATGCAGGGGCACACTTGGAGTGGAAGCCTCGGAGCAGATGGGACTCGGTCCGGGCGGCGCCACTCCGAGCCAGTTGGGGCGACTTGGCTGCGGACGTGGACGTGCACGTGTCACGTGTGCAACATATCATTAGGTCAAAGACTCACATCAGAATGTTGTTTGCTGGCGATGTGGGCACACTGTACACCCTGGAAGATACTGCTACCGATTTCCGAACCACAGGAAATTCAAATAATTTATTTCGAGTAACATAGACTCATATTATTATTAGAATAGGCAAACACACTTACAAATAAAATTGAAGTAGCATTTAAATAAAATAATGTAAAATTCAATAAAATAAGATTAAAATGAAAATGATTAAATGGGTAACCGTGTGTATTTTTCTTCGAGGAAGGCCGGAGTTCAGTACAACAAACAACACAGCTGTCAGCTGTCTATTTCGGTTTAATGATGTTATTCCTTGTTCCGCATTCTTTTATATTTCTGACGGAGTTGGGACGAATTCAATATGAGTTTGAGCTCATATGTCAAAGGTTAAGTAGGTATTTTATTTTTTCATTTTGCTGGCATAAAGTGGCGTAGGTATAATTGAAAAGTTATTTTGGAATGAAATAGAGTGTAAAGCAACGATATGGTGCCATGTGGTGGCAGTAAATAGACAGGCGCGCATAATGAGCGGTGCACCGCGACAAACGAGGCTCGGGCTGGGCGTCGCGACGCTCGGAACGGTCGGGCCACCTCGGATTGAACCACTGCAGCCCACCCCTGAGAGACACTGTACTGGTCAGTATGGGACTTCCTACTGGCTAAAAACGGATGGCGTCGGTCCTGGTTATAGCGAGTCATAAAACGCAACATTCAGACAGCCGGTAGTTCATGAATTACGACTGCTGCGAACTTACGGTGCAGCGTGCTATAGCATGATAGATGTGAGATACGACTGCTGAGAACTTACGGTGCAGCGTGCTATAGCATGATAGATGTGAGATACGACTGCTGAGAACTTACGGTGCAGCGTGCTATAGCATGATAGATGTGAGATACGACTGCTGAGAACTTACGGTGCAGCGTGCTATAGCATGATAGATGTGAGGTACGACTGCTGAGAACTTACGGTGCAGCGTGCTATAGCATGATAGATGTGAGATACGACTGCTGAGAACTTACGGTGAAGCGTGCTATAGCATGATAGATGTGAGATACGACTGCTGAGAACTTACGGTGCAGCGTGCTATAGCATGATAGATGTGAGATACGACTGCTGAGAACTTACGGTGCAGCGTGCTATAGCATGATAGATGTGAGATACGACTGCTGAGAACTTACGGTGCAGCGTGCTATAGCATGATAGATGTGAGATACGACTGCTGCGAACTTACGGTGCAGCGTGCTACAGCATGATAGATGTGAGATACGACTGCTGAGAACTTACGGTGCAGCGTACTATAATTTGATAGATATTTCGGAAATATGTAACTGAGTTGACTAATCGGGACGCCAGCGCCGCCTTGCGGCGCTCGACGGAGTCTACAACATAACGCTCGCATAAAATATGGCTGATAATAACGAAAGAGACACCTACCCTCTCCGTCAGATACAATATGCTTTTACATTTTTATAATGTACATACCAGAAATATAAGAAAACGAAGTCGCCAGGAGCACGTGCGTACAGTGGTACTAAGTCCGAGAGAGCGCACGTGCACCCATGAAATGTTCTACGTTTATATTTGTAATTAATTAGGTTTATGGTGACATACCATACCATACTGACAGACTAACATTTTCAAATTCAATTTAAAAATATAAAAAGGAGTTTCATAGGTTCTAGCTGACTTTAAAAACTATGCAGGTCCCTAAGCTATCCAAAACATAAAAAAGTTAGTACTCAACTGGTTATTACTATCAAGCTTCGTTCGAAGATATTAATTAGCATTAACACACATGTAGTTTTACTCACAGACTCGCCATTTCGCATTGAATTTAGGAGAAAAATAAAATATTTCATCCAATGTAAGGTACTTAGATTAAAAACTTTTGTTCGTGACTATTCGTACCTAGCCAGCTCATTCACGCATCAGTGCTTCACTGTTTCGCATCTATTCCTTTGTTTTACAGTAATTCAAGTGCGTTTTTATATTTAAGCCTTATAATGCCGAAAAAAAAGAGTGATAAGTGCGATAATTATAGTTACTTGTGTTAGAATTTAGTTTAAATAAGATAGAATATTAATTTTTGAAGTATAATCTGTTGATAGTGTTGTGTGGGTATGATGACAGTCATTTTTACGTTGGATGTGACTGTCATCTTATACCACTAGATGGCGTTACTTTTGGTATGATTACGATCCATTTATTTTGTTAAACATTGATTTTACCATTTAAAGTTATATGAAATGAAATGAAATGAAATTGTTTATTCTGTAAATAGGATATCGAAATCTTTTACACGACTTTTACACGTCATATAAAAAAATATTAAAAATAAGCTAGATGAGTTCGGCGTTTCCTATCTGACTACTCTGAGAAGAAAGGCCGAAACAAACTCAGAGGTCGCAGTCTCTTTTAAAGTCCAGACATAATCTTGGTCAGGCCATATGAGGACCATGTAGATAAGTGTCTGAAAAGGTCTTTTGAGGAAAGAACCACACAGATTTGAGTGGACCTGTCCAGTCAGTGCAAGCATTTGTCAGTAATCGTGGAGCTCAACTCAGAACTTAAGGAGCTCAACTCGACGAACAATACCAAAGAAAGGACATTTGGTTAGGCCGCATAAACTACTCAAACTGCCAGACCATCACTAAAACTAGCAGAGAAATAAAAACAATATCCACATAGTCCTCACATTCACAATAGTTAAAATAATATAATACTTTACAAAGTAATCATGTCATTTTGAATATAATTTTCAACAATGTCAATGTGTTTATAAAACTGGTATATGTTGATTTTACATAATAATTAATAAAATGTCTAGTTTTATGGTTTTATCACAAGGCTTAGCAGAGCGAGCAGTTCAATCCCAAGCTTTTTTATCTTCTAAATAATCTGAAATTGTATAGTACCCTTTTTTACAAAGTTTGGTTTTAATACAGATTTTAAATCGTTTAATGGGTAAGTTTCGAATTTCAATGGGGAGTTTGTTGTAAAAACGTATACATTGACCCATGAATGAGTTGCCTACTTTGTGGAGACGTGTGCGATGTACAGCAAGGTTGTGTTTATTCCTGGTATTTAAACTATGAATATCGGACATTTTCTATATTTTTGTGCACATACAATAGGTTTTCAAAAATATATTGTGAGGCTACAGTCAGAATATTTATTTCTTTGAATTTTTCTCTAAAGGAATCTCTTGGACCTAGATTGTAAATGGCTCGAACAGCCCTTTTCTGTAGAACAAAGATAGTATTAATGTCCGTACAGGTTCCCCAGAGAAGAATCCCATATGACATAAGACTATGAAAATAACTAAAATAAACAATTCTGGCTGTATCTACGTCAGTTATCTGTCTAATTTTTTTAACAGCATAGGCGGCCGAACTTAGCCTTCCTGACAATTTTTCTATGTGTGGGCCCCATTGTAATTTACCGTCAATAGTGATTCCAAGAAAAACTGTCGACTCAACAGGGTCCAACTCTGTTCCATTAACCTGAACATTGGTAGATAGCTGCCTGACATTTGGCATTGAAAATTTTATGAGTTTAGTCTTTTTTTCGTTCAGGAGAAGATTATTTACATTAAACCAATGCACAACTTTAGAGAGTGCATCATTAACTTGTTCAAAGTTGACTAACTGACGTTTGATTTTAAAAATGAGGGAAGTATCATCTGCGAATAATACGATCTTGTGATTATCCCTTATGTGATAAGGTAAGTCGTTTATATAAATTAAAAACAAGAAAGGACCAAGAATTGAACCCTGCGGAACGCCCATGGTGACTGCAGATCCTGCAGATCTCTTGCCATTAACATCGACCCTCTGAATTCTGTTGTTCAGATAAGAAGTCAGAAGGTCAAGAGCCTTGTCCCTCATACCATAGTGGTACAGTTTCCTGATGAGTGTTTCATGATGTACGCAATCGAATGCCTTGGACAAGTCGCAGAAAATGCCAAGAGCATCTTGCGACTCCTCCCAGGCCTCGAATATGTTCTTCAGTAATTCCACGCCCGCATCTGTAGTTGAACGACCCTTAGTAAAACCAAACTGTTTCAGATGAAATAAATTATGTGCATTGAAATGTCCTAACATTTGTTTTAAAATAAATTTTTCAAAGATTTGCTCAATGTAGGTAATATCGAAATAGGCCGAAAATTTGTGGGATCAGTTGTGCTGCCAGATTTGAACAGTGGAATCACTTTGCTAAGTTTCATCAGATCAGGAAATACACCAGATGCAATACAAGAGTTAAAAACGATTGCTAAAAAGGGTGAAATAACATCAATTATTGAGGACACGGTATGTACTGATTATCCCCAAAGGTCAGCAGTTTTTTTTACATCAAAATTTTTAAAAGATTCTATAATGTCTTTAGCAGTAATAATTGTGAATTCAAAAAGTTTATCACATTCTGGTACACATTCTTTAAGTATTGAGTAAGCAGAAGTGGAGGACGACGATGACAGAGTTTTGGTTGTTAAAATGGGAATATTAGTGAAGAAATTTTCAAACTCAGTTGCCACCTCCACGTCTGCCTTAATATCTACATCATTGATTTTTAGATGGAAGTCACGATTCCGTACTGTCGTTCTTCCCGTTTCTGAATTAATTATATTCCAAGTGGTTTTAATTTTATTTCCAGAACATTTTATTTTATTTTTAATGTTTATGGCTTTTGCTGAGGAACAGGCTCTTTTAAAAGTTTTTGAATATTTCCTAACAAATTATTTAAAAGTTTCATCATGGTTACATGTTTTTTCATGATACAATTCAAATAACCTCTGCCTACTTTTGTAAATACCTGGAGTTGCCCAGTCACTAAATAGAACGCGGTCACAAACAGACAATGTTTTTGAGGTGAAAATCTTACTAAACTCACAATTGATGAGGTTAAATAGTAAAGTGTAAGCTTGATCCGGGTCGTTATGATAAGGCAAACCGTAGTTTTTCGATTAAATTATTTTTAAATTGTCCTAAGCGACTTTTATTTACAGGAACAAAACTTACAAGTTTTCTTTGAGTTCTGACTGTTTTCTGAGGGAAAGTGACTAACTGGCCACAGTGATCAGAGTCTAACTCATTTATAATTAAATGGCTGGAAGGTCTTAAGTTTGTAAAAATGTTGTCAATACAGGTAGCACTAGTGGCAGTTATTCTAGTCGGCTCAAAGAATGTATTGTACAAATTATATGACTTTAATAAAGTTATAAATTTATTTACTACAGCAGATTTTTCCAGTATATTAATGTTAAAGTCTCCACAGACTAAAACTGTTTTATTACTGTTACAAGTTTTTAATAATACTTCTTCCATATATTTTTCAAAAATATCATATGAAGCACATGGGGGCCTGTACACGCTCATTACAATGAACTGCTCAAGCTCAATGCAAGCTATTTCAATAACTCGCTCAACAGAGAGGCTCACAATATCCTTACGTTCTTTAAATTTCATATTGTTACGAACAATTATTAGAGAGCCACCACGTATCATATTAACTCTGCTGAATGAGCTGGCAACCTGGTGGTTGTTAAAGCTGAACATGAACTGGTGGACTTTCAACCAGTGTTCAGTTACACATAGGATATCAATATTACTACAGTTCATGAACAGCTCCAATTCTAATTCCTTACCTATCACACCCTGTATATTTTTATGAACAATTTTTAGAGTATTATTATTACATTTATTTAGATTACTACAATTTGATGGGTGAGATATCAAAAAAGAACTTTTATTAACATTTTGATGATTTAAACCAGTATTTAAAATTTCTTTATTTATCAAGCAAGAGGTTTCCTCTATTGTCCTAATTTCTAATTTAAATGATAATTAATGTCATTAGTTGTTGCCAAAGTATTGGCAGAATTATTTAAAATGTCATTGCATTGCTCAAAAGAAGCAAGTTGTTTAGCCAAATTTTTGGCTGAAATAGAAAAAAAATATGATAGCGACACAGCTATCTGTCCTTTGCAATAGTTAGAAAAATAGTACATAACAATATTATATCTATCTCTTGTCAAATACAAATTATTACCAACATAATTGTTAGTGTCAACTAGATGGAACAGATTATTATTGAATGTCCAATTATACAATGTCATATTTAATTCGAATCTTAAGCTATTTTCTTCCTGTGGCAAACTGTTACTATATGGGAATGTAAACAACACAATTTTTCTTAAACTTAGATTACACAATGTTCTATAATATTGGAGCAATTCTCCTTTGTTCACATTTCCCCTATTACCCATAAAAAATAATAATGTAGTGCCCTGGTTAAAGTTACATTTAATAATTTCTTTCATAATGTCAAATAAAAAACAACCAGGCATACAGTAATTTATTATGGAGTGTCCTGAATATTCATCTGTCAACAAGTGGCCTAAGTCCTTTCCAATCTCATCACAAAATAATACTACATCATTTTTTACAATTTGTTTAGTTAATTTATTTGAACTATTGATAGCAGGAAATGTCAAATCAACACAGGGCTGCGGTAAGGTGGTATTGCATGTTGTCAATGAATTGTCCGGTGTAAGTACTTTGGATGGTGTTAGACACTGCTCACAGTTGTTTGTTTGTGAGTTTACCAGCTCATTAATTGCCAGCACATATTCCCTCATCAGATGTTCAGAGGTATTATATTTGTTAGTCATTGAACTAAGTTTCTCCTGTCAATGGTGAAGTTCAGAGTTCAGGTGTTATACATTATTAAAGTCCTGTATTTTAAAACATGTTGTTACGTTAAATCGAATATTTCAAAGAATTTTAGAATTATTTTAGTTTGTATTCAAGATGTCAATTAATTATACTGTTTTATCAAACGAGGTGGCGCGCTACATCCGGTCCCCACTCCTGTTGGTTGCCGGCGTAGGGCGTTAGCTCTTGAGTCAGTCGGTTACCAACTGTGTTGCGAGCAAGGCAAATAATAAAATAAATAAGTGTGTTTAAAAGTGAGTTTTATTGGAGCAGACTACACTTGTGTAAAAAACTTAAAAAGTTATAACATGAAATAAAACATGAGCGACGTCCTCGCTATGAAAGTATATCTTCATCGGATGGTGACTTAACTACGCCTTAAAACTTACAGGGTGAGTCATTGACCTACTTATTTCATGTTTACATTTTAATAGGTAACTTTTAGCATTGCAACAAGGTGGATTAGAGGGCTCGGTCTCTCACATTTTTTTTAAAATACCGTTAGTGTGGTATGTTTGTGTTTTGAATTCATAGCAGATTCATAACAATAATTAAATCGGAAAATCGGAGTGTCCTTTAGAGGCCTTCCACTTCCAAAACTAAGTACTTGCTGCTCGGATCTACCTGTGGGGTTTTTCCATAGCTTGTACCTAACCTACGTTATTCTTAGGGTTGATTTTTCAATAGTCAGATATCTTTTATCCTGAGGAATAAAAATGGCGGTTTGACAGCATATCTATAGAAAATATGTCAAACCGCTATTTTTATTCCTAAGATATAAGATATCTGACTATTGAAAAATCAGCCCTTAGATGAATAAATATCATATCATCTATTGGGATGGCGTGTTTCTCACAAGGAGTCTCACTTCCCATCCGTAAATAGGTTTATCTAAGCAAAATACTCATTTTGCTTGCAGAGTGCGAACCAATCCCAATCGATGACGATTGTGCCACATATCGCGATGACACGGATCCACAACCTGGATGCTCGTACTGGCAATAAGCCCCAGCGGAATGTAGGAGGTTCCGGTCTCAATCGTCACACATTCCCCTACTGACGACAACATCTCGGCACACGTGAACATACTGCCGCCGAGCTCCGTCACCGCCGCACTGCCCCCTGCGCAAGTACTCGCTGCGCCTGCCGTGGAATCAACTGCCGATGCCATACCTCTAGAGAAGACGAGTGAACCTGAGCCCCCTGCTCTTCAACATAATGTTCCCGAATTAGATCCAGACTTAATGGAAATATTAGGCGAGAACTCCACCTCGACTAAAAGAATACGGCAGTGAAATTCAAAAGGATTTGGCGATTAGACTCAACCACATTGCTACCTCCGGTCTCTCTAAAGAGAACCGCAAGGAGCTAAAAGATAGATATTTGGTACCGGTGAACTGCAAGTTCATAAAAGCGCCTACCCTTAATCCGGAGATTCGAGCATCTCTGATAGAAACTTAAGCAAGGCGAGAAAAGGGTATAGAAAATAAACAGGTATTAATATCTTGTGCCCTGTCCTCCATCAGCGAGACTATTACCATGCTGATCTCATCAGGTCATAAAAACCCTGAGCTTCTCAAGCTGTTGATGGATACAGCTCGAGTCCTCGGTGATATGACGGACTCGATCTCACGACGTGCATTCATTCTTTCTACTGTCAAGAATGAACTAAAATATCAGTTAGACAAAACCAAAATAGAAGAAATGCTTTTTGGCAGTAGCCTATCGGAAACCTTAAAATGTGCTAAAACGATTATAAAATCTGGAGCTGATCTAAGGTCATCTTCGACAATGAAGTCTGTGGCTCATAAGCCAGCTAAAGCAGTCAACAGACCTTTAAACTACCGAGTCATCCCGGCGGGGCGCCGTCAGTTCCCACCACCGTCGCCGAGGGGCGCTAGATATGCGCGGGCGGCACCATCAACTCCAACTCACAAAGAAAAACGGAACAGACTTCAACTTGTTGTGGACGGGTTCAGCCAGTGTAGCATAGAGTATGAACAAGCTCTTAGTCACAAACATTTATTAAAAACAACAGCTACATGAGGCTCAAAGTCAAATAACAGAACTTCAGACTACAAATCACAACATCATCACCTCGCTGAATCAAAGTCTGTTCAATGAGTTGATGCCTGTTGCCCCGTCAATGGTTTCTGCCATAAACCCCTCTTACACTATAGATTTAACAGGTGATGAGGATTCAAAGTCTTGTCATTCAGTGAGGGTAGTCACCAGTAAAAACAAACTTAAAAAATACATAAAAATGTATAAATACATTGTTAAAACACAAAAAATGATTAAAAGACAAAAGTTCTTTATTAAAAATGTTAAACTTAATAGAGAAAGGCTAAATTTACTAAAACAATTAGAAATGTATTCTTTTAATTTGGAACAAAGTACTAGGAAATACAACATTGACATAGAGTACTTGCAATCTGAACTTCACCATTTACAGGAGAAACTTAGTTCAATGACTAACAAATATAATACCTCTGAACATCTGATGAGGGAATATGTGCTGGCAATTAATGAGCTGGTAAACTCACAAACAAACAACTGTGAGCAGTGTCTAACACCATCCAAAGTACTTACACCGGACAATTCATTGACAACATGCAATACCACCTTACCGCAGCCCTGTGTTGATTTGACATTTCCTGCTATCAATAGTTCAAATAAATTAACTAAACAAATTGTAAAAAATGATGTAGTATTATTTTGTGATGAGATTGGAAAGGACTTAGGCCACTTGTTGACAGATGAATATTCAGGACACTCCATAATAAATTACTGTATGCCTGGTTGTTTTTTATTTGACATTATGAAAGAAATTATTAAATGTAACTTTAACCAGGGCACTACATTATTATTTTTTATGGGTAATAGGGGAAATGTGAACAAAGGAGAATTGCTCCAATATTATAGAACATTGTGTAATCTAAGTTTAAGAAAAATTGTGTTGTTTACATTCTCATATAGTAACAGTTTGCCACAGGAAGAAAATAGCTTAAGATTCGAATTAAATATGACATTGTATAATTGGACATTCAATAATAATCTGTTCCATCTAGTTGACACTAACAATTATGTTGGTAATAATTTGTATTTGACAAGAGATAGATATAATATTGTTATGTACTATTTTTCTAACTATTGCAAAGGACAGATAGCTGTGTCGCTATCATATTTTTTTTCTATTTCAGCCAAAAATTTGGCTAAACAACTTGCTTCTTTTGAGCAATGCAATGACATTTTAAATAATTCTGCCAATACTTTGGCAACAACTAATGACATTAATTATCATTTAAATTAGAAATTAGGACAATAGAGGAAACCTCTTGCTTGATAAATAAAGAAATTTTAAATACTGGTTTAAATCATCAAAATGTTAATAAAAGTTCTTTTTTGATATCTCACCCATCAAATTGTAGTAATCTAAATAAATGTAATAATAATACTCTAAAAATTGTTCATAAAAATATACAGGGTGTGATAGGTAAGGAATTAGAATTGGAGCTGTTCATGAACTGTAGTAATATTGATATCCTATGTGTAACTGAACACTGGTTGAAAGTCCACCAGTTCATGTTCAGCTTTAACAACCACCAGGTTGCCAGCTCATTCAGCAGAGTTAATATGATACGTGGTGGCTCTCTAATAATTGTTCGTAACAATATGAAATTTAAAGAACGTAAGGATATTGTGAGCCTCTCTGTTGAGCGAGTTATTGAAATAGCTTGCATTGAGCTTGAGCAGTTCATTGTAATGAGCGTGTACAGGCCCCCATGTGCTTCATATGATATTTTTGAAAAATATTTGGAAGAAGTATTATTAAAAACTTGTAACAGTAATAAAACAGTTTTAGTCTGTGGAGACTTTAACATTAATATACTGGAAAAATCTGCTGTAGTAAATAAATTTATAACTTTATTAAAGTCATATAATTTGTACAATACATTCTTTGAGCCGACTAGAATAACTGCCACTAGTGCTACCTGTATTGACAACATTTTTACAAACTTAAGACCTTCCAGCCATTTAATTATAAATGAGTTAGACTCTGATCACTGTGGCCAGTTAGTCACTTTCCCTCAGAAAACAGTCAGAACTCAAAGAAAACTTGTAAGTTTTGTTCCTGTAAATAAAAGTCGCTTAGGACAATTTAAAAATAATTTAATCGAAAAACTACGGTTTGCCTTATCATAACGACCCGGATCTCATGAAACACAGTAAAGTAGTTCCATTGTTCAAATCCGGTGATAGTAAAGAACCCAACAATTATAGGCCTGTGTCAATTCTGCCAGTTCTCAGTAAGGTGTTTGAAAAGTTGATGCTCAATCAAATGTTACTTCACTTTAATAAAAATTCCATCTTTCATAAACAACGGTACGGTTTCACCAAAGGGCGTTGTACTACTGACGCCGGTGTCACCCTAATAAAGAACATTTTTAATGCCTGGGAAGAAGCACAAGATGCCATTGGAATCTTTTGCGACCTCTCGAAGGCGTTCGATTGTGTAGACCATGAGACACTTCTGCTGAAACTAGAGCACTATGGGATTAGGAATACAGCTCTTGATTTATTTAGATCATACCTGTGTAGCGCGTAGGCATATTAAACATCTTTAGTCTTAGGCAATGTATGACGTAGCTCGTAAGTTAATTCTAAGTCCTCTCAATCTCTGTATACAACATTAGTCGTTCAGTAAACCTTCAACTGAGAACACGCTCTTTCATTTGCCGAACCTTCTGATAATACACACATACCAACCACTTTAACGGCAAAGTGGTGACCCCGACGTGAACACTAGTGGCACGGTTGCGTCTGGGTGTGATAACATCATGTACATTGAAGGTGATAAAAATACAGTCGCCGACGCATTATCCCGAATCGATGAGATTATCGTGCCACCATTATTCGATTATCAAAAGTTAGCCGAACTACAAAAAAGCGATTCAGAATTACAAAATCTACGCAAGCATGATAAACTCCAATTTAAATTAATCACAATGCCCGATTCGGAGATAAAGTTAGCCTGTGAAACATCAACAAATGACATACGTCCTTATCTACCTATACAGTTCCGGGAACTCGCTATCAAAACTTTACACAATGTGAGTCATCCCGGCGTCGCAGCTACCCAACGCTTAGTTAAATCTAGGTATTTTTGGAGCAACATGAATACAGACATAAAAAATTACGTCAAAATGTGTGTTCCCTGTCAAAAATGTAAAATTCAACGCCACACAGTAACACCGATAGGCGAATTCGACAACACAGGAAATCGTTTTGAACACGTACACATCGATATAATAGGACCACTGCCACAGGCAGAGGATTTCAAATATTGCGTTACCATCATCGACAGGGTGACGAAATGGCCTGAAGTTATACCCGTAAAAGATATAACAGCTGAAACGGTTGCTAAGGTGTTCGTAGAGCATTGGATAGCTCGTTTCGGTTGTCCAATACGTATAACCTCAGACCAAGGTCGCCAATTTGAATCAGACCTATTTCGGCAGTTATTAAAAAGACTCGGTATCGAACGAGTTCGAACAACTGCATACAACCCAAAGGCGAACGGCATGATCGAAAGACTGCACCGTACCTTAAAAGCTGCTATTATGGCAAAATGTGCAAATAGCACACAATGGTTACGGGAATTACCTCTAGTACTTCTAGGGTTGCGCTCGGCAGTTAAATTAGATCTAGGATACAGTCCATCACAAATTTTATACGGCTGTAGTCTCAGACTCCCAGGTGACCTATTTAATTCAAAGCCTGCAACCAATATCAACGAGAGCGACTACATCAAACAATTAACTAATTCATTATCATCCGTTCCCAGCCTCTCACATTCAAGTTTACATAGCAACAACAATAGCGTATTCATTCATAAGGATTTAACTGTTAACACTCATGTGTTTGTTAGGAATGAAGCACGGCGATCTTTGGTACCACCGTACGAAGGTCCATTTAAAATAATAAAGCGACATCCAAAATTTTATACTTTAGACTGTAACGGCAAACAAGTCACAGTGTCACTTGATCGTCTAAAACCAGCTTACCTATTAGACTTTGATAATGTGCCGGTCCCACTTTACGGGACCCAAACAAAGCCACTCAACACTGTCCCACATCCGGCGAACGTTACAACTTCATTCGACACTTCAAGTACCGCCGGCACTTCAAGTACAACACCGCCGGTTATAACGAAATCGGGCCGGCTCATTAAGAAGACCGTGAGATTTGACTTGTGAGCCAACCACGATTATTGACGTTATCAGCTGTTTACCTTTCGTAACCGTCACACATCAACAAACGCTCACTATGGCCGCACTTATACCAGTCAGACAACATGGGCCAGCCAGCTAGCAAAATGACCATCGTCACGCCCAACAGCGCAGCCACAGCCACAGTAACAAAACCTCGGTGGAAGACTAAACCCTTGACATCACTCACAACATGTCACTAGTCGCAGTCATCCTAGTCAGCGCAACGGGAACCCTATGTATACTCTACGTAGGGTGGTGCTATTGCAGGCGCCGCGCGCCGCATCGAAGCCGCCATCGAAATAAGAAATAGCCGCGCGATCACACAACGTGCTAACGACGTACCACCGGAGATGCCCAACCTACAAGCAAATATCGCGAGTGCAAACCTCAAAAAAACTTTATAACGGTGTAGGTAGTGTAGTGTAAACAATGTGCGACGGAAGGACTAATATGAACTCTCTAGTTTAAGTAAAACAGTTGTCCATAACTCAATTTGTTATTATTGTTAACGTTTGTAGTAGGTACCTAGTTAGTTTATAATTTTGTATTCTTTCTTTTGGGGACATACAAATTCCATTGTTTAATCTAAGGAGGGAGGATTGTAGCGCGTAGGCATATTAAACATCTTTAGTCTTAGGCAATGTATGACGTAGCTCGTAAGTTAATTCTAAGTCCTCTCAATCTCTGTATACAACATTAGTCGTTCAGTAAACCTTCAACTGAGAACACGCTCTTTCATTTGCCGAACCTTCTGATAATACACACATACCAACCACTTTAACGGCAAACCTGAAAGATAGAAATGTTAAAGTTCAGGTAAACGGCGTAAACTCATTAGGGTCTGAAATGGCAATGGGCGTTCCTCAAGGTTCGATATTGGGTCCATTCCTCTTTTTAGTTTACATTAATGATTTACCCCAATTACTTCAAAATCAACCGAAGATGGTGTTATTTGCAGATGACACATCATTAATCTTTAAAATAAACCGACGGTCACAAAATCTTGACGACGTGAATAGCTCTATTCTGCAAGTCCAAGATTGGTTTACGGTAAATAATCTGGTACTTAATAACAAAAAAACCAAATGCATTAGATTTAAATTACCTAATGTTAAAAGTAGCGAATGTGACATCATATTGAATGGAGAAAAACTGGAATTTATTAATCAAACAGTTTTCCTAGGAATCACGCTAGACGAGAAATTACAATGGGGACCTCATATAACATCTCTTGCGGGGCGGTTAAGCTCGGCCGCTTATGCTGTTAGAAAGATAAGACAGTTAACAGATGTGGAAACCGCGCGTTTGGTCTATTTTAGCTACTTTCACAGCATTATGTCGTATGGCATTTTACTGTGGGGTCGGGCTGCTGACATTGAATCCATCTTTATTTTGCAAAAGAGAGCTGTCAGAGCCATTTATAATCTACGTCGCCGCGAATCTCTCAGGGAACTTTTTAAAAGGATTAATATTATGACGGTACCTTGCCAATTCATCTATGAAAATATTATGTTTGTAAGGAAAAATCCACATCTCTTTAATAAAATAAGTGATAGACATAATTTTAATACTAGAAATAAAGATAAACTAGATCAACCATTTTACAGATTATCTAAAGTACATACATCTTTTATGGGGTACTGTGTTAAATGTTACAACAAAATACCTCGTGACATATTGCAATTAAATGAAAGAAAATTTAAAACTCATATCAAAAGTGCACTTTGTAAACAAGCATATTACAAATTAGAGGATTATATCCAGGATAAGAGTGCTTGGAAACATGCTGGTCCTGCTCCATAGGACAATTTAGAATCAAGACAAAATCAAACTGGTTGCTAATTTAATTGTAAAATTGATTATTTTGTGTTTTATGACATTGATTTAACATTCTGTGATTACTTTCTCACACACTGACTTATTAATTACAAAATTTTAGGAAAATCGTCTACTTTTACAATGTTTGTAAATATGTGAGCACCATGTATCTATCACATATTAAATTATCAGTCGTTGCTTCATTTTTAATTCTTTTTACCTATTGTGGTATAGTAATTTTATTCTAGGTGCATCGTCTTCACATATAATTATTTAACTAATGTACGTACCTATACAAACTATTGTAAAACATTTTAAAAGAGTAACGGTGGAGTTTCTTGCCCATTCTTCTCCATACGAAAACTACCTTTTGGAAGGGGCGACTAGAATCATTTTTAATATTTTGTAAATTTCGACGTTCAAAAGTGCCATACATGGGCCTATTTGAAATAAATGATTTGACTTTGACTTTGACTTTGATCAAGCTTACACTTTACTATTTAACCTCATCAATTGTGAGTTTAGTAAGATTTTCACCTCAAAAACATTGTCTGTTTGTGACCGCGTTCTATTTAGTGACTGGGCAACTCCAGGTATTTACAAAAGTAGGCAGAGGTTATTTGAATTGTATCATGAAAAAACATGTAACCATGATGAAACTTTTAAAGAATTTGTTAGGAAATATTCAAAAACTTTTAAAAGAGCCTGTTCCTCAGCAAAAGCCATAACCATTAAAAATAAAATAAAATCTTCTGGAAATAAAATTAAACAACTTGGATTATAATTAATTCAGGAACGGGAAGAACGACAGTACGGAATCGTGACTTCCATCTAAAAATCAATGATGTAGATATTAAGGCAGACGTGGAGGTGGCAACTGAGTTTGAAAATTTCTTCACTAATATTCCCATTTTAACAACCAAAACTCTGTCATCGTCGTCCTCCACTTCTGCTTACTCAATACTTAAAGAATGTGTACCAGAATGTGACAAACTTTTTGAATTCGCAATTATTACTGCTAAAGACATTATAATATAATCTTTTAAAAATCTTGATGTAAAAAAAAACTTCTGACCTTTAGGGATTATCAGTACATACCGTGTCCTCAATAATTGATGTTATTTCACCCTTTTTAGCAATCGTTTTTAACTCTTGTATTGCATCTGGTGTATTTCCTGATCTGATGAAACTTAGCAAAGTGATTCCTCTGTTCAAATCTGGCAGCACAACTGATCCCACAAATTTTCGGCCTATTTCGATATTACTTACATTGAGCAAAATCTTTGAAAAATTAATTTTAAAACAAATGTTAGGACATTTCAATGCACATAATTTACTTCATCTGAAACAGTTTGGTTTTACTAAGGGTCGTTCAACTACAGATGCGGGCGTGGAATTTCTGAAGAACATATTCGAGGCCTGGGAGGAGTCGCAAGATGCTCTTGGCATTTTCTGCGACTTGTCCAAGGCCTTCGATTGCGTACATCATGAAACACTCATCAGGAAACTGTACCACTATGGTATGAGGGACAAGGCTCTTGACCTTCTGACTTCTTATCTGAACAACAGAATTCAGAGGGTCGATGTTAATGGCAAGAGATCTGCAGGATCTGCGGTCACCATGGGCGTTCCGCAGGGTTCAATTCTTGGTCCTTTCTTGTTTTTAATTTATATAAACGACTTACCTTATCACATAAGGGATAATCACAAGATCGTATTATTCGCAGATGATACTTCCCTCATTTTTAAAATCAAACGTCAGATAGTCAACTTTGAACAAGTTAATGATGCACTCTCTAAAGTTGTGCATTGGTTTAATGTAAATAATCTTCTCCTGAACGAAAAAAAGACTAAACTCATTGAATTTTCAATGCCAAATGTGAGGCAGCTATCTACCAATGTCCAGGTTAATGGTACAGAGTTGGACCCTGTTGAGTCGACAGTTTTTCTTGGAATCACTATTGACGGTAAATTTCAATGGGGCCCACACATAGAAAAATTGTCAGGAAGGCTAAGTTCGGCCGCCTATGCTGTTAAAAAAATTAGACAGATAACTGACGTAGATACAGCCAGAATTGTTTATTTTAGTTATTTTCATAGTCTTATGTCATATGGGATTCTTCTCTGGGGAACCTGTGCGGACATTAATACTATCTTTGTTCTACAGAAAAGGGCTGTTCGAGCCATTTACAACGTAGATCCAAGAGATTCCCTTAGAGAAAAATTCAAAGAAATAAATATTCTGACTGTAGCCTCACAATATATTTTTGAAAACCTTTCGTATGTGCACAAAAATATATCAAATTTTAAGAAAATGTCCGATATTCATAGTTTAAATACCAGGAATAAAAACAATCTTGCTGTACATCGCACACGTCTCCACAAAGTAGGCAACTCATTCATGGGTCAATGTATACGCTTTTACAACAAACTTCCCATTGACATTCGAAACTTACCCATTAAACGATTTAAAATCTGTATTAAAACCAAACTTTGTAAAAAAGGGTACTATACAATTTCAGATTATTTAGAAGATAAAAAAGCTTGGGATTGAACTGCTCGCTCTGCTAAGCCTTGTGATAAAACCATAAAACTAGACATTTTATTAATTACTAGCAGCCCGTCCCGGCTTCGCACGGGGTAGACAATTATTTATTTTTGGAAATTTGGATATAAAACACTTTTTTTCACAAATATTTTTATTTATTAAAAAATTATCCCTCAGATGAATATAGTCATCTGCTCTAAGTTTTTGTTGGTTTCGCCTTATAAAATTTAATCGTTCCGAAATCATCTTTGCCATCATATCCACACAATATTGACTAAACAAATCCTTGTAATAGTGCAGCGAATTAAATTGACTGGTCCTAATCATTAAGCGGTATGCGTAATATTGCATGCATGATACAGTTTTATTTCTTAAGGAATCCTGCTGAGGAATAGTTAAGTAATATCCGTCGTCTCCTGATACGAACATTAGCGGATATTGTAACGGATCATAAGCCCTATGCAATTCCGACACTCGCTTCAGCTGCCCGTCTCTACCGTGCAGCACTATATCTCTGGGGCCTTTGTCTTCATCAACCAAGAGAACGGCCACTTCGTTGACGAAAGGCGCGTTGTATCTGCCTCGGTGTTCTGCTTGAGGTGTGCGGTCAGCGTGAATAATTAATTTTAAATTCTCTGGAGATGTCGATTCGATACTTTGTTTAAAACTTCGTATGTAAACGTTGTGACTATTCAACATGGTCTGCAATTCGTTGATCAAATCCAGTTTTAGCATAGGAGCCATGTTAGAGCGCAAAGATAGTTGGTCAGCATCGGAAATAAAATATATCTGCAGAAATTGTGGGCTTTGTCCGGATGGCGGCAGGAGGCTGCCTATGAGGTGATAAACCTGTCCCTCTACCTTAAAGGTTGGCATGAAATTCCCCTCCCTAATTTCTTTCGCCCCGAACGATGTCATCTGAAACAGATTATTGTAACGACGTGCGTTTTTTAAAAAATGCGCGGATAGTGTACTATTGTTCGTCAGAAGGCTTTTGATTGGTTCTGGAGGCTCTACGATACTGGGAAGTATTACTTTTCCAGCCGCGCAACACATACCAATTGCTTCGTCTCTCCATTTTATCGCGGAACATTTAGGGCATATCTTATCCATCGCTCCAATTTGAATGCTGTTTTGATCGGCGTAGTTAATTTGTGGATCGTAGCTGAATGCCGATCTATTGCTGTGAGCTGAAATCCCATCACGCCTTCTAATTTCTACTGCACGTTGTCTCTCTCTCTGTGCCGTAAGTCGTTGCGAGCGGTCACCGCTAGACTCTCGGGCACGTGCCTGTGAGTTTCTGGCTCTCAGTCCAGCAAGCCGCTGCGAGCGTTCGGTGCTAGATTCTCTGGCACGTGCCCGCGAGTCTCTATCTCTGTTTCCAGCAAGGCGTTGTGAACGTTCGGAGCTCGACTCTCGTTCGTAAATCTGAGAAGATCGTTCATTTTGTTCTGCAAGGCTAAGTGAGCGTTCGACACTGCACTCTCTTGCCCGTGTTTGCGAAATTCTTGTTCGATTTTCGTCAAGGCGTTGCGCGCGTTCTGCGCTCGACTGTCTTTCGCGAACCTCTGACGATCTGACATTTTGATTTGCAAGACGAATCGAACGATCGGCGCTACTTTCCCTTGCGCGAGCTTGCGAGGTTCGCTCTCTATTCTCAGCAAGTCGCTGCGAGCGTTCGGCGCTAGATTCTCTGGCCCGTGATTGTGATGCATATTCTCTTTGACTTTCGAGTCGATCAGAATATTCTGAAGATGATTCTCCAACACGCCGAATCTTTGCTAATTTCGCTTGGGAGCTATGTTGATATAATTGGGACCTTTTTTTTTAGGCATAATTGTTTGAAAGTTTTGGTTTTCAAGTAAAATAAATAAGAATTAATTTGATTTTAATATGAACAGTTTATTGAATAGAAGTTTTCATAAAAAAATACATACAATACTTAAATAGGTGCTTTAAAAAGAGTGTGACACTGCTATAAAAATAAACTGTCAAGGTTTAATCAAGTAATTTATGCGCAGTGTTGAAAATAACTCCTAATCGATAGAAAGAAAATGTGCTCTATCTGAAATGTGTTCTATGGAAAAATCTAAATGTTCAATATCGGTAGCGTCCGCTGCGTGAGGAACCTATCTTACAGACGTGCACGCCCCACTCCTGTATTTCAGTGCCCCCTCCACCCCGCCCGCCGCGATGCCCGGCGCGCTTTTCAGACTGCATCGCAAACAACGGCCACGACGCTATGGCGGTTTTGTTTACTGTTTGAATTTTTTCATTCGTAATATCTTTTGAATGGAAAGTCCAATTTAAATAATTTAAAAACTGTTTTATAGGTAGTTAAATGGTCTTGACCATAAAATAATTTATTTGGATAAGGATTAATATAAACACATAAATAGCATGGTTTGAATTTGGTTAGCATTTTCATTAATGTTTAAAATGAAAAAAGTTGTTGTAGTGACATAACTACAATAGTTGGACATATGCTACCGCGGAGTTTTTTGTAGACATTATGATGTTCTTCAATATTGTTGTACATTATTTTGTTCTATCACTAATAGTTTCGGCAGCGCATTCGACGAAAGACATTTTAAGACTCATTTTTCTACACCTTCTGTTACATTGTTCAAATTTTACCAAGGATCCCTAATTTTTTTCAAAATGAAATGTAGCCTATGTCAAATTGGAAGAATGTAGCATTCTATTGGTGAAAGAATTTTTTAAATCGGCCCAGTACTTTTTGAGCCTATTCATTACAAACATACAAAAAAAATAGGTACAAATCTTTCCTCTTTATAATATTAGTGTAGATTATGTAAAATCAACATAACCAGTTTTATAAACACATTGACATTGTTGAAAATTATATTCAAAAATGACATGGTTACTTTGTAAAGTATTATATTATTTTAACTATTGTGAATGTGAGGACTATGTGGATATTGTTTTTATTTCTCTGCTAGTTTTAGTGATGGTCTGGCAGTTTGAGTAGTTTATGCGGCCTACCCAAATGTCCTTTCTTTGGTATTGTTCGTCGAGTTGAGCTCCTTAAGTTCTGAGTTGAGCTCCACGATTACTGACAAATGCTTGCACTGACTGGACAGGTCCACTCAAATCTGTGTGGTTCTTTCCTCAAAAGACCTTTTCAGACACTTATCTACATGGTCCTCATATGGCCTGACCAAGATTATGTCTGGACTTTAAAAGAGACTGCGACCTCTGAGTTTGTTTCGGCCTTTCTTCTCAGAGTAGTCAGATAGGAAACGCCGAACTCATCTAGTTTATTTTTAATAATTTTTTTATATGACGTGTAAAAGTGATTTCGATATCCTATTTACAGAATAAACAATTTCATTTCATTTTATTTCCTTTCATTTCACTCAGAGGCAGCAGATGAGGACGACACACAACAACGCTTCCAAGACATCGTCACGTCAGCCGCAAGCAGGTCACCGACGTTAACCACGGTAAGCCCCGCGGGCCGTCTTTCGTATTTCTATGAACAGTGGTGTTTATTAACTAATAACCCTGTTATACTCTCTTGGATTACTGGTATAAAATTATTTTTTTGATCCAGTTATTCAGACAACCGTTCCATCAGAGCCTATTTATTCACAATCCGAATACGAGGCCTTTAAAGTATCAATGCAAGATCTTATTAGTACTGGGGCAGTACCGTTATGTCAACTATGCGCGGGTTAATATACAGGGCGTCCCAAAGTTATGGGATATGAAGGGAAAGTACCTTAAATATCGTTGATAGGTTATTTTGCTGAAAGAAAACATTATGTTATTTTTAAAGTTAGTAATTCTGCATTCAAAGATTTTCTAAAAATTACTTGCCTCGTCTGGGAATCGAACCGACTTAAATGTAAAAAAAAAAACAGCCCTACTTTTATGATGCCAATCGAAAGAATGGCCAAAAAATAATAACTCTTCTTAAGTAACATAGTATTTTAAAAGAAAGGAACAGCGTGAAATTGCCGGCAGGCATTGGCCCTAGCGGACCCCGTCAATTCTGCTGACATCTCTTTGAGGCGCGCGTGGAACACAACGCGCCGTCGACCCGGGCTTGGTCCTTATTGGACGGCGAGCTACCCATTGCTCACCGTCCGCAAGCCCGCGTCTACGGTGGCCGGAAATCGGCTCGCAATTCCCGCCCCGGGCGTCTCCTACTGCGGCAGTTAGGGGCGTGAGGGCGCGAAATTTGCCTCTCCCACACGCGTTCCGCTTCCTCCTTCGCGAGCATTACCGCTTCGCAGAAGGTTATGTGAAATAAAATATATATTTTTTTTTTTTTAAACTTGAAGATTTAAGTACAGCTTTGAGACTTGTAACAACCGACTGTTTTATGTCAACAATAGATTTAAAAGATGTCTATTTTTTAATAAGCATACATCGAAACTCAAAAAAATATTTACGTTTTTTTAATGGCAATCTGTACGAGTTTAACGTGTTACCGTTCGGCTTAAACTCTGCTCCTTATATATTTACAAAAACTCTCAAACCAGTCACAAAATTATTGAGGTCTTTGGGATATTTATTTACATTTTATTTAGATGATTTGTTTCTGGTTGGTCAATCATATATTATACTGACTGTTTACAAAATATGAATAACACAAAAAAAAAAATTAAAATCGTTAGGATTCATCATCAACACAAAAACACAACAATTTGTCGGCACAACAAAACTTTTTTTGTTGTGCCGACAAATTGTTGCAAGATGATGATGAAATGCATAAAATTAAAACAGAATTACTAAGAATTAAGAAGCTCAAACAATGTAAAATAAGAGATTTTGCTCGCTTCACTGGTCTTTTAACATCCGCATGTCAAGCCGTGGACTACGGCTGGCTTTATACCAAAGACTTTGAGAGGTGTTAATACCTAAACCTCAAAAATGACGAAAACCAATCGAATTGTCCCCATCTTTGACTGGTGGCTTAATGCTGTGAATGAATCAGTATGCAAAATAAAGGTTGATACATATTCTTTAGAGATATATTTTAGTGATGCCTCAACAACGGGGTGAGGTGCGGCTTGTGGTGACGAGACTGCCAGTGGACCTTGGAGTCAACATGAGCAAACTCGACATATTAATTATTTGAAAATACTTGCAGCTTTTCTTGGGTTTAAAGCTTTTGCACAAGATTTTAAAGATTGTCAGATTTTGTTACGTATTGACAATACAACGGCAGTATCGTACATAAATAGAATGGGTGGCGTACAGTTTCCTCATTTGACTGATATTACGAAACAATTGTGGAAATGGTGCGAAGCGCGTAAAATTGTTTTTTTTTTAATCTTTATTTTTTATAGAAGGTTTGATCAAACATGATCATGCCACCCTCATAGGTCTCACAAAGATTGACTTATCTACGCTTAATGGCTAATTTAACTAAATTATACATTGACTTAGCCTCTTCTGACAGGACGGGCCAGAATCAAGTTACACATGCCCATTTCCCGCCGATCCACATCATATTTGAGCCTTAAGCTGACCCTCTCAACCTCGTTCCGGGCGCATTCGGCCAACGCATGGTAAACATCCTCAACCACGCCACACTCAGCACAATTTGGTGAGTTGGATTTACCCATCAGGAACGCAAAATTGTTTAGCGGTATGTGCCCGGACCGAAGTCTTAGGGCTGTCACAACATCTGTCATAGACAAACCAGACTCTGCGAACCACGGTGAAGGCGTAAGGCAAGGCTGTATGGTCTTATACCAGATGCTTTTAGATAATGACGTCTCGCCAAAATGCTCCCTCCAAATCTCTGTGCACTTTTCCCTAACTAAATATAAGCAATCCGAGAATAAGGGTAAGCAGGTAAATGGTATTCCATTACAACTAGCTTCTCTGGCCAGATGATCGGCTTCTTCATTTCCTGTTATGCCCACATGTGAAGGTACCCATTGAATTTTAACTATTTTATTACTAATCCTAAGTTTGCGGAGCGATTCCAAAATGTTATAGGCTATCGGTGTGCCTCGAAAATTCGAGGTGCATCGAGCCAGATGTTGGATAGCACCACGGAGTACTGAAAGACTTCTTTGACTTCTTTCAGTACTCCGTGGATAGCACTCTTGGAATCTGTCAAAATAACATATTTCCCTACCATAAAGGAATCAATGTAAATAAAAATTATGGTTCATGCCGATTATATAATATGTTCTTCTGATAATGTAGTTGCGGACGCTGAATCAAGAAGATTACACCCCGACATAGAGTGGGACATTTCTCAGAATGCTTGTAATAAAATAATACAACACTTCGGTATCCCTTGTATTGACTTATTTGTGAGCAGAATGAATCATAAATGTGATATCTATGTTTCTTGGCATAGGGACCCTGACGCTTTTGTCATTAACGCGTTCACTATATAATGGACTAATTATTACTTTTACGCGTTTCCACCAATTTCGGTTATTTTAAAGACCTTGCGTAAAATTATTAACGACAAAGCCACTGGTATTGTCGTCGTATCAAAATGGCCAACACAGCATGGTACCCTCTGTTTAAAAGACTCCTCACCTCAAAACCACTCGTTTTAAAATCGAAGGATGATTTAATTATTTCTCGTTGTAGCGAACGTGCAATTCACCGACAAATTACACTGGTTGTCGGGAGGTTGTCCGGACATCATTTCTCCGAAGAGGAATTCCACAGTCGTCCATACCTGTAATACTGGCATCTTTGTCAGATAACACTGTCAAGCAGTATGATACATGCCTTAAGAAGTGGTTTACGTTCTGTCATGAAAACAACATAGAACCTTACAATGTTTCAACATCAAGTATTCTCAGTTTTCTAACACAATTATTGTTTAATACCGGAGCTCGATGTGGTACCTTAAATAGCTCCCGATCCGCTTTATCGTTGATACTTGGACACGATATTGCAAACAATGAATATGTTCAAAGATTCTTCAAGGGAATCTTTCGGTTGCGACCCACACTTCCTAAATACAATTTAACGTGGAACACTGATCAAGTTTTCAATTATTTGGCGGAATTATATCCAAACGAAAATTTAAGTTTTGAAAAATTAGTAAAAAGTTAGTGTCCCTTTTAGCCCTGGTAACAGCCCATAGAATGCAGACTTTATCAAAAATACACGTCGATAACATAAATAAATCTGATTTCGGGTTTATTATTAAAATAACGGATTTAATCAAAACTTCACGAGTGGGTTCCTTACAACCAGTGTTTTCTTTACCGTATTTTGTACAAAGGCCGCAAATATGCTAGTATTCTTCAAGTATATCTTGATAAGACCATTCAGATAAGTACGTCAAGACAATAAATGAGTTTTTATTTCATTTAGAAAACCATACCGAGCTGTAACATCGCAGACTCTGAGCAAATGGGTAAAGAGCATATTACAAAATAGTGGCATTGATATCTCGCTGTTTACTGCAAACAGCACCAGACACGCAGCCACTTCTAAAGCGTATAGCGTAGTGTTAGTCTGGATGTCATACGTAAAACTGCAGGGTGGAGTTCAACTTCCACGGTATTTGCTAAATATTACAATAGAATAATATCAAACGATATGTGTACCGAAGGTGATTTTGTCACAAGTGTGTTAAATGGATAATTATCTCATTTCCATAATAATATTGTAATGATTGAAAAGCTATTCTTATGTGATTGATTTTAATATAGCTATGAATCATAGTAGATATTTATTTATTTTCTTCATTCAAACTCCCAAATCAAAGATACAATACGTACGTATTGTATCCAATAATTGATTATATTCCACGACTGCGATCTCTAAACATCTTCATGTGTGTTAATGATAATATCGAGAACGAAGCTTGAGAGTAATTGATGATTAAACGAACTTACCTTTACGTGAAGTTCAATCATAATTACTCGAAGAGCTTCGTTCGAAGATATTAGCATTCCTCCCTCCTAGTCATCCTGAACCCCTAGTCGTGAAATAACAAATAGCTCAGCATACCTCCAAACTAAATGAGCTGGCTAGGTGCGAATGTCATAGTCACGAACAAAAATTATCTACCTTACATTGGATGAAATATTTTATTTTTCTCCTAATTTCAATGCGAAATTGTGAGTCTGTGAGTGAAACTACATGTGTGTTAATGCTAATTATCTTCGAACGAAGCTCTTCGAGTAATTATGATTGAACTTCACGTACAGGTAAGTTCGTTTAATCATCAATTATTTCGCTATAATCTGCTTTCGAAGGTGGAAAGGCTAAAAATTCTTTTAAGCTTTAAAATATTATTTTGCCCTTTTTTGTTATTCCTATGGCAAACTTTAGTGAGAAATTCTTAAAGGTATTCCAATAAACACAAATTTACCGATTAAGATGATAATTTGTCAATTTGTCTTTCTCACTAAAAACAAACCCCTGCCATCGATACTTTTTGAATAACTTGCAGGAATGTTAGGAAGTTTATTATCTTACATTATGAAAGTAACATTCAAGACGATCATGTCACAAAAAAAATCTGTAAAATATCCAAACAAAAAAAAAATGAATTTTTGAAGCTCTACCGCTAGAAAACTCAAAAAAATTACAAAAAAATGTAAACTCGATACCTACAAAAAGTCGCGGAATTTACGGGGTATTTTCGAATACCCCTAGACATGAGGAATCAATTTCTTTTATGACGTAACTATTTGAACCACCTGTTTAATAGGGAAGTATTCTATGTATCAATCTAATTACAATGTAAGAGCCAAACAGTGTACGCAGCTTATATTAGTAGTTTGTTTTGGTTAAGTTATTGGAGCACGAAAGCACGCAGTAAGAATCGCAAGTTAAGATAAAGTAATGTGTATTCCAATAAATACAGAGCTGTCAGAGCCATTTATAATCTACGTCGCCGCGAATCTCTCAGGGAACTTTTTAAAAGGATTAATATTATGACGGTACCTTGCCAATTCATTTATGAAAATATTATGTATGTAAGGAAAAATCCACATCTCTTTAATAAAATAAGTGATACACATAATTTTAATACTAGAAATAAAGATAAACTAGATCAACCATTTTTCAGATTATCTAAAGTACATACATCTTTTATGTGGTACTGTGTTAAATGTTACAACAAAATACCTTGTGACATATTGCAATTAAATGAAAGAAAATTTAAAACTGATATCAAAAGTACACTTTGTAAACAAGCATATTACAAATTAGAGGATTATATCCAAGATAAGAGTGCTTGGAAACATGCTGGTCCTGCTCCATAGGACAATTTAGAATCAAGACAAAATCAAACTGGTTGCTAATTTAATTGTAAAATTGATTGTTTTGTGTTTTATGACATTGATTTTACATTCTGTGATTACTTTCTCACACACTGACTTATTAATTACAAAATTTTAGGAAAATCGTCTATTTTTACAATGTTTGTAAATATCTGGGCACCATGTATCTATCACATATTAAATTATCTGTCGTTGCTTCATTTTTAATTCTTTTTACCTATTGTGGTATAGTAATTTTATTCTAGGTGCATCGTCTTCACATATAGGTAATATTATTTAACTAATGTACAGTAAGCGTTCAAAAGTGCATAAGCACGCTAAGAGTCGTATTGCTGTGAACACGCGGTGTAGTCCGTACATTTGTATGTGTAATCAGACGTCTGTGGTGTGTGTGCCCTACACACACCACAGAAAACGCAGTTTTGCACTACACACTGTCGTATCGTCGCGGTTCGCGAGCGCCGCACTTTATTGTTAGACACGTATCATACGCGTGACCTTGGCCAGTGTATGGCATTGCTAAAATTCGAAAGTAAATTATATGTGCAGATAGCAGAAGGCGTTAAGCGTTGATCTTAGATTCAAGATGGCTATGGTTCTAATCTCGAAAATCACAGCGCTGTTTTTGCAAATATTATTATTTTTGTTTGCAATAATAATATTTTTTTTAATATTGCTGCCTTTTTATTAACTGTTGTTATTGCAATAAAGGGTTTAGAATAAAAAATGCGTGATATGTGATAATAAAATTAAAAAATATTTATTCGTTATATTTTATTTTAATTAAGTGTAGTTAACAAACTGCTACAATTATTGATCATTACTTCAGCTGAATAAGATGTGAAATAGATGTCTACAAACTTAGAAGCAATTTGTATTATTTTGACATATTTAAATTTTGAAATGTTTTAAATTTGAAAAGGATTTTTTTCACCATAAATATAAAGCTTTGATCATGGTCGAAGTAATTAAGCTATAAATAAGAATATTAGACTACTGTCTTAAAATGTAAAAAAAAAACTACTGACAAAATAGTTGATTATAAGGTTAAGTATAGGCAGTGTTTATATTAATTATTTAAGATTTTATTTTAAATATTGGTTGGTATTGAGGTTATAGCTTAAGTACCTATTCATTTTCTTTACGAAAAGAAGATTGAAACTAAACCTCAAATAATCCTAAAATAATAATATTACTAAAATAATATTAAACATTTTCGGTCTATCTGCAAATAATACGACAAACACCATATTGAAACGTGCTTAAAAAATTACCATAAATTCATGCAATAACGAATCTGTTGTTTATTAAGTTAGTACGGTCAATATTTTAAGGTCAGAAACGGTTTTGTAGCTGGTCTTCAGTGATGAAAGCCTTCAGAGTGCACGGCGAACGGTTCATAATGACGTGTTTTTAATAATTTAGCAAAATATCTCGTTGGTATGAAACCATTTGTTTCATATTCATTCACCATTTGACGTCGCTGCTACTCGATAATAAGCCCCTTCCTCATATCTCTTAACCCTCACAGTATTTCTCTAGAACAAAGAATAACATTGTATTTATTACACATAATACCTAATTATTTATTATTCACTAATTGAATTAAACCTCATAATGAGTTTAAAACTTTAAAGGCATCTTCTGTCTCAACAATACCCTTGATTAAGATTTATGTTCAGTAAAATATGAAATATTTAAATGATAACACTCACACTTAGTCCGGTTTCATTAGATATAGCACTATAAATTATATTTACACAAATAACATTAACTTTTACGCAGCGCAATAATAATTTTGAAATCCGTTCAATATTTGCTTTTTGAAAATAATAACCACAACACTGCGCTAAATACTCGTCACCAACATTATCTACGAACCAACAAAGTTCTAGTGAATACTCGTAACGAACTGAATCTGTCTACCCCACAGAAATCGAAATAATTTAGTTAGTTTTCTGTGGTCTACCTGCTAAACTTTAATATTTATGTGAATAAGATGAATGAAACAAAAAACGAATGATTATCGAACTAGTCATTGGTTGCAGACAAAGTGAGTGGGTGTGTGTGTACTGTGCGTGTCTATAGTATTGTAACAACTTATAGAAGAAGGTCGTAAGTCAAACCGAAGCGTCAGTCTATTGCTTTGTGAGATTGCTTATGGACTTTTGGTCGGTACTGTACGTGCATATACAAACAATTGTAAAACATTTTAAGAGTAACGGTAGAGTTTCTTGCCCATTCTTCTCCATACGAAAACTACCTTTTGGAAGGGGCGACTAGAATCAATTTTAATATTTTGACGTTCAAAAGTGCCATACAGAAATAAATGATTTGACTTTGACTTTGACTTACAACTTTTAACAAACTTACCAGTTTACGTAAGTAAAAATATATATATGTAGGACGAGTGTTTATGTATATGAGGAATGGAACGGAACGCGAACGAAAGAGAAGGAACGACAGTGAGAGAAGGAGAGGAAAGAATGAAGGAAGGAAATGTCAGTTAGTTCCACAGAGTACATTTTTAGTTAGTTCTCGGTCGGAGTTTATGACGCGAAGATGAGCAAAATTATTTAAGAGGTTTTTTTTACATTGTTTGGGTTTTTTATATTGGTTTTGGTATTAAATTAAAATAAACCACTTGTAAATGTTTTAAAAGCATTTTACTTGCCCCACAAATTGTGGGGCAAGTAAAATGCGGGATTGTGGGCCACAATCCCGCATTCTACATATACCTAGTAGCGATTCTTTCTCTTTTGACAAGTGTTCAGTCACACCTATATTGTCGAAATATTCGCGACCCACGACATCCAAAGTGGGTTGCTACGTTTGCAAAGTATTTGTACGGTTGATGAGGCCCTACAGATGTGTTAGCGGACCAATCATGTGTCTGATAGCTAACTGACTCAGAAATTACAGCAATTTCTCTAAAATAATAATAAAAGCGCTCTAACAACCTCCAAAGTAAAAGGTTTACTAATGCTGCCACAATTTGTCTGTTCCAACTTTTGTACGTAAACAAGAATTGTTTTATTGTTCTTAGTTTTGTCTGGTTCTTTAAAGAATGTTCGAAGTTTGCCACGTTTTTCCGCAAAGCCTCAGCGATTCTGTTAGTCTTCTCTACAGGATATAAATAGGATTTTATTGTTGAATTGTTGTATCTAGAGCGGTAGAGCCCAGCAATTGAACGAAACATCATTACGCTGTATAATTAAACGCGTAAATCAGTGAGGGCAGCTGCGACCGCTCGCCGCTTTGTAGGTACCGCTGATGTGCAGCCAACGGCCGGTTCGGTGCGACGCCGATGTTGAATAGGTACTCATATGTTATAAATATTACGACACTAGTTACTAGACTACAAGTTAGTTTATTATAAAGTAGCTTATTATAAAGTAGCACGGCCTCGCTCCCGGGGTGTACGGTGTACTCCATGAACTTTTTGCATTTTTACAAACTACACTGGGCTGCAAAGAAAGCGGGTCGGTAACAAAAACCTCAATTACTTCTAAACTATTTGTGCTAACTTTATGAAATGAAAACTGTAATTATTGACAATTTTATAGTGCTTAAATATATGTAGACACGGGTATGTGATTCTCGTTATTTTCAGGCATATTTTAATAATGAATATGTGAATATGTGTGACAGTAATACATACACTTTTACAAGTGAATCGCATGGCTGTAATAGATGGTTGGACCACTGCATCGTCACAAAGTCTGCGCAGCAATCCGTCGTTAATGTGACAGTAATGTATGACTTGTATTGATCCGACCATTTCCCGATTGTGATCGAATGTGACTAGAATAAAATAAATTGTAAAATTGTTGATAACAAACTTGACGATAATATTGTTAATCGTGTTGCATGGGGCGAGAGGACGTCGGAGTAGATTAGCGAGTACCACGACCTCTGTCACTCTAAGCGGAGATTTATAGATATTTCTCGGGAGCTGAGTGATTGTTGTGATAAGATCTGTGATCACAGAGAACATTGCTCAGCTCTTGATAAAATGTATTGTAGATATACTGGTACAGGCCGCCGATAAGATAAAGTGTCGGAGGAAGGGTGGCTATGTCACGGGGTGGAACAAACATGTCACTGACGCTCACCGCGAGGCGCGGCTTCAATTTCACGTGTGGACGATGGCTGGTCGCCCGACCAGTGGTCGTGTATTTTATGGTATGGCGGAGGCGAGGAGAAATTTTAAGGCCAAACTCAAGTGGTGTCAAAACAGGCAGGAACAGCTTAAAATGGATCTCCTTGCTTTCAACCACGCTAACAAAGACTTTAAGCATTTTTGGAAAAACACCAGTAAAATGAATGTGAGGCCTCTCCTGGTGGTTCCGATAGTTAAGAACAAAACTGGTGACACATCCGACATGAACAACTATCGACCCATCTCGCTAGCCACCATCATGGCCAAGGTGCTTAACGGTCTGATGAAGGGCTGCCTCTCAGAATTTTTTAAAGTGCATGACGCCCAGTTCAGGTTCAAGGCGGGAGTGTCCACGGAGAGTGCCATCCTCAGCCTGAAACATACCGTCAAGTACTACACCGCGAGGAGGACGCCGGTGTACGCGTGCTTCCTCGATTTGTCCAAAGCTTTCAATCTCGTCTCTTATGACGTGCTATGGTACTAGTTGAGGGGCACGGGTGTACCGGCGGAGTACACAGCCCTCCTCAGATACTGGTATACTCACCAAACAAATCGGGTAAGGTGGGTTGGTACTCTGTCGGATAAATATCAAATGGAATGTGGTGTAAGGCAGGGGAGGGTAAGCTCGCCCCTGTTATTTAATTTGTATGTCAATCAGCTTATCGAGCGACTGAGCAGCACACATGTCGGCTGTCATATAGACAATACATGTGTCAATAACATAAGTTACGCGGACGACATGGTGTTGCTCAGTCAATCGATGAGCGGACTGAGGAAGCTACTCACGATCTGTGAGACGTATGTGGAGGTGCACGGCCTTAAATATAACTTAAAAAAGAGTGAGGTCTTGGTGTTTACGGTACCTAAACAATAGCCCCGTCGTGTACCTCCGGTATATCTCAACGGCGTAGTACTTAACGTTGTGAATAGTTTTAAGTACCTGGGTCATGTTGTCACTAATGACCTACGGGATGATGGCGGCATAGAGCGCGAGCGCAGGGCGTTGGTGGTGAGGAGTAATATGCTCGCCCGTAGGTTCGCTCGCTGCACGGCAGACGTCAAAGTCAGTTTAATTAAGGCGTTCTGTCAGTCCTTCTACTCGAGCGGCCTGTGGGTGTCATATACGAGCCGAGCCTACAATGTCCTGCGCGTGCAATACAACAACGCTTTCAGGATGCTGTTGCGGTTGCCGCGGCATTGTAGTGCGTCTGGAATTTTTGCTGCAGCGCACACGGATGGCTTTCATGCCATCATGCGCAAGAAAGCGGCTTCCTTACTATAACGCTTGCGTAACACTCGTAACAGTATCCTGAAAATGATTGCTAGCAGACCGGACTGTCCCATCCAAAGACACTGGGTAAAAATAGCATTAGGTTTGTGCTAACTAATTAATTATATTGCTAACAACACTAACATAGCATGTAAGCACAATCTGTTACTAACCACTTACAACTTATGGACTAATTTCGGTCTGAAATAAAGATATTTTATTTATTTAACTACTGTGGGCGTATTGTGGGTAGTGTTGGTTAGTGCGCAATAGAAAAACAGTTTGCAGTTCAGATCACATTATAATTTACTATCAAATTAATCACACTAGCTAAATTATACACACACTACGAGTAGGTGCGACGGCGTTTATTAAAATCACCAATTAACACAATGATCACAAATTACAACTAACACAATAACTGAGCACCACGAATCGAGAACAGTTCCGCGACATCTTGACTTCGATGCGATGCGAGGCTGAATCCCTCCTCACCGTGGCCTTAAAACATCACGACTCTGTAGAAGCACGCTTGGTGTGGGTAGATCACGTAATGTCGCCAGTGCAGTGGCGCGCTTGCGATTTGTTTCGTGTCCGTACTAATGACCGGATCGAACACGGCCATCCTGCTATGCACATGTCCTCGTGGGTTTACCTGCAACCAAAACTCAACAACAGTACCTGTTCGACTCGGCCAATTCTGACCATTTACGACTTCCGACTTTTGACATCCGAAAACTAATTCTCAATATTTTTATTGTTTTAACAAAACAATAAGTAGGTACTTCTAAATGAGCTAAACAAACTTGCGATTACTCATAGCCAAAATTATCAACTATAGCCGTGTACCATCGTGTTTCACTAAGAGCCTTGGACACTTGAAAACCCACACACGAGTAAACCACTCCAACGCCACGGCTCTCCAGCCAACTAGCAATCGCATTGCTCTCACACATCCATCACATGGATCAAAACTATGGTCTCTTCAGACCCCGACCTCCGCCAGTACCTACTGGTACGGTCGCACACTTCGACTGGTACATGACCTACTGGCATCTTTCTTCACCTAACGTAAACGTGAACTTCTATTAAGTTTGTTTATTTAACTAACCTCACATTTCTAACATCATTCTACTAACTTCCAAAATAACAAAATCAATTTAAAACAATAGCAAAGCAATTTGGTTACAAGTCAAATTGTAGGCAGGGATAAAAATTAAATAAGCAACATGACAATCAATCAGAGTCCAGTAACCATTGAGGATTATGTACACTAAAAATTTAAGAATTGACCCAAAGTTATTAACCAATTAACAAAGCCCCAGGTATCTCGTTCGCGGTCCTCAATCACAGCTATAACATAGCTCACATACGCACTTCCCGAAGGAATGCCAAGTCGTCCTTGACTCTACGGTCTTGGCTACAAGGCTAGACCCGACCATACTACCCAGAGTTACCGCGTACCACGTACACGATACTCTGGGACGGTCTCCGACCCAACGAATCGAGAACCCGTGCATCTCACACAAACAATTCAATTCGACTCTACTTTCACTATCTCGTCTTCCTCAAATACATCACGTCAAGCTTAGTTTGATTATGCTCTTCGTTTTCTAATAACATGAAATCCCTTAACGAAATATTTATTATATCTGCCTTTTTTAATATTCTCTGACGCAATCTCGCGGACTTCATCAACGTCCTATCATAATAATTTAATTATTTTGCAAGTAAGTGTCGGGTAGCACATCCCAAAATAAAAACAAATAAAACACAAAAACCTCAAGTTGGTGTTCGCTAATCGTTACGCTACATAAGATTGGTTCTAAGCTGAATACACGTGTTTGACCAATACCAGTCAACGCAACAACGTTATTAACTCGTTTGCCACTTAACTTGGCTACACAACTCTCCTTTTCTAACGAGCATTCAACACCAGAATCGTTAATAAAACAATACAGCTCACCTTTTTTTTTTAACGTGCCTGAGGGTAGTTGTGCGACGCAAACTTCAACTCGCCATTCCCTGCTGCAACACGTGTTACACCATCCGATTGGCTGCCACTGTTCGTGCACCGGTTCCCGATGTGACCTGGTTTCCCACATGTGAAGCACATGAAGGGCTTCACTGACGGCTGCGGGGCTGCTTGGCTCGATACTGAAGACGTCATAGATCTTCCTCTGCTGTCAATCAGCTTGGCTTGGCTGTCGCGCACCATGATCACGCATAAGCACTGGCATGTAATGTTCGTTTAACACGGCACGGCAACGGTCATTTTCAACGTTTTCATTATGTGCCTGAACCAACACGAATCCCACTTATGATGTCGGAGACGGGTATGTGACTCTCGTTATTTTCAGGCATATTTTAACTACTGTGGGCGTAGTGTGGGTAGTGTTGGTTACGGTAATGCTCACGAAGGAGGAGGCGGAATGCGTGAGGGAGAGGCAAACTTCGCGCAATGGGTAGCTCGCCGTCCGATAAGGACCAAGCCCGGGTCGACGGCGCGTTGTGTTCCACGCGCGCCTCAAAGAGATATCAGCAGAATTGACGGGGTCTGTTAGGGACAATGCCTGCCGGGGCCGAAAGGGACATCGTGGCCACCGGCAACAGAGCAACCGAAGGAACACGGGTGGGTTTTAGTCAGTAAGAGTTTGACACGCCCTTCCGCTCCACCCAGATCGGCAGAAGTTATTTGATAATTTCCCACCCAAAAAAAAAAGTTTTGGTTAGTGCGCAATAGAAAAACAGTTTGCAGTTCAGATCACATTATAATTTACTATCAAATTAATCACACTAGCTAAATTATACACAAACTGGGTGCGACGGCGTTTATTAAAATCACCAATTAACACAATGATCACAAATTACAACTAACACAATAACTGAGCACCACGAATCGAGAACAGTTCCGCGACATCTTGACTCCAATGCGATCCGAGGCTGAATCCCTCCTCACCGTGGCCTTAAAACATCACGACTCTGTAGAAGCGCGCTTAGTGTGAGTATCTCACGTAATGTCGCCAGTGCAGTGGCGCGCATGCGATTCGTTTCATGTCCGTACTAATGACCGGATTCGACATATAAATTAACACGTTCCGGGGCACTTGACCATTAGCAAATGTCATGATATGACACTTCAAAATCTCATACATTTTATTATACCGTCTACAGCCGTACTACCGGCCGCGCGTAGCGGCGTGTGCACATGCCGTGACACTAAATATCAAATCATGACTGTACTTGTATGGCTCAGTCTACGCTTGTCGGCGGTGTGAATGTGTCAACTCATAAGGCACAGCTTTATGTATGTTGAAAAATTACTGGTAAAGAGTTTGCCGTGACACCTACGAAAGAATGAAGTCGCGTGATGTGACACTAGATCATGTGCTTCCTAGGAATGTTATGGGCAAGCAACGGCTATCGACGGTTTGCCAAATTACATGAAATAAAATTCACCGCCCTTAGCCGTACTGTCATGTAACGATATACCGAGATAACGTCGAGAGGCGGTCTGTTCTGGGGGCCTACCACCAGCTCTTATAGCAGTATTATTATAATCTTACTTTGACTTTTCGTACCATGACTTTGACTTTTCGTTCTTATTTAGTGATTGGGCCACTCCAGGTATTCGTAAAAGCAGGGAAAAACTTTTTGAACTTTATGGCCTTAAGCAACATATGAATAATACAAGCTTTCATCAGTATGTCGCAAAATATTCTAAAACTTTTAAAAGTGTGTGCAAAATAGCTAAAGCTCTTTACATTAGCAATAAAATAAAATCAGCTGATGATAAAATAAAAACTACCTGGCAAATAATAAATAATGAAACAGGTAGGAAAAAACAGCGTAATACTGAATTAAATTTAGAGACTGCACATGGCCCCATCAACTCAGATGTAGAAATAGCTCAGGAATTTGAAAACTTTTTTGCTAATGTTCCCCTTAAAACTACCGAAAATTTAAATTCATCACCCGCGCTTTCTGCCGCCTTACTTAGAAATAATGTAAATGCATGCCCTTTAGAGTTTAGGTTTCAGCATACAAACCCCCAGGCTGTTATAAAAGCTTTTAAAGATCTTAAAATTAAATCAACAGAAGATCTATGGGGAATGTCTGTAAAAGTCTGTAAATCTATCATCGAAACCATTGCGCCCTATTTAGCTTTCATATTTAACACCAGTGTAGACCAAGGAGTCTTTCCGGATCTCATGAAACTCAGTAAAGTAGTTCCATTGTTCAAGTCCGGTGATAGTAAGGAACCCAACAATTATAGGCCCGTGTCAATTCTGCCAGTTCTCAGTAAAGTGTTTGAAAAGTTGATGCTTAATCAAATGTTACGTCACTTTAATAAAAATTCCATCTTTCATGAACAACAGTACGGTTTCACCAAAGGGCGTTGTACCACTGACGCCGGTGTCACCCTAATAAAGAACATTTTTAATGCCTGGGAAGAAGCACAAGATGCCATTGGAATCTTTTGCGACCTCTCGAAGGCGTTCGATTGCGTAAACCATGAAACACTTCTGCTGAAACTAGAACACTATGGGATTAGGAATACAGCTCTTGATTTACTAAGATCATACCTGAAAGATAGAAAGATTAAAGTTCAAGTAAACGGCGTAAACTCGTTGGGGTCTGAAATGGCAATGGGTGTTCCTCAAGGTTCGATATTGGGTCCATTCCTCTTTTTAGTTTACATAAACGATTTACCCCAATTACTTCAAAATCAACTGAAGATGGTGTTATTTGCAGATGACACATCATTGATCTTTAAAATAGACCGACGGTCACAAAATCTTGACGACGTGAATAACTCTATTCTTCAGGTCCAAGATTGGTTTACGGTAAATAATTTGGTACTTAATGAGAAAAAAACCAAATGCATTAGATTTAAATTACCGAATGTTAGAAGTAGCGAATGTGACATCATATTGAATGGAGAAAAACTGGAATTTATTCATCAAACAGTTTTCCTGGGAATCACGCTAGACGAGAAATTACAATGGGGACCTCATATAACATCTCTTGCGGGGCGGCTAAGCTCGGCCGCTTATGCTGTTAGAAAGATAAGACCCTAAACGATGTTGTGAAATTAATCATGGCATTAAAAAACACCAAAAGTACGGGCTATGATGGAATTTCAACGCAAATAATAAAACGTGTAGTGTACATAATTGCCCCAATCATAACTCATATTATAAATCAGTGTCTTGAGGAAGGCATTTTCCCAACATATTTAAAAACTACGGTGGTTACACCACTATTTAAAAAAGGAAACCCAGAAGATGTACGATGTTACAGGCCGATTGCTCTCATTCCAATATTCGCCAAAATATTTGAAAAAGTACTAAATAATAAACTTACTGAATATTTCGAGAAAAATAAAATAATAATAGATAATCAAGTAGGATTCAGAAAAGGGAAATCGGTAAATTCAGCAATTCATCAGTTTTTAGAAAAAATACTTACAGAACTAGATAAAAAAAACCAAGTTACAGCTCTATACATGGACATGACAAAAGCGTTTGATTATGTTGATCATGAACTTCTTTTGCAAAAACTGGAAATATACGGAGTTCGGGGTAAAGCACTACAAATAATCAAATCATATCTATGTAACCGAATACAGTTCACTGAAATAACACAGTTATGTCCATTTACAAAGAGAGAGATCAAGTATAGATCGAGTCCTAGATTTATAAAATATGGTGTACCTCAAGGGTCAATACTGGGACCACTACTGTTTCTCATTTACATAAACGATTTACCTAATGCTATTCAGCAACCTATGGTTTTATTTGCAGATGACAGTACGGTTCTGTTCACAAATAATAAAAACAAAAATCACGAACAAGAAATAAATGATTCCTTATCTAAATTAATAAATTGGCTTCAAATAAATAATTTACAAATTAATCTCACAAAAACACATTACATGAACTTTAAAAATAAAAACGCGAAATCTATTCCTTTAAGTATTGCATACAATAATGAAACAGTAGCTGAAGTGGCAAATACAAAATTTTTAGGAATCCATATAGATTCGAATATGTCATGGAAAACACATGTAAATAGTGTATGTACCAAATTGAACCAATTTTCTTACGCTCTATACATGCTTAAAAAAGTATCCAACCAGACCGCGCTTCTTACTGCTTACCATGCGTATGTGGGATCCACCCTGTCGTATGGGTTACTATATTGGGGAAACTCGACTGATAAAGAAATTGCGTTCAAAGCCCAAAAAAAGTGTATTAGGTCTATATGTGGGTTACGCCAAACGGATTCATGTAAACCACATTTCGTAAATTTCAAGATTTTAACACTCCCTGCTCTATTTATCTACCTGGCCTCAATTTTAGTTAAATCAAACATTACAAGCTATGATACGTTAAAAAGCAGAAGACTTAAACATACCTTAAGAGATAAAACGTCCCACACTAGAGCGTACAGTAATAGTGTTTTCTGTATGAGCACAAAGATTTATAACAAGCTACCTATGGACATTAAGATTATAAATTCAATTATTATTTTTAAAAGAATGCTGAAAATTTTCTTAATTAAAAAGGCCTATTACTCAATAGCAGAATTTCTTGAGGAAAAATAATTTTGTTCAATAAAGTACCTATCACTAAAGTGAATATAATTCAGTAAAATATTTTTAAAAAAGGATTATGATAATTAATATTAAATGATTACAATACTGTGACATAATTGAATTAATGAATAATGATAATTTTTAAATCAGGTAACTCATGACATGTGTATTTTTATTTAGGTATGACTGTAATAATTTATAATTAATATGATGTAAATGATAAAATTATATAATGTAATTAAAACGATGTCCTATATAAAATTTAATATTTATAACTTTTTTCTTTTTACTTAATGAATGTAAATAATGCATGTTCAACTGTTACTGTTACAATTATAAGCATATATGCATGATGAAATTGCAATGCCCTAACAGGGCCACTATGTTCTAAGAACTGATATCCTCTGTTAAGAACTTTATTTATGTACACATAGTTAGCAATAAAGAATTTGAATTTGAATTTGAAGACAGTTAACAGATGTAGAAACCGCGCGTTTGGTCTATTTTAGCTACTTTCACAGTATTATGTCATATGGCATTTTACTGTGGGGTCGGGCTGCTGACATTGAATCCATCTTTATTTTACAAAAGAGGGCTGTCAGAGCCATTTATAATCTATGTCGTCGCGAATCTCTCAGGGAACTATTTAAAAAGATTAATATTATGACGGTACCTTGCCAATTCATCTATGAAAATATTATGTATGTAAGGAAAAATCTGCATCTTTTTAAGAAAATAAGTGATAGACATAATTTTAATACTAGAAATAAAGATAAAATAGATCAACCATTTTTCAGATTATCCAAAGTACAAACATCTTTTATGGGGTACTGTGTTAAATGTTATAACAAAATACCTTGTGATATATTACAATTAACTGAAAGAAAATTTAAAACGCATATTAAAAGTACTCTTTGTAAACAAGCATATTACAAATTAGAGGATTATATCCTAGATAAGAATGCTTGGAAACATGCTGGTCTAGCTCCATAGGACAATTTTGAGTCTAGACAAAATCAAACTGGTTGCTAATTTAATTGTGTAATTAAATATTACATTTTTTTTTTTTTTACATTCTGTGATTACTTGAACTCACACACTGACGAATTAGTATCACTTGTAATTTTTTTAGGAATATCGTATAGGTTTTACAATGCTTGTAAATATGTGAACACCATGTATCCATTACATAATTATTTTTTCTATCATTGCTTCATTTTTATTTTTACCTATTGTGGTATATAAATCTTATTCCAGGTGCATCGTTTTCACATATAATTATATAATTAATGTATACAAAATATTGTAAAACATTTTAAAAGAATAACGGTGGAGTTTCTTGCCCATTCTTCTCCATACGAAAACTACCCTTTGGAAGGGGCGACTAGAATCAATTCTATTTTTTGTTTTTGACGTTCAAAAGTGCCTTTTTGTGCCTAATTGAAATAAATTATTTGACTTTGACTTTGACTTTGACATGACGTTCATAAAATAAGCTTATTGTAATGTTGAAACAATCTTATTTTCTTAGCGATTTTGGTGCCATCACCTCTAAAACTTCATTCAATTCGTACCACGACGTGACTTTTGACAACTAGCAATATTGTTTTAATGTCAAATTTGGCAATCTTAAAAAAGTTCCTCGGACTCGACGGAAATATTATTGTTTTGCAATTTATATTAAGAAAAAACATTTTCGTGTCATGTAAAGTTAGTAAAATGTATTTATTTACGTAAACTTGCCGAATGAATTGTGTATCTATAGATTTTAGTACATGTGTAATTAATTTCTTGTTTGATGGCGAATGCAGACGAACATTTGAGTTTTTGGAAGCGGATAACGCAGAAAAATAAAAATTCCCAGAGTACCTCTAGCTGCCGCCCGGAAACCCGTCTGCAAAATTAATAACAAAACACTAATCACTGAGTCTGACCACAATATATTGTTTCGAACTATCTTCGTCAAAACATTACACATTTATTTGTTTTAAAACTTATTCACTGAGTAACCTTAACCTTCCCTTGATTCCATGTCGACTTTGTAGCCAGTTAGATCATAAATTCATTAGCAAATATGTTAAAATAAATTCAACCCCATAGTAGTTATCCACTTGTAAACAAAAATATCGCTACATCGAGGCTGTGTTCAGAGTTACGCTGCAATCGATTAGAGCGTGCTAACACCCATACCGAATTAGTGTCAGCGCGATAACAACGTGCTGTGTATAGTCATACATGACGTCATAGCATGCGCCATCTTGCGATAACGCTGACCATGCCCTAAATTAATATCACCGTGAGCGCTGTCAAAATGACAGTTGTGCTGTTTTGTTTTGAGTTGCACCATATCTTTAAACTAACGTGGCATTTTAGAAATTGTGCTTCTGGCTACAGTCGTCACCTAATCAAAGAAGAAGAAATTTGTTGTGTATACTCAAAGAAATACTGTAATCCAACCATCTTGTGCAAGCATATCTAAATCTATTCGCAAAATATTGATGTGAGCGATTAAGGCGTAACTCCGAATGCGGCCCGAGTTTCAAATTTCATTCTGTTCCGATTTATATCACGTAACAGCTTAGCCGTAGCTTATTTTTAATTTTTTTAATTGTTTTTCTTATTTTTCAAAGCCAAATCTTTTAATATTTTTGTCAATTTCATGGAAATTACTCATAAAAATTAGTTTCTAATGCAAAGTAATATTTTAAGTAAAAGAAAATAATATTTTGCTTCAAGACCAATACTTCGTAGTAGCGATTCGGACCAACGTGTGAAAGGGACAGCGCTATACAGTTCACATAGCGTTGTTTCTTTTCTACTATAGAAGGCAATAGACAAATCTTACAAATAGTTCGTTCTTTCCCAGCACTTAGCAGGAATAAAACATTCTTGAACGATGAAGGTTGTGGTACGAATATGAGTTATGTTATTGTAAGCTTGAAACAAAACTCTCCTGAAATAAGATTGTTTCGTAAAAGATTGTGGTCGGCCCCCTGGAATGTGTTAATGTCACAAAAGTTCACGATTATGAAGTTTATTTAGAATAAAAGTAAGTTAAGTAAAAATGACGTAAAAATGATCCACGGTATCAATTAATATGATATTTTTACACATTTTAAAGATAAAGATCATTTATTTGTCCAAAACATGAGTATAAACACACATGGCATGCAAGATGTTACAATTAAATTATATCACAGTGTCGTGATTTCTTTGATTTAATTTTTTTAAATGTATTATTTTTATATCGATTTATTATAATATCCACTGTGGCAATACTGTCAAAATACAAATTTTAATATTATCAGAAACTTCTAAATGTAATTTCATTATGGCAACTGAATGTATTGTTTTACTTTGGCAACACTTAGAAATGACGGTTATGATAATATCGTTATTTCTGGGTGGGGCAAAAGTCGTTTTAAATGGTAAAATGTAATACATAGTTAGTCGTCGTTTGATTGTGAAATAGTACAGTAGTGTGGATTAAAAGTATTAGCAAGAAAATATTGTTTATTTTATAAATCAGAAGTGACAAGAACCACGAGCCGTATGTAGGTGAAATCGTAAGTAGTTTTATGAAACCTTTCATTATGTTTTTCCCAGATAAGTTCAGTGAGCAGTGAGTGTGGTTATTATGTCGTTTCATGATTCTGTAGCAATCATTGTGGCGTATTACCCAGATGGTTAATATTTAAACCATAGTAATTGGGCCGATGCATGTGCTATCTTCGGTTGAGGCTACTCCTCGATATATCGTTGCGTTGACTAATCATAAACAATAAGTAAATAGTTGGACCGGTGCACGTGGTACTCTTGGTCGAGGCGACTCCTCGATAGAGCTATCATTGTATTGGACAACTTGGAAAATAAATAAATTAAAAATTGTGCGAGTATATTATGTTGGGAATTTCGCCACGAGATTTAACTTTGAATAATCTGAATAGTATTTTAAGTCTATTCCGTTCACTGAATTTTCGGAGCAGCTATATAGTTTTTTGATGGTACTTAGTGGTTGGTTTGTTAGTGGTTTGGTTATAGTTTGACAAACCGCATGTTGTAAATAAAAAGGATGTTGAAAATGTAAAAATAACTAATTTATTAAATTAGCAACTGGACATTGTACACTGCACATTGTACTCATTCCAAAAAGGAACACAATTGAACAGAAATAAAAAGAAAACCAATTTAGACCACAGACAAACAAGTGGCTAAGAATAAATAAGTTTAAGTATTTGCAGCAGCATAGATTTTGTTGATTGTGGCAATTGAAAATGATTTATTTGCATAAGGTTCTTAAGATAATATATAAAATAAAATAAAATAATCTTTATTTCGGATAAGGGACATCCATATATGGGTTAGTAAACAAAAAGATAACTTATATCTATGTTAGTAAACTTATTATCTATTTCGAAACCAGGCTGTTGTTCGATATGCATCTTCGAACAACATCACCTAACAATGGAGAATCGTACCTCAACGCTATGGTCTTCAGGATGGAGCTTTCCCGCACTCTGCAGAGTAAAGAGGCAGATTTCCGTCTGACGATAGCGTGGAAGCCATCGACGTGTGCTTGTGCAAACATACCTGAAGCACTGCAGAAACGGGGCAGCCCCATCAGCATTCTGAACCCGTTATTATATTGGACCCGTAGGGCGCTGATAGCCCGCTGAGTATAGTTGGTCCACAGGCTGCACGTGTTGAACACTTGGCAATAAGCTTTAAAAAGCGTTATTTTGACTGCCCTACTACAGCGTGCAAACCGGCGAGCCAACATGTTACATCGGACTGCCAGCGCCCTCTCAATATCTACTTGGTCATTAAGGTCGTCGGTTACATAATGTCCCAAGTACTTGAACTGGTACACTCGCACTATGTCATTCCCATGTCCTTTCACGTAAAGTGACAGTTTGTATCCGCTCGGATACAACGGCGCCTTAGCGGTTGTTTAATCGGGGGCACATACTCAGGACATTTAGCACCGTCAGTCTTAAAGACCAAGAACTCACTTTTCTTGACATTATAGACTAAGCCAAGTTCGCGAGCATAGCGCTCACAACAACTAAGCAGCTCTCTAAGCGCCCTAACCGTAGGGCTCAGCAGCACCATATCGTCAGCGTAGCTGATGTTGCTGACACTGACGTCATCAATGCGACATCCGATTTTCTTGCTGCTGAGCTCAACGATTAGATCGTTCATGTAGAGGTTAAAGTTTAGGTGATGTTATCCCTCCTTGTCTTACCCAGCACTCCAGGTCATACGACACAGACAGCCCAACGGCCCATCTCACACTGTTCGTTTGGTTGTAATACCAATACTAGAAGATACGCAACCGCTCCGCTGGCACTTTTCTCTCCCGCAGCTTTTCCCACATAACCTCGTAAGAAACAAGGTCAAATGCACGGGAGAGATCTAAAAAGCAAGCAATATATATATACATATTGATCTCTTATTATGCTTTTAATGTCGGCGCGCAAATTTTACACATTTATATGTTAGACATTATTATATTTATATGATAATTTATGACTAATGACTGCATTAGCTATATAATAAAATGTATAGTATAGATAGACTCCTATGCGGCGAGCAGTCGGGTTCAGGCATGTAGGTGACCTGTTCAGAGATGTACGAGTATAGTGTAGATAGACCCCAATGCGGGGTGCACTCGGGTTCAGCCATGAAGGTGAGCTGTTCAGGGATGTACGAGTATAGTGTAGATAGACTCCTATACGGCATGCACTCGGGTTCAGGCATGTAGGTGACCTGTTCAGAGATGTACGAGTATAGTGTAGATAGACCCCAATGCGGGGTGCACTCGGGTTCAGGCATGTAGATGACCTGTTCAGAGATGTACGAGTATAGTGTAGATAGACCCCTATACGGCGTGCACTCGGGTTCAGGCATGTAGGTGACCTGTTCAGAGATGTACGAGTATAGTGTAGATAGACCCCTATGCGGCGTGCACTTGGGTTCAGGCATGTAGGTGACCTGTTCAGAGATGTACGAGTATAGTGTAGATAGATCCAGTATAGTTTAGAGTTCCACGTGGCTAACACTCTAGTTCAGCCATATAGGTGAGCTTTATGCGTATAGTTTATAGCAGCCATGTAGGCTGATTATAGTTCAGAATTTAAAAATAAAGATGAACGAGTATAGTTTAGAGTTCCATGCGGCTTACACTTTAGTTCAGCCATATAAGTGAGCTTTATGGAGATGTATGCGTATAGTTTAAAGCAGCCATGTAGGCGGATTATAGTTCAGAATTTAAAATAAAGATGAACGAGTATAGTTTGGAGTTCCATGCGGCTTGCACTCTAGTTCAGCCATATAAGTGAGCTTTATGGAGATGTATGCGTTTAGTTTATAGCAGCCATGTAGGCGGATTATTGTTCAAAATTTAAAAATAAGGATAAAGATGTAGGAGTATAGTTTAAAGTTCTACACAGCTGACTCTCTTGTTCAGTCACGTAAGTGAGCTTAGCAGTAGATTGTATATCTTATGGAATGCTCGAAAGCAAAATAACTGTCTTGAAGAAAGAACATTGGCTTCTCATACATTGTTTTATTTGTAATTAGATTACTGCGGCTTAAAATGAAAAATATCTCATTTAGCTCTGCTTCATTTTCTGAACTAGTTTGTGCAATATTTTTGTTAGAAAAAACCAAGAATCCAGTGTTGAACTTTTGAACCACAAATGACAGAACACAAGCATCTGGTCAACATACATTGTTTTATTTGAAATTAGATTACTGCGTCTTAAAATGAAAAATATCTCATTTAGCTCTGCTTCATTTTCTGAACTAGTTTGTGCGATATTTTTGTTGAAGAAAACGAAGATTAATTCAGTGTTGAACTTTTGAACCACACATGACAGAACGCAAGGTTGTAAACGGTCAACGGTTGTCAATGTAGCAACCAAGCTATATTTTTTTTAAAGACTGAGTACTAATATTTTTAGTTCAAAAATGCAATTTTTTGATTATTTTCCTACTTTTCTGCAATATTCTTATGTAAGGAAGAACACAAAAAAATGTAAATAATATTATTATGTAGCTTCTTGTATAGATTGCACATATAACAAAGATAATACCTACGCCAAGAACGCGTGATGGGCTATTTATTGCATCATATTTCCATGCTATATACTTGGACCTTTTGGAACCGTTTGTGCTAGTTGTGACAATTATATTTTAACCATACTTAAATTAAATCAAATCAAAAATATTTATTTGCTAGAATAAATATGTTACAGTCAGCTGCAGAAAAATCTCACCCCCTAGCTATGTAAAAATACATTGCTAGGGGGTGAGATTTCTCTGCAGCTAACTGTAAAATAGATATTACAGTAATTTTGGTTTCAGCATATTATGCCATGATATGGCGTGCAAATACATTTCATGTCAATTACGTAGTCATTATGATTATTACAAATTTATATTGGGTATAGGTTCCATCGACTTATCCTCTAAATATTCCATATTGGTGTAATATTTTTAAACAGTAAAAGTTTAAACAGATTTTTTTAATAAATAATTTTAATATTATTGGTGGCAACCGTAGTCTGTCTTTATGGCATATCCGGCTAGCTTGTCACCAATATTTTCGAATTGATTTTATATAATAACTAGCGACCCGCCCCGGCTTCGCACGGGTATAAAATATATAGCCTATGTCACTCACTGAAAAAATGATTAAAATCGATCCAGTAGTTTTGATTTATTCATTACTGCCCGTGGCCCGCACGCATTAAATTTGGAATAAAACAATTCCCCTTTCCCTATACCATGAAGATTTCCTGCTATCTTTGGAATATCTATATTCATACACTACATTTTTACTAATTTACTTTTTAAATTTTTATTTTATTAATATATTACAGAATGTCTTTATATACAACGTTCACAGCTTTCTTGTCATTAGACAATACAAACATGTTTTCTCTAGAGGTTACTCTTGAAAGAGCGACATACAGTTGGCCATGTGAAAAACAGTCAACGCTCAAATCTAAGCCTGCAACGTTGAAGGTTTGACCCTGCGATTTATTAATGGTCTTTGCAAAAGATGTCTTTACCGGAAACTGTAAACGTTTAAATTGGGAGAGTAAATCCGATGGTATCAGAGGGATTCGGGGTATCAATACATCTTCTCCGGTACCACATCCTGTGAGTATTGTGCACTCTATTATGAAAGTTTTCAGTGATTTTACCAGCAAACGCGTGCCATTGCAAAGTTTAGGTGGATTCAGGTTTCTTAATAAAATAACAGGACAACCTACTTTCAACACCATTTTGTGAGGAGGGAGTCCAGACGGGTTCAAAGAGTTTAGAAATTCTGTAGGAAAATGAACAGCTTCTTCCAAATCGAGAACAGTATCGACCGAGTAGTATATTTTCGTCGGCGCATCAATCTTTGAAAGAATCAAGTTATTTACCTTATCTACTTGTTCGTTAGTTGGTGACAGAATCGCTCTTTCTTTAAACCAAGATATTGTCTTATAACTTATGTTTTCAATGTCAGGATAGACATTGTTGACTAACTCTTGGATATTGTCTATCAAAACACAGAGGTTTTCTAGGTTAATCCTTCCCTCATTTTGTGTTAACCCTCCATTGTCAACTTTTAGCAGCATCTCTGGAATCAGCCTGTTCTCACGTGAAGATGACGAAACCTTCATATTAGTTTTAAGCTCTAATTTATTGACATGTGGCCAAAGGTTGGATCTTTTTAGAGAAGCATTTATTTCGTCAGTACGTGTTCCTCGAGTCACAACTGGTAGGATTTGACGAAATCTCCTAAGAACAGAATTGTACATCCACCCATAGGTGAATTTTTGTTGCGCAAATCGCGCATTGTCCTATCCAGTGCTTCCACAGACGTCTTGTTTGACATGGTAGCTTCGTCCCAAATTAATAATGAGCAGTCACGCATAAATTTTCTGTAATATCTTCGAAAATATTCATTTAAATCATATGCTGAAAAGGGCCATATAGATCTATATTAAATCAACAATGTATTTAAGGTATTTAATTGGATAAGGATTAATGCTGTATTGGTTAAAATCGCTTCGAAAATTAGCCATTATTTGTCGTAAAAAGTAAATGACAAAAAAAATGTTATTGTGGGATATCCATAAGAGATAGACATACTCGTATACCATCGCGGAGTTTTCTGTAGATCTTTTCAATGTGTACAATACAATACTACATTACATTATTTTGATAAATCTCGTAGGGTTCAGCCTGCGTTTGCAATGTAAGCGGAAAAAATGTAATTATTTACGACATCACATTAGAAACCTCAAAAATAACAGTATTTCTCCACTATTTAATGGATGTTATTATACATATAAACTGTTCGATTCTTATTGTCGAATTGAGGGTAGTTGGTAAATCATCACCGAACCTGCTCACGACCTACGTCGCGGCCGAATGCATCCGTGACGGACAGTACGATTTTACGCCTTGAGCTGAATGAACGTTTCTTCCTCTCTTGTTGTGATCGTGTTTCAAGTTAAACGTTTTAGCATATGTGGTGTTTGTGGACTCACTATCGTGTGGTGTGCGATCTTCAAGACCTTTGAACCAGAGTACATTATAAACTGCCTATCTGTGAAGTGCCGTGCACGCTGAAGCTCTCCTGCTAACCCGGGAGCTGAGACAAGGTAGGTGGTGTTCAATTGCCTTCTTGGAGATAGTAGGAACGAACGATTTCCACCCACAAATACTTTACTTTCAATATTCTAAGGTTCATAAGCCGCCAGCAATATATTAATATATTTTCTGAAAAAAAGGTTGGTCAAAAACCGAACAACCAAATTGGTCCTTCGAAACCGGGTGGTTTGAACCCTCGAACTCGTAGTTCGATTCTAGCCGTGCTAGATAATTTTCTACCTAACTCGTAGTTAGTGTGATTACAGACGTTCTGTCCATTTGTCCCTTCTGATTCTGACCGTGTCAGTGTCATATTAATTCTATTACCTTTCATCTTTACACATTATACACATATATATTTATTAATCATAAGTACATAATATTTGGTGTGTTGATAATTAATTTGCAAAAACATTCGTATAATTATTCCGTATTCGTTCATTTTTAAAAAAACAAAATGGCGCCACCGATCATCAAAAGTAAAGAAATTAAAGAAGTGGCTGAAGCGTACCAAAGTATTGAATTAACAGTGTTAATTAATAAAAAAACAACGAATGTTTGAGCGAATGCAAAATGCCTATGATCTGTCATTAGATATTTCAGATCCCGCATCGAAAGAATTATTTTTGATGCACGTGGCTGATATTGATAATTTACGTACTTCTTCTGAAAGTCTAATCATTGAAATCCTTGAAAAGGAACTTGAATATGACCCTAAGTCATCCCTTCGTAATCATGAATTAAAAAGTTTTGATGATTTGTATTTCCGAGTTAAGTTATGTGCATCGAAATGTGAACCTAATGTCAATAGAAATAAGGTTGAAGATACTTCGCGCTCTGTGGAGTCTAGACCAAGACTTCCTAAGTTAGAACTTTTCACATTCGATGGGAACATTGAAAATTTTAATACATTTTTCGAGACATTCTGTTCTTTGGTTCATAATCAGACAAGTATTCCAAAAATAGATAAATTTCACTATTTATTGTCATGCACAAAAGATTCTGCATTAAATATTGTAAAGAGTGTGCCTATTTCTGCGAATAACTACGAACTCGTTTGGCAAAGTCTTCTTGATAAATATCAAGATAACAGAATGTTAGCTGGGAGGTACTTGGATAAAATGTTGACCTTTTCGCCGCTGCAAAAAGAATCAGCTGATCATTTGAACTCATTTATAGAAACTTTTGACCATTCATACAAAGCTATAGAAGCATTGAACATTGAGAATTTAAATAGTTATATATTAAGTCATATTGCTTTGAGGGCTTTAGATCCCCATACACGTAAAATCTTTGAACAAAATATAAATCAAAAAACTATTCCAAATTTTTCAGATGTAATTAGTTTTGTCCAAAATCATATAAAAGTTTTAAGTCATTCTGCATCTTATTCATCGAGTTCAAGTGCACAGCAAACGAATCAGCGTACACAATTACCGCCTAGTAGGCAGAATAAGAATAATTATTCGCATGTAACTTCAAGCTCAAAATTGTCATGTTTACATTGTGGAGAAGATCACATGATTTTTAGGTGTAATAAGTTTCGTGATCTGATTAATACACAACGCATTAGCCGTGCTAATGAATTAAAGTTATGCCACAATTGCTTAAAACCGAATCATACGATGAAAGACTGCAAAAGTGAATTTAGATGTTATGTTTGTAAGGAGCCGCATCATGTTTTATTGCATCGGGAAGCGAGCGATAGTGGACCTAAACCGGTTTGTTATTCTGTTCCCACCGCAATCGAACATGCGCTCGCGCCGGTGTCCTCATGTGAAATGCAAGCGCCCGCTGTTATCAATAATACTAATAATCATTTAGCATCCACACTTAACTATGCAGTCATATTGGGAACAGCTATTGTACATGTGTTGGATTCATTTAACAACTACCAAACTGTTCGTGTTTTAATAGATTCAGGTGCACAGTCGAACTTTATTACACAAAATTGTTTTCAACGTTTAGGATTGTTTGCTAAAAAGTGTCCTTATAATATTTTAGGCCTCGGTGGCGAACTAGTTAAGAATAATGGCATGGTATCGTTAACTTTAAAGCCACGTTGTGCGACTTCTAGTTTTAATTTAAATGCAGTCATTTTACCTCACCTGACTTCGGACATGCCTACCGTTAAAATACCTCAAAAGGTAGTTGATGAATTTAAAGATTTAGATTTAGCCGATCCGTGGTTTTATAGAAAGTCGCCAATTGATATTATTTTGGCCGGTGACATTTTCCCGTACATTTACGACGGAAAAAAGATGATAATAAACCCCGATGTACCAGTCGCGTTAAGCAGCGTATTTGGTTATGTCGTAATGGGAAGACTAGAGATGCAATCCTCTAGCAATTTTAATGTTGTAGCGTCTACAACATCGTTAGTATCGTATACTATCGAAGAAAACAATTTAAATGAAACTCTCAAACGTTTTTGGGAAGTGGAATCTTTACCGTGTGAAGTTCCTATTGATCCGTTAGAGGAATTAGCGGAAAAAATATACATGGAAAAACATTATCGTGATGAAATCGGTAGATATTTTTCCCCAATTTTATTGAACCCTGAGCATGAGGCGCTCGGTGTTTCATACAATACTGCTCTCAAACGACTTATTCAGGTTGAGCGTCGTCTGGCTCGGTCTCCAGACCTTCGTATGGCCTACGTCGACTTTATGAAAGAGTACGAGTTGCTTGGACACATGGTACCATACACTGGTACTGAACCTTCGGGTTATTTTATCCCACACCATTGTGTGTTGCGTCCGTCTAGTACAACGACGCCCTTGCGTGTAGTTTTTGATGGATCCGCCAAAACAAGCTCTGGTATTTCACTAAATGATACACTTTTAACCGGTAGAAAGCTACATCAAGATATATTATTAGACTATACGATGTCTGTTTCACTGCTGACGTGTCTAAAATGTACCGAGCCGTCCTTATAGATCCTGCTGACAGGAAGTACCAGCATATACTCTGGCGTGATAATCCTATGGACCCGGTCTGTATTTTTGAGTTAACTCGAAATACTTACGGTCTTCGTAGTGCACCTTTTGTTGCTGTACGTACTTTGCACCAGTTAGCCTCGGACGAGCTAGCTCAAAGCAGGCCGCATGGTAATGCGGAGCCAAGATCCAAGGCGGCATACGTACTGACAAAAGGCTTTTACGTTGATGATGTCCTGTGGTCTTGCCAGACCCTGGAAGAAGCTTGCACGTTGCAAGACGATTTAATTTCCCTACTTAAAAGTGGTGGATTTGATTTAAGAAAGTGGGCTAGTAACTGTCCTGAGTTGCTAACAAGAATGCAATCAGACCAGGTTTCTACCATCAACTTTCAGGACGATACGTTATCGTCATCTCTCAAGGTTTTGGGATTGACATGGTTACCCTCGTGTGACTCATTCTCTTTTAATTATAATTTAACTGACGCAAAACAAACTAAGCGTTCCGTTTTAAAACTACTCGCGAGCATCTTTGACCCAGTAGGTTTCTGGAAACTCGGTCTTGGCTGGGATGATCAGTTGCCAACTGAGCTGACCTCCCAGTGGAATAAGTTTATTTCCGAACTGCCAGTTCTAAGCAAATTGCGTATTGAGCGTCATGTTTTAATATCTCACTTTAATCAAGTGCAGCTAATAGGATTCTGCGATGCGTCATCACGTGGCTATGCAGCTTGCATCTACTTACGTAGTGAAGATAATGATGGTCACGTGAAAGTTAGGTTACTAATGAGTAAATCTAAGGTCGCACCTCTAAATCCAATTATGTCAATACCTAGGCTTGAGCTCGAAGCTGCGGTTCTATTAACAAAGCTAATTAGTTTTGTCGTACAAAACTTAAACGATTTTAAGGTTTCTATTATTGCGTTAGGTGATTCAAACAACGTTTTAGCATGGCTGCAAACGCCACCTTATAAATTAAAAACGTTTGTGGCTAACCGTGTTAGTCAAGTGATCGCCGTGGTGCCACCAAATTGTTGGTTTCACGTGAACAGCGAAAATAACGCTGCCGATGTTTGCTCGCGCGGAGCAATGCCAGCTCGATTCGTAAAAGATGCTACGGATTGGGTTCACGGTCCAACATGGCTTTATGAAAACCAACAACAATGGCCAATGAAACCATTTTATGTAAAGGTAGGTTTCACCATTATTGATAGAAAAACTAATTGTGATACGTTTGTTTTAACTACGTGTGACGATCAAAATATATCATTTAAAAATAATTTAGAAGAAACATTTAATAAATTTTCATCTTTTAATAAATTGCAACGTCTTATAGCCTGGTGGCAGAGGTATATGAATAATCTCAAGTCTGAGGCACCTGCAAGGGCCTATGGGCCCCTCAATGCTTCAGAGCTAAAGAAAGCTCGTGATACCATAATTCGAGTGATACAATTAAATCATTTTTATAATGAAATCCAATCGTTGCTAAAAGATAAAAATAAAAACATTGCTTCCCTTCGTAAACTTTCACCCTTTGTAGATTCTCACAATTTCCTCAGGGTGGGGGGTAGACTCGTGCATTCCGATCTACCTTATAACACTAAGCACCCTGTGCTCTTACCTAAATGTCACACGACTAATTTAATTATTGAATATTACCACAAGTTATATTTGCATGTTGGGCCTCGTACCTTACAAGGCATACTATGTAAAAATTATTGGATGATTAGTGCACGTAGATTGATTAGATCCGTTCTATCAAAATGCAAGAATTGTTTTCGATGCCGACCTGGCTCAATTCAGCCTGCAATGGGTCCGTTACCCGCACCCAGACTAAAGCCTGGTAAAGTCTTCGACCACGTTGGTTGTGACTTGGGTGGCCCTTTTTTTGTTAAAGAGAGTTTGAGACGCAATGCAAAGGTCCATAAGTCATATTTATGCTTGTTCGTGTGCTTTTCAACTAAGGCTGTACACTTAGAAGTTCTTACAGATTTAAGCTGTGATTGTTTTTTGGCGGCAGTCGACCGCTTTGTAGGTCGCCGCGGACTTTGCAGTTGTTTATATTCTGACTGCGGCACCAATTTTATTGCAGCAGCTAAACATTTAAAAGAAGTTGCGAACTTCTGGAATAGTAAAACTAGTGTTGATAAAATTTCTAACGGATTAACTTCACGTCATATAGAATGGCGTAACAACCCTCCTAACGCTGCGAGTATGGGTGGACTCTGGGAAGCAGGAATAAAATCTGCTAAACATCACCTCTATCGTGCAGTAGGTGACAGATCACTCACTTTTGAAGAATTAAGCACAATTTTCTGTAGGATTGAAGCCGTTTTAAATTCACGGCCGTTGTGTTCTTTATCGGACAACCCAAACGAGTTCGAAGTATTGACCGCAGGTCATTTTCTCATAGGTCAGAGTTTATTAGCTGTACCGGAATATGACTTTGAGGACGTTCCTCAAAATAGATTGTCACGTTGGCAAGTCGTTCAGAAGGCTTCACAGTCATTTTGGAGGCGTTGGTCAGATGACTACCTTCACACTCTTCAGCAGAGAGCGAAGTGGTTTTCAACTCCACCTAACTTAAAGGTTGGAGATTTAGTTTTGCTGAAGTCTCATTTAACCAAGCCCCTCCAATGGAATTTAGCCCGAATTGAGAAGGTACATAGTGGTGTCGACAAAGTAAATCGTGTGTTGACTCTACGAACTAAAAATGGATTAGGTAATCCAAAGACCTACAAATAAGGTTTGTTCTTTACCCTATGCAAATTAATTACCTTCACAGTTATAATATTATAAATAGTTTATTTAAGTTTTCTTTTTATTTTTCTGTACTGTTATACACTTTACATATAGAACACACTCTACATGTAGAATTATAAGTTTATTTATGTTTAAGTAACTTTTATTGGTGTAACATATTCCACACTTATCATTCATTTAAGGAAATCAATCATATTGATTTCGGTGGGGGGTATGTTCGATTCTTATTGTCAAATTGAGGGTAGTTGGTAAATCATCACCGAACCTGCTCACGACCTACGTCGCGGCCGAATGCATCCGTGACGGACAGTACGATTTTACGCCTTGAGCTGAATGAACGTTTCTTCCTCTCTTGTTGTGATCGTGTTTCAAGTTAAACGTTTTAGCATATGTGGTGTTTGTGGACTCACTATCGTGTGGTGTGCGATCTTCAAGACCTTTGAACCAGAGTACATTATAAACTGCCTATCTGTGAAGTGCCGTGCACGCTGAAGCTCTCCTGCTAACCCGGGAGCTGAGACAAGGTAGGTGGTGTTCAATTGCCTTCTTGGAGATAGTAGGAACGAACGATTTCCACCCACAAATACTTTACTTTCAACATTCTAAGGTTCATAAGCCGCCAGCAATATATTAATATATTTTCTGAAAAAAAGGTTGGTCAAAAACCGAACATAAACCTTCCTCTTCAATCACTCTATCTATTTAAAAAAACCGCATCAAAATCCGTAGCGTAGTTTTAAAGATTTAAGCATACATAGGGATATAGGGACAGAGATAGCGACTTTGTTTTATACTATGTAGTGATTACAAAAAGTTATTGATACATTTACAAAATATCTCATTGCTAGACCAATTCAAAATAATTGAAAAATTTACTAAGTGATTTTGGAGTACCGACTAGAATAATTTCAGATCATGGAAAAGCTTTCACCTAAATCAAATCAAATTATTTATTTGCATAATACAGGTAGGTATAAAAAGATGTTACAAATAAATATAAAGTACTCTGTATCATTACCTATTATGGTGTGCAAATATTTACATTATTAATTATCTTATTAGATAATTATTAAAATAACATTACAAAATTATTATACTCAAAAAAATAAAAATATAATTTAAAAAAAAAAAAAACTGAATATTACACACGTCAAAGGTTTAAAAATAAAAATAAAAATGTCAGATGAATTAAAATACATGTCATAGACTTAACAATCACATAAATTAAATAAAAATATTGATCCAAATTAAAATAAAATAAAATTATACAAATGTCAAATTAAATTATTATAGCATGTCACACTATTTGTATTGTCATATTATTATTAAATGTCAATAAATTACTCTTAATTTATGTAACTATCTATATTTTGATCCTGTAAGTACTCCTTGACATTATAATAACATTTATTTACCAGGAATTTGTGCAGCTTCGACTTGAATTTATGAACAGGTAACTTTTTGACATCATCAGGCAACTTGTTGTAAATCAATGATGCCATGCAGAGAATACTTTTATTGATTAGTGCTGTTTTCCCATAAGGTATATTAATTTCTAATCTTTTTTTGTCACGTAGTTGTCTATAGTAGCTTTTAGAAGCAGTCTTATAATAATTAGGATTTAATTTAACAAAAACATTTAGTTCATATACAGGGCGTCCCAAAGTTATGGGACATGAAGGGAAAGTACCTTAAATATCGTAGATAGGGTATTTTGCTGAAAGAAGACATTATGTTATTTTTAAAAGTTAGTAATTCTGCATTCAAAGATTTTCTAAAAATTACTTGCCTCGTCTGGGAATCGAACCGACTTAAATGTAAAAAAAAAAACACCCCTACTTTTATGATGCCAATCGAAAGAATGGCCAAAAAATAATAACTCTTCTTAAGTAACATAGTATTTTAAAAGAAAGGAACAGCGTGAAATTAATCATTTTAATCAAATTAAAAACATACATGAAACTGCCGTAGTCAATTAAGTGGGTATTTTTTTTGAAAATTAATTAATTAAATGCTCAAAATGTCTCTTGTCTTACGCAAATCGCCAATCTTTTAATGAGTCCGCTGCCTGTTGATTTTCTTATCACAATTCTGTTTGTAACTCGCCCGTTCTCGTATCGTTTTTTGTATAGCATATCTTTCACGTATCCCCAAAAGAAGAAATCGAATGGTGTATAATACAGGGCGTCCCAAAATTATGGGACATGGATTGGTACGAATGGACCGATTAGATGGCCGGCCAGATCCCCGGACCTTATACCATTAGATTTCTTCTTTTGGGGATACGTGAAAGATATGCTATAGGTACAAAAAACGATACGAGAACGGGCGAGTTACAAACAGAATTGTGCCATATCATATCGAGTATTCACCATAAAATGATAAGAAAATCAACAGGCAGCGGACTCATTAAAAGATTGGCGATTTGTGTAAGACAAGAGGGATCACATTTTGAGCATTTAATTAATTCATTTACAAAAAAAAATACCCACTTAATTGACTACGGCAGTTTCATGTATGTTTTTAATTTGATTAAAATGATTAATTTCACGCTGTTCCTTTCTTTTAAAATACTATGTTACTTAAGAAGAGTTATTATTTTTTGGCCATTCTTTCGATTGGCATCATAAAAGTAGGGCTGTTTTTTTTACATTTAAGTCGGTTCGATTCCCAGACGAGGCAAGTAATTTTTAGAAAATCTTTGAATGCAGAATTACTTACTTTTAAAAATAACATAATGTCTTCTTTCAGCAAAATACCCTATCTACGATATTTAAGGTACTTTCCCTTCATGTCCCATAACTTTGGGACGCCCTGTATATATAACGAAGGCAGTGTCAGAATTTTCATGCTTTTAAAGTATGGTTGACAGCTGGTAGTGTTGTCTACATTACACATTGCTCTAATGCATTTCTTTTGAGCTTTAAATACAGATTCCTTATCGACTGAGTTGCCCCAAGATATAATACCATATCTTAGGACAGGTGCAACTAGTCCGTGATAAGCAGCTAACACGGCTTTTTTATTAACAATTTTTGAGAGTTTGTATAGAGCAAATGACGATTTATTAATTTTTTTGCAGACATATTCTAAATGTGTTTTCCATGTTAGTTTATTGTCAATATTAATTCCTAGAAACTTTGTTTCTGTCACAGGATGTACTATTTCGCCTTGGTAACTAACGTTTATAACTGTCAGTTGAGTTCTCTGGTGAAAGTGTTTAATTTTCGTTTTGTCCATATTTATTTTAAGATTATTTTTGGTTAGCCATTGTATTATCGTATTTAACCTAGAAACAGTTTAAAGACTTGGTGCTAGGGAAATTAGACATGTACTAAACGCAGTTGCTTGTTCTCAAGCAAATAAATTGCCAAGAACTAAGGTTTAACCAGACAATTCTTATGGCCTGATACACCTAATATGGGAAGCAATGTCACTCGATACAAATTTTACGACCTTAGTTGAAATGCCATCGTAGCCAGTACTAAGTTTATTCTTTAGAGAATGTTTCGCTCTCATAACATCTTGAGGTAGTAGGTACTGGATGCATAAACATCGAATGAGGGTTACTTTTCAAATGACTTGTGTCGGGTTTTGAGGTCATAATATTTTTTGTCTGGTCAATATAATAATTATTAAAAACGTTTGCAATCTCTGTTGGTTCAGTGATCAGTATCATGAATTTTTATTTGGGAGATAGGTTCAGTAGGTAAATGGTTTATTTTTGTTTATGACTTGCCAAGATGCTTTTGATTTATTGTTTGACGTGTTAATAAAATAGTTATTTTGCGCTTTTTGCGTTAGCTTAATGATTTTCCGAAATCTTTGGGAGTAGTTTTTAAAGTTACTTTTATTAGGGCTTGAAGGATCTCGCCTATATTTCCACAGTAAATGCCTTTGTTTTCTACTTCATTTTCGAATGCCCTGAGAAACCCATTTAATATTTTTATTTAGATTAATGGTTATCAATTTGTAAGGGAAACAAAGATCGTACAAGAGACGAAAGTGCTCCAAGAAATAATCAAATGCTTCATTAGCATTTTCAGTTTTGTATATATCAGAAAATGAAATACATTGTAGATAATTTTTGAATTTTGTTACATTTTCACTAAAAAGGTCACGCTTTTTTATCCGCCAACAATTTATTCGACACGATTTCAGTACTTTAACTTGCAAAAACTGTGCTGTGTGGTCAGAGAATGCTAAGTCTAAGACTTCTGATTTACAGTTTAGTTTAGAACTGCGGGCAAAATTGTCTACACAAGAATTGCTACATAGCCTGGTGAGTTGGCGTAATTCTAATTTAAAATTATAGCCTAAAAGAAAGGTTTCAAAGTCCAGGGTTATGCTATTTCTTTTTAAAGTGTCTATATTGAAGTCCCCACATATTACCATTTTCTTTTCGGGTTTCGTACATACTGTTCTTATAATAATCTCAAATTTCTCATAAAACGAACTTAAATTGTTTGTCTTTGGGGGCCTATAAATATACATAATAATTAAATTTTGCTTCATCAATTCTATGCCCCACAGCATTCGATGACGATAGCTATAGAATGCCGAGATATGTCTGGAAGCGGTTTGTATTCAAGGTAGTTCTTGACTGGAATACAAGCTCCTCCACGTTTCTGAGACCGTCTTGTATAAATTGCCGCAAACTTGTAGTTTGTTAAATTCAGTAGTTTCTCATGTCCAGTCATAACAAAGTGTTCTGTGATACAAATAACATCTATTTCTCTTTTCTTCTGCGATCATTCTTAGAGGTGAACAGTGAGTAAGTCAGACTTATTTAACAGGCCTGCAATGTTCTGATGTATGATGTTAATCACTACATAGTATAAAACAAAGTCGCTTTCTCTGTCCCTATATCCCTATGTATGCTTAAATCTTTAAAACTACGCTACGGATTTTGATGCGGTTTTTTTTAATAGATAGAGTGATTGAAGAGGAAGGTTTATATGTATAATAACATCCATTAAATAGTGGAGAAATACTGTTATTTTTGAGGTTTCTAATGTGATGTCGTAAATAATTACATTTTTTCCGCTTACATTGCAAACGCAGGCTGAACCCTACGAGATTTATCAAAATAATGTAATGTAGTATTGTATTGTACACATTGAAAAGATCTACAGAAAACTCCGCGATGGTATACGAGTATGTCTATCTCTTATGGATATCCCACAATAACATTTTTTTTGTCATTTACTTTTTACGACCAATAATGGCTAATTTTCGAAGCGATTTTAACCAATACAGCATTAATCCTTATCCAATTAAATACCTTAAATACATTGTCGATTTAATATAGATCTATATGGCCCTTTACAGCATATGATTTAAATGAATATTTTCGAAGATATTACAGAAAATTTATGCGTGACTGCTCATTAATAGTCTGGGACAAAGCTACCATGTCAAACAAGACGTCTGTGGAAGCACTGGATAGGACAATGCGCGATTTACGCAACAAAAATTCACCTATGGGTGGATGTACAATTCTGTTCTTAGGAGATTTCCGTCAAATCCTACCAGTTGTGACTCGAGGAACACGTGCTGACGAAATAAATGCTTCCCTAAAAAGATCCAACCTTTGGCCACATGTCAATAAATTAGAGCTTAAAACTAATATGAGGGTTTCCTCATCTTCACGTGAGAACAGGCTATTTCCAGAGATGCTGCTAAAAGTTGACAATGGAGAGTTAACACAAAGTGAGGGAAGGATTAACCTAGAAAACCTCTGTGTTTTGATAGACAACATCCAAGAGTTAGTCAACAATGTCTATCCTGACATTGATAACATAAGTTATAAGACAATATCTTGGTTTAAAGAAAGAGCGATTCTGTCACCGTAGATAAGGTAAATAACTTGATTCTTTCAAAGATTGATGCGCCGACGAAAATATACTACTCGGTCGATACTGTTCCTCTAGAGAAAACATGTTTGGTTGTATATAAAGACATTCTGTAATATATTAATTGTTGTAAAAATAAAATAAATATGTAAAAATGTAAAAAGTTAATAAGTAAAAATGTAGTGTATGAATTTAGATATTCCAAAGGTAGCAGGAAATCTTCATGGTATAGGGAAAGGGGAATTGTTTTACTCCAAATTTAACGCGTGCGGGCCACGGGCAGTAATGAATAAATCAAAACTACTGGATCGATTTTAATCATTTTTTCAGTGAGTGACATAGGCTAATATACTTTATACCCGTGCGAAGCCGGGGCGGGTCGCTAGTATTATTATAAACGAAAAAAGTCACTGTTGTCGGACGAATCACAGATAGAAGTTTCTATGGGATAGTTTCTTATGTCAATAATCAGGCGGTCAAAGATACTTTCAAAAATGCGTTTTGTGCCCTGTTTAGTTTTCCTGTTCGATAGGAAAACATATCTAAGGTGAGATCACGATTTGTGTCAAAAAAGTATGCATAGATATTATTCTGTATATCTGAGTGTAGTAAATAATTAAATATTTCCACTCCATAATTAATTATAAATTAGAGCTCCTCTTACGTAAGTGGGACAGCAAACAATTACATTGGTGTAGGTGATTAGCTTTAGTGATTCCTTGATTTGCTTGATCAATTCGATGTGGTTTCCAGCGCTTTTAAAGTCCTTTTCTCCAATCATAAATAAGCAGTAGTCGTCAATGGAAAGATTTTTGACTATTCCAGTAATTATGGACAAAATTTCGCTTAATCCACTACCTGGTGTCACGTAATGGCAATACTCGAAGCGCTCGCCAAAGGTAACTTCTATATTTTCTAGAACACCAATATAATTACAGTTACTGATTATGCGTAGCTTTCGCTTTCTTGGACTTTTGAACGTCGTACTACAGTTGATAAGGTTTTGGTTTTCAATTTTGCGCTTGGCGTCAACTTTGACGCGCTCAATGATTGTCGTTTTAGGCATTTGTAATGAAACCTCAGTTTGACTTTTTTTTTCTTTCATTTAATTTATTTTCTTTGGCGTGCAATCTTTAGTTTTTTTTTGTGGATACCGGGCTGCACGTGATTTTTTTTTACAAATAATTTTTCTTTAACAATTCGTCATTTTGTTTTTTTAGATTATTATTTTCTAAGGAAAGAGACTCAATTTCTTGATGGGCACTATTTAATTCAAATTCTAGTTTATTTATCCGTTCTTGTAATTTTAACGTTTCTTCATCACTACTGTCGACAGAAATATCGGGTAGACTATTGGTTGTTTCATCTAGTGTTTCGTTCGACAACTCGACATTAGAATCAGATACAGTTCGCGTACGACGGAAAGTAATGTTTTCGACGTTCATGTTGAGAGTTTTAAAATGAAGATGTTAATTCCAAAAAGTCCAACTGTGTGCGGGATTCGAACTCTGGCCACACGGTGCATGCGGTCAGGTAGGCAATAAGTCGTGTACGCCACCCCGACAGTTACGATTGAATTTGTCGTTTATTAGGCTCTTCCGGACAAAATGTTTGTTAAAAAGACGGTTGTAGTTTAAAATATTTAAATTTTTTTCGTTATTTTTTTATATATTTACGTATTAATTACACACAATTTGCCACTTAGTCTGACACACCGTTTATCTTCAATAAGTTATCATTATCACGCACAAAATCAAAATAGATTTTCGTCGGTCACAAAAAGTTGTCCACATATAAAAGTCACAATTCCATAGTTCACGATGAATATGTTAAGGTGACATTATCACGCCTGTGTTGCACTGTTTTTAACACTTGTACTATCAAATTGAGGAGATACAGTTAATTAAATTATTTTAAGGATTTTTTTTAAGGGAGCACCCACATAAGCGTTTACACTTTTCCACTATAGCGACGTCTACTATAGCGATTAAAATATGTCTTTACATCATATCATTTAAATTAAATGAATAGTTTAAAAGATATCACAGTTTCAAAATTACGCGTAGCAACGCAGGTGCAGCGGTAGGAGTCAGTGACCTTTTCCTCTGTTATTAGGTATGAAATCTCGGGAGTACGTTCCCGTGGAATATTTTCCGACATCCATGCGGGCGAAGCCGCGGGCAAAAGCTAGTAATAACATAAGTGCCAAATATTATAATAACATAAGCGACGTACCTGCCGGTAAAATATCATGTCTTTAAATTGGACTAAAGATGTATTATATAATGTGTGCTTTGTCTAAATTACGTTTAAACTGAAATATACAAAAATATAGCTGTCACGCCTTCCAGCCTCGCAAGGGATCTCTCAGGGGAACAGACAGCGCGGTATCTATTACCTACTTCCACAACTCAATATTACGTCCAATTGATTGAGATGGGGACAAATCTATCGCAGTTTATTGGACTGAGCCCCAATTTCAAGCTTTAATAGGCCATTGAATAAAATAGGCAATTACGCCTTAAGCTTGCTATTACTAAAGAATAAATAAAACCGTAACCCAGGAGCCCAGGACTACGAGCGGACGGAAGTGGAGCAGTGAAGTAGGTCAGAATTCAAAATATTTTATTTCACAAACTTACATGGGCACTTTTGAAACGTCAGAAGCTAGGTGCACGGTTCCAATTGGTTGCTTCCTATGGAGAAGAGCCGGCAAGAAACTCCACGGTTACTCTTTTAAAAATAATTGGCTTTTACAATATCAGTGTTAATAGGTATGAGAGGATGGTGTAGGTCTTTCAACAAGTACTTAACAAAATAGAAAATGGTCATCAAATCTACAGTCCACTAAGCCTACAGCGTTCTCGCATTCACAAAATGGAGAAGAATCTATATAAAAGATAAATAAATTAATAAAATAAAATCCTATTCAACGAAGTGACTCCTGTATGTAACATACCTGTCTCCTTATTGTAGGAAAATGTAACGACGCGAAGTTCCGATACATCGGGCCATAATGTGTGTACACACGGCTACACATCAAGCTGTAGATGTCCAGTTTACGCTGATCTCGCATTGTATAGGATTTCCATACGCTGCGCGGTCAGCTTATACTGGAAATGTATAGCTTGATGTGTAGCCGTGTGTACAACGAAAGCATCCGCGCAGCGAAACCAAACAGACACAGAAGGTACCGCTGTACGTCTACGTACATACACTAGGCGTCATGAAGTGATTCGCGTTCGGCCGCAGCCATGTTCTCGAGTGTGCTAGGAACAGCTATGATCAGTCCTTGTACTCACTGCTGCGTTACTAACTGGTCGGACCATGTTCAGGCCACACGACGACCTCACACGTTACAGTGCACTTTCTGCGGCAGCTCGTGGCGCGCTGCGACCTGCCAGCGGTCACAGAAATCGCTTCGCCACTTGGTCGTCTAACTAGCTCACAACTAAATGTATTGATTGACTGCTAAAGATAAGCTCTTGTCGAGTGCTTGTGACGATTCATCGCTCAACGACTGCCGACAGCTGTCTACAGCGGAGGTGTTAACGTAGCGGCATTATCTGACTTCATCAAAGGTTTGAATGTGAACGGATTAGCTACCGACCGGGCTAACTATAATCTGAGATCAAAACAGTTCTTAATATCATGGATTCTGACAGTAAAATACTGTTTTTGTTTTTTATAGGATCTAAGGCATATAACATGAAAAATTGTTTTAATTGGTCACAAATAACTATCTCGTTACCTGCCCTACCTATTGCCCTACCGGTGGAAAACAAAATACAGTTATTATTTTGAAATATAAATAATCTAATTGATTCTCTCCAGTTACTCACAGTTTGATTATTTAATTGAATTAGTAAGTTGCCGGGGGTCTTCATCCCTCCGCCCGCTATTTAAAGACGATCGCGGAATCATATGATTCGATAAGCAGTTATTAAGGCTGGCCGTACATTGGCTATCACTGAGCAATAGTGGCCGGCAGTACTACAAGCAATCGTTTGGCAAACGGTTTCTCAAGCTTTTGTTCTGTCGACGGCGACTGCATTCACAACACTGTTGTTTTTCTTGGAAATAGTAGTTGCTAGAGCGACAACAACATCGATCGTACACGCGTCTGAGATGATATGAGCCCCCCGCGGCTCTACCGCTCAACAATAGCGCCGCACACGTTCGGTAAACAGTCTCTCACTAACCCTTTGACGACGATCATCAATACATTCGCGCCACATTAGTGAACTCCCGCAGTTTGTGTTACTCTGTGGTTTTATTTAATTAGCGCTAAGTTGTGCGTTAATCACGTTACACAGCGCTCGCTCGATCACACGCGTGTACATAATGGCGCTGTTATATAAGTGCATTATGTGTTTGTTTGACAAGCTCCGCAGTTAATTGGTTCAGCTTGTAATTGAACGTGTTCCAATATGTTTACTAAATTAATTCTCCATCACAATCGACTAATTGGAATCGGATTGTTGTGCAGCCCACCGGCGCGTCGCGGCTGTATCGCGAACTGTGGGTGCCGCACACTGACGGCGATCACATTGATCATGTCGAGTGGCATGTGCTCATGGTTCATGGCTCACGGCTCACGACTCACGGCCGGCACACGCTTGAAAGTCAACAATGTGATTTATTTCGGTTGTTGAAGGTGACGAGAGTGCTGGATAATGGTTTATATTTGCATATTAACTGTCGTTGAACGGCTCATATCCGTTCGGCTCTGGCTTGAATAACATTATAATTTTTAGTAATGGTTGCTGCATGGACTCGATGCTTCGGCGACCGCGAGCTAGCGGGGTACGTCACCAAATGTAAATCAAATAACAGTCACGTAGGTATTATTACTTATTTTATTTATTTATTTAATTTTTTTATTTTATTTATTTATTTATAACAGCTTAAACTATCATTACAGGGTTTACTCTAATGCGACAGCTAAGAACTAATAAACTAAACCATAAAACTAACCACACTATTAAAATAAAAAAATACAGAAACATAGCATTACTTACAGCATTACTCACATAAACATAGAACAACGTTTTTTTTTTTTTTAAATAAGGAATTTAAAATTAAGTATTATTTTGCTTGTAGCATAATATAAATAGTAATGCCCTTGCGAATTCACTAAAACAACATGTAAACACATCAATCTGAGTTTGAAGGTCGTTGATGGTACGGATAGCTCTGGTAAGGGGTGCTTTGGCAAGCAGGTTAGTTCTAGCTATAGGTACCAGTAGCAAAAGCGGGCTGCGCCGCCTCCACACGTAGCGGTGACTTATGTCCACGTCCTGGACTGCCGGAGTCCCGGCCCGCAGGACACTCGAAATGTATCGTATTGAACTCGCAATTAGTACAATTTCTCATCGGTCATGAATGCAGTACCGTGCCAGCTACCTGTGTCACTTAACTCTTGTTGGTTAGATCAGTGACGCTCTGTGCAGAGCTCAGTACAGAACTGATCACCAGAGGAGCGTGAGCAGGACGTGTCGGCGACCGCACCACGTTGCAGCAAGTGACTGACAACTTTGTAAATGACGCCGTTCGTGATCGAAAGTCGTCAGCCGACATCCAAGGTTCATTATCCTATTTTGTAAATTAATTAATTATTTCAATAAACAATTTTAAACCGACAGTATAATCGTATTGTTTGGAAACACAAAAGTTGGTAAATACTTAGGTACCAGCTGCTGACGTCATTAAAGAGGTTCGCTTGTTCGTTGTAGCACGGAATACGAAAGCAGGAAGCTTGGCAATGACGTTACTACAGAAATGAACTGTTAACGAGAAAGACGACGAAGTGACGCAGGATTCGAGAGCCAAGCTCCGAGCGCCCGCACAACGACAGTGCGGCCCGCTCGCACCGAAGCCGCACGCGCCCGCATGCGGTCACACGCGCACGACGCACATCAAGCTTATCGGCGCTTCACAAGAAGAATTGAAGCGGCGTTGTTCATAATAATACTGTAAGTACGCTCAGCTGTAAATGTGGCATTTCGCGTTTTAGGGAAAGTTTGGCGTTATATAGCGTCGTCTCTATTGCCTATTCATAATTACGACCGAGACTGTCCTTTAATATTAGCTTGTGGGTATCGCAAGCAACTAATATTTAAGTGCGAAGTATTGTTCCAATTTTGACGTAGCGTCATAGACGAGTATTGAGATACCATGTCAAACAAGACGTCTGTGGAAGCACTGGATAGGACAATGCACGATTTGCGCAACAAAAATTCACCTATGGGTGGATGTACAATTCTGTTCTCAGGAGATTTCCGTCAAATCCTACCAGTTGTGACTCGAGGAACACGTGCTGACGAAATAAATGCTTCCCTAAAAAGATCCAACCTTTGGCCACATGTCAATAAATTAGAGCTTAAAACTAATATGAAGGTTTCGTCATCTTCACGTGAGAACAGGCTATTTCCAGAGATGCTGCTAAAAGTTGACAATGGAGAGTTAACACAAAGTGAGGGAAGGATTAACCTAGAAAACCTCTGTGTTTTGATAGACAACATCCAAGAGTTAGTCAACAATGTCTATCCTGACATTGATAACATAAGTTATAAGACAATATCTTGGTTTAAAGAAAGAGCGATTCTGTCACCAACTAACGAACAAGTGGATAAGGTAAATAACTTGATTCTTTCAAAGATTGATGCGCCGACGAAAATATACTACTCGGTCGATACTGTTCCTCTAGAGAAAACATGTTTGGTTGTATATAAAGACATTCTGTAATATATTAATTGTTGTAAAAATAAAATAAATAGGTAAAAATGTAAAAAGTAAATAAGTAAAAAATGTAGTGTATGAATTTAGATATTCCAAAGATAGAAATCTTCATGGTATAGGGAAAGGGGAATTGTTTTACTCCAAATTTAACGCGTGCGGGCCACGGGCAGTAATGAATAAATCAAAACTACTGGATCGATTTTAATCATTTTTTCAGTGAGTGACATAGGCTAATATATTTTATACCCGTGCGAAGCCGGGGCGGGTCGCTAGTAAATTATAAATGCGAAAGTGAGTTTGTCTATTTGTTTGTGATTTTTTTTTAGTATTTCCGAAGAAAAGATAAAGTTAGTATAAGCACACAGAGGATTCAGGATCAGCACGGCATAATGTACATTTAGTCGAAATGACCACCTTCCAAAAAATGATTCCATAATACACTCGAGCTCTTAAACTCTTTATAAACCGCACTGACATTCATTTTTACTGATAGCACAAGCAATTTACCACTCAATACTTAATACGCTCTTTAAACTAGTAAAACGATTTTCCATAAAGAAGCGTCACTTTTGCAAGTAGGTAGGTACCTAATAAACAAAATACTTTGGTTGAATGATTTAGTCGTTGTGACTTTATTAGTTACACATAAATTGGATCATCATTGGAGCAGCGATCGCCTAGTGGTGTGACCTTCGGACTGCCAAGTCATACCTAGGTCTCAAGTTCGAACCCAAGGAACGCACGTCTGACTTTTCGGATTCATGTGCGTATTTTATAATTGTCACTTGCTTCAAAAACGGTAAAGGAAAACATCGTGAGGAAACCAGCATGCCTGAGAGATATTTCTCGACGGCATGTGAAGCCAAGTCAGAGGCCCATGGGTGGCTTTAAAAGTCTGACACCAGAGGGGTAATTCCCGTAATTTTTAAGAACGTTCGCATTCGCAACAAGTTTGATAGATTGCAACTTGAATGTGAACGTGTTTTATTCAGGTTTATCAGTAACCACACGAATCGACGATCGATAAAGTTGGCTCGTTATGCAGGGCGGCATGCAGTCCCGAAACCAGCATTTTTATCTTATTGATGATCGAAGATAAAACGTCAAAACATTCAGCATTTTCTCGCAGAAAGTAGGTAGGTACTTACCTACCTATTGAGAGATTTTTTCAGAGAATAATAAATGTGCAAGTAACGAAGGTTCTGAACTGGCTTTATGAATAAGTTGGTATCTATTGTTGCTTAGCGTCAAATGAGTTGCCAAACGGTGACAGTTATAGATGGAGCGCCACAACTCCGCAAGTGATCGCGGCCACGCGGGCGAGCTGGCGAGCGCAGTGCTTCAGTTCAGTGCTTCTGACTCCGTAATTATGATTGATGCGTGCGGACGCTTGTGTAGTCGCTGACATGTCCAGTACTGGGAATGGGCCGCTCCTTCACAAATTGTTTAACAATGTAAGGATATTTCGCACTAATTATGAACATATTCATTATTATTTAAATATATTTTATTTAAGTATGCATGTTGCAGTATAAAATTTATTCCTAAACCTATATCCAAAAACTCGATCAAGCTGTATTAAAGTAATAAAAAAAAATCTTAAAAACCCTAGACTATCATAAAACTAAGAATCTTTTGACCGTTCTGAAATAAAATTAATTTTGACCAACCCCACACATACATAGCTGTTCCTCACCTCCTTGAAAATCAACTCTCGCTGCACTCACTCCACAAAAGTCACCTTCACTCATACACTGCTCTTCTGATATACTCACATACATCTCCTACTAGTCTAAAGCCGGGTCCTCCTGTGCGTGTTTTTCGAAACATTATACAAAAACATCGCAACAAAGAGGCGTGGCCATACACATTTGTGTATGCAAACACGATGTATTGTATGAAAACAAATGTTTAAGTGTAAGGTTTTTGTGCAATGTTTCGAAAAGACACGCGCAGGTGATCCGGTTTTACACTTCACACAAGATAAACACTCACTCACACATCGTCCCACAACTTGACTCAGTACCTCTGCAGAATTATAAGTAAGTAGGTATTTTTTATTGTATTACTTCTTCTTTTATTTGTGTTAAGCCAAGTAACACGTAGTACACGTAGTAGTAAGTTTGTGTTAAGTACCTATATTGTTTTAACTTATTTTTGATAACTTCGATTCTTGCGCCGTATCCCTGTAAAAGCTAATTCTAGCCGTGGAGGGGGCAAGCCGTGGCACTTAGTGTAATGACATTTTTGCTGAACCGGGCCTTTTTGGCGCGGCCGTGACGCACACGTCCCTACTAATTTCTTCATATTAAGTGCCTGTAAGCGGATGAAGAACGGACGTAATAAAATCGCGGCTATTTTTTTTCGTACACTGGAATTTCAACGCTCTGCTTAGCGCCGAGAGTTGAAAATCCAATCCAACAGTGTGTTTATTCAACGCGTTGGGACGAAGGTGCATCCCAGCGCGTTGGATTTTCAACGCTCGGCTTAGCGTCGAAGGTTGAAAATCCAACTCTCGGCGCTAAGCAGAGCGTTGAAAATCTAGTGAAATGGGCGGAGCTTGATCGGTGGAAACGGTGTTTTTTTTTTAAGTGTTTAAAATCACTGTTTGAAACAAGTTTCAAACGATGTTCTAAACATTAAAAAAATAAAAGTTTTGAATCAAATTTTAATAGCGAATTAATGGAACACAATAAAAAAACCGGCCAAGTGCGTGTCGGACCACGCACAATTGAGGGTTCCGTAGTTGGGATGAATTTATCCCAAATACAAACTTAACATTGTAGTTGAAATACTTGTTCTCCCATACATTCCAACGGCAAATGTAAGTTTGTACGCACAATATTGAGTGATTTACCATTCTATTTTAAGAAAATAGACTTTTTATAGGTTTTCCTGTAATCTATGGGTAAAGAACCATTCTCTGTACTTTTTTCAAAATTTTAGGCTCAGTAGTTTCGGTGATATTAAGGGGTAATGGTCAAATTTCATCTATTTTCTTAAATATCTTTAAATGTATTTATTTTAAAATTATTTAAGCTTCATTTGATATGTCACACGGTATAGTTTCAAAACTTTTTTTTAAATTTCTTATTTGTCCCCAAAAGTGACCCCATATTCAAAATTCATATATTAACGTTACACGCCCGTGTTTGGGTCACAGAAATACATATGTCTTCCAAATTCAACTTAATCAGTCCATTATATTCGGAGCAAATTGGCTGTGACAGACGGACAGACAGACCAACAGACAGACAGACACACGAGTGATCCTTTAAGGGCTCCGTTTTTTCCTTTTGAGGTACGGAACACAAAAAATAAAAAATAAAACAACTGCCCTGCCAAAAACGAACTAAAAAGCAACAAACTAGTTGTAGTTAATCTGTATAATATACAGAATAACTAATATAGCTGTTGCTTTACTGTTGTGTTGTGTGTGGAACACTTTTTAATTTAAGAGGTAACCCGACTGCAATGTCAATTTTATTTATCTGTTTAGTCAGGGAGTAAATGGTGCCGATTCTCTTGTACACCGAACTAAACTAACTAAACTATCACTAAAATTCCTTACTTTTGACGATGAGAATCTCAAAGCTATTCTGCAAAATAATTTAAAAATAATTTTGACACATTTAAATCGAATTTGACAATCGCGACTCCACACGTGATACCTAACCACGAAAATCTTTTTAGAGCCGGAGGCGCGCAGGGGGGCAGCCTCGACGTGTTTTATATGGCATTTTTCACTTTTTGTATGGAAAATAAGAAAAATTATTACCTACATTTGTTAGGGGTTTAAGGGTTTTATATACAACAAACGAATTGGGCAGATCTGCTTGGCACTAAAAATTCCGAAGACGCACTGACTTCTTTCTACGATGAGTTGGATAATATTATTAGGAAAGACGCTCCTTTGGCTCGTGCTAGATTAGTTAGTTATCCTATCTGGTTCTCAAGGACTCTTATAACTTACCCGAAAAAGAAACATAAGGCGTGGGTTAAGTGGAGGAAATTTAGTAACATTTTGGACTACAATACATTTGCTAACTACAGAAGACAATTTAAAGGATGCGTGTCTAAAATGTTTCAACTCATACATTAGGTCTGTGGAGGATAGTCTGCGTAAAAACATTAAGCAAACTCAAACTCAAAGCATTTATTTCAAATAAAACAAATATTACAGGAACTTTTGAATTGTCAAGGGGTCGGTCAGTCAGAAAGATGAAGCTAGTTGCCCATTCCAAAGCGTAGTAGGTACCTATGGAGAAGAACGGCAAGAAACTCCACGGACACTCTTTTAAATAAAAAATATTGTTACAAAATATTGGTTACATTATATATTATTCATGTTGAAATTATACATGTGAGAACAATGTAGAAAGACGTGCACGTTAAAAGCGTCCGTAACAAAAATAAAAACAAAACCAATAAAAAAATTAAAATAAACCGTGGCAGCTAAGAGATGACCAGTCCCTACTGACGGCGCCCGTTCACGAACATGACGCATGGATCAGCACCATTCAGCTCAACCATTTTGAAGGGAACTAAATGATCCAACACACACGCCACCATCAGCGAGACATTTGAGTGAGCATGACACTCTCAGCCGCCAGGGCACATTCAAGTTAATGAAAGACGTACCCAGTAAATGGTAGCTTTATGGAATGTATATGGTCACAGTGCCCACACACGTGATATGCAATTATACAGCAGCCTATGCATTTCTGGACATACGTTTCGAATCGGAAAGAGAAACATGGGATACCAGCTGTAGAAAGTAGTGCTCGGCGCTATGGTGACCTAACACACCTTTCTGGTATTGATAGGATATGGTATATGTGGTTTAAGTTAAAGTCTCGAATTATAAGGGAAATTATAAGCTATATTGAATCACTATAACACTTAATTACAAGAACTGGTATAAAATGGTAAATTATATAACTAACTTATTTATTGGTAAAATTTATGGTAAAATGGTATGGTAATGGTATTGAGTACGTGGTGTCTCTAATGAGATCTGAACGCGAACTGGCCCACATTTAGGTGAACGAGCGAATGTGTATATTTGCGTTCGATGCAATTATACATTTTCGCTGAGTGTTCGATTAACTCGAACATATTCCCGAGAGCGAGAAGAAATGCGGGATGATATGGTACAAAAATATTTAACTACTTAACACATTCGTTTCTAGTAATCTTAATTGGTAGGTATAAAACATTGATAAAGCATAGAAAAAGCAAAATATAAAAGCATATTGGTCTACTTAAATAATCAAAGTTATTAAAAATATTAACGACGATTTAAAGTTAGACTATTGAGTCTTCCACAGTAAAAGCAATATTTTGATTTCTTGTGTCCGTATTTTTACCCCGTTTGATCGCACTATAGTTCGCGCTAGGCCAGCGTTTGGCATAATTGTGTAAACGGAAACCTTCACTTTGGTCTTTTAGATCCCCGGCACTGAGCACTTCACTATATGATTCGTGTCTTCTGGTTGGTTTTGGTGTCAGCGGAGCCGCTGCTAACTCCTGTTGACAGCGACTCTCGCTGCGGTTTCGAGGCCTCGGAGGTGGCGGGGTCACCGCGGTCTGCTGCCGGCGGGATCCCTCGCCACGGAGCCCAGCGGCAGCCTTACGGCACAGGCAAAATCGCCCGGTCCGCCACAGCCAGATTGCTGCCACGCATATAGCGATTGACATCAACACGTAACAAATTACGTATTGGTGGATGTCATGGGGTGATATTTGTCGTCCATTTCAGCATCACTTTTCTTCAGTTTTTCTATCGCCTCCCCCAGACTGGTCATGGATATGGTTAGGTTTCCGTCATCAGTCTGTCTTTCGTCAGGGATTTTGATGTTAATCAAGTGATTGATCTGATCAAATTCAGGCATGTAAATGGTTGGTGAAATATTCATTTGGTTGGATTGATGTCGTATTGAATATAACGAGAAGTCCTCTCCTTTGATAACGCACTCTTGACCTATGCTAATGACCCCGGCTTGGCTTAGCTGACGAACTGTTACATGATCGTCGCATATTATTTTTATTGTGTAGGTGTCACAACAAAAGTAAAAGTGCTGAGAAGTCAAATATAATTCAAGCCATACCTACATACGTTAGTGCACATGACTTTTTCTACGTTACATTTATTAGTTGCCGAGTTTTTGTCGCAAAAACTTTCGTCATTTTGCAGGTCTATAATTGGTTTTAGCAGCTGACACATGTAAGTTGGTCCATGGTGTAGACATGCCGTTAGTTCCTGTGTGGACATGCTAAAGAAGTAATCTTTCTTTAGGTTGACCGCCACATATTCGGAGACTGGTGTTATTGTGGTCATAATGGTGTTGGTTTGGTGCGGTACAGGTATTATCTTGTACAGTTTGAAGCTTTCTCTGGATACAAGTGGAAACGTAACTTCAATAATAACAATTTTTTGTGTTGCCCTGGCTTTGACCTTCAGTAGTTTGTAAAGATACTGAAGATCAGTGTCTAAATTAGTGATTGGTAGTGTGAGTTCGCTTGGCATTTGGCCGTATATGGTTTGGAGCTCACGTTTGAGTTGCGTTGGTGGCAGTAAATTTATACTAATTTGACCGTGGTAGATGTCTGTTAATGCTTCGAGCAACGTGTCTTGAAGTCGTCTTAATCCTTGCAGCAAGCTATTTCCAGACATCGCTGACAATGTGAAGTCATTGACATATTAAATATTCTGTAATTTTCGTTGGAGAGTGCTTGCGTTTTCTTGCAAATCCATAAGCTTCTTGTTTACAAATTTGTGCTGTTTGTTTACTGTGATTTCCATTCTTTTCATAATGTTGAACTCTGCTTCAATTATAGAAGTCTGATTTTTCCATAAATTTACAAGGTGTTTCTCATTACGATGTCCTTTTCATACTGGTCTGCGAAACGTGAGTCCAACACTCCGAATAAGTCATTCGCTAGATACCCGATACCGTTAATTAGGCCTCGTCGGCGCCGACTCGTTGCGCGTCGCCGTCTAGCGTGGACATCAAAATGCTGTGTTAGCAAAAGTTCATTGTAGTATTCGAGTTCCTGGTAATCGTGCCGGGCTTGTTGCACGATCGTATTACAATGGCTTTGTGTTTCAATGGTTGCACATAATTGTTCTTGATAATTTGCTATTTTATTATAGGTGTTTATGCCTGTCCAATAGGGCCCCATGTCGTAGTACATTACTAATGTCCATTTATCCCTGATTAATTTTACTTTTGAAATAAGGTCAAAATAAAGCGTCTGGTTGCTTGGAAATGGTTTGACGTTGTCTAAACCGTAAGATGTGAAAATTTGCATGAAAAAACTTAGTAAAACTGTTGCTACAGTTGCGATTTTTGATCTCGGTTTTCTTTTCCTTTATGTTGATTTGGTTGTTGGTTTTGATATCGTTGTGTTATTCTGGTTGACGGGCAAAACAGAGAGTTTAACAATAGGCCGTTTTATGACCCCATTTTTTGTTTTTACTGAAACCGCTCTGGTTAGACCATCGTTTCCTGGATATGTGTCGACCACACGTCCAAGAGCCCATTTTCCTGGAGGTAGATTCTCATCATGAATCACTACTAGATCTCCAATTCCGATGTTTTTCTGTGGTTTCATCCATTTACTTCTAGATGAGAGTTGTACCAAGTATTCAGTCTTCCATCTTTTCCAAAGATCTTGGAATAATTTGTTGGTTAGATGCCATCTGGTTCTAGCGTCTTGCTCGATTTCTATTACAGTTGTTCCTGGTCTTCCTGATAAGAAATGAGCTGGTGTGAGGAAGTTTACATTATCAGGATCCTCAGATATCGCGCAAAGAGGTCGAGAGTTGAGGCACGCTTCTAGTCTAGCTAACAATGTGGTGTACTCCTCGAAGGTTAGTCTTTGTTGACCAATGACCCTCTTGAGATGATGTTTTAGACTGCGTACTGCTCGCTCCCATAGACCGCCGGCATTAGGCCAGCTAGGTACGTTAAAGTGCCATTCTATGCCCATCTCCGTTATCTCGGTTATAAAACTTTCACTGAATACTTCTTGAAGCTGGTTAAATTCTTCCTGTATCATCCTGTTTGCTCCCACGAAGTTAGTGCCGTTGTCACTGTACATATGTCTTGGTGTCCCTTTTCTGGCTGCCATTCTGGTTAGAGCTGCCAAAAAGGCGGAGCTGCTCAGGTCTGACACAAGTTCTAAGTGAACCGCTTTCGTGACCATACATACAAAAACTGCTATGTAACCCTTTGTAGTTTTGATTCCTCGTCCTTTGTTTGCTTTCACCTCTACGAAACCTGTGTAATCTATGCCGCAGTGGTAAAACGCATGTTCTGGATTTACTCTTGGTTCTGGTAAATCTCCCATAAGCTGGTGCTGCCGTACGGGATTCTGTTTCCTGCATATGACACATTTTCTTATGAACTTTTTAGTTGCCATATATCCACCGATAATCCAAAACTGTTGCCTAAGGTTTGCTAACGTTAGACGTGCTCCGCCATGGAAAGTCAATTTATGAGCTTGATCGATGAGTAATGTGGTTAGCGGATGATCGTGAGGTAAGATGATGGGATGTTTCATCTCAAGACTCATATGGGCGTTCTCCAATCTCCCTCCCACACGTAAAATTCCATGTTCATCTATGGTTGGATTCAAATTCAAAATCTTGCTTTTGGAGTGCACTCGTCCGTGTTTGTTTATAGAATCTCGGTCGTTCGCAAATTCTGCTTGCTGAACGTTTTTGATTATCAGCTGTTTAGTGCGACGAAGCTCGTGTAATTCGAGGTGGGGTCAGCAGACTTGTTTATTCAAGGTAGCTAATCGCAGTATCCATGCAAAAATACGTGTGATTTTTGTAATGGAGCTAGCTGTATTTGTTTATTAAATGGTTAATAATTTCGGTAGTCAGCGATTCTCTTGGTTGTCCAATGACTACCGCGTTGGTTTGTTTTAAAATAGACGGCTTTACTTCTAAATTCGTCTCATAAATAGTTTGGTGGTTTTCATGGTTTGTGTATGATGGCAGCCATGCCGGCCCTTGCCACCATAACTTATGGTCTTTGAGTTGCTTGACAGTCAAACCACGACTTGCACAGTCAGCTGGATTATCTGTCGTCTTCACATATTGCCAATGTTTTGATGGTATAGTTTTGGTGATTGTTATAACCCGATTTGCTACGAATGGTTTCCATCGGGCTGGATCTCCTTGTATCCATCCTAGTACTGCCGTTGAATCGGTCCAACAGTAGACATCCGTAGGGTTATTTGATAAGCAACTTTTGACTTTTTGCATTAGCTGAGCTAACAGATGAGTGCCCATTAACTCTAACCTCGGTATAGATAAGACTTTGCTTATAGGAGCCAACCTGGCCTTCCCCGCAACTAATGTAATGGTTGTCCTTTCTTTCTTTACTACCTTGCAGTAGATCACACACGCGTATGCCTTGTTTGAGGCGTCGCAGAATCCGTACAATTCTATGTTTTGGTTTTCTCCCATTCCTAGCCATCTGTTGACTTCCATGCTGTTTATGTCCGTAAATTCTTGTTTTAATTTAGTCCATTCGGAGTTCATTGCCTCTGGTAGACGGTCATCCCATTTTAAGTTGGACAACCAGACATTTTGAAACAGTAGTTTCATGGTAGTGCTCAGAGGAGTTAACCACCCTAATGGATCAAACAGCTTGGAAATGTCCGAAAGTAGAGCTCTTTTGGTAATAATTGCAGGTGTTTCGGGTGCTATTTTCGAGTTGAAGGTAAAATTATCTTTCTGTTGGTTCCAACAGAGACCCAATGTTTTAGTAGAATCATTTTGCTTGAACTCGTATCTTGACTGGTCACATTGCTCTCTCTCTAAATCCGTTAATAGCTCTGGTTTGTTCGAGGTCCATTTTCTAAGATTAAATCTTCCCAATTGGCATAATTTTATGAGATCGGATTTCATTTTATTCGCTGCTTCAATTGAATGACGCCCTCCGCAAAAGTCATCCATGTAATAACTATCTTCTAATTCTTTCGCTGCGTCAGGAAATTTCTGCCTTTCATCAGACGCCAATTGTTTCAAGCACATCATCGCTAAGAATCCTGCTGGTTTGGTTCCGTATGTAAGCGTAACGAGTTGAAATGATTTTATAGGTTGGTTATTTGATTCTCGCCATAGTACTTTTTGGTAAGCTTGGTCTTCTTGGTGTACTCTGATCATTCTGTACATCTTCTCGATGTCGGAAGTATATACAAATTGAAATTGTCTCCATTTCAGGATAAGCTCTTGAAGATCCTTTTATATATTTGGACCCCTGTACATGACGTCATTTAGACTGTACCCTGATGATGACTTTGCTGAGGCGTTAAAAACTACTCTCAGTTTGGTTGTGGTAGATTCAGCCCGAATGACTGCATGGTGTGGTAAGTAGCATTCGGGCGCCTGGTTAATGTTGTATGGTATCATATGGTTTAATGTGAAATATTCGTCCACGAATTTTTTGGAATCTGCTTTCAATTTATTGTTTCTCTCAAATTTCTTCTCTAAGTTTCTAAATTGAGCTAATGCTTGTGGTTTGGTTGCACCCAACTTATCTTTATGTTCCGGTTTAACCTCTCGAATGCCGTAATTACAGACACAATTAACCCTTAATCTGGCAAGAGAAAAAACTCTTGAATTTTTTTTTTATATTTTTGTCATCGTTAGATGTTCCTAAAACCGGGAAAAATAATTTAAAAAATCTAGTATATCTCGATTTTGAGAAAATGCATGTCCAGTATATAGGACATTGCCAGGTTCTCCATAGAGTAACTGTAAATATCGATGTCCAGTATATTGGACATGGCCGAATTAAGGAATCGTCCGAGAATTTTTATAAAAACTTTATTTATGCAATTATGAAATAAACAAAAATAAAATGCATGTGTATAATGAAAATATAAATTGTTGTACAATTTTAAAATTTAAAATGACATAATTGTTACTAATTTGGCTTCTATAAAATTGTATAAAACGTAAAAAGTCTAAATCTTCTTTATTATTATAACATGACAACCCGTCTTGAGATCAATATTATTCAAAAATCTATAGTTATAATATCTAATCAGTCAAAATTTTCTAAAACAATTAATAGTTTCACTTACTTGCTATGGTAATCATAAAAACAATTTCTCTTACGTACTAAACACAACCTTTGATTGCACTTAGCGCAATATACATCAGTCTTATTTTTGGTGCAGTATTTACAGCGACCATAGGATTCTCCAAAGCGCGGCCAATGTCCTACGCCGTCAAAACGGACGCTATCATCAGTTCTACTGTTCATATATTTTCTTATAGGTAATCTAGATCTCCCTTTATTTTGCAGCTCTCTGGCTACTTTACAGCGAAACAACTTTAACGGCATATACCTTACTGCCAGCCGATTACAATTTCTTCGGTATAATAACCAAGCGTTATTTATACAAATGTCGATCATTTGAGCAAAAATGGCAGTGTACCAGCGTCGACTTTTGTAAGTAGTCCGGTATAGTGCTATGAGCATGTCGGCAAGGTCGACGCCCCCCATGTGGTTATTGTAATGTTTTATAAGCTCAGGACAGTCCACGTCAACGCGAGCCTTCACTTCCTTACTATAGCGTTTTATCTTTCCCACTGGGTAAGCATCGGCATAGGTACTGATTAAAGTGACTACCTTATTGTCGAACCATTTGACCACTGCGAGCTTATTACTATTGTCAACTAGTTGGCAATAAGATCCTCTACCTTTTTTCTTCAAGGTTTTGTCGTCCACGAGTAGTTTCTCACATCCCTTTAGCCTGTTTTGGCGTATGGTCCCAAGACTGAAAATGCCGTAATTTTCTCTGAGATGTGTCGCCAAATCTAATGTAGAAAAATAATTATCAAAATATACGACACATGCGCGCGTCTGTATGGTTTTGCAAAGGGCGACTACTACTTTGGCTCCTAAGGTTAAGGTCTCTTCGTCTTGAGAAAACTGAATATTTCTAAATGTATCTTCACCCCCATATAGCAGGAAGTCGTAAACAATACCCGACATACCTGCCCGGACAAAATTTTTAAAACCCCACTTATTGGGTTTCATGGGGTTATATTGTCTTCTATTTCCCGCCTTTGTCCCTTTATACGGTATTGTCATTTCATCAATGCTATACCTCATCTCCTCTTCAGTAGCTAGGCAGTTCATCCTCACCTTCTCTACAAACGGCCTCACCTTGAAGTATCGATCCAAATCGGGACAGGAATTGTCTACGAAATGGATATTCCTGCGTATGCACTCAAACTTTTTCAGAGGCATAATGTCTGCTATTGCTGGGTATCGCAGTTCTTTGGCCCAATAATCCACGTAAGATGGCAAATTAACAACACCCATAAGTAGAAGTATGGACAGGAAATCATTAAATTCGTCTTCGGTAACATTTATTGACCGTCCAGTTCTTTGCACTGCGTAGAGGTTTGTGTTATGGACTATATCTTGGATTATATCCACAGAAAAATATTTATGAAAATAAACTATAGGTGAGTCGTCGTTAGGCATGTCAAAAACGAATTCACAATCCATAATTTCAGCCTTGTGCAGGAACTTGCCTTTTTTCCAATTGTAATTGGTTGTCTTACGCTTTTTTGATTTGACGTGTCTAATGCGAGTGTTGGTATGGACGGGTTTTTTTCGTTTTGACCTGGTATTGACAATATTAGGAGCCGGTGATATGTCCACAACAGACTGGATTGATGATAAGGTCGGAATAACATCATAGTTTACCTGGCTGGTTGATGGCAACACTTCCCTCATAATTGGTGTGAGAGGCACTGGTAGTTCTTCTTCGACTTCTGGCTCGCTGTTGGGTATTTCGTCGTTAGAAGAATCGTCACTGCCATTGTTGCTGTCCAAAATATTCAGGTTTTCCAATGACGATGGTATGGATGGTGCATCTGATGAGACATCATCAATTTCCTGGCAATGGTGCAAATCTGGTTCTTCATCTGAACTGGTCTGGCCTTCTACGTCCGATAGCGCGTTAATTGGTGGCACTAAAGCTAATAATTTTGAGGCACGTGATGTTTTTTTGAAGACCTGTAAATAATAATATTGTTAGGTATCATAAATAACATTTATCATACATAATATAGATATTAGTTCATGATATTATACTAATTGTTAGTTTTCTGTCTCATTGGCAATGTCCAGTATACTGCACATCACAAAACCATACTAAACCCTCGAGAATCCGGCAATGGGAAGTATACTGGACACACAAGTTTCGCAGAGAATAACGAAAAATCTATAAGTAATATTATGATTTTAGTATACACGTACATATAAAAATACGTTACGGAATATACAGAAAAGAAATAATTATTTATTTTAGAACAAAAAACATAAATAAATCGAGACTTACCGAGAGCGGTCGTGACGCGTTCATCCTCCCTGACGTTGCGGCGTCGACTGACCGGCCGAGCGCACGCGCTCATTGACAGTTATTTTTTATGTTATAATTTAGGACATAACCAAGTTATTCCATATATAAAAAAAACTAATATTGTTAAAAAAAATGCTGCAGATTTTTTCAAAGTCGATGTCCAGTATTCTTCCCAGTGTCGAATTAAGGGTTAAAAACCCATTGTGTCTCGTGTAGATCTACGTTCCGGCATACCAAGGGTTAAGTGGTAGTTGGACTTCATACCTTCCGTCCTTAAGACTCTTAGTGGTTTTGATAAAAAACTGTAAGCACTCATGGTCATCGTTGGACATCTCTATTTTCTGGTTTATGTCTTCGTTCTCCCAATATTTCAGTAGGTCTTCTGTGTTGTTGAGAACTACGTTGCATTGGTAGTGTGGTCTCATAGATCCACAGAGTAGCCATCCTAGTTGCGTCTGTTGAGCGATTGGTTGCTTGTCTTTGTCTCCTCTCAAGATTCCTCCTAACATTATCTTGCTGTAAACGGCATGTCTACGGATCAGGGGGCCTAAAACGGCCGCTTTTGCAGAATCATATTATGATAATATTATGAACCACACAAACTGTCAGAAACTGACAATTCATAATATTATCTGCGTTCAATTCATATTACACAATTCATCTATGTGACAGTTTTGTGATTTAATGAAATAACATTTAAACCACAGAAATAAAAAATAAAAATCTCATTTGATTAATAAAAACTGTAAAGAAAAATTATCCGGTTAAATTACGGTCTTCATTTTTTCATGCGGCAATATTTACACCAAATATGATTCTGATATGAATTGAATTAAATATGATTCAGCTAAAATATTTGTGTCACCAAGAGGAATTGCTGGGGATTCAGAAAATGAATTGCTTTTAGAGGAATTGCTAATGTGGCCGTTTTAGACCCGCTGCTTATATGAAACTCTGGATTAGCCAATTGTAGCCCTTGGATATGGTTCCACGTTGTTGGTTTGGTAAACGTGTTATTTGGCAGTCGTTTAATCAAATTATTCATAACAATAACGTTCGTGTCACAAGTAAATTCACTATTTACAGACTGTAGTGTTATCTGTAACATTCCTTTCGCATTATTTTCTTTTTCACCGACACCGAAAATTTGACCTTTGAAATGAGCCCTCTTCAATCCCAAGACCTGGGCCGCGTTTTCATTTATTAAAGACAGTTGAGAACCCTGGTCAACTAAAGCTCTCATCTTGTGCTGAGTTCCATCAGCTCCCTTTACTTTTATGATAGCGGTGGCTAAAAGTATTTCAGACATGTCTTCCCAAGACACATGAGATGACCTAGATGTGCTCTATTTGGTTGCAACACTGTTCGTAGTTCCTTCTGCTGACGCAGTTGGACTTTGTTTTGCCAATGCTTCGTGAAGTAAAGTGTTATGTGTGGCTAAGCATTTACGACATCGTTTGTTCGACTGACATGGTTTATTGTTATGACTGCATAGACAGTTTTGGCAGTAATTTAATTGATCAATTTTATTTACTTTTTGTTCGTGCGTCATTTGTAAAAAATCAGGGCAACGCCATAATCCGTGTTCAGAATTGCATAATGCACAGGTTATCGACCGCGACACATGTAACGCATTCATAATAGACTTGGAATTATCTTTGTTGCCTGATTGATGATTATTTCGGTGAAAACTTTTCTTCTGGTTTTGGTTGTCGTTGCCGTTTTTCCATGGTTGTTGCGGCGTGGTCTTTTGGTTGGCTGGTTCTTGCTTGCGACGAGATGCTTCTAGCGCTGTAAATTTCGTCTCTAAGAATTCCAGGAATTCCTGTAGATCAGGTAGCTCTCTAGGGTTCTTGACCGATTCTATGTATTCGGTGAAGGTATCGTTATCAAGCTTTTGTGCTAATAGGTGCACTAAAAGTGGATCCCAAGTTGCTATATCTAGTCCCAGATTCTGAATAGCGTGCAACGTCTCCTTGGTTATGTCGTGCAGTTTCTTGATCATAGCCAGCGATTGTTGTTGTATGTTGGGAAGTCCCAGTAAAATGTTAATATGGGACGTGAAAATCAATTTCTCGTTACCATACCTGTGGCTTAAAATCTCCCAACATACCTGATAATTGTCAGAGCTAATCTGTAAATGGTGAATCAGACGTTCTGCTTCTCCAGTCACCTTACTCTTTAAAAACTGCATTTTTTGCGTATTAGACATTGACGGGTTTTTATCGATCGCTTTGCTAAACAAGTCTTTGAATGGAACCCACTGGTTGTAATTTCCATTGAACACGGGGATGTCCATCTTTGGAGCTGACTTCTCACGGTGCTTCACTGCCCACATCTTTTTGTTGATGTCGTTTGTCAACTCACTGTACTTTTCCTCGTGCTTGCAGAATTCCATTTGGTACGTAATATCGTCGCCTCCATCCTCACCTTCAATTACCCAATGAAGTTTGTCAATCTCGCCCCATCGGCTGTCCAGTGATTTTAGAGCGTTCTCAAATTGCCATTGATTCTCGAACTTTTCAACTTTTATGTTACTCACAGTTCTCAAGAACGCTTTGAAATTAATATTCTGCTTCTTCACTAACCCGATCAGCTTGCTGGTCCCGCTCTCTGTATAGAGAAAATTTTCTCGCTGCGAGGAGTCGTCATAGCGCGATGACGCACCTGGATGTGGCTGCGCCGCCTCATTTAACGGCTGAGGATTGTCAGCGCTTAGCTGTTGCCTAGCCCGGATACCTGGTAATGGTTGTGCCTCTTCCGCTGTTGTCCTACGGGGGCTTCCTTCCTGCGGCTGCGTTGTACCTAACTGCTCAAGAGTTTTCTCAATAATCCCCTTAATTTTTAAATAAACTTCCTGGACTGTATTGAAACAATCCTTTTTGAAGTAAATGTGGTCAAAATTAGCTAACTGACACATTCTCTTATGGTTTTCATGGTAATCGCGCCAGTATGCTTCCAACATGTTAGCCTTACGCTTGTAATTATCGATGGTCTTCCTCTCGGATCCATCCTTCTTTATGTTGGTTAAAAACTTGTTAAGGATTTCATAGAGCTCCGTTTGGTTGATGAACAGAGAATCAGAATCCATACTTGCAATTGGTTTGAAAATATTTGGTAATGGTTAGTTTAAATAAATGGTTTGGTCTGACTTTATATACTCCAACCGCCTCTGCGATCTTCTGGTCCGCGTGGCGCTGTTTCACTTGATAGTCACTGGTAATTAAATGCTCGAAGGACCATGTAGAAAGTAGTGCTCGGCGCTATGGTGACCTATCACCTAACACACCTTTCTGGTATTGATAGGATATGGCATATATGGTTTAAGTTAAAGTCTCGAATTATAAGGGAAATAGCTATATTGAATCACTATAACACTTAATTACAAGAACTGGTAGAAAATGGTAAATTATATAACTAACTTATTTATTGGTAAAATGTATGGTAAAATGGTATGGTAATGGTATTGAGTACGTGGTGTCTCTAATGAGATCTGAACGCGAACTGGCCCACATTTAGATGAACGAACGAATGTGCATATTTGCGTTCGACGCAATTATGCATTTTCGCTGAGTGTTCGATTAATTCGAACACCAGCTAAGCTTTAATACAAAAACACTGAATCTAATGATCCGATTTCTATCTGCAATATGTTTTCTGATTTCTTCTACTCCGTTTTTGAACCTGCTTCACCGTCGTTGCCTCAATGGAAACCCCCGCCTGACAATGCGCTACACGATTCTTCGATCTGTGATATTATCTTTTAGTGAAGATATGATACTGAAAGAGTTAAAATCTCTGGATGCATCAAAGGACCAGAACCAGATGGACTTTCTCCTTATTTCTTGAAAAATGCCGCCGTTTCTATCTGCAAGCCTCTTTTTATTATTTATAATAAATGCATGTCGGAAGGTGTGGTGCCTAAACCGTGGAAAGATGTTTATTGTGCCTGTCCTCAAAGGCGGATCCAGACGCAATGTTGAACACTATCGTCCTATTTCTATCTTATCTACCTTGTCGAAGCTCTTTGAGAGGTTAATAATAATAATAATAACCCCACCGCCGTATCTCTACGTTGACGTCGTGGTGGGGCTTGCGCGCTCCGAACTCTGGGTATGTGCCGGTAAAGTTTACTTTGCCGAAACATGTCTAGGGTGAGGAGCCAGACCAAGAGAGATACAAAAACCCGCAGGGCAGCATGTGGCGAGCTGTTGGGCAGTAGCGACCCCACGGACCCTATCTTCCGGGAGAAATCTTGTTCCTCACCTCTGGCTTGCCTTTATTGGCCGGCTAGAGTGAACACTGACGAGGAACAGAGCTCCCACCTCATTCTTGCCTTTATTGGCTGGCTTGAGTGGAGATTCGCAAGAGCAAACATGCTCGGAGGAAGGAAGTATTCCAGTAAGATGCTGGTAGGGATCTTGACCGTACTTCCGGGATTGTCCTGATAGCCGAGGAATACCTCTCCACTCCTCATAAGCACCTCAGGACATGTTGCCCCCTTGTCGCTTCGACACTTTGTGCTAGCGACCATTTTCGGGGGCCCATTATTGAGTGTGCAAGTCACCCCCTGCCATTTTATCCGTGTACATATAAACATTGATCAGGCAGGGGCCATAGTCCTTCCATAGTTCCAGGTAACCAGTCCACTTTAACCACCCAAACTCATAGTCAAAATATCTTTGTTTCCATATCCTGCAATAGTCCTACACCAACCGGGGGTTGTCCTTGGGTGTCCTTGCGTAGTGCAAACAGGGATAGTCGTCGGTTGGTGCCTCAATACTTGAAAATGTCTAAGGAGCCTCTGCGAGTTGGCTTAGGCCCCTCGTACGCCTTCCAAAGATCCGGGACCCCAGGGTCCCAAGATATGTTAAAGACATTTAAAAATAATAAAAATAACTTGGCAACACCGTGTCAACAAATCTCGTTTTCGTAATTTTCTCAACTAATAATAATTTTGACGCATCTTTACAAGAGTCTTTCGGCAAGCTTTTCCTTAAATACTAAAATTTTAACCAGAAAACCATTAAACAAACAATGGTGCCGATTCTCTTGTACACCAAACTAAACTAACTAAACTATCACTAAAATTCCTTACTTTTGACTATGAGAATCTTATAGCTATTCTGCAAAATAAATTCTCTAAATTTAAAAATAATTTTGACACATCTAAATCGAATTTGACAATCGCGACTCCACACGTGATACCTAACCACGTGATCTTTTTAGAGCCGGAGGCGCGCAGGGGGGGCAGCCTCGTCGTGTTTTATATGGAATTTTTCACTTTTTGTATGGAAAATAAGAAAAATTATTACTTACATGTAGAGTGTCAGGGGTTTAAGGGTTTTATAAAGGGGGTCGAAATTTTCATTATTTTTGCGATTGGACACACCGTTTTCGAGATATAAGCAAAAGAAAAAAAAAAGATTCAGTACTGTTTTTGCATTTGAAGTCGAGGTGTTGGTGTGAATTTATAGTTCATGACAACCAATTTTATTCCACACGTTTTTAGTCGCGATTAAAAATAGTCAGATTTAGTTAGAAAATCTAAATTTTAGGTGAAAAACGTCAAATTCAGAATAGCAAAATTGCTATTTTCACTAAACTAATATCTCGTTGCCATCTTAGTGCTGTCAAACTAAAATATAGTTAAGTTGTGTCACTTTAGTCTATTTCAGAATGGGAAATCGTCGTTTGACAGGAATAAACGAAATTTTGGTGATTTTTAGTTTAGTTTAGAGGCATTTGTGACAAGAGAATCGGCACCAATAAAGAGATCTTATTTCACCAAAATGTAACAGAATTAAATTAAAAACTGCCGAATCGGAGGTGACATGACATGACAGATGTCACCTCCGATATAACAACAATACAGAAAATAAGAAAATGAAAATGAGATGTTGACTAGATCGGCTGCACGCCTAGCACGCCCACCACCTCCGGACTCGCCGCTGAGCTCCACCTCGCCGCCGCCGGTACCCAGCCCCACTGTGAGCGCTGTGACGACACCGGCTGCGGTAGTTGCGTCGAGTTCGAGCGACGAGTATTTCTCTCCGCCCACGACGCCACCACCTGCTCGTCGACGGGGAGGACGCCGGCCGCCGGTCGGCTTAGGACCTCGAGGCCCACCGGCCTCTGATAGGGTCCCAGCTCCCGGCGGAAGTGTGCAGCGCATGAGATGGATACGATCCATTCACGAAAACGTCATGCGCTCATACTATGGGGCTACAGAGGGGGGAAATAATTTGACCGCGTACCGTGTTCGGATGCTCTCTCTTTTTCAGGCGCTTGAACCAGCTATCAACGTTTCGGCACAACGACTGTCGGATCAGGTGCGGGTCATCCAGCGTCATATCATATGTTGGATGACACTGTACTTGATCGCCTGCGAAGTGAAATGCGAAGTAGCCATGTCATCGCCCCCCCGTCGCAGAGTGTTATAGCACCATCACAGGATACTACAAGTCAAGCTGACGAAAGGATTGATGACAGGGCTACAAACGTAAGTACCCATTGCAATGAGGAATTGAGGAGTGCTTTGGAGGATGAGATTCAGGAATATCTGTTCATGTCGCCCGAACTTAGACCACGTTTACCTCGTTTGCCCATGCATAAAAAAATAGGGCGCTGATGGCGGTTCTGGATTCGCAGTTGTCAAACTATTTTGTGGACTGCGAAGACCTCACTGATACTCATTCAATTCTGTACTGCGCAGCTGTAGCGGCATGTCGTGTAGCTCACGTCAAATTTGCTAATGACTCTAGAGCTACACGACCGAAACTAGCCGTACCAGCTTGGTAGTGCAGAATTGAGCGCCGTATTGGTGGGGCCAGAGCGCTCATCGGCAAACTAATCTGCTTCAGGGAGGGCAATACTCGCCCTAGAGTGATGCGCTTAGCATAAGTTTTTAATATCTATTTCAACTTGATACCTCCACGCGTTTCTGAGAAAAAGTGTTTTGACAGGCAACGATGTCATCCTTTAAGGGTTTCCATTTTTCATTTTGAGGTACGGAACCCTAAAACAGATTTGCTATCTATCTGTTTGTTACCTTTTCATGCCGTAACGGCTGAACAGATTTAGATGAAAGGCATACGGATAGGCCATGACCTGGGTTAGGACATATGATAAGTACTCTGAATATCGGTAGTACGTTCCTGTGAGATATTTTCCGACCTTTACGCGTGCGAAGCCGCGGGCAAAAGCTAGTTTTCTAAATTGTTTTTATCGAATAAGATTTGTTACAGCTGTAGTCATGCTGCAATCATGTCATTTGGTTTAAATAGGTCCTTATTTTCATTATCTTTTAAATGTATTCTTTTCTTTTAGGTTTTTGTGAATGTGAGAACGTTGTAGGCTGTAGATTTGTGGACCGTTTTCTATTTTACTAAGTAACTGGTACATGTTGATGGGCCTACACTGTCCTCTCATACCTATTAACACTGTAATTTGAAAACATTGTAGAAACCATTTATTAAAAAAAAAGTAACCGTGGAGTTTCTTGCCGGCTCTTCTCCATAGCTGCATAGGAAGCGACCAATTGGAACCGTGCACCTAGCTTCTGACGTTTCATAAGTGCCCTTGTAGGTTTATGTGAAATAAAACATTTTGAATTTAATTGTCGTTTGTCTCGTGTTTGGAGAATAGTCGAAAACATTTTCGGTATTGGTGTCGATTCTCTTGTCACAAATGCCTCTAAACTAGACTAAAAATCACCAAAATTTAGTTTAATCCTGTCAAACGACGATTTCCCATTCTGAAATAGACTAAAATGACACAACTTAACTATATTTTAGTTTGGCAGCACTAAGATGGTACTGAGATATTAGTTTAGTAAAAATGGCAATTTTGCTATTCTGAATTTGACGTTTTTCACCTAAAATTTAGATTTTCTAACTAAATCTGACTATTTTTAATCGCGACTAAAAACGTGTGGAATAAAATTGGTTGTCATGAACTTTAACACCGCTTTTAAATTCCAACCAACACCTCGACTTCAGATGCAAAAACAGTACTGAATATTTTTTTTTCTTTTGCTTATATCTCGAAAACGGTGTGTCCAATCGCAAAAATAATGAAAATTTCGACACCCTTTATAAAACCCTTAAACCCCTAACTCTCTACATGTAGGTAATATTTTTACTTATTTTTCATACAAAAAGTAAAAAAAATCCATATAAAACACGTCGAGGCTGCCCCCCTGCGCGCCTCCGGCTCTAAAAAGAGTCACGTGGTTAGGTATCACGTGTGGAGTTGCGATTGTCAAATTCGATTTAGACACGTCATAATAATTTTTAAATTTAGAGAATTTATTTTGCAGAATAGCTTTGAGATTCTCATAGTCCAAAGTAAGGAATTTTAGTGATAGTTTAGTTAGTTTAGTTCGGTGTACAAGAGAATCGGCACCATTATGTCGGATATTTTTAGGGTAGGTACTTAAGAAACCATTTTTATTGGAACCAAAAGTAGTTATTCAATATTGTTCTGAAGAGTTGTTTACTGCACAACTTTTTAAGGCAATCTAAAAATTCACCACGAATACTGGTACTTTTGATACTGAAAATGAAGGTGGAGTGCATCCAGGCTCATGGCCAAATGATCCTGAAGGAAATAATTCCTTGATACCTATCTATGAGGAATGTACCAAGAAGAGCAACTTTTTTGAACACACAATTTTTTTAAGTTTAATATTATATAACATCACGCCTTGTTTCCCCGAAGGGTTGGGAGAGGTGTCCCTGCAGCAGGTACACCCACATTTCGCCAGTTATGTTTAAGTCCTATTTAATAGAGGGCGAGCCTATTGCCACCAACCCGGGCACAAATCCAGACTCCGAGCTGCTACTGAGAAATTTCAGATAGAAAAACCCAATAACACTGCCCGACCTGGGAATCGAACCCAGGACCTCAGCAGTAGCGCTTGCAACCACTAGACCAACAAGGCAGTCAATTTTAATATTCTTTTCTGAAATTGCTATTGTTTTTATAATTTTCTCAGTTTTGATGTTGTATTTCCTGTGCGAGTCCCAAATAAAAAAATCTTTCTTTCTAAATCTATCTGCTAAGACCATAAGAAATAAATTTGCAGAATATTTTCTAACAGATGGCATTTGTAGCATGGCACAATAATTTCGCTTAGTGAGCAGGATGAAAAAATACGGCCATTTATGCGATTTATTTTGACACTAGCAAATAAATCAAAACCTATATATAGGATTCTTCCCGTTAACCTAAAATCGTGAAAGACAAGAAGCAAGTCACAGCACAAGTAAAGTAAAAAGTCCGAAATTTGTTAATTTGTTAAAAAAAATACGAATGATTACGAACCGAACTTACATTTGCAGTTGGAGAATTGACCGTGGCGTATTTCGATGTATGGGAGAACATGTTTTTCAACTATAAGTTTGTTTTTGGGATAAATTCATCCCAACTACGGAACTTTTCACTGTGCGTGGTTCGACATGCACTTGGCCGGTTTTTTTTTAACTTTATTCAATTTTAGCGGAAATAGAAATACACAATCTGAGTGAATTTCAACTGTCTACCTATTACGGTTCATGAGATACAGCCCGCTGACAGACAAATGGACGGATGGTCAGCGGAGGCTTAGTAATAGGGTTTCGTTTGGTAACCTTCGGGTATGAATCCCTAAAAACCACGTGACGAGAGAGCTGTCAAACGCGTCTGGATAACTGACTAAACGAAATACCTGTCACTTCAGTTGTCATGCTACGTCACAGTTGTGCTTTTCAATTTAGCAACGTTATAATTCGTTAAGATTTATTATAGGACGGGTTTTTTGGGCTCTTTACATTAGACAGTATATTATGATTATAAACCTAAAAAGAAAATCCACATCAGTTACATCGACGCTGAGTAGTTTGTGAATGAATGATAAAAGAGGACACTATCATAAAAAAACTTTTTACAAAAAGAAAAACAACGAAAAACTCTAAAAAGTGAAAAATAACTTAAATTTCAGAAGTCGGAGTCTTTGGTTTTGTATTTTCTTTATTTGTCACTGACTTCCGAAATTTAAGTTATTTTTCACATAGTCACAGATAATATAATACTACGTCCAATCCCATACAAAGAAATGACACCTCCCTAAGTCTGGCTATTGAGCTGGCTATTTTTCTTCCTCCATTTTAATAACAGATGGCAGCATCAGCGACTCACAAAATGCCAGACACTGTAGTTTTACAACGCCATCTAGGAGTCGACTTAGATAGGTACTTGAGATTCTCTACATCGCACATCGCGCAAGGTGCGTTCAAGGACAAGTGTAATAACAATACAACAAAAAATATATCTTGAGTTGGCGGAATAGTTTAATTTGTGGCAATTTTCTAGCAATTTTCACGCTGCAGCGACTGCCTCTTTAAGTGTTTTTTTTAGTATTTCAATACTTAAATCTAGATTTTCTTCTCCTCGTTACCAAATCTACTATTGCTAAAACCCTAAAACTGAAGTCACGCCTTCTTCGTCCGAACTCATTTTGCCAGTAAGCCGACGTTCGCACGGACGTAATAAAATCGCGGCGAGATTTTATCGCGCACTGGTTTTTGAACTCTCGGTGTTAAGCCGAGCATTGAGAATCCAACGCGCTAGGACGCACTCTCGTCCTAGCGTGTTGAAAAAACACATTGTTGGATTTTCAACTCTCGGCACTAAGCAGAGCGTTGAAAATCAAGTGCACGAAAAAAAGTCAACGCGATTTTATTACGTCCGTGAATACGTCGGCTAAATGTTTTTAGAAATATCAAATAAAAACAGGCCAAGTGCATGTCGGACCACGCACAATGAAGGGTTCCGTAGTTGGGATGAATTTATCCCAAGAACAAACTTAACTTTGTAGTTGAAAAACATGTTCTCCCTTACGGAATGTATGGGAGAACATGTTTTTGCAACCGCAAATTTAAGTTGGTTGATTATTACTCGTTAATTTATAGAGCTTGCTTAGCTGTGATAGTTTTCCTTTTAATTTCGTTATAAATACTACTGCTGTGATTTTTTTTTTCACATAAACCAACCATTTAGCTGGCAGGGGGGGAAGGACACTTGACTCTAACAAAAATTTGCACTTTAAAGCTTAATGGTGCCGATTCTCTTGTAGACTACTTATCTAGAATCTTAAAGCAGTTCTGCAAAAAAATCTCTAAATTTAAAAATAATTTTGACACAACCAAAATCTAATTTGACAATCGCAACTCCACATGGTACTTGTTTGCCCTACCCCGTGAATTTTTTAATTTTAATATTACATAATTTTTTTAGAGCCACAGGCGCGCTTGCGGGGCAGCCTCGACGTGTTTTAGAAGGAATTTTTCACTTTTTGTCTGGAAAATATAAAAAAAATATTATCAAAATGTTGAGTTTAATGGGTTTATGGGTGTCTTAAAGGGGTTCGAAATTCATTATTTTTGCGATAGGACACACCATTTTCGAGATATAAGCAAAAGAACAGAATAAAAGATACAGTACTGTTTTTGCACCTGAAGTCGAGGTGTTGGTGTTAATTTATTTTAGTTCATGGCAACTTATTTTAATCCACACCTTTTAGTCGCGATTAAAAATAGTAAAATTTTGTTTGTTAGACACTCAAAATTTTTGGTGAAAAACGTCAAATTCAGAATAGCAAAATTGCCATTTTCACTAAAATGGTAACTCAGTGCATCATAATGTTGTCAAACTAAAATATAGTTAAGTTGTGTCACTTTAGTCTATTTCAGAATGGGAAATTGTCGTTTGACAGGAATAAACAAAATTTTGGTGTTTTTTAGTCTAATTTTATAGGCATTTGTGACAAGAGAATCGGCACCATTAGCTACCTATCTACTTTTAAAACGTTTCGTGCAATCTTTTTTAGGGTTCCGTACCCAAAGGGTAAAACGGGACCCTATTACTAAGACTCCGCTGTCCGTCTGTCTGTCACCAGGCTGTATCTCATGAACCGTGATAGTTAGACATTTGAAATTTCACAGATGATGTATTTCTGTTGCCGCTATATCAACAAATACTAAAGAAATAATAAAATAAATAAATATTAATACAACAGACATGATTTTTTGGCCGTTTATATATATACATAATGGCACGGAACCCTTCGTGCGCGAATCTGACTCGCACTTGGCCGGTTTTTTATAGAAAGTTTTAGAAAGGTATCAGTAAAATGAAAAAAATATATAATTAAGTAGGTAGATACTTGCCAAAAACATGTTAAGTAATAGGGTATTATACACAAATTCAACTGTCGCTTTTTGTTTTAAATATTATTATTTTACAGCCTTAGTTTATTATCTAGCGAAAAACATATCTAAAATTGGCTTAGATTGAACATAACTTGGTCAAAATTGACTTTGAATGAAATGATGGCTAGTGCTACAAATGACCCCCTTTAAGGGTTAATTGTACCAAAACTGCATAGGGTATTAAAACTAGAATAAAGGTATTAATTACATTTTCTCAGTCATTTATTTGAAGTCTTATGGGTTTATAATCATTCTTAAAATTTAGGAACAAAAATATTGTGAGATCAGTGTTTTAAATCAACACAAACGTAAAGTAATAACATTAACATAACAATTCTTCACTTCGAACAAAAATAAAATAAGTTTTTATTAACATATAATCAACTTTGGTTCACACTTTACATATTAGCTATTATCTAGCTTTATAACAATTATAAAATAGAAGTAATCAACAAAAATATGTTAGTATGGAGGTACAATTGACCCTCATAAAATATGAATTACTGATAAAAAAAAATATTAGTCAGATTCGCAATTGTTACAAACATAAATTGATTTTTTTTTTTTTTTTTTTTTGGGTGGGAAATTATCAAAGGCGGGCATTGGCCCTAGCGGACCCCGTCAATTCTGCTGACATCTCTTTGAGGCGCGCGTGGAACACAACGCGCCCATTGCTCACCGTCCGCAAGCCCGCGCTCCGTCTCCTCCTTCGCGAGCATTACTGCTTCGCAGAAAGAGGTGACGGCCTCCCATTTCCTCTCGCTCCGTAGCATGGCCCTAATCAGGGCCGGACGCGAGAGATCACCGCCGCCGATCGCATCCACGAGGACACGGCGATGCCCTGCCCAAGCCGGGCAGACCTCCACCGTATGCTCCACCGTGTGATCCAAACAGTGACGACACCCGGGCGTTTCCTCCCGCTTTATCCTGAACAGATACCTCCCGAAACAGCCGTGTTCGGTGAGGATCTACGTCAGGCGGAAGGTGAGGACGCCGTGGCGCCTCTCTAGCCACTCCTCAAAGAGGGGTCTTATCGCCGCAATTGTGGCGTGCCCAGCGCTGGGTTGCGACAATCGTACCCTCCATTCCGCCATGAGATCCCGCCGGAGCTCTGTCCGCTGTGCCGCGACTTCTTGCGGCATCGGAGTTAAGCCCCGGCGTTTCGCCTCCTCGCGCCACTCCCGAATGTGCGCGAGGACCTTTGCCTCCAGATCCCATGGCGGTATTCCAGCAAGGAGGCTCGCTGCCTCGCAGGAGACCGTGCGGTATCCTCGGGCCAGCCGGATGGACATGACCCTTTGGGACGCGTTCAGCCGGCGCCCTGGCTGCCGCCTCAATGAAGGCGCCCACACCGGCGCCCCGTAAAGGGCCATGGACCGCACGATCCCCGCGTAGAGCCTCCGGCAGGAGGCGTTTGGACCTCCCAGATTGGGCAGGAGCCGCTTCAAGGCAGCCCCGGCCCGATAAATTGACTCCTGAGGTGTACATTCCTCGTGTGCCCATAATCTGCATTGAGCGCATTGGATCCACATTTCATTAGGGCGACTGGTACTATAAGGTTCCATGCATACTACACAAAACCATTCTTCTTCTTCTTCTTCTTCTTCACTGCTTTCAGAGTCATTTTTTGCTGCAGTCTTCTTTTTCTGGCTGGAATCACATTTTATCCCTTTAGATTTTCCCGGGTGTTGTAGATTCTTTTTAATTTGTTTAGCTTTCTTTCTTTTTTCAGCAGCAGAGTCAGGTTACCAAAAAATGCGTTGACATTTGTCTTATTGAAACTCGTAGCACGAGCAAGGCTAGTTAGTTGCTTGAGCACACCTTATCGAAAGTTCAGTTTCTTTTCATAAAAGATGAAAACCAATCAGGCCCTGCCATTCCATTTTGATCGCAGGACTGTGGTCTTTTCAGATCAAATTTAATAGCCAAATCAAGTGCCAAGCGTCTTACTTCTTTTGGCGTTAAACCATAATAAATATCTGCTGTTCTCACTAAATATTTCGCTATGCTTTGTTCTTGCTCTTCGGTAAATACTTTCGATGCTGGATTATACCCCATAGAAATAAATTCGTTAGGATTAGCTTCTCTTTTACGTTTATATCTTATGAGAGACACGTGACAAACGTTGAACATATTCGCAGCGGCGCGTATGCTACGCCCTTTTAAAATCTCATCATATGCTTGTTCATACAACAAAGTATCTCTTGACCCACGGTCCGTCTTTTTTATTCTATTTCGTGGCATCTAAAACAAAAACATGTCTAATAAGTAATTGCATATTTTAAGTACCTATTTATCTTTTTACTCTGTTATTATTACCACGGGGTTATTTCTACCATGGGGTGAATTGTACGGGTTTTTCCCAGTGGTCAGATTGGTGGTCAGACTAGTCTTTCCAACGGGATTTTTTTTTCCCGTTGGTCAGATTTATTTGACAGCTAGAAAAACAACAGAAAAAAAGTACAATGAAAGTAAAAACAGTTTTGCATTTTAATAGGTACAGTAAGCGCTCAAAAGTGCATGAGCACGCTAAGAGTCGTATTGCTGTGAACACGCGGTATAGCTCGTACATTTGTATGTGTAAGCAACACGATACACACACCACAGATAACGCAGTTTTCCACTACACGAAACAACAATATATTTCCGTCGCTTTAAACATGCTAGCACACACGCACTATGCGCGTGAACTTGACCAGTTAATGGCATTGCTAAAATTCGATAGTAACTTAACAAGTGCAGATAGCAGAAAGCGTTAAGCGTTGGTATGGAATTCAAACTGCCTCAGGTTCTAATCTCGTAAAACACAGTGCGGTTTTTTGCAAATATTATTATTTTTGTTTTCGATAATAATATTTTTTAAATATTGCTGCTTTTTTATGTTGATATTGCAATAAAGGTTTTAGAATAAAAAATGAGTGATATATGATAACAAAATTAAAAAAAATATGTTTATTCGTTATATTTATTTTACATAAGTTAAAAAACTGCTACAATTATTTATCATTACTTCAGCTGAATAAGATGTGAAATAGATGTCAAGAAACTTAGATGCAGTTTGTATTATTTTGACATATTTAGATTATGAAATATTTTAAATTTTTAATGGATTTTTTCACCATAAATATTAAGCTTTGATCATGGTCGAAGTAATTAAGTAATAAATAAGAATATTAGACTACTTAAAATGTAAAAAACTACTTACAGAATAGGTAATTTTAAGGTTAAATATGGGCAGTTTGTTTATATTTTATTTGTATTAATTATTTTACATTTTATTTGACTTTAGTAAATATCGGTTGTTATTGAGGTTAAAGCTTAAGTATTCATTTTCTTTACGAAAAGAAGATTGAAACTAAACCTCAAATTTTAATCCTAAAATAATACTATTACTAAAATAATATTAAACAATTTCGGTATATCTGCAAGAAATACGACAAACACCCTATTGAAACGTGCTTAAAAAATTCGTTACCATAAATTCATGCAATAACGAATCTGTTGTTTATTAAGTTGGTACGGTCAATATTTTAAGGTCAAAAACGGTTTTCTAGCTGGTCTTTAGTGATGCAAGCCTTCAGAGTGCACGGCGAACGGTTCATAATGACGTGTTTTTAATAATTCAGCAAAATATCTCGTTGCTATGAAACCATTTGTTTCATTCACCATTTGACGTCGCTGCTACTCGATAATAAGCCCCTTCCTCATATCTCTTAACCCTCACAGTATTTCTCTAGAACAAAGAAAAACATTGTTTTTATTACACATAATACCTTATTATTTATTATTCACTAATCGAATTAAACCTCACAATGAATTTAAAACTTTAAAGGCATCTTCTGTCTCAACAATACCTCTGTTCTATCAACAATACCCTTGATTAAGATTTATGTTTAGTAAAATATGAAATATATAAATGATAACACTCACACTTAGTCCGGTTTCATTAGATATTCACTTCACTTTTACGCAGCGCAATAATATTCTCTGATCTGATCTGATCTCTTCAATATATTTTATGCCTGCTTTTTGATAATAATAACCACAACACTGCGCTAAATACTCGTCACCAATATTATCCACGAACCAAAAAGTTCTATTAATTAAATACTCGTAACAAACTACATCTACCCCACAGAAATCGAAATAATTTACTTAGTTTTTTGTGGTCTACCTGCTAAACTTTAATATTTATGTGAACAAGACGAATGAAACTAAAAACGAATGATGATTATTGAACTAGTCATTGGTTGCAGACAAAGTGAGTGTGTGTGTGTAATGTGCGTGTCTACAGTATTGTAACAACTTATAGAAGAAGGTCGTAAGTCAAACCGAAGCGTCAGTCTATTGCTTTGTGAGATTGCTCATGGACTTTTGGTCGGTACTGTACATGTTAGAAAGCAGGCTAGAAAGTATTAGAGGAGAATTTGTTTTATGTTTAAAGAAATGTGCTTATTGGGCGGATTTGAACAAAACAATTTTATCTTAAACGTTCTAAAAAATGACCAACATTCAATTCTCCATTAGTTAACATCATTTGTGAATACATTATGAATTCGTCTCTCATTACATTTTCCTTTGTCCGTTTATTTGTTATTTTCGTAAAATCACTTTTCAGTAAAATTCTCAGTAAGTTGATTATCCCGGGTCCTTTTCTTGTAATTTTTTTATTTAGTTCTTTATGCCAACTTTCTAAACAGTTAGTAGTTCTGTGCCTCTGCCCAAAAACAGACCAAGTTTGCTTGAAATTAGACTTTTCTAGCCACTGAAAATATTTTTTAAATTTTTGTATGTTGGCCGAATCAGGAGCATCATTAATTATATATTGCCAACCTTCATCCACTAAATGTGGCGGTAGTAATGGCAGAATTCCCGAAAGTGCAATTATGCGTTTTGTTGCTTTTGATTTTGTCAATTTTAATTTTTTGCTTGCTTCCACACGTTGTGAGAAAAATGAAAATAGCAACCTTTTATTTCCGCACCAGGGTAGGTATACTTTTTTTAACGCATTAGAAGCAGCAACTTCAAAATCCAGGGTAAACTGTTTTGGTTCCATATACGGCAGTTGTGATCGTAGCATGCTAAAAAGACTGATGTAGCTTTGTTCCGATCTATGGGACATCAATACATAAATTAATGGTATAATATTAGTGGTGTCAATGCTGCTTCCAATATCACCATGGATGCTATATAACTGTGAAAATGATGTAAAGGCCACGCTCTTACAATGTTCCGTCACAAAAGAAATGTTTTACTCGTTTTAAATATTCCTTCGATTGCGGCGTACAAAAAACAATTATACGTGTTCCTTGGTCAATAAAATCCGCTAAAATGAAATTTTGAAATTCTTCAGGGATTTCAACGTCAATAGGGTTGTTATGAAATATTTTGGTAACTTTAGCGGCTTTATTTCGTTGACGGTACACCGTACTTTTAATAGATTGAAAAGACGGTATATTCGTTAAGTTTAAGCCGGAATCTTTTAATTTTGTGACACACTCTTTATAAATTGTTGACACTGGTTGAAACTCCTTGCAAGCTTGTTCCCGCATGTTATGGAATGAAACTTCTATGTCATTCTTGCCAACATCTTGAACGCAGGTGTGATTTTTTGACTTAATAAGTTGATTGCGGTTCTGAAAAAACATAGACACTTACTAGCGGTCGGGACCCGTATCTACATACATATACCTGGGCATTGAGACGGACATGAGTTTGGCAATAAAGTGATCAAGGTGTGACCAAGGATCTTGAACGTACTGCGAACTAAATAACAGAATTAACTCCTTGAGGTAACAACCAGTTTACTCACTTGAATCGTCACAGATCCCATTGAATCGTCACAGATCCCAAGCATCGCATTCTTTTGAACCGACCGCAAAGCCAAAATTCGTTTCCGTTTGTGTACGTTTTGTTTTTATAAAATTGATACCCATTATAAAGCAAGACAACTCCACCCTTTCTATTTATAAAATTAAGATCCATAATACCGATACACATTACTCAACTTCTGGTTAAAAATAGTATAGTACATGATGTGATTGACATTTCATGACAAACAGGAAAATTTTGTTTTATAAAACCATGAAACAACTTGCAAAGAATTTCAACCAGTGTCAACAAATTCCATGATGTCACAAATAAAACCTATTTAATAGTTTTATAACCTCTTCGTATTCAACAGTACTTTACTAAATTATGAGCTGATCTGACCAACGGGAACAAAAAATTCCCGTTGGAAAGACTAGTCTAACCGTCAATCTGACCACTGGGAAACACCGAATTGTACCAGTACTATTGACCGGTGTTTCCCAGTGGTCAGATTGACGGTTAGACTAGTCTTTCCAACGGGAATTTTTTGTTCCCGTTGGTCAGATCAGCTCATAATTTAGTAAAGTACTGTTGAATACGAAGAGGTTATAAAACTATTAAATAGGTTTTATTTGTGACATCATGGAATTTGTTGACACTGGTTGAAATTCTTTGCAAGTTGTTTCATGGTTTTATAAAACAAAATTTTCCTGTTTGTCATGAAATGTCAATCACATCATGTACTATACTATTTTTAACCAGAAGTTGAGTAATGTGTATCGGTATTATGGATCTTAATTTTATAAATAGAAAGGGTGGAGTTGTCTTGCTTTATAATGAGTATCAATTTTATAAAAACAAAACGTACACAAACGGAAACGAATTTTGGCTTTGCGGTCGGTTCAAAAGAATGCGATGCTTGGGATCTGTGACGATTCAATGGGATCTGTGACGATTCAAGTGAGTAAACTGGTTGTTACCTCAAGGAGTTAATTCTGTTATTTAGTTCGCAGTACGTTCAAGATCCTTGGTCACACCTTGATCACTTTATTGCCAAACTCATGTCCGTCTCAATGCCCAGGTATATGTATGTAGATACGGGTCCCGACCGCTAGTAAGTGTCTATGTTTTTTCAGAACCGCAATCAACTTATTAAGTCAAAAAATCACACCTGCGTTCAAGATGTTGGCAAGAATGACATAGAAGTTTCATTCCATAACATGCGGGAACAAGCTTGCAAGGAGTTTCAACCAGTGTCAACAATTTATAAAGAGTGTGTCACAAAATTAAAAGATTCCGGCTTAAACTTAACGAATATACCGTCTTTTCAATCTATTAAAAGTACGGTGTACCGTCAACGAAATAAAGCCGCTAAAGTTACCAAAATATTTCATAACAACCCTATTGACGTTGAAATCCCTGAAGAATTTCAAAATTTCATTTTAGCGGATTTTATTGACCAAGGAACACGTATAATTGTTTTTTGTACGCCGCAATCGAAGGAATATTTAAAACGAGTAAAACATTTCTTTTGTGACGGAACATTGTAAGAGCGTGGCCTTTACATCATTTTCACAGTTATATAGCATCCATGGTGATATTGGAAGCAGCATTGACACCACTAATATTATACCATTAATTTATGTATTGATGTCCCATAGATCGGAACAAAGCTACATCAGTCTTTTTAGCATGCTACGATCACAACTGCCGTATATGGAACCAAAACAGTTTACCCTGGATTTTGAAGTTGCTGCTTCTAATGCGTTAAAAAAAGTATACCTACCCTGGTGCGGAAATAAAAGGTTGCTATTTTCATTTTTCTCACAACGTGTGGAAGCAAGCAAAAAATTAAAATTGACAAAATCAAAAGCAACAAAACGCATAATTGCACTTTCGGGAATTCTGCCATTACTACCGCCACATTTAGTGGATGAAGGTTGGCAATATATAATTAATGATGCTCCTGATTCGGCCAACATACAAAAATTTAAAAAATATTTTCAGTGGCTAGAAAAGTCTAATTTCAAGCAAACTTGGTCTGTTTTTGGGCAGAGGCACAGAACTACTAACTGTTTAGAAAGTTGGCATAAAGAACTAAATAAAAAAATTACAAGAAAAGGACCCGGGATAATCAACTTACTGAGAATTTTACTGAAAAGTGATTTTACGAAAATAACAAATAAACGGACAAAGGAAAATGTAATGAGAGACGAATTCATAATGTATTCACAAATGATGTTAACTAATGGAGAATTGAATGTTGGTCATTTTTTAGAACGTTTAAGATAAAATTGTTTTGTTCAAATCCGCCCAATAAGCACATTTCTTTAAACATAAAACAAATTCTCCTCTAATACTTTCTAGCCTGCTTTCTAACATGTACAGTACCGACCAAAAGTCCATGAGCAATCTCACAAAGCAATAGACTGACGCTTCGGTTTGACTTACGACCTTCTTCTATAAGTTGTTACAATACTGTAGACACGCACATTACACACACACACTCACTTTGTCTGCAACCAATGACTAGTTCAATAATCATCATTCGTTTTTAGTTTCATTCGTCTTGTTCACATAAATATTAAAGTTTAGCAGGTAGACCACAAAAAACTAAGTAAATTATTTCGATTTCTGTGGGGTAGATGTAGTTTGTTACGAGTATTTAATTAATAGAACTTTTTGGTTCGTGGATAATATTAGTGACGAGTATTTAGCGCAGTGTTGTGGTTATTATTATCAAAAAGCAGGCATAAAATATATTGAAGAGATCAGATCAGATCAGAGAATATTATTGCGCTGCGTAAAAGTGAAGTGAATATCTAATGAAACCGGACTAAGTGTGAGTGTTATCATTTATATATTTCATATTTTACTAAACATAAATCTTAATCAAGGGTATTGTTGATAGAACAGAGGTATTGTTGAGACAGAAGATGCCTTTAAAGTTTTAAATTCATTGTGAGGTTTAATTCGATTAGTGAATAATAAATAATAAGGTATTATGTGTAATAAAAACAATGTTTTTCTTTGTTCTAGAGAAATACTGTGAGGGTTAAGAGATATGAGGAAGGGGCTTATTATCGAGTAGCAGCGACGTCAAATGGTGAATGAAACAAATGGTTTCATACCAACGAGATATTTTGCTGAATTATTAAAAACACGTCATTATGAACCGTTCGCCGTGCACTCTGAAGGCTTGCATCACTGAAGACCAGCTAGAAAACCGTTTTTGACCTTAAAATATTGACCGTACCAACTTAATAAACAACAGATTCGTTATTGCATGAATTTATGGTAACGAATTTTTTAAGCACGTTTCAATAGGGTGTTTGTCGTATTTCTTGCAGATATACCGAAATTGTTTAATATTATTTTAGTAATAGTATTATTTTAGGATTAAAATTTGAGGTTTAGTTTCAATCTTCTTTTCGTAAAGAAAATGAATACTTAAGCTTTAACCTCAATAACAACCGATATTTACTAAAGTCAAATAAAATGTAAAATAATTAATACAAATAAAATATAAACAAACTGCCCATATTTAACCTTAAAATTACCTATTCTGTAAGTAGTTTTTTACATTTTAAGTAGTCTAATATTCTTATTTATTACTTAATTACTTCGACCATGATCAAAGCTTAATATTTATGGTGAAAAAATCCATTAAAAATTTAAAATATTTCATAATCTAAATATGTCAAAATAATACAAACTGCATCTAAGTTTCTTGACATCTATTTCACATCTTATTCAGCTGAAGTAATGATAAATAATTGTAGCAGTTTTTTAACTTATGTAAAATAAATATAACGAATAAACATATTTTTTTTAATTTTGTTATCATATATCACTCATTTTTTATTCTAAAACCTTTATTGCAATATCAACATAAAAAAGCAGCAATATTTAAAAAATATTATTATCGAAAACAAAAATAATAATATTTGCAAAAAACCGCACTGTGTTTTACGAGATTAGAACCTGAGGCAGTTTGAATTCCATACCAACGCTTAACGCTTTCTGCTATCTGCACTTGTTAAGTTACTATCGAATTTTAGCAATGCCATTAACTGGTCAAGTTCACGCGCATAGTGCGTGTGTGCTAGCATGTTTAAAGCGACGGAAATATATTGTTGTTTCGTGTAGTGGAAAACTGCGTTATCTGTGGTGTGTGTATCGTGTTGCTTACACATACAAATGTACGAGCTATACCGCGTGTTCACAGCAATACGACTCTTAGCGTGCTCATGCACTTTTGAGCGCTTACTGTACCTATTAAAATGCAAAACTGTTTTTACTTTCATTGTACTTTTTTTCTGTTGTTTTTCTAGCTGTCAAATAAATCTGACCAACGGGAAAAAAAAATCCCGTTGGAAAGACTAGTCTGACCACCAATCTGACCACTGGGAAAAACCCCTATTGACCCCAACAATGTTGGTACAATTGCACCAAAGTAACTAATTTAGAAAAAAACATCTAATACTCACATAATTCTAAACTTATAGTTTCCGTTTTTATCATAAATCAAAAGTTTAATATCCGTCTAAACTAGCAACAACAATTACTTGTCGAAAAGACTCTGGTAGTACGAGTTACAGCCAATAATATTTTACGTAAAAACTTACCGCGGCTTGCCGAAAATCAAAAATTCTCCACTAATACATCCGTTTCACAGCGCGCGCGCCGGCGACTGAGGGGCGCCTCGAGGCTCAAGTAGCGCGTATGCTGGCGCAGTAGTAGAAATATCGATGATGGTACTATTAACCCGTGTTACTATTGTACCCGGTCTACCCTAGATTTCTTTCATTTATTATATTTCTATGTAAAGAAGGTAATAGATTATAAAAATAACAATGGCACTCCGGGAGCACAGAGACAGAAGTAAAAACTTGAACGAGATCTTGGCGAAAGAAAAATACTTGTATAGAACATTGGTTCGTAACAATATCTGAATTAAGAGCACAATCGCGTTTACAAAAAAAAAAACTTCCAAAGCTTTAAAGTAAAAATACTTGCATAGAACATTGATCCGTAACGTAGTATAAGGAGCACAATCGCGTTTACAAAAATGAGGTATCGGTAACGGTGTCGCGTGTTCAATTGTTTTCCCATCTCAAAAATGCTCAACGCGCCTGAAGAAGTTTTCAATTCAATTTTTTTTTGATTTTCCTACTAAACGTAAAACAATAACGACAGATTATGTGATGACAAATTGAGTAAAACGCCATCTATTGCAAAGAGCTCTGAACAAAATGAATAACTTTATTATTCTATGAGTTCAAATTGAAGTAAAAGGTTTCATTTATCTTTTTTGTTGAAAATACATGATTTATGAGTTTAAATATATAAATCAGCATTAAACAAGGAAGTTTTAATTTTTACTAATCTTACTTATGCCAAAATTTGCCGTTTATCGCTTTTTAGTGATTGTTAATTCCATAATTGTTACCTATGCTGCCATCTATTATTTTTTTTCAAAACTAATTATAATCTGTTCGAATTGAGATCCCATGACATTAGGCTATTGTGACGATTGTGACTTAGATAAATTACAAATCAACCCACTAAAAAGTGAAAAAGAAAAACTTTTTTCCGACTTCTGAATTTAAAGTTATTTTTGACTGTGTAGTTGGGAAGTCAGATGTGTTTTTTGTGAGTCAGTTTGTAATAAATTGTAACCTATATAAATAAAAACATTAAACAGCCTAAGAAGCTATGGAGCCACATAAAATCTTCCATAGCTATCTCAAATAAACCAGAGCACAGTCTACCACACTTTTGCAACAACCCTGAAAAAATAAATGACCACTTTTTGGATGTGCCTGGCAGTGGTAGGGTCAGTAAAGCAGATTTGACTTACTTTGAACACCACAGATTCAGTAATACTCATTTCCAGCTCGAGCCGGTCCAGGAAGAAATGGTGTTGAGGCTTTTGCATAGTCTTAAGTCCAATGCTCAGGGTTCTGACCATGTCTCCCTGGAGATGCTGATGATGACAGTCCCTCGTACCCTTGCAGCTATAACGGCCATCATCAACAGATCCATAGCCTCGTCTTCTTTTCCGGATCTATGGAAATTGGCTATAGTTAGGCCCATTCCTAAGGTGTCTAATCCCGCCAGTGTGAAAGATCTTCGCCCAATTAGCCTTTTACCGTGTCTCTCAAAGATTCTTGAAAAAGTTGTGTCTAACCAGTTTCGGGCATATCTTGAGCAGCACAGTATTTTGCCAAAGGCCCAATCAGGCTTTCGTAAGGGGCACAGCACAGCCACAGCTCTTCTTGATGTAGTTGGCAATATCCTGGAAGCCAGAGAACAGGGCATGGGAACCATGCTTGTGCTCCTAGATTTTTCGCGTGCCTTCGACTCAATCAATACCTCTCTTCTCCTCTCCAAGCTGGCTTACTACGGATGTCAGCCAGAAACAGTCCAATGGTTTCAGAGTTACCTGAGTCACCGTTCTCAATTTGTCCAGGTTACAAGTGACAGTTTTGGAGATGTTATAGCCTCTAGTCCCAAGCAAGTGAACCGCGGCGTACCGCAGGGATCGATCCTTGGCCCGCTTCTTTTCATTCTTTACAGTGCCGACATCGTCAACTGTCTGATCAACACAAAGTTCCACCTATATGCTGACGATCTGCAGATGTATCTTTCATTCCGCCCTCAGCAGTCTGCTGAAGCTGTAAAAAGAATGAATGAGGATTTGGATAGGATTTCAGCATGGTCAGTGAGAAACTCTCTGGTTCTAAACCCAGTTAAGTCCAAGTACATTCTTATGGGATCAAGAGATTTTCTAAATAAAATGTTAGGGTACAATCTGGACTTGAAGATTGATGGGTGTTCTATTGATAGGGTGCAAGAAACCCGTAATCTTGGGGTGGTATGAGCACCTGCATTTTGAGACACACATCATTGAGGCTGTGCGCAACTGTTTTTACCGGTTAAAGCTTCTGTACCGTGTACGGCCTTACATAAGTGTGGATATGCGTGTCATGCTGTGTGAGTCACTTGTTCTATCCAAGCTGAACTACGCTGACACTGTGTATGGTGCGTGCATTCTCGGTAGAAGTGAAAAGTTGATCCAGCATGTACTGAATGCTTGTGCGAGATTTTGTTTCAATGTCCCTCCTCGATCTCACATAACTCCATTTTTAAATAAGGGTAATTTGATGAGAATGTCAGATCGCAGAAAGCTTCATCTGGCTACCCTACTCTTTGGCACCATTCTCACAAAAAGTCCAGAATATCTATATAGGAAATTAACTTGGTCACGTGACATAAATAAAGTTAAAACAAGAGCATCTTCTTACCTTCTGTTGGCTTCAACGCATAGAACTGCTGCATTCCGCGGAAGCTTTAAATTCGCTGCCTCTCGCTGCTGGAACGACTTGCCACCTCCTTTCCGTGCTATAAAAACAGTTGGAACTTTTAGTACTAAATATAAGCAATATTTGTTAAGAGTACAAAAGGAAACCAGTTTCTAAACTCACCCTGGGACTGCACGCAGTTGGTATTGGTGACCTTAAGCAGAGTCCTATTTCTTAGCAGCACGATTTTGCTCAATCGTTTTGTTTTGCTCGGTAACTGAATCTCTTTCTTCCGATTTACACAACAGAACACAGTCAGTCACAACACAACGACACTTTATAATTATTATTTATTTGCACCACTTTCTTGCCATATTTTATGTTATTCACTCACTGCTTTATTTATATTAATACCTCTTGAAAAGAGTAGGTCCTTAAATTCTTTGATCAATAATATATCATTTCTATAATTACTCCAAAAATACTTTGCACAAATAAATTGACAGCCGATTGCATCCACAGAGTACTTAATGCATCACACTTCACAGAGTATATAATACAGATACACTCCTGCGCGCGTCCCTTCGCTTGTCACCATGCATGGACAAGTGTTGTTGGAACGTCGTATCGGGTGTGCGTCGATTTTTTTACTTTATTTTTTATTTTTTGTACAATAGTTTTGATTTTTTATATTATTATTGTTATTGTTTTATTTTGTAATCCCATAATGGGATTTATTTGTCCGTAGGTATGTCCGTGGCATCACAGCGGGCCCTATCAGAATACCAGCGCTGCGGTATTTATTTATTTTTAAATATCGCAGCATCATGCTGAGATAGGAGCCTTTTTGGCCTCGCACAGGTCGTTATTAATTTGTTTGTTAGTTTTTAAAATGCTCCTTTTTTATTTTTGTTAATTATTTTTTTATCTTTTATTACTGTTTTGTATTTCCTGTGCGTGTCCCAAATAAAATATTTTTCTTTCTTTCTTCTTTCTAATATATCCAAGTAACAATAGCCTAATGTCAACTGCTCATCACATTTTACAAAATATTGCTTTTCTCGATGCAGGGACGTTAATAGTTGAAGAGTTCTCCTGGTATTTCACCATCAGTTCCACTTCTCCATATCATATGCATTGTGACGAAGATAAATTGCTTGGCAATCATAAAAATTTAAAAAAAAAACAAAATTCAAAAGTCATTTATTCAAACTAGGCTAAGAATCAGCACTTTTCGAACGTCAAAATTACATTAGACAGTCCCCCAAAACGCCCACCCTTCACCATATCAAATTGCAACCCGTGAAATACCTACTTATTATTGAGAAGTTCCGTTTGCCATCTGTGTCCTTCATCATCAGTTCCGCTTTACCAAATGGTGCTTTCTAAGAGCAAATCTATGAGTTACTATAAAAATACCCAAATCGCTAAAGGTGTGTCTATAATATTTGAAGAGTTCCCTCGATTTCTCCAAGATCCCATCATCAGATCCTGATCAAATGACAATGGAACCAACTAGAAAGTATAACCATTAAATTTTTTTTTTTTTTTCGAATTCGACCAAAATATCAAGTATGCCAAAAAATCATAAATAAATAGTTGCATTACTACTTTTTTGTATCTTTACCAATAATGAAGCAAAAACTCATAGCTTTGCAGATATGTACATTGTACATATACGCAAATTATGGAACTACTTACCTGTCAAATCTGTTTATTGACTGCATGATTATGATCAATAATAAATTTAAAGAAAATGTAACTTATTTTATATTTGCACGCCGAAATTAAAGGCAGAATAAGAGAACAATTTTGTACATTTTACCAACCTTCTTCTGTACCTTATTCAGGCAAACAAATGATTTTGATTTATTTTTTATTTTTTACAGGTAAAATTAGTAATGCGTCAGATATATCGAAACGTATCTAAAATCCGATTTGAGTCACAAATCGTATCGTATCGATAAGCCGAACTAGACAAATCGATTTCACAAAACTACGGCAAGAGTAGATTTGCGTAAGCAAGTATTTGTTTATGTTTGGATAGTTTTGATCGATGCACTTACAACCAAATTATAATATTACTAGAGACGATCGAAACGTGTCCGTATGGATTGAGGAGCCATGTCTCATATTTAAACGCGCGTACTAGGTACCAATATTTAGTAGTAAATTTGGCGATTTTGTAGGCTCGATCCTGGAATTTGTAGTAAAACACTTTAAAAGATACACGACTTTTAAGGTGGCTCCTCAATTCAGACGTCTGAATTGAGGTGCCTGCCACCTTACAACTCTAAAACTAGCCGACGGATATTTTTGAAAATTTGGTAGGATTTAGTAGTACTTATGCGTAATCTCTACAAAAAAAAATGGGTTTTTTACGGCTGAATTTGAGATAGCTACAATGTTTTGATTTTTCCTTAAAATCCATAAATTTCACCACGCTGTTTCTCGAAAAGTAATCAACCAAGATTGCATGCTTTTGTTTTAAGCAAAACAAGTTCGATCTAATATTTTAATAACACCAATTATAACATATTTTTAGTATAATTTAGTAGTAAATACGTTTCTAATATGTATTATAAAAATAAAATGAAAAATCTACATAATTTCGCTAATACAACACATTTTATGTGGCTCCTCAATTCTGAAGTAATTGATCAAATCGGATAACAATAGCATCAATATTTAGTAGAAATTTCGTAAATATTGGCGTAATCCAATATCCTGTACATTCAGTATTTCAAAAGATATTAACAAAATAAACATTTCTTAACAATTTAGTGTGGTACAAGAGCCCACGACCAAAACCATATCACATCGTTTTACGGCCAAAACCGTATAAAATCGTTAGTTTAGATGATTCTGAACCGATTCGATGGGAAGTACCGGTCAGAAACATCCCAGTTTTACAGGAGCCCATTTCTGCTTTAAAAAAATTAACAGGAAGTCGATTTCATCACAATATGTCTGATATTTAAAATGTACATAGGTTTCGTAAATTTTATTACGAAAAATGTTTGTTTTCAGACATTTTTGCGTGTCAAATGTGGACTGAGCGCATTTTCAAAAATGTCAAAAAAATTATACTATCTGTCTCATAGCAACCTGGTTCAATCGAAAAGTTGTCTGATGAGTAACGTATTTTTTTCTTCTTTTACGTAATCAAAAGATTATGGCAGGTCAGTGTCAGGTTGTATCTTGATCGAAAAGAACTATTCCATAAGAGATATGTTCTAATGGAACAAATCTATCTTAGGGAGATGTATTAATGATTCAACCTACAAACCGCAAAAAACGTAAGAAAATTTTTATGTCGGTGGCTACAACTGCAGAAGATTCTGAATCCAAAAATTTTTGACATTTTCTGCGTCACGTCTGACCTAAGCGCATTTGAAATACCTATGTAAAAAATAATATCGAACTGTTTCATAGCAATCTGTCCGATTTTCAGAATGTAGTTGAACGATAGATTTTAGATACCGAAAACACAATTTTCTGAAATAAGTATATGCAGTAACGTCACACCCAGAAGACCATTTGAGAAAATTAAAAATGAGGCAAAAAATAAAACCCATAGCAACCCGTCTGAAAATCTTGTATTCAGGTGAACACTGGTCAGTTGATGCGAATAAATCATTTTTCAAACAACATAACATAACATAACATCACGCCTCGTTTCCCCGAAGGGTTGGGCAGAGGTGTCCCTGTAGCAGGTACACCCACATTTCACCAGTTATGTTTAAGTCCCATATAATAGGGGGCGAGCCTATTGCCATCAACCGGGCACAAATCCAGACTCCGAGCTGCTACTGAGAAATTTCAGATAGAAAAACAAAATAAATCGTTTTTACGTACGATTAATAAAGAGCTTACCCGAAACCATCAAACTGAAATTTAAAGGTTTTTTTAAATAAATTGGATAAAAGGAAACTGGGATAACGTTTGAAAATAACTGTTTATTGAAATTTTTTTTTTTTTTTTTTTTTTAACTGTCGGACTCATCATCGATGTCAAGCGTAACAAGCACCGCGCGTTAACCGGGCGACTCCGAAACGTTCTTTCTGTTTTTGGAGTTATATAATATGATATTTAAAATTTCTGAAAACAGGATTTCAGTAAATATAGAAAAGATTAAAAAAAAATTGAACCAGGTTGCTATGAGACAGATAGGATATTTTTTTTTAAATGCGCTCGGTCCACTCCTGCAGCCAGTCCGCACATGTGACACGTAAAATGTCTGAAAACAAACTTTTTTGTAGTAACATTAATTTATTTATTTTCTTTATTTAGGCAACCAACAGCGATACATAATAGTATGTTACAGAATATGTGTTACAGTATTGTTAATAATAGGTTTCCCTGTATAACTAGGATAAGTATAAAACATGCGAACGGACTACTTAGAAATATTTAAATTCAAAAAGTGCAATTTTACGTATTACTTATAGTTAAGTTTAAATTTTAAAGAGAAAAAAAAGTAAAAAATTAAGTTATTAACAGTTTGTCATTTGCTTTCGTTTATGGTTTTTATTATTTGTTTTTTTTTAATGTAGGTTTATTACAGTTATCGACTTGAGAGAAATCTGTGTTATAAATTTGAGCAATACGGGTCAATACACAATTTTTAGCGTAATTAGTCGAGTGCCGAGGCACATGTGTAGTAAAATAGTGTGTGTGGTAGGTAGAAAGTAGGTATTGAAGTAATAAGTCACAAGTACACAAGAAGAAGAACGAAAGTTTATTAGGAACACAGACACAGGTTTCAGTTCACACACAAGAGTTCCACTTAGATGAGAAGGAGTGGTAGAAATGAAGACAGAAGAGAACAGCACGGATATACAGTTAACGTAAACATGAGAAGGTCTAAAGAGTTATATCTTAGCGCGACGAAACTAGAATCGCGAGATTCAATATAAAGCTATGCGCGTAGTGAACATACTGCCGTTCTACCCAGAGAAACCCAGTCTCTGGTTTAACCAGATGGAGGCGCAGTTTATCCTGGCGAACATCACGTCGGGGTCACCAATTTAGGGGTATGAGGAACAGAGTGTGAAGTTCACTCATCCACCATAGAAAAGGGAGGATCCTCCGACCAGACGGGCAGTTACCCACCAGACACAACACCCGTCTGGTCGGAGGATCCTCCCTTTTCTATGGTGGATGAGTGAACTTTACACTCTAGCATCGTAGTGTGACAAGTGCGCCGTAGGGGAGTGTTAAAAGTTACCTGAGCGACCAGCTCTGGGCAATCATTCAGTTTTAGCAGACCATGTGTTCGATAGCTATTTTCATAAGCCATCGGAGGTTTACGGAGGCGATAGTTCAGATGGTTAATAAATTTTCTTTGAACCCGTTCTAGTTGTAAACTACGAAAACTATGTACATTTTTAATATCAGGGGGCCTACCACCAGCTCATAAACAGTATTATTTTAATATTACTTCAGTGAGAGAAAGAGATGGAGCTATACGACCTGTAGAGCTTCATCTCTTTCCCACACTGAAGTTATATTAAAATAATACTGCTTTATGCTTTGTGATGAAACCGTCAGCTTATTTTTTTTGTCATAGCAAAAATAGGCTTCCGTAAAACTGGGACGTTTCTGACCGGTACTTCCCACCGAGTTGGGTTCAGGAATCATCTAAACTAACGATTTTATACGGTTTTGGCCGTAAAACGATGTGATATGGTTTTGGTCGTGGGCTCTCGTACCACACTAGATTTTTAAGGAATGTTTATTTTGTTAATATCTTTTGAAATACTGCATGTACAGAATGCTGGATTACGCCAATATTTAGTAGAAATTTCTACTAAATATTGGTGCTATTGTTATCCGATTTGATCGACTACTTTAGTAGCTCTACGTACATATATTTTCTACAGACCGTCAGGATTGAGGAGCCACATAAAGTATGTTGTATTAGCGAAATTATGTAGTTTTTCTATTTTATTTTTATACTACAAATTAGAACGTATTTACTACTAAATTATACTAAAAACATGTTGTAATTGGTTGATTACTTTCCGAGAAACAGCGTGGTGAAATTTATGGATTTTTATGAAAAATCAAAACATTGTAGCTATCTCAAATTCAGCCGTACAAAACCCATTTTTTTTATAGAGATTACGCATAAGTATTACTAAATTTTACCAAATTTTCAAAAATATCCGTCGGCTAGTTTTAGAGTTGTAAGGTGGCACTTCAATTCAGACGTCTGAATTGAGGAGCCACCTTAAAAGTCGTGTATCTTTTAAAGTGTTTTACTACAAATTCCAGGATCGGGCCTACAAAATCGCCAAATATACTACTAAATATTGGTAGTACGCGCGTTTAAATATGAGACATGGCTCCTCAATCCATACGGACACATCAAAACTGCGAGCCGGAGGCGCCAGAGCAGCTCCAGAAATTGATTTCTAAAAACGGATTTTGAAAACGATTTCATAATCTGAAATCGAATATTTAACGGTTTGCGTAAAAATCTAAAAACACCCATGTCTAAAAAATTGCATACATACATATTAATTTATTTATTTAAATCAGATACAGTGATCCATATTTATGTTAGTATACCTACTTAAAAATAACGTTAGTACTTAATCAAAGATACATGCTACAATAATAATTATTATTATTATAATCAAAATAAATAACTACATAGAAATTGAAATAGGTACATAAAATCAAATTGTAAAATTAATTAATAAGTTTCATAAAATCTAATTGTAAAATAAATTGACCATTAAATTAAATCAAATCGTTAAAATAATTTACATTCTTTAAATTCATTAAAATTAAAATCCAAAAATTCATTATGTATAAAATTACAAATATTAAAAACAAAAGTCCGAATCAGTCAAACTATGTCTAGATGACTGATTTAACAAGTGACCTCCAAAGCGGGGATGAGATCCTATCGGCTATTGTCTTCAAGATTTTGATGCGGCTGCCACGCATTCTGCAGATCAGGGATACCGTTCTCTTGTGAATGATGGCATGAAAGCCATCAGTGCGAAACAGCGCGAACATCCCCAATTTATATGCCAAGTTGGGCAGTAAAAACGCTACCATTGGTAAGCAAAACGATTCGTTTTTGTTTATAGGAACCGAGCATACCTCGCGCACCTTTGAAGTCTACCGACTCGCCGCAGATCGGGCGCACCGCCGCGCACGCGTCTGCGCTACCACGCACGTTACCCTTCCCATGGTGCGTGTCCGTGCGAGCTGATCCGCACCGAGTCGGTATTAGTCGGTAACTTCAAAGAGAATGTATCCAAACTCGGACGCACCGAGACGCACCGCGACGCACGCGTCTTCGCTACCACGCACGATACCCTTCCCACGGTGCGTCGTGCGGGCTGGTGCGCGTGTGTGCGCCATATCACGCACGCGTCGGAAGCCCCTTTTAAAGCCGGTTCCAACGGTGCGCGATATTGCGGACGCATACGCACCGGCCCGCACGGCGCACGACCACGCACCGCGCACGAAGGGTCTTCCCACGGTGCGCGATATCGCGCACGCAAGCGCACCAGCCCACACAAACATCTGCATTTTTTGTACCTACGATCTATGCAAATAAATAATTATTCTATTCTATTCTATTGTACACACCATGCCTTTTCCGACGGCGCGTGTCGGTCTATGTGGGCCTTGAGATTCGAAGCCACATTTATCATTGTTCTGTCGGATTTGGTGAATGCTGACTATAATTTCACATTTGTGGATTGCGGATGTTATGGTAAAATAAACAATGGCGGTGTTTGCAGAAATACAGAGATGTATAGATTTTTTTTTAGAAATGAACTGTTTTTTCCAGCATCAACTAATTTGCCCTTCAAGGAGGAACCACTTCCCAACGTGTTTGTGGCAGATAATGCATTTGCTCTGACTGAAAATATGTTGAAGCCGTCTCCAGGCTAAGGGAAAATAAGAAATAATTTTTAATTCGCAATTTCCGGATACCTCATTAACGGCATAGCAATGTAAATGCTCCTAAACTCATCAACTGCTCAGCTCATTAACTGCTCCTAAATTACGATTATTATTTTATTTTACTTTTTTTACATTCTTCCTTGACATAATCTTTCATTTTTTGACATTATATACCTACAATCTATATCTGTAAAAGGAAAGGGTGACTAACTGAATGACTGACTGACTGATCTATCAACGCACAGCTCAAACCACTGAACGGATTGGGCTGAAATTTGGCACACAAGATAATATGACGCAGGCATCCAATAAGAAAGGACTTTTGGAAAATCGACTTTCAAGGGGGTGAAAAGGGGGGACTTTGTTTGTATGAAAAATCTTATTCCTTGAGTTAACAAACTTGAAACTTGGCACGAATATTTATCTATGTAAGTTATAAAGTTTTCCATTTTTAGTTTTTCTAAACTACCCCCTAAGGGAGGAATGGGGGATGTCAAAGTTTGTATGGAAGAATTTTAACGCGCGGTCTGATTAACTCGAAACTCAGTATTTATACTAAAGACTGAAAATAAATAAAAACATATATTAGGGTTTTTTGAAAATTTATCCCTGACGGGGTGAAACGGGGTATTAATTTTCACAGCGGAGGATTTTACTGTGAGGCTTGATTAACTTGAAAATTGGTATAAATAATCTATAATATGTGAAATAATGGAAACGTCACAAGAGACTTTGCCAAAAATTATTATCTCGCTATTTGCTATGAGGGATGAGCAATATTGCATTATGTTCGTATTCTTCTATAGTTTACCGCAAACTGTAAAAAGACTATCTACGAGTAAAATGTTAGAATATTGCAGATAACTACGAATTTAACCTTTTAAAAGATTATAATCACGCCATACCTTTATGGAGCTAAGTAGTCAATCATAACATATACAGAGTGGATGTTGATATGGGGCAATAAAGGCAGGTACCTTGACCGTTGTCGCTATAAGAAAACGGTCTTAGGAGACTGTCCTTAACTTTTTGAAACATTTTGATCTGCATTCAAAGATTTAAAAAAAAAATTACAGTCAGCAAGAACATGGGCAATTTTCACAACAACTTTTTTGATGCCAGTCGATCCTATTTCTTATTACGAGGGTCAAAAAACTATATCGGGCCAACTGAGGTTTGAATACGAGAAAATTCAGAAATTGCAAAAAACTTTCCAAATATTTCGTTGGAACTGAGCCTGAGAGGAGATAGAACAACACGAAATAATAATAAATAATATATCTATGTTGATATTTTTTAATATCTATTTCAACTTGATACCTCCACGCGTTTCTGAGAAAAAGTGTCTTGACAGGCAACGATGTCATCCTTTAAGGGTTTTCATTTTTCATTTTGAGGTACGGAACCCTAAAACAGATTTAGTATCTATCTGTTTGTTACCTTTCATGCCGTAACGGCTGAACAGATTTAGATGAAAGGCATACGGATAGGCCATGACCTGGGTTAGGACATATGATAAGTACTCTGAATATCGGTAATACGTTCCTGTGGGATATTTTCCGACCTTTACGCGTGCGAAGCCGCAGGCAAAAGCTAGTTTTCTATATTGTTTTTATCGAATTAGACACAAACATAGCATCGCAAGAATTTACACAGCACGGGGCCTTAAATGGGTCCTTATTTTTATTATTTTGTTTATCTTTTAAATGTATTCTTTTCTTTTAGGTTTTTGTGAATGTGAGAACGTTGTAGGCTGTAGAGTTGTGGACCGTTTTCTATTTTACTAAGTACCTGGTACTTGTTGATAGGCCTACACTGTCCTCTCATACCTATTAATACTGTAATTTGAATACATTGTAGAAACCATTTATTAAAAAAAAGTAACCGTGGAGTTTCTTGCCGGCTCTTCTCCATAGCTGCATAGGAAGCGACCAATTGGAACAGTCCACCTAGCTTCTGACGTTTCATAAGTGCCCTTGTAGGTTTATGTGAAATAAAATATTTTGAATTTAATTGTCATTTGTCTCGTGTTTGGAGAATAGTCGAAAACGTTTTCGGTATTATGTTGGATATTTTTAGGGTAGGTACTTAAGAAACCACTTTTATTGGAACCAAAAGTACTTATCCAATATTGTTATGAAGAGTTGTTTGCTGCATAACTTTTTAAGGCAATCTAAAAATTCACCACGAATACAGGTACTTTTGATACTGAAAATGAAGGTGGATTGCATCCAGGCTTATGGCCAAATGATCCTGAAGGAAATACTTCCTTGATATCTATGAGGAATGTACCAAGAAGAGCAACTTTTTTGAACACACAATGTTTTTAAGTTTAATATTACATAGCATCACGCCTTGTTTCCCCGAAGAGTTGGGAGAGGTGTCCCTGTAGCAGGTACACCCACATTTCGCCAGTTATGTTTAAGTCCCATGTAATAGGGGGCGAGCCTATTGCCATCAACCCGGGCACAAATCCAGACTCCAAGCTGCTACTGGAAATTTCAGATAGAAAAACCCAATAACACTGCCCGACCCGGGAATCGAACCCAGGACCTCAGCAGTAGCGCTTGCAACCACTAGACCAACAAGGCAGTCAATTTTAATATTCTATTCTGAAATTGCTATTGCTTTTATAATTTTCTCAGTTTTGATGTTGTATTTCCTGTGCGAGTCCCAAATAAAAAAAATCTTTCTTTCTAAGACCATAAGAAATAAATTTGCAGAATATTTTCTAACATATGGCATTTGTAGCATGGCACAATCATTTCGCTTAGTGAGCAGGATGAAAAAATACGGCCATTTATGCGATTTAGTTTGACACTAGCAAATAAATCAAAACCTATAATAGGATTCTTCCCGTTAACCTAAAATCATGAAAGACAAGAAGCAAGTCACAGCACAAGTAAAATAAAAATTCCGAAAATTGTTAATTTGTAAAAAAAAATACGAATGATTACGAACTTAGGTACATTTGCAGTTGGAGAATTGACCGTGGCGTATATCGATGTATGGGAGAACATGTTTTTCAACTATAAGTTTGTTTTTGGGATAAATTCATCCCAACTACGGAACTTTTCACTGTGCGTGGTTCGACATGCACTTGGCCGGTTTTTTTTTTAACTTTATTCAATTTTAGCGGAAATAGAAATACACAATCTGAGAGAATTTCAACTGTCTACCTATTACGGTTCATGAGATACAGCCCGCTGACAGACAAATGGACGGATGGTCAGCGGAGGCTTAGTAATAGGGTTTCGTTTGGTAACCTTCGGGTATGAATCCCTAAAAACCACGTGACGAGAGAGCTGTCAAATGCGTCTGGATAACTGACTAAACGAAATACCTGTCACTTTAGTTGTCATGCTACGTCACAGTTGTACTTTTCAATTTAGCAGCGTTATAATTCGTTGAGGTTTATTATAGAACCGGTTTTTTGGGCTCTTTACATTAGACAGTATATTATGATTATAAACCTAAAAAGAAAATCCACATCAGTTACATCGACGCTGAGTAGTTTGTGAATGAATGATAAAAGAGGACACTATCATAAAAAAACTTTTTACAAAAAGAAAAACAACGAAAAACTCTAAAAAGTGAAAAATAACTTAAATTTCAGAAGTCGGAGTCTTTGGTTTTGTATTTTCTTTATTTGTCACTGACTTCCGAAATTTAAGTTATTTTTCACATAGTCACAGATAATATAATACTACGTCCAATCCCATACAAAGAAATGACACCTCCCTAAGTCTGGCTATTGAGCTGGCTATTTTTCTTCCTCCATTTTAATAACAGATGGCAGCATCAGTGACTCACAAAATGCCAGACACTGTAGTTTTACGACGCCATCTAGGAGTCAACTTAGATAGTTAAGATTCTCTACATCGCACATCGCGCAAGGTGCGTTTGAACGCACCTTGCGCATTGTTATTACACTTGTCCTTGAGGACAAGTGTAATAACAATACAACAAAAAATATATCTTGAGTTGGCGGAATAGTTTAATTTGTGGCAATTTTCTAGCAATTTTCACGCTGCAGCGACTGCCTCTTTGAGTGTTTTTCGTATTTCAATGCTTAAATCTAGATTTTCTTCTCCTCGTTACCAAATCTACTATTGCTAAAACCCTAAAACTGAAATCACGCCTTCATCGTCCGAACTCATTTTGCCAGTAAGCCGACGTTCGCACGGACGTAATAAAATCGCGGCGAGATTTTATCGCGCACTGGTTTTTGAACTCTCGGTGTTAAGCCGAGCGTTGAGAAGCCAACGCGCTAGGACGCACTTTCGTCCCAGTGTGTTAAAAAACACATTGTTGGATTTTCAACTCTCGGCGCTAAGCAGAGCGTTGAAAATCAAGTGCACGAAAAAAAATCGCCGCGATTTTATTACGTCCGTGAGAACGTCGGCTAAATGTTTTTAGAAATATCAAATAAAAACAGGCCAAGTGCGTGTCGGACCACGCGCAATGAAGGGTTTCGTAGTTGGGATGAATTTATCCCAAGAACAAACTTAACTTTGTAGTTGAAAAACATGTTCTCATTACGAAATGTATGGGAAAACATGTTTTTGCAACCGCAAATTTAAGTTGGTTGACTATTACTCGTTAACTTATAGACCCTGCTTAGCTGTGATAGTTTTCCTTTTAATTTCGTTATAAATACTACTGCTGTGATTTTTTTTTCACATAAACCAGCCATTTAGCTGGCAGGGGGGAGGGACACTTGACTCTAATAAAAATTAGCACTTTAAAGCTTAATGGTGCCCATTCTCTTGTAAACTATCTAGAATCATAAAGCTGTTCTGCAAAAAAAATCTCCAAATTTAAAAATAATTTTGACACAACCAAAATTGAATTTGACAATCGCAACTCCACATGGTACTTGTTTGCCCTACCCCGTGAATTTTTTTTAGAGCCTCAGGCGCATGCAGCCTCGACGTGTTTTATATGGAATTTTTCACTTTTTGTATGGAAAATATAAAAAATCATTATCAAAATGTTGAGTTTAATGGGTTTATGGATGTCTTAAAGGGATTCGACATTTCATTATTTTTGCGATATGACACACCATTTTCGAGATATAAGCAAAAGAACAGAAAAAAGATACAGTACTGTTTTTGCATCTGAAGTCGAGATGTTGGTGTAAATTTATTTTAGTTCATGGCAACTAATTTTATTCCACACTTTTTTAGTCGCGATTAAAAAAATAATCAAATTTTGTTAGACAATCAAAATTTTTGGTGAAAAACGTCAAATTCAGAATAGCAAAATTGCCATTTTCACTAAAATAGTAACTCAGTGCATCATAATGCTGCCAAACTAAAATAAAGTTAAGTTGTGTCACTTTAGTCTATTTCAGAATGGGAAATCGTCGTTTGACAGGAATAAACAAAATTTCGGTGTTTTTTAGTCAAATTTTATAGGCATTTGTGACAAGAGAATCGGCACCATTAGCTACCTATCTACTTTTAAAACGTTTCCTGCAATCTTTTTTAGGGTTCCGTACCCAAAGGGTAAAACGGGACCCTATTACTAAGACTCCGCTGTCCGTCCGTCTGTCACCAGGCTGTATCTCATAAACCGTGATAGTTAGACAGTTGAAATTTCACAAATGATGTATTTCTGTTGCCGCTATATCAACAAATACTAAAGAAATAATAAAATAAACAAATATTAAAACAACAGACATGATTTTTTTGCCGTTTTTATAGATAATGGTACGGAACCCTTCGTGCGCGAGTCCGACTCGAACGTGGCCGGTTTTTTATAGAAAGTTTTAGAAAGGTATCAGTAAAATGAAAAAAAAATATAATTAAGTAGGTAGGTACTTGCCAAAAACATGTTAAGAAATAGATTTCTTTCAGTTATTATATTTCTATGTAAAGAAGGTAATAGATTATAAAAAATAACAATGGCACTCCGGGAGCACAGAGACAGAAGTGAAAACTTGAACAAGATCTTGGCGAAAGAAAAATACTTGTATAGAACATTGGTTCGTAACAGTATCTGAATTAAGGAGCACAATCACGTTTACAAAAAAAAAAAACTTCCAAACCTTTAAAGTAAAAATACTTGCATAGAACATTGATCCGTAACTTAGTACAAATAAGGAGCACAATCGCGTTTACAAAAATGAGGCATCGGTAACGGTGTCGCGAGTTCAATTGTTTTTCCCATCTCAAAAATGCTCAACGTGCCTGAAGAAGTTTTAAATTCAATATTTTTTTGATTTTCCTACTAAACGTAAAACAATAACGACAGATTATGTGATGACAAATTGAGTAAAACGGCATCTATTACAAAGAGCTCTGAACAAAATGATTAACTTTATTATTCTATGAGTTCGAATTGAAGTAAAAGGTTTCATTTATCTTTTTTGTTGAAAATACATGATTTATGAAATTAAATAGAAAAATCAGCATTAAAAAAGGAAGTTTTAATTCTTACTAATCTTATTTATACCAAAATCTGCCATTTATCGCTTTTTAGTGATTGTTAATTCCATAATTTTTACCTATGCTGCCATCTATTTTTTTTTCTCAAAACTAATTATACTTAATCTGTTCGAGTTGAGATGACATTAGGCTATTGTGACTAAGATAAATTACAAATCAACCCACTAAAAAGTGAAAAAGAAAAACTTTTTTCCGACTTCTGAATTTAAAGTTATTTTTGACTGTGTAGTTGGGAAGTCAGATGTGTTTTTTGTAAAAAGTTGTTTTTTTGTGAGTCAGTTTGTAATATATTTAAATAACAATAGCCTAATGTCAACTGCTCATCACCTTTTACAAAATATTGCTTTTCTCTATGCAGGGACGTTAATCGTTGAAGAGTTCTCCTGGTATTTCACCATCAGTTCCACTTCTGCATATCATATGCATTGTGACGAAGATAAATTGCTTGGCAACCATAAAAATTAAAAAAAAAAAACCAAATTCAAAAGTCATTTATTTAAACTAGGCTAAGAATCAGCACTTTTCGAACGTCAAAATTACATTAGACAGTCCTCCAAAACGCCCACCCTTCACCATATTAAAGTAATCAAATTGCAACCCGTGAAATACCTACTTATTATTGAGAAGTTAGTTATAAGAAATGTCTAAAAAATTGCTTATGAATTTACAGATACAGTGATCCATATTTATGATAAATGATAAATGATTTTATTTATGTTAGTATACCTACTTAAAAATTACGTTAGTACTTAATCAAAGATACATGCCACAACAATAATAATTATTATAATCAAAATAAATAACTACATTGAAATTGAAATAGGTACATAAAATCAAATTGTAAAATTAATTAATAAGTTTTATAAAATCTAATTGTAAAATAAATTGATCTTTAAATTAAATCAAATCTTTAAAATAATTTACATTCTATAAATTCATTAAAATGAAAATCCAAAAATTTATTATGTAAAATATTAAAAATAAAAGTCAGAATCAATCAAACTATGTCTAGATGACTCCTCCAAAGCGGGGATGAGATCCTATCGGCTATTGTCTTCAAGATTTTGATGCGGCTGCCACGCATTCTGCAGATCAGGGATACCGTTCTCTTGCGAATGATGGCATGAAAGCCATCAGGGCGAAACAGCGCGAACATCCCCGATTTATATGCCAAGTTGGGCAGTAAAAACGCTCCATTGGTAAGCAAAACGATTCGTTTTTAACCGACTTCCAAAAAGGAGGAGGTTATATGTTCGACGCGTATGTTTGTTTTTTTTTTTTATGTATGTCCACCGATTCTTTTTTTGTTTGAAAGGGTATGCTCCCAAATTGGTCCCATATAAATTTTATTAACTTTGCTTGGGTAGTTTTTGAGTTAGCTACAAAATACTTAGTTTTTTCGCACTTAGTATGTAGATGATATGATAAGTTCCTGTCACTGGTAGCAGGTAGTGGTATTTGAATGTGTGTGGGGTAAGTATCACAACTAAAAAGTGAAAAATAAAAACTTTTTGCAAAAAAAAACAACCGACCTCCAAAAAAAAAAAACTACAAAGTGAAAAATAACTTTAATTTCGGAAGTCGGTGGCAAAAAACGAAAACACAAAACCCAAGACACCGACTTCCGAAATTAAAGTTATTTTTCACTTTGTAGTTTTTTTTTTTTGGAGGTCGGTTGTTTTTGTTTATAGGAACCGAGCATACCTCGCGCACCTTTGAAGTCTACCGACTCGCCGCGGATCGGGCGCACCGCCGCGCACGCGTCTGCGCTACCACGCACGTTACCCTTCCCATGGTGCGTGTCCGTGCGCGCTGGTCCGCACCGAGTCGGTATTAGTCGGTAACTTCAAAGGGAATGTATTCAAACTCGGACGCACCGAGACGCACCGCGACGCACGCGTCTTCGCTACCACGCACGATACCCTTCCCACGGTGCGTCGTGCGGGCTGGTGCGCGTGCGTGCGCCATATCACGCACGCGTCGGAAGCCACCTTTAGACGCACGAGGTAAGTCCTTCATATCATCTTGCCTCGAAGCACAGATCATCAACCTTTTTTGTAGCATGTGCGTATTCTTAAATCGTTATATTTTGACTTCTCAGTTTTCAAAGGGTGTAAAGGACATTGGAGCATCAAGGCATTTTGTTTCGCTTCTAGATCATTATTGATAGTATAACAATGCCTTACCTAACCTAACCCTAATGCCTTTTACACCTAAAAGGTCGATTTATATACAACCCAAATGCAGCGGTTTAGGTTGCACGTTGTTGACATTAGATAGAGTAGTGACTATGCGAGAAAAACTAACAATTACTTTTTTTTGTAGAAGTATTTATAAAAATTGAAGATGCCTCTTTGGATGTTGATTCAAACTCAACTCAAAGCATTTATTTCAAATAAACCAATTACAGGTACTTTTGAATTGTCAAGGGGTCGGTCAGTCAGAAAAATGAAGCTAGTTGCCCATTCCAAAGCGTAGTAGGTACCTATGGAGAAGAACGGGCAAGAAACTCCACGGACACTCTTTTAAATCAAAACATTGTTACAAAATATTGGTTACATCATTCGTGTTGAACTTATACATGTGAGAACAATGTTGAAAGACGTGCACGTTAAAATCGTCCGTAATAAAAATATAATATCAATTCAAAAATTTAAATAAATTAAAATAAACCGTGGCAGCTAAGAGATGACCAGTCCCTACTGACGGCGCCCGTTCACGAACATGACGCATGGATCAGCACCATTTAGCTCAACCATTTTGAAGGGAACTTAATGATCCAACACACACGCCACCATCAGCGAGACATTTGAGTGAGCATGACATACTCTCAGCCGCCAGGGCTCATTCAAGTCAATGAAAGACGTACCCAGTAAATGGTAGGTTTATGGAATGTACAACATGGTCACAGTGCTTACACATGTGATATGCAATTATACAATACAAAGAGATTGAATTTATACAAAGGAAATACAGTTTTACAATCTTCAGCAGCTGCAACAATACTTTCGAATGCTAATCAATTAGTTTATGCGCCCTTGTGGAGCTGGACCAGCGCTGAGCCAAGCATTTTTATCAGCGATGTAATCCCCCAACTTATAATATGCTTGGCAGCATAGTGTGCGTTTTATACATGATTTAAATTTCGTTTCGTTCAGTTGGAGTATGTGGGAAGGTATTTTATTATAACATTTTAAACAGCACCCCATGAAAGATGAGTCTACTTTAGCCAGTCTGAAACCCGGTTGAACTAATTGGTCCCTATTTCTAGTCCCATAATTGTGTTTATCACCTCTTTTACTGAAAAGACTTAGATTTTTCCTTACGTACATGATGTTTTCATAGATATATTGACAAGGTACCGTCATGATGTTAATATCTTTAAACAGTTCCCTTAGAGAATCGCGTCTGCGGAGGCCATATATTGCTCTGATGGCTCTCTTCTGCAGAATAAAAATAGACTCGATATCTGCAGCCCGTCCCCATAGTAAAATATCGTAAGACATGATACTATGAAAGTAACCAAAATAGACTAGCCACGCGGTATCTACATCGGTAAATTGACGGATTTTTCTCACAGCATATGCTGCTGAACTTAGCCGTCCTGCAAGAGATGTTAAATGAGGACCCCATTGCAGCCTTGAATCGAGCGTGATCCCCAAGAAAACAGTTTTATCGACAAATTCTAATTTCTCCTTATTCAATACTATGTCACAATCACTACTTTTAACATTTGGTAAAGCAAATCTTATGCATTTAGTTTTTTTCCCATTTAATACTAAATTATTAGCAGTGAACCAATTTTGGACCAACAGTAGGGCGTTATTTACTCCGTCAAGATTTGATGCACGTCTATTTATCTTAAAAATTAAGGAAGTGTCGTCAGCAAATAACACCATTTGTGGTTGGTTTTTTAATAAATGGGGTAGATCATTAATATATACTAAAAAAAGGAAAGGACCCAATATCGAGCCTTGTGGAACGCCCATTTTTACTTTTAAACCGATTGAATGGACACCATTTACTTGAACCTGCTGCTGTCTATCATTTAAATAAGATTTTACTAAACTGAGCGCAAGTTTTCCTAGTCCGTAATGCTCAAGTTTCAAGAGCAAGGTTTCATGACTCACGCAGTCAAATGCCTTGGAGAGGTCACAAAAGATTCCTATGGCATCTTGGGCCTCCTCCCACGCTGTAAATATGTGTTTTAATAAGGTGACACCGGCGTCAGTTGTACAACGTCCTTTGGTGAAACCATATTGCTGATCGTGCAAGATTTGGTTGGCGTTAAAATGATTAAGCATTTGATTGAGCATTACCTTTTCGAAAACCTTGCTGAATACCGGCAGCACAGATACTGGTCTATAATTGTTAGTGTCTTTACTGTCCCCAGATTTAAAAAGTGGTATTACTTTACTGTATTTCATTAAATCCGGGAAGACTCCTTGATCCACACACAAATTAAATATTAAAGCTAAGTACGGTGCTATAGTGTCGATTATGTATGTACAAACTTTGATAGATAATCCCCATAGATCTTCGGTCAATTTGATTTTGATTTGTCGAAAAGCTTTTATAACTATCATTGGGTTTATATGTTTAAATTGAATCAATTGAGACATCGGGTGAGGAATTTAAAGCTTCCGTCGTTTTAGATGGTATATTGGTAAAGAAATGTACAAACTCTTGCGCTACTTCTAAGTTAGAGCTTATGGCACCACGTGAAGTCTCCAATGTGTACTCAGTGTTTCGTACTTTTTTCCTATTAGTTTCATTATTTATAACTTTCCAAACTGTTTTTATTTTATTTTCTGCTGATTTAATCTTGTTGCTAATATACAGAGCTTTAGCTATCTTGCAAGTATTTCTAAAAATTTTGGAATATGTAGCAACATACTTGTTGAAAGTTTCAGTATTAATGTAAGGCTTAAGGCCATAAAGCTCGAACAGTCTTTCCCTACTTATCCTAATACCTCTAGTTGCCCAGTCACTAAAAATAAAATTAGGGCAAATATTTTTTGTTCTCTTTTCAAAAGTTTTATTGAATTCAGTGTGCACTACTGAAAAGAAATCCTCATACAATTTATTTGCATCGCCCATATTAGGGCCCAGAGCATTTAACTTATTATTTAGGGTACTATTGAATCTATTTAATTTGCCAGTTGTTATTGGTCTAATTTGTATTTGCACTTTTTGAATAGGTGTTCTAAATTTAAAAGTTACCGTTTGTCCACTATGATCAGACGGTAAATAATTTACGATGGATTTATCTAAATAATCACAACCGCAGAAGACATTATCGATACAAGTAGCAGAAGTTGAAGTTACTCTAGTTGGTTCTGTAAAAACATTTGATAAATTGAACGATTTAAAAAGGCTTAATATTCTACTGCTATTTGAATTATTTTCCAGAATATTTATATTAAAATCACCACAAATAATTGCGGTTTTGTTACTGGATGCAAGTTTCGCTAGGACATCTTCCATTATTGACTCAAATAAAGAAAAGTTCTGATAATTCGTAATCGAAATCGTTCGAAATCGTTTTTGATCTAGAAATGATTTCGAACTTTTGAAACTTTTGAAACATTGTGGTTATTACACAGACATAAACTTTCCACCCCATTTCATGATACATAAATGGAACTTACAATCGTTATTACATTTCGATTTTTTCTGGTGTCAAAGCTATCTGCATTTGGCAATTTAGGATCATTACTCTGAAGACTAATGTACAGTACCGACCAAAAGTCCATAGGCAATCTCACAAAGCAATAGACTGACGCTTCGGTTTGACTTACGACCTTCTTCTATTTATAAGTTGTTACAATACTGTAGACACGCACATTACACACACACTCACTTTGTCTGCAACTCATAGTAATGACTAGTTCGATAGGTAATTATTCGTTTTTTGTTTCATTCGTCTTGTTTACATAAATATTAAAGTTTAGAAGGTAGACCATAGAAAACTAAGTAAATTATTTCGATTTCTGTGGGGTAGACAGATGCAGTTCGTTACGAGGGGTAAGTAATAGATGATATAACAACAAAATCTCTAATATTAACAACATGTAACAACGGAACCTATAATTTTATTTAATATAGCGATTAGTTAATATAATAAACGATTGATATAATTTTAAAATAACAAATTTTTATAAGCATAACATACATTAAATATAACAACGTTTGACATAACATAAATTAAATATAAAATCGTTTGACATACCACTCAAAAGATTTAAAACTTATTTGGTCTAATATGATGAAAACGCCTACTTAAAAACACAAAGCAAAATTGCATAACTAGTAACTAATTACCACCTGTGCTAAGATAGGTCGACGGAGCCCCGCTTCGCGGGGCTCTTATTTCTGGGTGGTTTAAAAAAAAATAACCACGAAGCGAAGCGGAGCTCCCGCCTTAGCTTAGCTTCTAACCTAACCTATCCGAGTCGGGGTGTTAACCATAATGACGTTTTTTATATATATTAAACGTTAGACCTAATGATTTTCGATTAAATAAACAATATACATATTAAACGTTAGACCAAATGATTTTCGATTACATAAACGTTATATCAAACAACGTTATACTAATTAAGTTTTACAATAAATAAATATTATATGTAAAGAAATTATATCAACAGTTGGTATATCTCACGTTGATTATATCTTATGAACGATAATAAAATGAAATTAGACCAAATGAGTTTATACGTTATGAGACGCACCCCGTTACGAGTATTCACTTAATAGAACTTTATTGGTTCGTGATTATTGTCGGTGACGAGCATTTAGCTATTAGCGGTGTTGTGGTTATTATTTTCAAAATGCAGTCAAATATAAATATTGAAGGGAGATCAAATATTATTGCGCTGCGTAAAAGTGAATGTAATTTATACAAATATCTAGTGAAACCGGACTAAGTGTGAGTGTTATCATTTAAATATTTCATATTTTACTAAACATAAATCTTAATCAAAGGTATTGTTTATAGAACAGAGGTATTGTTGAGACAGAAGACGCCTTTAAAGTTTTAAATTCATCATGACGTTTAATTCGATTAGTGAATGATAAGATAACGCTCACCACCACAGCTTCGTCTTGCTGACCGGCTGCGCCGGCCAGCTTCAGCCGCGGCGGCGAGCGTTAGAAAACACCTGCTCCTCAACTCGTGGGCCGCCTCGCCCCTCCACGCCTACGCGATTTTAAATTACACTCTAGGTAGGGCAGAAAAGACTGCGTGGAGTCGGATTAACAGCGATTCGTTTCTGTCACTAAAACCTGATTTTTAGCAAAAGTTTTAGGACTAACAATTTTATTTGAATATTCGGAATAATACACATTATATAATACAGTACTTAGGACATATGACTTTATTTCATGCAAAATTAGGAGATTCAATTATTATAATGATACAGAATAGTTTTAGAAGTAAAGATAATCGAATTTTTGAACATTATGGTTACTGAAGTAGTATTATATTATCTGTGCTGAAGTTTATAGCAAACGTGTTATGGATAATAATTTTCGGACAAACTATTTTAGGAGAAGAAAGGCAGTACCGTGCGTCGCGTCTTCTGAGCTCGCTTTATGAGCTTGCACGTCGCTGCGTCCCGACAGTGACTCGGCGCGACTACCAGTATATGCTGTTCACTTCAATAAGTGAAGACTTTATATTGCGCGCTGCGATTCAAAGAAGCTCTTTTCCGCGCGTTGTGCCATCGGGCACCCTTTTCACGTTCACTCTGTGTAATACTAACAAGACTAACAACACATCGCGAGAACGAACAGAGGGAGCAACGTGTGACGAGTGTGGGTGAAGCTGGGTCTCCTGCGCGTGTTTTTACACAACATAATCGCGACAAAGAGGCGTGGCCAAACACATTTGTCTATGCAAATACGACGTTTTGTATGAAAATAAATGTTTGTGTGTAAGGTTTTTTGTGTAGGTAATGTTTCGAAAAAACACGCACATGAGACCCGGCTTAAGACTGCGTGTCTCCGAAAGCATAATAATAAGTTGTGGCCAGATCTTAGAATTGATAATTTTCATGAAGTGTTCGACCATTTCCAAAATTAACCACATCGTTTAAACGTCAACGTTTAATGATATGGCCAATCATCGACTAAAATATTTTTTAAAGTCTGATTAATTATGAAAATATAATGTGTTTTTTTTTATCATCGCCACTGGTTGGCTACATCTGGCGGAATATGTGCGACTGTGTACTACTGCCTGCTCTGTAGGGAATACAGGTGTGATATTATGTGTAAAATGCACTTACAAGTAAAAAAAAGAGAGATTGGTAAATAAATGAACTAAGTACCAACACGGAAATATTAGGTTCTGAAGCCGATGGCAGTGTGTTATATGATGAAAGCCTGTCAAGTGCGGACGGGCACAATGCATGGCGGATGGCGACTAGCTCTATTATGGCGAGTAACGAGCGACGAGTGGCGAGTAGCGACCCAGTACCACGAACAATGCTGTCGGGAAGCGCAGCAGCGCACTCGGCAGCGGAATTTTATCAGCGCACCGCACCGCAACGGATCGGATCGGATCGGTTCGCGTATAGCACCGATGCCGACGTAACTCGACTGGCCGCGATTAATTAACGTGGGAGCAGAATTGCTTTCCTTTCTTTTTATTGCCGCACAATGTGCTGCAGGTTCCGCCGTTTGTATGGTCATCGTTTGTTTTTTGTTTTGGTGCTAGCCTTGTGCTCTAATTCCGCGCGCACTCTAGCACGAAATGCGGGGACACACGGGGACACGCGGTGAAACATGGGGACACGCGGTGAAACACGGGGACACGTGGTGAAACAAGGGGACACGCGGGGCGCAGCACGTAGCCGGACGATACTTTATGTCGTGCTCGTCGTTTTTAGACTGTTTTCGCAGCCATGACTGGCCTCCCAGCTGTCCCGCTGTCTACCTAATAGAGAAAATCAATTAGTAGTCAATTCTCTACCAGTTAAGTAACCGGAACTTATCCGGAACTTGTGAAACACTCCAAAACTGTGGAACAGATGTTACGTGAAGAACTTCACGAACTCTGTATTTAACAATCTGTTTATTACTACAAGCAATTACAAGCTATGAGTTTCTAAACAGTCATTAATTGATAAGTACGCGTTGCACAATCACTATACTCCATAGGTTTAGGTAGTTCACTAAAGGTAAACAAATCGTAAAATGGATTTTTATAGACGACACTTCATTTTTTTTAAATACGATAAATCCAAATTAAATTTATTTTATATTTTTACAATAGTTTCCTCTTTTATTAATGTATGTTAAACTTTATCATTATTCTTAAAAACTACTGTTCGTAGATGTAACTGCTTGAGCACAATTTTTATTTAGTTTTATCATAATAATATAATATTTTGTAATCTGTCTATTTTAAAGAGCCCAAACTCTATATAACGTTGTTAAATTGAAGATACAACTCTGGCGTAGCATGACAACCGAAGTGACAGGTATTACGTTTAGTCGGTTACTTGACAGCTGTCTCGTCACGTGGTTTTTTTGTTTACCTTTATTTAACTACCTACAGCTATGGAGTATAAATACTAGCAGGTACATGCGTCCTGCGTGCTCAACTTCTAGCTCTACAAATTGTTCTCATTAGTGCCCGAGGGTGACGTGTGTGCTCTGAGGTTCACGTGTCACCATGATGTCGGCCCCGCTGGTCTTAGCATTCCTTATTTACGCTGCCAGTGAGTACTACTACATTGTGTTTATCGATCATTTGTTTATGGTTTCAAAATAAAAATGACTAGGTATGTAGTACCATTGCCTCTCATTAATACAGTTACAACAAATATATTAAAAGTGCCATTCTACATAATAATGTAAATGTATTTTAAAAAGACTAACAAATAAATACATTCACTTAGTTTGATGTACAGAATGCGTAGAGGTCGGCTTGATGATGGCTCTTTTTACACCTATTATATTTCTGTGGTTAATATATGTTATGCCCGTAACTATCTGTTATCATATAATATTTGCGTGCATATTTGTTTCAGTGTTGTGGAATCCTTGCAATCCTTACTATATCTACAACTTCCAAGGAAAATTATCAGAAAAGGCGAAAAGGTTGTCGCACGAATTGGTGATCGACGCCGAGATGAAGATCAAGGCGGTGCAGTACTACCGAGACCAGTACTACAAGTCGCTGCAGTACCAGCTGGGGGACTTTGTATACGAGATACGAGACTTTTACAAAAAAATGGTTTTAATTTTCACACGATCTGAAAAAAATATTACGTATCAAATCAATACGAACCGACGACATGATCTTCACACCGAGGTACCACACGATGGAAATTACTATAAATAAATTTGTGTATTTATTTATTTTTAACCGTTTTCATTTGCACGTTTTTAAAATTTTTGAACAGCTCATCAGAGATTTCATAATATTACATCGGATGGGTATGGAAATCGAAAACAAAGTCAATATGATACAAATATGGCAAAGGAAAAGAGAAAGTAAGGAAAGCCACCACAAACGCATGCGAGCACCAGCAGACGCGCTGCGGAGCGGAACCAACCAAGAGTACGACGAGCTGGAGGACGTGCCTCTGCGGGAGGTGCAAGTGCGTCAGCGCATGGCGCGGAGCGCGGCCGCCGCCGGCGCCGGCGCGCCGCCACGTCGCGCGCCTCACGCACGCGCGCGCTCTCCCGCATCCGTGCTCGAGCCCGGTGACAGGAGGAAGAACAAGAAGTGGCAGCACTAGTCCGTGAGCCAGATAGTATATTTTGTCAGTCATCTCCTCTCAAGCGATAGATAACTCGTGAAATGCTTCAGAGACAGCATGGTGAACGTCAGCTGCCGCTCCGTGGGTGGGTGGGGCAGCGGCAGCCTCTCAATCACGTAAAATAATAAATTGTTTTCAATCATTTCCTCCCGACAAAAAATTTGTTAAATGATAGAAAACGCAATTATTCAAAGATAAAAAAGTCAGTATATACCGTGGTGGATTATAAGTCAGCTGGTCAAAGGAACGTGCATAAAAAAATTTTTCGTTCGGTGATGTCCTCTCACTTGAAAATGTGTCAGATGATATTTTGAATAAATAAAAACGTCAGCTGGCTCTATGTTGGTGGAAAGGTTGTCAGCTGATGCAGTGAAAGGTGGAGCACTGGAGCCAGGTGTGAGCGCCGATCGCTTATTTAAATACGTCAGCTGACGGGTTTTCCACCAACATAGAGCCAGCTGACGTTTTTATTTATTCAAAATTGCATCATCTGACACATTTTAAAGTAAGAAGAAATGACATGACTACAGTTATTCGCCTTACGCTTTATGCACGCGCCCTTATATGTACCAATCAAATCAATATTCTTATTAATCAATTAGCAATATTTTAATAAACGCACTTTGGATAGAAATCAATCACGTTAAAATTTATAATTATTAAAATAAACACGTAACATAACATCATGCCTTGTTTCCCCGAAGGGTTGGGCAGAGGTGTCCCTGTAGCAGGTACACCCACATTTCGCCAGTTATGTTTAAGTCCCATGTAATAGGGGGCGAGCCTATTGCCATCAACCGGGCACAAATCCAGACTCCGGGCTGCTACTGAGAAATTTCAGATAGAAAAACCCAATAACACTTTGCCCGACCCGGGAATCGAACCCAGGACCTCATGCTCAGCAGTAGCGCTTGCGACCACTAGACCATCGAGGCAGATAAAATAAAGTTGTGCCATATTCATTAATTAATCAACTTTTCAACGAAACTGAAACGTATATAAGATAATATAGCGTGGCAACCAGGCGTGAACGTCGAACGCCTATTTCAATAGCGCAGATTCTTTTTATTACTGAAAATATCAAGTTATCAAAACCTTATACATTGTCAACCGAGGAGAAATAAGGAATCAACAATTATTCGACATTACGCTTCATGCACGCACAGAATGAAATAATTTATATTTTAATTAAATTAATATTCTTGATAAATTTCAAATATTTTCAATATTTAATACGGGCTTTAATACGTTAAAATTGATAAATATATAAATAAATGAAATTTAGTAATATTTAAGTGCAATTATTTATTTTTAAATAAAACTGAAATGTACATAGAATAATATTTATTTTAAAGTAATTAAATCTCGTTTTTTTAAATTATCATTAATCTTCTTCACTTTCATTTTGGCTCGTGTCGCTCTCATCTCTTTCTGACTCACTATCACTGTCGACAAGCTGTCCGCTGCCACTATATTTTCATCATCGTCATCTATAATGAAGCCAGGAAGGTATAACATATGCCATGTTAATGAGTGTATATTGACGAATTCGTCGTTTTTCCGAAGGCATACCCAAAAATCAAAAGCACTTGAGATTAGACTGACATTTAGTGTTCTTAGGTAAACCTAGGCCGACGATCAAAAGGTTAATCAAAATTTTAAATACGAAACTTTTGAAGCACATGGAGCAAAGTTAGCTTTGCTAACAGTGCACTCAAAACTCGTTTAAAATGATTTAATATAGGATAGGTTAATCAGGGAGAGGTTAAAAAAAAAAGTAATAATTTATACGCTTACGGTAATACTGAGGGAGACGCTGCTTCTGTTGATGATGAGATGACGAATTTCTATTAGCAATTCTTTTGTCAAAAGAATGAAAGAAAAGAAAGCGATGCTATTGGGTATACGCAGAGATTGTACGAAGTCAATTCTATCGTTTAAGTCGTCATGACGTATGTTCCATAAACATACGGGATACTTTTCGACAATTAATCAGCACCACGTACCTCCGCACCGCACGGTGGCCAAGGCGACCTGGACATCTGGAGACAAAACCGTACGAGCGAACTGAATGTGTGCACCGCTACATAGAAATTGCGTCACTGACGTCATGCTTAAAATGAAAAGGACAGCAGAAGTTTCTATCCATTTGATTTTGTGAAATGTTGACGTGAGAAATAATATTTAATATATAAAGCCGTAAAGTTTATTTTTCTAATGTGTTCCATATTTTTGAATACTTATAATGCTTGGATACCATTGGCGGGATGACTGTAACCATATTTATGGCGATTTGACTGAACCGATCTATATGACATTTTAAACGTCTCGACCTTTTGAGCGACTATATTGTTGACAACAATAAGACAACTTAGTTTGTACCGATATTATTGACTTTTTGGTTGCGTCTATTTATTTGAATACCCTGAGTGTCACTAACTATTTGACGCTGACTGTACTCTTCTTTAAAAAGGGCGACAATGCCCTGCTTAAGAACTATAGGCCCATCACACTTCTGAGCCATGTCTACAAGCTGTTTTCAAGAGTTATCACGAACCGTCTCGCGCGCAGGTTTGACGACTCCCAGTCTCCCGAACAAGCCGGATTCCGTAAAGGCTTTAGCACCGTAGACCACATACATACGCTGCGGCAGGTTATACAGAAGACCGAAGAGTATAACCTGCCTCTCTGCTTAGCGTTTGTGGACTATGAGAAAGCCTTGGATTCGATCGAGACATGGGCTGTGCTGCAGTCTCTTCAACCAGATCGACTATCGGTATTTATTTATTTATTTCATTAACAATTTTTACATTGTATCGAAATGTAATTATTTATAAACTAACACAACATGAAGACATTTAAATTTAAAAAAAATATTAAAAAGTACATAATAAATTATTCAAAATTACAAATCCATGATTCTGAAGTTTTATCAATAATAAAATTCAATATTTATTAACACCACGAAAATGTCAAGAAAAGAAAAAAAATATACAATAACATTGCATTAAATTTCATGGTCTCAGCCATGGAGGACCTCAGTACAATGCTCGATGACCTCAGTAGAGCCTCCGAAAGAGTGGGTCTTAAAATGAACATGGACAAGACAAAGGTCATGTCAAATGCCCATGTGACACCCACTCTCATGAAGATCGGAGACGCTACGCTCGAAGTTGTGAACGAGTATGTTTACCTAAGACAAACTGTCCAGCTAGGTAGGTCCAACTTCGAGATAGAGGTCAATCGTCGAATCCGACTCGGCTGGGCAGCGTTCGGGAAGCTACGCAATATCTTTTCGTCCCACATACCACAGTGTCTCAAGACGAAAGTCCTCCACAATGGGCCTTATCAGAAGGTTAAAAGTCACCCAAAGGGAAATGGAGATTTAATTGAAATATAACAATAAAAATATTTCATTCTGCGTGCATAAAGCGTAATGCGAATAACTGTAGTTATGTCATTTCCTCTTACTTGAAAATATGTCAGATGATAGTTAACATGCAATTTTGAATAAATAAAAACGTCAGCTGGCTCTATGTTGGTGGAAAACCCGTCAGCTGACGTATTTAAATAAGCGATCGGCGCTCACACCTGGCTCCAGTGCTCCACCTTTCACTGCATCAGCTGACAACCTTTCCACCAACATAGAGCCAGCTGACGTTTTTATTTATTCAAAATATCATGTAAACTATCATCTGACACATTTTCAAGTGAGAGGACATCACTGAACGAAATTTTTTTTTTGCCTGTTCGTTTACCAGCTGACGTATAATCCATCTAGGGATTGCAATCCGGCGACATTTTCCATCCGGCCGGATCCGGTTGTATTTTCATCGATCCGGCCGGATCCGACCGGATTGATAAAATCAGAATAATTTTCGCTTTTCGTTCCAAAATGGACTGATAATTGAGTAAGTGTAACAAATAGATTGTTTATTCTTTTTAACCAAGTTCCAAAAAGGAGGATATTATATGTAGCTTACGTTTATTTTTTTTAATGTATGTTCGCCGATTTCTCCGTCATTTGTGGACCGATTTTGAAAATTATTTTTTGTTTGAAAGGGTATACTCTGAAATTGGTCTCATATAAATTTGATTAACTTTGCTTGTGTGGTTTTTGAGTTAGCTATAATAATACGTATTTTTTTCTCACTTAGTATGTAGATAATATGATAAGTTCCTGTCACTGGTAGCACGTAGTGGTATTCGAATGTGTGTAGGTACCACAACTAAAAAGTGAAAAATAAAAACTGTTGGTGTCTTTGGTTTTGTATTTTAGTTTTTTGCCACCGACTTCTGAAATTAAAGTTATTTTTCACTTTGTAGTGTTATTTTTGGAAGTCGGTTGTTTTTTTTTGTTTTACTTTTCATGTTAAAACTTAAAAGTATACTTAACTTTATAAAATCTAACATAATTTAACCTTGCGTACTTTTTGCAGAGATCACAATAATTTGAGAATGCTAATAATTATTACAATAAGTCAACAAACGTCTTAAAATTTTATTTTCAGATTTTTCACTATATAATATTATCAATACCTTTCGACGCAGTTGTAGCACAGTATAACAATTTATAAGAGTAAAAAAGAACCTGAAACCTGAATTTATTACAAAAAGAACAAAACACACACCAGAAATGAACCATAAACTGCCGAACAGGAGGTGACATTAGCTGTCATGTCACCTCCGATAAAATCAATACCTAACGAATGAAGCATAGAGGAAAGTATGGAATGAAGTAAAGAATGTTGACACGATCAGCCGCACGTAAAGCACGCCCACCACCTAGTAGTGAAACCACGGTCCAACACAAGCCAAGCTGACGAGGGGAGTGACGACAGGGCTACAACCGTAAGTATACAATGCAATGAGGAATTGAGGAATGCTTTGGAAGGTGCGATTCAGGAATATCGATATATGTCACCTGAACTTAGGCCACGCTAACCTCGTTTGCCCATGCATAAAAAAAATAGGGCGCTGGTGGCGGTTCTGGATTCGCAGTTATCAAACTATTTTGATGACTGCGAAGACCTCACTGATACTCACTCAATTTTGTACTGCGCGGCTGTAGCGGCATGTCGTGTAGCTCACGTCAAATTTGCTAATAGTTCTAGAGCTACACGACCGAAACCAGCCGTACCAGCTTGGCAGTGCAGAATTGAGCGCCGTATTGGTGAGGCCAGAGCGCTCATCGGCAAACTATTCTGCTTCAGGGAGGGCAATACTCGCCCTAGAGTGATGCGCTTTGTGAGGCGGGCGTTCTCAGGGACTGATATCAGCCCTGAGGACTATATGTCCCGTGTCACAGAGCGCATCGACTTCCTGAAGCAGAAAGTGTATGCATGGGCAAACCGTATCCGTAGGTATAAGCGGCGAGTAGAGCGATATACTCAAAATCGCACCTTCCAGAGTGATGAAAGGTGGGTTTATAGGGCTTGGGAGCGACCGGACCAAGGTGTGACTGACACGCGCCTACCGGATGATGATGCCATGGATTCTTTCTGGCGGAGTATCTGGTCGGTGCCTGTTAGTCACACCGAAGGTGACTGGACTCGGGAAGTCGAGCGAGCCTGCGATCCAATACCAGAAATGGGGGCTATTACCATCTGCCCCCAAGATGTAACACGTGCAGTTCGTCCGCTTCCTAACTGGAAGTCTCCAGGACCGGACGGGTTGCACAACTTCTGGATCAAATGGTTTGTGAGATCGCACGCTCGCTTGGCGGCTCAGTACCAGACTGCTTTGGAGTCTGGGTCGCTACCCCATTTCCTAACAACAGGAGTTACCCACCTGCTCCATAAATCTGGTAGCACCGCGGAACCCAAAAATTATAGACCGATCACGTGTTTACCGACGGTCTATAAAGTTCTTACATCCATTTTGAGAGCTAAAATTAACAAACATATAGACACCAACTCCATCATGTCTGCCTCTCAAAATGGATGTAGGAACGTGTCCCGCGGTACTAAGGAGCTACTCCTCATTGATATGGCCATTAGCCAACAGGTTCGCCGTTCCCGAAAGGATCTGTCGACATGCTGGATAGACTATAAGAAGGCCTATGACTCGGTGCCACATACATGGCTCATGAGGGTGCTGGAGTTGTATAGATACAACTCTGCGCACCTTTCTGATGTCGTGTATGAGGCAATGGAGGACGGTCCTTCGCTATCCAGGATGTCGAAATATCCAGAGGAATAGCGAACCGATAAGGATAGAGCGAGGCATATTTCAGGGTGACAGTTTGAGTCCGCTTTGGTTCTGCTTAGCCCTGAATCCTCTAAGCACACTGCTAGAGGATTCAGGTCTTGGCTATCGGTTGAGGAGAGGAGGTCAGGTTATATCTCACCTCCTATACATGGATGACCTAAAACTCTTTGCCCCCAACAATTTGCAACTGATGGAGCTACTGAAAGTAACTGAAACTTTCAGTAGCGCCATCAGGATGGAATTTGGTGTGGACAAATGTGCGGTCATGCATGTAAAGCGAGGGGAGATTGTGGAATCCGTGGGAGCCCAACTCTCGGATTCCATAAACCTTAGAGCCCTCTCCGCATCCGAAACCTATAAGTATTTGGGTATGTCGGAAGCGTTGGGCATCAATGTTACTGACATGAAGCAATCGTTGAAGGAGCGCTTCTTTGGCCGCCTGAAGAAAGTATTTAATAGTCTCCTATCAGGCGGAAACAAGGTGCGCGCCTTCAACGGTTGGGTCATGCCGGTTTTGATGTACTCTTTCGGCATACTCAAATGGACTCAGACCGAACTCGACGCCCTGGATAGGAGGGTCCGTACGCTGCTGACTGCATATCGAATGCATCACCCACGGTCATTGGTAATGAGACTGTATATCCCGCGAAAGTGTGGAGGTCGAGGCTTTTTAAACGCTAAGACCCTCCACAATCGCGAGATATGCAGTCTTAGGGAATATTTCCTAGATGCCGACGTGAGGATGCATCGAGATGTGGTCGCGGTGGACAAGGGTCTCACCCCGCTCTCCTTGGCTAAAGAGAACTGGTGCAAGCCTGTAGTGCTTGACACTAACGATCGCAAGGAGGTATGGCAGAGTAAGCTTCACGGACGCTTTTTCCGGGCCCTACATGGACCCGATGTAGATTTACTAGCGTCCGTGACCTGGCTACGTTTTGGTGACCTCTTCGGGGAGACCGAAGGTTTTATCTGTGCAATTATGGATGAAGTTATCATGACGAACAATTACCGGAGATTTATTGTGAAGGATGGCACGGTTGACATCTGTCGGGCATGCCACCGGCCGGGAGAATCAATCCGACACATTATCTCCGGGTGTTCTCGTCTAGCTAACGAAGAGTACTTGCATAGACATAACCTTGTAGCCAGGATTATCCATCAGCAACTTGCTCTGAAATACGGCCTTGTGGAATCGGAAGTGCCGTACTACAGGTATGTGCCCGATCCAGTTCTCGAAAATGGAAATATCACATTGTACTGGGATCGATCCATCATCACTGACAGGACTATTGTTGCCAATAAACCTGATATAGTGGTGGTGGATCGAGTAGAACGGCGCACAATGATTATTGACATAACAGTCCCGCATGACGGGAACCTCGTGAAAGCCGAGAAAGACAAACAAATCAAGTATCTTGACTTGGCTCGCGAGATTGTCGACATGTGGGATGTGAACTCAGCGATCATTGTGCCGATAGTCGTATCAGCCAATGGCTTAATTGCCAAGAGCTTCGACCAACACCTAAGGAGGCTCGCGTTGGGCAGCTGGATCAAGGGCTTGATTCAGAAGGCGGTACTCCTGGACACGGCTCGCATTGTCAGGAGGTTCCTCTCTCTGGAGCCCTGACCGCCGGTAGCTTGGACCCTGTTCCCGATACCGGTGGGCTACTATTTTTTATATTTTTAAATGTTTTTATACTTTCTTTATTCTAATATTTAAAAATATAATTTATAAGTATTTAAATGAAATAAAAGATAATAATAATTACAATAATGAGTTTAAATAACAATAAATACAATAAAATATAACTCTTTGATTTAATCAACTTACGATAAATAATTATTTTAAGTACAAATGTATACAGTATCAAAAAATAACTTTTGGTTTTGAAAAATAATTATAGAAAACAAATAGTATTCATTGTGTTATCTGCCAATCGACTTCAAATAGAGGTAAAAATATAGCCTGCGGCCGAAAAGGCCCTTTCTTCTTCTTCTATACTGGCTTTGTAGTCAGCAAATAATCATGCAGAGACAAACAAAACAAAACACATTTGTGACCCGAGCGAGGACTGGAATAATACTAAGCACGTAGTCACGTGGTCTGACTTGGCGAAGCCGCGTGGAGGGGCGGGGCCCGCCGCCGCCGTGGGGCGCCTCAGCGTCGAACGACTCGCACGCATGCATTTAAAGTACAAACTCATGCAACAGGGTGATTATTGCCGGATTACCGCCATGGGATCTGGAGGCAAAGGTCCTCGCGCACATCTGGGAGTGGCGCGAGGAGGCGAAACGCCGGGGCTTAACTCCGATGCCGCAAGAAATCGCGGCACAGCGGACAGAGCTCCGGCGGGATCTCATGGCGTCATGGAGAGTGCGATTGTCGCAACCCCGCGCTGGGCACGCCACAATTGCGGCGATAAGACCCCTCTTTGAGGAGTGGCTTGAGAGGCGTCACGGCGTCCTCACCTTCCGCCTGACGCAGGTCCTCACCGGACACGGGTGCTTCGGGAGGTACCTGTTCAGGATAAGGCGGGAGGAAACACCCGGGTGTCACCATTGTGTGGATCGGCCTGAGGACACGGTGGAGCATACGGTGGAGGTCTGCCCGGCTTGGGCGGAGCAACGCCGTGTCCTCGTGGAGGCGATCGGCGGCGGTGATCTCTCGCGTCCGGCCCTGGTTCAGGCCATGGTACGGAGCGAGAGGAAATGGCAGGCCGTCACCTCCTTCTGCGAAGCGGTAATGCTCGCGAAGGAGGAGGCGGAACGCGTGAGGGAGAGGCAAATTTCGCGCCCTCACGCCCCTAACCGCCGCAGGAGGAGACGCCCGGGGCGGGAATCGCGAGCCGATTTCCGGCCACCGTAGGCGCGGGCTTGCGGACGGTGAGCAATGGGTAGCTCGCCGTCCGATAAGGACCAAGCCCGGGTCGACGGCGCGTTGTGTTCCACGCGCGCCTCAAAGAGATGTCAGCAGAATTGACGGGGTCCGTTAGGGCCAATGCCTGCCGGGGGTTCGAAGAAAACCGATGGGGACATCGTGGCCCCCGGCAACAGGGCAACCGAAGGAACACGGGTGGGTTTTAGTCAGTAAGAGTCTGACACGCCCTCCCGCTCCACCCAGAGCGGGAGAAGTTATTTGATAATTTCCCACCCAAAAAAAAAAAAAAAAAAGGGTGATTATTTTGCTGAAAATTACTGTTACCGGATCCGGTCAACGGATGCGGTACTTATATACCGGATCCGGTACCTAAGTACCAGGTCCGGTAATCGTTTAATGACTGGTTTTCCGGATTGCAATCCCTAAATCCATCCAATCATCACGGTACGGCCAGGTGACTTTTTTATCTTCGAATAATTGTGTTAATTATCATTTAACAAATTTTCAGTCGGGAGGAAATGATTGAAAACAATTTTTTTTTTACGTGATTGAGAGGCTGCCGCTGCCCACCCATCCGCGGAGCGACAGCTGACGTTCACTATGCTGTTTACTACAACTCTCTGAAGCACTCGCTCCGCTAAGCTTTGTGATAAAACTAGACATTTTAATTATTATGTAAAATCAACATATATATACCAGTTTTATAAACACATTGACATTGTTGAAAATTATATTCAAAATGACATGATTACTTTGTAAAGTACCTATTATATTATTTTAACCATTGTGAATGTGAGGACTATGTGGATATTGTTTTAGTGATGGTCTGGCAGTTTGAGTAGTTTATGCGGCCTACCCAAATGTCCTTTCTTTGGTATTGTTCGTCGAGTTGAGCTCCTTAAGTTCTGAGTTGAGCTCCACGATTACTGACAAATGCTTGCACTGAGTGGACAGGTCCACTCAAATCTGTGTGGTTCTTTCTTCAAAAGACCTTTTCAGACACTTATCTACATGGTCCTCATATGGCCTGACTAAGATTATGTCTGGACTTTAAAAGAGACTGCGACCGTTTGTTTCGGCCTTTCTTCTCAGAGTAGTCAGATAGGAAACGCCGAACTCATCTAGCTTATTTTTAATATGTATTTTTTTTATATGACGTGTAAAAGTGATTTCGATATTCTATTTACAGAATAAACAATTTCATTTTATTTCATTTCACGAGTTATCGCTTGAGAGGAAATTGGTCCGAAAAACCTGTTACTGGCTCACGGACTACACGTTCGTGACGACGATTTGACTCCATATTAGTATATTATGTAGAAGATAAAAAGTCTAACGGCGCGGTGCTCCAATCATGCCTGTGTTTTAGTATAATGTAAGTAGGTACTTATAACGCTTGTATGTGTAGGTACCTATTGCTTTATTCAATGTTCACAATAATATTCATACCTACCTAACGTGTTTAATACTTGTTCAACATCAACTTGCTCTAAAAGTGATTGCACCGGTTTTAGGTTCACAATGCAGTGAATTGAACACGTGTGCTTTTTACTATGCTTTCCCGCACTTGTGGCAAAGTACGCCATAGAGACTATAACTAGTCATTTGTATTGTAGAGTACATATCTAGTTATTACAGCCCTTTCACAGTTATTCTACATAACATCGCGACTGTAAGTAATCCCCGGAGGGTTAGGTAAAGGTGTACTTGTAGCAACACCCACAATTCACAAGTTAAGGCTCGTGCAGACCAGCGCGACACGCGACGCGACACAAAGGCACCACTCGTCGCGGGAAGAGCGGTGTCTTTGTGTCTCTGCACAAGCCTTTATGTTAAGTCCCATGTAATAGGGGGCGAGCCTATTGCCGTCAACCGATGGCAAAACCCAATAACACTGCCCGACCTGGGGTTCCCTACTTGAAATCGAATGATGTAAGATCGAATAAAGCTTGCTCGAAAACGTTAACTCGATAGTAGGTACTTGAAATCGATAAATAATTATGAGCGCGACAGTTCACTACCTCGATGCATCAAAATTTCTAAACATCGGCAGCGCGAAGGCCCATTATCTTGAAACATCATTTCTCGAACGACCATCTAATCGATTTACAGAATAGTTTTAAAAGGATCTTTATGATTTTATATGTGTAGAAATGTAAATTAACTATAATCATGAAAAATTATGATGGTAATAAAATAACATTACAAATACCTAGTTATTTTACCAAATAACATGTTGGAAGTAGGTAAACTTATCTATGTACGAAATTATGGAAGAAATGTCAAGTATTTAAAAAAAAACAATTTTTTTTTGGATGATTAATACCTCAAAAAAATTGACTGAACCCATTTGTCGTTCGTGTTGTTGGTGGTCGTTCAAGAAATGATGTTCAAGATAATGGGCCTTCGCACTGTCGATGTTTCGAGATTTTGATGCATCGAGGTAGTGAACTGTCACGCTCAAAATTAATCTATTTCAAGTACTATCGAGTTAACGTTTTCGAGCAAGTATTATTCGATCTTACGTCATTCGATTTCAAGTAGGGAACCCTATTCTACCTCGGAGAGCAACCTTATTGCAACGACAATAAAGATCACTGTGAATGTGATTCCTTCTCGGAGACTGTGTAATAATTAATAATTATGTTGTCAAATTGTGAAAATTAAGTGCTATGGTAGTACACTTACCATACCTAGTACTTTAACCTCTCTGCTTGACAAAATTTTGATATAAGACGTACCAGCTGACTCGACGAGATGTTGCTATTTACGTCATGAAATTCAGGAATTTACATCATCTTTCAGCATTCGGATTTATTAAGAAAAATATGTTACTGCGCCTATTTTATACAATAAGTTTGTGGCAAATATCTTTAATTATATGTTGAGATCAGTCAAACCGCGTCAGTACACAGCGAAAGTTGTATAGAATTGGTATTACTATTGTTAAGTGTCAAATACCATTCTGTCATCTTTTAGAAAAAATATTTTCCGTTACTCTCGATTTTTATTCATTGTTTATTGAAATTAAAGTTTATCTCGTTCTGAGCTCGGTATTTTCATTGGCCAAGCCATAAATACCCTGCAGGCTCCTCGGAATCTTTTTGGGAATTGTACATGGTCCTTACGAGTCGGACGATATATTGGTTGAGCCACACAGCGACATATCCTATACAAAGCTGATCGGACTGCGGTTCGAATTTTGTTGGATCGAAATTCAGTAAAGTATTGAAGTGAAAAAACTGTGAGTACGCTTTACATATTGACTTACTACTACGCAAATATAGAACTTTCAATACAAAGAAGAAATATACTTTGAAAAATTGGGCATACAAGTTAGTTGGAAATTATTGAAACTAAAGATATTTTATACTATTCATTAATAAATTAAGAAGCTAGTTAAAATGGAAACGTATTTTACTATGCAAGAAGATACAAAATTAAAGATACAAAAAGCTAGAGTTAATTTCAAAAAATCTCCAAAGGAAAGAATAACGCAATCCTATTTGGAAACTCGGCTTGAAACATTGGAAAATTATTGGACTTTGTATCGTGATACACATAGAGTCATCATTTCGGAATTTGGTAACAAGGAATTATTGAAGTCTACTTATTACACAACTGATGCATACGGCGTTACTGAGGAACTGTACACGGATTATAAAACGGAATTAAAGGATTACTTGCTTAAGTTTAAGATCGATTCTAGTACTGCATTGTCTAGTTCTAAGGTTATTGAGTCAAACGTCGGTCAATCCTTTAGTGTTAAGTTACCTAAGATTTCTATTCCTAATTTTAGTGGCAAATACACCGAATGGACAAGTTTTCGCGTTTTATTCATGTCGTTAATACATAGCAACAAAGCATTGGACGACGTTCAACGGCTACACTATCTCAAGGGCTATTTAACAGGTGAGGCTGAGCAACTTTTGCGGCATATTCCTATCACGGCCGTTAATTACACCGTCTGTTGGGATCAGTTAGAACATCGTTACAATAATAAGTTGCATCTTGTTAATTGTATTTTAAAACGTTTCATGAACCAAAAGAACATACAATCAGAATCTTCCAGTGCCGTTAAAGAATTACTTGATACAACAAATGAATGTTTAAACGCCCTCAAAAATTTAAGCATTGACATTTCTTCTTGGGATATTATTGTAATTTACATTGTTAGTTTAAAACTTGATACCGAATCTAGGAAACTATGGGAAGTTCAGATCTGTAAGGCTAATGGTGAACTTCCTAAATTAAGTGATTTTAAAGATTTCTTAGAGCAGCGATTCAGGTCTCTTGAGTTTTTAGATAGTAAAGTCATTAACAAGTCAATTAATAGTACTCGCACAACTAAGGCTATGCATGTCACTTCAAACTTAACATGTGACTTTTGTTCTGAAGGTCATAAACTGATTCATTGTAAGAAGTTTGCAAAGGAAGATGTTGAAGCACGTCGTAACTTTGTCCAAACCAATAGGTTGTGCTTCAATTGTCTTGGTCCAAATCATTCGGTATTTTCATGTCGTAATTCAACCAGTTGTCGTGTTTGCAAAAAGAGACACCACTCTCTTCTGCACCCAAAATCAGTCCCTAAAAGTGATCAAGAGGAAGATGGAACGGATCAATCTCCGCCATCAACGTCACAGAGCGAGACACCAAACAACATAGTATCTTGTTTCTCAAATGTAAACAGCCAAGTGTTATTGGCCACTGCCTTGGTAAAGGTAGAAGGGAGAACAAGTACTTTTGTTTTAAGATCTCTCTTAGACCAAGGATCTCAAGCATCGTTTATTACCGAGTCGTCGGTACAAATGCTTGGTCTGAAGAAGATTCCAAACAAGAGCTTTATTTCAGGACTTGGCAGTGACCAGAGTGCAACATTGCGCTCTAAATGGTTTGTAACCGTACAAGTTCAGTCACGCCACGATCCCAACTGTACAGTTGTTGTAAAGGCTCACGTTCTTAAGAACATTACATCACTTCTTCCTGAAAGGAAGATTGTTTTTACTGTGTTGTCACCTCAAATGTTGGATCTAAAATTAGCCGATCCTGCATTTGATACTCCAAACAAAATTGATATTTTGCTAGGAGCAGAAGTGTATTGCCAGATTTTAATGGAAGGTGTTATCAAGGGTCTACCTGGGTTTCCCGTGGCACAAAATACTAAGCTCGGATGGATCCTCTCTGGTTATATACACTCACCAATAAATCAAGGTTGTCTGCAACAAGATAAAATCGTGAACATGCACACTCACATATCGATTGATGATCTGTTAAAGAAGTTCTGGGAGATTGAAGAACCTTTTTCTGGGAACAAAAGGATTTTATCAGAAGAAGAACAGGCATGTGAGGACTTCTTTATTGAAACTGTTCAAAGAGATTCATCAGGTCGCTACGTAGTGAGATTACCTTTTAAGTCAAATAATCCAGAGTGTCAGTATGGCAATTCATTCGAAATTGCTCGGAAACGATTTTATTTATTGGAGAAACGTCTGCTCAAGAATCCTGAATTTCGAACGAAATATTCTGATGTTATTGAGGAATATTTGACGCTAGGCCATATGGAGGTGGTTCCAGAATTAGAGAAAGATAATTCTACTGCCATATATTTGCCACACCACGCAGTTGTAAAAAATGATAGAACTACAACAAAGGTGAGGGTTGTATTCGACGCGTCATGTTCTCTTAATAATGGTTCATCATTAAATAAAGATATGATGATTGGTCCAAGGCTACAACCTGAACTGAGGCACATCATCATGCGTTGGCGTTGTCACCCTATATGTCTTGTTGCCGATATAGTGAAAATGTACAGACAAGTAAAGGTATCTGAAGAAGATGTTGATTTTCAACGCCTTTTGTGGTGTAAGGATGTGAATTCAGAACTTCAACATCTGAGGTTATTACGTGTAACATTTGGTACATCTTCAGCACCATACTTAGCTGTACGAGCTCTGCAACAGCTTGCACATGATGAAGGTGATAAATACCCTTTAGCAGCAGACAGGGTTTTAAAGGAATTCTACGTTGACGATCTCATGACAGGTTGCGAAAGCGTTGAAGAAGGTGTTCAGATATATCATCAAATGAACGAACTTCTTAGTTGCGGGGGGTTTGAGCTTCAGAAGTGGTCTTGTAATAACAATGATTTATTGCAGAAAATTGAAAAAGACAGTAAGTATACGAAGGAAACCTTAGAGATAAAGTTAGATTCTGTCATGAAAATTCTAGGATTAACTTGGAATAGATCTAGCGACGAATTTCAATACACTGTCCAACTTCCTTCGCTTGAAACACCTGTGACTAAACGTAGAGTAATTTCGGATATCGCCAGATTATTTGATCCACTCGGTTGGATCGCACCCGTTATAACAACTGCCAAGGTTTTTATTCAGAGAATATGGCTTGCTGGTGTAGGATGGGATGATGAGATACCAGCTGACATACTCAAAGATTGGATTCCCTATCGCAAGGATCTCGTTCACCTTACTAGTTTTCAACTTCCGAGGTGGGTTGGGACAAGCAGAGACGATGTCCATATGGATCTACAGGGGTTTTCTGGTGCGTCTAACGCAGCTTATGCAGCCGTTGTCTATGTTAGGACAGTAGATTGTAACGGTAAGGTTCATGTGAATCTCGTCGCTTCCAAATCGAGAATTGCTCCTGTAAAACAGGTATCTATACCTCGTTTGGAGCTTTGTGGAGCCGTTCTTTTAGCAAAGTTGCTCCAAGAAGTCTCGGAAGTATTGGGTATCTCAAAGGAAAACATACATGCTTGGACTGACTCCAGTGTTGTCCTTGCTTGGCTGAGTAGTCATCCCAGCAAGTGGAAGACGTTCGTGGCAAATAGAGTCTCCGAAATATTGACCATTATAGATAATAGTCAGTGGTCGTATGTCAAATCCGATGAGAACCCAGCAGATTGCGCATCACGGGGCATAAATCCAAGTAATATTTCTGAAATAGAATTATGGAAAAACGGCCCTAAGTGGCTACAAGAAAATACAGTCCATTACAGTAGAGGAAGGTTTAAGCAAACAGATTTAGAGGAAAAGAAAAGTAATGTTTTATGTCACATAACAACTGAAGACATTGATATAATTTTAAGGTTTTCCAGTTTAAAAAGACTAATAAGGGTGATTTCATATTGTAGAAGGTTTCTTAATATGACAAAAAGAGCAAGCCCTAAATCTCAAACTACACGTTGGCTAACATCTACTGAAATAAATGATTCATTACTTACCTGTATCCGGTTGTGTCAAAGGGACGGGTTCCTGAAAGAAATAGAGAGTGTACAAGGATCAGGTAAAGTAAAAAAAAGTAGTAGACTTACCTCGCTCAATCCATTTTTTGATGGCGACGGTATCCTTAGAGTTGGTGGACGATTGCAGAAGGCTAATGTTGTAGAAGAAATGAAGCATCCAATACTGATTCCTTATAAATCACATCTAGCAAATCTGATTGTTGCGGATGCCCATGAACGAACTATTCATGGAGGTCCTCAGTTAATGCTGAGCTATATAAGAACTCGGTATTGGATTGTGAACGCGAAAAGTCTTATTAGGCAGCATGTTCGTAAATGCATTGTTTGTGTCCGTTATTCAGCTCAAACGAATCAACAGTTGATGGGCCAAATGCCATCAGCTCGTGTCACTGCTTGTCGCCCTTTTCATCAGAGCGGTGTTGATTACGCAGGACCTATTGCGGTCAGAACCACAAAGGGACGTGGTTATCACTCGACCAAGGGCTATATTTGCTTATTCATATGCATGGCCACTCGTGCAATTCATCTCGAGGTAGTGAGTGATCTGACCTCAGAGACATTTTTAGGTGCATTTAAGCGTTTTGTTGCACGCAGAGGGCATTGCGCAGATTTGTGGAGTGATAATGGCACTAACTTTGTTGGAGCGAATAGGGAGCTTAAGAATTTATTACCTCGAGAAGGGTCAGTAGTGGCTACTGACATAGCTAGCTGGTTAGCGACAAACGGCACCAACTGGCACTTTATTCCACCCCACTCACCAAACTTCGGTGGACTTTGGGAAGCTGGAGTGAAGTCCACGAAACATCACCTAAAAAGAGTAATCGGCAACAGTACACTCACGTTTGAAGAAATGACGACTCTTTTGTGCCAAATAGAGGCATGTCTTAACTCACGGCCGATAACTCAAGTTAGTTCCAATGCAGAAGATCCGTACCCACTTACCCCGGGGCATTTTCGTGAGCCTTTAGTGCTGGTACCGGATACTAATTATGAGAATGCGAACATGAGTACTCTCAAAAGATGGCATTTCACTCAACGGCTTGTGCAAGATTTTTGGCGAAGATGGTCACACGAATATCTGACACAACTCCAACACCGTTATAAATGGTCACAAATAACTCCGGAACCTAAAGTTGGAGATGTAGTGCTGGTTAAGGAGGATGATCTGCCACCGGCAAGATGGTTGTATGGTATGATTACCGACAAGCATATTGGTGTGGACAATCTCACGCGCGTTGTTTCTTTAAAATGTAGAGATTCTGTTATCAAGAGACCAGTGTCCAAGCTTATTATTTTACCTGTTGCCGTCTAGATTTAAGTTATGAAGTTTTGTTTTGCTCAATATATTCAAAGGCTACCAGCAGCAATGTTATGGAGTGTTGTTAACATTGAAATGTTTAAGTTAGATTTATTTATTATTTTATTGTTGTTGGTAGTAGCTATATTTTATCATGGTGGGCGGGTTAGTTGTTAAGTAACTCTGTGTGTTATTTTATGGACACTGTCCATGGTGGGCGGAATGTTAAGTGTCAAATACCATTCTGTCATCTTTTAGAAAAAATATTTTCCGTTACTCTCGATTTTTATTCATTGTTTATTGAAATTAAAGTTTATCTCGTTCTGAGCTCGGTATTTTCATTGGCCAAGCCATAAATACCCTGCAGGCTCCTCGGAATCTTTTTGGGAATTGTACAACTATACTTATCCAAAAGGTAGGTCATTTGAATTTGCTGAAAATATGTACATAAACAACCTACTCTCTTGCTGAAAATATGCAAAAGGGCAAAGTAAAGATATTATCATTCTCTCTGCATTCTTACTTTTACCATTTTTCATACATAAACTACATAAAAAACACGACCATATCTTGATAAAAATTACTAAAAATTGTGTTGCGACGTGACACTTCTTAGTGCAGACCGTCTACTCAATTTTCTTATTTCGATTCAAAAGTTGCATTCAGCATAAATACCTACTCGCAATAAAATCAGTATGAAAAAAGTATTAGAAACTGAATAAAAACTCTGGTATATTTTCCATGAATTGTTTTATTTTTGTTATTAATAATTTTATTAGTAAGTATACCCGTACAGTGTGGATAGGGCAGTAAATTTTTAGGGTTCCGTACGTACGAATGAGAAAACGGAAACCATAAAAAATTTGTCGGTCTGTCACAGCCAATTTACTCCGAATCTACTGGACCGATTAAGTTGAAATTTGGTACACATATGAATTTCGGTGACCCAAATACGGAAGTGTAACGTAAACAAATTAATTTTGAATATGGGGTCACTTTTGGGGGGCAAACTAGACTATTTCAAAAAAAAGTTTTACAATGCCGTGTGATACATTAAATGAAAGGGCTTGTTGTGAGGGTCTCAAATATTTATGTTAATTATTCTATATTATTTTTGGAACTAAGTTTTTTTTAACAAGACTTGCAGTAGGAGTAAATTGACATAAATCGTTACGCGAAAAAGTGTTCATACTTGGGACTGTCTTCTTCTAATGTGATAGAGAGAGAAAGTGTAAATTTGGTCAAAATGTAAATCCAAGATGGCGGCTGCGAAAATTTTGTTTTTGTTTGTAATTATACGTTAAAAAGAATTTCATTGCCCCGGACCACGGAGTACTGAAAGCAGCGGAGATGCCACAAGCCAAAATCACCTAAGAATGAAGCGTCGCCTGAATGCGGGTGTTCGGGGGACGAGGTACGGCGATGGCCACACCCCACGATGGAAACCCTGCCCATTTTTTGTAAATCCATCTAGCGGTGAAAGGAATTATTACAGTGAAACTGAACTAACAATTTTTCATTTTAGTTCGTCTACTGGCCACTATGGCGTAACAAAGCATGACATTTTGTTCCAGAACATTCTAGTGCGTTAGTATGGTGGGAACACATTATTTATACCCAACTGTGGGCAAAGCCCAAAAGATGGGTAACATGGGTTAACATTTTTTATAGTCATTTAGTATACAGGATAGCAGGGACATCGACGCGAAAATTGCTATCATGGATTCAGTACATGATTCTGAACTCCCCTGCGTAGAAATTTCTCGTCGGTTATTTTTGTAAATATCTGCTGTTCCATACATTTTGACCGCGTAGGTATTGCACTTTTCTATGAAACAGCAAATAAAAATAAAAAAAAACTGACGAAAAATTTCAACGCAGGGCGTTTTAGAATCATGTACCTACTGAATCCATGGTAACAGTATTCGCGTCGATGTCCCTGCCGCCCTGTAGGTAGTAAAATAAAAAAATAAAATCATCAATCTTTATTGGACATTGCTTATTATTGGCCACTAAACAACACAGTTTTATTTAAATGCTGCCTTTTAGACAAAACAATGTTTTCGAGCTTACTGTAATAATTAAGTCTCGTATTACAATAGTTGTGGCTTATAGCTTTGGTTAACAAGGTGACATGGTTGAAAATGGGATCTTGATCATGTGCATGTGCATTTAATGATATGAAGTAATTTTCTCCTATGAGACTCTTAAGTGTAGCATGAACAATATTACGAGGCTTAAAATTATAAACAATTAAACTTTCTTTTTTCATTCTTCTTATGATTAATTCTGTGCGTAAGCAGATTTTGACAACATCATCAGACGGGAAAATAAGTTGTCCACGGCTTTTTAGTGAAATAAATCTATGTCCTGTCTTTATTTGTAAAGAGTGAAGGGCGAGAACACATTCTTCGCATTTTATTTTTTTCTGCAATACTCGTACTATGTAACCCGCTATATAAGAGACAATTTGATGAGTGTCAGAGTATTCACTGTGCAAAATCCTATTACTTTCGATCATCGCGTCATGAAGAAAATTGTCATCATCAGTATTTGGACTCTCGTCGGATATTCTGTACCTTTCACTTGTGCTGTTAATCAAATCAACAGCGCTAAGACGCGAAGAACAAGATAGGATTCCAATGTGCTCAAGGGGAATGCAATTTCCTCTAAAGGAATCCTTTAACTCAGTGTTGATAAGAGTTTTTTTGTACGCCGCCTGGAACTGTCGTGCCGTAGGGTTATTATTAGTCCTTCCATGTGCTCTAATATTGCCAAAGAATAATTCGAGGTGATCCTGGCTAAACTTATACAAAGGTAAGTATATAAGTTCCTTTTTTTCTTGTACTAAACTTTTATACAAACCTATCGCACTGTCTATGCAGACAATGATGCCAATGAAACCAGTTTTTCTTCTTGACTGAACAATTTTTTGGGAACATGTTGCTAAGTGCAAGATGTAATTTTTTGAAAATATTAAAAAAGATAAAGTTTTGGAATAATTGCGTTCGAACAGTGCTTTTTTGGTTCCGTATTGTTTTAAATTTTTCGAATTTAATATGTCAAACAAGTCATTAATTAGTTGTATAAATAAAATTGTTCCAAAAGCATCTTTAAAATAATTATGTCGTTCTTGGCATGATTCTAAGGCTTTGGCAACACTTGTGCTAAAAAGTTGACTTGCCAATTTAACTTTCATCTTTTCTCGATGAAAGTTGATATGTCTATCCGTTAGTTTGTTTCCCAAATTTAGAGCTTCCTTTTTCTGTAACTTATTTAATTCGACTAAATATCGCCATTCTATCGCATTGCCTTGATAATCATATAATATTTTATTAAACTCAAAAGCATTTCGTATCAATTTCACCATGTGACATGCATCCAAAAACACATAAACCAATTCATCAGAACATGGATGCTTAAAAGACGTTTTAATATGACCAATGTCAAATGAACAGCCGAGAATTTTTGCCATGCTTACATTCGAGGGACATCCATCCATAGTTAGTCCTACTACTTTTACTCCGGTATCATGAGCGTTAATTAAGCATTGTTGCACTAGAGAAGCACGTTGTTCACCTGAAATATTAACATTTATGTTTAAATTTCTTCTTCTGTGGTGTCAGCTTGAGCTATAACATGGTAATTGCTCCTCAATTTAAAATGAAGTAATCAGTTATATTAAATTTGAATAAAAAAATATACCTGTAACACTATCAATGAAAAAGAATCCTACGGGTAATTTCCATGAATCATTTACGCCAACCAGCATTAAAACAAGGGCCTGAGTGGCTTTGTTTAAAGTGTCTATATCTAAAGACGTGCCAGTGTCAACATATCCATAGTATTTAGACCCATCCCACTCTACGTGTCGTTTAATCGCCATTTCATCTAATACTAAATTGCAAATAAGGGGATGTTCAAATTGTTCTGTTTTCTGTTTTAACACTTTAAAAGACTCTTCTGTGAATCCTGGTTTACCATTCACCGTTTGATACCATTTTGCTATGGTTCGCTGGTGTGGTAAACATGTATCAAAAGTACGCCTCACGTAATCATATGCCTTGGGCGAATAGAAATTCAGTGTTAGCGCAAAAGTTCGCAAATTAACGGAGTATTTTTTTTTTACTGTCTTGCCAGGTGTTTTTTTATGTATTTGTCGTTGCACAAGCTCTCTTGCTTTTATGTTAATGCTTTTAAGAAGATCCGCATCACATGACAATACCATATTTTTTTGCTGGAGATCATTTAAAAGGATTTCTACTGATGTTATCTGAAAAAACCATATTTAAAAAACTTTATATAAAAAAAATACTGTATTTATATTATTTCTTAAGGGTTGATTGATTATGTTAAATTGCTATTTCTCTGATAAATCCCAAATTAATAGTAAGATTGCCACTGAAAAATCAGGCTTTAGCTCTGTAACACATTAGTTTATAATTATACTGTATAACTTGCAATAATCCAAACAAAAAATTCAGATTGTAAAATAATTGGTTCGTATTGAAGCCCACGCGTAGACGTAGCAAGTAGCATTTACCTACATGATATCGAAAAAATCTAACCTTTTTCTTTAATCGTCTATTTTTTGCTTGCAGCTGTTTATTTTTTTTATTTTTTCTGATATTTTCAATTTTTAGTATGTTCATTTCCCGTTTCAATGCTTTTTTTCTTGGTGTATCGTTTAGTTTTAAAAACGGTTCCAAGTCTTTTTCAGTATTTGGAGCATGATTATGTAGAGGAACCTTATCTAAATGCTGTGTTTCAAATTCCTGTAAAGATATTTATGTATAGTTGCCGTACGTAACTTGGCAAGAATCGTAGATTCGCAGAATCGTTTTCGCTAGTTTTTCTTAATAGACATAAAATAAATTATGGCAATAACCATAGAATAATGCCATGCAATACAAGTGTGAATTTTTTTGTTGCACTATGTGTACATGCGCAAACTTACTCCCAATACGCCAAAAACTTGCCATGTTACGTGCACGTGTTGTGTTTCGTGCTGTAAGTTAAATCATTAACTTAGATGACTGCTTTCGGCGATAAGACCCCTCTTTGAGGAGTGGCTTTAGAGGCGCCACGGCGCCCTCACCTTCCGCCTGACGCAGGTCCTCACCGGACACGGCTGCTTCGGGAGGTTCCTGTTCAGGATAAGGCGGGAGGAAACGCCCGGGTGTCACCATTGTGTGGATCGTCCGGAGGACACGGTGGAGCATACGGTGGAGGTCTGCCCGGCTTGGGCGGAGCAACGCCGTGTCCTCGTGGAGGCGATCGGCGGCGGTGACCTCTCGCGTCCGGCCCTGGTTCAGGCCATGGTACGGAGCGAGAGGAAATGGCAGGCCGTCACCTCCTTCTGCGAAGCGGTAATGCTCGCGAAGGAGGCGGAACGCGTAAGGGAGAGGCAAATTTCGCGCCCTCACGCCCCTAACCGCCGCAGGAGGAGACGCCCTGGGCGTCGGGAATTGCGAGCCGATTTCCAGCCACCGTAGGTACGGGCTTGCGGACGGTGAGCAATGGGTAGCTCGACGTCCGATAAGGACCAAGTCTGGGTCGACGGCGCGTTGTGTCCCACGCGCGCCTTAAAGAGATGTCAGCAGAATTGACGGGGTCCGCTAGGGCCAATGCCTGCCGGGGCTGCGAATATGGGCCGAAAGGGACATCGTGTCCCCCGGCAACAGGGCAACCGAAAGAACACGGGTGGGTTTTAGTCAGTAAGAGTCTGACACGCCCTCCCCAAGTCATATGATAAATTCCAATAAAAAAAACAGAAAAAAAAAGATGACTGCTTTGCAATATTACTATAGAATAATAATGTATTATGCCCGATTGGCTAGTTATAGGTAAATAATGCGTTTTCTTGATCAACGACTATTATTCCGTGAGGCAGAATGCACTTATAAGACAGTTATAATTTAATTTTAAATGTTTATCATTATCATTACCTGATTAGGTATAAACAATTTAGGTAGGTAACACTCCTTGGTGCAATTTCTTATATCCGTTTTTTGTTTTATAGAAATCATTTTCATCGAAATGAAGTGAACAGATTTTGGAATACTTTGTTGGTGTCCAGTTGTTAGGTTTATTTATAATACGTATCCATGCATTTCTAATATCTGTATTGACAGGGAATCTAAAATGATAACAAAATAGGATTAAAAAACAAATAAATGAAGATTACAAATTCGATAAATAAAAAGTAAGTTCAAAAAGTAAAACCCGACTAAAAGGTATGAAACAAGAAAATATTTCAGACAGAAGTTTTTCCTTCACCGATGTTGGTAATGTCCAAGATAAACTCAGAAAGTAGGTACATTTGAATTGAAAAGTACCTGCCCGGATTTGAATCCACAACCTCGTGCATGAGAGGCGAGGCCTTAACCACTGGACCATCACGGCATTTATGGTAAAATAGGTATTAATTTTACAGCCGCGCCGTACGTAGCACAGTCTCACTTTTGCTTGTTTTTAACAATTTAAACATATTTATTTACTTGGACAATTTCCAATGCACTTTAGACATTGGCAGAATAGTCGACATCGGCTTTGCTTGCCATTTAATAAAAATAGAATAGAATAGAATACTTGGACAATATGATATAATATACATATTTGTAATGTGCTCATCAAGCCCTTTCATTTGATACCCAACATGGCACAATTCAATTATTTTTATTTTTTATTTCGTTACTTTATGTCCTCTAGAGGGCGCCATATTACATTTAATGTGACGTCACATATTCTATAACCAGCGGACAATCAAAACGCTTCCAATGATACCTCATTTGTCAAATTATGATCGGCAGTTTAGAAGTTGTGAGGTAACAGATGAACATACATACATACATACCGGTCAAAATCATAACCCTCCTTTTTGCTTCGCCGTAGTCGGGTAAAAAATAGGGTCTTTCTAGCATGATGCACACATTTTTATTTACAGTTAGGACCGGCAACTTACCGACAGATGGCGCATTTTTCTTATTTTAAATTCTTCTTATTTCTTGTATCAAAGAACGTATTTATTTATGAATTAACTTATAGAGAGCAAAATAAAACTTAAGCAAGTAATTTGAGTCGCAAATTAGTCACAATAATATGCATTGATAATGATAAAAATACGAAATCGGTGAGAATAGGTTAGAATGCACCTCCTCGACAACAGATGTCTCTAGCTACAATCTGGCGATCAAACGAGAAAATGTGTTTTAAAATGAAAATATAAATTTTAGGGACTTACACATGAAATGTTATGCCATCAATATGTTTCAATTTTGATCCTGAATAATTTTTGCATCCAACAACAGCGCACTTCATTATTAAAACAATTTAACTATTAAAAAACGATTAGAATACAACGCACCCAAACGCGATGAAGATTCACTCGCAACTAAGGTTTGCGGCCCCGCCCACTATGACGTCAGAGCCTAATTGAAGGCGCAAGGCCTACTTGCCTTGTGGCATCTCCGCTTCTTTCAGTACTCCGTGCCCCGGACTTACACGTTTTTTTTTAAATTTATTATAGAATTCGTTTATGAGATATCGCGCCAGCCCCCGCCGTCGCGTCCCCTGTAGGTGACACACCTTTCCGCTAAATAAAAAAAATCCGCGGAGATAACGCGTCAAAGTCGCTAAACATTCAATACCCTACCCTGGAGTTGTATTTGGGAGGCATTGCGGTACCATAGGGTGCCCCGTTATCTCCGCGGATTTTTTTTATTTAGCGGAAAGGTGTGTCACCTACAGGGGACGCGACGGCGGGGGCTGGCGCGATATGTCGTGTGGTGTTCCACAGGGCTCGGTCGTGGGCCCGCTCCTGTGGAACATCGGTTACGACTGGTTGCTGAGGGGCGAGCTCCAACCGGGAGTGGACCTGACGTGTTATATGACACGCTGGTCACGGCCCGGGGGAGCTCGTATAGGGAAGCAGCGTTGCTGGCGACGGCTGCGATCTCACAGGTGGTGGGTCGTATATGACGCCTGGGCCTGGAGGTGGCTCTCAATAAGTCGGAGGCCGTGGTCTTTCACGGCCCTCGGCAAGCGTCACCGCCGGAATCACACGTCGTGGTCGGGGGGGTCCAAATTGCTGTCGAGTCCACCATGAAGTACCTGGGACTGGTGCTCGATAGCCGGTGGGACTTCGGCCCCCACTTTCGACAACTGACGCCCAAGTGGATGGGCGCCGCGGGTGCGTTGTCAATGCTGCTTCCCAATCTGGGGGGCCCGAGCACCACCTGTAGTCGGTTGTACTTGGGGATCGTGCGATCCATGGCCCTGTACGGGGCCCCAGTGTGGGCTTCTGACCTGACGGCCGGCAGCATCGCAATACTGCGAAAACCGCAGAGGGCGATGGCCGCACGATCTCCTACGAGGTTGCTTGTGCACTGGCCGGATACCCGCCTTGGGACCTAGAAGCGAGAGCCCTCGCTGCTCTCCTCGCGCCACCGGTGCAGTGAGCACCGGTGGCGCGAGGAGAGCAGCGTGAGATAGAGCTTTGTCGGTCTCAGCTCCGCGAGGTCCTGGTGACGGAATGGCGGGACAGGCTTCTGCGCCCTACCGCCGGCCTCGCTACCGTCGACGCGATCCGACCAGTGCTCGACGAATGGCTCGGGAGGAGGCACGGTTCCCTGTCGTTTCGGGCGACGCAGGTGCTCTCGGGTCATGGCTGCTTCGGGAAGTACCTGTGTCGCATAAACAGGGAGCCGGACGCTCGGTGCTATCACTGCACCCACTGTCGGGAGGACACGGCGCATCATACACTGGCAGAGTGTACCGCATGGGAAGAGCCGCGCCGTGCCCTCGTGTCTGAAGTCGGAGCCGACCTGGCGCTGTTGGCTGTCGCTCGTTTGATGGTCGGGAGCGCCGAGTCGTGGGATGCGGTGATCTCCTTCTGTGAAACCGTAGTTTCGCAGAATGAGGCTGCGGAAAGGGATAGGGAGATTGCGACCACTCTCTTGATCCGTAGCAGGTGGACTGGGCGTCAGCGGAGGGTGGACAACGCTCTCTTCTAGCCCCCGTTTACAGATCCGGAGGGACGGCAGACTCGGGGACGTCCGCCGCCCCCCATCCAGCAGGACCCGAGGTGGCGGCGCACATAGCGCAGCTTCTTGGTTTCGAAGAGGTCGTAGCATTTGAAGTTGATACGTGAACAGCGTATTCTTTTCCCTTAGAAGTAGGTTTCTCTTTGGTCGGAGGCGTGACAAGCTCGAGCGTACGGATCTTCGATTGTAAGAACTTGTTAAGTGCATCCCATTTAGGTAAGTCATCGACATTATCCTCGTAAGCAACATCTTCCCATTCACGATGTGTCTCTGGGTCCAATTTTTGAACAACTAAAAATATAATAAGCGGATCCCAGGAGCTCGTTGACAAATTCAGGCTTTTCAGTGCATTCAGACATTCTGTAGTCGTATCCAATATTGATTTAATGTTATTAGCTGTTTGCACAGATATCTTCTTCTGGGTAAACAATCTTTACAGTATTGAATTGATAATAATACGCTTGTTGCTGAAACGTGCCTTGAGCATACTAAACGACTCGTCATAGTTAAACCTCTGTAATTTTCACGTGCTTCAAGAGCGACAAGGCTTCTCCCGTAAGACTGCTTTTCAAATAGTGCAACTTTTGTACTTCATTTAGTGTTGGGTTGTCGTGCACTAATGACGTAAATTGATCTTGATAAGCGGGCCACTCATCGTAAATACCTGAGAAGGTTGGGACTTGAATCCTCGGTAACTTGACTTGCACTTCCATTGATAGACTAGAACCACTGTTGTTATTATCAGCTTACATAAGTAACGGCGGCAACGACTTGTTGTATGCACTCAGTAAATCATTAAGATCGGCTATCAAACAAATATACAAATCTTCCTGAATAAAGTAATCTTCATTCTCAAAATATGAAATGTCTTGTCTATTCGCTTTCGGAACACACTTCACCAGTTCTACATGTGCATTTTTGAACGTAGACCAATATTCTTCAAAGTTTTTAATCCGTGTTTCTATGTATCCCTTTGTTAAACGTTGTTTCGGACATTTCTTAAGATTTGCTTCTGTTTTTCCTAACAACATAGCTGTATCTTCTAACACATTCAGTAATTGTTCCGGTGTATTCGTCATATTTGTTATAATAAGCCTTTACCTTGCCATAACATAGATCGTTTCTTCGTATAAATTGTAAGCAGTTACAATATTATTTCCTTGTTAATATCACATTCACTCTAATGACTAATGAAGCTTAATTTTTTTTTTTTTTCGGTATGGCAACTCACAGTTGGTTTAGAAAAACCATGGCTGTTTAACCGGTCAATCCTGTGGCTGCCTCAAGCTACTACACTCAAAGCCTCCAGCCAGGGCACATATATAAAACTAAGCTAAAAAGCTTAGGATGAACGCGCACTAAGGGCACCCCCTGCGGGGTTCGAGCCTCGGCTTAGGGCGTTATCCGGAGGGAGGACATCAAAAGATGGGACGGGCTGGATCAAGAGGTTTTGATCATTATTATTAATCGGGGAATTTAAAGCTACGTGCACAGCTGCAACAACTGCTGGCACCTCGTTTTCGAGCAAGGGTCGGGGGGGAGTATCATTTACTCGGGGGCGCGGCGGTCGGGAACGCAAAGGACCTCGGCGGCGAGGTCGGAATGACGGGAGGCGTCTGTGTTTGTACACTGTGCTTGTTTCCCTATTGCTCTCCTGGAGGAGGGTTATGGGGTCATCGGGGTCTACTAGAATATGCCTTGGACGGCGAACTTTACTGATTCTACTCGGGACATAACTGGCGGCCTCGACAACCAGAGGGTTGCGATGTTTGGCCGCGGACTCAAAGAAACGCTTTGAAAGGCGTTTAAGAAACTGGTGGATTGTGGGAATCTTTAGGTCGAGGTGGAGAGCCTCGTTCCTGACGAACCATGGGGAACCTGTCGCCCTACGAAGGAATCTATTCTGCACCGTTTGCAGCCTATGTATATGACGGGGTTTTGCATGAGCAAAGACGGCACCCGCATAGGTCATGATAGGTCGAATGCACGCCGTGTAAACGCGCAATTTGCACCTAAGTGACAATTTGCTACGTGCATTCACCATGAAGAAGAGTCTACCGAGAGCGAAAGCGGCTCGCGAACGAACCATCTTTATGTGCTCTGCGAAGGTCAAATGATGATCGAGAACGACACCGAGATATTTGGCTCGCTTCTCCCAAGGGATCGGCTTGCCGAACATGGTGATCGGTCGGGGGAGGGGGTATCTGAGCCTTTTACGCAGTTTCGTGAAGAGAACCGCTTGGCTTTTATCTGGATTTACTTCTATCCGCCACTTTGTAAACCATGCGGCCAGTCTGTCGACTGCGCGTTGGAGAGTGAGGCGAATAGAGTCAGGGGATCTAGATTTGCAATAGATGGCAGTGTCGTCTGCGAACAGACCCAACTGCGAACTACGGCAACCTTTAGGGATGTCGCTAGTGTATAGCGTGAATATGAGGGGGGACACCACAGAGCCCTGAGGGACACCTGCGCGGATGGGACGGGGAGTGGATAGCGCTCCTTCGATGCGATAGCGGAAGACGCGATTCGATAAAAAGTCTCGTAAGATGAGCACGAGACGATCTGGCACACCGAGTTGGTACAGCTTGTATATTAAGCCGTTGTGCCAGACTTTATCGAACGCTTTCGCTACGTCGAAGAATACTGCACCGGTCATATAACCGTGCTGGAAACCAGCGCTTATGAATTCTACGATCCGGTGGGCCTGATGCACGCTAGAGTGCTCAGTTCGAAAGCCGAACTGTTCATTGGGGATGAGGCCCTTGGTCTCGGCGAAGTCTCTGAGGCGCTTATAAATAAGCCTCTCATAGATTTTTCCGAGAACCTTGAGCAAACTAATGGGACGGTAACTAGTAGGCTCGGTTTTGGGCTTACCGGGCTTAGGGATACCGATGACGGTGGCTTCTTTCCACGACTGTGGGAAGATATTGTTGCTTAAGGCACCATTGAAGATGGTGGTCAAAAGCATTATTAGGTGGGCGGGGAATAGTTGGACCACCCTATTGGTGATACCATCTGAACCGGGGGCTTTACGGGCTTTAAGACCTTTGATGATGTCGTGCACCTCGTCCGGGAGGACGGGGGGCAGCGGACAGTCAGGGTCATCAACGGGAGGGAGGGAGGCTCTACGTTCGACTTCCGCGTCGACCTTTGACAGGTGAGCTTGGTCTACTGGTAGGGAACTGGGAGTGCATTGGGCCTCGAGGCTGTCTGCGAGGCATTCAGCCTTTTCGGCATCGTCGAATGCAATGGTTTTATCGGGACGGGTCAGGGGGGGCATACCGGAAGATTGGGGAGACCTGAGTTTCCTCTGGAGCTCCCAGAAGGCCTGATGGTTTGGCTCTAGTTCGCCGAGTAACTTTCCCCAGCTCGCGTCCCGCAGCTCCGCTATACGTTTCTTTACAGATCTCTGTAAATAGCGCATATGGGCTTTGTTGGCGTTACAGGGAAAGCTATCGTACGCACGTATGGCCGCGTTCTTCTCAGTCAGTAATGCACGCACATCGTCCGGCAAGCGCCAGCGACGGTCGTCCGTCGCTGGCACTTCCCTTGAACAGTCGTTCAGGACGGATTGTACGTGATCAGTGAGTGAGTCGATCGCGGCCGTGGTGTCGGCGACAGAGTCAAAGAGATCGGGGATAGAGTCTAACTGAGGGGACGTGTTGGATTTCAGCTGTGTGCTTACTTTCTTCCAGTCCGTGATCCTCTTAGTGATAGGGGGGGAATGAAGCTTAAAAATGAACATCTATTTTTATATCAAATTCTTTCCTTTGTTCTCCGCTCTGCGCACGAGCCGTCCTTTTGTATTAGCGCTCGGTGCTTAAAAAGTCGTAAGTCGAATAGATATCCGGTTCGATTGGACCAAAATGTTATAGGAATAAGGTTCACTTTTGCTTGTGGAAATTTTGCGTAATAGAAATACGTGTTTGCACTATGCTGATTTATTTGCGACTGTTTTTATAGGACAATATTTCTAAATAATATAATGGTACACACATATGCATACGTACTTGTTAATTAACTTCACACATACAAGGATTCTAACTCAACAATATTATAAGCATAATATATAATACTCAGGGTTGGATAGTATTTGAATTACTTGTAATTAAATAGGACAATATTTCTAAATAATATAATGGCACACACATATGCATACGTACTTGTTAATTAACTTCACACATACAAGGATTCTAACTCAACAATACTATAAGCATAATATATAATACTCAGGGTTGGGTAGTATTTGAATTACTTGTAATTAAATAGGACAATATTTCTAAATAATATAATGGCACACACATATGCATACGTACTTGTTAATCAACTTCACACATACAAAGATTCTAACTCAACAATACTATAAGCATAATAAATAATACTTAGGGTTGGGTAGTATTTGAATTACTTGTAATTAAACGTAATTAATAATATAATAATAATTTTTATTTAGGAACATAAAGGTTTTTAGTACATGAGGGACTTATAAAGTATACATTATTAATTACATGGTGTAGGTAGGTACAATTAATTGTTGGGTGAATCGCTGCTCTCCTAGCTAGATCACTGAGTAATCTGTATTTAGGAGAGACAGTTTCGACTCCCAATTTGAGTATCACAAAAAATAATGTTTTTATGCTTTTGGAGATTACAGTACCAAAACACAAAAGATAAAATCTTACAATTAAAGTTAAATAAAACAAAGTAGAATGCGGAGTGCAGATGTGCTGAGTCGAATGAGTGCGTGTATGTATGTTCTTATGAGTGTGTGAGAGTGAGTGTGTGTCTGCATTTGAATAATAGGAAATGAGGTTACCTTTAAGTAAGTGACAGTAAATACTTTTCAGTCTCGTCGTAGGTTTTATTCAGGAGAAATGTACGGAGAGCGTGTTTGCATTTGCTGTACGGTAAATTATAGATTTTATGGATTGGTTAATTTTATTATACAAGCAAGGGCCAAGATAGTAGAAAAATCTCTTAGTGTATTTAAACTGAGTTTGTGGAACAGTACAAATCATGTCTTTCCGTCGTTTCGTAATAGTAGTAAGAGGGGTTTTTAAGTGTTGGAGAAGAATGGTTTGTTTAATGAAATGTTGCCTTACGTTGAGGACACCACAATTTTTGTAAAGTTCTGTGGTTGGAAACAGAATAAGTCGAAATGTTGCAACCTTTAGTATAGCTCTGTGGGACACTTCCAAAGGTTTAAGGGCAGTCTTTGTGGCGCCGCCCCAGCAGCTAATACAATAAGTAATAATAGATTGACATAAGGCGTAGTATACATTGCGAATAACAGACTGCTTAGCGACGTGTCAAAGAGTTTTAAAAATACAAATTAGTTTCCTGACCCTGCCTGTTACCAAGTTAATATGAGTTTTATAATTCAGGTATCTATCTAAAGTTATACCTAGGTACTTAATATTATCAACTGTGACAATGAGTGCACATTGACATGTGTGTGAATGTATGCTGCTACAGGAGTGAGTCTTTAAAGTGATAGGAATAGCAGGTTGTGAGGTTGGTGAGATAGAGAACGTCATCAATTTCGTCTTGGATGTGTTAAGTGTTAAAGCGTGGGATCGAAGCCAGTTAAAGGCAGAATTAAAACCATTTTGAGTAATAATCTGAAGCTCAGACCACGAGTTTGCGAAAAAGGTAAGAGCTGTATCGTCAGCAAAAGACACAATTTTTGCATTTGTGATGTTAAGATTGCAGAGGTCATTCAAAAAGATGAGAAACAGCGTAGGACCGAGTATACTGCCCTGCGGCACACCGTAACATATCGGGAGCTCATCGCTGAAATGGTCACCAATTTTCACAATTTGCAGTCTATTTGTCAGATAGCTTTCAAAAAGATCAAGCTGCAGTCCTCTGACGCCTGCTCTCTCAAGTTTAAGTAAAAGATTAGAAATGGGAACGGTGTCGAAGGCCTTAGCGAGATCAAGAAACACTGTAAGCACCCTTTTGCGACAGTTGATTTTCTCTACTATGAAATTAGTTACTTCATGAACTGCATCACAGGTTGACTTTTTCTTACGGAACCCGAATTGCTGAGAAGAAAACATATGATTATTTTCGAAAAAACCTACCAATCTCTTGTTGATTAGGCGCTCAAGAACTTTCGAAAGGGCGGGCAGTACTGCTATGGGGCGATAGTTATTAAAAGAGTTTCCATCGCCACCCTTAAAGAGAGGGTCAAAACAGAGGTTAAATATATGGTTTAAAACCGGCGCTAGAATATCACAGTATCTCCTAAGTACCGCAGGCGAGAGACCATCCCAACCAGTGGCTGCAGTTGATCTAAGGGACTCAATTATGGATTTGACCTCATCGACATCTGTATGATCCAAAACAAATGAAGATGAAGAAAGGGTAGTGTGAGAGGATCAAGGTGAAGTGGGTGAAGTGTGGTCATTGATAATATTATCTGCAAGTTTTTTACCTATGTCAGCAAAGAATTTATTAAGATTACTGCAGGACTTAAAAGGAGTGTCAGAGTGTGAAAGTAGTTGCGTAGATGCATGTTGTTGTTTTTGTGTGTTTGTGATTCGTTTTATAGATTCCCAAAGAACCTTTGAGTTATTTCCAGCTTTATCAAGTTCTTGGGTGTCGAATTGTCTTTTGACTTTTTTTAATATTTTATTACAGAAATTTCTGTATCGCTTATAGGAAATTTCAAGCGTGACATTATTAGGTGATCGTTTCAATCTTCTATGTAGGAGGTCTCTATGTCTCATACATCGCAGCAAGCCCGGAGTGATCCAAGGTTTGAGGATCTTCTTGTTAGATGGTAGTTTCTTGGTGGAAGAGTTTTCGGATATTGCGTTAACCATGAGACCAACCAGAGCATCAGTAGCAGCATTACAGTCCGACATAGAGTAGATGGGTGCGAAGTCTAGTGTCGCCATAGTCTTATCCATGGCGTCAAAGTCAATTTTGTTGATGGTTCTAATAATACTACCATGTGTATTTTTACTGGAAATGCATAGCAAGGAAGAACAATGATCAGTAACAGTCGTATCAAAGACTAATGAGACAGATTTCCTTGCAGATTTTTATAATAAATGGTCCAGACAGTTGTTTCCTCTGGTCGGAAAAATATGGGTGGGAAGAAATCCGTGGAAGGCAAGAGTGTTGAGGTAGTCATGGGAACGAGCGTCAAGTGACATCGGTTTTATATCAATATTAATGTCACCATGTTGTTGAGAGAGGATAGAAAATGATCAGTGTTGCTTATCGACGGCGACCGATAAATGCACAGAATGGCAATGTCCGACCCTACTTTGATTGATAATCCGGTGGCAGAACCACCAAGCAAAGTTTTTCACAGGTGACAGTAAGGTTGGACTTGACATAGACCACAACACCATCACTTTGATTTTGGTTTTTGGTAGTGCTGTACATATTAAAATTTTGAATGTTAGGGATATGGTGGTTACTCGAGCACAATAACCAGCATTCCGTCAAGACCAAAATGTCACAATCCATCGAGAGTCGTTGTAGTAGTGTTTGTAGACTAAGAAAATTACAATTGATTGGAGATCCCAGACAGACGTAATATGCAAAAAACTTAATACATTTACCTATGTTCTATATAAACTTTCAAAAATAGTCAGTCTAGAATCCGTACTTACAGCCTATCACGGTTATGTTGCATCAACACTCAGATATGGTGTAATGTACTGGGGCAATTCAGTTGATAGAGAATTAGTCTTTAGAGCCCAAAAAAGATGTATCAGAGCTATGTGTGGCCTAAAAAGCACAGACAGTTGCCAACCGATTTTTATACGACTAAAAATTCTTACCTTACCATCGTTGTACATATACGAAACAAATGTATTCGTCAAATCCAACATTTCATCATACAAAATAGCTACTAAAAGTTCCTACAGAAAATTACGCGACAAAAATAAGTCAGAACTCGAAGTGACTTATGGCAAAACTGCACTAATGAATAAAAGCACATTCTGTATGGCCAAAAAAATATTTAATAGACTACCCGAAAAAATTAAAATGTTAAATCTGGACAAATTCAAGAAAGAACTATTTAGAATTTTGACTAATAAATGCTATTACTCAATAAAGGACTATTTCGACGACAATTCTATAATTACTGCCTTAGAACACCCTACCTGACCTGTTTTAATGACCTTGAATTTTGTTCGACATTATCATTAACTTAATATTAACTTAATTATGACATGTAACTTAACCATTTGACATCTATTTGGAAATTGATTGTAAATGTTTCACCAATTTGTTATTTATATTTGTACGCCTCTGGGCAAAACATGGAGGATCTACCTATTTATAACACCTCACACTATGTGTAACTTGACCTATGTTCACAAATAAAGCTTTCTGATTTCTGATTGATCTAATGTTCTGTGTAAGGATTTTGAGATAATGTTTTGGATCTTTAATAAACATTTTTGCTTGCTCCGGGGTACAAGCGTGTGAATCCGATACAGAAAAATCGTCAACAGTGTCCATAAGTGTATTTGCGTTGTCAAGCATTTTTTAGGGTAAGGACAAGGGTCGTCTGTTGCCTATAAAGCTTGGAAAACAAGTTCGAATAAATCACAGAAGAAGCATGTTGTATGAAATGTGAGCGTGTAGTGAAGAGTATGGACTGACGTGTAAAGTTAGTGTTATGTACGAATGTTTGAGTAAACCACGAGTTAACATTTACCATAAAAAAGTGAAACAATCTAAAGCTACTATTTCTAAAAAGTAATGAGAAACTTAAAAAGGACACAAAATATATTACATTTTGATCTTACTATACTAATAAGTCATGCATTAATGGGTTGCGACATTTGCAGTAATTGTTGTTCGTTTTTAACTATTATGTACTGACCATCGACGTTTTTCTTTAACATAACACGTCCATTTGACGTCCAACAAAACGCAAATCCATTCAATTTGGCGAAGTTTCTAGCTGCGTAGAATAGCTTTTTAGTAAGCGGTGTAAGCTGCTCAGCAATGTAAATAGGTGCCTTAGGACCATCAAAGCCTAAGTGATTAGAATTGAATTTATTCGTAGGGTGGTTGGTATTGAACTGTGGCAGCTAGTAGAAAGTTGCTTTTTTGTAGTGTGTTTGAAAAATCAATGCTTATGTTGGATGTTTTGCTTTCTTTTTTAGACGGTAGTCTTGAAACGTCCCGGATGTCCGAGAATTGTATGTTGGTTTCCAATTGTTTGCATAGATTTTGAACCAAGGTGTAAAGGGTGCTTTTAGTTTCTTTCTGGCACTTAGGAACATTACGTACCTCAATACAGGTCTTAATACAGTTGCGATCCATACTGTCAAGTTTTTCTTCAAGTGAAATCAGCTTCTTGGCCATAGAGTTACGTTCAATTTCTAAGTTAGCAATTTTAGTCTCCAAAGATATTAATTGAAATACAAATACGGATTTAATATTACTAATTACTTCTTAAAACGTAATTTTTAATTGGTATTTCAAAATTTCAAATACCTGACGCTGAGGTATTTTGTAGTTAGTATTTGAGGTATTATGGCTTTGAATATAAATACATTTAGCGATCTTAATGATGGGTGCGTTCTGCAAAAAATTACCCTCGATAGCTTTCGTAAGCAAAATGGCGACCGCTAAATATGTCAATCTTTAAAGTTGGCAACACTGGGCTGGATTAGTTCTATTCTATTTACATAACCTAACACCTGACTGTATTTTGTAATTTATATTTTAAATAAAAATAGTTAAAATACTGAATTTTGTATTTTATATTTCAAATACACGACTTAAAAATACTTTGTATTTCGTATTTTAAAAACGTGCAAGATAGTATTTTGTAATTTAATTAAAGCAAAGCATGTATTTTGCCCAGCTTTGGTAATACTACGCCTAAAATCATGAATCTCTTATTCAGAAAAACCGCCTTATAAGCACCTACTTCCCCTCTCAACCCGCAACACCCCGCTATCGCCCTACAGTTACCACCAGGGCTGCTTGAATAATATGCTGATGTTGGATAGCGCGTGACAATTACTACAGAACACTTACTTCATTGCTGTCACAGAGATTCCTCCATCCTCTCTTCATCCTCTTCATCTCTTCATCCTTCTCTCTTCCTCCTCTTATTTTCAATGGTACCGTCATACCCGTTACCTCTACTGTGAAAGATCTCGGTTTGCATCTTGACTCAACGCTTAGCTGGCAACGCCAGGTCTCTAGTGTTAGTCAAAGAGTCAACGGTACTCTGCGATCCCTGTATCGTCTGAGAAACTTTTTACCCGCTAAGACGAAAACTATGCTTGTGCAGACTTTGATTTTCCCTATCATCGACTATGGTGACGTGTGCTACTTTGATTTGAATTCGGTTTTGCTAGATAAGTTCGACAGACTGCTCAACAATTGTATCCGGTTCATATTCAACCTCAGGAAATATATGATCATGTGTCGAGCTATAGGTCTGAGCTCAAATGGATGTCCATTCGCCAAAGAAGAAGTTTGCGCGCTTTGACCACGCTTTTCTCGCTTCTCAACTCTCCCACTCCTCCTTCTTATCTTGTATCTCACTTCCAATATCTATGTTCTTCACACACAAAAAATCTGCGAACTTCTAACAATCTTCTCCTACTTTGTCCTTCTCATACTTCTGACTTTGTTCATTCTTCCTTTCATATTCAGTCCATTCTTCTATGGAATGCGCTTCCTCTTGATATCAGGACGGCCACCAGTCGGTATGCGTTTAAGCGGAAATTGCAGAGTTTTTTTTCAAAATAAATAGAGTAGAGTCATCTCAATACTACTTTCCCATGAATTTGTATATATATATAATAAATATATATATATTATATGAAATATGTATGTATGTGTTATACTATACCTATTTATGTACTGTTATTTTATTTCTAATGATATATTTTTAATATTTTTTTTCCTTTCAAACAAAGCACCTGCCATCCAATCTCTTCACCACCCTTGGTTGACTGGTAGAGAATGCCTAAGGCATTAAGTCCGCCTTTGTACCTTTTTGTGTGTGAAAAGTTTAAATAAATAAATAAATGGCGCGCACGTAAACATCGTAGTATATCTATTAAAAGATGTTGTTTTTTTACACATTTCTAGGGGGTGAGGTTTCTCTGGTGACAATTTTGTATTAATATCGTAAACAATTATTGTTAAATGGGTATCTTTCATGCTTACTTGTTAAATCGATGTCAATAACTACAGATCACTAACTTCATTGATGTCAAAGAGATGGCGCGCACGTAAACTAGTATATCATCTTATAAAAGATGTCACTTTTTATACATTTCTAGGGGGTGAGGTTTCTCTGGTTTCGAGATCCTCCATCTCGACTGTAAAATCCCAACGATTCACCAGTTTTTAAAACGCATGTCCAAGCGTTACTTTGACTCTACTCCCAGACATCGCAACCCTCTGGTTGTCGAGACAGCCGATTATACCCCATCTCGAATCAGTCAGATCCGTCGCCCGAGGCATATTCTTTCCGACCCAGATGACCCCATTACACTTCTACAGGAGTAGAATAGCGCCACCAGTACAGTATGTACACAGAAACAGACGCCTCCCGTCATTCCGACCTCACCGCGCGCCGAGGTCCTTTGCGATCGCGACCGAGTCCCCGAGTAAATGAAACTCCCCCCGACCCTTGCTCAAAAACGAGGTGCCAACAGTTGTTGCAGCTGAGTACGTAGCTATATACCCCGCATAATAATGCCACAGGGGATGCCCTTAGCGAGCACTCGCTTAATTTTAATTTAGGATAGTTTATATGCTCCTGGCTGGAGGCTCTAAGTGTAGAAGCCGGTTAAGCAGCCAAGACCTTAGTGGTCGAAACTGCGAGAGGCCATAGATAAAAAACAAAAAAAAAAACGGGCAAATTCAGTCGCAGCTCAGCCACCGAAGAGGCAACATCAAGATAGCGCAAGCCGAAGTCTCAAGAATAATTCAAGAAAAAGTGGTGTATTACTTCTCTGCCTCGTAGTCAAGTCATAGTGTGTGTCGTAGTACCCAGGTACGTATTCAGGGGTATGTGGGGTGTGTGCTAGCCAGCGAAGCCACCTAGGCTCAGGGAAAAGGGAGCGCACACTAAACATCAGTGGGAAATCGTCCCAGGGCGACTTGAGGTTCACAAGGCACCTCTGCTGTCCGCAACACCTCCCTTATTGCGGTGTACTCTGCGCTGGGTCGCGCAAATTGCTACTCCCATTCCACCACCAGGCGCTGGCGGAGCTCTGCCCTGTACGCCTTTACACGGTCCCGCTGCCTACATTTTCATACAAAGCGAAGTTAAGTGGGGACAATTGTGTGGGTCAGCAGTAGGTTGCTGTGCTATGTGCCTTATTCAACCATAATTATGTGTACCTAATAAATTCAATTAGCCACTGGAAGTGTTCAGAGTCCGGAGGCGACGCAAAACCCAGTACGTGCGACGAGCGCTCTGTGTGTCGTACCTCGGTACGACATGCGAGCGACAATCCCAAACAAATTAAAGTTTATAACACGCATTTTCTTTGCAAGTACGCGACCGAAATGAAACAGTTCGGAAGACGAACGAAGCGCATTTGATACGAACTTTTACGTTGTATCGATATCGTAACAACAACTTTTTTCATTTGACGGCGACTTCCTCCAAAGTCTACGAACTAAGGGCCATATCATACTGACGATTTACCAGCGTGTTACCGGAGACAGATTTGATACTCCTTTCCTAGAGTTTGACAAAAATTATTTAAAAAGATTAGTGTTTTTGCTAAATTCAAATTATTAAGCGATACAATTAAAAATTCCAATAGTAAAGTAAAAATCACTTGGAAAATTATTAACAATGAAACGGGTAAGTCGGTTAAATAAGATAAACAGCTTGAGATTATGGTCGACAGTAAATTAGATTAGCAGAAGCAGACAGTCTTCTTCCTATACTAGACGATAAGGTGGCTGTCCTGGGAATTTATCGCTCTCCCTCTTTCCCGAACTTTGATAATTTTATGATTTCCTCGATCCTTACGCAATTAAAAAGGTACCCAACTATCATAGTAAGCGGATACCTTAACATTGACATTTATTTGACGAAGAGGTAGTCGCCGCAGAGATGAAAAAAACAGATTGGTCTAACGTATTAAATACCAATTGCACTAACTCCTCCGTAAACTCACAAATTGAAACTTTAATTAACTGATTAACTATCTCTTATTACTTTTTTATTCAATATTAGCATTCAATGAGAAGAAACGTCCCACCCTCCAACAAGTTTGAAACTAGTGTCATTCGAAGCGTCTGGTGGGTTAGTTTTTTTGTTTACTATGGCGATATTCTACGAATATGTGGGGTTTACCTGGAATCAGGGACCGAAAACCTATATAAATTACGGTACAGGTATCGAAGAATTTAGGTTACTTGTACGATTAATGTTTACCGCTATCTGGGTAACCCAAGAAGAAGAAACAGGTTACCTCTATTTAGATTACCGTTTTAATACCGGTTACCTAAAAATGACCTTGATTACGAGAAAGAAACAGAATATATCAATGCCAACAATTTGTTGAAATTTGAAAAAAATACATTACCAGGGAGATCGTCGTGCGTGCTGTACTATTTATTATTATTACAACCTTTTATTTAACTTGCCGTGTGAGTTAGTTAGTTAGCAAATCTTGCAAGCTGAAAACCACTTCCTCTTATTCCACGGAGTTGAAATTTTACACGTTGGTTCAGTTTTGAAGACAATTTCTTTATGATGAATGATCTGATTCTACCCCCAGGATAGGCTCCAGACGAAGGAACTCCATAACAGTCAACGGTACATACACGGAATTTAATATACGCATTTAATTATGATAGTCCGTTCTAAAGTCTACCATGACCTGGCTGCAGCATCCAGGATTGGCTCCACACGAGGAAACTCCTCAATAGTCAACAGTACATACAAGAAATTTAATAAACGAATTTAATTATGATAGTCCATTCTAAACTCCACCATGACCTGGCTGCTGCACCCAGGATTGGTTCCAGAAGAGGGAACTTCTCAGCGGTCAACAGCACAGACACAAAATTTTATATACGCATTTAAATATGACAATCCATTCTAAAGTCTACCATGACCTGGCTGCTGCACTCGGGGTTGGCTCCTAAAGAGAGAACTCTTCAATAGTACATACAAGAAATTTTATCTACGCATTCAATTATGCTAACGGTTCACCATGATTTAGGTGCTAAACCCAGAATTAGCTCCAGATGAGGGCACTTCTGAACGGTCAAGAGCATAGAGATAAAATTTAATGTACGCATTTAATTATGATAGTCTGTTCTAAAGTCCACCATGACCTGGCTGCTGCACCCAAGTTTGGCTCCAGACGAGGAAACTGCTCAGCGGTTAAGAGTACAGACACGAAATTTTATATACGCGACCATTTTAAAATAGTAATTTTAATTAAATATTAAAATGGTCCGTTCTTAATTCTAGCATGATATGGCTGTTGCAGCCAGGATTAGCTTCAGACAAGGGAACTCCCCAACGGTCAACAGTACAGATACGAAATTTTATATACGCATTCAATGATGATAGTCCGTTTTAAATTGACCATGGTCTGATTGCTGCACCCAGGGTTGGCTAAAAAAGAGGGAACTCCTTAACATTCAACAGTACAGATAAGTAATTTACTATACACATTTAACTAATACAGTCAATTCTACAGTCTACCATGACCTGGCTGTTGCACCCAGGATTGGCTTCAGACTAGGGAACTCCTCAATGGTCATCAGTACAGACATGAAATTTTATATACGTATTTAATTATGATTGCCCGTTCCAAAGTACACCATGATCTTGGTGTTGCACCCAGGGATGGCTCCAGACGAGGAAACTCCCAAACGGTCAACAGCACAGACAGCAAATTTTATAAACGCATTCATACACCATGACCTGCCTGCTGACCATACAAGAGATCTCTTCAGCGGTTAACAGCATAGGCATGAAATTTTGTATACGCATTCAATTACGATAGTCAGTTCTAAAGTATAGCATGACTTGGATAGTGCAACTTGGTTGGCTTCACACCATGACTTGTGTAAATGCGTTTGGGTTCGTTGAATTTGTCTTTAAGTACCTTTCAACTTTCAAGTGAAGGTGATAGAACAGATATTTAAACAAATAGTAATGCTAAAAAAAAAACAAGCTTTTAAAATACAATAGACGTGGATATGTTTAGTAACCTGTTCCGCTTAGCTATTTCTAAAGAGCCATAAAAAACTCCTGAAAGAAATCGACACGTGTTTCACCTCTCAACGAGGTATCCTAAGGATGACGATGAACTTGTTGCGAACTCGTACACAGCGTGTTGCCACACCGAGCGCTGAGTGCAGACTGAGCCTTATCTTTTGAAAGAGTTCGCTACGCCCCTGCAAGGGGGCGTGGCGAGCGGGGTCAGGGCGTAGCCCCTCGCCCGCGGAGGCTATACAGTGGCCCGCAAATGCGGGCCCCTCATTTGAATGCCTTAAGCGGCGAAGGAAATGAGTGCGGGGCTTAGGTCGCACTCGTGTGTATGGTTGCACTGAATAGGTACCGTAGGAGCGCCGCGACGCTTATAGTGGCGTCGCTTTCTTCACGACACCCCGGCGGTCCATCCCTGCCAAGTGAGACCCCCAGTTACCTGGGGGAGGCTCAGCAGGAGACGACCAGCGGTGAGGGTGCCGACTCTGCGCGCCTACGGGGAAGATATGTAGTTCCCCCCCGCCCCGCTCACAGATCTAGCCGTTTACGGATTGGGGGGGGGACTGTCGCGTGTGTGTGAGCATCTAGTGTTATTGTATACGCTGCTCAGTGTCTACGTGTGACGCATGGCACGCTCGCGCCGCGTCGACACATGATTATGTAGATGCACGTATAGTAATGGTTGTCTGTATAGTTACGCGATGTGCCTATATTAACTTAGAACACACCGCGCAACAGATGTGTGTGGACATCTGTAGAGTCCCTTTATTCGAGTAAGCCGCGTGTAACCTGAGTGCAGCTACTCGAGGCGTCAAATTGGAGAGATGGGGGCGTCGTCCGCAGTCAGGTCACGGGGCAGGGGTCGCCTCGAGTCGGGGGGGCGCGTGTGCTAGGGCGCGATCTGTTTGATGTGATGAAATGAAATGAAATGAAATGAAATTGAAATGAAATTGTTTATTCTGTAAATAGGATATCGAAATCACTTTTACACGTCATATAAAAAAATATTAAAAATAAGCTAGATGAGTTCGGCGTTTCCTATCTGACTACTCTGAGAAGAAAGGCCGAAACAAACTCAGAGGTCGCAGTCTCTTTTAAAGTCCAGACATAATCTTGGTCAGGCCATATGAGGACCATGTAGATAAGTGTCTGAAAAGGTCTTTTGAGGAAAGAACCACACAGATTTGAGTGGACCTGTCCAGTCAGTGCAAGCATTTGTCAGTAATCGTGGAGCTCAACTCAGAACTTAAGGAGCTCAACTCGACGAACAATACCAAAGAAAGGACATTTGGGTAGGCCGCATAAACTACTCAAACTGCCAGACCATCACTAAAACTAGCAGAGAAATAAAAACAATATCCACATAGTCCTCACATTCACAATAGTTAAAATAATATAATACTTTACAAAGTAATCATGTCATTAACCGACTTCCAAAAAGGAGGAGGTTATATGTTCGTCGCGTATGTTTGTTTTTTTTTTTTTTTGTTTTTTTTTTTATATATGTCCACCGATTTCTCCGTCAATTGTGGACCGATTTCGAAAATTCTTTTTTTGTTTGAAAGGGTATGCTCTCGAGGTGGTCCCATATAAATTTTATTACCTTGGCTTCGATATTTTTTGAGTTAGCTTCAATAATACGTAATTTTTTCCCACTTAATATGTGGATGATATGATAAGTTCCTGTCACTGTTATCTATATAGCAGGTAGTGGTTTTCGAATTTGTGTGGGGTAGGTACTACAACTAAAAAGTGTAAAATAAAAACTTTTTACAAAAAAAAAAACAACCGACTTCCAAAAAACACTACAAAGTGAAAAATAACTTTAATTTCGGAAGTCGGTGACAAAAAACGAAAATTCAAAACCAAAGACACCGACTTCCGAAATTAAAGTTATTTTTCACTTTGTAGTGTTTTTTGGAAGTCGGTTGTTTTTTTTTTTGTAAAAAGTTTTTATTTTGAATATAATTTTTAACAATGTCAATCTTAATATATATAAATCTCGTGTCACAATGTTTGTCCTCAATGGACTCCTAAACCACTTAACCGATTATAATGAAATTTGCACACCATGTGCTGTTCGATCCAACTTGAGAGATAGGATAGGTAGGGTAGGTAGGGTAGGTAGGGTAGGTAGGGTAGGTAGGGTAGGTAGGGTAGGTAGGGTAGGTAGGGTAGGTAGGGTAGGTAGGGTAGGTAGGGTAGGTAGGGTAGGTAGGGTAGGTAGGGTAGGTAGGGTAGGTAGGGTAGGTAGGGTAGGTAGGGTAGGTAGGGTAGGTAGGGTAGGTAGGGTAGGTAGGGTAGGTAGTTAAGAAAAGTACTAAGTGCTACCCGTGTGAAACCGGGGCGGGCAGCTAGTGTGTTTATAAAACTGGTATATGTTGATTTTACATAATTAAAATGTCTAGTTTTATGGTTTTATCACAAGGCTTAGCAGAGCGAGCAGTTCAATCCCAAGCTTTTTTATCTTCTAAATAATCTGAAATTGTATAGTACCCTTTTTTACAAAGTTTGGTTTTAATACAGATTTTAAATCGTTTAATGGGTAAGTTTCGAATGTCAATGGGGAGTTTGTTGTTAAAACGTATACATTGACCCATGAATGAGTTGCCTACTTTGTGGAGACGTGTGCGATGTACAGCAAGGTTGTGTTTATTCCTGGTATTTAAACTATGAGTATCGGACATTTTCTTAAAATTTGATATATTTTTGTGCACATACAATAGGTTTTCAAAAATATATTGTGAGGCTACAGTCAGAATATTTATTTCTTTGAATTTTTCTCTAAGGGAATCTCTTGGACCTAGATTGTAAATGGCTCGAACAGCCCTTTTCTGTAGAACAAAGATAGTATTAATGTCCGCACAGGTTCCCCAGAGAAGAATCCCATATGACATAAGACTTTGAAAATAACTAAAATAAACAATTCTGGCTGTATCTACGTCAGTTATCGTGAGGCCACTCAGACGCGTCGGCACGCGCGAACATGCCCTTCGCGAGGCGCCGCACGAACTCGTCAAGGCTCTCGATTCCGAGATCCCTCTGGATGACGTCGTTCCTTACGAAGCGAGGGGCGGCGACGATGGTCCGCAACGCTAAACTCTGTTGCGCACGGAGGAGTCTGCGGTTGGTCTCGCTCGTGATGGCGAGCCATGCGGGTGCGGCGTACGTCAAGATTGGGCGAATGTACTGCTTGTACACGCCCAACTTTACGCGCACCGGAATTCGGGATCTGAGCACCAGTTGGAGTAGATTGCGGGCGACCCTACCTTGTGGGGCGACATTGCGGACGTGGGCCCCCATCGTGAGCCGAGTCGATGGTCACACCCAGGCATTTAACCCGGGGTGCCCAATCGACGGTGGCTCCTTGCATCTTCAGGGGGGCCGGGAGGGGCGCGTATCTGGCGAGCATTGCCTGCGTTTTACCCACGTTCACTGACAGCCGCCACTTAGACAGCCACTCGGGAAGCAAGTCGAGGGCGCGCTGCATTTTGACCGCCGCGTGTTTCGCACTAAGCGAAGTAGCAATGTACGCGGCGTCATCAGCATACAGCGCGAGCGTCACAGCGGAAGTGGCGGGAATTTCGTCGGTGTAACGTGAGTAACACGCCGGCGACACACAGCTGCCCTGCGGCACACCTGCCAGCACCGGGCGGGCGCCTGATAGCGCCCCGTCGACCACCACCCTAAATGTTCGTCCTGTTAGAAAAGTAGAGACCACCTTTAGAACGCGACGGGGCGCGTCCGAAGTGGCCAGCTTGTATATGAGCCCTTCGTGCCATACGCGGTCGAAGGCCTTCTCAATGTCGAGGAATACTGCCACCGATTCCTCCTTCTTATTCATCACTGCGGCGAGATAGTGCAGTACCCTCGACAGTTGGAGCGTCGTACTGTGTTCCGCCCGAAAACCAAACTGTGCGGGACGCGGCGCCATGTAAGGTTGGAGATGTCGCAGCAGGAATGCCTCGAACACCTTGGAGATAGTCGGCAGCAGCGTGATTGGCCGATAGCTCTCCGGCTTCAATATGTTCTTGCCTGGTTTTGGCAACATGATGACGCGCCCTTCCTTCCACGAGGCGGGAAAGGTCCCTGTGCGCAGTATCCCCGTATACAGGCGCGCCAGCGCCGCAACCATACGGAAGGGCAGGTGGCGCTGCGTTGGTGATACCGTCAGCACCGGGGGCCTTCCTAGGCTTCGTCCTAAGGATGGCGCGTCTGACTGTACTGAGCGAGAAAAATATCGGGACTTCCTCGGGGGCTATCGGCGACGCGAAGTACTCCCTAAGGTTATTCTCGACTGCTGCGACATGTTCCCTGTCGTCGGTCGGGTTTGGGCGGAACTGACGCTCCAGGTGATCTTCGAAGACCTCCGCCCGGTCCTCCGCTACATAACGTAGCGCCCCGTCGCTATTCAACAGCGGGTGTACCGGGGCTGGGGTATTCTTTAATTGGTTGCACAGTTTGTGTATCGACGGCCAGCTGTCTGTGGCTTCGTCGATACGGTCCTCCCAGCCCGCGGCAGCGTGAGCCTGTAACTCGGCCTTCACTCTCTTCGCGAGACGTTTAAGCTGCGTCTTTAGTGCAGGGCATCGAAGTTGTTGCCACTGCTTGCGTAGACGCTTCTTGGCGGCGATTAGGGCAGTGATTTTTGCCGGCAGGGGTTGCAATAGCCCTCTCCCCTGCTGATGTGTTGTGGTCGCCGCATCTAAGGTGCTCCAGATGCAAGCAGTGACGTCGACTGCCATTTGATTGACGTCCGCGGATTCTACAATAGGCCGAGTCGGCGTGGTGGTCTCTACTTTTTCTTGGAAAGTTGTCCAATCCAGTCTTCGACGTGGCACTAGTGGCTTCAAGCGGATCGCCATACCCGAGCGACGAGCACAGGTTGATGATCCGACTGTAGCTCGTCGTCTATGACTTGTTGTTAAACGGTCTGGGAGTGCAGCCCTCGGTGGACTACGACGTCCAGCACGTCTGGCATGTGTATTTGGTTGAAGGCTTCTGCGTCTGCGAAGAGTCGTCTCCCCCCTGGATTCATGGTGTAGGAATTCCACGCTGGGTGCTTACAATTGAAGTCACCGGTGAGGATGGTGGCGTGCGAGGTACGCGAGAGGAGTGCCCGCAGCTCGGTCAGGTACAAGTGGGCCGCAAGCGACTTGTAGCACGCGTATATATCTATGTCCTCACCGGCTATGTGTAGTTGTGTAGCTGTACACCCAGCGCGTCGAACGATCTGAGTGGTGGTGGGGGGATTTCCTGGTGGACGACTCTTCTTTTCACCAATACTGCCAGACCGCGGTATGGGGTGTTCTGTGCCGTCCGCCTGAGCCTTATCGCCCGTGAAACCCACTTAAATAGTGTCACCGTTATCAGTGCGATAAGGGGCGAACAATCGCAGCAAAGGTGACCTTGGCATACTCGTATTTAATTCGTTCAACAGTGTAATATTTTCTGTATTATTTTTGACAATTTCTAAACTCTCTAGTACTGACATTCTGAAACCTTTATCACATGTGTGTAAAATTTCGAAAGTGTTTATTTATTTATTTATTTATATATACTTTATTGTACACCACAAAAATACACAACAAAAAATAAATCAAACACTACAAAATATACAATGGGCGGCCTTATCGCTTTCCGCGATCTCTTCCAGGCAACCGTGGAATGGACAGTGATTTGCCTGGACATAAAATGGGGCTGTCGTTGGTGCAAATAATAAATATACAATATACTAGAATAGATACACAGATATTATTGTTGGCGATTCATTAGGATTTATTGCAAATAAAAAGCTTCCGATAATTTTATAATCATGTATTCCATTCTTCACATTAAGTCAAAGAGACAGAATCAAAAAAAGGTTGCAACAAAGGAAATTCTTTAAAAATAAAAGTAATCGACTAACGTAAACATTCCCCCGGGCGTTGAGAGATCTTCTCTCAACCAGATTCTTATACTTGAGATACCGGAAGAGGGCATATCTTGCTGAATGCTCGCCGAACCACTCCGCACGCCGTCTTAATGTCAGCGACGCGACTGATCCCATCTTTTCCGGGATAAACAGCTGTTATTCGACCTAATCGCCATTTTAGAGGTGGGAGATTCTCATCTTTGATGAGCACGAGAGTATCCTTTTCCAATGGCTTAGTCCAGGATTGCCATTTCACTCGATGTTGCAGCTCTGAAACATACTCTTTGCTCCAACGGGCCCAGAAGTGCTGCCGAAGTTGCTCAATTCTCTGGTATCTGGTTAAATAATTCACGGAACGGTCGTCAAGGTTTGGCGTAGGCAGTGCTATGAGTGGCCGTCTTATTATAAAATGTCCAGGCGTAAGCGGCGACAAATCGCTGGGATCCGATGAAAGTGGTGTAAGTGGGCGAGAATTCAGTAAAGCTTCTATCTGAACTAACACAGTGTTCAGCTCTTCGAATGTAAGGTTACAATTTCCCAGTACTCGCTTTAAATGATATTTGGTAGATTTAATACCGGCCTCCCAAAGACCTCCAAAGTGAGGAGCATAAGGAGGGATAAAATGAAAGTTTACTTCTTCATTAGCTAAATCACTGTATAACGAATTGCAACTACTCTTTATGAACTTACTAATTTCATTACACGCGCCAACAAACGAGGTCCCATTATCAGAGTAGATGTGCTTAGGCTTGCCTCGTCTCAACACAAATCTACGAAGGACCGATAAAAAATTATTACTTGTTAAATCACCTACCAACTCGATATGTACTGCCTTGGTTGTAAAACATACAAACAGAACAATATAAACTTTAGTAAGACGACAACCTCGTCCTCGTCTATTTGCTGACATTATAGGTCCAGCATAATCAACGCCAACTGTTTCAAAGGGGAAGCCCCCGGATTTCAAACGCTGCTGTGGTAAATCACCCATGACAGGAGAGACTGTCTGTCCTTTCATACGACAACACAAAAGGCATTTGCGAAAAACTGATTTAGCTAAACATTTACCACCGATTGGCCAATAATATTCCCTAATGGATGCTAGCAACAGTTGCGGCCCCGCGTGCATAAGATTTTTGTGCATATATTCAAATAACAATTTTGTAACAATATGTGTGGACTGTAATAATAACGGATGTTTTTTGTCATAACAAAATTGTGAGTTTATGAGGCGACCTCCTACACGCATAAATTTGTTTTCATCTAGGAAAACTTTAAACTTGATTAATGGACTCTTTTTTGGTAAATCCCTTTTATTTAATAACATCGCATATTCTGGGAAAGAATCTATTTGCGAAAATCTTATAATGAAATATAATGCTTGCTTCAATTCGTCCGAGTTAAAAAATCGATTAACAGGTGGTTGTTTTTTAACGTGAGTCTTAATAAATCTTAAAGCATATGGTACTGACCGTAATGTGAAATTTGAGAACCTATCAAATTCTATAATTGGTCGTGGATTTGCAGGAGTAACAAGTAAGGATACTTCAGATCGGATTTCAGGAAGTACCGTTGTCACTATTGGATTTATAGGCCACTTTGAAGCCTCGTATCTCAAAAATTCAGGGCCTGACAAATCTAAAGATTGTAAAAGACTTACATCGATTCCGCGTGATATATGATCAGCGGGATTTAGATAAGTAGGCACATGTCTCCAGCTACATGAAGGTGTTTTGTCTAATATCTCTGCAACGCGGTTGCGGATAAACGGCTGCAATTTACTCGGCATCATCTTGAGCCAACCCAATACAATTGTCGAGTCAGTCCAAAAGGTGACACTCCTTACTTGAGTGCGGAGAGCGTATAACACCTTTTCGTAAAGACGAACACCAACCAGCACTGCGCACAGCTCTAATCTTGGTATCGTAGTTGGTTTTATTGGAGCAACTCGACTTTTGGCTGTAAGAAGACGAATCAAAACATCACTATCATTTTTACTTCGGAGATACAGGCATGCACCGTATGCTACTTGCGATGCATCGCTAAATATATGCAAGTCTATTGTTTGATATGAATTGGTTAATACAGCTCGTGGAATACACAATTCATTCAACATTGATACATAAGTTACGAATTGCATTGGACCATACCTTTAATATATCTGATGGCAACAGATCGTCCCATCCTAATTTATGCACCCAAAGTTTTTGCATAATGGTTTTCATAGTAATAACGAAAGGAGCTAATAGACCTAACGGGTCAAAAATTTGAGAGGTTGTAGAAAGAATTCCGCGTTTTGTAAATACATTAAAAATATTGGAATTAATTGAAAAACATAACATGTCAGTCTCAGTATTCCAGCTGAGCCCTAAAGTTTTACAGGGTTCCATTGAACCAATATTCAAACTTAATGAAGAATGTTCTAAGTTAGACATTAAGTGAGCGTTGTTGGATTTCCATTTCCGCAATGGCATTACAGCTGCAGCCAACTCTGATGTTACCTTCTGGCGTATATCAAGAACCTCTTCAAAGGTATTCCCCCTGACAATAAATCGTCTACGTAATAATCATGTTTTATGATAGTAGCAACTTTGCTGTCAGTGCAATCAAGCCCTAATTGTTTTAAGCACCTAGTGGCGAGAAATGGTGCGCTAGCAGTACCGTACGTGACTGTATTTAATTGGTACGGCTCCATAGGCTTCCGAGGGGTCATCCCGCCATAGGATCTGCTGTAGATGCCTGTCATCAGGATGTACTAGTATCTGACGGTACATCTTCTCCACATCTGCTGAGATAACATAGTTATATTTTCTAAATCGAAGAAGAATTGACAACAAATTTATCATCTTGTACTGTAGGCCCTATCATTTGTAAATGATTAAATGATACTCCAGAGGTAGTTGGACTACTGGCATTAAACACTACCCTGAGTTTAGTAGTTGAACTACTTTCACGTACAACACCATGATGAGGTATAAAATATGCAACCTTACCTGGATCTGGTATGCATTTAGACATGTGTTGTAACTCAATATATTCTTTCATAAATTCACAATAACGTTTTTTGAATAACGGTTGACCCTTATGTCTGCGCTCTAATGATAGCAAACAATGTTTTGATCTTTGCAAAGAATCACCTAAGCTCTCTGGAGATTGTTTTAAAGGTATCCTCACACAAAAACGGCCATCCTTGAGACGCGTTGTATTATTTTTGAAGTGTTCTTCACACATTTGTTCCTCTCGAGAATATACTGATGACTGATGGCCAACTTTCTCGAGTTGCCAAAAACGCATTAACAAGTTTTTAATGTCACCAGTACTAGAACTATCCTGTATAACATTAATTTTACTATAATTAATGTTTCCAAAATTACAAAGCATCGGAAACGAAAAGGGCACTTGACCACTATGTAACATGAGCCTGAAGCTATCCAACCAAGTCTAGTTTCAAATAGCACCGGTTTCCCATGACCTAAACTTATCTTTTCTGTACCCAATATATCCCAGAAAACATCTGCACCTATAATAAGATCGACAGATGATGGGGAATAAAAATATGGGTCAGCTAGACACAAATGACTTGGTATATTCAAATCATTAAGATTCAACTGACGACAAGGCACTTCATCAGTAATAGAAGGTAAGACAAAACAGTATATGCTAGTGGAAAAGTTTTCATTTAATGACATTATCGGGACGCAATACATTTTACTTATTGGTGACTTAGAATTATTTATACCCATCAGCGACTCATTTACTTTGTTTGTAAATTTAATAAATTACACAATTTTTCTGTAATAAGGCATGACGTACTACCACTGTCTAGAATCGCACGACCGAGATGTTCACGGTTATTGCCATGATAAAACTTTATTAATGATGTGGCTTAAAGTACTTCACCTTTGTTTTGAACTTTAGTTGAGACTTGTGCTGATAATGTAACATTACTGCCCACAAGTAATGTTACATTATCAGCACAAGTCTCAACTAAAGTTGTTCATAAAATTGTTCATTAGACGCGCCAGCAGTGTTTTCGCGATCACCACTTGAAGTAGTCGATCTAATAGTTGACTTAACCTTGTGATCTGTAACATGAACAAGTGTGTTGTGCCTGCGTTTGCACACCTTGCACCCAATTGACCTACAATGATTGGCATAGTGGCCTGATCGAAAGCAATTAAAACATATCTTAAATTTTGGTAATAATTCTAACCTCTGTTCATTACTAAGACCAAGAAATTGTGAACAAGTACTAAGGGGATGAATACCTTGACATTCAGGACATGATTTCAGAGAATTTGTACCATTGTTAGGCCGACTAGTTGACGCATTGGTTACAGATACCAAGCTCTTATGTTTATTAGTCTTTGGATTGCATGTGTTACTGGCATTATTATGTGAACTTTCAATAGTTTCAAGTAAATCTGAACGATTTCGCAAAAAACCTAAGAACTTGTCTAATGTTATTGATTTATCTTTATCTACGCCACCTTTAAATTCTTCCCATTCACGGAAGGTTTTAGAATCCAATTTGTGCGTGACTATTTGAATTAAAAGCGAGTCCCAATGCTTTATTGGTTCTCCTAAGGATTGTAATGAGCGCAAGTTCTTGTTTATAGAATCAATCATATGTTTTAAAATGATCTATGACTCCTTTTTGATTGGCTCAATGAGTATTAATGCATTTATATGATTTTGTATTAAAAGCCTCTTATTGTCATATCGATCACACAAAATGTTCCATGCAACAGGATAATTAATCGCAGAAAATTCTATAGATTGTATTACCACAGCAGCTGAATCCTCAAGAGACGCCCTAAGGTAATGGAATTTGTTAACGTCATCTATGTCATCATTGTCATGTATCAAACTAGAAAATGTATCGCGGAACTCCAACCACTTATCATAAGAACCACCAAACTTAGGCAGTTGTATGGTAGGTAATTTAATAAGCGAACGATTATTAATTCTTGGTGAACAATAATTATTACTATCCAACGAATCATTATTGGTAGCTTTTAAGTTACGTGTTAGTAAGCCTTGTGCTTGTGTAACGCTCCTATAATATAAGGATTCAAACTCATCTCGCTCTGAGTTTCGAACAGAGACGTCATCAGCCAAGCACTCTAATCGTAACTGAACCTCATCATATTGTGCAAATACACTTTCCATCTTAACTAAACGTAATTGCAATTCACCAACCTGTAGTGGATTTAGTGACTCGTTCAAATCCTTTACAAAATTAGAGAAAACTGTTAATCGTCCTTTAAAACTTGCCCTTTTTTAATAAGCTCCTTTTCCTCCTTGTCAGTCATTTTGAGAGGTCGGTATCAAACTATTTATTTTGAGTACTGGGTATTTATTTATTAGTTTCTGAACACCGTGATCATTCATATCCTGCGATGGAGTCAAATATGGCGTCTTCAATTTCATCGGCAATTTTTCGCATATTTGCAAGTTCGTGAAAAATCCTTAAAAATCCTTTAATCTTCTTTGCGACGCTGTATTTTCGTTCGATATTTATTAATATCCGCTCGTTAGGACCATGTTGGGGATTCATTAGGATTTATTGCAAATAAAAAGCTTCCGATAATTTTATAATCGTGTATTCCATTCTTCACATTAAGTCAAAGAGACAGAATCAAAAAGAGGTTGCAACAAAGGAAATTCTTTAAAAATAAAAGGTATCGACTAACGTAAACATATATACATATCCTAAATAATAGATACATACATACTTACTAAATATATAAGCAACAAAAATAAATGAAGACTATGGATAAATACAGTTACGAGAACAAGATCACAACGACAAGTAATGTTCCTTCACGTGCACGCGTTTTATTTGAACTGGCAATGCATTCCACAAACGAGCGGCCAGGACAGTAAAGGACTTGTCGAGGAAAGTAGTGGAATGCATAGGCATTTCAAGCTTCAAGTTATCTGATGACCTTAAAAATTTTGTGTGGGAGTCGCAAAGAAACTGGAAACGTTTCTTGAGATAAAGAAGGGTGGAAGGGGAAAAAAGCACATTATATAAAAGGGAAAGAATATGAACATTCCGGCGAAGGCGAATTGGTAACTACTTGAGCTTCATACGAAATTCGGAAACATGGTCGTATTTGCGCAAACCGAATATGAACCTTATACAAACATTTTGAAGCCGCTCAAGTTTATCGAGTTGTTCTTGGGTAAGGTCAAGATAGCTGGCATCAGCATAGTCAAGGATGGGAAGAAGTAGCGATTGTGCAAGTGCAATCTTGGTGGCAGTCGGTAGAAAATTACGTAATCTCCTCAAAGATGCAGCGGATGCAAATAGTTTGCAACTAACTTCCTGTAGCTGGGCAGTCCATGAAAAGTTTTTATCAATGAAGATCCCCAAGTTTTTAACTTTCTCACTGAACGGAACTACTGAATCGTCAAAAGAAACTTGGGGAAGAGTCGTCCAGTCGATCCTTGAGACCGTCCTAGAACTGCCTACCACCACAACCTGCGTCTTTATGGGGTTGACCATAAGTCCATATCTCTAACTCCAGTCGCATATACGGGCCAGATCACGATTAATCGTTGAGATGGCCTCGGATAGATTTCCAAGAGGAGCTCGCGAGTAAATTTGTAAATCATCTGCATAAAGATGGTAGAAAGAAATTAGTTCGTCGGAGATTGAGTTAATAAAAACTGCGAAAAGTAAAGGAGATAGAACGCCACCCTGAGGTACACCGGCAGAAGTATTACTCCAGGAAGACAAGGTCTCTCCAATGCAAATACGTTGCCGGCGGCCGAACAGGTAAGTACGAAACCAGTCAATTACCGATGGAGATATGTTAACCGTTCAAGGACTTTGGATAGGAATGGTAGGACGGATTTGGACGTTATTCAGAAAAGGATAAGGGATTAGACTTTTTAGGTAATGGAATTATTTGAGCATCTTTCCATGAGCATGGAAATACACCACTAGATGCAGAAAAATTGAGGATGTGACAAATGACGATGATGTTATTATTATTTAACGAATGACCTATATCTATTAAGTGTTGTGCAAAATGGGATTTTTCTGGATAATTATTCCTGTACGCTGCAATATGTTCTTTATATCTTGTCTGAAAACTACGACCAGTTTGACCTATGTAAATACCATTACAATCATCGCAATGTAACTTGTATACACTTGATTTTTTGTGGTTTTCTGATAGTTATTTTCCGTTACAAATCTGTCTTAATGAATTATTTGTTTTAAAAGCTACCCTTAACCCTTGGTATGCCGGAACGTAGATCTACACGAGACACAATGGTTTTTTAATTGTGTCTGTAATTACGGCATTCGAGAGGTTAATCCATTTCGAAACAATGTTTTTGAAACCCCATCACTAATTGACCCTAAGTATGTCAAACTACTTACAATATTCACGTGGTCTTTCTGGTGGCCGTGGATACAAAAGAGAACGAACTATGTTGCGACGTTTCGTTTGAACCGAATCATCAACTATTTTCTTATTGTATCCATTACTCTCAGCTATATGATAAATAATGTTAAGTTCTCTGTCATAATTATCTCATGAAAGTGGTACTATGCGTTCAACCGGCGGGCTGGCCGCAGCCTCAATGAACGCGCCCACACCGGCGCACCGTAGAGGGCCATGGACCGCACGATCCCCGCGTAGAGCCTCCGGCAGGAGGCGTTTGGATTTCCTAGATTGGGCAGGAGCCGCTTCAAGGCAGCCCCGGTCCACTCCAGTCTGGGAGCCAAACGTCGGAAGTGTTCTACGTAATTCCACTGGCTGTCGAGGACGAGTCCCAGATACTTCATCGTCGACTCGATACCGATGTGAACTCCTCGCGCCATTCCCTGGGAACCCGACGGTGGTGCATTTCGAGGACCATGAAAACCCATGGCCTCGGACTTGTGCAGGGCCACCTCGAGTCCCAGCTGCCGGATCCTATCAACAATTGTCACAACCCCACCTGTCACTAAGTTGGCCGCCGCCTGGTACGACCTCCCCTGCGCCAGAACCAACGTGTCGTCAGCGTAACAAACGACGCTGACGCCGCTAGGGAGGTCGGCGCGCAGCACCCAGTCGTATCTGATGTCCTACAGATGCGGCAACAGGACCGAACCCTGTGGGACACCGTACGACATCTCTTGCCGGTTCCACTCTCCCTGGTGACCGGGGTAAATGACGGCCCTGTCCGTCAGATAGGCCTCGACCACACGACAGAGGTAGTTCGGCATCCGGTGATACCGGAGTGTCTCCCTGATGCAACTCCAGGGCAGGGTGCATTGGCGATGTCTAGAGACACTGCCAAGATGACCCCACCCCGGGCCACAACATCCCCCGTCGTGAGGGCCCGCACGCGCATGATGGCGTCTACCGTAGAGCGCCCCTTGCGGAAACCGAACTGGTTCTCTGCCAGATCCGGCCCCACCCGCACCAGCTGCCCGACGAGGCGGTCTGCAATGACTCTTTCGAAGAGCTTGCCCACCTCATCGAGCAGCACAATGGGCCGATAAGTGGACGGAGAGTCCGCTGGGCGCCCCGGCTTTCTGATGAGGACCAGTTTCCCCGTCTTCCAACGAAGTGGGAACTGGCCCCTCTCCATACATGCGCTTAGGAGCCTCCTTAGTCAAGGCCCGAGAGCCCCATGGCCAGGACCCAGGCTTTTCCGGGTATGCCGTCGGGTCCTGGGGCGATATTCTTCGCTCTCATCTTGCGTACCGCCACTCTCATCTCTACTTCAGTCACCTTCGGAGCATCGTCGTCGACGTCGGCGGTGTGAACCGCATCGGGCACCGCAGTAGGCGGAGCCATGGGCGGAGGGGTATGATCCCCTCTTGAGGGGAACGAACAGAGTGCTCACCACGTCCCCCACAAGTGGGGCCGGAGACTCTGCGTCAGCGGGGGAGCCCATGGGCGGAGTTTCTCCCGCACCATCTTGTATGGGCATCCCCACGGGTCTCTGTTCAGAGTCTCCAGCATCTCCTCTCAGGCCAGTGCCCTGGCCTGCAGGATGTCCGCTTGGAGGGCGGTTTTCGCCGCTCTGTACCCCTCGTATAGCTCCGTCTGGATGGCTTCCGTATCCGGAGGGCGGATACGGAGCCTGCGGTGCCTGGCGTACCGGCGTCGCGCAGCTACGTACGCCTTGCGCAGAGCTTCCAGCTCTTGCGACCACCAGTACACCTGGCGCGAAGCACGTCCAGGGTGGACCCGGGGCATTGCCATGTCACACACATTGGACATGGCCTCCCGGAAACACTCCGCCTCGTCGTTGATGTCGGCAGGCCTGTCCGGTGATGATACCCAGGCCTGCACGATCGAGGCTTCCAGGAGAAGCTCCCGGTCCAGCTGCTTCAGCACCCACCGCGGACCACTCGGGGCCTGTCGGACCGGCGCGCTCGAGGTCTGGGCGGAGACGTCAAACCGGATGTACCGGTGATCGGAATAGGTCTCCACCCCCTCCATGAGTCCATCGTCATCCTAAGGATGCCTCGTTGAGAGGTGAAACACGTCGATTTCTTTCAGGAGTTTTTTATGGCTCTATAGAAATAGCTAAGCGGAACAGGTTACTAAATGTATCCACGTCTATTGTATTTTATAATGGATTTCCGCAAGGTCACGCCTGAATTAATTAATTAACAAGCTTTTTATTAAATAACGAATGTTAAGGTGAATCAATGCAATGATCCCCTATCTAAAGTAGACACACATTATCCTCCTCTACTAATCTATTTAGACATAGTTCCTGATAGAACTCTGAACTGCAGTATGTTACCTACCCGTAACTATCACAAGGCTGACTATCAAGCAATAACACTACATCTTGACACTATAAACTGGACTACAACGTTACAAAACTGTGGGACCATAGATGAAATGGTTGAAATATTTTATGAAAAGGTAATGGGTGCTATTACCAACAACTTTCGGATCCTTTTTCTTATAAAGTAAAGAACAATAAACAACCACCGTGGTTTACGAAAGATCTTACTATATTACTGAAGCAAACATACAACCTTAGAATAAGAGTTAACAAATATAACAACGCTATGGATAAGATTAGTTTAGCATTACTGAAGGAAAGGTGCCGGTTATTAAACAAAACATCTTACATTAGCTATATTAATTAAAGAGAAGCTAGAATAAGAACCAATTCTAAATACTTCTGGACATATGTTAAACATAAGCGTAAGAATAAAAGTACAATCCCGGAAAAAATGAACTTAAACAATGAAGTAGCTGACAACAGTACCGATAAAGGTCGACTATACGCAAAAAACTTTTCATCAGTGTATAATCAGAACCACTCTACACAGCTAAATAATACATCTTTATTATTGAGTAGTGGAAACTTGAATGTGTCACATATCGCTTACAGAGGATATGGTCGCTGGCAAACTGAAATGTCTGGATATACACAAAGGTCCAGGTCCTGACGAGCTTCCCCCCATTCTCCTCGCTAAGTGCGCGAAGTCATTCTCTACGCTTTTAACTCTTTTTTTTTACCGCTCACTTGAAACGGGTTGTTTCCCATCCGTGTGGAAGAAATCTAAATTAGTCCCTATTTTTAAAGATGGTCGCAAAAGCGATATTAAAATTATAGACCTATATCGATTATCTCTATTATCCCTAAAGTTTTCGAGTTATTATTGTATCCGTACATGTACAGCCACTTGAAAAATCACATAGTAGGCAATCAGCATGGTTTCTTTCAGGGCAGATCAACTCACACCAATCTAGTAACTTTTTCAGAAAATGTCACAGCTTTTGTGGACCAGCGGATTCAGGTTGATGCAGTATACACCGATTTTAGTAAGCGTTCGACAAAGTAGACCACCAACTTTTAATACAGAGACTCGAGAGCTGCGGAATCTACGGTGCACTATTGCAATGGTTTCAATCATACCTTAGTGATTGTTTGTCGTTCGTTGTTTTGAATGGGGTCCGATCTGAGGATTTTCATGTGACATCTGGAGTATCACAAGGCTCTCACTTAGGACCTTTGCTTTTCAATATTTTTATTAATACCATTATCCATTGCTTCCATCACGCAGAATCTTATTTATTCGCAGACGATCTCAAGTTAACCTTGCCTATAAAATCTATAGAGGATACTCATTTGCTACAAGCTGACTTGGATAGATTAGTTGAGTGGTGCAAAGAAAATAGGATGAGCTTAAATTTACAAAAATGTTTACATATTAAATTTTGTCGCAAAAAAAATGTTTTTAATACACAATACTCTCTTTCGGGCAATACAATCAACGAAGTTGATACTATCAGGGATCTGGGAGTCTTGATAGATAGCAAATTGACCTACAATGACCATATAGATAAGATAATATCAAACGCAAACAAAATGCTAGGTTTTGTATTAAGGACCTCAAAGCCTTTTAACAACTCTAAAACCAAAATAATCCTATATGAGATGTTGGTTCGCAGTAATCTGGAATACTGTTCACAGGTATGGTCACCCCGTTATAACGTTCATAAGCAACGTATTGAGCGAGTCCAAAGGAGGTTCTTGTATCATCTATCCTTACAAAATAAAACCGCGAAACAATTAAAATCTTATAAAGACCGTGTTCATCACTTTAAATTTCAAAGCCTCACCAATCGTAGAAAAGTACTTGATCTTTGTTTCCTACACAAATTACTGACATCTAAACTAAATACTGACCTACTATCCAAAATATGTATAAATGTTCCTAGCAGGTTACCACGGTCACATACCTACAATCTTTTCACAAAACCAATTTAGGTGACAACTCTCCCCTTACGAGAGCTACCAAATTGTATAATGCTCTATGCCGCAAAGCTGAAATCGATATCAATCATGACAGTCTCAACACTTTTAAAAATAAATTATATAAGCACTTTCGGTTAGAGGACATTTGACTTATCATTCCAATCATTAAATAATGTATACCTTTAATTTATATCAAATTTAATTTAATTTATAATTCAATTTTTGACTTTTTATTTACAATGTTTATATATTTTAATTTTATTTCATTCAGACATAATATTGATAGTCAAGTTGATGTTGTTTTTACTGTATTGTATTCGTGTAAGTTTAAACTTTTATAATAGCAATAGCTGACCCTGCAAACGTTGTTTTGCCTTATAAATGCTTGGGGTGCACCATCTTTATCATTTATATTACCTACCCTACCTACCCTACCTACCCTACCTACCCTACCTACCCTACCTACCCTACCTACCCTACCTACCCTACCTACCCTACCTACCCTACCTACCCTACCTACCCTACCTACCCTACCTACCCTACCTACCCTACCTACCCTACCTACCCTACCTTTAAAAAAAATAATTGGCCAAATTGGTCTAGGCGTTGTTGAGTTATGCGCTTACCAACATATTTTGCGATTCATTTTTATATTATAGATGTATATTGTTTCTTTTTTTTTTATTCTTAAGTTAATTTAAATTGTGTATTCAGAGCATTATGTACTCGATAATGTGTAAGCTGTGGTTACCTGTAATTGAGTGTGCGTTACAGGAAATGTTATAACTAAGTTTTATTATTGTAAAAGATAATAATTGTAATGTAACTCGTTGGTAATCCTTAAACAAATAAATAAATAAACTAAAAAGTACCAAATAAACCTTACGTAAACATTGAACTTTAACATATTCTTGAAAGCTTGAGGCGTGAACGTCCTTCTTACACATTAAGATAAGCTTCAAGCTTTCAAGTTCAAGCTGCCTCGTTGGTCTAGTGGTCGCAAGCGCTACTGCTGAGCATGAGGTCCTGGGTTCGATTCCCGGGTCGGGCAAAGTGTTATTGGGTTTTTCTATCTGAAATTTCTCAGTAGCAGCTTGGAGTGTGGATTTGTGCCCGGTTGATGGCAATAGGCTCGCCCCCTATTACATGGGACTTAACTGGCGAAATGTGGGTGTACCTGCTACAGAGACACCTCTGCCCAACCCTTCGGGGAAACGCGGGGTGATGTTATGTTTGTATTACATTATAAATTGGTAATTTTCTTTCATCATAGAAGCCAACTCGGTAGTTTGTTTATTTAATTTGCGGAGAAACGTACGCGCTCGTTTTTATAATAGAGGGCAGCACTTCCTCGTTAACAAAGTGCATAAACGGTTTTACTTGCAATTTGTTTGAGCGCTTTAGCACAGCACCTACACTTTTTTTATTAAAACACTGGTATTGATTGAATTGATCATTTCATAAAATGGTTGTATCATGAAGTGGTTAGCAGTCAGCAACCTAATTGCGTAACATACGATCAATCACAATCTGTTAAGTTTTGACAGTTCAACAAATTTATTGCGTTATTTACGTTGCTGAGCAGAAGCAATTAAATGATTAAGATTGTGACTGATCGTGTGTTACGCAATTAGGGTGCTGGCCAGATTATTAAATATTCAACGTTTGACGATATGAACAATTAAACGCACGACTACTTCATGATGTGGCCAAACATGGGTGACCACACAAAAAAAGTCGATGGACTTTTATTGGATTTCCAAATATGATAATAGGGAAAGCAAACAACTTGGAAGTAGCCCTCGCTCGGCTCGCGCATTTGTTTGGAGTGCCACTAACGGGTTGAATTTTCGATTTTTTAAAACTTATTTTTCACTCCTCTTGCTGAAAAAGGCCGTCATTGTAGAGTACCAGAGCGAGGAAAAAATTGCATTTCTTGCTCTAGGAGAAAAAGTTTTTTTTTTTAATTTTTGTCTTTTCCAAAGAACCTTGAAAAACGAAAAAGTCTTTATTCTTTTAAATAATAATTATGAGTATGGACTCGACTTATTACTTGTTCACAAAAAAAAGAAGAACATTTTATTTTTGAAAATGGAACTAAATGCGGCTATCTCTTCGGTAGAATGCGAGCATTGCGTTGCGGCTACAGAAGAAATAAAAAAGGCATTGGCGCGAAATCTTTAGAATTTTTCTCTAATTTAATGCTTAAAACAATTTTATTCAAATCTTCGATTTCTGACATTCGACATATTAATTAATCGAGTCGATCAAAATTTAAAAAAAAAATCGTTTGGCATAATGGGGATAAAAACTGCCATTTGCTCACTTCAGATGTCGCTATCATTGTCCGTCTTTAAATTTGACAGCTAGCTGTCAATATCCATACATTTTTTGTAAACAATCAACTTATTTTACGCCTAATTAAATAATATGCCCCCTTGCGCAGCTGTTGACTGCAAAAATCCGGGGACCTATGTATTCCCCAAAGATCTTAAAAGAAGAAAAGTGTGAGAGAGAGCTCTCCGAAGAAAAAATTGGAAACCAAATAATTCGTCGAGGTTATGTACTATACATTTTAAACCTGAAGACTTCTATCAGACGAATGCGTATACAGGTGATGCTCTTTTTCATAATACAGTGAACTTAAGTGTGTTTTCATTATAGGCATTTGTGGATATTTATTTATATACATTATACTAAGGTTGTGTTGTTAAGATTATCTTTTAATCAACCAAAATACTCGTATGTCTAAGTAGCAAGCATCTATGCAGCATTCGCTTTATTGCATTGTATTTAATATCTTCATGCCAAACTACCTACTGCCTAATATTAACACATATCCTGCACTGAATCCTACCGAAAGGACTGGCCCGCAGCGACTGTGGACAAACCTGTGTGGAAAAGGAAATGGGAGGCCTTTGCCTAGCTGTGGAACTTTATGGGCTAAATAAATAAATATATCTTCCACTCATCATATTTGTATTTAATGTTTCGCACATAGATAAGTAAATCATAAATCCTTTTTGTCTGTTCAGGTGATGAAAATATATACAAAAGGCTCAGGAAGACTGCTGTACCCTCTATTTTTTCTTTTACTAAAGTCAAACCAGTCCACCCCTTAGCTGAAGACAGAGCAAATAGACTGTTACAGAGAAATGAGAAAAAACAATGTTTTGATACATATAGTGATCAAATTGTTGGACCTAGTCATGTTCAAACCCGTGATAGTTATGAAGAGCCATATAAAGACGAGGAATTTACAATGTTTAACGAAATATAAATTTTTCCTAGCACACCATTGGAGCCAGATGATGGGCCAGAGCGGGACCAACATACTGTATCATCAAGGCATACTCAAGTGAATTGTGTGTACATTTATGGATCTATAAAGAACTGTAGAAACAATGACAGTATCATTGCTTTCTACACAGGTTTTGAAACCTATCAAAAGTTCTATTTTGTGTGTTCGACTTAAGAACGGCCAACCCGTCATACCTTTCATACAAACGCTCATACGAGATTATGGCGTCGTAATACATCTTTCTTTGAAATTTTTAAACTAGTAGGTATCTTGTGCACTTTTCTAGGTTTCTACGAAACCAAAAAATTTAAATTTCGAGAAATAAATTCAGTACAAGCCTCCGAAAATCTGCATTTTTGCACAATTTTTATCTGAACTTTGGCCGTTCATAATGTACTCATAAATTGGAAAAGTAAAGAAAACATCTGCATAAAAACCTTGCACATGTAATGATGATTCTAAATGACAAACATTTATTTCACAAACTAGTAAAGCTTACTCAAAAACACGTATTTCCTGAAACGAGTTTTATGAAATTTCCGCACACTATTTTTCGTACAATGTTATCGCGTTCTCCCTTGCTTGCTAATAGTTCTCACTTGCTCTAGATGAAACAACATGCTTTTTGAACACGCTTGTGTTCACGATAGACGGATCGGGAAGGGCCCTCTTAAGTGTAATGGCTCACAAAATAAAGTATTATGGAAGTCATGTGAAGAATATTACTATTGAAAATGTTATTTATTTCAATGTAATTTAATTTTTAATTTATTATTTAATGTAAACCAAATATTTGATCCTAGTTTATTGCATTATTGCTTTGTTTTTACATAATTCTAAATCAGCCATTATTAGAAATTAATTGCAGTCATAAAAATGTTAAATTCAAATATAGTGCATGTGGTGTTAGCTTTAAGTAATTGTTGCACTTATAAATGTATATCGTGTAGTTTTAAAAGAAATGTACTTAATGTGTAAACAATTGTAGGCTAACCTATTAATTAATAAATAAATAAGTCAACGCGTTCACATTGAACATTGTTTGTTATGTTTGACAAAACGTCACAATTTTGTGCCCCTCGCATCAAAGATATTTTTTGTTTGTCTTATGTGCTGTAACTTTAGGGAATGTATTATGTAATATGCATTGTGTATAAGGAGATAAATAAACAAAACATTGTACCTATATAATATTAATTTGGTTTTATTACAGTATCATAGTATTTATCGTAAATTGCTGGTTGGAGATACTCAGTATAAAATGATGTTGTTTTTGGTTGTTTGAACATCATTAATTTTTCTGTGCATACTTTATGCATAGGTAATTGTAATCTTTGTACATACTATATCCTCTAGATACCATGGAGGACTGTGAAGATATGTTTACAGTGTGCTTCCAAGCCACTTCCAGCTGCACATTCACAATGACTTTCACATATCATACCAGTCTTATTCATTAATCTTTTCATTTGTGCCTTGCATTGTGCATGAAAATAAGCATGGTTACGATCATTAGCTTGATCAAGCTCCTATTTTCATAGAGGATTTTCACTTTAGGAGATATTTGAAACCTGAAATAATATTAACATTAAATTAAGTATATTACACGTTTTTTTATAGTTGAACTCACAAAGGAAGTAGTGAATGCATCATAAGTTGATCACTGTATGAAAACTTACCCTTCAGCAAACGTTTGAATGTGGGTTTGAGATAGCGCTGGAAGATCAGTGCTAGAATTGACATCCCTGAACTTTTCCAGGGCAGGAATGTTAGGGTTATCATCCTCAAGCTCTTCTTCAACTCCGATCAAGCTATTCCTGTCGTATGCCTCCAGTCTTCAACAAAAAAAGGAGTTTTAAATAATGTAAACAAAACAATCTATCAAATATAAAATGGTCATTATTTATTTACCTTTCCACTAAAGCTGCTTTTTTACCCGTGGTAGACGCATCTCTTTTCCATAACTCCGCTTTTAGTTGTACTACACTCCAAATCGCATACATTTTTGTCTAGTTTTCGTATAAACGATATCGACACAACAGTGAAAACATAAACAACAATGGCGGACTAAAGACGCACAACAATAAAAAAAAAATGGTCGGCGATTTTTAACACAAATTGAGTAGTGGTAATGAATATTACGTGTTATTGGACCTGTGTTCGTATATTACGTTAAGATCTGGGCATTTTCTAGTTCTGTATAATATTTTTAATAATTTTTGTCACATTTTAAATCGTATCTACATGTGTATGTGTGATATTTGTGAAAAGTTAAAATGTAAACTCGCAGGATTGGCGCGAAACTTCGACTTTGGATATCAAAAACTTAATTACCACTACTCATTTAACTTGAACAATGGATGAACTCGTCAAATAATTAAATGATGTAAGTATTCACTGCCCCTGTGGTGGAGTTTAGATGTTCGAAATCCCCAATTTTTATGTTTTTAGCCTCGACCTCGACTGTCATCAAAATGGCGATAATCGCATTTACAGATTTGAATTTTATAAAGGTAAATTAATATTGTATTGGATTATTTTATTTTCTCGCAATCGTAGTGAAAAGTAGAGTGTAACACACGGCGCTAAAACCCATTATAACTCTGTTTCTATTTACTAAAACTACCTCGTTACAATGGGTTATTTTAGCCCCTCGTATAACAATTTACTATTAATGTTACGTTACGGTTAGGATACGGTTTTTTGTGGATACAGTGCTTTCATTATAAGGAGTTCCCTCTTCTGGAACCAATCCTGGGTGCAGCAGCCAGGTCATGGTGGAGTTTAGAACGGACTATCATAATTAAATTCGTATATAAATTTCTTGTATGTACTGTTTACTATTGAAGAGTTCCCTCCCTCTTCTGGAGCCAACCCTGGGTGCAGCAGCCAGGTCATGATGAACTTTAGAACGGGGTATCATAATTGAATGCGTATATAAAATTGAGTGTCTCAGTTGTTGATCGCTGAAGAGTTTCCTCGTGTGGAGCCAATCCTGGATGCTGCAGCCAGGTCATGGTAGACTTTAGAACGGACTATCATAATTAAATGCGTATATTAAATTCCGTGTCTGTACCGTTCACTGTTGTGGAGTTTCTTCGTCTGGAGGCTATCCTGGAGGTAGAATCAGATCATACATCATATAGAAATACATTGTCTTCAAAACTGAACCAACATGTAAATTTCAACTCCGTAGGATAAAGATGGTTTTATACCGGCGAGGCGAGGCGTGGATGGGATGGACGAGAGTTGAAATCACGCTTACCCTTTTACACCGAAAGATGTTCAGCGCTGCCTCGCGCCGGCTCGCGATGTCTTGCGCCGGCTCGCGATGTCTCGCGCTATCGGCCTCCCAGCCAGCCGTGTCTGGCGCACCGGCCAGCCGAGAATATAGTAGGGCATGAATCTCGGAATATCGCAATATTGGAATCTCGGAACGCAATTCCGATATTACAATTCCGATATTGAGTGACCATTCAATATCGAAATCGGACAAATTTTTCTATTTGAGTTTTAAACAAAACCTACGTTTTAGCTAAGCTAAGCTAGCTCCTTGTGTAGCGCCGAGCGCGATAGTGTGCTTAACCGACAAAATGCTGAACGCTTTGTTGTTCTTGAGAACATATTACCAAGAAAAACGAGATTCTAAATAGTTATATAAGCAACAGTTGTATGATAAAAATAAATAAATAAAATTAAATAAGCCTTTATTGCTGTTAGAGTTTTAACTTATTTAACTAAACATTACTACACTCATGGACAAAGGAGAATGCTCATGGATGTATGGAATCCCGTACCATGTTGCATCAAAATCAAACTTTATTTTTATAGACTACACTGATCATAACTCCTACAAAAGTTATTTTTGAAAAAAAACCCGGGTTTTGGAGTTATTTTATAAAATCGAAAATAACCTAAAAACTAGGTTATTTTTTTCAACGCTTCCGACGACCTATTTTAAATAGACACGTTAAACACGAACGAACATTATTGCTCTAAAAATAGCGTAATCCACTAATATTAGTAAGAATTACGAGTTATTGCAACATAATAGCCGCGCCACAGGATGCGTGACTGAAACTCTGAGATTTTTCCGACCTTTATATTGCCAATACTGTGAGCGGATCTGCTTACCTGAGTAGAGGTTATCCATGACTGTAACAAGTTAATCATTGCAGTAAACGCTTGTTCTAATGAATGTGTAGGTTGGTTTCTGGGTATTAAACCGGTTGACTGACGGTGTCAATCGGTTGACCCCACGACTCGCCATATTTGCACAATACACAACACAGAAAAAGAAGTTAAAAAAATACAAATAAGTTCTACTTCTCAACGCACAATTCAATAATTATCTAATATAATCTCAAGTTCTCAACTCTCAAAAACAGTACTCGCTAGCGCAAAGATAGTTGGTACTTGATACGTCAGTAGAGTACAACCAAAAATGTGAAATCAATGCACAGACAATGCACAGATTATAAAGTAACTAGTCGGGATTTAGGGATGTAATCGATAAACAAAAATCTTAAGGGTATGAAAATCGATTTTGTGTCAATTAGCAATAAGCCAAACTAAATCGATTTGGTGTTCTTAATTGTTTGATTTTACTTAATTGTTGCTGATAATCAAAGAAATCAAAGCAAAAACATATAATTCGTGAAATGTTTTTCAAGCAAACATTATATTTATATCAATTATTTATTACTCAAAAGAAACTATTACTGGTTAGTCGATTCATCAAAAATCAATTCTATTGCATTCTACATCTCTAAGACTGGCTGTGAACATGTGTCTTCCTCTACTTCTTCTGTTTTCTCTAGGGTACCACTCCGTTATTATTCTGGTCCATTTCTCTTTCTTTTCTCTCAGCATATGTCCTGTCCAATGCCATTTTAATTTTACTGGTGTATAATAAGGGGTATTAAAACACAAATGTAGAGATAATAGAATCACATGAGTGTTTTAATACCTAATTATGTACAGTTGCATACAAGACTCTATCTACACCCGTGATATGAATACTCTATAAAAGGTTCTGAAACCATTGTCATTCAAGATCAAGAATTAAAAAATCCCACGAAATTCAGTACAACTGCACGTATGAACGTCGCCTGCGTGCAGTGGGTGCTGCTGTCCCCCGCTTAAACGTTGAAACGAGTTGCATAATGAAATTTAGTACAACATTATAACACTCATTTGGATGATGTAATGGTTACTATGACACAGGCTGTTATAATGTTGGCAATAAGCTAACTGTTTCAGAAACTTTTATAGAGGATTTATAGCATGGGTGTAGATAAAATATAAAACATACTTAGGTCCTTTATTTCTGTTGATTTTGCTTGCACGTTTTAAATTATAAGAAGTTTGTTAATTCTGAGTTCGGTAGTTTAATTAGTAATAAGTATATGATAATAATGAGAAATATGTGATTTAAACAATGATGATAGCGATGACATTATTTCGCAAAGTTTAGAACAGACTACAAATAATTTACCAGAAGTATCGGAAGACGAAGATAATAATGAAATAAAAATATTAAAGGAAAAGATAGACATTTTAACTTCTCAACTAAATAGCGCGCACAAGGAGATTGAATCATTATCTTTAGAAAATCATAATCTAAAGAAACAAAACGAAGAATTTACTAAGAAGAACATAACATACAAAAAGATAGATATTAGTCCAGCGAAAGTAAAAGTGATGACACCTAAAAGTATTACAAAAAAACTCATAAAAACCAAATAAACGCAGACAATTAGGATTACCGAAAATGACTCCGCATCGAAGAATAACTTAAATAGTGGAAATGACAGCAGCTTAGGTATCACAAGTACAAAAGTCATACAAGATAAAGATACAGAAAAATGCCCAAGTAAACCCAAAATATGCTTAATTAGTAGTGAAACATCAAACATAATCACATCATCATTGGTCTACAAAATCACGACATATGCCACAATCGAAAACCTAAATGTGGATTGGAACAATTATTGGATAAAATTGACGGAAAAGTAAAGGACTGTACCCACTCTGATTTTTGTATAATTTATATAGGTGAAGAAGACTTTCATACAACCCGTAATTATATAGAATTAGTGATATTCATAAGAGAAAAATTGCTAAATCTAACCCACACTAACTTTATAAAATGTTGACCAACTTACAAATATATGGAAAACACTAACATTATGTTTAACAGCCGCATTGAAACCTTTAATAATCTTCTGTATATGGATACAATTACGCACAGCTATGCACACATCTTAGACTCCAACTTAAATTTGCCCTACAGTTATGATACAATATAACTTACGGTATAAAACCTTAAACAAACATGGCTTAAAAATTGTTGTGTCGGATTTCCAAAACCTAATTATTAACATGTGCAATCTAAATATTGCGCACTCAGAAGTCTACTACTCCATTCTAAATCAGAATAAAATCTCTGCAAACCCAAAACCAATAAACTCTCAGTTTTTTCTTTAACAATGTTAACTTATTACATCAAAATATAGCAGGATTAATTAACAAATCAGATACACTTTTAGTTAAATTAGATGAATTGTTCCATCAAGGAACCTTAATAGACATTATTTGTATTACAGAGCATTTTATGGAAGCTGGCTGAATACTTAGTTCACGTACCGAATTTCAGCCGAGCGGCAATTTTTTCAAGAAATACAAAAAGAGGAGGAACGTTTATCTTTGTCAGAAATGGACTACAGTAAGTATAAAGAATTATCGGATATAGCTAAGCAATCAGTTACAGGGATATTTGAATGTTGTGCTATGGAGCTATTATCGTATAATATCATAATAATTTGCATATATAGGATACCCAAACATAACTTGTCAGTTTTTTACGAACGATTAGATAATATACTACGAAAACTTAGTCTAAACCCAAATAAAAAAAATATATTAACCGGTGATTTTAATATTGATGTACTTAAGAGAAATAAAACTACTTTAGAATTTGCACATTTTCTTCTGCAATTCAATCTCAAACTAGCTCTTTACAACCCCACTAGACTGAGTAGTAAGAGTTGTATCGATAACTTTGATCACAATTATCAAACTCAAACTCAAAGCATTTATTTCAAATAAACCAATTACAGGTACTTTTGAATTGTCAAGGGGTCGGTCAGTCAGAAAAATGAAGCTAGTTGCCCATTCCAAAGCGTAGTAGGTACCTATGGAGAAGAACGGGCAAGAAACTCCACGGACACTCTTTTAAATCAAAATATTGTTACAAAATATTGGTTACATCATTCGTGTTGAACTTATACATGTGAGAACAATGTAGAAAGACGTGCACGTTAAAAGCGTCCGTAATAAAAATATAATATCAATTCAAAAATTTAAATAAATTAAAATAAACCGTGGCAGCTAAGAGATGACCAGTCCCTACTGACGGCGCCCGTTCACGAACATGACGCATGGATCAGCACCATTTAGCTCAACCATTTTGAAGGGAACTTAATGATCCAACACACACGCCACCATCAGCGAGACATTTGAGTGAGCATAACATACTCTCAGCCGCCAGGGCACATTCAAGTCAATGAAAGACGTACCCAGTAAATGGTAGCTTTATGGAATGTACAAAAAGAATGCAAGGCAAAAATTGTTGATCTTGGTCTCTCTGATCACACGTCTCAAATTCTAACTGTGCCTATTGAAAAAACATGTAAATTTACCCATTGGAAATTCAAAAAGCATGATATCTCTACGGACAACCTAATGACATTTAAAGCTCACCTTGAATGTTTATCCTTCTCGCAAGTATATAATGCTAAAGAGGCCCATGAGTCCTATGATAGGTTCATGGATGATTTCCTTATGCTCTACAGACTTTGCTTTCCGGAAAAAACAGTCACCATAAAGACTAATAGGAAAACTAAATGGATGGATGGTGGGATAAAAATCTGTAGCAGAAAACAAAGACAACTACTTTGGAAATATAGGTGCAATCCTGACATAAGCAATAAACAAACTTTTAAAAAATATACTGTATTATTTAAAAAAATGATACGTTTAACCCAGAAGTCGCAAAATAACCATTTTATAAAGAACTCTCAAAATAGATCGAAGGCAGTTTGGAAAATAATAAATAAATTTAAATCAAGTTTGCCACATGATACAATAAAGTATGCAAAGATGTCTCGTAATGGTCGGAGCGAGCCGGCGCGTGCCAGCGCGTTCCAGCGCGTGCTAGCGCGAGACATTGCGAGACATCGCGAGTCAGCGCTTGACGGAGACATGCGATGGCCGGTGCGAGATTTGTATATTCGTTTTACAGAGTAAATAAAGGCTCTATTCGTACTGCAATAAAGTTCAATATTGTACTCACAAATATTTCAATTCTCGCCTCGCACATTCTCGCGCATCTAGACCGAAAGGTCTAGATGCGCGAGAATGTGCGAGGCGAGAATTTCTATCCACGCCCTGCTCATATTTGATGTAAAAACATCTATGAGCAGTGCGTGGATAGAAATTTTGCCATATAAATTTCAATTCTCGCCCATCTCTTCCACGCCGGTGTAAAACCACCTTGAGGAAGTGGTTTTAATTCAGCTTGCAAGATTTTCTAACTAAGTAACACGGCGAGTTGAATAAAAGTTTGTAAAAAACTCACTTTCGCTTTTATAATATTAGTTAGGATTAGGATCTAACAAGCCAACAAAACAATCCAACACTCGCTAGCAAACTGAGAACTATCCAGGGCCGTGATTGGTCGGCGTTGGCGTGGTCGGCGCGCGGGTGTCTGGACTCTTTGACACACATACAGGCGATGCGCGCCCTTTGAGTAATGCCGACGGCACGTGTAAGATAGAGGTAACTTTTTATTTCGGTATCGGTATTAATACCTACCGGTTGTATTCCATATTGAAGAATTAAGGTAAGCTTTAAAAATACCTGTTAAAAATATAAAGGTGGTAACCTAAAAATATCGTTATTGTCGTACCGGTTTCGGTCCCTGCCTGGAATATTACTTTTTTTTTTAAATATTAGCATTTTTTACATTAATATATTTGGTATAGCCAAAAGCAATTTATATTAAGAAGAATAGAATACTAAATAAAATAAAAAAGCCATTTATTCCATAATTCTGCGTTCCATTTTAGATGCTGTTAGTAGGGTATTAGTAAAACTTATTGTATACTGTTAGTATGGTTAGTCTTTTTTTGTTGAAATATGTACCCCTTTTTGGGTGAAGGCCTCCTCCAGCTTTTTCCACAATTCCCTGTCCTTGCCTGTAGTTATCCAGTCGTTTCCTGACACTTGGATAATGTCATCAGCCCACCGTCTTATGGGTCTACCAGCATTCCTCTTTCCCTGTGGACCTTTCCATCGTGTAGTTTCTATGGTCCACCTTTTATCTGTGTAACGTTCCATAACCTCCATTTTAGTCTGAGTGCATGTGTGAGAGCATCAGTTATTTTTGTTTTTTGTCTGATATTCTTCACTTTGTCTATTTTCCTGAACTTCAACATGCTTCTTTCCATAGCCGTTTGAGTACATTAAATTTTTTGTTCAACTTTGTTGGTATAAACCCAAGTCTGGCAGCCGTACAGTAAGCATGGTAAGAGACATGTATCAAATACTGTCTTTTTAATATGCAAACTGTAGGTTCCTTTTAAAATATCTTTCATTGACCAGAATTTTTTCCACGTTGTGTTTATTCTTCGCGTTACTTCTTCCTCATTATTGGACTTATTGAATGATAACTGCTTTCCCAAATATATATAACTGTTGACATATTCTATACTGTTTCCTTTTATCACTATAGGTCTTTTTTGGTTATAGGTCGTCTTCGTTTTACTCGCGTTCATTTTTAAACCAATTCTGAGCTTTTATGATCCAGTGACCTCATTATTTCCTCCAGATCTCTAGAAATTTCGGCTAATATGATTATGTCGTCAGCGAATCTTAGATGGTTTAGGTAACGTCCACTGATTTGCACTCCTTTCTTAGACCAATCCAATTTTCTAAATATATTTTCAAGCACTGCAATGAAGAGTTTTGGTGACAGAGTTCAATCTCGTTCTGTTCTCGTTCGATGTTTATTTCGCTTCCTCTGACTTCTAGCTTAACGTTGCTCGTACTGTTTGTATAAATATATTTCAGGATATTAATATATTTTTGATCCACTTTTGAATGTTTCAGTGCGTTCCAGATCGAACAGTGGCTGATGCTATCGAAGGCTTTGCTATAGTCTATGAAAGCCACAAACAAAGGTCTATTAAACTCTCGATATTTTTCTATAATTTGCTCCAGAGTCTGTATGTGGTCCATTATGCTGAATCCTGAACGGAAGCTTGCCTGCTTTTTTGGCTGAAGTTTATCAATGTCATGTGTTATTCTTTTTAAAAGTATTGATGAAAACAGTTTATATGTACTTGCTAAAAGGCTTATTGGTCAGTAGTTACCTATTTCCAGCGGGTTGCCTTTTTTAAAAGTAGAATTATGTCCGAATTACATCATTGGCTTGGGACGGTCTCTGTACCCAATACCATGTTAAATAACTGTGATAGATGTTAAGATAAGTGCTCCTATTTTTTTATTTTTAGAACTTCATTACATAGCCCATCTGGGCCTGGACTCTTTTCAGCTTTTAACCGTTGTATGTGTTCATATACTTCTGAGTTTTCAAATGGTTTGATGCCATTAGTTGGGTACTCGTCTGCAATTTCGATTTCGTTGTTATTTCTTTTTCGGTATAGGTCCTTATAGAAGCTCGTTGCATGGTTTACAACGTCTGTTCTTGATTTCGTTTCTTCTGAGTTCCGCTCAAGATTTTTATCCATGTTTTTTGTGTAGTTAATTCTTTATAGGCTTTTTAATACTTCTGAAGTTGGTAATGTTCCTTGTGATGACTTCTTGCCTATGTTTACTGTAGTCCTTCCTAATCGATCTATTAGTCTCTTTATAAATTCTACTAAGTTAATTTGTCATATCTTTGTTTTTGTTCCTTGTATGTATTAACTCGGTCCGTCTTTTAATTAATTGGTTTATTTCTTCGCTGAATATTTTATGTTGTTATAGTTTAGTTTCTTTGCAAGATTTCAGGCTGTGTTATGCTTTCTTCCAGAAAGTTGTAGTAGGTTTGGATATTGGTTTTTTCTTCGTTGTTTTTTATGATTATTTGTAGATTTGCGATGTAGTTTTTAATTTCGGTGTCCGTTTTCGGAATGTTGAGAGACGTTCCAAAGTTTTTTCTGCTCTTTATTGGGTGGCTTAACAGTACTGTTACTCTTAATAGCCTGTGATCAGAAGGAAGCTGTGTGATTATTACTTCAATATTTGTTATTAGTTTGGGGTTATTTATTATTATAAAGTCTATTTCGTTTTTTGTTTTTTGATCAGGCGATGTCCACGTCCATCTGCGATTCTCTTTTTTCTTAAAAAATGTGTTGATTATCTATAGTTTATATTGAAAAGCAAAATTTATAAGACGGTCTCCTCTGTTGTTATTGTTGTTGTTAAAGACCTATTCTATTCTATTCTATTCAGTTAGTGCATGTGCAGTTCCAATGTCTTTGTAGAACTGTTCAATTTCGTCTTCGGATGATCTCTCCGTAGGTGCATAGGCTTGAATGATTGATATAGAAAAACCTTCGAATTTTAATTGTAGAAGTGCTACTCTTTCAGAGATTCCTCTAAAGTTAATTATGTTATTTTTATACTTTTTCTTAATTAGAAACCCCGCTCCGTGTAAGCCTTTAGTTTGTCCAATATAGCAAATAATTTAGTCCTGATGCTCTTCAATTTCGCAACCTATTTTTCGAACTTCTGAGAGTCCTAAGACATCGCATTTAATGTTTTGTAGAGCGTGGTTCAGTTTTGGGAACTTTTCTGTAAATGATAATGATCTTACATTATACGTGCGTACTTTCAGGGTTTTTACTATGTTGTTGCCTTTTTTGTTATTAAGTGGAGGGTGACGGTCTGATTTCCCACGATGACCAATCGGGTTGGGGAATGTTATATTTTTAATGTTATTTACTTACTTATTTTGCTCCGGTGGCTGATGACGTTATCCTATGCTTTTCGTTCTATAGTCAAGTTTTCAGTGGGCCTGCGGCTTTGTTGAGTTGTTTTTATTCCTCATCACATCGAATGCGTTTAGTCTATTTGTTTTTATTGTAACCTGTTGTTTACGAGGCTGTTCTATTGCGTTGGGAGAAATTGACTGGTGTCTCTTACGTTTCTCATTCCCTAGTCTACCCTCTTTGATTATTAGTTTTTCGTAGTTTATAAATGCATAATTCCCCTTCTCCCTTTCCTCTTCAAGTTTTGACTGTAATTCTTTCCTCTTGTCGAGGACCTCCTTTGGATAGTCTTCTGAAGCATAAGCATTTTCAAACTTCTTTCTGTTCCTCATAATATCAGTTTTCATCCAGTTATTAACAAATGATACGAGTATGGGCCTTCGCTTTTCATTTTTCGTGACGTTTTTGCCAATTCTGTATATCGTATTTATGTCTCTGCCTTCAACTGTTATATTTAAGTCTTCTTTGATTTTCTTGCTCACTATTTCCATAAGGTTAGCAGCTGATATTTCGCTTTCCTTTATTCCGTATAGAATTATGTTATTTGTTCTTCTGTGTTTCTCTAAATAGTATATTTTTTCTTTTAATGTCTCATTTTCTGCTCGCATTTCCTGTATTTCTCGTGTAAATGGTTTTAGTTTTTCATCCATTTGCGCAATTATGTCCTCAGTTTGTTTTGAAATTTCAAGTTTCATTTGATTGAATAACATTTGAAGGTTATTATCCATTTTTGTGTCAGCTTACGTGAAACGGAACTTTATTTCTTATGAAATTGGTACCAGTGATCTTTTATTTATTAGCTGTGGCAATACTACACTGACGTTGTCAGAATTTGGTTATGTTCTGATGTCACTTTAACAAATATCCTACAAAAAGCTTCTGTTTTTGTTCACTTGAAAGTTTATTTATTTATTTATTAACTATGGATGACTTACAGCTACAACAAACAGAATAAAAAATTGTATGCGAGACTGACAGCCAATTAAAAGTCTTCACTTCTAAAAACAGATTAGAAAGAAGGAGTGTGAACAACACAACACAGCTACCAAAGAAAAAGAAGAGAGAAAAAAAAAACAGTATAACATTCAAGCTTAAACTAAATTCACATTATATATTCAACAAAACCTGAACATACAATATCTTAATTAAAAAAGTCAAGGCTCAGGCACTTTCTGGCCGAGGACACACTTGTTATGAATGGATCAAAATCATGCCGTTTGCACATGCTATTAAAGTTGCTACTTGCACGCAATATAAATGGATTTTGCCTGTAATTCGTAGAGGTAAATGGAACACGCAATTTTATTTTAGCGTTTCCGGAAGGTCGAAGCGATGGAATGCACCATCGCTTCGACCTTCCGGAAACGCTAAAATAAAATTTGGATAGAATTTCGGAGTTATAAATAGAATTATTGAAAATTTTAAATAGTGAAATACAGTCAGAGATTGCTCGCCGATTAATTAGGGGTAATATATGATACTTCTTACAGAGGTTGAGGTAATCTTCAGACCGGTAGGGCACTTTCTGATGATAACAAAAATACTTGATGAACCTTTTCTGGATGCTCTTTATACGATCAATGTACTTGTGATAACATGGATTCCAGATTTCAGACGCGTACTCCAAGTGGCTTCTAACAAATGTACAGTAAAGAATTTTTAAAGTTTTGGTTTGAGTGAAGCACCTGGATAGCCGCATTATGAAACCTAGTGCTTTAGATGCTTTACCGACTATGGCATCTACATAAAATTCAAACGTAAGCTTAGAATCGTGATATACCCCCAGATCTCTGATGCAATTCGTTCTAGGTAGAACTTGATCACCCAAGATATACGATGAAGGTATAATTGCGCGCTTTTGAGAATATGTTAAAACCGAACATTTAGCAGGGTTGAGATCAAGCTTACTCCCACGACAGTAAGCTTCCAGATGATATAAATCATCCTGAAGTGCAATCACGTCCACATGTGATGATATTGTGGCGTAGATCTTCATATCGTCAGCAAAACATAACAGTTTGGATGAAATCAAGCAAGAGTTGATGTCGTTTATATAGATAATGAAAAGTAATGGGCCGAGCAATGAACCCTGGGGGACTCCACTGGGGACAGGCACCCAACCAGACATATAATTGCTTAATACTACTGTTTGGAACCTGTTCTCCAGATAAGAACTAAACCATCTGAGTAAATCACCTCGTATTCCCATACCGTATAACTTTGATAGTAAAATCTCATGGTCTATTCGATCAAAAGCTTTACTGTAATCAGTATAACCCCTCCGCTGTCGAAGCGTCACGTGACCACACACTGAAACTCGAGTCCGATCAAGGGTCAAAGGGTAGGGCCACTTGAGATTAAAATGACGATATCTCAAAAGTTTTGTATGCGAGCTGTTTTTATAACTTATGTCGTTGGAATCGTAATGAAAGAAGCTTACACTTTAAAATTGGATGTGTACAGTTTTTTTTTCGTAATAATTCTTAATTTTAATGTAAACACAGGGGCTTTTCCCAATTTTTCGAACAAAATAAAATTATTTAAAAAAAAAATAAAAAAAGTTTGCTTTAAGATTCACTATTTTCCATTAATAAATAAAAAAAACCATACATCCCCAATTTTTAAGAGCGCTATACACCTGTTTATAGATAATCCTTTCGAAGATTTTTGCCACAATACAGAGCTTGGATATAGGCCTATAGTTTACAATTTCGGTTTTGACACCTTTTTTATGAATAGGCGTTATGAAAGCCGATTTCCAAAGTTCAGGTACAACACAAGTATCTAAGGATTTCCTGAAGAGAATCGAGACAGGTTGGGCAATCGCAGTCGAACATCGTACAAGAAATTTGGATGAAATATTATCTGGGCCAGCCGCTTTAGAAGTATCCAACTTGCGAAGCAAGTTAGAAACTTCCTCAACATTCACTACAATGCTACATTTACTCGTATGAGATAGGCTGGAAGATTCTGTAAAAAGAGGTGGTGAAGAAATTCCATGACTGCCCGGGCTAGTATCCAGAAATGTAGAGTGAAAGTACGTAGAAAACGCTTCGCATATTGATTTTCCGGTGTGCAACGCTTCGCTCTTATAGTTTAAAGTGCTCGGAACTGCATTTGAGTTGTGTCTTTTTTTAACGAAGGTCCAAAAATTCTTAGGGTTTTCTTTAATAGATTTGATAAGATGTTGTTGATAACACAGTTTGCACTTAGTTTGTATTGTTTCTTTCCGTACGGGCTTTGAATGTTTTTACACAGGATGGAATGGTATTTACACTGTATTCTTATTATACACGAAGGTCGATATCACTACATCATTACGTCAAAACAGCTGGAAGCGGAAAAGGAATAGTATAACTGCGCGATGCAGGATTTGTGTGACGTCATGTCTATGATGCGTAGCTTTGTATGTGGCGGTGTAACCGCTACATCACTCCCCTCCGGAGACCGGAGGTCGATAGTGGGCTGAATCTTGCGATGCTTCACACAGTGCCAGCTGTAGTTCCAGTGAGTCGGAACCGGGTGCCACATAGTTTGCGGTGAGTCGGAACAGTTTGTGGTAATTGTGGTGATTCCCCAGTGAGTCGGGGTGATTGAGGTGATTGCATTGATTCCCAAGTGAGTCGGGGTGATGAGGCTGATTGCGTTGATTCCCCAGTGAGTCGGGGTGATGAGGCTGAGGGTGATGACCAGGAATGCGCGTTCGCTGCATGCTGGTGGTCAGGATACTCGTTGAAGCCGTGGGTGCTGGCTGGATGTGTGTCTCGCCTCACGAAAGCTTGCGGGAGTGATGATGATGATCTCGTCGGGGTCACCAATTTAGGGGTATGAGGAACAGGGTGTAAAGTTAACTCATCCACCATAGAAAAGGGAGTATCCTCCGACCAGATGGGTGTTGTATCTGGCGGGCAACTGCCCATCGGTTTGAAGTTGAAATCTTGTATATAAAAAAAAAATATATAAAACTTTATTGTTCAAGTAAGCAATACAAATTTAAATAGCACTAGCCTCCACACTAGGATTCTCTGTGTCGTGGAGACTAGTCTCCTTCGTCTTACAACTCATACATAGTAGGTACTATATGTAGGCACTTAAGTAACATCGGTCGGTAAGATTTGTGAAGTAACAATAAGCGAATGTTATTCCAGTACAATAAATTCAAATTAACATATTGTAATAAAGTTACATGCATTAAATTTAAACGTGTTTGGTGTATGTATGTCGATCGCTCGGTAAACTCTAACTGCGCGATGCAGGATTTGTGTGACGTCATGTCTATGATGCGTAGTTTTGTATGTGGCGGTGTAACCGCTACAGGACTATTTTTTTTTCTCTGATGCCTTTGTTAGGTTTCCTTTGGTAGCTGTTTTCTTTTATATATTTTTTATTTGATATTTTTTGTGTAATTACCCAATCACAAGAATACGGTGATGCTGTTCATCCTTGAGCAGTTCCATGAAGGTAGGTACTTTACTTGAAAATCCAAGATCAATTAATCACTGTTAGGTAAGGTTAGGTTAGCTTAGGCTTTGGCGGAAAGGTGTATCATTTATAGGAGACGCGACTGTGGGGGCCGGCGCGATATGTCGTGCGGTGTTCCACAGGGCTTGGTCCTGGGCCCGCTCTTGTGGAAAATCGGTTATGACTGGGTACTGACGTATTACGCAGACGAAACGCTAGTCACGGCGGGGGGGAGTTCACGAAGGGAGGCAGCGTTGCTGGCGACAGCTGCAGTTTCACAGGTGGTAGATCGCATATGACGCCTGGGCCTGGAGGTGGCTCTCAATAAGTCGGAGGCCGTGGTCCACCGCCGGGATCACACGTCGTGGTCGGGGGGGGCCCAAATTGCTGTGGAGTCCACCATGAAGTACCTGGGACTGGTGCTCGACAGCCGGTTCACTTCGGCAACTAACGCCCAAGCTGATGGGCGCCGCGGGTACGTTGCTGACGCTGCTTGTTGCGACACCTGCGCCACCTAGCGGGACCGAGCGTGCCAAAGGAGTTTTTGCGGACTATCTGGACCAGCCATCTGTCGAGTAGTACGCAGACGATTATTGCCTCGCAAGCTAAGGTGAGTCTCGAGGAAGTGGCCGAACTGGTTGACCGCATACAAGATGTGGTGCCAGCAACTCCGCAAGTAGCAGCAACAGCAGGACAGATGGCGACACCAGGGAGTAGCATGAACCAGATGAGTGGCCAAATCGCCTAGTTGACACGACAGGTACAAGCCCTCACGTCGCACGTCGACAGATTATCCCGGTCGAGGCAAAGGTCCAGCAGAAGCGACAGTCGGGGACGCTCACCTTGAAGAAGGTCAAACTCGAATCATAGAAAATTCCCGAACTGCTGGTACCACTACAAATTCGGGGATAAAGCAACGAAGTGCATAAAGAAAAGCAACAGGCAGTCGGTAAAGGCGACTGGCGACTGTCGTAGCACTGGTCGCTTATTTGTCACGGACCACAACACCAAGATGCAGTTCCTCGTCGACACCGGTAGTGACGTCTGTGTATTTCCACGGTCAGCAGTGAAAGAGTGCCGTAATAAAACTAGCTACGAACTAAGTGCGGCTAACGGTAGGGCGATAAATATCTACGGTTACGCGTATTTAAAATTAAATATAGGTTTGCGCTATGACTTTGCTTGGCGATTTATAGTGGCGGACGTGACAAAGCCAATAATAGAGGTAGATTTTTTATCACAATACAACTTAATTGTAGATGTTAGAATGCAGCGGCTAATCGACGCTAACACTACGCTTGCGACCCCTGCTTTGCCTGCTCGTCCTTTGGATATTGTTTCTTCGATTAAGGTAAGAATTGGTGACACTACATATCACGACATACTCGAGTTTCCTGACATAACCCGGCCGTCGGGTATACAACGTACACCTACACACAACACCTTACACTATATACGTACAACACCTGGACCACCCGTATCGAGCACACCGCGTCGGTTGGCACCAGACAAACCTAAAATTGCTAAGGAGGAGTTTGAATCTATTCATATTCATATTCATTTATTTGCGTTCCACAAGGTAAAAACAAGATGTTAACAAAAGGCTTAAAGCTAAGAGCCGTTGTAGACCCTGTCAGGGCACAGCTTTAGATACATAGCTAATACTTAAAGTTAAAAATACAAGTCGCAGAAAACTAAAAATTAAAACAAAACTACACATGAAAACTGAATTATCACATTCGCATAAAAGTCAATAACAATAACATAAATAATTCTATTTTTGGTAAGTAGGTAGCTATTTTTATAAAGTTATATTTACTTAGGTAATATTATTACAATCATTTAATGAGAGATCATATTTTAAGGTTACAAATTATAAGTTATAAGGTTACTTATTATTTATCACAATTTAAGACAATTTATAGATTCATTCATGTAGGTAGCATTTCATAAATTAGTCATTGTGTATTTAGTAGTAATGTTATGTTCAATTTAATAATCTTCATGATAAATGTACACATGTATATATTTATTAATGTATTTATTGTAATTATAGTCTTTCATTTAAGTATTCATTCACATTATAATAGCTTTTGTTTAATAGAAATAATTTTAATTTATTAATAAAGATGTTGTATTTATTTATATTTCTTATTTCTTCCGGTAACTTATTATATATTTTAATCGACATGACATAGGTACTTGAGGAGTGCATTTTCAATCGGGATGTAGGTATATTTAATCTATTTTTATGTCTTAAAGTAATTTTAGTTTGTATGTCTTCTCTTTTTGTGTAGAATTTCGGGTATCTACGTACAAATTTACAGATTTCAAAGATGTAGAGGCTCGGTAAGGTTAAAATTTTTTGTTCCTGAAAGTGAGGCTTACAGCTATCTGTTTGTTCAATATTGACTAGAATTCTAATAAGTTTTTTTTGTAGGGTGAATAGTGTGGGTGAGTCTGTACTATTACCCCATAATATGACACCGTACTTAAGCCATGCATAGGCATACGCGTAATATGTTACCAACGCAGTATCTATGTCTGTAGTTTTTTTAATTTCCCGAAGGGCGTAAGAAAATTTTGATAATTTTGCTTTCAATTTTTGGATATGCGACTTCCAATTTAGGTGTGTGTCTATGTCTAGTCCTAATAGGGTGAATTTATTTACTATTTCTAACTTGTAATTTTTAAAACTGAAGTTTATATGTATAGGTTTTTTTTGTCGTGGGTGAAATGTCATTATTTTTGTTTTATTAAAGTTAATTTCTAAGTTATGTTTTCGAACGGCACAGCCAGACCCTCCGACTCACCGTGGGCTTCACCCTTGCACCTGGCACCTAAGAAGGATAATGGATGGCGTCCGTGTGGTGATTTTAGTATGCTGAACGCACGAACAATACCCGATAGGTACCCAATTCACCACCATGACTTCGCTCAAAATCTCTCTGGATGTCAAGTATTCTCAACGATAGATCTGGTGAAAGCATATAACCAGATACGCGTCAATCCCGAGGATATTCCGAAGACAGCCATCACCACATCGTTCGGGCTATATGAGTTTCCTTATATGACGTTTGGACTGCGCAATGCAGGGCAAACTTTCCAACGTTTTGTCGAAGAAATGCTGGGAGGCCTGGACTTCTATTTTGGTTATTTAGACGACTTTTTGGTCTACTCAAAAGACCAAGAAGAACACAAGGATCATCTACGTCAGTTGTTCTCCAGATTACAAGAGTATGGGATGGTGATAAAAACATCAAAATGCGAATTTGGAGTCTCACAGGTAACATTTTTAGGCTACCTAATTACATCAGGCGGCACTAAACCATTACCAGAAAAGGTTGAAGCGATGAACAGTTTCCCAACTCCGAAAACAGTGCGAGAACTAAGAATATTTCTAGGGATGGTCAACTTTTACAGGCGGTTCATCCCAGAGGCGACTCAACACCAGGCATCGCTGAACAAGCTTTTAGAAGGCTCAGTAACGACGCGTTTACAGCTTGCAAAACAGACCTCTGCCAAGCAGCAATGTTAGCGCATCCTGATTGCGAAGCCAAACTAGCCTTAGTGACAGACGCCTCCGATACCGCCATGGGTGCAGTCCTCCAACAGTTAAAGGATGAGGAATGGCAACCCTTAGCTTTCTTTTCTCGAAAGTTAAGCACAACTAAGCGAAAGTACTCTCCTTATGACCGTGAACTGCTCGCAATATATATGAAGCGATTAAGTATTTCCGACATAATTATGGTCGAGGCCAGAGATTTTGTTATCTACACAGACCACAAACCCATCTGTTATGCGTTTCATACACGAAAGGAGAATTGCTCACTACGACAGTTCAGACACCTCCATTTTATCTCGCAGTTTACCACAGATATCAGGCACATTTCGGGCTAGGATAACGTTGTCGCCGATACCCTGTCACGAGTGGAGGTAATCGCTCAGCCTATTGACTTGAACGTGCTAGCCAAGTCCCAAAGTTCCGATTCAGAGCTCAAACAGCTGCTCGACGGGGAAACGTCACTGCACCTGAGAAAAATTACCTTGCCGGGAACACTGTCTGAACTGTACTGCGATGAGAGTAGCAAGACACCAAGGCCATATGTCACGAAAGTACATCACCGCCAAGTCTTCGACAATCTACATTCCTTGAGCCACCCAGGAGCCAACGCCAGTGCCAAACTGCTAGCAGAGCGTTACGTGTGGCCCGAAGTGAAGAAAGACTGCAAAGAATGGACGTGAAACTGCTTGGCATGTCAACGTTCGAAGATCGCCATGTCTCTGCAACCCTTGGCAACTTCAAACTACCACGATCACGTTTTATGCACATCCATATAGATATTATCGGGCCACTGCCAATCTCTCATGGTTTCTGGTATTGTCTCACCACTGTAGATCACTTCACGCGATGGCCTGAGGCAATATCAATCAAGGATATCACAGCTGAAACCGTGGCTAACGCCCTTTTGTACGGTTGGATCGCACGCTTCGGCTGTCCTACAAAAATTGTAACGGATCGTGGCAGACAATTCGAATCAACCCTGTTCAAGCACCTATCTGAAATAGCTAGATTCGAACACAGAAAGACAACTGCTTACCACCCTGTCTGCAATGGCATGGTTGAGCGGTTACACAGACAGCTAAAAACAGCCATTACCTGCCACGGGAACCAAAACTGGGTAGAATCACTACCACTGGTTCTTTTAGGTATCTGAAACGCGTACAAAGAAGATGTACAGGCAACACCGGCGGAACTGGTATACGGTGAAACATTGCGTCTGCCAGGAGATTTCTTCGAACCAGAAGCTATTGGCAACACGGATATGACCGACTACGTATCAAGATTACGCATGTTTGCCAGAAATATTCAACCGTCTCCAGCATCGCGGCATTCTGATAGTCGGGCCATATTCGTATTTAAGGACCTTGCCACCGCAACGCACGTCTTCTTAAGAGGCAACGCGACATCCGTCATTCCAACCACAGGGCCACATAAAATACTAGAGAGGGGTGACAAAATATTCAAATTCCTCCTTAAGGGAAAAATAGTCTCAGTATCGGTAGACCGAGTGAAACCAGCCTACATACTTTAAGACTCATACACCACGATAACATACAACAACACAACTAACTATAATGAACACAGACAAAAACAGACTCCACATGATACACCAGTCATCAATCTAACGCCAACGACCAAAGACAATATGTCAAAAGGACACGATCAGGCCGTAGGGTGCGTTTTCCTGACTACTATCGCCCTTGACGGTCTCAAGAGGGGTGGTGTAGTGTCACTAGTCCTTATGTAGAAATAAATACTTACATAACTGTATATACTTAAACTAAATACTATTACATAATATCACAAAATGTATGAAATGTCACGGACGTACATATTTTATTATTAGTAGATAATAATTGTGAATAGCAAGCGCGTGTGTCACCGACTGGCAGCGGCGGCTGCGCAGCGAGCGAGCGAGACCCCTCTCGCTTCGTCGCTCCTCACCAGCTCGCCAGTCCGTTAGATGCCACTGGGCTAACCGCACGTTTCCGCTTTCGCTACCGTATGCATCTCGCTTGTTACCAACGCTAATATATGTACTCTGCCTATCTGCCTTCTATTTGTGCTCTCGTAAATCTTACTGTGCTTCTTCTTGTGTAGACTTTTACCTTCCGTTCTTCAAACTATTATATGTGTGTCGTGTGTGGACTTTGACTATTATACCAAGCTAAGGAACATACCAGCTTTCATTCATCTCCCGTACGTACCCACTTCACCTTCTTTGGCTTTACCGTAGTCGGCTTTGTCTATTGGTTGGACCGTTGTTGTTCTACTACTTAATTTATTATAAGTATAACTCACCTAGATTAGTATGATAGCGCACCGAGACTGCACTAAAAAATAAATAAATAAAAATAAATAAAGCTTTAATTAATTCCGTGCAAATTACAAACAAATAACTATACATTTTTTTTATATTAAGTAACTTGCGCGGACCCCCTACGGGTAAAAGCCTCCTCCAAGGAATGTCAGTAATCTTTGTTGCTGGCTGTGTTTTGCCAGCTTTGACCCGCCACCTCCACTATCTCATCTACCCATCTAGCGTTAGGCCTGCCTCTGCTTCTTGTGCCTCGTGGTCCAATCCATTTTATCACTCTTCCCGTCCATCTATCATCTTTAAACCTGGCCACATGACCTGCCCACTTCCATTTCCTTTGCAGTGAGAAGGTTAGGGCATCTGTTACTTTTGTTTTTTTTCGAATTTCAACGTTCCTGACCCTGTCTTTTAATTTTTTACCCAGGCAACTTCTCTCCATTCTTCTTTGAGTAGTCTGAATTTTGGTCCTGATCTTACGATCGAATGTCCAAGTCTGGCAGCCGTCGACGTAAGAAACAAACTCCAAAATAAGCCAAAACTAGACAAGTCTGATAAAGAAAACCTGAAAAAACTCTATGAAGAAACAAATAAAGAAATTAGAAGATGCTATGATACCTATAGAATAAGCACTATACAATGTCACCTCGATAAATCTAGATCCGCCAAAAAAGCTTTAAAAGCTCTTAATAGTGCAAAGAAATGGATCTTAATGAATGGATGGATACTGCCTCGTTGGTCTAGTGGTCGCAAGCGCTACTGCTGAGTATGAGGTCCTGGGTTCGATCCCCGGGTCGGGCAAAGTATTATTGGGTTTTTCTATCTGGAATTTCTCAGTAGCAGCCCGGAGTCTGGATTTGTGCCTGGTTGATGGCAATAGGCTCGCCCTACTCGTAAACATAATTGGTGAAATGTGGGTGTATCTACTACAGGTACACTTCTGCCCAACCCTTCGGGGAAACAAGGCGTGATGTTATGTATTTATGTAAATGGATCCCTTCGCTTCGACCTGGCTCTACCAAATGTAAGTCCCGCACAGAGATCATAAATATAGCCACTAAATTTTATGCCGAACTGTATAGCCACCCGGACTCACTAAAACAAGCAAGTCATAAAAAAATGTGAAGATATCGTTTCGGTTCATGAATTCACGGGACCCGAAATCCTAAAACAAGTAATAAAGTTAAAGTAAAAAAAACCCCAGGACCTGAGGGACTCACAAATGAATGTATGAAATTAGCAAGGACTCTACTTTTGGCTCCTATCACACTACTTTGGAACAAGATTTTAAACGAAGAAATAGTACCACATTCGTGGACAGAATCGAAAATAATTTTGCTTTATAAAAAAGGTGACCCAGCTGAAATAGGTCCTGTCTCTACAAATTATTCGCCTCCTGCCTGCTTGAAAGAATATCCTCAGACATTGACTTACACCAACCCATTGAACAGGCAGGATTCAGAAGTGGTTTCAGCACAGTGGATTATATTCAGGTAGTTGACCAAGTGATAGAGAAATACCTAGAATATAATAGACCATTATAATGTAGCCTTCATTGATTACAAAAAAGCTTTTGACTAAATAACACACGATAGTATATGCGAAGCATTACAAAATCAAAACATAAACGAAAAATACATAAATATTATAAGAAACATTTATACTAACAGCTCGAGTAGAGTCAAGCTAAATAGAACAGGCACAAAAATTAACATCAAGAGAGGCGTGAGACAAGGTGACCCACTCTCACCAAAATTGTTCATTGCAGTCTTACAATATATAATGAAACGATTACCATGGTCAAAGCAAGGCATCAATATAAACGGGATGTTTCTAAGTCACCTGAGGTTTGCAAACGACCTTATCCTGTTCTCGGAAAATCCACAACGATTAAATATCATGATAAACGATCTACACCAAGCCAGTATAAAAGTTGGGACTAGAAATGTATCTTGACAAAACAAAAGTTGCCACTAATCACCTACCGACACCCATATTAGTTAACAACATACCTCTCGAGTTTGTCCAAAAGTATGTTTATCTAGGCAAACAAATCTCTTTCAGCAAAGAAAGAAATTTAGAAGAAGTGGACAGAAGAATTGCAATTATCTGGAAAAAGTACTGGTGCCACTAGGAAATTTTCAAATCGGAGCTTCCACTGCCAACTAAAAAATTGTCATGGATTCTGAAATACTACCATGTCTTACCTACGGCTGCCAGACTTGGACATTCGATCGTAAGATTAGGACCAAATTCAGACTACTGCACTAAGTATTGCTATATAAATTCAATAAATGCCGGAGGGCAACATCCCCGACATTAAATTTCTATTTCTAACTTTTTCTTTAAAAGTTTCGAGGGAGGCACTTTATCGTTTTTTTCCTTTTTCTTTTACTTGATAGTAGTTTCCTTCGTTCTGAAACGGACAGGAACGTATGTAAATGAACTTGTAGCTAGTATCCAGCAGTGATTGGCCCTAACATTATAATTATACCTGCAATTGCTAATAAACTTAGGCACCTACTGAACCTACGTAAATATAGTGTTAGGTGTCTCAAAGATTATTCTCGTTTACTGAGAACGGCGCAGTAATTACGTAACTACACTAACAGTAGCAATGGCTTTCATATTGACAATTCAACAAAATTCATTGCGTTATTTACGTTGTTGAGCAAACAAATATTTTTCGAACATATTATCGTCGCCCTCCTCGCTAACTGCTAGTTCTAAATAATACATCTACAGTCGTATCTAACAAACTGACGTATCACATGGAAACCTCATGTTGAACAAGTATGTAAGAAACTGAGTAAGTCCGCATATGCTCTCTTTCAACTTTCAAAGAAAGTCAACAGTCAGGCTCTTTTAACGGCATACCATGGACTAGTTGCCTCTGTTTTACGGTATGGTGTTATTTTTTGGGGGCAGTTTACTGATAAGGAGCTTGTATTTAGGATGCAAAAGCGATGCATAAGGTCAATGTGCGGTCTTAAGACAACAGATAGCTGTCATCCTTATTTTAAATCTTTAAAAATATTAACATTTCCGTCCTTACATATTTTGGAAACGGCTTTATTTGTAAAAAACAAACCAAATCTCTTTCAGAAATTGTCGGCAGTAAGAAAGAATCCAATACGGACTGAATACGTAAGTAAAATGTAAAACCGCACTAATGCAAAAAAGTTTTTTTTTGTTTTGACCCCCGCATTCTTCCTTAATGATGAATCACTGAATGATTGACATGCTAATAATCCATTTGACTTATTTTTTTTTTATTTTTAGGGTTCCGTACCTCAAAAGGAAAAAACGGAACCATTATAGGATCACTCGTGTGTCTGTCTGTCTGTCTGTCACAGCCAATTTACTCCGAATCTAATGGACCGATTAAGTTGAAATTTGGTATACATATGTATTTTTGTGACCCAAACACGAATCTGTAACGTAAATAAATTAATTTTGAATATAGGGGTCACTTTTGGGGGGCAAACAAGAAAATTAAAAAAAAAAGTTATGCTAATAGTACCATGTGACATATCAAATGAAAGGCCTTATTGCGAGGATCTTAAATATATTTTTATATCATGTAAAAAAAAATACTTTTAAAGATATTTAATAAATTCAATGAAAATTGACCATTCCCCCCCCCCCCCTTATCTCCGAAACTACTGGACCAAAAATTTTGAAAAAAATACATAGCTCTTTACTCATAGATTACAGGAAAACCTATCAGAAGTTTATGGTTTAAAATAACATGGTAAATCTCTCAATATTGTGCGTACAAACTTACATTTCGTCGCTTGGCATCCAATAGGCCCATCTCTCTAGCTACTTTATTATCAAAATATCAAAAGTGTTTGACAGTCTGCTTAATACACAAATAAATAAAACTGTGTTGCCAACAGAGCTTAAAAACATTTTTAAATATTGGTACCTATGGTAACCAGATAATTAGAATTATGGTAGGTAATCAGAAGTGCACGATGGGCTGGAACTTTTTCCATGCCATACAGGTTGGAATGCGGGGTGAGTCAGGATTGGCGAGCTCAGCAGCACCAGAGTGGGTTGCTATATAGATGGTATTTTTTGTAAATAACATTAGCTATGCAGACGATATGGTGCTTCTGAGCGCGTCAATCTGTGGTCTCAGAAAGTTGGTCGCCAAATGTGAGTAGTATGCCAAAACACATGGTTTGATGTATAACTCCAATAAGTCGGAGATCATGGTCTTTGAGGCTGGGGGTAGACCGGGTTATGTTCCACCTGTATTACTAAATGGGACTCCACTACAAAGAGTAGTTACGTTTAAATAGCTTGGTCATATATTGACCCCTGACGTCAATGACGGACTCGATATTGAGCGGGAACGAAGGACGTTTTCGGTAAGGGCGAACATGCTGACTCGCAGGTTTGCACGCTGCTCACTTAAAAAGTCAAAATTACTCTGTTTCGAGCTTATTGTACAACGTTTTACACGTGCAGCCTGTGGGCTAGATATACCCTAAGGTCGTGCAACGCCCTTCGTGTCCAACACAACAATGCTTTCAGGGTATTGGTGGGGCTGCCCCGTTATTGTAGCGCATCGGGAATGTTCGCGGACGCACATATTAATTGCTTTTACGCAACGATGTGAATGAGGCGTGCATCCCTGGTGCGCAGAGTGCGGACCAGCTCCAACAATATCCTAAAAATTATCGCAAGCAGGCTGGATTGTATGTACATCAATCACTGCAGTGCCATCTCCCATGGGGTGAAATAAATTTAAACTTAATAAATTTAAATTTAAACTTTCTGAGTGCCCCACGTAATCTGTGGGGCACTCAGAAAGTTTTGCGATATTAGAAAAAAAATACTATAGGTTATAATTTTTTTATTATATCTTTTCAAAGAACTCTCAATTGGCGTCTTTACACAGTTTCATAGACGTATCTAAACCAATTTTCATAAAACATTTTGCAGTCCGCATCAGACACCTCTCCAATCTCCTTCTCAAATGCAGCCATTGCATCATCCGGTGATGAAAACTGTTTTCCTTTGAGTTGATTTTTTATTTTGAGGAACAAGAAAATGTCGCACGGAGCCAAATCGGGACTGTAAGGAGGATGACCTATAAATTTGACCGGTGTGCTGTCAAGAAAGTCTCTTGTTTCAAAGTCAAAGTCAAAGTCAAAGTCAAATCATTTATTTCAAATAGGCCCATGTATGGCACTTTTGAACGTCAAAATTTACAAAATAAAACTACCTTTTGGAAGGGGCGACTAGAATCAATTTTATTGATTCTAGTCGCCCCTTCCAAAAGGTAGTTTTCGTATGGAGAAGAATGGGCAAGAAACTCCACCGTTACTCTTTTAAAATGTTTTACAATTGTTTGTATATGCACGTACATTAGTTAAATAATATTACCTATATGTGAAGACGATGCACCTAGAATAAAATTACAATACCACAATGGGTAAAAAGAATTAAAAATGAAGCAACGACAGATAATTTAATATATGAAAGATACATGGTGCTCACATATTTACAAACATTGTACTAATAGACGATTTTCCTAAAATTTTGTAATTAATAAGTCAGTGTGTGAGAAAGTAATCACAGAATGTAAAATCAATGTCATAAAACACAAAATAATCAATTTTACAATTAAATTTGCAACTAGTTTGATTTTGTCTTGATTCTGAATTGTCCTATGGAGCAGGACCAGCATGTTTCCAATCACTCTTATCTTGGATATAATCCTCTAATTTATAATATGCTTGTTTACAAAGTGTACTTTTGATATGAGTTTTAAATTTTCTTTAATTTAATTGCAATATGTCACAAGGTATTTTGTTGTAACATTTAACACAGTACCCCTTAAAAGATGTATGTACTTTAGATAATCTGAAAAATGGTTGATCTAGTTTATCTTTATTTCTAGTATTAAAATGATGTCTATCACTTATTTTATTAAAGAGACGTGGATTTTTCCTTAGGTACATACATAATATTTTCATAAATGAATTGGCAAGGTGCCGTCATAATATTAATCCTTTTGAAAAGTTCCCTGAGAGATTCGCGGCGACGTAGATTATAAATGGCTCTGACAGCTCTCTTTTGCAAAATAAAGATGGATTCAATGTCAGCAGCCCGACCCCACAGTAAAATGCCATAGGACATAATGCTGTGGAAGTAGCTGAAATAGACCAAACGCGCGGTTTCCACATCTATTAACTGTCTTATCTTTCTAACAGCATAAGCGGCCGAGCTTAACCGCCCCGCAAGAGATGTTATATGAGGTCCCCATTGTAATTTCTCGTCTAGCGTGATTCCTAGGAAAACTGTTTGATTAATAAATTCCAGTTTTTCTCCATTCAATATGATGTCACATTCGCTACTTTTAACATTAGGTAATTTAAATTTAATGCATTTGGTTTTTTTTCAATTAAGTACCAGATTATTTACCGTAAACCAATCTTGGACTTGCAGAATAGAGCTATTCACGTCGTCAAGATTTTGTGACCGTCGGTTTATTTTACAGATTAATGATGTGTCATCTGCAAATAACACCATCTTCGGTTGATTTTGAAGTTATTGGGGTAAATCATTAATGTAAACTAAAAAGAGGAATGGACCCAATATCGAACCTTGAGGAACGCCCATTGCCATTTCAGACCCTAATGAGTTTACGCCGTTTACCTGAACTTTAACATTTCTATCTTTCAGGTATAATCTAAGTAAATCAAGAGCTGTATTCCTAATCCCATAGTGCTCTAGTTTCAGCAGAATTGTCTCATGGTCTACACAATCGAACGCCTTCGAGAGGTCGCAAAAGATTCCAATGGCATCTTGTGCTTCTTCCCAGGCATTAAAAATGTTCTTTATTAGGGTGACACCGGCGTCAGTGGTACAACGCCCTTTGGTGAAACCGTACTGTTGTTCATGAAAGATGGAATTTTTATTAAAGTGACGTAACATTTGATTGAGCATCAACTTTTCAAACACCTTACTGAGAACTGGCAGAATTGACACAGGCCTATAATTGTTGGGTTCTTTACTATCACCGGATTTGAACAATGGAACTACTTTACTGTTTCATGAGATCCGGAAAGACTCCTTGGTCTACACTGGTGTTAAATATGAAAGCTAAATAGGGCGCAATGGTTTCGATGATAGATTTACAGACTTTTACAGACATTCCCCAGAGATCTTCTTTTGATTTAATTTTAAGATCTTTAAAAGCTTTTATAACAGCCTGGGGGTTTGTATGCTGAAACCTAAACTCCAAAGGGCATGCCTTCACATTTTGTCTAAGTGAGGCAGCAGAAAGCGCGGGTGAGGAATTTAAAGCTTCAGTAGTTTTAAGGGGAATATTAGCAAAAAAGTTTTCAAATTCTTGAGCTATTCCTATATCTGAGTTAATGGGGCCATGTGCTTGTGCAGTCTCTAAATTAAATTCAGTATTTCGCTGTTTTTTCCTACCTGTTTCATTATTTATTACTTGCCAGGTAGTTTTTATTTTATCATCAGCTGATTTTATTTTATTGCTAATATAAAGAGCTTTAGCTATTTTGCAAACACTTTTAAAAGTTTTTGTTTTTGTTTTGAGCGCCGAGTGAGCCAGCGCGTTGTCGTGGTGAAGCAGTAGCCCACGGAGGCCAGTGTTCGGTCGCTTGCAGCTTGCAGTAGTAAAAACTTCTGGCAAACATTTGGTAACATACCATTCAGCATTGATGCTCCTTTGATCTCGTCAGGGTACTGACACCAAATAACCCAGAAAAAAAACCTGCGATCAAAATTTTGCCTGCACTTCTGGCTCGCTTCACTTTGGTAGGCGTTGGTTCATTTTGAAACAGTTACATGGTCGATTGACACTTCGTTTCTGGATACTGGTACTGGTATAACATAAATCACGACGAGACGAGCCTGCTTCAAATTTTGCTATCATGTCTCGGCACCATTCTACCTGAACCTCCTTCTGAGCCTGCGTTAGATTTTGCGGTAACAGCGTGAAACTATCTTCCTTACCCGAAGATGCCCGTGTAGAATTTCATGCATACTTCTCGATGTAACCTGCAGTATATGCTGAACCTCTTCATAATATGTAATTCGCCTATTCTTTTGAATTAAATTTTTCACAGTCAGCATGTTTTGTTATGTAACAGCCGTCATAGGGCGGCCACTTCTTTCTTCGTCCGCCAAAATTACTCGATCATACATAAATTCGTTGAACCAGCGGAAAACAGTCGCTCTAGAAGGGCTTTTTCTATGAACACCATTCGAAGTCTTTAAAACGATTCTTCTGGTTTTAGTCGACATTTGAAATAGTACAAAATCATCGCGCGAAAATGTTCTCGTTGTAAATCCACTTTTCAGTAGTATTTTGATTTTGCTCGTAAAAAATGTGGAGGGAATTTCGAATTTGAAATGTTATGTTTTTTTGTAATAAATAGTCATAGTTTTAATTGACATCAAAACCAGCCAGTATCCCATAGACAAAAACTGTTAGTCGCAAAACTTTCTGAGTGACCTGGAAAAATAAGCTAAATTTCATAAGTTTACTAACACAATGAGCTCTTGTTACTTGAATAAAGAAAAATATCTGGATGACCATTTTTTTTTGAACGACGTTTTCCAAAAATGAAACCTAGCTAGATCGATTTATCGCTCCCGAAACCCCCTTCATACTAAATACTAAATTTCATAAAAATTCTTGGAGCCGTTTCCGAGATTCAGATTATATATATACATATATACAAGAATTGCTCGTTTAAAGGTATTAGATTTAGATTATTATTATATTAATACCGCGAATGTGAAATTTTTAACGAAAATCAGATTTTTGTTTTATTTCATTCGACACGTTCAAATAAGTGATCCAGCAATTTAAAAAAAAAGTAAAAAATGTCACATTCGCGGTATTGGATGCCGAGTGACGATTTGCAGTTGGAATGTATGGGAGAACATGTTTTTAAACTAAAATGTTAAGTTTGTTCTTGGGATAAATAAATTCATCTCAACTACGGAACCCTTCATTGTGCGTAGTCCGACACGCAACTGGCCGGTTTTTTTTATGTATGTATGTGAGAGAAGCGTCACAAAAATCAGAAAATGTCAAAAAATTCGACACACTGTCATTAGACAAAAGACAGGAGTAAAAGATGCTCTCACCTACGCTCTAAAGTTAAAATGGAGATGGGCAGGACACGTAGCAAGAATGAGCGACGATCGATGGATAGTTCGCATGACGTCATGGCCAGGTCCTACAGGCACTCGGAAAAGAGGAAGACCTGTAACAAGATGGGCAGACGACATCACACGAGTCGCAGGCAAAAACTGGCTGACAGAAGCCAAAGACCGAGACCGCTGGTCTGCTCTGGAGGAGGCCTTTACCCTCACTACTTGAGGGGTTCATGCATGCTATTAATTTTAATTACCATAGGAAAACACTAATAAATAATTATGGAATTATAGCAAAACTACTGTGTTATTACATACATAATACTTGTAGAAAAATAATAATTTAAAAACAAAATGTTATAAATTGTAATTTTATCTTCTTTCTAATGCATGAAATAAAAGGCTTTTTTATTTTGTTTTTATTTTTTATTTACATGATGTTTTCATAGATATATTGACAAGGTACCGTCACGATGTTAATGTCCTGAAACAGTTTCCTAAGAGAATCGTGCCTGCGGAGATAATTATGGCTCTGATCGCTCTTTTCTGCAGAATAAAAATAGACTCGATGTCTGCAGCCCGTCCCACAGTAAAATACCGTAAGACATGATACTATGAAAGTAGCTAAAATAGACTAACCTCGCGGTATTTACATCAGTAAATTCACGGATTTTTCTAACAGCATATGCTGCTGAACTTAGCCGTACTGCAAGAGATGTTAAATGAGGACCCCATTGCAGCCTTGAGTCGAGCGTGATCCCTAGGAAAACAGTTTTATCGACGAAATCAAGTTTCTCTTGATTCAATACTATCTCACAATCACTACTTTTGACATTTAGTAAAGAAAATTTTATGCACTTAGTTTTTTTTCATTTAATACTAAATTATTAGCAGTGAACCTGCAGTAGGGCGTTATTTACGTCGTTAAAATTTGTAGCACGTCTATCTACCTTAAAAATTAAAGAAGTATCGTCAGCAAATAACACCATTTGTGGTTGATCTTTTAATAAATGGAGTAGATCATTTATATACACTAAGAAGAGGAATGGACCCAATATCGAGCCTTGTGGCACACCTATTTTTACTTTTAAAACCTAGTGAATTGATACCGTTTATTTGAACTTGCTGTTGTCTATCATTTAAATAAGATTTAACTAAATTGAGTGCAAGTTTCCCAAGTCCGTAATGCTCATGTTTCAAGAGTAAGGTTTCGTGATCGACGCAATCAAATGCTTTGGAGAGGTCACAAAAGATCCCTATGGCATCTTGGGCCTCTTCCCACGCGTTAAAAAATGTGTCTTAATAGGGTTACACCGGCTTCGGTCGTACAGTAAGCGCTCAAAAGTGCATAAGCACGCTAAGAGTCGTATTGCTGTGAACACGCGGTGTAGTCCGTACATTTGTATGTGTAAACAGTCAGACGTCTGTGGTGTGAGTGCCGTACACACACCACAGAGAACGCAGTTTTGCACTACACACTGTTGTATCGTCACGGTTCGCGGGCAGCGCACTTATATTTCCATTACTTTTGATAGCACGCATCATACGCGTGACCTTGGCCAGTGTATGGCATTGCTAAAATTCGAAAGTAAGTTATTATGTGCAGATAGCAGAAGGCGTTAAGCGTTGGTCTTAGATTCAAGATGGCTAAGGTTCTAATCTCGTAAATCACAGCGTTGTTGTTGCAAATATTATTATTTTTGTTTGCAATAATAATATTTTTAAATATTCCTGCCTATTTATTAATGTTGTTATTGCAATAAAGGGTTTAGAATAAAAAATGCGTGATATGTTATAATAAAAAATAAATAATATTTGCAAACCTGCGAGCCAGCATGTTCGCCCTTACCGAAAATGCCCTTCGTTCCCGCTCAATATCGAGTCCGTCATTGAGGTCAGGGGTCAATATATGACCAAGATATTTAAACGTAACTACTCTTTGTAGTGGAGTCCCATTGAGTAATACAGGTGGAACATAACCCGGTCTACCCCCAGCCTCAAAGACCATGATCTTCGACTTATTGGAGTTATACATCAAACTATGTGTTTTGGCATACTGCTCACATTTGGCGACCAACTTTCTGAGACCACAGATTGACGCGCTCAGAAGCACCATATCGTCTGCATAGCTAATATTATTTACACAAATACCGTCTATATAGCAACCCACTCTGGTGCTGCTGAGCTCGCCAATCCTGACTCACCCCGCATTCCAACCTGTATGGCATGGAAAAAGTTCCAGCCCATCGTGCAATTCTAATTATCTGGTTACCATAGGTACCAATATTTAAAAATGTTTTGAAGCTCTGTTGCCAACCTATCCTTCTCCATCTTTCTCCACAATACGTCATAAGCAATCAGATAAGTCTTGAATAAGTCGAGGAAGCTAGTATAAATCGGCGTCCCACGCTGTGTATAGTATGTGACAGTATGCAGTATTGACAAACCACGCCGAAACCCGAATTGGTTGTCATGAACATTTACAGTTTTATTTATTTGTGTATTAAGCAGACTATCAAACACTTTTGATATTTAGATATTATAGTAGCTAGAGAGATGGGCCTATTGGATGCCAAGCGATGAAATGTAAGTTTGTACGCACAATATTGAGAGATTTACCATGTTATTAAGACCATAAACTTCTGATAGGTTTTCCTGTAATCTACGAGTAAAGAGCCATACTATGTATTTTTTTCAAAATTTTTGGTCTATTAGTTTGGGAGATAAAGGGGGGGGGGGGGCGGAATGGTCAATTTTCATTGAATTTATTAAATATCTTTAAAAGTATTTATTTTAAAATGATATAAAAATATGTTTAAGATCCTCGCAATAAGGCCTTTCAATTGATATGTCACATGGTACTATTAGCATAACTTATTTTTTTAATTTTCTTGTTTGCCCCCCAGAAGTGACCCCTATATTCAAAATTCATTTATTTACGTTACAGGTTCGTGTTTGGGTCACAAAAATACATATGTATACCAAATAATCGGTCCATTAGATTCGGAGTAAATTGGCTGTGACAGACGGACAGACAGACAGACAGACAGACACACGAGTGATCCTATAAGGGTTCCGTTTTTTCCTTTTGAGGTACGGAACCCAAATTATAGTACAAGAAATAGGGACCTATTAGTTCAACCAGATTTCAGACTGGCTAAAGTAGATTCATCTTTCATGGGATACTGTGTAAAATGTTACAATAAAATTCCTCCCCACATACTCCCACTGAATGTGACGAAATTCAAATCTTGTATAAAACGCACACTATGCAGGCAGGCATATTATACGTTGGGGGATTACATCGGCGATAAAAATGCTTGGCTCAATGCTGGTCCTGCTCCACAACTAATTGATTAACATTTGCAAATACTGTTGGAGCTGCTGAAGATTGTAAGACCATCTTTGCATTGTATAAACTCAAACTCCTGTGTATTATATAATTGCATAGCACAGGTGTGAGCACTATGTACTAAAGAGTTACCATTTACCGGGTAATATGTCTTGCATTGACTTGAATGTGCCCTGGCGGCTGTGAGTATGTCATGCTCACTCAAATGTTTCGCTGATGGTGGCGCGTGTGTTGGATCATTTAGCTCCCTTCAAAATGGTTGAGCTGAATAGTAATAGTAATTTATTTCCAAAACTTCAGTACACATTACATCAATGAGGTCTCGACCCCTGAACTAGGACATCCTGTATGATAGGGGTCGAGGTTTAATGGTGCTAATCCATGCGTCATGTTCGTGAACGGGCGCCGTCGTTTGGGACTGGTCATCTCTTAGCTGCCAGGGCTTATTTTTAATTTATATTAATATTTTGAATTGTTCTTTGTTTTATCTTTTTATTACAGACGCTTCTAACGTGCGCGTCTTTCTACATTGTTCTCACATGTATAATTTCAACATGAATGATGTAACCAATATTTTGTAACAATTTTTAATTTAAAAGAGTGTCCGTGGAGTTTCTTGCCCATTCTTCTCCATAGGTACCTACTACGCTTTGGAATGGGCAACTAGCTTCATACCTATTTCTGACTGACCGATTCCTTGACAATTCAAAAGTGCCTGTAAATGGTTTAATTGAAATAAATGCTTTGAGTTTTAGTTGAGTTTGAGTTTGATTAGAGAGCTGGTTGAGAATAATAAAATAGTATTATCGTATTTGCCTACGGGAAAAATGTTGGCGGATGTTCTGACCAAAGGTCGATGCAAACACCAACGTTGCGTGTCAGGCATAGGTTTAATATGATTGTTTTACTACTACTTTTATTATTATTTGACTTGAAATGTGCTCCATGTTTTTATAAAGTTTTATGTCACTGTCAGTGAAAGTATAGTCAGGTTGAAATATATGTGTACCTGTCTATGTACAGTCATATTACTTAATTTGTAGCCATTTCCGATTAAGGGGAGAATGTTAAAGTATTTAGTCTAATCGTACTGGCTACATAGTGTTCTATATTTTGATATGTACTTTTCATAATGACGTGTGTCACTTAAATATATTTCCTTTGTACTGCATACCTACAGTAAAAATTTCCTCCAAACCTAAACTATATTATTTATACAAACAACACTATCGTTTTCCGAATCCTCATTTTTACTAGCGTCCTCTTCCCCAGTTGCTTCTCCCCTGCACGTATCCTCCTGAAAGTCCATAAATAACAATACCAAGTATGGGTAGCCTCCGATTGGGGCGCTTTCTTTTTATGTTTTTTCTTTTTACTTTTCTTGATTATTTCTTCTTCATTGGGCAAGTTTTGTCCAATGCCATGTGATTCTTTGTGCAATTCACACACTTAAAATTAGTTGTTTCGCAGTTATCGTGTTTACCTCCACATTTCGGACATACACTTTTTGTTGTTGGACACATTTTAGCAGAGTGACCGTACCTCCAGCATCTGGAGCATTGCGTAACAGGAAAAACGTAAGGTTCTACCAGTACTCTCATTTCATAAATGAGTACATAAGAGGGCAACGATGGTCCTTCAAATCCTTTTCTCCATGTCTCACTTTTAGTCCAACTGTCTGCTTCTCTATCTCTTTGTTGCAGGCGTCTCACATTCACGACCTTGTATGTACTTGTTAGACATGAAAGTAGCTCATCCTCAGAAATGTCAAAGTTGATATTTTTTATGATTCATTTATCACACTCAAAAAAAGGTACAAAGGCGGACTTAATGCCATAGGCATTCTCTACCAGTCAATCAAGGGTGGTGAAGAGATTAGATGGCAGGTGCTCTGTTTGAGAGGAACAAAGAAACAAATATTAAAAATATATCATTAGAAATAAAATGTAGGAACAACAGTACATAAATAGGTTATAACTTATAATACACATACATACATTTAATATGATTCCATATGCTAAACCAACTTCAAAAGGCCGCTGGAACCTCCACCTTAATCCTTTAAAATGTTCGGAGCTCACTAACTTCTCAGCGCTATCTGCATTATTAAGTTCGACAGTGATTTTGTACGAATTTATATGTTTTAGTTTTGTTATATTCATTATTTTTTGTTCCTTAAATAATTTAGCAAGTGCAAATTGTTTAGGAAATTTATCTTTGCTAGTGACACGTAATTCTGTTATCCCTCTTACCTGTCTCATCCTGGTTTTACTCTTCCTAACTTCGCTCCATTCATCAGCTTCTCTTCCTCTTTTCGTAGGTCGCATTTCATCTTTCGACGTCTCATTACCCTCAATCTGAAATAGTTGTGTTATGTCTTCTAAATGTGTATTTTCTTCGTCCTCCATAGTAATTGTATCGATTAATTCTTCATTATGATTCTCGCCTATACTCATTACGCATAAAGTGTAGATTTGCGCGACCGATAACCAGTTCGGCCGAACGGCCGACCGTTTAGTGTATAATATATTGCGAAGTAATTAGCTAATTACTGCAATAAAACACGTCTAAGCAACACCGTACACGCTTCGAAACTGAAAATTTTAATCCTAAAATAATAAAATTACTAGAATAATCTTAAACATTTTCGGTCTATCTGCAAGAAATGCGACTAACACCATATTGAAACGTGCATAAAATTCGTTACCATAAATTCATGCAATAACGAATCTGTTGTTTATTAAGTTGGTACGGTAAATATTTTAAGGTCAAAAACGGTTTTCTAGCTGGTCTTCAGTGATGCAAGCCTTCCGAGTGCACGGCGAACGGTTCATAATGACGTGTTTAATAATTCAGCAAAATATCTCGTAGGTATGAAATTTGTTTCATATTTATTCACCATTTGACGTCGCTACTCCTTAATAATAAGCCTCTTCCTCATATGTCTTAACCTTCACAGTATTTCTCTAGAACAAAGAATAACATTGTATTTATTACACATAATACCGAATTATTTATCATTCACTAATCGAATCTAACCTCATAATGAATTTTAAACTTTAAAAGTATCTTCTGTTTCAACAATAAGCTGTTCTACTCGTATCAACAATACCTTTGATTAAGATTTATGTTTAGTAAAATATGAAATATTTAAATGATAACACTTACACTTAATCCGGTTTCATTAGATATTTGTGTTATTACATTCACTTTTATGCAGCGCAATAATATTTAATCTCCCTTCAATATTTATATTTGACTGCATTTTGAAAATAATAACCACAACACCGCTAATAGCTTAAATACTCGTCACCAACATTATCCACGAACCAACAAAGTTCTATTATGTGAATACTCGTAACGAACTGCATCTGTCTACCCCACAGACATCGAAATAATTTACTTAGTTTTCTGTGGTCTACCTTCTAAACTTTAATATTTATGTGAACAAGACGAATGAAACAAAAAACGAATGTTATCTCATCATCTGTTACGACGCCTTATTAAGGCGGATAACAATTAAAATTCTATTAAAAAATAACAAAAACTATGAATCGTAATTATTAAAAATTACAAGCAAACCGCAGATGGGATTCGAACCCTCGCTCGGCTCGCCATAATCGCACATACCAAAGCGCGTTATCTACTGAGCTAACACGCCATATACTGTAAAGTTAGAAATTACGAATTACTATGAGTTGCAGGCAAAGTGAGTGTAGTGTGTGTACTGTGCGTGTCTATAGTATTGTAACAACTTATAGAAGAAGGTCGTAAGTCAAACCGAAGCGTCAGTCTATTGCTTTGTAAGATTGCCTATGGACTTTTGGTCGGTACTGTACGTACATACAAAGCTAAATTGCCTAAATTTTTAAAACATTATTTTTTGTAACTTTTTAAACGTAAGTTGTAACTTTTTAAGGTTACGAACGAGCATTTTTTATTATTTTTAATAAATTTATGGGTCGTTTTTAAAACTTATATTCATACAACTTGTTGGTAAAATAAAATAAAACACAGTTCGAAATGTAAATGTTCGAATGCTTCATTGTAGGTTGCTGCCATTCGCCAAACTGGTGAACGTAGACCAGTGTTAGTTCGACAGGTACCTACTGCAAAGAGTTTGCACGCACCTGCCGTCTATGGACAGTTCTGGGGACTGCTTAGCACAATACATTAAGTAAATCTATACAGTCAAAATTGACAATGTTATGCAATGCCATTGTTTCTAGTATTGTTTACGTTTAGAGCAAAGCGTCAAAAGCTTGTATTTACTGAGCAACTGCTAATACTATAAATAAATGTTGTGCATTGCACGAAGAAATCTATGTTGGACGTTTTCTATCATGTCAATGTATTTGCCATAGTACGGGTTCCAGATGGATTCGACATATTCGAGCTGGGAACGGACTAGGGTTTTATACAGGCAAAGGTACGAAGAGGTCCGCTTAAAGTCATGAGTGGATCTCATTATAAATCCATACATCTTATATGCTTTATTTACAATTTGTTCGATATGCAAATCCAAGCAGAGTTTTGAGTCAAGCAATATCACGAACCGAATTTACTTTATTCAATAAATCATTACATAATGAGTAAGAAAACCTATTATGATGTTTTTGTTTTTGGTAAAAATTTTGGTAGTTGCACTTGGGAATGCTCAGATGGAGCTCACTACTGTAACAATAGTCCGTCAGTCGATCCAAGTCCTCTTGGAGAAGATAGCAATACTGAATGCTATGAATAGTGCTGTATACTTTAAGGTCATCTGCATATAAATATAGTTTTAATTCTTTTTTACAATGGTAACACTAGTCAATAAGAAAAATGTAAGGATAAGAATTAGAATTTCTTTATTCTGCATAAAATATACTCGTAGTACATAAAAGTTCCCAGTCGGCATGATTTTTTCCGACATCTTCAATAATAATCGTCAAATTTCAGCCAATTTACACAAAACCTTAATGAATACATTAATACCTTCCGCATGAATCACTCCGTCCATTGGTGAAAACCGTTTGAAAATCCGTTTGGTAGTTTTTGAGTTTATCGCGTTCAGAAAAACAGACAAACAGACGCGGCGGGGGACTTTGTTTTATTATAATTATGTATGTAAGGATACCATATACCATAAAAAAATGTAATTTTAATAAACCATTTATTTAATTGCACATAAACATGTGTCTCATATTCCATTCCATTGTGTGTTTCCTTCTTGTAACTTTGATATTTTATAATAATAAAAACGTTACTTTTGTTCAATTGTGTGACCTCTATGTTATTATTTTTGAGTCACGTGACACTTAGGGCTTGTCACAGTATCTTCACTTAAATGTAAATAGTAATTCCATTTCCGTTTTAGGAAAGATGCTAGCTGAACGACAAAGACGTTACCCAAGAGCCTTTAAAATCAAAATATCCTCAAAAATGGAAGGAAGTACAAGATTTTTTTAATTAGATTCATCGACTTCGTTGTGACTCTGCCCTTACTCTTCATTTGTGTTACTTTTGTATCATTATAACACAAAAATAACACAAAAACTGTGCATACATTTTGAAAACGACCCTTATAATATGATAGTTTTATTTATACACGTTTCTTAACATCACATTTTTCACATCTGTATTCCTGGAAGGGTTAGGCAGAGGTGTACCTATAGTACACCCACATTTCGCCAGTTATGTTTAAGTCCCATGTAAAGGGGGCGAGCTTATTGCCATCAACCGGGCACAAATCCAGACTCATATTACACATTATATTTTTATACCAAACTAGCTTTTGCCCGCGGCTGCGCCCGCTTGGATGTCGGAAAATATACCTCGGGAACGTACAGACAGCTCCATTAAGTAGTTACCCCCCAAAAGACATGTGCGTTCAAATCAATGATAGGCCCAAGTTATTTTTTGTATTTAGCAAAAACATTTTATTAAAATGAATGTATTTTTTTAGTGAATAAGTGTGAGCCCCTTCGCTGACTCACAACTAAACTGGGCGGATGCTGGTCGATGAATGAAACAGCATAATATGTTATTCCCAGAGAGTGCTTCCTTTATTTACTATTTACTGTAGCGGAGCTAGAGCTGAACTGACTCTTTGACGTGATCTGATGAACTAATACCTTATGGGCTAATACTCGCTCCTTTTATACAACTAAATTACGGTCGCACACAGGCGCATTACACAAACACCAACAACAGCGTCTTCGTATATGTCGTAAAATAAGGGTGGCGGTCCGGCCAGAGAACTTTACATGGGTTTATCCCGAGTGCAATTTCTATAGGTAGAGGCAATGCTGGCATGGTGTGGTAATTGTAGGCGGGTTTATCCCGAGTGCCAAGCGGCCGGGGATGTGGGAACTACAGGTAGGTTTTCCCCTAGTGGTATGTATTTCTAAGGGTCTATACTATCCGCTGTTCCTAGCATTTCTATTTGACTAACATTAATATTTATACAAATCTACGATTATTCATAACTACTTACACAACTACAATTCTATAATTACTTATTACGTATAACCCAATGATATTATAAACTAGTATAACCTAGCTATGATTTTATAATAGTCGCGAACATATCCTCCCGCCGCAGCTCTCGTAGCTGGTATCTATTGAGTTCGCTGACTGCCGCGTAGACTCGTAGGATGGTTACTCTCATTCCAGCGTCGTTGGCAGGATGACCAGCTTCTTTGTAGGTCTTCTGAGCACCCCTTTGTTAGTGCGTACGTCGACTGCTCGTATCTCGCCATCTGGACCAGGGTAAGTAGCCACTATGACTCCACGTGGCCAGGAGTTCCGAGGCAGGGTCCCGTCCGCTATCAAAACGAGGTCGTTTATTTTGATGGCTCCACGTGCACGAAGCTCCCGTCGGTGTTGTAGCTCAGGGAGGTACTCTCGTACCCAGCGCGCCCAAAACATATCTGCAAGTCGCTGACTTGACCTCCATTCCTTCCGGCCAGCTGTGTCCTTTGCGTTAAAAGTTCCAGGTAGAGGAACTCTTGACGGGCCGCCCAATAGGAAGTGATTAGGTGTGAGGGCTTCGTTGTCTTCTGCAGCGGTCGACACGTGGGTGAGAGGGCGGCTGTTAACAGTGTTTTCCACTTCTACCAGTAGCGTAGTGAGTGTTTCTTCTTTGGGTGCACGCTCATGGAGTGTGACGTGCAGGGCAGTCTTCACGCTCCTCACCATTCGTTCCCAGGCTCCACCCATAAACGGAGCACTGGGGGGGATGTAGCGCCACTGGATAAAATTAATGGACGCTTCTTCATTCATAGCCTCTTTCGCAGCCTTTCGCAATTCTTGATCGGCGCCACGCAGGTTTGTCCCTTGATCTGACCAGTTCTGTTGGGCAGCCACGGCGGTTAATAAATCTTCGTAGCGCCATTATTGCCGAGTCGGTTGTCAGGCTTCCAGCGAGTTCGAGGTGTATCGCTCGTGTTGTCAGGCATGTAAACAATACCCCGTATCGCTTTTGATGTGTGCGGCCGACTGTAACTTGCATAGGGCCGAAATAATCTAATCCAGTAAAGGTAAATGGCCTCTTGTGATGTGCCAGGCGGCTTCGTGGGTGGTTGCCTGTCGATGGCTGTGCGGGAGTCGCTCTTCTTATGCGGCAAGCTTGACATCGCTTGAGCTCGGCGCGGACTGAGTAACGGAGTCGTAGAACCCAGTATTGTTGGCGGACTTCGTTAGCTGTCGTCTCGAAACCTCCATGATGCAGTCGTGTGTGTACCCAATTGATGTACAGTCGAGACCACAGGTGATTTCCGTCGATAATAACTGGTTCTTTCTGTGCAGGCGTGATGTCTGTGGTTGCCGCTATTCTTGACTTAAGCCGTATTATGCCATCATTATCTAGTATGACTGACAGCTGTGATAGTCGGCTGTCTGCTGGTATAGGTTTCCCCTTCTGTAGGGCGTTGACCTCTTGGACAAAAACTTCTTGTTGTTGCGAGCGTTCCCATAGTTGCTGCGCACGATGTAGATATTGAGCGTCAATAGGTATGACTTTCAACTTGTTTCCCTCGCTGCTTACTGCCGTCGATTTTGTTAGTGTCCGCGCCTTTGACGTCGTGTTTGTCCATGTGGGGTCTTCTTCATTGTTCTTCTTAGTTCGCTTGCGCACGGTTGCACATCGTTGTTTAGTGCGAACCCGGTCGATAAACTGAAGTATGCGTGCCGTAATGCGTATGACTCGCATCCAATTTGAAAATCGTTTTGGATCCGGTAGTCCTTCTGATAATCGCGCAGGGGTGACTACGGTGTGCATACGCTCTTCACCGCTTTGTGCACCTGTGGTGATGTCCACTTCTTCATGCGGCCATTCGTCTTCCGACTGATAGAGGAAGTCGGGACCGCGGTACCATCGGTGCTCAGAGGCAAAGTTCTGTGGTGTGTCACGTGTTGCGTCGTCCGCCACGTTGAGTTTGGTTGGTACCCATCTCCACTCGTTGGTCTTTGTGGTCTCAGCGATCTCGGCTACTCGGTGAGCGACAAAAGGTTTATACGCTCGGGGACCGCTGCGTAACCAGGTAAGTACGGTCCGAGAATCAGACCAGAAAAATCTTCTTGAGGGTTTGAGGTCGTGCTCTTCTATCGTCGTTTGTGTTAGACGACAGCCCAGTACTGCTGCTTGAAGTTCGAGCCTCGGTATGGAGATAGTCTTGAGAGGCGCGACTCTTCCTTTGCCAGCGATGAGTGAGACGTAAATATTATTGTCTTCGTCTATCACTCTCCAGTAAACAGCTGTGGCGTATGCTGATGAGCTGGCGTCCACGAACGTGTGTATTTGGATCGTTCGTGCGCTTGCCAGATTCGTGTAACAGCGCGGCACGTTGAGATGTGACAGACGTTTGGCTTGCTCGATCCATCTTTTCCATGCGTCTGCTTCTGCCTGTTGCAGATTTGCGTCCCAGTCGATTCCAGAACGCCATGTCTCTTGCATGATCCGTTTGGCTTGGATCGTGACTGGTGTAGCTATGCCCAGCGGATCGTAAATTGACATTACGGTCCGTAGCGCATCTCTTTTCGTTGGATTTCGTTCGCCATCCAATATGTCGGCAGGAATCTTGTGTCGATTTATGTTGAACGTCAAGGTATCGAGCTCTGTATTCCATACCATGCCCAATATCTTTTCTGAGTCAAGTTGGACGACATTTTTGTGCTGGCCGGGTGATAATTCTGTTAGGACTTTTCTTGAGTTGGACGCCCATTTTTGCAGAAAGAAGTTCCCTTGGCCATGTATGTAGGCAATTTGTGACGATATACGAATCGTTTCCTCTTCTGTGCCGAAGCTTGCTAAATAGTCGTCGACGTAGTGATTCTTGACTATGGCCGTCGCTGCCTCAGGATATGTTTCTTTGAAGTGTTCCGCGTTCTTGTTTTTGATATAGATGGCCGTACATGGCGATGAGGTTGCGCCAAAAATAACGCTCTTCATTCGATACTCTGTGGGCGATCCGTCATGGCGATCGTCTCTCCATAGGAAGCGCTGCATGTCACGGTCTTCTTCTCGTATCGACACTCTGAGGAACATGTCTTTTATGTCTGCGGCAACTGCTACTGGCTGTTGGCGGAACCGCATGAGTACTCCGGGTAAGGATTGGAGTAGGTCGGGTCCCGATAGCAGCATATCATTGAGACAGATGCCTCGAGTCTTTGCTGCTGCGTCGTGAACTATCCTGATTTTCTCTGGCTTCTGAGGATTGATCACTGCAAAGTGTGGCAAGTACCAAACTTTTCTTTGCTTTAAGGTAGGTGCAATTTCAGCGAAACCATTCTCTATAAGAGTGTGTAGCTGGTTTTTATATTTAGTTTTTAAGTTCTCATCTCGATCTAGCTTCTTTTCCACGAGCTCCAATCTCTTCAGCGTCGTATCGTAGTTACTCGGTGGGGACAGGTTGTCTCTTTTCCACAATAGACCTGTCTCGTATCCTCCCGCCGGTAATTGACGAGTCTTTTCTTCTAGGATCAGAAGAGCTCGTTTCTCATCGTCATTATACGAGCGCTTCGCTTCTACGCCAAGAGATTCGAGTGAGAAGTGTTCCTTCATCATTTGGTCCATGCAGCGTTCGTCAGCTTCGGTAATAGCCACGTGATTAAATCTGTGCATCTGTCGTCTCGCTCCCACCTCATGTAGACCATGTAGAACCCAACCAAGATCAGTGAGAGAGGCGACGGGTTGATTTCGTTCACCTTGTCGCACTTCGTGTGTCAGCGTCAAGTGCCAGTTATCTTGGCCCAGTAATACAGTGGGCGTGACGTCTTCGTAAGTCAGTTGATCGACCAAGTCTTCTAAGTGTCGGCAGGCTGCGATGACGTCCCGTGATACTGATTGCGATGATAGTTGAAGACTCTCCATCGTGCGGCCTGAGATGTCATAGCTAGCGGTGCCGCGTCCGCTGATATTGAAGCGGACACGCCTAGCTTGGAGTGCGTCGATCTTCATACCGGCCACGCCTTCTATGAAAAAAGGCTCTGGTGGACCCATAGCTCCAATTTTCTCGGCTATAGCTCTCTCTATGACTGTGCAGGTCGAACCGTCGTCTAAGAGGGCGTAGGTGTTGCAGGTACCCTTTGGACCGGTCACTTGAATTGGTAGAATCTTCAGTAGCGCTGTAGTTCGTATCTTTTCTTGAGTTGATGCGATAGTAGAAACATCAGTGGGTGTGTCAGCAACATGTGTCGTATTTACGGCTTGTGATTGCGTCGTAGATGCCCTATGCAGCAGTGGATGATGTGTATACGTGCATCCGCTGACGTCGCATTTCTTGGTCTTGCAGACATGACGAAACTTGCGGACTCTGAGACAACGGAAACAGAGCTTGTGTGTCTTAGCTAAATCCCATCTCGCAAGCGCATCAGTGTCCTTAATCTTTGCGCATTCCGGCGCTTGATGACCTTCTTTGTTGCATACTGGACACGTCATAGTATTCGTTGAAGTAGACGATTGTTCGTTCGTGTGGTAACTACGAGCTGGTTTCTTGATGGTAGGCTCCCGCCGGTCATGTGTAGTAATTGACTCAGCGGATGCGTAAGGACCACAACGATCAGCTGTTCTCTCAAGAAACTTGGATAGCGTGATGAGGTGAGGTTGATCTTCAGGCTCTTCAGCAGCGTAGTCATAAAAGCGGTGTTGTAGCGTCGATGGCAGTTTCTCGACGACTCCGCGTACTACCTCAGCGTTGTAGAGATAGTGGTGCTTATTTAACGCCTTCACTGTTGCTGTGATGTTCTGTACGTTTGAGGCGAACACACAGATGTCTCTCGGGTTCCCAGATAGGCGTGGCAGGTTCCGTAGCTTGTTCATCTCTGCTGTTACAAGAGCGTCTGGGCGGCCAAATCTCGCCGCTAGAAGTTTCATAACCTCGTTCGTTGTCGTGGAGCCAACAAACAGGCTGTGGACCGCATCTTTGGCGATCCCTCTTAGGCTTCTGCGTAGTCGTGATAGGTTGTCTTGCTCTGACAGTAGACTAGCAGACTCTTCATAGGCTGCCTTGAATGGCAGCCAGTCATTTGATGCGCCGCTGAAAGGGGGCAGTTCTTGATTGCGTGTTGTCGCCACAGGATGAATGGCACGCGAGGCGAGCGTAATAGCGGCGGCGAGTTCGTGGTAATCGATGTTGCCGTTCGCTGTAGGCCTTTCGTAGTATCGTGCCGGTATGTGTGAAGGGTGTGTACCGGGCACGTGTGACTCTTCGGGCTTTTGAGCATCTGCGCCATGTTGTGTGGAGTACAATGGCACAGGGTGAACACATGGTGTCGTGTTCTCTGCTTCTGTTGTACGCGCCTGTGTCTCGTTTGCACGCACGAGGGCTAAAGTGTGTGTCTCGCTCGCACGTTGAATTGGAGCGTTAATCTCGATATGGTGACGTTGTTCCGTTGCGTCTGTGTTATCTTGATTATGTGGCTCCTGTGTCAGCGTAAGCGCAGTGGACTGGTTCCACTTTGACATCACCTTTGAAGTTACCTCCTCTCGTAACGTGATATTGTCAGGTTCTTCATCCTCTGACTCTGCTTCAAATAGTTCGAGTAGTGTGACTCGTGCAGCTGCTAGCTCTTCTTGTTTGCTTAGTAACTCCAGTCTGGCCATAGCTAGCTCCTTGCGGCGGCTACGTGAGCCCGTCGAGCTCGAAGTGCTGGGCGGGCGTGACCGTATTTTCTGTTTAAGGCCGTCTCCGTTGTGGGGCAAGTCGCTCTCCACTACGGTGCCGCTCGCTTGTGAGGTGCTTGCGTTACCAGCTGCATCGCTTGTCTCCGTTGAGGTGCCGCTCGCCTCCGTGGTACCGTTCGTGTGAGAGCCGGTTGTGTTGGGGGCGTCGGTGTTGCTCAAAGCGACGGAGTTGTTCAAAGCGTCGCTCATCTTCTTTTCGGCTGCAGCCTTCTGGTTTCTTGTTTCTGGCATATTTCTTTCTTGCTGTGTCTTCTGATCCGCGGCTCGAAGGACCATGAATGTGAGCCCCTTCGCTGACTCACAACTAAACTGGGCGGATGCTGGTCGATGAATGAAACAGCATAATATGTTATTCCCAGAGAGTGCTTCCTTTATTTACTATTTACTGTAGCGGAGCTAGAGCTGAACTGACTCTTTGACGTGATCTGATGAACTAATACCTTATGGGCTAATACTCGCTCCTTTTATACAACTAAATTACGGTCGCACACAGGCGCATTACACAAACACCAACAACAGCGTCTTCGTATATGTCGTAAAATAAGGGTGGCGGTCCGGCCAGAGAACTTTACATGGGTTTATCCCGAGTGCAATTTCTATAGGTAGAGGCAATGCTGGCATGGTGTGGTAATTGTAGGCGGGTTTATCCCGAGTGCCAAGCGGCCGGGGATGTGGGAACTACAGGTAGGTTTTCCCCTAGTGGTATGTATTTCTAAGGGTCTATACTATCCGCTGTTCCTAGCATTTCTATTTGACTAACATTAATATTTATACAAATCTACGATTATTCATAACTACTTACACAACTACAATTCTATAATTACTTATTACGTATAACCTAGCTATGATTTTATAATAGTCGCGAACAATAAGGTTAACATTTACAATAAGTTGTTCAACCGTCTAAATAGACCGGAGGTTTTAAGACCGCTTGCCGCGCTTAAGATAAGCAGTTCAAATCCTAGGCATAAAATGTGCTTATTGTCATTCATTATATTTTTTAAATTGTATTTTCCATTTTGGTTTAGTTTATTATTTATATGTCGGAGACGAGTATGTGAATTTCGTTATTATCAGCGATATTTTATTAAAATCACCAATTAACACAATGATCACAAATTACAACTAACACAATAACAGAGCACCACGAACCGAGAACAGTTCCGCGAAGTCTTGAATCCGATGCGACCAGAGGCTGAATGCCTTCCTCGCCGTGGCCTTGAAACATCACGACTCTGTAGAAGCGCGCCTTTGGTGTGGGTAGATCACTTGATGTCGCCAGTGGCGCGCTTGCGATTCGTTTCATGTCCGTACTAACGACTGGATCCGACATATATTATTAGTTCATTATATTAAATTATATTTATGAATAATTAAAAAATCCACAAAAATAAAATACTTTAATAATCATTTAGGTAATAATATTTATTATTGCTATTTGTTGGGACCTTATGAGTATCGTGGTTGGAGAGGGATAATAAAGGAAAATCAGGTGTACAATATAAAGTCTATTCAAATGACCATGAATCTTAAGCACTATGACGCTTCTTATATTAATTACACGGTACACAAGTTACTGTCACGGCTCTGGGAAAACGACTGGCCGCTAAACCTAATGCGCGGGGAACATTGCATTCTGCACCGCTATTCTTCCGTCGACAAAAACTCTTTCTACGGTGGTCATGCTACGCGTGCTGCTGTAATCCGATCGCGCACCTGCGCTTGAGCCGATTCGTTGAAATCGCGCACCTTTGGACAAACACTAGACTCGACACGCGATGATGCGTCAGCAACGGTATTTTATGGGCCGTTTATATATTGTATGTCGCTTATAAATCGCTAATCCGGATCCGGATCCGGTCATTAGTACGGACACGAAACGAATCGCAAGCGCGCCACTGGCGACATCAAGAGTGAGCTACCTACACCAAAAAAGGCGCGCTTCTACAGAGTCGTGATGTTTGAAGGCCACGGCGAGGAGGGCATTCAGCCTCGGGTCGCATTGGAATCAAGACGTCACGGAACTGTTCTCGATTCGTGGTGCTGTTATTGTGTTAGTTGTGATTTTGTGATCATTATGTTAATTAGTGATTTTAATAAACGCCGTCGTACCCAGTGTCTTTATAATTTAGCTAGTGTGATTCATTTGATAGTAAATTATAATGTGATCTGAACTGCAAACTGTTTTTCTATTGCGCATTAATAATAACGAAAGTCACATACCCGTCTCCGACATCATAAGTGGGATCAAGGGCCAAGGGCCGAGGGCCGAGGGCCGAGGGCCAAGGGCCGAGGACCAAGGGCCAAGGGCCAAGGGCCTATTGAGGATTTTGAAGAAGACGGGATAGTGAAAGTAGAGTCGAATTGAATTGTTCGTGTTAGATGCACGGGTTCTCGATTCGTTGGGTCGGAGACCGTACCAGAGTATCGTGCACGTGGTGCGCGATAGCTCTGGGTAGTATGGTCAGGTCTAGCCTTGTAGCCAAGACCGTATAAGAGACCGTACCAGAGTATCGTGTACGTGGTACGCGATAGCTCTGGGTAGTATGGTCGGATCTAGCCTTGTAGCCAAGATCGTAGAGTCAACGACGACTCGGCATTCCTTTGGGAAGTGCGCATGTGATTGTTGACCGCGAATGAGATACCCGGGGCTTTGTTAATTGGTTAATGACTTTGGGTCAATTCTTAAATTATCAGTTTACATAATCCTCAATAGTACCTGGTCTCTAATTGATTGTCATGTTGCTTATTTAATTGTTATCCCTGCCTACAATTAGACTTTTTGAAGTTAGTAGAATGATGTTGGAAATGTGATGTTAGTTTAATAAACAAACTTTACAGAAGTTCACGTTTACGTTAGGTGAAGAAAGATGCCAGTAGGTCATGTACCAGTCTTAGTAGATGGTAATCACAGTGGTGATGCGCAAACCTAAGTTATGGGAACCACGCGAGTAGGGTTCTTTAATGGCCGTATTGTGTGGGACCGTGCCAGTAGTTACTGGCGGAGGTCGGGGTCTGGAGAGACCATAGTTTTGATCCATGCACTGGATTTGTGAGAGCAATGCGATTGCTAGTCGGCTGGAGAGCCATGGCGTTGGAGTGGTTTACTCGTGTGTGAGTTTCTAAGGATCTTAGTGAAAAGACGATTGTGAATGTGGAAAACGATGGTACCTGGCTCTGGTTGATGATTTTTGCCATAATTAGTCGAAAGTTTGTTGAGTTCATTGAGAAGTAGGAGTATTGTTTTGTAAAGTGTTGAGGATTATAGTTTCCTTATCTCAAAAGTTGGAACCCGTAAATGGTCAGAATTGGCCGAGTCGAACAGGTACTGTTGTTGAGTTTTGGTTGCAGGTAAACACACGAAGACGTGTGCATAGCAGGATGGCCGTGTCGGATCCGGTCATTAGTACGGACACGAAACGAATCGCAAGCGCGCCACTGGCGACATCAAGAGTGAGCTACCTACACCAAAAAAGGCGCGCTTCTACAGAGTCGTGATGTTTGAAGGCCACGGCGAGGAGGGCATTCAGCCTTGGGTCGCATTGGAATCAAGACGTCACGGAACTGTTCTCGATTCGTTGTGCTGTTATTGTGTTAGTTGTGATTTTGTGATCATTATGTTAATTGGTGATTTTAATAAACGCCGTCGTACCCAGTGTGTGTATAATTTAGCTAGTGTGATTCATTTGATAGTAAATTATAATGTGATCTGAACTGCAAACTGTTTTTCTATTGCGCATTAACCAACACTACCCACACTACGCCCACAGTAGTTAAAATATCGTTGATAATAACGAAAGTCACATACCCGTCTCCGACATACAATAATTCTCATCTCATCTCACCCTCGTTCATACGGTTAATTGTAGCTGCATAACCACTGGAATACGGCGTGGACCTCTTGACCTTGACTGCGATTTGCGCCAGTTTCCACGGTTTCCGTGTTCCCTACTGCGTCCACGTAGGCGTCCTCCTCAGCGGTTCCTTCTCGTTTTCAGTAATTAACCCGTTCATACGAGTCGCTATGTCCGACGTTGACGATGACGCTGCCGAAAATGGTGGCTACCTCTCCACTGATGTCGGTGATGTGGAACCCTTGATTTACCCGCCGATAGGTCCCAAGTCGGCGGGGAGTCGTTTTCCGCGCGTGCACACACAAGTTTTCCTGCTTTCTGTCCGTTCACTTTAACACACTATCTATATTTTATTTCTCACAACCACGTCTCTAAGATCACGTCGGGGTCACCAATGTTGGGACCTTATGAGTATCGTGGTTGGAGAGGGATAATAAATGAAAATCAGGTGTACAATATAAAGTCTATTCAAATGACCATGAATCTTAAGCACTATGACGCTTCTTATATTAATTACACGGTACACAAGTTACTGTCACGGCTCTGGGAAAACGACTGGCCGCTAAACCTAAAGCCGTGTACGCACGTACGAACACGAACATAGCGAACACAAACATCAAATCTGAACATTTGGTTCGTACGTATGGACGGCATATTCGAACACGAATGCGAACATAGTTCGAGTCGAGTTCGCGCACAACAGTCGTGAACTCTATCTTAATAGCCATGACGGCGCCGTTGGAAGTGGTGGTAAAGCTCTTCGAATACCGTCCATACAGAACATACTAAGAGGATCACCGCAAACATGTTTGACGAACAGAGTATTCGATGTTCGTTAGTGGTACGCACGTGCGAACCAAGTTGTTGCGTATCATGCAACGCAACAAATTTGTTAGTACGTGCGTACACGGCTTTAGAGCTCGTAGCACAACTAATCAACAAATAAGCTTACTTATTAGAAAAAGGTGAATGTAATGCATGCTTTTTGGGCGATATTGAAAATAATTTAATCACCTCTTCTGACTTATTAGAAGACTAAATCATTGCAATTACTTAATCATTCGTTTTCAGACTCATTAGAAGTGATTTTGCTATTATTTTGGTTGTATGCAAAGTTTTAAACTAATTGTGTGTTGATAAATAACTAGTTCAAACCTAATTGTCTAAGTTTAGTAGTGTAGTGTGGTACTATAAATAATGGTAATGCTATTTTATGTTATGTCTTGTTAAAAGTCTGTGTTCCTCAAATTAAACACTAAAAGGAACCGTTTCATATGTAAAAAAAAAAAAAAAGATATATATAGATGATAAAAAAGAAAACCTCCAGCGATAACCGGTAAGTGGAGTATGACAAAAAATCATAAATAATTAGTACTATAACCACCTGTAAGGATATTACGGTTTTCCTTGCTGTTGAAGAGATAATTAGATTTTTCATTCTAGCTTCATACAAATTTTTCGTAAAAAAAAATTAATTCCTTCATTTTTGTGCAAAAATTAACTCGGGTGTCATTTTTAGGGTTTCGTAGTAAACAAGGAACCCTTATAGTTTTGTCATGTCCGTCTGTCTGTCTGTCTGTCCGTCCGCGGTCTAGCTCCGAGACTCTTAGTACTTACTAGAAAGCTGTAATTTGGCATGGGTATACATATTAATTACGCCGACAAAGTGGTAAAACAATTTTTTTTGAGGGTACCTCTCCTACACGTAAAGTGGTGATGTTTTTTTTTTCTATCCCGTGGTGTGGGGTATCATTGGAAAAGTCCTTTAAAAACATTGTAAGCATGAAAAAACCATTTTTGGATTTAGGGATCTGTTTGCGAAATATTAAGCTTTAAAGTGCTAATTTTTGTTAAAGTCAAGTGTGTACCTACATATTTTCTAGGTCAACTTATGGCTTGTGCCTATTTGCTAATAATCTTTTATTGTATTAAATTATTATGCCTTCTGCGTAATTATGGGGTATCATTGGAAAGGTCCTTCAAAAACATTGTCAGTATGTATCAATAAATATGATAGACAACAGTAAGTTCAAATAAACGGTATCAATTCACTAGGTTTAAAAGTAAAAATAGGTGTGCCACAAGGCTCGATATTGGGTCCATTCCTCTTCTTAGTGTATATAAATGATCTACTCCATTTATTAAAAGATCAACCACAAATGGTGTTATTTGCTGACGATACTTCTTTAATTTTTAAGGTAGATAGACGTGCTACAAATTTTAACGACGTAAATAACGCCCTACTGCAGGTCCAAAATTGGTTCACTGCTAATAATTTAGTATTAAATGGAAAAAAAAACTAAGTGCATAAAATTTTCTTTACCAAATGTCAAAAGTAGTAATTGTGAGATAGTATTGAATCAAGAGAAACTAGAATTTGTCGACAAAACTGTTTTCCTAGGGATCACGCTCGACTCAAGGCTGCAATGGGGTCCTCATTTAACATCTCTTGCAGGACGGCTAAGTTCAGCAGCATATGCTGTCAGAAAAATCCGTCAATTTACTGATGTAGATACCGCGAGGCTAGTCTATTTTAGCTACTTTCATAGTATCATGTCTTACGGTATTTTACTGTGGGGACGGGCTGCAGACATCGAGTCTATTTTTATTCTGCAGAAAAGAGCGATCAGAGCCATATATTATCTCCGCAGGCGCGATTCTCTAAGGAAACTGTTTAAGGATATTAACATCATGACGGTACCTTGTCAATATATCTATGAAAACATCATGTACGTAAGAAAGAATTTACATCTTTTTAGCAAAAGAGGTGATAGACATAATTATAGTACAAGAAATAGGGACCTATTAGTTCAACCAGGTTTCAGACTGGCTAAAGTAGATTCATCTTTTATGGGATACTGTTTAAAATGTTACAATAAAATTCCTCCCCACATACTTCAACTGAATGAGACGAAATTCAAATCTTGTATAAAACGCACACTATGCAGGCAGGCATATTATACGTTGGGGGATTACATCGCTGATAAAAATGCTTGGCTCAATGCTGGTCCTGCTCCACAACTAATTGATTAACATTTGCAAATACTGTTGGAGCTGCTGAAGATTGTAAGACTATCTTTGCATTGTATAAACACAATCTCCATTGTATTATATAATTGCATAGCACAGGTGTGAGTACTATGTACTAAAGAGTTACCATTTACCGGGTAATATGTCTTGCATTGACTTGAATCTGCCCTGGCGGCTGTGAGTATGTCATGCTCACTCAAATGTTACGCTGATGGTGGCGCGTGTGTTGGATCATTTAGCTCCCTTCAAAATGGTTGAGCTGAATGGTGCTAATCCATGCGTCATGTTCGTGAACGGGCGCCGTCAGTTGGGACTGGTCATCTCTTAGCTGCCAGGGCTTATTTTTATTTTTATTTTAATTTTTTGAATTGTTCTTTGTTTTATCTTTTTATTACGGACGCTTCTAACGTGCACGTCTTTCTACATTGTACTCACATGTATAATTTCAACATGAATGATGTAACCAATATTTTGTAACAATTTTTAATTTAAAAGAGTGTCCGTGGAGTTTCTTGCCCGTTCTTCTCCATAGGTACCTACTACGCTTTGGAATGGGCAACTAGCTTCATACCTATTTCTGACTGACCGATTCCTTGACAATTCAAAAGTGCCTGTAAATGGTTTAATTGAAATAAATGCTTTGAGTTTGAGTTTGAGTTTCAAACCATTTTTGGATTTAGGGATCTGTTTGCGAAATATTAAGCGTTAAAGTGCTAATTTTTGTTAAAGTCAAGTGTATACCTACATATTGTCTAGGTCAACGTATGGCTTGTGCCTATTTGCTCATAACCTTTTATTGTATTAAATTATTATGCCTTCTGCGTAATTATTTCTACAGGTACCTAACCTATTTGCGATTAGCTTTGTGCATTTTTATTTACTTGTCATTGACTCAAAATGTGCAAGTCATTCCGTGCTTCTCACTCCATAAACTTGTAAACTCCGTACTGATTGTGACATCCACACACCACCTTCATTAGCGCACTAGTCCATCTCGCTTTGCTTATGCTTGGTGTCACAATCAGCGGAAATGACTATTGGTCATCTTGTGACACGCTGGACGTTATGTTTCCAGGGTCCAAGGTTCCGGCTAACACCATCCGCAGTTCCGGCTAACAACATCCAAAGTTCCGGCTTACATTTCCAAGATTCCAGCTTATATACGTTACCATCGTGCTCCGTGCAGGGTACTTATTTAATCGCGTGTGCACGTCGAGCCATCTACGGGTTAGGCGCGACCAACCGCCGACCGTCACACTTCCTGGCGTCTGCAGCGTGGCACACGCGCTGGAGTCAATGTCGCACCAGGCTGAGCCAGGAGAGTATTGCGCTACTCCCAAGGGAATTAAGGGAATCTTTTGACCATAAACCTTCCTACCCCCTTTTGTATTTTAATATACCCCTTTTTTATGCTGACAAGGTTATGTGGTCTTATTTATACCCCCACGTAAACCCATTCCGTCACACTTACTGTAAACGTTTCATTGAACGCTGTAATCACAAGAGCACCAGAAGTTTCCAAACATTGTGGCGGCTCGTGAATGTCATATCTAGCAAACGTTCGTAACCGTTTTGTGAAGGCTTTCTGCCTGATGCCATACGAATTTTCGGGTACAATAATAAATACGCGAGTCGCGAATGGTAGATTCTATTATACACTGTTATTTTATAATTTGGTGTCGTCTCCGAAGACGCGCGCGTTCCTGATCACCATGAACCTGTTTTATCGCCGTCCAATTTAACAACTTTAGTAATTTTCATGTGAGTTTATTGTATTCAAAACTTTCACTAGATGACTACTTTACGAGTATTTCGACGAAATTCAAATTAGTTTCCAGTTGAGGAACATTAAACTAATCAAATGTTCAGTGCAGTAGTTTGCGTTTGCTTCAAAGTCCGCGCGTCTAGCCTCTACACTAGTTGCGAACGTTTCCCCACAGTCGCCGCAGTCGTCGCTGTCACCACATCATCAGTGAGGCACACAATCATTGAGGCGCAGTGATTTAAACACAAGTTTACAATAAATACGATAATTGTGTTCAAACATTGATTACTTCCAGTCGGAGGGCGTCGCTCGCGCAGGCCTTGTTTTGTTGAGTTGTGCGGCGTTGTGCGGCGTTGTGTAGCGTTGTGCGGCGTTGTGTAGCGTTGTGTAGCGTTGTGCGGCGTTGTGCAGCGTTGTGCGGCGTTGTGCGGCGTTGTGTAGCGTTGTGCGGCGTTGTGCGGCGTTGTGTAGCGTTGTGCGGCGTTGTGCAGTGGTTGCATATTTATGAACAGTTACCAGTACAGAGGTCTGTGACGATCCGTGTACTTAGCTTGTGTTACCGCAAGTTGGAGCACGATGCGCGGGGTCCTTCTTAGTAGAAGTTAGTGAGACACACAAGACAGCCGAGCGGAACCGTCTTCTAACTGAGATTAATGACAGGAAGACATGAAAGAGCCGCCACCCGCCGCGGACTTACGGAATTTCTTAATTAAAGTAGCCAGTGAGAACAGTTGTCAAGTCGGCGCGACAGCGGACGACGCGTCGTCGGGGCTTCGTTCACGCTCATCCCTAGTTCTAACTCGCCTACTTTTTATATGCCTATCAGTTGCAAGGATACAACGGACGAAGCCTGTCGTATTAATTAGATAATATGATAATCATCATCATTTCAGCCGATAAACGTTCGTTGAAGCAACTCTTTAGTCCAGTAGGGACGTAAAGAGTTGCCTCAACGACCGCGACCATTCCATTTAGTTTTCATCATTACCTACAAAAAAGTCCGTGAGGCTATAAGTTTTTAACTATTATAGTTAAGTCACAATAACCGTTTTGTGTTCAAATTAGTAAACACGGGTATAGAATCGAAAGATGATGATATTTGTATCATGATATTAATCCTTATCCAACTAAATAGTTACATAATCAAGGTGGATAATCATCACGCTATGACCCTTAGGAGCCGAGCAGACGTCAAAACTTAGAAAGAACGCTAAGCGGAAGCGAAGTAACGGCGCGCAATGCGGACGAACTAGAAGTCGCGGGCAGAAGCTGGTATGTATTTAAATAATGAGACACCTTATAATTCCATAGTGATACGATATACCATTTCAGTACTAATATTTCTGTATTTATCATCTTGCACACTACAAACTTGGTATACTTTTAGCATTATTTAACAAACTATACAATTAGGTATTTAATATAATAACGTTATAGACTTTAGACTTTTTGAAGACACCTTCTGGTTACGAGGCTCATAGCAAATTGAACTAGAAGTTAAGCGACGCTCCAAACATCATTTGTTTCCAATTCTGTTTCGTTAAAAAACCAGTACTTTTACGGAACTGTCAAATGAGATACTATTAAACTTCATAATTACACTGATACAAAATCATTTGAGGCAAATCACATACTTTTAATTTTATATTTAGTATTTCAAATCAGTAAATCTTATTAATATTTGGAAATCATGACATTCGGCCATCCGACAGTGTTGCCTCCTGGCACACACACAACAATCATAAAATAATATTTTTTTACATAAATCATGACATTTTGCATGTTAAATAAAAATTAAATGAAAATAAATTTCTTTAGCAATATCATACGGAATTACGAGGTATGGGTGAATATTTAAATCATACATTAAAAGATTTTCAAAACTACGAGGTAATCTTTTAAAATTCACTGTACTGTGAGCACCACGCTTGGCTGCGGTACTCGGGACAGTGTATAAATCAAAGAATTTTTGAGGAGACGATTATATTTAAACCATTAGTACAATATTATAAAGATACACGCGCGCGCCGCTGCTGAGACTAGACTATCACTTTTTTACCGACAAGTGAAAACTCCTAATTTAAACATATGTTGTCAGATTATTCGGATGACGTACAGTGTTCTTGCCAGCCTGTACGGCATGAGGTTGCATCTCATGATAAAACCTCACATGAGCTACGCCTCACTTGTCCGACAGGCCCCGAGTGGTCCGCGGTGGGCGCTGAAGCAGCTGGACCGGGAGCTTCTCCTGGAAGCCTCGATCGTGCAGGCCTGGGTGTCATCACCGGACAGGCCTGCCGACATCAATGACGAGGCGGAGTGGTTCCGGGAGGCCATGTCCAATGTGTGTGACATGGCAATGCCCCGGGTCCATCCTAGACGTGCTTCGCGCCAGGTGTACTGGTGGTCGCAAGAGCTGGAGGCTCTGCGCAGGGCGTGCGTAGCTGCGCGACGCCGGTACGCCAGGCACCGCAGGCTCCGTATCCGCCCTCCGGATACGGAAGCCATCCAGGCGGAGTTGTACGAGGGGTACAGAGCGGCGAAGACCGCCCTCCAAGCGGAGATCCTGCAGGCCAGGGCACTGGCCCGAGAGGAGATGCTGGAGACTCTCAACAGGGACCCGTGGGGGCGCCCATACAAAATGGTGCGGGAGAAACTCCGCCCATGGGCCCCCCCGCTGACGCAGAGTCTCCGGCCCCAGCTTGTGGGGGACGTGGTGAGCGCTCTGTTCCCTTCCAGAGGGGATCATACCCCTCCACCCATGGCTCCGCCTTCTGCGGTGCCCGATGCGGACCACACCGACGACGACGATGCTCCAGAGGTGACTGAGGTAGAAATGAGAGTGGCGGTACGCAAGATGAGTGCGAAGAATACCGCCCCAGGACCCGACGGCATACCCGGAAAAGCCTGGGTCCTGGCCATGGGGGCTCTCGGGCCTCGACTAAGGGGGCTCCTAAGCGCATGCATGGAGAGGGGCCAGTTCCCACTTCGTTGGAAGACGGGGAAACTGGTCCTCATCAAGAAGCCGGGGCGCCCAGCGGACTCTCCGTCCGCGTATCGGCCCATTGTGCTGCTCGATGAGGTGGGCAAGCTCTTTGAAAGAGTCATTGCAGACCGCCTCGTCGGGCAGCTGGTGCGAGTGGGGCCGGATCTGGCGGAGAGCCAGTTCGGCTTCCGCAGGGGGCGCTCTACGGTAGACGCCATCATGCGCGTGCGGGCCCTCACGACGGGGGATGCTGTGGCCCGGGGTGGGGTCGTCTATGTTCACAGCCAGAACATAAATAAATCCTAGATCATTGCAAAAACACCTCTATAACCACGGTACAAAAGTTATAATAAGTACAATTAACATTGTAATTTAACTATTTTGTCTCGCAATATAATATGGACGAAGACTGTCAAAACTGAGCGAGTGACATTATATTTGTTAGCATCAAAACAAAATTTATAATACTGGCCAAGTTTTTTTTGACTTTTGTTATTTCATGGCTTCAATAGTTTACTGTAAATGTCTATATAAGTTTCATTGAAAATTTTCACGCGCCTTCGATATTTTGTGGTTTTGACATAAAATTTTATTAATAGATATGTGTGAAATAACTAAAACAATTATGTCTTCCTAGTATAGAACGAATTTTGTATAATTAACACAATAGTATTTGTTGGGCAGTATTAAATAAAGTTATATCATTATTAAATAGGTCCATTGCCCTTATAAATAGGTCCGAATGATAATATCTTTTTGGTTATAAAATATTTACAAAGTGGTGTCGGTCTATAGCAGCCTGGTGAGCCCTTAAAAAGGCTAATCAATGCCACCAGCAGCACAAACACTCACGCGTGAACAATTATTCAGCCAGAGGCCAGAGAGACGACCCTTGATGAACCACTGTAGCGCCGTTGCCTACAAAGTAGTTCTACGTCTACCATAAAAAATGCTGTTCTTTTGTTGATCATATAATATGTGATTTTCCACAATATGGCCGACAAATGGCTTTACGAATACAGTAAAATGAATGTATACACAGCTTTACGCATTACAACAACTCACGTGTATTTGACTAAAGTGCTGTTAGCTGTACAACAGAACTCAGTTAATCCTTAAAAATGCAAGCATTACACTGACCCACATCTATGCTGTTCAGCAGTACTAGGCTGCTACCAACCACTTAAAAGTGCTATTACACAACAAAAGACACTAGAAACAGCTCAAAACTGTATAACGGATTTACGGTGCATTATACAAGTACACATTATACAAGTACAATAGGTACAAGTTTATGCTATTAAGCAGCATTAGGTATTATCTTACTACTTAAAAATGCAATTGTAGATCCTAAGGCACTAAACACAGCTGAAAGCTATATAGCGGATTTACGGGCCATTATAATGGTTCATGTCTATGCTATTGAACAGCATTAAGCATTTATTTACCACTTAAAAACGCAATTGTAGATCTAAATGCACTAAAAACAGGTGAAAGCTGTACAGCCGCACTATGGCTTGCTGCACCAAAACTAAAGGCTTTACAAAAGCACTTTGATATGCCATCATCCAACCGTTTTACAGTGCAAAGCATCATAATGGTTTTAAAATGCCAACATACAGCGTCAAGATGCTCGGTGAACTCATATAAGAGCTCACACGGACCTTAAGTTCTACATAAATTTACAATCCGTTTTTTTTTAATGCTTCCTGTGTTACTTGGGAGGTAATCGCAATACCTTCATGTCCAGCTATTATGCATTTAGAACAATTTATCCGACGACTAGTGACTCACCGAACAACCAGTAGAAATCTCAACATCTGTTACGACGCCTCATTGAGGTGGATAACAATTAAAATTCTATGGTGTCTCGTTAATGACAGTTGAAAGGTTATCATACCCACTCAAAATCCAGTGAAATCACAAAGTACGCCCCCTCACAGTGTACAACCTTAGTTCAATTATCATTGCAATCACTAAGGTAGAAATAATCATAATCAACAATTTATTTATGCTAATCTCGTGTTGCTTTTAAATAATCATAAAAAAAATATGTTTTTGTCAAATGTTGCTCATTTACATCCCTTATAGAGGCTTGTGGGAACGTATCTATTAGTTATAGTGGTAGCAAAATTATAAGGAAACATTATACCCATGTATACTTCACCGCACACCATCAGAGAGTTGCCCTGACCTGATGTGGGATACCCATACTAGTACCCCGAAATCACGCTCATTGCTTTCATTTAGGCAATCAAAACACATCTCGTGCTATCGGAGAGTCGCCCCGATCAAGCACACGCTTTGTCTGGTCAGTATGTGCAATAATGCGCGCTAAAGTACCGCCAGAGAGTAGCCCTAGCCACGTACCCACACACACCATTACACACAATCTACACAATACAACACATCATCAGAGAGTGGCCTTGACCTGATGTGCAGCGCCATGCAGCCGATAAAATGATAGCAATCTAAAACAAAACTCAATAATCCTTGTAGGCTCCTAGTTGTTCCCATAAGTCTCTTTACCTTACCTTTTTGGTTTATCCCACTTCTGAAATGATACGATATACCATTTCAGTAGGTACTAATATTTCTGTATTTATCATCTTGCACACTACAAACTTGGTATACTTTTAGCATTATTTAACAAACTATATAATTAGGTATTTAATATAATAACGTTATAGACTTTAGACTTCTTGAAGACACCTTCTGGTTACGAAGCTCATAGCGAACTGAACTAGAAGTTAAGCGACGCTCCAAACATCATGTTTCCAATTCTGTTTCGTTAAAAAACCAGTACTTTTACGGAACTGTCAAATGAGATACTTTTAAACTTCATAATTACACTGATACAAAATCATTTGAGGCAAATCACATACTTTTAATTTTATATTTAAAATCAGTAAATCTTATTAATATTTGGAAATCATGACAGTAGTCTATTTAAAAAAGATTTCAATTGACATAAGACACAGCTACTCACACAACGTAACATCAATGTATTCCCGAGCACTAGAAGTCAGCGCTCGCCTGGACGAGACAAGTTCCTAATGAATGAATCCTTTAACTTGTAAGCTCTGAGCCCGACCTCCTGACATTTACTGAGAACGCTGTTACCTGTACAGACGTGATCAGCACAATCTGATGGATTTTGAAGGATAGTGCCAATCCATTGCTTCATATATTGTCGCTGTCCTCGCTTACTGTTCTAACTAGCAGTTGATACAGGGCAACAGTTTTTCGGTCGGACGCTACAATCATGTTACTGCAGTTGCGTTAGCTGTGGCTTGGCTTTATTAATGTTCTTTTTTTTACATTGCTCTTTGCTTACTCTTTTAAATAGTAGTTGCCACAAAGCCCTTAATTTTTTTTTTGTTATCTATTTATTTACTTCTATTCTATTGAAGCAGATACGTCACTCTGTGAGAACTTTGTTTTACAACTTGTGTCTGTTACGACACAAGTTGTGTCTGTTATCCTTACCTACATATTATAAAACAAAGTCCCCCGCCGCGTCTGTCTATCTGTCTGAACGCGATAAACTCAAAAACTACCCAACGGATTTTCAAACGGTTTTCACCAATGGACGGAGTGGTTCTTGCGGAAGGTTTAAATGTATTGTGTGTAAATTGGCTGAAATATGACGATTACTGTCGAAGATGTCGGAAAAAAACATGCCGACTGGGAGCTTTACATAAATTTGATGTATCTGTAACGGTTTACGCGGCGCTGGCGAGCACCGCGTAAACCGTTACAGATACATCAAATTTTAGGATTGAAAAAATTTAAAATTTCAACAAAAAATCCGCAATGGCATATGTCTATAAGGCGGGGTTAACCCAAGCGCAGTAGGCATTCAACGCTTACCCTAGCCCCCGCAACGAGTAGCACTACGTAACAAATTACGTTGCGCGGGTGACGCGCGCGCCAAGCGCACCGCTCATGAGTTCACGAACTCGCGTAGGTAGTAAGTTGGATCACAGAACAGAACAATGCAGTAGATCAACTTGAATTGATTATTATAAGTTTATTCTATTTTATTTTTCGATTAAGTATTTTTTAAGGAACCTAATGAATAATAATTAAAAATAAGTATCAGTAGGTACATTCTTAAATCAAATTTTTTGTGAAAAAGGTGGATTTAAAATCTGACTGACACGAAGATCATGAATACGGGTAAAATTCAAAACTACGCGCCGCGCGCAATTCGACTTTCCATAAGGATGCGAAATCTTCGTGCTACAGTATACAAAATCAAGTAGTAAGTAGGCACATTTACTTTAGGAGAATTATATTACAATTCTTGAATTACGATATCAATATTGTAATTCAAGAAGTCTAAAAAGGCCGGTCCCAACGGTGCGCGATATTGCGGACGCACACGCACCGGCCCGCACGGCGCACGACCACGCGCCGCGCACGAAGGGTCTTCCCACGGTGCGCGATATTGCGCACGCAAGCGCACCAGCCCACACAAACATCTGCATTTTTTGTACCTACGTTTTATGCAAATAAATAGTTATTCTATTCTATTCTATTGTACACACCATGCCTTTTCCGACGGCGCGTGTCGGTCTGTGTGGGCCTTGAGATTCGAAGCCACATTTATCATTGTTCTGTCAGCTTTGGTGGATGCTGACTACAACTTCACATTTGTGGATTGCGGATGTTATGGTAAAATAAATAATGGCGGTGTTTGCAGAAATACAGAGATGTATAGATTTTTTTTTAGAAATGAACTGTGTTCAGATCATAATAATTCAGCATCAACTAATTTGCCCTTCAAGGAGGAACCACTTCCCTACGTGTTTGTGGCAGATAGTGCATTTGCTCTGACTGAAAATATGTTGAAGCCGTCTCCAGGCTAAGGGAACATAAGAAATAATTTTTAATTGGCGATTTCTGGATACCTCATTAACGGCATAGCAATTTAATATACAGACAGATAATTACGAATTTAACCTTTTAAAAGATTATAATCACGCTATACCTTTATGGAGCTAAGTAGTCAATCATAACATATTATTATACAGAGTGGATGTTGATATGGGGCAATAAAGGCAGGTACCTTAACTGAGACTGTCCTTAACTTTTTGAAACATTTTGATCTGCATTCATAGATTTAAAAAAAAAAATACAGTCAGCAAGAACATAGGCAATTTTCACAACAACTTTTTTGATGCCAGTCGATCCTATTTCTTATTACGAGGGTCAAAAAACTATATCGGGCCAACTGAGGTTTGAGTACGAGAAAATTCAGAAATTGCAAAAAACTTTCCAAACATTTCGTTGGAACTGAGCCTGAGAGGTGATAGAACAACACGATATGATAATAAATAATATATCTATATTGATATTTTTTAATATCTATTTCAACTTGATACCTCCACGCGTTTCTGAGAAAAAGTGTCTTGACAGGCAACGATGCCATCCTTTAAGGGTTTTCATTTTTCATTTTTAGGTACGGAACCCTAAAACAGATTTAGTATCTATCTGTTTGTTACCTTTTCATGCCGTAACGGCTGAACAGATTTAGATGAAAGGCATACGGATAGGCCATGACCTGGGTTAGGACATATGATAAGTACTCTGAATATCGGTAGTACGTTCCTGTGGGATATTTTCCGACCTTTACGCGTGCGAAGCCGCGGGCAAAAGCTAGTTTTCTATATTGTTTTTATCGAATTAGACACAAACATAGCATCGCAAGAATTTACCTAAACTCTGTCGAGTGAATTCACAGCACGGGGCCTTAAATAGGTCCCTATTTTTATTATTTTGTTTATCTTTTAAATGTATTCTTTTCTTTTAGGTTTTGTGAATGTGAGAACGTTGTAGGCTGTAGACTTGTGGACCGTTTTCTATTTTACTAAGTACCTGGTACTTGTTGATGGGCCTACACTGTCCTCTCGTACCTATTAATACTGTAATTTGAAAACATTGTAGAAACCATTTATTTAAAAAAAAGTAACCGTGGAGTTTCTTGCCGGCTCTTCTCCATAGCTGCATAGGAAGCGACCAATTGGAACCGTGCACCTAGCTTCTGACGTTTCATAAGTGCCCTTGTAGGTTTATGTGAAATAAAACATTTTGAATTTAATTGTCATTTGTCTCTTGTTTGGAGAATAGTCGAAAACGTTTTCGGTATTATGTCGGATATTTTTAGGGTAGGTACTTAAGAAACCACTTTTATTGGAACCAAAAGTACTTATCCAATATTGTTATGAAGAGTTGTTTACTGCACAACTTTTTAAGGCAATCTAAAAATTCACCACGAATACTGGTACTTTTGATACTGAAAATTAAGGTGGATTGCATCCAGGCTCATGGCCAAATGATCCTGAAGGAAATACTTCCTTGATGTCTATGAGGAGTACCAAAAAGAGCAACTTTTTTGAACACACAATGTTTTTAAGTTTAATATTACATAGCATCACGCCTTGTTTCCCCGAAAGGTTGGGAGAGGTGTCTCTGTAGCAGGCACACCCACATTTCGCCAGTTATGTTTAAGTCTCATGTAATAGGGGGCGAGCCTATTACCATCAACCCGGGCACAAATCCAGACTCCAAGCTGCTACTGAGAAATTTTAGATAGAAAAACCCAACAACACTGCCCGACCCGGGAATCGAACCCAGGACCTCAGCAGTAGCGCTTGCAACCACTAGACCAACAAGGCAGTCAATTTTAATATTCTTTACTGAAATTGCTATTGTTTTTATAATTTTCTCAGTTTTGATGTTGTATTTCCTGTGCGAGTCCCAAATAAAAAAAATCTTTCTTTCTAAGGGCGCCTTCAAATTTGCCGCAAAGTGCCGCGCGGCGGCAGCGCGGCTGCAGCGCTGCAGCCGCGCTGCACTTTGCGGCAAATTTGAAGGCGCCCTTACTCTATCTGCTAAGACCATACGAAATAAATTTGCAGAATATTTTCTAACAGATGGCATTTGTAGCATGGCACAATAATTTCGCTTAGTGAGCAGGATGAAAAAATACGGCCATTTATGCGATTTAGTTTGACACTAGCAAATAAATCAAAACCTATAGGATTCTTCCCGTTAACCTAAAATCATGAAAGACAAGAAGCAAGTCACAGCACAAGTAAAATAAAAATTCCGAAAATTGTTAATTTGTAAAAAAAAATACGAATGATTACGAACTTACATTTGCAGTTGGAGAATTGACCGTGGCGTATATCGATGTATGGGAGAACATGTTTTTCAACTATAAGTTTGTTTTTGGGATAAATTCATCCCAACTACGGAACTTTTCACTGTGCGTGGTTCGACATGCACTTGGCCGGTTTTTTTTTTTTAACTTTATTCAATTTTAGCGGATTTAGAAATACACAATCTGAGAGAATTTCAACTGTCTACCTATTACGGTTCATGAGATACAGCCCGCTGACAGACAAATGGACGGATGGTCAGCGGAGGCTTAGTAATTGGGATTTATACCCGAAGGTTACCAAACGAAACCCTCGTTTGGTAACCTTCGGGTATGAGTCCCTAAAAACCACGTGACGAGAGAGCTGTCAAATGCGTCTGGATAACTGACTAAACGAAATACCTGTCACTTCAGTTGTCATGCTACGTCACAGTTGTACTTTTCAATTTAGCAGCGTTATAATTCGTTGAGGTTTATTATAGAACCGGTTTTTTGGGCTCTTTACATTAGACAGTAAATTATTATTATAAACCTAAAAAGAAAATCCGCACTAGTTACATCGACGCTGAGTAGTTTGTGAATGAATGATAAAAGAGGACACTATCATAAAAAAACTTTTTACAAAAAAAAAAAACAACGAAAAACTCTAAAAAGTGAAAAATAACTTAAAGGACATGTCCTAAAATGGTTTTTTATTATTCAATAATTCTAACCAGGATAAGTTAAATATATTTGAATAGACATCCCAAAAACGAGTGGTTCTAACTATATCATACATTTTTAAAGACCTCCAATTTTGAGAAAAATCTTTTTTATTTTTGTAAGAATTTACTCCTAAAACGAACAAACCTTTCTAATTATCTAGGTTATTATAGTGAACACACCCCATAAAATAGTAAACTTGTCAAAATTGACACATGTTACTGTCATTACTGTCAATTCATTGACAGTTATGACAGTATTATGTGTCAATTTATGTCATATTGACATATTCAAATAGTAAACTTGTCAAAATTGACACATGTTACTGTCATCACTGTCAATTGATTGACAGTAATGACAGTACCGTGTGTCAATTTATATCTTATTTGTTATAGTTGCCATCAACAAATAAAATATTTGTACTTTAAATAGTTTATGATTTTTCTCATAAATGGAGGGGTCTAAAAATATTATTTCAGTGGTTTCTAGGTCCATATTTTGTCGTTTTTATTAAGATATAGTTTGATGCTGGTTAGATTTTTCTCGGAATAAAAAACCAACGTCCCTACAAAAAGCGGACATCTCCTTTCAGAAGTCGGAGTCTTCGGTTTTGTATTTTCTTTATTTGTCACTGACTTCCGAAATTTAAGTTATTTTTCACATAGTCACAGATAATATAATACTACGTCCAATCCCATACAAAGAAATGACACCTCCCTAAGTCTGGCTATTGAGCTGGCTATTTTTCTTCCTCCATTTTAATAACAGATGGCAGCATCAGCGACTCACAAAATGCCAGACACTGTAGTTTTACGACGCCATCTAGGAGTCGACTTAGATACTTAAGATTCTCTACATCGCACATCGCGCAAGGTACGTTCAAGGACAAGTGTAATAACAATACAACAAAAAATATATCTTGAGTTGGCGGAATAGTTTTATTTGTGGCAATTTTCTAGCAATTTTCACGCTGCAGCGACTGCCTCTTTAAGTGTTTTTTTTAGTATTTCAATGCTTAAATCTAGATTTTCTTCTCCTCGTTACCAAATCTACTATTGCTAAAACCCTAAAACTGAAATCACGCCTTCAACGTCCGAACTCATTTTGCCAGTAAGCCGACGTTCGCACGAACGTAATAAAATCGCGGCGAGATTTTATCGCGCACTGGTTTTTTAACTCTCGGTGTTAAGCCGAGCGTTGAGAATCCAACGCGCTAGGACGAACTCTCGTCCCAGCGTGTTAAAAAACACATTGTTGGATTTTCAACTCTCGGCGCTAAGCAGAGCGTTGAAAACCAAGTGCACGAAAAAAAATCGCCGCGATTTTATTACGTCCGTGAGAACGTCGGCTAAATGTTTTTAGAAATATCAAATAAAAACAGGCCAAGTGCGTGTCGGACCACGCACAATGAAGGGTTTCGTAGTTGGGATGAATTTATCCCAAGAACAAACTTAACTTTGTAGTTGAAAAACATGTTCTCCCTTACGGAATGTATGGGAAAACATGTTTTTGCAACCGCAAATTTAAGTTGGTTGAATATTATTCGTTAACTTATAGAGCCTGCTTAGCTGTGATAGTTTTCCTTTTAATTTCGTTATAAATACTACTGCTGTGATTTTTTTTTCACATAAACCAACCATTTAGCTGGCAGGGGGGAGGGACACTTGACTCTAATAAAAATTAGCACTTTAAAGCTTAATGGTGCCGATTCTCTTGTAAACTATCTAGAATCTTAAAGCTGTTCTGCAAAAAAATCTCCAAATTTAAAAATAATTTTGACACAACCAAAATCGAATTTGACAATCGCAACTCCACATGATATTTGTTTGCCCTACCCCGTGAATTTTTTTTAGAGCCTCAGGCGTGCATGCGGGGCAGCCTCGACGTGTTTTATATGGAATTTTTCACTTTTTGGATGGAAAATATAAAAAATCATTATCAAAATGTTGAGTTTAATGGGTTTTTGGGTGTCTTAAAGGGGTTCGAAATTTTCATTATTTTTGCGATATGACACACCATTTTCGAGATATGAGCAAAAGAACACCAAAAAAGGAAACAGTACTGTTTTTGCACCTGAAGTCGAGAGGTTGGTGTAAATTTATTTTAGTTCATGGCAACAAATTTTATTCCACACTTTTTTAGTCGCGATTAAAAAAATAATCAAATTTTGTTAGACAATCAAAATTTTTGGTGAAAAACGTCAAATTCAGAATAGCAAAATTGCCATTTTCACTAAAATAGTAACTCAGTGCATCATAATGCTGCCAAACTAAAATAAAGTTAAGTTGTGTCACTTTAGTCTATTTCAGAATGGGAAATCGTCGTTTGACAGGAATAAACAAAATTTCGGTGTTTTTTAGTCTAATTTTATAGGCATTTGTGACAAGAGAATCGGCACCATTAGCTACCTATCTACTTTTAAAACGTTTCCTGCAATCTTTTTTAGGGTTCCGTACCCAAAGGGTAAAACGGGACCCTAAGACTCCGCTGTCCGTCCGTCTGTCACCAGGCTGTATCTCATAAACCGTGATAGTTAGACAGTTGAAATTTCACAAATTATGTATTTCTGTTGCCGCTATGTCAACAAATACTAAAGAAATAATAAAATAAACAAATATTAAAACAACAGACATGATTTTTTTGCCGTTCTTATAGATAATGGTACGGAACCATTCGTGCGCGAGTCCGACTCGAACTTGGCCGGTTTTTTATAGAAAGTTTTAGAAAAGTATCAGTAAAATGAAAAAATATAAAATTAAGTAGGTAGGTACTTGCCAAAAACATGTTAAGTAATAGATTTCTTTCAGTTATTATATTTCTATGTAAAGAAGGTAATAGGTTATAAAAAAATAACAATGGCACTCCGGGAGCACAGAGACAGAAGTGAAAACTTGAACAAGATCTTGGCGAAAGAAAAATACTTGTATAGAACATTGGTTCGTAACAGTATCTGAATTAATCTAAACCTAAACCACATGTTCTGATGAAGAAGTAAGTAGGTACCTACCTATCTATCTAGGTACGCTTGATTGCCTAGCTAAAGTTAAAATAATCTCATTGTTTAACTTCGAACTCCAAATAAGAGCACAATCGCGTTTACAAAAAAAAAAAACTTCCAAACCTTTAAAGTAAAAATACTTGCATAGAACATTGATCCGTAACGTAGTACAAATAAGGAGCACAATCGCGTTTACAAAAATGAGGTATCGGTAACGGTGTCGCGAGTTCAATTGTTTTTCCCATTTCAAAAATTCTCAACGTGCCTGAAGAAGTTTTAAATTCAATATTTTTTTGATTTTCCTACTAAACGTAAAACAATAACGACAGATTATGTGATGACAAATTGAGTAAAACGCCATCTATTGCAAAGAGCTCTGAACAAAATGACTAACTTTATTATTCTATGAGTTCGAATTGAAGTAAAAGGTTTCATTTATCTTTTTTGTTGAAAATACATGATTTATGAGTTTAAATAGAAAAATCAGCATTAAACAAGGAAGTTTTAATTTTTACTAATCTTATTTATACCAAAATCTGCCGTTTATCGCTTTTTAGTGATTGTTAATTCCATAATTGTTACCTATGCTGCCATCAATTTTTTTTTCTCAAAACTAATTATACTTAATCTGTTCGAGTTGAGATAACATTAGGCTATTGTGACTAAGATAAATTACAAATCAACCGACTAAAAAGTAAAAAAGAAAAACTTTTTTCCGACTTCCGAATTTAAAGTTATTTTTGACTTTGTAATTGGGAAGTCAGATGTGTTTTTTGTAAACAGTTTTTTTTTGTGAGTCAGTTTGTAATATATCTAAATAACAATAGCCTAATGTCAACTGCTCATCACCTTTTACAAAATATTGCTTTTCTCTATGCAGGGACGTTAATCGTTGAAGAGTTCTCCTGGTATTTCACCATCAGTTCCCCTTCTCCATATCATATGCATTGTGACGAATATAAATTGCTTGGCAATCATAAAAAATAAAAAAAAAACAAATTTAAAAGTCATTTATTTAACTAGGCTAAGAATCAGCACATTTCGAACGTCAAAATTACATTAGACAGTCCCCCAAAACGCCCACCCTTCACCATATTAAAGTAATTAAATTGCAACCCGTGAAATACCTACTTATTATTGAGAAGTTAGTTTTAAGAAATGTCTAAAAAATTGCTTATGAATTTACAAACATACATATTTATTTTTAATTTATTTATCAGATACAGTGATCCATATTTATGTTAGTATACCTACTAAAAAATTACATTAGTGCTTAATCAAAGATACATGCCACAACAATAATAATAATTATTATAATCAAAATAAATAACTACATAGAAATTGAAGTAGGTACCTACATAAAATCAAATTGTAAAATTAATTAATAAGTTTCATAAAATCTAATTGTAAAATAAATTGATCTTTAAATTAAATCAAATCTTTAAAATAATTTACATTCTATAAATTCATTAAAATTAAAATCCAAAAATTAATTATGTAAAATATTAAAAATAAAAGTCAGAATCAGTCAAACTATGTCTAGATGACTGATTTAACAAGTGACCTCTAAAGCGGGGATGAGATCCTATCGGCTATTGTCTTCAAGATTTTGATGCGGCTGCCACGCATTCTGCAGATCAGGGATACCGTTCTCTTGCGAATGATGGCATGAAAGCCATCAGGGCGAAACAGCGCGAACATCCCCGATTTATATGCCAAGTTGGGCAGTAAAAACGCTACCATTGGTAAGCAAAACGATTCGTTTTTGTTTATAGGAACCGAGCATACCTCGCGCACCTTTGAAGTCTACCGACTCACCGCGGATCGGGCGCACCGCCGCGCACGCGTCTGCGCTACCACGCACGTTACCCTTCCCATGGTGCGTGTCCGTGCGCGCTGATCCGCACCGAGTCGGTATTAGTCGGTAACTTCAAAGGGAATGTATCCAAACTCGGACGCACCGAGACGCACCGCGACGCACGCGTCTTCGCTACCACGCACGATACCCTTCCCACGGTGCGTCGTGCGGGCTGGTGCGCGTGCGTGCGCCATATCACGCACGCGTTGGAAGCCACTTTAATTTAAACAAACACATACAAAAATCACATACAGTTTTATAGGTATTGTGAACTCGTCACTTACAGAAGTGCACAGCACTAGCAGAGAATTTAATGATTACAGGACGTTTTATTTATCGTTAGTTGATTTAGTTACAAAATAGAAATTAATTATGTTCACAACTACGATGAAACATTTAACTAAATAACAAAAAAGACCTAAAAAGAAGGAAATGGAAGTGGATACAATTCTATTAATAGGTGGCTTGTGTCGCACAGAGGTCTTGAGACTCCGAGCTGGTTAAAAGTTTCGTACGAAATTGACGAAAACGGTTAGAGAAGATGTCGATGCTATTGGTTCGTGTAGCGATTTTATTATAATTTCTCATTAGACGATTCATGGGTGCAGGTGCTACCAGGGTTAGTACGACTTGCAGTTGTGGCAAAGGCAATGGTGTCGCACAATGCGGCCGGAGTCGGCCAAACCCAATCTTGAAAAGTTGAAGATAGGTAAAAAAAAGTTATGGCTAATATTCAAAATCAAATCAAATCAAATCAAAAATTTTATTGGAACAACAACAGGTTTACAATTTTTTGTGTTTGTTAACAGCTACATTAGTTTAAAAAACTGTGTTGCAGCCATTAGCGCCCACCTCCGAGAGGGGAGAACATCGGCGTTCCAACATTAATAACATTTATAATACAAAAACAATAAAATAAAGAACAATGCCCACTTCCCATACATTTAAAAACCTGATAATGAACGTTTATGTATAGTTATGAGGTATAATAGAAAGACTACCTGTAAGTTTAGAAAATAATGTCTTATAGTCATTTTTACGGTTTAAACGCTACGAAGTCCAAAATATGAATGTTACTTTTTAGGTTAGGATTTGCCGTTACTTACTAAATATAGAGAAATAAATGTGCTAGACCTAATTATTAACACTACGGCGAGATATGCATAGTGTAAAGTCTTTTTACTTTGAGAATTCCTTGAAACAAACTCCCTTATATTATAGTGAAAATCATCGAGCAAAGGTCGTCAGTTGAGGAAGATATCGAGGTCCAGTGGCGGTAAATAGGGTCGAAAAAGAAGTATTACACACAAAATGGCATAGTACATACACAACGAGACGCAAGCGCAAGCACAACAACGAAGGACTGCATCCCTATATTAAAAAGTACTCTGTGACTGTATCGATGATGACCGATGCCAATCGCAGAACTGTCAAATGTCCAAAAAATCCGTTTCACTCTTGTGAACTCAATTACATACTGCGTGATTAATTTATTTATTATGTTATTTTTTTATTAATCTGTATTAGGAAAAGACAAATATAGAAATACTTACTGATTAAATAAAACGTAAAGTAATATATAAAACTCGGAAACAGAGTTGAATGAAGTCAAGTAGCGGTATGTAAAATGGAACGTTGTAAAAACAGGGAAGTTGAGATGCGTTCAAAACATGTTATACGTTTACTCTTACGTAGAATAAGCATAAAGAAATCTAAAAAAATATTCTTTTCCTGCGTTTCTTTTAACATTGTGATAAGCGTAATTAACATACAATTAAATTAGCTGAATTTTAAGATTTATTTCATTACTATACATTGTCAGGTGAAAAATGGGCATTCTTCAATTTGATATAAAAGAACCTAAAGTAAAGTAAGTAGGTATGAATATATTACTTAAATAGTTGCTTCATCAAAATGCGTAAATATGAAGGCAGGTTTATGACAAAATGTAAGATTAACAACAGTTCAAACATTCTACAATCGGTTGGACTAGAATACGTAAGTACCTACAGTAAAAGTTGCAGTTCTTTGTTACCTTATAATTTCATAACGACCAAATTTATTGTGGTTCTGAAACATAGATTCTGTCGCTCAACGTATCTTTTTCTAATAATAGTATAGACTTTTAAATTAAGCATTTACCTAATATAATAATAGTGGTGAATCGAATATGCAAAAATTTTACAAAAAAAAAATTGTTTTACGAGAGGAGAAGTTATAGCAGTTCGCTGCTGTTCGCAACTAAACTTATAGGAAAATATACCTCAAACCTTCTTATAATATTATATGAAAAAAAAACTTGCTAAAGTTTGCAAATCTTGACGTTATATTTTTTTTCTTATTGTAGGTCGCGTACTAAATTTTTCTCGTCGTGAACTTAAAGACTTGATTTTTCAAGATCCAGCTAAAAGTTTGGATTCTAAGAAAGAACATTATTATAGTTAATTATACTGAATAATAATTGCCCCCCTGACCAACAAAATTGTATGAGAATGAGAGTTTCAGCATTAAGTATATAACAATATTAAAAAAAGATATTTCGGTACTGCGCGCAGAAAGGACTTACTGTAAGTATAATAAATACGCAGAGTGGCTGCAACAAATTGAAACATTCCCATTTTACACTGTTCCTACTCCTACTGGACCTGATCGCCCGTGTTCTAGTTTTGATTCGGCCAGTGAGAGATCCAAACGTAGAAAAGTCACGCACTTACGAGAAATGGCAACAGATCTTGTACCACCGGAAAAATATACTCGTGTATACAGTAATATTACAAATCTTATCAGAAAAGTTCGCAAAGTTCAAGATTTAGAAGACATAAGCTTACCAAGTTGCGAAGAATCTGATTGAGACTGTTATGTTTCTATATGATTAAAATACATATGTGAAAAATACTACTTGAGTTTTTTCATTTTAATAGATACTCGTTAGGTGCACATATATATTACAATACTGTTAATAAATAAGTGTATCGAACTAATAATATCCGTTTACCAACAGTTTTTTAATAATCTGTTTAATAATAATACTTACAACGCTATATAACGAACACTTATCTTAGAACCTAAAAAAATATTCAAAAAAATTAAAATTGGACTACATATGAACTAAAATAATAACAATTAAATAAATTAAGAAATTTTTAGTCATTCTACATCATTACTTTGTTAAAAATAATTTTGACCGCTCCCAAGTATGGGGCGGCCGCACTGTGTGTCGCGACCAGATCGAATAGTTTTCTGTCGATACTTAATTCCGCCAAAAGATCGGGAACATTTAGTAAACCGTTAGCAATTTTGTAAAGAAGGATTTTTGGTCTGTCACGTCTCTTTGGTGTTCAAGAGAGCATAATATATTTTAAAATGACTGAGCTTTTCACCATAAGAAGAATCTCGTGGACAGCTAGAGCTTCTACGGCGAGCAACCTGGATAAACACATTTCATTTTGTTTACATGGAAGGGCGCAAGCAGAGCGCTCTCACGGAGAACATGTTCTTGTTCACATGTGATGCACATCACCTTTACAAAAGTGACGCACAGTTTTGCCGGTGTAGACTGATAAACTACATCTGTAGCTCAAGTACACGCACTGCTGGGGTTCTGCACAAAATGTTTGTCAACAAATGTGCTGAACACTATTTTGGTGGAATGGCACCTTAATTTTGTAGACGCTGTCGCCGAGCGCAGCTAGGCATCGCTGGCGCTCCGATTACATCAGAGACGTATTTCCGACATAATGTAATGTAACTAAGAGAACCACAACAGGGTATGTCGTTAAAAGGGTTCCGTAGCCAAATGACAAAAATGGAACCTTTCTTAATTGGTCCGGTCCGTCTGTCCAACCGTATGTCACAGGCATTTTACTCTTTTACTTATACAAGGTTGAATTTAAGTTAATAAAAACTTGAAAAGGGGATGAGTACAATACTTTTAACCCCTTTTCAAGTTTTCATTAATTCATCATTATAAACTACTTGTACAACGGAACTGTGCCAGACCGGTATGTGTGGAGGCGGTGGCGACCTCCACTGCTGGCCGTGCCTGCTGCCAGAACTAACCTGCTGTCAAAAACACCCCTCACCCGCACAATATGTGTATTCAACGAAGTGCATGAGAGAATTGACATATTTTCGTGCAATCTGAGTGAATTCGCAAGAGTGTTATTGAATTTTGTTAGTTACATTTAAATATTAATAACATAAAACATAACATCACGCCTTGTTTCCCCGAAGGGTTGGGCAGAGGTGTCCCTGTAGCAGGTACACCCACATTTCGCCAGTTATGTTTAAGTCCCATGTAATAGGGGGCGAGCCTATTGCCATCAACCGGGCACAAATCCAGACTCCGAGCTGCTACTGAGAAATTTCAGATAGAAAAACCCAATAACACTTTGCCCGACCCGGGAATCGAACCCAGGACCTCATGCTCAGCAGTAGCGCTTGCGACCACTAGACCAACGAGGCAGAAAAATATTAATATTCTGTGTTAAGTCTGATTTTGTATTTTAGGTTAAGATTTTATAAATTACTAGCTGCGCCCCGAGGTTTCCCCCACATAGGTCTCGATCTTGAGGAAATATCGGGATAAAAAGTATCCTATATGTTAATCCAGGTTATAAACTATCTGTGTGCCAAATTTCATCCAAATTCGTCCAGCTGTTTGAGCGTGAAGAAGAGACAAACATACACACACACTCACAAACTTTCGCCTTTATAATATTAGTGTGATAGTAATTGTGTTTTTAATAGAGTTTAGTGTTGTTTTGTATTTTTTAATTGAGTTTAGATTTTTAAGTATTAGCCGTAAGTTGATTTTCAATTTATTTGGTGTGTTGGCAAACCATTATTGTATTGGGGTCATCCTGTAAAAATAGTGTGTGTAAGTTTAAATAAGTAAATAAATTATCAACTTTTACACACAATGTCGGAGACAGCAAATTTTTTTTTTTTTTTTTTGTTGCCCGTAGCAGCCGGCTACTCCAGATTGCTACAAGACTGGCTATGGAATTTATAGAAAAGTAAAGTTTGAAAATGACAACTTTGCCCCGCGTCGGCGACAGGTGATCGCGTCATAATGGCCTGTACAGATGGAGTCCCACGTCCATCAACACATGGTCGTTTCTATCACTGATAAGAAACACATCTTTCTCCCGGGCCCCGCGGCGCCGCTTTCTTGGACAATAGAAATCAGTAAGCAATATAAAACGCGCGGTGAGCCGGTAATAACAGCTCCATTTCATTAGGTTTCTCCAGTATTTAGCCCACCCAACGGGAAAACAGAAAGATAAACAGGATTTACCTTTTTGCTTCAACGCGTCATATGAAAACGGTAATCAAATTTTGTAAATATGTCTGTTTTGCCGGAATATATATAATAATAATACATATTTATTATATAGCCTAAAAGTAATAATATACAGGGTGAAATTGAATTCATAAGCATCGTCTTAAGAGGTCGAAACCCCGAATGGACGAAATCCCGAATGGACTAAATACCGATGGATGAAATCCCAAAGAGCGGCGATGTAGTTCCCGCGATTACTTATTACAATTAATATAATATTCAGTTGCTATAATATTCAAAATCGATAAATGAGTCGCTCAGTGGAAGAGTGTCCTAATCCACAAATTTATTAGGCCATTATGGTTTTAAAGATCAATACATCTAGTATGTAAAAGTTGAAAGGAAATCGTTTGGCCTGGTATGGGCATGTGATGAGGAGAGAAGAAATGCATGTGACTAAAAGAGTAATTAATATAAATATTGATGGATGGAGTGGCAGAGGAAGACCAAAGAAAAGATGGAAGGATTGTGTGAGGAATGATATGAAAGAGAAGGGAGTGAATGATAGTGTGACAGTTGACAGGGGAGAGTGGAAAAAGAAAACGTGTTGCGCCGACCCCAAGTAACATGGGACACGGGCACGAAGATGATGATGACATCTAGTATGTAAATATCTGCTTAACTCTGTTTCTATAAATTTGTGGTTTAGGTCACTCTTCTGCTGAGCGACTCAAATAACGTTTAATATAATTTGGAAATGTCAATTTTTCTTCTTCTCCTTATTATGTTGTGGCTATATCGTAGAATTGGCCATTTCATGATATGGCCAAGGTAAGTACGGAAAAAAAAAAACTACGATATGGCGACAACATAATTATACACCGGCTTGTAGTTAATAGGTTGAATCTGTTCCAAAACCGAATCGGGACACCCCGACTTTACGTAGTCTTTTGGCTCCTACCCTAGAGTGTATATAAAAACCGACCTGCCTCAGCCGCTACGGCTCGCACGGGTGCCTATGCTTTGTTACGTAAGGGCGAAGGGGTTGTATTCCCGTAGCGCCGGAGACGATGCAGAAGCAACTTTAATGTTTTGAGGTCAGGTTACAATATAATTTGCTTTTCTCAAGAACGATGCGTAACCTTAGTAAAATTGTTAACATGAAAATTAGCTCAAATGAACATTATATAAGAGCATTACACAATTTGAAAATTATATGAAATGAACGTTATACTAAATGAAATTAGATATATACAGCTGGTTCTGGATGGTATGAACTTAAACGAGATTATAGTGATGAAAATAAGGATGAGTTTTTAAAATAATTTCATGTTTATCTTTTAATGACGTATTTGAAGAAACCTCAACAAACGAAGCATTCCTTAAATTTTTCGACACATTTTCACTATTTTATAACTTATGTTTTCCTACCATTCACATAAAGGTTACGAATAAATCATTAAATAAATTAAATTGGCTTACTAAAGGAATAAAAGTAAGTTGTAAAGTAAAAGTCAATTCCACTATAAACTAAAATACAAAAATAATGAACCTCATAGAAAGAGGTACAAAAACGATTGTAATTTATTGAAAAAATGCATTTTGACGTCACGAAAAATTAATAATACAAATTACATAAATAAAGCTCAAAATAACTGTCAGGCCGCGTGGAATGTGATAAAAAAACATACTGACACAGATATAAAGAATACATGTATTTTAAAAATTACTATTAACAACATTGATTATGTAAATCCTGACTCCATTGCAAATTATTTTAACAGTTTCTTCATTAACACTGTTACCAGGAATAGCCCGAACAGTACAGAATATACTAGTTTGAATCATATGGAAAATATTGAATCAATCGGCAATTCTATATTTCTGTGCCCATTAGACGGTAGTGATTTAAAAAAAGTTGTGATATCTCTAAATGATTCCAAAGCGAGTGGTTTTGATGAAATTCGCACTGACATTGTAAAATTATCTGTAAATTTGATTCTGGAACCACTTTTATACGTTATCAACCTCTCACTAGAACAAGGAATATTTCCCGACACATTAAAGAGAGCAATAGTAAAACCAATAAAACTCAAATGGACAATTACAGGCCCGTTACACTAATACCTATATTTTCCAAAATTTTTGAAAAAGAATTTCATAACAAATTATCAAATTTCATTATAAATGATGAACAAAATGGTTTTCGTAAAAATAGAAGCACCTCTTTAGCAGCCTTACAATTAATAAAGTCAGTAACGGATTCTATTGATACCAAAATTCCTGTCTCAGTGCTCTTTATGGACATGAGCAAGGCGTTTGATCATGTCAGTCATGACCGCTTATTAGAAAAAGTTTTCAGATACGGAGTCAGAGGAAAAGCGTACGACTGGCTGGAGTCATATCTAACTGATCGAGTAAAGACGGTCGAAATATCAAGTTATAATGAGCAATCTAAAACGAGAGAGTTATTTCAGTCTTCATTCTTGTTAAATAGTTATGTCATACCACAAGGCAGTATTTTAGATCCACCGTTATTCTTGCTCTACATAAACGACTTTCCAAATATTTTGAACCATAAATGTGTACTATTTGCGGACGATACTACTATTATATTGAAAGGCAACAATAAAAATATCTACGAGCAGGAAATAAACACGGCCCTCCAAACGTCTATAGAGTGGCTTGAAGCTAACAATTTAAAGGTCAATATTAGTAAAACAAAATTTATGCAGTTTCAGACATACCGAACAAAACCGTTGAACCTAAATGTGGCATATAAAGGGGTCGCCCTGACAGAAACTGACTCAGTAAAATTTCTTGGGATATCTTTAGATAAATTTTGTTCGTGGAAAAACCGTTTTTAAGATAAATAGTTTTTCACTCCTCTTGCTCAAAAAGGCCGTCATTGTAGAGTAGGTACCAGAGCGGGGAACAAATAGCATTTCTTGCTCTAGGGGAAAAAGTTTTTTTTTTTTGAATTTTTGTCTGTTCCAACGAGCCTTGAAAAACGAAAAAGGCTTTATTCATATGTAGAATAATCATGATTATGAACTCGACTTATTACTGGTTCACAAAAAAAAGAAGAACATTTTATTTTTGAAAATGGAACTAAATCTATTCGGTAGAATGCGTACATTGCGTTGTGGCTACAGAAGGCATTGGCGCGAAATCTTTAGATTTTTTTTCTAATTACGAATTGAATTGGTGACGTACAACAGTGAAAATGTCATTATCTAGTGAAAACATCTTCACAGAGGACTGAAATTAAGTTCCTGGAAAAAACATCTCGTTAAATATCGAGAATTGTACAAATTGTACATTTAAATAAAATAAATAATTTAATATTGTATTGGATTATTTTATTTTCTCGCAATCGTAGTGAAAAGTAGAGTGTAACACACGGCGCTAAAACCCATTATAACTCGGTTTCTATTTACTCCCTCGCTAAAGCTCGGGAGTAAAACTACCTCGTTGCAATGGATTATTTTAGCCCCTCGTATAACAATCTACTATTGTCTACCCTCTGAGGCGTATTAGCTGCGAGATATCTCGAAACGCCGCAATTACTGCATACCACGGCTATATTTCCTCCATTTTGCGATATGGTATCGTTCTTTGGGGTCGCTGTGTGGAAATTGATCGAACATTCGTGATGCAAAAAAAGTATTTAAGGGCCATATTTGGGCTGAAACAAATAGTCTTGTCGCCCTTTCTTTAGAAAATATAAGATACTTACTTTACCGTGCATCTATATCTTGGAATCATGTATATTTGTTTTCAAGTATAAGATTCTTTTTCAGCAAGCGACAAGCTACTATGCCCCTCGATCTCATAATACTAATAAGTTGTATCAACCCAAGACGAATCTCACACTTATATCCAACAACAGCTATATCATGTGCATCAAATTGTATGATAAAATTCCGAGTACAATAAAGACACTTCCATTTTTAAAATTTAAGCGTAATTTAACATAACTACTCACAAGCTTTTATAGTGTACTTGAGTTTTTGGATTATAAGTTGTGAATTTTTGTAGTGTATAGTATAATGTCATCTATGAATTAATTGTTAAGTAGGTACCATTAATTTAATGTAATTTACTAATCGCATGCATTATTCAAGTAATTAATTAAATTCTTATAATAATATCTGATTAGGTATGTAAAATTTGCACGCCGAAATTAAAGGCATAATAAGAGATCAACATATTTTCATAAGAACTTTCTGTACCTTATTTATGCAAATAAATGATTTTGGTTTTTGATTTTGATTTTTTTTTTTGATAAAATGAAAATTATATCAAATATAACATTAGATCAGAAATAAGAATTACTGTTATTATACCAAACATTACACACCCGGTGTTAGCACCAAAACTTTGGTATATTTTTTGTAATAACGTACTTCTTTTTTTTTTCAAAAAAAAAAAACATATATATTAAAGATTACGTTGAAGACAAGGAAGCTTGGCAATAATTTCTTCTGTACATGTGGCTTCCCTGGTACCTCATTAACGGCATAACAATGTAAATCTAGACACGCGGGAGCGTGTCGAGCCAAGTTCCAGGCAAGACACGGCTGCAGTGTGTTATATTACACGAACCATTTGGAGCCACTTTTGACCCCTTAATAACTCAAAATCTATGTAACATTAGCACATGAAATTTGGTTTATTTATTAAAACCCCTTAGAAGAACTAGAACTCTAAATTTCATAAATAAAGCTCAAACGGTTATTGAGATATTAACGTCTAAAAATCGGCATTTTTATCAAGTACATATCATGGGTTATCAAAAACCTTTAATCCACTTCCGGATGACCTAGAAAGTTGAAAGAAGATTTCTCGAAAGCAGGCCCATGGTATGGTACCGTGTCAAAGCTTATTTATCAAAAATGATGTCGTATTTTTTTCGAGTTAAGTCGTTTTTTATCAAAATTTATTTCTGCTAGCATTAGAGAATTTATTTTGTTGATGTTTAAAGTACTACATCCGCCATTCAATCCTAACCTGAATGTTGCCAGATGACAGACTACTCCAATAAAATAATTTGTAATCGGTTGAAAATATCGATACCAAGCCACTTGGAGTACGTGGAGTATCCACTACACGAGTATGTTTCAAATGCTATTCATTATACTCAAATACTGTAAAATTATGATTTTACAATAACTAAAATATTATCTGGTCTGAATATACCTAGGTACTCAAAAACTTAAAGGTGTTTCGAGACAGTAATGTTATTTTATAAACTAATCACCAGTGATCGGAGTAGGTAGATTGATTTGGGGTCAATGAACTGGTACGTATATATTAGTATGGATATGCCTCCGGGATTCCGGGATTTACAAATTATTAAGATTTTGTTTAAGGAATTTCAAATGTTGTGATGTGTAACATAAAGAATACATCAATATGAATAAGAAATGTTTAACCATTTTGCTGTCTTTTTAATAGTTAGGTGATCGGACTCCAAGAAAAGGATAGATATACTATAAACAATATAATAATTTAATATATTTTAAATGTTTATCTTTCGCATTCTATAAATTTCTAATGTAGTAGGTAGTAGTAGTTTAAAAAATCCTTACTTTAACAATATTTGATTAAATCCCGTAAGTACCAAAATGAAATCCCGGAAAAAAGGCTTATCCATGTTATGATTTCTATGACTATTCATGATGCGAGAACCTACGTAAAATCAATCTACCTACTCCGATCACTGCTAATCACCCAATCGATTTCGTCAATCGATTACCATAATAATTAAACCTGGTAACATTGACACCGAGCATAATGTCAAACTGTCAAAAAAATATCTGTCAGATCAATGGCATTGTTGGCTGTTTGTTTTACGTTGATTTGAATTTTTTTTTTCCGTATTTACTTTATACTTAAATTACGTTACGATTTAATGCTGTTAATTTAAATTGAAGCCACACGAACTATTGCTTATTTTCCCATGGCCCTGGGTAAGTTTAATAAGTTCTTTAAATATTTATTATAAACACCTTTCACTATTTTAGCGTATTCTATAACCTCATTGATTTTAGCAGCCTATTAGTAGAAGGCCTATGTTCAGTCAGGGGTACGTCGCGCGTCGTCAGCTGTAAATGTCTATAGTATGATGTAATTATATTACATAAGTAAATACACTAAAATTTTTCACCTTTTTCAGGTATGACGATGACATGTGTTATTGCAAGACTTGACATTATTGATTATATTATCTACAACTCTATCCCAAGTATTACTTGCTCATGGAAATCTAAGCATTTTATGTTTTGCATGTGGCATGTCAATTGCAAGTCACAGAAGTCATCAGGTTAGTGTTTTTAAAATGGCAGAATTACTATGAGTGATATACTTATTAAACAAAAGTAAACAAACAACAATAAGAAGTACTTTCTTACTTTCTAGGTCATACATTTGGATAAAGTTTGTCATGCTTATTGAGAGAGGCTGCTACCAGAGATATTTATAGGCAAGCAAGTGATGATAAAAACAGAGCCACCCTAGAGTTTAAGAGATTTACCCTTAATAGGTCAAAACAATAATCTGGTTAGGGCCAGAATCAAATCGTGACGTGTGAGCAGCAGGACTTGGTGTCCATAATTATTGATAAGTGAGCAAAATAGGACAAATCGTTTAAGAGATCATCATTGCTTATTACTGTTTCGTGGGAAAGCGTACACCTATCACCTACCGTACCTACGCTGCTTTCATACCATGACTACGTTATGAGAATGAAGCTGAAGCCGTTTTAAATTCTATGAGAAATAAAATGTTTTCAGTATTTATTGTTGTGTTATTTGTTAGAGTAAACCTTCCTATAGAAGCACTGAAAATGCTGCTGCCAATGAGATTATTCATCTTTAATTAAGAGAGTTGGCTAAAATAATGTTTATGCCATTAAATGTTTCATATTTAGCGCGCAAGATTATTAATTTACCTTTATAAAATTCAAGTCTGTAAATGCGATAATCGCCATTTTGATGACAGTCGAGGTCGAGGCTAAAAACATAAAAATTGGGGATTTTGAACATCCAAACTCCACCATAAGGACAGTGACTATTACATCATTTAATTATTTGACAAATCATTGTTCAAGTTAAATAAGTAGTGGTAATGAAGTTTCTTATTATCAAAGTCGAAGTTTCGCGCCAATCGTGCGTGTTTACATTTTAACTTTTCACAATTAACACACATACACATGTAGATATGATTTAAAATGTGACAAATATGATTAAAAATATTATAAGCAACTAGAAAATGCCCAGATCTTAAATTATTGTACGAACACACGTTCAATAACACGTAATATTCATTACTACTACTCAACTTGTGTTAAAAATCGCCGATCATTGTTTTTTTTTATTGTAATGATGTGCGAAACCGATTATGCCAAACGTTTTTTTTTTTTTTTCAATTTTGATTATCTTGATTACTTTAGGTATATGTCGAATGTCTGAAATCTATACTTGAAAATTTAAATAAAATTGTTTTAAGCATTAAATACAATAAGCATTGTTTAAAATAATTATTTGTACTCTTCTAGTGTAATTTTAATCGTTTTTAGGACATTCAATATAAAACGAGTCAACATACAGGACGGGGATAGATACTTATCTCATTTATTGAATTTCGCGCCGAATTGTTTCTATATTTGAATTTAAATTCGGAACGCTGTTCAAAATTATTTTTAATTTATTGGACAATTATTTATTGTGGATTTTATTTTTGATAGTTTGCTACAGAATGCTTAGTATACATGTTTTAGGGGTCCACCCTTTATAGCAGAACTTTTTATGTCATAATATTATTTTGCATAACAGCGGAAAGCATAAACTTCATTTCGCAGAAAATCTTTTGGCAGACACTCATTTATCATACATTCAAAACTCATATTTTTGTAAGTCAGAATCATCTTTAGGCATAAATTTCATATCCATAATAATTAAAAAGTAGAACCATCATATCGCAGAAAGTTCACAGTCAGAATCGTCGTTTGGCATACATTCCATATCCATAATAATTGAAAAACTCATCTATCACATTACACCACATGTATCACATTGATTGTGAACATATGTGGTTTTTATTTCCCTGTAAAAAGCATGCAAACATGCAAACAAGCATACACCATGCATGCAGCAAGCATGCAGCATGCGAACATGCAAACAAGCATACACCATGCATGCAGCAAGCAAACAAGCATACACCATGCATGCAGCAAGCATGCAGCATGCAAACAAGCACACACCATGCGGGAAGCAAGCATGCAGCATGCAAGCAAGCATGCAGCATGCAAGCAAGCATGCAGCATGCAAGCAAGCATGCAACATGCTGCAGGCATGGTTTCTGTCACGGCTCCGGCGCTGCGGAGCACCGGCGGTCCCACGCGAGCTTATCGTCGCAGATGGTTTTAGAGCTTACCACCACAGCTTCGGCTTGCTGGCCGGCTGCGCCGGCCAGCTTCAGCCGCGGAGGCGAGCCTTAAAACCACCTGCTCCTCAGCTCGAGGGCCGCCTCGCCCCTCCGCGCCTACGCGGGTTTAAATTACACTCTAGGGGTAGGGCAGACAAGACTACGTGGAGTCGGTTTTGTAGCAATTCATTTCTGTCACAAAATTTTGTAACACAAGATATTGACTTTTAAGACAATATTATTTTTTTTTATTTAAGGTTAAAAATGCTATTTTATAGAAATGGCAATGAGCCTAATAAAATTATTCCAAATGAAATTCTGCCATCTTCATAGTATGCCAAGTGAAATTGTACCAAATAATTGTCGCTCTAAATAAACGTTATGCTACACGGAATTATGCGGAATTTTAACTTTGCCAAAGGTAATTATGCCAAATAAAATTCTGCCATCTTAAAAGTATGCCATTGTAAATTCGGACATATAAAAATTCGGTCAAACAATAATTATTTAAATCATTTTTATGCCTTTCAAATCTTCGTTTAAAGAAGATTATGCCAAGTGTGTTATGCCAAATGAATTTCGGAGCATTAAGATTCTGTCAGATAGAGGGAACCCGATCCAACAATACACGCTTTATATGCATAGATTTTTGCATCTCTCGGTTATATGTAGGTATGGAGAATGCTATGTTTATCGTAATTTCACTACACCATTGTTTAACGGTGCATAAAATACACCTTTTTCGAAATTTTCATCGATAGAGAGTAAAAAGTCTCCATGTAAAATGGCTGTATGACATCCGGACGCACGGACAGACGAACTTGACGAAATTAAGAGGTCCGTTCTTTTACGGATTTTGATTTATCAAGTTTACAATCGGCATGAAATTGATGTCTATGAGAATTGATCTACAATATTATTATTATTTGGAATAGCCGCCATCTTAAAATCCAGAATGTCCATCTAATTCGATATCAGCACTATCTCCCGAAAACCATGAAAATGACAGTCATGACGAAAAATTTTCAAATAGGGTTAAAAACTGCCACTTGCTCACTTCAGATGGCGCTGATCTCCAGCGTCTTATAATTTGACAGCTATAACTGTACATTTTTGATTCGAATGCTAAAAGTTGATGTAAATTCTTGAATTCCATAACTGAATTCAAAACACCCCGTCGAGTCAACTGATGTGTCACGTGTCAAAATCTTGGTCCTTAATGTTAGGCGGTAGTGAATTCATTTCATGCATTCTCTGATCTCCAAAAGCGTTGTTACAAACGTCAGGTTGGTATGATCAAGGTAGTTTGTAGGTTGGTACTGTGCTTGAGACGTTTTTGAATTGATAGATCATATGACTATTGTTTTAGGGCCTATTGTCGTTTAATATAGTAAATAGTTAAAAGTAACTATTTTTGATATAACTTACGAATAGTTAAGTCCATAGTGAGGTCAAAATGTAAATCCAAGTGGTGGCTGCGAAAATTAAATAATTAAATCATACGCGAGAAGGAACTTTGTTCCTGACGGGGCTACCCGACTGCACAAGTTTTTTTAATAATAATAATTGCCGCGCCGGCTCAGCGATCTGACATCATTGCGGACAATTGTAACAATTGTTACGAAAGAAATACCTACATTCTTACACAATATTGCTACGCATATTTGCAAAAAGAATTTTATAGATCACGTTTGATTGACAAATAATAATAATTTCTTTACAAAAAGTAATGATATCCCATCAAAAACATAAATGTGAAAATGGGAGCCAAGTTCAATAAATATGATTACTAGCTAGTTTTTACATACAAGTTATCTTACAACTTTAAATGTGATTTTATATTTATAACTATACAGGGCGTCCCAAAGTTATGGGACATGAAGGGAAAGTACCTTAAATATCGTAGATAGGGTATTTTGCTGAAAGAAGACATTATGTTATTTTTAAAAGTTAGTAATTCTGCATTCAAAGATTTTCTAAAAATTACTTGCCTCGTCTGGGAATCGAACCAACTTAAATGTAAAAAAAAAACACCCCTACTTTTATGATGCCAATCGAAAGAATGGCCAAAAAATAATAACTCTTCTTAAGTAACATAGTATTTTAAAAGAAAGGAACAGCGTGAAATTAATCATTTTAATCAAATTAAAAACATACATGAAACTGCCGTAGTCAATTAAATGGGTATTTTTTTTTGTAAATTAATTAATTAAATGCTCAAAATGTGATCCCTCTTGTCTTACGCAAATCGCCAATCTTTTAATGAGTCCGCTGCCTGTTGATTTTCTTATCATTTTATGGTGAATACTCGATATGATATGGCACAATTCATTCAATTCATATTCAATTCATAGGGTATTTTGCTGAAAGAAGACTTTATGTTATTTTTAAAAGTTAGTAATTCTGCATTCAAAGATTTTCTAAAAATTACTTGCCTCGTCTGGGAATCGAACCGACTTAAATGTAAAAAAAAAACACCCCTACTTTTATGATGCCAATCGAAAGAATGACCAAAAACTAATAACTCTTCTTAAGTAACATAGTATTTTAAAAGAAACGAACAACGTAAAATGTTTGAGTGAAATTTCAAGAAAGTTATTGATTGCCGACGACGACGTTCGAAAAGTAGTGAATTTTTTCCTACTTGGATTGGTACGAATGGACCGATTAGATAGCCGGCCAGATCCCCGGACCTTACACCATTAGATTTCTTCTTTTGGGGATACGTGAAAGATATGCTATACAAAAAACGATACGAGAACGGGCGAGTTACAAACAGAATTGTGCCATATCATATCGAGTATTCACCATAAAATGATAAGAAAATCAACAGGCAGCGGACTCATTAAAAGATTGGCGATTTGCGTAAGACAAGAGGGATCACATTTTGAGCATTTAATTAATTAATTTACAAAAAAAATACCCACTTAATTGATTGCCGACGACGACGTTCGAAAAGTAGTGAATTTTTTCCTACTTGGATTGGTACGAATGGACCGATTAGATAGCCGGCCAGATCCCCGGACCTTACACCATTAGATTTCTTCTTTTGGGGATACGTGAAAGATATGCTATACAAAAAACGATACGAGAACGGGCGAGTTACAAACAGAATTGTGCCATATCATATCGAGTATTCACCATAAAATGATAAGAAAATCAACAGGCAGCGGACTCATTAAAAGATTGGCGATTTGCGTAAGACAAGAGGGATCACATTTTGAGCATTTAATTAATTAATTTACAAAAAAAATACCCACTTAATTGACTACGGCAGTTTCATGTATGTTTTTAATTTGATTAAAATGATTAATTTCACGCTGTTCATTTCTTTTAAAATACTATGTTACTTCAGAAGAGTTATTATTTTTTGGCCATTCTTTCGATTGGCATCATAAAAGTAGGGGTGTTTTTTTTTACATTTTAGTCGGTTCGATTCCCAGACGAGGCAAGTAATTTTTAGAAAATCTTTGAATGCAGAATTACTAACTTTAAAAAATAACATAATGTCTTCTTTCAGCAAAATACCCTATCTACGATATTTAAGGTACTTTCCCTTCATGTCCCATAACTTTGGGACGCCCTGTATAACTAGCCAAGTCAAATCTTGAGCTTCAATTTATGCTAAGTGCTTTGTGTAAATAATTCGACTGTTCAAATTTAAGAAGTTATATTTTTAAATAGCAAACATTGTTATAGCAGAAAAAACAAGAATTTGTGTTTTAATTTTATTTTAGAAAGTTGCATGTTCTTATAAATAAATTTCAGGATTATCTACAGAACTTGGTACCCATTTAGATCTCAATTCTTTTGTTGGCGAAGTCGACAACCATATTTATTGAACTTGGCTCCCATTTTAACATTTATGTTTTTGATGGGATATCTATTAACTGCTCCCAAATTACGATAATTATTTTATTTTACTTTTTTTACATACTTCATTGACATAATCTGTTCATTATTTGACATTATATACCTACAATATTCTATATTTTTTAATCAAATTAGATTTGTTACAGCTGTAGTGGCAATCATGTCGTTTGGTTTAAATAGGTCCTTATTTTTATTATTTTGTTTAACTTTTAAATAGATTCTTTTCTTTTAGATTTTGTGAATATGAGAACGTTGTAGGCTGTAGACTTGTAGACCATTTTCTATTTTACTAAGTACTTGTTGATAGGCCTACACTGTCCTCCCTTACCTATTAACACTGTAATTTGAAAACACTGTAGAAACAATTTATTTTGAAAAGAGTAACCGTGGAGTTTCTTGCCGGCTCTTCTCCATAGGAAGCGACCAATTGGAACCGTGCACCTAGCTTCTGACGTTTCATAAGTAGGTACCCTTGTAGGTTTATGTGAAATAAATATTTTGATTTTAATTTGGTTTCCTAATTACACGTTTGATTATCATTTAAACTTTTGTTTTAATTATATGTTATTGGTATCATACATACCTATTATGTTAAGCTCCTTTTTTGTCATTGTCTTAGAGATTTTAGGCTTTGGGATGTACCTAATTTCGGGATTTTGAACTTCGGGATGTGGATCTTCGGGATTTTAAACTAAGTGATGTGAATCTTCGGGATGTTATGCTTTCGGGCAAATTAACTTTCGGGATTTAAAACTGTCGACCAAACAATCACTCGGCGTTAAATTTTTCGGGATTTCTTCCATAGGTATTTAAAAATACGGTTTTATAAATTTTGGTATTTTAATACGTACCCATTTAGTATTAGTGCAAGGAGCGTTACGTCACAAGCAAGTTTGACAGCTGCATTGTAGACAGAGCGAGTACCTACTTATAAGCTGTAAGTATTGTAGTCGTTTTTGTTAAAACAATGTCTTTCGGATCCGATCACATTGCAGACAGATTTCAAATGTTTATGTTTGTAATACTTACGTTATTCATACGGACGCGGCTGCTTTACGGAACAGCTACTGTCTGTATTGTATGCGCCTTTGTATTTACGCGGCCGGGGCAGGTGGAGGGACCGCGCCCGCGTTCAACTAGGGATTATAATCCAGTATGATTTTCAATCCGGTCCGATTCGGCTGGACTGGTACTCTTTAGGGTTCAGTACGTCCGTTTTGCCGAAACCAGCCTCGGCGTCCTTAGGTATGCTTACGACTACCGAGGCAGCTCTGAGGCGCCCAAAGCCGCCCCAAGCAGCCCTCAGGCGCCCGAAGCCGCCGTAAAGCGCCCGAGCTCTACCGAGCCGTACCGCTGCCCACCGATAGTGGGCGCCGCGCCTTAGACAACTGTTGTAAGAACTTATGCTACAGTAACGTTACTATAGAGATGATGCATTTAGATTTATAAAGTTCAACTGATCTTTGTTGCCAGGTACCTACTGACTATCCGGAACTTCTTTTAAAAACTTTTCTACGGCATTTGGTGACAACACTTTAGTTTTTTTTATTTTTGATAATAACTTGCCACACAACGAAATCGATAACAAATATTTATGGAAAATAGCGCGTTGATTTTGTTTTTTCTGATAGACATGCGCGCGCAGATGTAAATAAAGGTACTGGCAAAACTGTTGAATAGCCTAGGTATATAAAAAATATAATAAACACAAAATAATATTTTGAATACGCAAATTAAGGTTAATTATTATTGTATGTAGTGAAAAATATAAAATTTGATGAAATATAATGTTAATTTATCATATTTGATTTATTTACACAGTAGGCATAAAAAGCCATGAAATCTCTTTGATGAGATTTAAAAAAAAGCACATCTCTATTCGGGTGAAAATAGAGAAAGTTCATTTAAGATCGTGCATTCTGAAAGTGGGCAACGTCGCAAATAGATATCAAATATTTCACTATTTTTATTAATTTGGCAATATTCTATTGAACTAAAATATTGATTATGAAATGCAGTAATTAATATCGTAACACCGAATATCTAGTTTCAGATGGAAAAAAAAGCCTTTTTAACACATAAAACGATTACAACATCAAATTCAGTGTTATAATTGCAATTCATTATTAATATTCTAGTTCACTAGTTAGCGATATTTCATATTTCCATACAGTATTATTGCCCTTCGGGGAAACAAGGCGTTATGTTATCTAATATTGCCAAATTAATCAAAACAGGTAAATATTTGACAGCTATTTGCGACGTTGCCCACCACAGATATAGGTATACCTAGATAACGCAAGAGTAACTACGTCGCGTGCCATTTTCGTGCCCAGCTTACGTACAATAATCGTAAGCTGCCACTTTCGCGCTCAGTCTGCATCGGTGCCACGCTTGTCGGAATTCAGTTAAAAAATTGTAAATGGTTAATTACGCTGTTATAAATTGTAAAACTGTACAAATGCGAGGAGAAAAAATAAAAGAAACGTTTCTTAGTGCTTGAGACGTCATAGTAGGTAGTCAAAAAATGGCACGCTTGGTTTTCATACAGATCGTGATACTTGCGTTATCTAGGTCTATCTATATCTGTGTTGCCCACTTTTAGAATAAACGCTCTTAATAGTATAGGATAGCTCATACAAATTCCATGTATACAGTACATACTAATTCCATGCTGTTATGATAGTACTTACTAATTCCAAACTGCCATGTCATTATTTCGACTAGGGAATAGTTATCTGTGGCGCACATTATCGCACTAGTGCGGTAATATAAAGTAAAAAACACGCGTGATTATTACAATGCTTCAGAAAAATACGCTTGATAGATTTTGCGTCACTCTCAGTTTTTTATCCGCGTTAGGCATAACTTTATTTCACTTTGTAATATAAACATAATCTAAAATATGCCTAGATTAAGTTATTAAAAAAATGCTCCATTTTAACATATATTTTTTCCAAATTATTAACATTACTCGTTTACACGTGATCTTCAGTATAAAATTATCAAAATAAAAACCCGACTGCAAAAACTCATAACTGAAAAGAGAAAAACAAGCATTATAATCTATAGGATAAAATAATGATAAATGATTTTATTTCGCTTTTGGTATGTATGTATGTATATATGTATGTATGTCTATTTCTTTGGCACGCTCTGTAGCCTAAACTGCTTGATGAATTTTAACATATGAGGTGTCGTTAGGTTCGTCTTAATAGTGGAAGTGACATAGGCTATATAATATTTATATATTGCATCTGCAAATACAAAAAAAGGGAGGGGTAAGTTTAAAAAAAAAACAACATTATTGGTATCAAATAAAAGTTAGTAATGAGTCAATTCCAAATATATATACATATTTATATATTTAATAAAACTAAAAAGTTTGAAATAAAACAAATTATTAAAAAAATAAAAAACCCGACTGCAAAAACTCATAACTGAAAAGAGAAAAACAAGCATTATAATCTATAGGATTTTGGTATTGCAGGCCGACAAACCAATAACCTGAAATTTTGGTGTAACTTTTGTTTAACATATAACAACTTTGTGTATCATTTATAACTTCCAATTACAGCTTTAATTAAATAACTTTATGTAAGCGGGCACGCCCTTTATGCCTGGATACTTTTATTTAGATATTTAGTTCTGTTTACGTTTAGTTTTTATTTTTTATTTCTACTTGAGTTCTCGATGTTTTTGTTTGGTATATTGGCGTGTGCTAGCTGACATATGGCCAATAATTTATCATTTAAATTATGTTTTGTGTTGCGTAATGTAAATTTTTTTGCATACTATTGTATAGCATCATTTTTTTTCTAACTTGAACAGACAGCTGTGCTGCTGGGAAGTTTGTTGCGCCACTTCTTTTTCTCAGCGAAAGGCACTAGGAAGTGGTGAAGGGTGGGCATTTTGGGGGACTGTTTTATGTAATTTTGACGTTCCAAAAGTGCTGATTCTCAGCCTAGTTTGAATAAATGACCTTTGAATTTGAATTTTTTAATTTGAACCATTTAGCTGGGGCAGGGGAGGACTCTTAACTCTAACAAAAATTTGCACTTTAAAGCTTAATATTTCGCAAACGAATCCCTGAATCCAAAAATGGTCATTGCATACTCGCAATTTTTTTAAAGGACCTTTCCAATGATACCCCACACAATGGAATAGAAGAAAAAAAAACACCACCACTTTACGTGCAGGGAAGATACCCAAATTTTTTTTTTTTCATAATTTTCTTTTACCACTTTGTCGGCGTTATACCCATGCCAAATTACAGCTTTCTAGTACTAAAAGTCTCGGAGCTAGACCGCGGAGAGATAAACAGACAGACGGACATGACAAAACTATAAGAGTTCCTTGTTTACTACGGAACCCTAAAAAGGTCACAAACCCAATTAATAGTTTCGGAGAAATGCGTGGACAAACACACATACAGTACCGACCAAAAGTCCATGAGCAATCTCACAAAGCAATAGACTGACGCTTCGGTTTGACTTACGACCTTCTTCTATAAGTTGTAACAATACTGTAGACACGCACATTACACACACACACTCACTTTGTCTGCAACCAATGACTAGTTCAATAATCATCATTCGTTTTTAGTTTCATTCGTCTTGTTCACATAAATATTAAAGTTTAGCAGGTAGACCACAAAAAACTAAGTAAATTATTTCGATTTCTGTGGGGTAGATGCAGTTTGTTATGAGTATTTAATTAATAGAACTTTTTTGGTTCGTGGATAATATTGGTGACGAGTATTTAGCGCAGTGTTGTGGTTATTATTATCAAAAAGCAGGCATAAAATATATTGAAGAGATCGGATCAGATCAGAGAATATTATTGCGCTGCGTAAAAGTGAAGTGAATATCTAATGAAACCGGACTAAGTGTGAGTGTTATCATTTATATATTTCATATTTTACTAAACATAAATCTTAATCAAGGGTATTGTTGATAGAACAGAGGTATTGTTGAGACAGAAGATGCCTTTAAAGTTTTAAATTCATTGTGAGGTTTAATTCGATTAGTAAATAATAAATAATAAGGTATTATGTGTAATAAAAACAATGTTTTTCTTTGTTCTAGAGAAATACTGTGAGGGTTAAGAGATATGAGGAAGGGGCTTATTATCGAGTAGCAGCGACGTCAAATGGTGAATGAAACAAATGGTTTCATACCAACGAGATATTTTGCTGAATTATTAAAAACACGTCATTATGAACCGTTCGCCGTGCACTCTGAAGGCTTGCATCACTGAAGACCAGCTAGAAAACCGTTTTTGACCTTAAAATATTGACCGTACCAACTTAATAAACAACAGATTCGTTATTGCATGAATTTATGGTAACGAATTTTTTAAGCACGTTTCAATAGGGTGTTTGTCGTATTTCTTGCAGATATACCGTAATTGTTTAATATTATTTTAGTAATAGTATTATTTTAGGATTAAAGAGGTTTAGTTTCAATCTTCTTTTCGTAAAGAAAATGAATACTTAAGCTTTAACCTCAATAACAACCAATATTTACTAAAGTCAAATAAAATGTAAAATAATTAATACAAATAAAATATAAACAAACTGCCCATATTTAACCTTAAAATTACCTATTCTGTAAGTAGTTTTTTACATTTTAAGTAGTCTAATATTCTTATTTATTACTTAATTACTTCGACCATGATCAAAGCTTAATGTTTATGGTGAAAAAATCCATTAAAAATTTAAAATATTTCATAATTTAAATATGTCAAAATAATACAAACTGCTTCTAGTTTCTTGACATCTATTTCACATCTTATTCAGCTGAAGTAATGATAAATAATTGTAGCAGTGTGTTAACTTATGTAAAATAAATATAACGAATAAACATATTTTTTTAATTTTGTTATCATATATCACGCATTTTTTATTCTAAAACCTTTATTGCAATAACAACATAAAAAAGCAGCAATATTTAAAAAATATTATTATCGAAAACAAAAATAATAATATTTGCAAAAAACCGCACTGTGTTTTACGAGATTAGAACCTGAGGCAGTGTGAATTCCATACCAACGCTTAACGCTTCCTGCTATCTGCACTTGTTAAGTTACTATCGAATTTTAGCAATGCCATTAACTGGACAAGTTCACGCGCATAGTGCGTGTGTGCTAGCATGTTTAAAGCGACGGAAATATATTGTTGTTTCGTGTAGAACAAAACTGCGTTATCTGTGGTGTGTGTATCGTGTTGCTTACACATACAAATGTACGAGCTATACCGCGTGTTCACAGCAATATGACTCTTAGCGTGCTCATGCACTTTTGAGCGCTTACTGTACATAAAAACATACATTTATATACCTTTAAAAAATTTGTAGGTATATTTGTTTGGAAGCTCTAATAGATTATCATAATTATGTGAATATACCTATTGCAGTTCCAATAATATTACATAAGTACATTTGTGTATCGAATTGATAAAATACTTTCATTTGAAGTCGGTTACAAAAATAAATTTGTTGTTTCTTACAAAAGTGCAATACCTATCATAATGTATGGAAAAGCTGATTAAAAAAAAGCAATCAATGTGAGTGTAAAAGAAGAGTAAGGGCAATAAATCGTATTAATTGTGTGTGAGACAACACGTAGATCTAGTAGGTAGCCAAATCCTACCGGATCCAGCGGACCGGATTGTAAACCGTAGGTGTACCTAGCGCTGCGCAGTCGCAGCTTCATCGCAGAACTCGACGCACGGCGGCGCGGCGGCGGTCAGGAGGAGCCGGCTGTTAATAAGTAAGCATTGACAACTACAACGGCTGAGCGCCGCCGATCTGTTATTACATTCGCAGCGAGATTGTTCGTGTAAATGTAGGTAACAAAAATGTAACAATGCTTGTGTGGCGCTGAAGAGCGTGCGACGCGCGATACGCGGCTCATCCGGAACACAATGAGGAGAGCACCGACAGCAATATACAATGAGCTGCGTGTGTGAGGCTGGAACCCGCGGGACTGGCGGGACTTGCGGCTGACAAATGCGACGCCATGAGTGGAACGGTTCCATCCCGCCGCCGCCGCTGCCGCCGCGTATCACATAGAAATATGGCCGCAGTTTTTCAATCCTTATTTAAGTGAGCGAATATCGAGCGTACCCCCTCTCCCGCGACCATACCCCCCACACGCCCTCAGCACCCTCACACAATATATTCTCATCGGAAGCTCCCGGAAGTTCCCGTATATTTTCTTATCTACATGTACTTAATTTGAAATGAACTGTTATGAACGCACTGCTTGCGCGAAAACTTTGTGTGATGTATGAGAGTGGCGCTCGTACGAGTCGTGTGAGTCATGTGGGTTATGTGGGTCGTACTGCAGCGTGTGGTAACTCGCGGTAACTCAGTAATGCACGCTGCCGCCGCCGCCGCCGCGGGGCCGGGCGCTCGGGCCTCCACACAACTTAATAAAGTTATAACATTAGCGGCACACAACTTGTTTAATGAATCGTTCACTCACGGCGGTCTCTGGTTTCTGGGAGCACGTTACTTGCACGTGTTTGTACTGAGGGTGCAGAGGGGATCACTTATCGATGCGTCATCGTGTCGGACGCTGCCGGCTCGAGGGCGGCCGATAGCATTTTATAGGTTATCTTTATGATATCAGTTTTGATTTTATGTTTGACCCTGGATAGCGGTGCTCTCCACGCGGTGCAAATATTTTATACGTGAAGCGAGGTGTGGAGGCCTCGAGTCTTTGTAAAGCTAATCATTATTCAATGTATTTAATTTCTTAGTATAATATTAGCATCAATAAAGCTGTCATTGTTGAACCGCGGCCGGCTGCTCGAGCAGCGGCGCTGGCGGACTGGCACTAGGACCGGCACTTTATTCGATTACTTCGCAAGTAAAGACGCCTAACTCTGGCTGAAAAGGCGACAATACCCTTACCTTGGCCTGTCCGCGCCGCAGCTGCCTCGGGTAAGTGAGGAACGATATCTTTTAAATAAATATTCAATTAAGTTAGCGTTCTTTCTTATTTAAATGTCGATTGCCATGTTTTCAAAAGACTCTTCAGAAAATAGGTTCACTTATTTTTTATTTTTTATGAGGCAATATTTTTATTTTATTTTATTGTTGACATAATCTACTCATTACAATGTTTTTGTTATGAGTTGTATTGCAATTTGTGGTCAGCTAGCGACCTCGACAATTGATCTTTTTTTTTTTTTGCCTGAGCAACCGGCTGCAAGTTCGTCATGCTCCCTTAGATGTCACTGCTTGCGGTAACGTCGGGGGTCGGGTTGCCTCCTTCCCTCAAATATGGCGAGGGGGGTAATGGCTGATCTTTGCGTTATGCTCGTGAACGGGTGCTGCTTGTGGTGACTGGTCGTCTTGCTGATCATGGTTTTGTTATTGTAACTAGTAATTAACTGTTTATTTATTTTACCTCGATGGTCCTACTTTATCATTTATAACTTCCAATTACAGCTTTAAATAACTTTGTGTAAGAGGGCACGCCCTTTATGCCTGGAGGCTTTTATTTAGATATTTAGTTCTGTTTACGTTTAGTTTTTATTTTTTATTTCTGCTTGAGTATAGTTCTCGATGTTTTTGATTGGTATATTGGCGTGTGCTAGCTGACATATGGCCAATCATTTATCATTTAAATTATGTTTTGTGTTGCTTAATGTAAATTATTTTGCATACTATTGTATAGAATCATTTTTTTTCTAACTTGAACAGACAGCTGTGCTGCTGGGGAGTTTGTTGCGCCACTTTTTCTTACCAGCGAAAGGCACTAAGAAGTGGTGAAGGGTGGGCGTTTTGGGGGACTGTTTTATGTAATTTTGACGTTCGAAAAGTGCTGATTCTCAGCCTAGTTTCAATAAATGACTTTTAATTATTTTTTTTGACTGTATAAGCGAGCGTAGTGAGTTAATTCTCGGAAACAAGCGGCTGATTGACGTAATCAGCGCCAGTTGGTGGCTAGTTGGTGGTTGGTAGTTGACTCGCTCGCGTGTGTCGGCTCCTGCACTGCTGCCGAGCACCACGTCTAACGCCCTCCGTCGACACGTCATACTCTGGCATAGGTACTAATACTTGTTGATTTCCAATAAGGGAGTGAAAACACGATTACCTTACAAACAATACTTTTTTATTCCTAGTATAACACACTACTTACTTAGTTAATTGTTCTTGTTATTAAAACATGAAACGACTGTTAATAACGTTTTTGGAACTGTGTTTGTCACTTATGGGCCTACCACATGCACAAGCTTCCCCACAGTTCTGCCTGCGCAGGCTTCTCGCATGAAAAAACTGTACACGGACGGCGTTACCACACGGCACAGTTAAGTACGCGCAAGCCACAGTCTTGTCGAAATCGTCGGCGTAGAAACATGTTTCCTAATGAAGAACTATTTCTTCTTTCTCCCTTAAACTATGTTCCTCTTTCATTTTTTTTTTTTTTTTCTAGGCATGCCTAGTTCTTTTTATTTCGGTCGGAATAATCCTTCGATTTAATTTTCCAGAGTGCAGGCAGAGATTTGTATAGACTTATTAATTCAGACATGAACTCGCGATTGTGCGTACGCAAATCGGCCATTTTTAGGGTTCTATGGAACCCTTAAGTATACGATCTCTCGTGTGTCTGTCTGTCTGTCCGTCTGTCACAGCCAATTTGCTCCGAATCTAATGGATCGATTAAGTTGAAATTTGGTACACATTATGTATTTCTGTGACCCAAATACGAATGTGTAACGTAAATAAATGAATTTTGAATATGGCGGTCACTTTTGGGGGAAAATTAAAAATTACAAACTGTACCGTGTGACATATCAAATGAAAGGGCTTATTGCGAGGATCTCAAAATAATTTATTTTTATAAACATAACATATACATTTAAAGTTATTTAAGAAAATAGATGAAAATTTACCATCTTCGAAACTACTGTGTCTAAAATTTTGAAGAAAATACAGAGAGACAGAGTTCTTTAGTCATAGATTACAGGAAAACCTATAAAAAAGTCTATGGTCTTAAAATAACATGGTAAATCTCTCAATATTGTGACTGCAAACTTACATTTGCAGTTGGAATGTATGGGAGAACATGTTTTTCAACTACAATGTTAAGTTTGTATTTGGAATAAATTCATCCTAACTATGGAACCCTTCATTGTGCGTGGTCCGATACGCACTTAGCCGGTTTTTGAGTGACGGAAGACCACGTAATCACCGAACGACTAACCTAGACTGCGGCTTGAACACTGAACGCCCAACCACACGCACAGGCAAGTACGCGCAGGCCGGGCTTGCGCAGGCAAAATTTCAAACAAGTCGAAAAGTGCGCAGGCCGCGCCGTGGGGTTTGCGCGTCGTACAGTTTTACCAACCACACGCTCAGTGTTCCGTGTACAAGCCGGCCTGCGCAGGCAAAACTGTGGTGAAGCATGAGCATGTGGTAGGCCCATTAGTGTTCCGCTACGTGTACACTGTACAGAAGGCAATAAAAATAAATTAGCTGCATAATTGGTAACAACAAAGCTGTCTGTCACGGCGCGGCGCCGCCGGTCACACGTGCAGGTACCAACGAGACGATGAAAATGAAAAAATGAAAAAATGTTTATTAGTTTTAACAAGTTTTCTTACATTACTAGGTAGTGATTGGAGCCTCCTTTTAAGCTAATAAAGCCTGTGTTAGGAGACTCCGCTCTTCCATACATTGTTGGTATTAACTATAAACTTGTTTATTAAAAAATAATAAAAACAGTAAAAAATATAAGGAATCTAATCTACGAAAACTATGGCTAATTTATAAGTTAGGCTAATAAGTGCTTACAGAGTTCAAATTGTGTGTAATAGTGTGATTGTATGTAATTGCGATTGGGTTGATGTATTCAGAGTGTTGTGTTTGTATGTGTGAAATGTGTGTGTTATGTGTGTGGGTGGGAGTACCTATATCATGAGCGAATGAGATTGAGCCTTAGGATACAGTTATATTTATAAATATTATATATACGTTATTGTTATAAACATATGCTATATTTATAACAACAACGCCTCTGTTTCCTCATAATTAAGTGGTATTATCCATTCAGCCAATATTTTTTTACATTCAGTTAGTCTTTTATTGTATACATAAGTTTCCCTATTACATTTGTTGTAAAGCTGAGCAGACCGTCTTTTAAATTGGTTGCTAGCAAATTTAGTTTTAGATTGAGGAACTTCTGCTACGAAGTCTTTTCTTCTTTTTAAATTTAAGCTAGGTTCATAAGGAAGGGATTTGTGTTTTTTAATTATAGTTCTAAAAATGTATAGTTTTCTCACAGATAATAAGTTACTAATTTGGTAGAGGAGTTGAGTAGAAAATCTCATGTTTTTAAAATACATCAGCTTAATTAGAGCACGTTGTCCCCGCTCAAGGTCAATGAATTTAGTTTTTGCTGCACCACCCCAAATGGGGATGCAGTACGTCAAAACAGATTGCACCAAAGCTAAGTAGATTTCATTAAGGAGGTGTCTCGGGTTATTCGTATTAGTAGGTACAACTTTTGGAACAATATGCCTCAGGGTCTTAAAAATCCAGCTTAATTTTCTTATCCTGCAATTGACCTGTTCAAGGTGGGGATACCAGGATAGGTTTTGGTCGACCACAACACCTAGATATTTTGTTTGTGTTACCTTGTCTAAGGTTGGGCATGAACAATTACTTGAGTCATCACAGGTGTGTACTCTCAAATTAAGTTCTGTGCTAGGATGGGAACGATTGGATACGATACATATCTAATATCTATACATAAGGAACTATTTACAGGCAAGACGTAATCTCAGAGACTCCATGAGGCCAAGCTGCATAACTGCCGGTCCAACTCGGTACAATCGCGAGGGAGACTATCTTGCAAAACTGAAAAAATAAAGTAAGTTCAATATGAAACATTTTTTCTTCTTCAAAAAAATCATTTGAAAAATGTCAGCACATATCGGTTTTACGTCAACGCCAACAACACGAGGCCGGCTTAGCGAGATGTGGGCGCTGTGGTGGAGTTACATTATCACCTGGTGCCTGGCGACGAGCTCTTTGTGGCAAACTTCACTTGTGTTTTGTGTGTGGAAGGGGCTGCGACGGGACTGTTGACTTAGGACCGATACAGTGTGTGCTCGCCGTGATTTACCACAAATATCTTTAATATGACAACGGCGGGCGGCCCCGTCGATACTGTCCTCTGAGAATACTCCTCCTCAGAGGACGGTTTCGACATCGCCGGCGCCGCCCGCCGCGCACCTCGCGGGATTCGAACCCGCACTAGTGTACACACTAGATGACTAGACACCGGCGCGCGCCGTCACTTGGCGGAGGCGGCCTCTATGACTCACTCAGGTCACTGTTTTATAACAATTTTTTCACACCACCTGCTCATCGCTAATGTCAAATTATATGTCATGCAACATAAAACCTAACATAAAAGCAAGTCATCGGTCTTATTCATAAAAAGTTAGCGATCATTTAAAACCTTGCTAAAGTCCGGTTGTCAAAAAATGTTATTCATAAACGCATTTTAGCACCTAAACGGTCTATGAACCTGATATAAAGTTATAAAAGCCACAACTTTAACACAAACTTTAACAGCACTATAAAGAAAAAATGGCCGACAGCTGATTAATATGAAAATTAAATTTGACGTACAAATGTAACATGTCGCTGTCCCCGGCGAATAAAATGGTAATGTGCTATTACGATGGTTTTAACTTAATTGCATATTCGATATTTAGAGGTCCGATTACATTCTATCAATTTTTTTTCATTCATTTCCTACGGTTATTTCAGAAGTTACGAGATTTTAAGGTATAGGTATTGTAATGAATGTAAAAAATCACTTTTCTTTTGGTATTTGAACAATTCCGCTTTGTATTAGTTAATAAGATATTCACAAAAAACTGTTTTTTACTTTTCCTGTAAAATTTGGTTTTTACGATTACGATTTTATTCGCCGGGGATAGCGATATGTGTCTACTGTCTACAAAATGTCAGTTTTGTAAACAATCGTACTTCGAGGAGCTGCAGTTGTATTTAATTTATTTTGCACTCCTGTTTTATAATTTAGTTTGTTATTATACAGGGTATCCCTGGAAGTGTGGATCAAATCGGATAAGGGGGTGAGCAAGGTCATTTCCACACTTTTTAACCCTGAGAATGTCGATGCGAAATGATGTGTTCAAAAGTTATGATTATGACCAATTTTTGTTTTTATCAATAATTTCGCATTGTGCTCAAACAAAAAAATCATTAAAAATTAATAAACTGTGTCAGTAATTGTTTTTAAGGACTTTGTAGAAGAGTGGGCCTTTTCTGTGGTAATACTTTTACGCAGCTAGAAAACATATTTTCCAGAAGAAAAAAACATTTACTGCAAAGGACTGGCAAACATTTTACTTTTCGAGCGATTTTCATGGGAAAAAGTTACACTAGCGAAAGTTACCACGTACCAGAAAAACTTGTTCAAGTCATATAGATTCTTTGGAGGTATGACTCATGAGATTTCAAAATAACACCGATTTTTTTTTTTTTTTGTTTAATCCATAACCACTGCTGTGGTTTAGGATTAAACAAAAAAAAAAAATTAGAACAGAACAAGCTCAAACTCAAAACTCAAACTCAAACGCAAACTCAAACTCAAACTCACCTTCCGCTTGACGCAGGTTCTCACCGGACACGGCTGTTTCGGGGGGTTCCTGTTCAGGATAAAGCGGGGGGAAACGCCCGGGTGTCGCCATTGTGTGAATCGCCCGGAGGACACGGTGGAGCCTTTGCAGTAAATGTTTTTTATTATTTAACACATGTTTTCCAGTTGCATAAAATTATTACCATAGGAAAGGCTCATTCCACTACCACGTCCTGAAAAAATAAATAATATTTTAATTTTATTTTTTTATTATTTTTTTCTTTGTTTACTATGCGAAGAGATTGAAAAAAAGAAAAATTGGTCAACACATTTGAACCGTAAAAAATTGCACCGATGTTTTCAGTGTTAAAAAGTTTTGTAATGACCTTGCCCACGCCCTTGTTTGATTTAATCCATACTTTCAGGGACACCCTGTATACAATGCAAGCTTTACAAAGTTTGGATACTATTGAAAGAATTGTACGTTTTGAAAATCGTCCGCTTCGAAGAAAGGTTTACAGAAATAGAAGTGATCCATGTGCTTTGGACGACGAAGGCTTTCGGAAGCGTTATCTTTTCGACCTTCATAATTAAACGTGGATAATAATAAAGCTTCCGAAATAAAAATTACTTCCGAAAATCTGTGGTTGACTGTTATAGGTACCTACTAAATTTCCAAGAAAAATACAAAACTTCCGAAAATAAATACTAAGTTTCCGAAAACTCATTATGTTGTGCTACAAAAGTTAGTGACAGAAACGAATCGCTGCAAAACCGACTCCACGTAGTCTTGTTTACCTACCCCTAGATTGTAATTTAAGCCCGCGTAGGCGCGGAGGGGCAAGGCGGTCCGCGAGGTGAGGAGCGTGGTGGGCGTTAAAACCATCTGCGACGATAAGCTCGCGTGGGACCGCCCCGGAGCCTCGCAGCGCCAGAGCCGTGACAGAAACCATACCTGCTGCATATTGCATGCTCGCTTGCATGCTGCATGCATGGTGTATGCTTGTTTACAGGTTTGAAAAATATTACGTCAGTAAATTCTGTATTGATTTTTATGAATTTTCAGTATTTTATTCGATCGTTTCAGTATTTTATTCGGTCATTTCTTTATTTGTATTCGCATATAAGCTGTCGGAAAATTAGTATTTATAGCAGTAAATTTCATATTTTAAGTATGTACATATTTTAATTTTACCCGTTAACCATGTCCGTAAGGATCTTATGTTAGATAGTAGAGTTTCTGGTACCTCACCAGAAATCTAGTGGGATTATTTAGAGGAAGACTTTTAGGTGACTCTGGATACAAATCAGAGCCATATTTCTTCACTCCTATTTTAAGGAAATGCAAATGCTAATGCTATTTTACAAACTTTTATAAGGAGACATTTTAGAGAGTAGTTCATTATAAAAAGCTTGTATTTATAAATTTCAGTTTAATTTATTTTTATAATAAGTACTCTAATTTGGCTTTTAGAATTTGTTCTTTCAGAACTAATCCTTATAATTTTTGTTTTCGTTTGCCATCTGTGCCTCATGTAATTCTTTTCTGCAGGCCGTTTCAGTTTGTGCTATTTGTGCACCTACTAACCTGCAATACAAAATTAACGTAATATTTTGTTCGCTAATTTTGATTAAATTAATTAAATCAGTAGCGGCATAAGAATAACTAATATTACAAGTCATTATTAGTTCTCGTTTATTCATTTTAATTCTTATTCGATTACATTTTTAAATATTTCTTAAAATAAAAAGGATAAAAAAACATTTAAAAATATAAAAAAATAGAGTTCCGCCGGTGTCGGGAGCAGGGTCCAAGCTACCGGTGGTTAGGGCTGCAGAGACAGGAACCTCCTCACAATGCGAGCCGTATCGAGGAGTACTGCCTTCTGTATCAGGCGCTTGATCCAACCGCCTAACGAGAGTCTCGAGAGATGTTAGTCGAGGCTTTCGGCCATCAGGCCATTAGCCGTTACAACAATCGGCACAATGATAGCCGAGCTTACGTTCCACATGTCAACAACCTCGTGTGCTAAGTCGAGATATTTTATTTGTTTCTTTTTCTCAGCTTTCACGAGGTTCTCGTCATGTGGAATGGTAACATCGATTATCATTGCGCGGCGCGCTAATCGATCTATCACTACTATATCAGGCTTATTTGCTACAATAGTCCTGTCAGTAATGGTAGACCGATCCCAGTACAACGTGACATGGTCATTTTCGAGAACTGGGTCGGGCACAGCAAGTTGCTGGTGAATAATCCTAGCCACTTGGTTATGTCTGTGCAAGTACTCGCCGTTAGCTAGACGCGAGCAACCAGAGATAATATATCTGATGGACTCACCCGGACGATGGCATGCCCGACACACGTCAACCGTACCGTCCTTCATAATATGTCTCCGGTAGTTATTCGTCAAGATAACTTCGTCCATAATTGCACAGACGATACCTTCGGTTTCCCCGAAAAGGTCACCGAAACATAGCCAGGATACGGACGCTAAGAAATCTACACCGGGCTCATGAAGAGCCCGATAGAAGTGCCCGTGAAGCGCCTTGCTTTGCCATACCTCCTTGCGGTTCATTTTACAAACTCATTATTAGTTATTCTTAGGGATTGTGGCTAAGTAATAACAGCTGTACGGGTCGATCGATCAGGTTAAGCTACGTTTACCGCAGTTGGTCCGTGGATGGGTGACCATCTTTACATACCAAGACCCCTCCATGCCTCGGAAAGCACGTTTAAGCCTTGGTCCTGGCTGTCGTTTGTAGATCTTTGACAGTCGCTACGGGTGGTTAGAAGTTCAAAAGTCTGACAACCAGTCTTACCAAGGGGTATCGTATCTCAAACTCAAACTCAAACTCAAAGCATTTATTTCAAATAAACCAATTACAGGTACTTTTGAATTGTGAAGGGGTCGGTCAGTCAGAAAAATGAAGCTAGTTGCCCATTCCAAAGCGTAGTAGGTACCTATGGAGAAGAACGGGCAAGAAACTCCACGGACACTCTTTTAAATCAAAATATTGTTACAAAATATTGGTTACATCATTCGTGTTGAACTTATACATGTGAGAACAATGTAGAAAGACGTGCACGTTAAAAGCGTCCGTAATAAAAATATAATATCAATTCAAAAATTTAAATAAATTAAAATAAACCGTGGCAGCTAAGAGATGACCAGTCCCTACTGACGGCGCCCGTTCACGAACATGACGCATGGATCAGCACCATTTAGCTCAACCATTTTGAAGGGAACTTAATGATCCAACACACACGCCACCATCAGCGAGACATTTGAGTGAGCATGACATACTCTCAGCCGCCAGGGCACATTCAAGTCAATGAAAGACGTACCCAGTAAATGGTAGCTTTATGGAATGTACAACATGGTCACAGTGCTCACACATGTGATATGCAATTATACAATACAAAGAGATTGAATTTATACAAAGGAAAGATAGTTTTACAATCTTCAGCAGCTGCAACAATACTTTTGAATGCTAATCAATTAGTTTATGCGCCCTTGTGGAGCTGGACCAGCGCTGAGCCAAGCATTTTTATCAGCGATGTAATCCCCCAACTTATAATATGCTTGGCAGCATAGTGTGCGTTTTATACATGATTTAAATTTCGTTTCGTTCAGTTGGAGTATGTGGGAAGGTATTTTATTATAACATTTTAAACAGCACCCCATGAAGGATGAGTCTACTTTAGCCAGTCTGAAACCCGGTTGAACTAATTGGTCCCTATTTCTAGTCCCATAATTGTGTTTATCACCTCTTTTACTGAAAAGACTTAGATTTTTCCTTACGTACATGATGTTTTCATAGATATATTGACAAGGTACCGTCATGATGTTAATATCTTTAAACAGTTCCCTTAGAGAATCGCGTCTGCGGAGGCCATATATTGCTCTGATGGCTCTCTTCTGCAGAATAAAAATAGACTCGATATCTGCAGCCCGTCCCCATAGTAAAATACCGTAAGACATGATACTATGAAAGTAACTGAAATAGACTAGCCTCGCGGTATCTACATCGGTAAATTGACGGATTTTTCTCACAGCATATGCTGCTGAACTTAGCCGTCCTGCAAGAGATGTTAAATGAGGACCCCATTGCAGCCTTGAATCGAGCGTGATCCCCAAGAAAACAGTTTTATCGACAAATTCTAGTTTCTCCTTATTCAATACTATGTCACAATCACTACTTTTAACATTTGGTAAAGCAAATCTTATGCATTTAGTTGTTTTCCCATTTAATGCTAAATTATTAGCAGTGAACCAATTTTGGACCTGCAGTAGGGCGTTATTTACTCCGTCAAGATTTGATGCACGTCTATTTATCTTAAAAATTAAGGAAGTGTCGTCAGCAAATAACACCATTTGTGGTTGGTTTTTTAATAAATGGGGTAGATCATTAATATATACTAAAAAGAGGAAAGGACCCAATATCGAGCCTTGTGGAACGCCCATTTTTACTTTTAAACCGATTGAATGGACACCATTTACTTGAACCTGCTGCTGTCTATCATTTAAATAAGATTTTACTAAATTGAGCGCAAGTTTTCCTAGTCCGTAATGCTCAAGTTTCAAGAGCAAGGTTTCATGACTCACGCAGTCAAATGCCTTGGAGAGGTCACAAAAGATTCCTATGGCATCTTGGGCCTCCTCCCACGCTGTAAATATGTGTTTTAATAAGGTGACACCGGCGTCAGTTGTACAACGTCCTTTGGTGAAACCATATTGCTGATCGTGCAAGATTTGGTTGGCGTTAAAATGATTAATCATTTGATTGAGCATTACCTTTTCGAAAACCTTACTGAATACCGGCAGCACAGATACTGGTCTATAATTGTTAGTGTCTTTACTGTCCCCAGATTTAAAAAGTGGTATTACTTTACTGTATTTCATTAAATCCGGGAAGACTCCTTGATCCACACACAAATTAAATATTAAAGCTAAGTACGGTGCTATAGTGTCGATTATGTATGTACAAACTTTGATAGATAATCCCCATAGATCTTCGGTCAATTTGATTTTCATTTGCCGAAAAGCTTTTATGGGTTTATATGTTTAAATTGAAATTCAACCGGTATTACCTAGTAACTTGGTTTTGGAGGTCAAATAGGCAGTCGCTCCATGTAAAATACTGGTATTCAGCTGCATCCGGTTAGACTGGAAGCCGACTCCAACATAGTTGGGAAAAGGCTACATGTCTTGAAATGCCTACCTAAGAACTTTGTAACGGAAAAGTAAATTGGATAGGTACCTAATTCGTAAATCATGTCAGACCGCCACCTTTTTCGCGTTGGTGTTTGCGTCAGTGTTTTTGTTTTCTATTATGGAGACCGTCTCCCTGACGAATTCTTTCAAAACAATATAAGGAATAGAAGCAAAAGCTCTCATGAGAGATTGAGAATGTTTATAAAACCACTCTTACTTCGAACACATTCTAGCTGTAACAGTACAAACCTTATCCTCCTGCAATCAATTTTATTGGAACTAGTCTCCGGTCTTGATTCCATTTTTTTTTTAAATTTTAAAGTTTTTCGTTGCTTCAATTTATCTATATTAAGTCTATGGCTTCAATAACAAAATGAAAGACGCGCTGCGCCAAAAGTTTTGAAACTGTAGACAGTAAAATAGTTTACATTACGTAATATACAACGTCTACGAGTATGGTCACAATTATTCGGTGCGTAGATAGACATTCTCATTTGACGATTCGATATGTTGGTCAATTTGATCGATGAATCAATTATACCTATACCAGTTCACCGAAACTGTTTAATTTGTATATGGACCGCCTGATTGGAGAGCTGAGCAGCACTGGGATCGGATGTCATGTAGACGGAATTTGCGTTAATAATATTAGTTACGCGGATGACATGGTCGATCGGTGCGTTGCGCAAGCTGCTTCGTATATGTGAAGGGTATGCGGAGGCCCATGGGCTCAGATATAATGTGAAGAAAAGTGAGTTTATGGTTTTTAGAGCACCCAAAAAATATTACTCAGAGGTACCACCCGTTTCACTCTATGAAACAGCATTAAACAGAGTCACTCACTTTAAGTATCTGGGCCACTGGGTCACCGAAGACCTTACAGATAATATGGATGTGGAAAGGGAACGTAGGGCGTTGTCTGTTCGCTGTAATGTGTTGGCTCGCAGATTCGCGCGTTGTACTGAACAAGTGAAGGTCACACTGTTTAGGGCATTCTGCCAGACCTTCTACACGTGCAGTCTGTGGGTCAAATACACGCAGAGGACATACAACGCCCTGCGTGTACAGTAGGTATAATAACGCGTTCAGCATGTTGATGGGGCTGCCGCGGTACTGTAGCGCGAGTGGCATGTTCGCGGAGGCGCACGTGGACAGTTTCCACGCGATCATACGTAAGCGCTGTGCTTCGATGCTGGTGCGGGTGCGCGGTAGCCCCAGCGCCATCCTGGCCGCGTGTGCCGGCCGATGGGACTCGGTACTGATGGCGTATTGGATAGGCCTTCACGCGAGGGCAAGGGCCTGACCACTAAACTGGTACTTTTATTAATACTAGGTTAAGAATATTGTTACTAACAAATTTATGGACATGGTCTGAAATAAAAATACTATTATTATTATTTCCTTTATTCATTCTAATTCTTATTTTATTACATTTTTAAATATTTCTTAAAATAAAAAGGATAAAAAAACATTTAAAAATATAAAAAAATAGAGTTCCGCCGGTGTCGGGAGCAGGGTCCAAGCTACCGGTGGTTAGGGTTGCAGAGACAGGAACCTCCTCACAATGCGAGCCGTATCGAGGAGTACTGCCTTCTGAATCAGGCGTTTGATCCAGCCGTCTAACGAGAGCCTCGAGAGATGTTGGTCGAGGCTTTCGGCCATCAGGCCATTTGCCGTTATGACAATCGGCACAATGAAAGCCGAGCTCACATTCCACATGTCAACAACCTCGTGTACTAAGTCGAGATATTTTATTTGTTTCTCTTTCTCAGCTTTCACGAGGTTCTCGTCATGTGGAATGGTAACATCGACTATCATTGCGCGGCGCGCTAATCGATCTATCACTACTATGTCAGGCTTATTTGCTATAATAGTCCTGTCAGTAATGATAGACCGATCCCAGTACAACGTGACATGGTCCTTTTCGAGAGCTGGGTCGGGCACATACTTGTAATACGGAACCTCAGAGTCCACAAGTTTATATTTCAAAGTAAGTTGCTGGTGAATAATCCTAGCCACTTGGTTATGTTTGTGCAGGTACTCGCCGTTAGCTAGACGCGAACAACCGGAGATAATATGTCTGATGGACTCACCCGGACGATGGCATGCCCGACACACGTCAACCGTACCGTCCTTCATAATATGTCTCCGGTAGTTATTCGTCAAGATAACTTCATCCATAATTGCACAGACGAAACCTTCGGTTTCCCCGAAAAGGTCACCGAAACGTAGCCAGGATACGGACGCTAAGAAATCTACACCGGGCTCATGAAGAGCCCGATAGAAGCGCCCGTGAAGCGCCTTGCTTTGCCATACTTCCTTGCGGTCATCTGTAGTAAATATTACAGGTTTGCGCCAGTTCTCTTTAGCCATGGAGAGCGGGGTGAGCCCGTTGTCCACTGCGACCACATCACGGTGCATACGCACATCGGTTTTAAGAAAATATTCCCTGAGGCTGCACACCTCGCGGTTGTGGAGGGTCTTCGCATTTAAAAAGCCTCGACCCCCGCACTTCCGCGGGATGTACAGTCTCATCACCGATGAACGTGGGTGATGCATCCGGTTTGCGGTCAGGAGTGTACGGACCCTCCTGTCCAGGGCGTCCAGTTCGGTCTGAGTCCATTTGAGTATGCCGAAAGAGTACATAAAAACCGGCATGACCCAACCGTTGAAGGCGCGCACCTTGTTTCCGCCTGAAAGAAGACTAATTCAATTCAATTCTTCTTCAGGCGACCAAAGAAGCGCTCCTTCAAAGTCAAAGTCAAAGTCAAATCATTTATTTCAAATAGGCCCATGTATGGCACTTTTGAACGTCGAAATTTACAAAATATTAAAAATGATTCTAGTCGCCCCTTCCAAAAGGTAGTTTTCGTATGGAGAAGAATGGGCAAGAAACTCCACCGTTACTCTTTTAAAATGTTTTACAATAGTTTGTATAGGTACGTACATTCGTTAAATAATTATATGTGAAGACGATGCACCTAGAATAAAATTACTATACCACAATAGGTAAAAAGAATTAAAAATGAAGCAACGACAGATAATTTAATATGTGATAGATACATGGTGCTCACATATTTACAAACATTGTAAAAGTAGACGATTTTCCTAAAATTTTGTAATTAATAAGTCAGTGTGTGAGAAAGTAATCACAGAATGTTAAATCAATGTCATAAAACACAAAATAATCAATTTTACAATTAAATTAGCAACCAGTTTGATTTTGTCTTGATTCTAAATTGTCCTATGGAGCAGGACCAGCATGTTTCCAAGCACTCTTATCCTGGATATAATCCTCTAATTTGTAATATGCTTGTTTACAAAGTGCACTTTTGATATGAGTTTTAAATTTTCTTTCATTTAATTGCAATATGTCACAAGGTATTTTGTTGTAACATTTAACACAGTACCCCATAAAAGATGTATGTACTTTAGATAATCTGTAAAATGGTTGATCTTCAACGATTGCTTCATGTCAGCAACGTTGATGCCTAACGCTTCCGACATACCCAAATACTTATAGCTTTCAGCTGAGGAGAGGGATCTGAGGTGTATGGAGTCCGAGAGTTGGGTTCTCTCGGATTCCATAATCTCCCCTCGCTTTACATGCATGACTGCACATTTTTCCACACCAAATTCCATCCTGATGGCGCCACTGAATGTTTCAGTTATCTTCAGTAGCTCCATCAGTCGCAATCTATTGGGGGCAAAGAGTTTCAAGTCATCCATGTAGAGGAGGTGAGATATGACCTGACCACCTCTCCTCAACCTATAGCCTAGGCCTGAATCCTCCAGCAGTGTGCTCAGAGGATTCAGGGCTAAGCAAAACCAAAGTGGACCTAAACTGTCGCCCTGAAATATTCATCGTTTAATCCATACAGGCTCGTCATTCCCCTGGATCTGTCGGCATCCTGGGTAGCGAAGAACCGTCCTCCATTGCCCCATACACGACATCAGGAAGGCGCGCAGAGTTGCATCTATCTTGTACAACTCCAGCACTCTCATGAGCCATGTATGTGGCACCGAGTCGTAGGCCTTCTTATAGTCTATCCAGCATGTCGACAGATCCTTGCGGGATCGACGAACCTGTTGGCTTATGGCCATATCGATGAGGAGAAGCTCCTTAGTACCACGGGACCCGTTTCTACATCCATTTTGGGAGGCTGACATAATTGAATTACTGTCAATGTGTGTGTTAATTTTCGCTCTCAAAATGGATGTAAGAAGTTTATAGACCGTCGACAAACATGTGATCGGTCTATAATTCTTGGGTTCCACGGGACTACCTGACTTATGGAGCAGGTGGGTAACGCCTGTTGTTAGAAACTGTGGTAGCGACTCTAGGGCTGACTGGAATTGAGATGCCAGGCGAGTGTGTGAACTACTCAGCCATTTTAACCAAAAGTTGTGCAGTCCGTCCGGCCCCGGTGATTTCCAGTTCGGTAAAGGACGGACTGCTCTGGCTACGTCTAATGGCGTGATTAGCACAGTATTCATTTCTGGTATAGTTTCACACACTCGCTCGACATCCTGCATCCAACCAGCCTCAGTGTGACAAACGGGCACCGACCAGATGCTGCGCCAGAATGCACTCGTGGTGGCATCATCCGGGTGGCGCACGTCCGTCACATTTTGTTCAGGTCGCTCCCAAGCTCTATATACCCACCTCTCATCGCTCTGGAACATGCGATTTTGCATGTATCGGTCAACCCGCCGCTTATACCGCCGAATACGGCTCGCCCATGCACAAACTTTCTGCTTCAGGAAGTCGATGCGCTCTGTGACACGGGACATGTATTCTTGAGGACTGATTCCAGTCCCCGAGAATGCCCGCCTTACAAAGCGCATCACTCATGGTCGTGTATTTCCCTCCCTGAAGCAGTATAGTTTGCCGATGAGTACCCTGGCCCCATCGACACGTCGCTCGATTCTGTGCTGCCAGGCTGGTACGGCTAGTTTAGGTCGAGTAACTCCGTCGCTGTTTGGAAACTTGACTTTAGCTAAACGACATGCCGCAACAGCCGCGCAATACAGGATCGAGTGAGTGTCAATGAGATCCTCGCTGCTCTCGAAAAAATTCGTAAGCTGCGAGTCCAAGGCACACACCAGCGCCCTATTTTTTTTGTGCATGGGTAGGCGTGGTAATCGGGTTCTAAGTTCAGTCGGAGAGTACCTATACTCGCGAAACGCATCCTCCAGTGCGTTCCTCAATCGTTCGTTACACTGGCTACTTACTGTGGCAACCCTATCATCCTCCTCTTCAACACCATGATTGAACCGCGGCGGGATTGCATCAATATTTGACGCTTGTGCCGCGGTTTGTGCCTGAGTTGAGACGATGTGGTTGCTCAGTACCTCTGAGCGCAGCCTATCAAGTGCAGCATCGTCCAGCCTATGATTGCGCTGGATGACACGCACCTGATCCGACAGTCGTTGGGCCGAGACGTTGACGGCTGACTCTAGTTCCTGGAACAGAGACAGCATCCTAACACGGTACGCAGTGAGGTTAGTTCCTCCCTCTATAGACCCGTAATATGCGCGCATGACGTTCTCGTTCATTGACTGAGTCCATCTCATGCGCTGCACACAACCACCGGCAGCGGGGACCCGGCTCGGGGCCGATTGGCCCCTAAGTCCCAAGCTCTTCGGTGGCCGGCCTTTTCCCGGCCGACGTACAGGTGTTGGCGACGTCGCGGCGCCCAGCCGCACCGGCGCAAAGCCGCACCGGTGTCCAGCCGCACCGGTGCCCAGCCGGCTCCGCTAGCTCCCACTCGCGCATCCCGCGGTCCGCCGCGACAGAGACCCCAACCACGGCGGCCGCGACCTCTATGGTGTCAGCCATGACTGCGACCAGTTCCGATATATATTACAGACCGGATCCGACATATATTTAAAAGAGAGTCCTTGGAGTTTTTTGCCCGTTCTTCTCCATAGAGATCTACGTTTTGGAATGGGCAACTAGCTTCAACTTTCTGACTAACTGACCGACTCTTTGACAATTCAAGAGTGCCTGTAAATGGTTTAATTGAAATAAATGCTTCGAGTTTGAGTTATTAATTTATCTATGATAATAACTTTAATTTCGGATGTCGGTGTCTGATTTTCGAATATTGCTACCGACTTTTTTTTTTGACCGACGTTTATTACAAATCAATGTAACATTACTTAGTAATTACTATGTAAAGATGACAACATCATCAGCAGACGAACTGAATTCAAAACCTATTATTGAAGCTAACTGAAAAACTGCACAAACAAAAAACTTAAAAAAAAAAAACTTCCGACTTCCAAAAAACCACTACAAAGTGAAAAATAACTTAAATTTCGGAAGTCGGTGTCTTTGGTTTTGTATTTTCGTTATTTGCCACCGACTTCCGAAATTTAAGTTATTTTTCACTTTGTAGTGGTTTTTTAGTAGTCAGTTGGTTTTTTTTTGGAAAAAAGTTTTTATTGCTCGCTTTTAAGTCGGTCAATTTGTAATTAAAACAAAAAAATTAAAAAGTGTTTATTCACAACAATACTTAAAGCAACCTAATGCCAACTGCTCATCACCTTTTACAAAATATTGCTTTTCCCGATGCAGGGACGTTCATCGTTGAGGAGTTCTCCTGGTACTTTACCATCATCTCCACTTCTCCATATGCATTGTGACGAGCATAAATTGCATTGCAATAATTTTAAAGTAATCGTATCGCAACCCGTGAAATACTTATTATTGAGTAGTTCCGGTGGCTATTTGTGGTCTTCATCATCAGTTCCACTTAACTAAATGGTGCTTTCCAAGAGCAACTTCACGAGTTACTAAAAAAAATACCCAAATCGCTATAGGCTTGCCTATAATATTTGAAGAGTTCCCTCGATTTCCCTGGGATGCCATCATCAGATCCTGGTGTCCTTATCATGGTACTACCCTTTACCCTTTTTGTTGGAAAGGAAATATTTCCTTTCCAACAAAAAAGAATCATCAAAATCGGTTCATAAACGACGAAGTTATTCGCGAACACACATAAAAAAAATATACAGGGTGTTTGGTGCATCGTGTGCCGAATTAAAATGGTCGACTGGGAGGGTCACCTGCTATCCTTTCAGACCCCTAAACACTTCTCATGCCCTGTGGAATTTTTTTCATCGACTTTTTATTGTTTTATTAAAAAAATACCCAAATTTTAAATTCAAGTACAAACAAAAAAAAATGTAAGTCATAGACTCTGAATTTTAATTTTATTTAGATGTGTATTGTATTACAGTACTTTTAAATTCAAAATTAGTGACATGAGCCATCTAGTTTTTTTTAAATTTACTCGCAATGTTTTGGACTTCAAGGTCGCCTTTGGTTTTTTTTTTATAGCCATGTAAATAGCTGTAACATGGACAGCTGTAGCATGGCAGCAAGTCCGAAACATTGCGAGTAAATTTAAAAAAAAAAAACTAGATAGCTAATGTCACTAATTTTGAATTTAAAAGTACCTACTGTAATAAAATATACTAAATATGCAATAAAATTAAAATTCAGAGTCTACGACTTACACTTGTTTTTTTATTTGTACTTGAATGTAAAATTTGGGTATTTTTTTAATAAAACAATAAAAAGTCAATAAAAAAAAATCCACTGGGCATGAGAAGTGTTTAGGGGTCTGAAAGGATAGCAGGTGACCCCCCCAGTCGACCATTTCAATTTGGCACACGATGTATCAAACACCCTGTATATATGTATACGGTCGAATTGAGTAACCTCCTTTTTTTGAAGTCGGTTTAAAATGATTGAATTTGATTTGGGATCACCACGCGGAAATTAATGTTTTGTTAACTGAATGTAGGTACCTGGTGCCGACTATTGTTCATCTGTAAAGCCCGTAACAGACGTAGCTATAATATATATTAATATAAGTCATAGCTAGGCATATTACGATATATTTTCCATTGTAATCTTCGAGCGACCGCAGACGGAGCTATAATATATATTTCTAGTACGTCACCAAAAACTACGCAAAAAAAAGTATAGTAATATATATTATAGCTACGTCTGTGACGGGCTTAACGCCTACCTTAAAACAATTTATATATATCATAATAAAATTGCTATTCATTTTATATTAATTCACTCGTGTTATAATAATGTTGCTTGCATATTATAAGGTAGATTGTACAAGGATCACCCATATTTTAACTGTTACATCTTATTTACTGTACCTGCAATCTATGCAAATAAATGTTTACTTACATACTTACATAAATTAAAAGAAAGAAGAATCACGGAGAAATCTGTGTTAAAACATAAAAAAAAAAATCGCCGAATGTTTAACCTCCTTCTTTTTTTAAGGCAGTTAGAAATAATTGATCGTTTTAGTGCAAGGGCAGATTCAAACAAACTGCGCAAGAAAAATATTGGCCAAACTTATTGTAGGCGGAACGGCCGCCTTATACACACGATCATCAAACAGTGTTCCAGGCGCACACATAAAACTGCTGTGTTCGATACGAAGTCTTCATAGTTTGCAAGGTATTGTGAGCTATTGTGTGCTCAGTTCAGATGGAAGCGTTGTCAGTAACCGGATGAATAAACGTGAGCACTAAAGCGATTAGAGCTAGTTAGCGCGAGCACAATGGAAGAATAGCGCGCGTCGTTCGCAGCGCTCGGAGCCGCTCGAGCGCGGCGCGGCGCACAGTGGGCTGGGATTACAAGGTTGGGTTAGGTTAGGGTCTTAAGAGATCAAATGAATTTTTTTGGTATCTAGGCATAAATTTAAAACGTTTTTATTCTTTGACTTTTTTAATTTAACGAGTACTTTCGGAGATATAGCCATATCAAATTTGTATGAAGAGTCATGTTATTTTAGTTAACCCTTGGTATGCCGGAACGTAGATCTACACGAGACACAATGGTTTTTTAATTGTGTCTGTAATTACGGCATTCGAGAGGTTAAGCAATTTATTCCAATTGAAAATAATGTATACTAAACGGCCTGAAAACCTCAATACCTACTTAGTTCTTTAAAAAAAAACAATGTTCGACATTTTCCACCACCATAGGTAGGTATGACGTAATTTGTTTTGAGACTTATTTCCGGGAATCAAGGGATAAGAGTGCGCGAGCGCAACAACAAGTTATGACGTGTCGTAACGTGATTGGTGCAACGATAGGGTATCTACAGAATGTTCGGTTGCATTCAAACGTACTTCAGCGTTCTATTACCCACCATAATAGACGCATTACCCCCACACATTCATTACTTACTTATTTGTTATTTTGTATTTGTGAAAATGTTTGAAAATTTTGTGACAAACCTTGATCTTTTCGTTATTTTAAAAAACAGTGGCAGTATTAAAAATAATGACAGTTTGTGTAGTGAGATAAGGTCTAAATTTTTAGTCAAATTAAGTGATGATCACGAAAAGACCTTAAAGTTGTTTTGTGCAAAATTTTGTTATAATTTAAATAGAAGATGGGAAAACGCTTATCGTAAAGAAAATATATTCAGAACTAAAAATAGTGAATGGTTACAAGAAAACATAATATGGTCAGACTTTATTAAGTGTTTAATAGGCAGTAATGAAGATCAACCAGCACCGAGTACATCAACTCAGTATGTATCACCATCAAAAGTTTCTGTCGGTGTCTCCACCGAACAAAGCCCAAGAAAACCTTTTTGTGAATTAGCGCCTAAACAGAAAAAAAGACGTGCAGAAAACTTTAATTTATCTTCGGACGAAATAAAATATGCATATTTTGAGCAGTTGAAAGCGGATGGGAATGAGGAGGTTGCTAAAATACTAGAACATTTACTAAAGAATCCCCAAGATGTAAAAAAAGTTAAAAAGTGCATATCTGTTAAAGAAACAAAACCTGTGTTTTCTCCGGATGAGACTTTAGGGTTATTTTTAACACTTAAGCTGACCAAGTGGCAATACAGTACTTTAAGAAAAAGTGTTAACGAAAAAGACAGTAATATATTTCCATCTTATTATCAAGTGCAACATGCGAAACAGAAATGCTATCCACCAAAAGATGCTATTACAGTGACAGAAACCTCAGCTAAAATAAAGTTACAAGCTCTATTGGATATAACGACAACAAGAATAATGACGTCACTCGTCATAGATAGTGGTTGTAAAGAATTTACACTAATCAGTAAGTGGGGATTTGACGGTGCTTCTAATCAAGCCAATTACAAACAAAAAATGCAAACAGACGGTGAACAAGAAAGTCAACTTGACGATTCAAGCATATTTATGGGTAGTTTAGTGCCAATAAAATTAGTGTGCGGCGAACAAGTTATCTGGCAAAACGATTCATCAAATTCATCTTACTGGTGTCGTCCAATCTTTTTCGAATTTGTGAAAGAAAATAAAATAACGATATTGCGGGAAAAAAGTGCTATTGAGGAAGAGATTGTAAATTTAGTGAAAACAGAAGTTGGAGAAATAAAAATTTCACACTCTTTATTAATGACTATGATAGACGGAAAAGCAACATCAATTTTATGTGATACTTCATCTCAGAGATGCGACATTTGTAAAGCCACTCCAACAGAGATAAATAATTTGCCCTTAATTGCATCAAAACCGACTGATCCAGATCTCTGTAAATACGGATTGTCATCATTGCATACCTGGATACGAATGATGGAATGCATTCTGCATATAGCCTACATATTAACGATACAGACATGAACAGTAAAGGGAGACAACAAGTGCATCATGGAAAGAAGATAGAAAGACATACAAGACGCTTTTAAAAATAGAATGGGACTTCTGATTGATGTTGTTAAACAAGGGCACGGCTCCACGAATGACGGAAATACTGCTAGAAGATTTTTTGCAAATCCAAACATGACTGCTGAGATAACTGGTGTTAGTGAAGAATTAATAAGGCGATTTGCAATAATTTTAGAGGCAATTTCATCAGGTTACCATATTGACACAGCGAAATTTCACGAATATGCTCAAGTGACCATGCAACTGTATTTGGAATTATATAGCTGGTATTATATGCCTTCAAGTGTTCATAAAGTTCTTATGCATGGTGCAGCTATTATTTAAAGTTTTGGTCTAATACCAATTGGACAGCTATCTGAAGAAGCTGCTGAAGCTAGAAATAAAGACTTTCGTAGGTACCGCCAACACCATTCCAGGAAATGCAGTAGAAAAACTACAAATGAAGACATTTTAAATAATTTATTGACCAGCTCTGATCCACTCATCTCAGCAAAACGTCACAAACTTCGCAGAAAACATAAAACTTTGTCAGTAGAAGCACAAAGTTTATTAGTAATTGAACAAGCGGAAACATTTGATGATGACGAATACGAAAATTTTGGAGAAACTTTTTTTTTTTTAAATGCTAAGTCCTTTACCGGCCCGTTTCAGCCCACTGTGCGGCGTGCCGCTGCAGCCGGCCAGCGGTGCCGCCACCGTCGGCGCAGCCTTATCTGTGTAATGAGTTTCCAATTAAAAAGTTAATGCAGCCGTGCTCCTCGACTATTTTATTATTAACTTGAGCTAACTTAAATAGCTTTGTGGCGAGTCGCGGTCGAACTCAATAAACATCAGGGTGCACTCGATGCTAACTAGTTACTGGGACCTAGCAGTCACTGTGGGTGCTGTGGACAGTGGTGGAGTGGTCAGTTGTCAATATTATCATAAAATGAGGACGAGAGTGATGCACGTTTATGGATCGCTATAATTTTACGCTTCTGGAGAGTGACATGGTACCAGGCTTGGCATAAAACAAACAAGTTAATTTAAAACACGCATTTTAAACAGTGTTTGAAACAGTTTGAAATAAAATAATGTTTTAAACATTAAGAAAAAAACATGGTTTTAATCGCGAATGAATGGAAATAAATGAAAAGTTATATATTTTAAGGACTTGAAATAGCTCGAAAAGAAATTATAAAGGATCGAATTAAGATTCGAAATTAAATAATTCCCTGCAACTATTTTGGAGATTCCTCTTATTTGAATTTATAGTGCATCCTACCTATGTATATCTAATACTTCGTCTTTTATCGAAAAGAGCTAATTCCACGCAATAATTTTCGGTTAGTCCCACTATGCTCTAGTCCCGCTATGCTCGACTCGAAAAATAAATACTAAAAAGTTTCGCTATGCACGTAATTATTGTATTCTACGTAAACAATGGAGGGTACAGTTGGAAAGAAAAGTGTTTGAATTCAAGTTTAATTTTTATAGCACTATTTATATTTTGTCTCATTCTGACAATCAAAAAAGTCAAAATGACAGATAAGGACAAACGAATTACAGAGCAATTCTAAGTTAATAAATGTTTATGAATAGAGCTGTAAGTCAATACTGGACCCACAAGATTTAACGAAGTCTGTAGACTTCGTTACAAGTCTTATCTTACTAATATTACATATAAATGGTAAATGCAAAAGTTACGATGTTTGAATATTTGTTACGCACTCATGCTTCAACGGCTGGATGGATCAGGATGAAAGTTACACAGATATAAGCACAGATAGTTCAAATCCTGAATTAACATATGGTTGAAGTCACGGGCAGAAAGCTAGTAATATATAAAAGAGCGTAAATAAAAAGTCCGTTCTCAAAGTCAAATCACCTGTATTCATAATATTTCAGTCTTATAAATATAATTTGTACTAACTTCTCTCTTGCACTCACTAATGCATATTTTTTATTTCTTATTTATAAATCTAAGTCTTTTCAGTAAAAGAGGTAATAAACACAATTATAAGACTAGAAATAGGAACCAATTAGTTCAACCGGGTTTCAGACTGGCTAAAGTAGACTCATCCTTCATGGGGTGCTGTTTAAAATGTCATAATAAAATACCTTCCAACATACTCCAACTGAACGAAATGAAATTTAAATCATGTATAAAACGCACACTATGCTGCCAAGCATATTATAAGTTGGGGGATTACATCGCTAATAAAAATGCTTGGCTCAGCGCTGGTCCAGCTCCACAAGGGCGCATAAACTAATTGATTAGCATTCGAAAGTATTGTTGCAGCTGCTGAAGATTGTAAAACTATCTTTCCTTTGTATAAATTCAATCTCTTTGTATTGTATAATTGCATATCACATGTGTGAGCACTGTGACCATGTTTTACATTCCATAAAGCTACTATTTACTGGGTACGTCTTTCATTGACTTGAATGTGCCCTGGCGGCTGAGAGTATGTCATGCTCACTCAAATGTCTCGCTGATGGTGGCGTGTGTGTTGGATCATTAAGTTCCTGCCACGGTTTATTTTAATTTATTTAAATTTTTGAATTGATATTATATTTTTATTACGGACGCTTTTAACGTGCACGTCTTTCTACATTGTTCTCACATGTATAAGTTCAACACGAATGATGTAACCAATATTTTGTAACAATATTTTGATTTAAAAGATTGTCCGTGGAGTTTCTTGCCCGTTCTTCTCCATAGGTACCTACTACGCTTTGGAATGGGCAACTAGCTTCATTTTTCTGACTGACCGACCCCTTGACAATTCAAAAGTACCTGTAATTCGTTTATTTGAAATAAATACTTTGAGTTTGAGTTTATATTTTTAATTTGATTTGTTTTAGTTTTGATTTTGTCTCGGACTTTTTGGAGGTGGGCGTCGACAAAGTTTTATACTAATGCAGTTGTTATCGAACACAGAGCTTCTGTAAATTGAGTTTTTTTTTTGTTTCAATAAAGTTTATTATTATTATTTGAATCTTACTGTCTTCAAAATTTGGCATGAATTGATTGCTGTGACACTAATGCGAACGCGAACGCGAACGATCGCATTCAGAGATATCCGTAGTATTTTAATATCGTAAACATATATTTAAGTTATAGAATTATGTAAACTTGTTAATAATAAGTGCTAAATAGACCAATAGTTACGTGAAAGTGTTATCACAACATAAATATTAATAAAACATAAGAAAATCAAAATTAAAATAGTGAACATAAATATAAAACCAAATCTTAAAAACATTTTACAGAAACGTAATAAACAACAGTGAAAGTAAACTATACAAATAAACATTGCATAAAGTGATAAAAAGTGCCAGCTAGTTATCAAAAGTTTCATCTCTTCAATACCACACGTCCGAGGAACAGTGGTGTGATGATTAATATTATTAAGTGTAAAATACTCATCACTCCCTCACACACCCCAACAAAACCACACACGACACACATACCACAAACACTACAAACACCCCTCGCACACCTCATTAACAAGCACCCACACACACCCATTCACCCTACACTCACCACATTAACTCAACGTCTAAATACATCCCAAATCAAATATCCTGTACTGTTTATTTTTATCTATTTTTTGTTTTTATTATTAATTAACTAAATCTAATTTAATTTAACTAAATTACCTTTTTGCATGGAACATCATTCCATTCTGTAGCTGGAGAAGGGCGTTGTTAGCTGCGCTACAGTTTATACTTTTGCAGCTATCATCGTTTTACATTGTTTATTATTTTTGTGTTATTGTTCCAAAATAAACTTTATTATTATTATTATGTAGTCCAATTTTATGTTTTTGAAGATAGCGTTTATTTCTTCGTACTCAATCTTGATGCGATACTTTTATAAGAAGTCGTGGACAATATTTTTTTCACAAAAAGTCTCCTAGGATCGTGAGGTTCGAATCTGCGACCGAGCGCTTGAACGGCGAGTGTAAAGCTGTTACTAAATCTGCCACCGTGCAGTTAGTGAGTGATGCTTAATTGGGGACCCCTAACGGAGTTTTTGGTTTTTTAAATGTAAGGTCCGTCCGTTGGATACGACTATAATTTTATCACATCTACCTATCATTTTATTTAGTGTTCATCAATATCACTTTTAAATTTACTAGAAATCACTTTTGATAACTAGCTGGCACTTTTTATCACTTCACTTTTCACACGTCTATTGTATTCTTCGATATGTCAAAAGCTTTTGACTTTGTGTCTCATAGATTGTTACTTTCGAAATTAGAACGATATGGTATTCGAGGTCCGGCCCTCAGTTGGATTGAAACCTACCTACTGGGTAGAAAGCAATGTGTTGAAATTCCAAGTATGACTGAGAATAAAGAACTGGAGGGATTAGGACTCTTTCAAGATCCAACAATTCGGGTGTAACACAAGGGAGCGTTTTGGGACCCCTTTGTTCTTATTATATATTAACGATCTTCCTGAACACACACCTAATCCATGCACTTTATTTGCTGATGACATTTCGATTATTTTGACATCACCAATTAATACTGACATAAATAATTACAGAATTGACATTAATAATACAATTGAATCAACAATTTCTTGGTTAAGATTGAATAATTTGCATGTAAATATAAGTAAAACAAAAATTGTTCAATTTAGGACATACGGTCGTAAGCGAGAGAAACTGAACATTAATTATAATGGACAACCTCTATTAGAGGTAGAGGAAACTACTTTTCTGGGAGTTGCATTGGACGGCTACTTCTCCTGGAAACCACACGTAGAAAAAGTATGCAACAAATTAAACAAATTCGTTTATGTTCTCTACACACTGCGAAAGACCTCGTCGCAGAGGACGATGTTGACTGCGTATCACAGCTGTGTTGCATCGACTCTACAATACGGCCTTATACTATGGGGTTGCTCAACAGACGCAGATAAAGCCCTTAGGGTGCAAAAAAATGTATTCGAGCTATTTGTGGCATTCCACCATGGGAACCTTGTAAACCCTTGTTTCTTAAATTAAAACTCTTACTAATTACGCTTACCAGTAAGTTGCAGCTGCAAAATAATAAGGTCATCATATTGTCTCTACCTATTTACGTAATAGCGAAAGACCAGGTACCTAAAGATTCGCGGAAGGGCTCATTGTTATGGTTACCATGAAAAAACCAGTTCGACATAATTATGCTTCTCATAACAAGCGCAAATTATATTTTTTCCTGTTTTAATATATTTAATGATGATTAAGAATAGGATAACATGTTTACATACTAGGTTTTCTTAATTTACTTTTTAAATGGTTAAATAAAATATTACGCTGTAACAGTTTTCTTCATCACTGCGAAATTCGCAATTCTGAACGTACAGAGTGTACTGGGTGGTTCAGTATCTGAGTTACATACCTACTTTGATTGATTACAAAAAAAAAAGTATGTTCATAGAATAGATAGTTTATTAGTTATTACTAACTATATTAACTACTATTACGTAGTTGTGATTATTATGTTATTTTGATCGTTTTTTGTAAATGTTTCCTCAGGTACACTTTTAAATCTAGAAAATAATTATATTAGGCCTGATCGATTTTATTGATAATAAATTTGATAAATCGCTCAATGAAAACAAAAAAAAACTCTTGTTTAAAACATTTTGAACAGTTTGTTTTATAAAATAAAATAAAATAAAAAATTCCAACCCTGCACGGTACTCTCCTGACTCAGTTTGTGGTAACGTGATTTTGCGTCGGTCACCCGACCAGGATGCAAGATGAAATTGCCAGAAGTTGGTCGGCCGATACTTGAAACCGAAACTATGGACCCTGACACGAACGTCCAACGTGTCACAAGATGGCCTATGTACACTCGACTTCTCGACATGATATATTGTAAATACTACGCACTTCTGCCCCGACTTCGTCCGCGTCTTGTTTTTATCCGACTGCGACGAAGCCAAAAAAGGAGGGCTATGCGTTTGACTGTATGTATCAGTGATAGGAATAGGTAGTGCCTATTTGCCTAAACTTCGAAGACCAGAGACGAGACTTCCTTAGGATTAAATTTTTTCCGGGACATCTGTCCCGAAATTCGGGACAACACTTTTAAATACATTAAAAACATATGTTATTTGGAATAAGTAATTCGTCTATATTTACCTAAAGTTTGCGACTAGACATAATATTTATAATTTATAACTCCATAATAATAACTTATCCTCTTTGGGCTCTAAAGGAAAAATAAAACACATAGAATATTGTTGTAACAAATATATGTATATGTCGGATCCGGTCATTAGTACGGACACGAAACGAATCGCAAGCGCGCCACTGGCGACATCAAGAGTGAACTACCTACAACAAAAAAGGCGCGCTTCTACAGAGTCGTGATGTTTGAAGGCCACGGCGAGGAGGGCATTCAGCCTCGGGTCGCATTGGAATCAAGACGTCACGGAACTGTTCTCGATTCGTGGTGCTCAGTTATTGTGTTAGTTATAATTTGTGATCATTTTGTTAATTGGTGATTTTAATAAACGCCGTCGCAACCAGTGTGTGTATAAATTAGCTAGTGTAATTCATTTGATAGTAAATTATAATGTGATTTGAACTGCAAACTGTTTTTCTATTGCGCATCAACCAACACTACCCACACTACGCCCACAGTAGTTAAAATATCGCTGATAATAACGAGAGTCACATACCCGTCTCCGACATATATTTATATTATTTTTTAAATATGACGTAATTGGAAAGCATGAAACAAAATGGAAAAAACTTAAGTTACAAATTTCTGTTTATCTATCTATGTCATATTTATTTTACTGACGTTGAGTGATGCAATTTTAACTCAAATCAAAGTACAAATTAACTTGAAGTATAACATTTAGGACAATCAGTTTTAATAGTGAACTACTAACTGTTCGGTTTTGATACAGATCTTGACGCATTAAAAATTGCTAAGAATTTGAAAATCTTTATTTGTGTTACAAATACCATAAAAAATAAAGAACGACGTTAATTTAATCATCTTGATTCGATTCGTCTAGTTCAGTATCAGAACCGAAATTTTCTTTGTCAGATGAGTTATCTAAGTTAAAATACACAATCTTAATTTTTTCTATATTTTCAACTGTCAGGCGATTTCGTTTTATGTTAAGAATCCATTTATAAGTTGAAAACGACCTTTCAACATCGACTGAGGTTAAAGGCGCGTACATATAGTATGATCGCTCATCCCTTCCTGCTGTTATCGCGTCACATATGTCTCTAATTTTATCTAGATCGGGATTTCTGTCCATGACATTTACGAGTTTATTTTTTATAGGCTCAGACGAACACCGGCTAAGCACAGTTCTCACGTGATCAAATATTTCAAAGGATTCCGTTAGAGTTAAATTCGATTTTGTAATTTCTTTAACCCAATTTGTATATCTTTAAAATATTCCTCAATGTAGTCCAAGTCCGATTTCAAGTTTTCCTTTTGAAGAACATTTTTGGCACACCTAATAGAGAGCGCGTCGGAACTTCTTAAAAGATTTACAATTGTTTTAATTTGATAGTAATATTTTGCATAATATGACACTGCCTCCAACCAAGTACCCCATCTTGTAATAACGGGTTCTGGAGGAAGCGGCATGTGGGGAAAGGTGTTTTTAAACAAGCGCACTCTAATATGTGACTTTAAAAAAAAAAAATACGTTTGAAATTAATTCATCTACATCTGAGTATTCGTATCGTATTTTTTCTGCCACGAGATTCAGTGCATGTGCTAAGCAAGTGACGTGTATCATGTCGGGCAAATAATGTTTCAGAACACCCGCTTTTAGCATATATGCTACACTATCAGTGCATAATACAGCAACGTCTCCTACTTTGGATTCATACAAATCGCGCCACATATTTTCAAGGCAGTCTGTTACTTTTATTGGGCAATTGTGTTCCCATTAACAATTTCTAGTACTTTGCAAGCAACTAAAAATGGTTTTTGTGTGATCGCATTTAAAGGTTTTACAAGAAAATGTACCATGTATCTGCCTAAAAAATCAGTTGTCTCGTCTAAAGCGTGTATTCCCGTTCGTCCCACTGACTTTGTCCCCGTAGTGGGACGAACGGGAATTTACAAAAATAATATTAAATTTGTTCCCGATCCTCCCATTCATGATTTTAGGGGGACGAACGGGAATTTGTTCTTAGATTAGCGCCATTCGTCCCACTAAATAATTTTGTGCGTATTGTTTAGTCGTTGTTTCGTAGTTTACTTTCAAAGGAGATGTTCGATTTTGGGCTACCACTATGTACACTAACACCCGTGCAGTTTCACTGTTTTGTCAACACTAATCCGAAAGGTCTAATTTAAGGATACTGGGAGAGAATGTTGAGTAAACCAGGGTTTACGCAAATAACACAATGTTATCGGCACTCTTTTGTTAACTAGCGACATCGCCGGAGCATCCCACCAGAGCCATGTAATATCCCGACAAAGGAGATGTTCCAGAAATGTATGGAGCCTTGGCTAGCGCCATGTACACTATGTAAATGTCGCTGTATAATCTAGTAAACGTTTTTTATTTAAATAATCATTTTTGTACGCTTGTACCATTCTTCAAATTAATTTGTTAGTATTTTTATGAAATTCCCCTATTTTTTTCCTACTTATCTATGTAGTGTACATAGTGGTAGCCCAAAATCAAACATCTCCTTTGAAAGTAAACTACGAAACAACGACTAAACAATACGCGCAAAATTATTTAGTGGGACGAATGGCGCTAATCTAAGAACATATTCCCGTTCGTCCCCCTAAAATCATGAATGGGACGATCGGGAACAAATTTAATATTATTTTTGTAAATTTCCGTTCGTCCCACTACGGGGACGAAGTCAGTGGGACGAACGGGAATACACGGTCTAAAGATACCCACAGCTTTTGATTTGCAGTTTGTTCATAAATCGAGTCAATATTTGTTTTAAAAATCTTATCTAAATAAACTTTTCTCAGCAATGATTGCTCAGGAACCTTTTGTCGATTTGTACAATTGCAGCAAATATATTTATGGAAGAATTTTTTGAAAGCGGGGTTGTTTACTTGAATCCAAGGTATATTACATAATATGAGAAATTGTACTAGGTCCAAATAAAATTCTTCATTTGGTTTCTTACTTGTCCTTTGTGTTTCGGACCTTTAACGTGCCTCTTGACACTACTAAGTTTAGCTGTTATACTGCTCTCGCACTTAGAACAGTAAATCAAATTACTGGCCGGGTCGTAACATAATTCGGGATGAAGTCCAATCCAACTTTGTACTGTTGCTTCCTTAGGGTTGTTCGCCATCGCCAATCTTAATGGTCTCCAAAAAGAGGTACCTAAAATAAAATAAAATAAAATTTTATAGTTTTCCATACCTCAAAAGGAAAAACAAACCCTTATAGACATGGGGAGGTAGAAGGGAAAGCGGGAGAGGCGTGCGCATTCCACCTAGATGCATCGATTGTATCGATTTGAAGATTTTATTATTTAATTTTCATTTTACGCTCTAATAAAGAAATACGGTTAGAAAATATGAACACGCATAGCGTCATTGTTATTGAAATTGTTTTTTTTTTCTTCTACTGTGTTACATTTTAGTTAATGCGCAAAGGACATAATCCATTTTGGTACAAATATAAAAAGAGCCGGCCAGAAAAATAATATACTTTGATAGAATTCGTCCGCCTTAGCATTTCTTTATGACACCAAAGATGTAGCATCACTATGCTTGGTAGTATTTAAGTTAACTTTAAGTAATAAATGTTGACTTACCGTATTATTTGATGTAGACAGACAGGAACAATGTTATTGCAGCAAATCGTAATCCATAAATTCAGGCCAAGGTAGTCGTATTAGGGCACGCCACAATTGCGGCGATAAGACCCCTCTTTGAGGAGTGGCTTGAGAGACGCCACGGCGTCCTCACCTTCCGCCTGACGCAGGTCCTCACCGGACACGGCTGCTTCGGGAGGTTCCTGTTTAGGATAAGGCGGGAGGAAACACCCGGGTGTCACCATTGTGTGGATCGGCCTGAGGACACGGTGGAGCATACGGTGGAGGTCTGCCCGGCTTGGGCGGAGCAACGCCGTGTCCTCGTAGAGGCGATCGGCGGCGGTGATCTCTCGCGGCCGGCCCTGGTTCAGGCCATGGTACGGAGCGAGAGGAAATGGCAGGCCGTCACCTCCTTCTGCGAAGCGGTAATGCTCGCGAAGGAGGAGGCGGAACGCGTGAGGGAAAGGCAAATTTCGCGCCCTCACGCCCCTAACCGCCGCAGGAGGAGACGCCCGGGGCGGGAATCGCGAGCCGATTTCCGGCCATCGTAGGCGCGGGCTTGCGGACGGTGAGCAATGGGTAGCTCGCCGTCCGGTAAGGACCAAGCCCGGGTCGACGGCGCGTTGTGTTCCACGCGCGCCTCAAAGAGATGTCAGCAGAATTGACGGGGCCCGCTAGGGCCAATGCCTGCCGGGGGTTCGAAGAAAACCGATAGGGACATCGCGGCCCCCGGCAACAGGGCAACCGAAGGAACACGGGTGGGTTTTAGTCAGTAAGAGTCTGCACGCCCTCCCGCACCACCCAGAGCGGGAGAAGTTATTTGATAATTTCCCAAACAAAAAAAAAAAAAAAAGGTAGTCGTATTAGGAAGATCTAATGAACCAAAAAACATGCGAGAGTCAAAAACAATATTCACAGAAACAATACAGGAAGATGCGCAGTTAACAGACTGAAGCACAGGAGTGAAGTGAGGGTAACCTGAGCGCGCCGGCACACAGGGCGGTAGGGGAAGGTATGTAGACCTTCCCCGCGCCGAACAGGTTTTTTTTTTTTTTTTAACTATGGCCTTTCGCAGTTTTGACCACTAAGGTCTTGGCTGCTTAACCGGACTTTTCCTGTGGTGGCCTTAAGCTTCTACACTTAGAGCCTCCAGCCAGGAGCTTTTAAACTATTCTAAATTAAAATTAAGCAAGTGCTCGCTAAGGGCACCCCCTGTGGGGTACGAACCTCGGCTTAGGGCATCGCTGAGGGGAGGACAGCAAGAGGGGACAGGCAGGAAACTTAGATTGTCATCATGATTATTATGCGGGGTATTTAAAGCTACGTGCTCAGCTGCAAAAACTGCCGGCACCTCGTTTTCGAGCAAGGGTCGGGGCCGCACAGGTATGCGAGTTGTCCCGAAATTTGGGACAGATGTCCCGGAAAAAATTTAGTCCTAAAGAAGTCTCCGTTTCTTGTCTCTGTTCTTCGAAGTTTAGGCAAATAGGCACTACCTATTCCTATCACTGGTATGTATGTATGTCCGTCCCTATATTCCCTCGTAATTTCCGCTGAACCGAACCGATTTTGATGAACGATATGTCGGTAGATTCGTCTTAATTGCGTGAGCGTCACTGGGTATATTAAAATTATAAAAAATCAAAACAGTCTCATGCAGTCGGAGGCATCTTCTTAAATTAAATTGTTGCCTCCTACTGCTTGAGATTGTTAGGGTTCCGTACCTCAAAAAGAAAAAACGGAACCCTTATTATAGAATCACTCGTGTATCTGTCTGTCCGTGTGTCACAGCCAATTTGCTCTGAATCGAATGGACCGATGAGTTGAAATTTGGTACAAATATGCAGTACTTCTGTGACCCAAACACGGACGTGTAACGTAAATAAATGATATTTGAATATAGGGGATACTTTTAGGTGGCAAATAAGAACATTAAAATTAAAAAGTTTTGCAGACCGGTACAGTCAGTGACATATCAAATGAAAGAGCTTGTTGCGAGGATTTCAATAGTTTTTTGTAGTTTTTAAATAAATACTTGGCTTGGTTGGTTACGTCTGTGTGGCATTTAAGTTTGTTCTTGGGATAAATTTATCCTAACTACGGAACCCTTCATTGTGCGTGGTCTGACACGCACTTGGCCGGTTTTTATAGTATTAAGTGGGATTAGAGACAGAAATTGGTCATATTTTTAGGGTTCCTTACAAGAATGGTGCCAAATGGAACCCTATTACTAAGCCTCCGCTGTCCGTCCGTCCGTCCATCCGTCCGCTTGTCTGTCAGCGGGCTGTATCTCATGAATCGTAATACGCTGAGAAAAAAATATGATTGCGACGACAAAAAAGCTTTGTTAGTAAAGAGCAGGGTATAGAGCGTATAGTCTATGCGGCAATGTGTTTTTGGGTTATTCCCAAACTACTCCATTATTTTGTTCTAAAAAGATAAGAATCTCATACATTAATTCCCAAGTTACTCCAAGGAATTATTATTATTTAAAAATTCTTATTATTTTGTTCCCAATCTGCTCCATAGGTATCTGGAATTATTCTCAAAGTACTCCACCGATTATTCGTTATCAATTCTCAATCTGCTCCATTTACATAATTACCTATAAAATACATAATTATATTTCATTACAGTCAGTCACAAAAATTCTTAAAGGATAAATTAAAGTTTAGCATTTTGTTATAACGTCAATGCATATTTAAAATTGTAGGCTTTTTACGATAATTCAATTCAATTTATTTAATAAAGTACCTAACCATGACTCATTTGTTAGTAAACTTATCCTATGTTAGTAATTAAGACAAACTACATCCTAAACAAATTCTTGTACAATACACATAGCGGCAGTACTGTCCGACGCTTCACCGCGGCTGCACCATTCCATGGGAAATGGCGCAGCAGCAATTGACGTACGGACAGTCCAGCCTGATCGAAATTAGAATCAGGATACTGCTGTTGCCGCCCCACACCCTACGCACCAGGGTCGTACTGCAGCGCTTACGCATTGTGGCAAAGAAAAAATCAACATAATTATGCGTCCGCGAACATCCCTGATGCGCTGCAGTAGCGGAGCAGCCTCAATAGTACCCTGAACGCATTGTTGTATTGCACGCGGAGGGCACTGTACGATTTTTGAGTATATCTAGCCCACAGGCTGTTCGTGTAAAACGTTACAAGATTAAATACTCTTTTCAGAGCGTATTGTACTCAATACGCTCTGAAAAGAGTAATTTTAACTGTTACTGAACAACGAGCAAACCTACGAGCCAGCATGTTCGCTCTAACCGACAGGGCCCTCCACGCCCGTTCTATATCGTCATCGTCCGATGTAAGTATGTGGATCGTAAGATCAGGAGTAAGTATGTGGCCAAGATATTTAATCTTGTATTCTCTTGTCTAATGGATTACCATTAAGGTAAACTGGTGGTACATAAATAGGATTCCTACCCCTGGCCCCAAAGACCATGTATTCCCTTTTTTTTAATTGTATAATAAGCCATGAAACTTTTTTAATTTTGTCAGTTGATTTTTGAATTATTTAGTTTTTGAATTAAAAAAAAATTAAGACTCAAAATGATTGTTGAATTGTATTATAGTCTTTTATTTAAAAATTTCTTTATACTTTAAATATATTTGAAAGCTTTTGAGCCTGACTGTACGTCAGCTACCCTTTTATACCGGCGCCAGACATAGCCGAAAGGTGTCGTATATCGACGTTTCCAAGGACGGTTACGCGACACCACGCAGCGATACACGACGCCGTCAACATTACGTGTATAGTTATAGTTGTATAAGGTTTTTAATATGTATTAGTTTATTATTGTATAAGATTATTTTGTGTATTCTATTTATGGGCCTTAGTTGCCTGATAATAAAGTGATTATTATTATTTTATTTTTTAACTATTCTCGGGACCATGGATCCCGGTCCTTTGGAGGGCGTACGAGGGGCCGAAGCCAACTCGTAGAGGCCCGTTAGACGCTTTTAAAGAAATGAGGCACCAACCGACGATTATCCCTGTATGCACCATGCAAGTGCACCAAAGGACAACCCCCGGTTGGTGTAGGACTATTACAGTACATGGAAACAAAACATTGGACTATGGGTTTGGGTAGCTAAAGTGGACTGGTTACCTGGAACTATGGTAGGACTATAGCCCCTGCCTGATCAATGTTTTATATTTACACGGATAAAATGGCAGGGGGTGACTTGCACACTCAATAATGGGCCCCCAGAAACGGTCGCTAGCACAAAGTAATGTAGCAAAGGGGGCAACACGTCCTGAGGTGCTTATGAGGAGTGGAGAGGTATTCCACGGCTATCAGGACAATCCCGGAAGTACGGTCAAGATCCCTACCAGCATCTTACTGGAATACTTCCTTCCTCCGAGCACGTTTGCTCTTGCGAATCTCCACTCAAGCCGGCCAATTAAGGCAAGAATGAGGCGGGAGCGCCGTTCCTCGTCAGTGTTCACTCCAGCCGGCCAATAAAGGCAAGCCAGAGGTGAGGAACAAGACTTCTCCCGGGAGATAGGGTCCGTGGGGTCGCTACTGCCCAACAGCTCGCCACATGCTGCCCTGCGGGATTTTGTATCTCTCTTAGTCTGGCTCCTCATCCCAGACCTGTTCCGGCAAAGTAAACTGTACCGGCACAGACCTAGAGTTCGGAGCACGCAAGCCCCACCACGACGTCAACGTAGAGATACGGCGGTGGGGTTATTATTATTATTATTATAGCAGCAATATTTGATCACTTGTTTGAACACTTGTTTGATCACATGTCTGGCAGGGGTGTTTGGGTATTTGATCAAAGTTTGATCACTTATTTCAACTTTTCCATTCCGTGTCGGTTTTTCAAGCGCATATCAAAGCGTTAAAAGTTCAAATGTGTGCGTAGCACATATCAAATCGTTCAATGTTCAAATGTGTGCGTAGCACATATCAAATCGTTCAATGTTCAAATGTGTGCGTAGCACATATCAAATCGTTCAATGTTCAAATGTGTGCGTAGCACATATCAAATCGTTCAATGTTCAAATGTGTGCGTAGCCTGCAAGTCCAGTGTCTCGTAAATAACTAAGCGGAACGGTCGTTTTATTCAATCGCAAGATGGAATGGAGCAACGAGAGTGTCCTAGAATTTACTGACTTGCTTGCAGGAGAACCATGTATATGGAACCCTAGAATTTACTGACTTGCTTGCAGGAGAACCATGTATATGGAACCCTAGAATTTACTGACTTGCTTGCAGGAGAACCATGTATATGGAACCCTAAAAGTAAACATCATAATAAAAATAAAAGTTGTAAAACTAAAACCCAACTACGACATAAAAGTCAACAAAATAGGTTTCAATAAACAAGACATCTGTTCGATTTATAAATCTTGATTATTTATAAATATTAAATAACACGTGTGACTAGGATTTTTAATATGTCTGTCTGTGATGTCTTAATTGTTTATACCTTTATAGTTGACTAGTTTTTATCACTTTTATTTAAATTATTTTGGGGTTATTATATATATATTTGAAATGTGCTACTTAAGCCCTGTCATTTCATACCCAACACGGCAATTTTTTTTTAATATCATAACTTTATGTCCTCTAGAGGGCGCCCTATTCAATTTAATGGGACGTTATAACCAGCGGACGATCAAGACCCCTCCGACATACCTCATTTGTTAAATTATGAGAGTGAACAGATGAATATACAAACATACTTAACGGTCAGAATCATAACACTCCTTTTTGCTTCGCCGTAGTCGGATAAAAATAGGGCCAAGACGCCTGGATCAGGATAAATAGTAGCTTGTCCGTATATTGCTCTATCGAAGAATTAAAAAAACCGGCCAAGTGCGAGTCGGACTCGCTCACCAAGGGTTCCGTACCACCGTACAATAATTAACAAAAAACCTTGTTTCCTCGTGTTGTTTCATGTTCCTTTAATTTTTAACTTTAATACTATATTGGGAACCCTAAAAAAAAAATGTAGTGTCAAATGTACGGTGGTACGGAACACTCACGTGCGAGTCCGACTCGCACTTGGCCGGTTTTTAGTTCAGTTACTTAAATGAAAATACTAAATAAAGTATATGTTTCATCTCAAATTTTATGTAAAATCGCAAAGTTATAATGATACTTACTGTGAATTACAAAGTTATTTTTTGCAGTTGCAGAAAATCACTCATATTTAAATAATAGGCGTTTTTAATGTTTGTTGATTATGTGCGACGGCACTGGGTCTGGCTGTTTGTGTATGTGAGTTTTAAATGTGTGTAAAGCTCCCACAATACAGGAGAAATTCCTAGTGTGGGGGCAACGTTTAAAAAAATAAAAAATAATTTGATGTATCTATAGATTATCTACTTTATATACAGTATATGGTACATGGTAGACAGACGGATGGACAGACAACGGAGGCTTAGTAATAGGGTTCCGTGTGGCACACTTCAGGTACGGAACCCTAAAAATAAAAGAAACACGTTATTGACCCAATAACAGGGAATGTTTAAAAAAAGTGTGTGTGTCAGTTTCGACGCACGACTGGAGTTTACTCCTAAGAAATTGTTAAGTATCTAAGATCTCAGATAGATTCATATTAGGTTCGTGTTCCAATACTTATTTTGATCCATTAACAGCGTTAAAAGTTAATTTAGAAGGAAATTTTAGCAAATTGAAATTGTCATAATTACGTAACTTGGAAACTCACTTTTTTGTTAGTAAAGATATTTCTTTAATTTTAGTCTTGAATGAAATGTCTAAACTTAAAACCATTTGTCACGTTTAGTTCATGAAAATCAGCCCACGGAACATAAAGATACGGTAATTTTTATGTATGGAAATTTTGTTTAGTTAATAATTTGTACTTCAATATTTGTTCTAAAAAGGTGTACCTAATTACTTAAGTAAATAACTTATATTTGTGTTTTATATAAACTCCAAAAATAAAGTAGTCTACAGTTAATTTGTTGGACATGTAATAAATAATTCGATACACTTTAAAATAATATAGGTATACCGCGTCCACAAAATCGTCATCCATTCTGTTTGTTGTCTATTTGAGAACTGTGAAGCGAACGTGCTGCAAAGCATGTCTAGCAGGTAATGTGCGCTCCAAAAACCGACACCCAAACACCCCTGCCAGACATGTCATTGTGATCAAACAAGTGATCATATAAGTGTTCAAATGTGTAAGGAAGTGTTTGATCAAATATGTGACTGTGTCTGGCGCCGGCTTTATAATAATCCGGTACATATTTAAATTAGCTTTTTGATTAAAATGGAGTAGAGTACTTTGAGAACATTTAAATATTATCATGGAGTAGAATGAAACCTAATTAAAAATATGATATTTTTCATGGAGTAGTTTGGAAACTCTGTTTGGAGTACTTTGGGAATAACCCATGTTTTTATATTGTCACATTGTAAGTTGGTGCAATAATGTTTTAACAACAGCATGCCTTGTTACTACAACAATTTAATATTGTCAGTGGAACAACTGTTACTTTGTTGTAGTAACATTATTATGTTGTTAATTCAACAAATTAATTTTTCCAAATTAACTATTATGCCTTTATAATCACTACTAACGCTTTGCTACCACATTAAAGTTGTTTCAATATTAAGCTAGTCTCGTTTTGCTCCTGCAGCAAACTTTGCTGTAGTAACTACTCTTATTCTACTTTACAAAGTAGCTTTGTCATTGTAGCTCTAACAAAGTCTCGCTTTGCTGCCCTAACAAAGGTAGTTTGTCTCTCTCAATTGTTTGTTGCTAACGATAATTAAGTAGTGACTCATGAAACTGAACAAATTTTTATTAAACATGAAACCTTTGAAATGTGAAAAAAGAACCAGCTGTTTCATTCAAACTGGCAGATATTATGTAGTCAAATTATCCGGTTTTTTTTTAAATAGCTGTTCCCTTTTCTGTTTTAAGTTTTCTGTTCAGAAAAGGCCGAGTAGGCTGAATGAATTCAACCGAATTGATTAAATTTAGTGCTAATGTGCCATGCTCTGTACCGTGGACGCTTCACCCGATGAAGAGCCGCTACAGCTCGAGCACGAGTTGGTGATTCACTTAGTGTATGGTCGAGAATGTGATGCTCGGTCGATACAGTGGCTCTCCGCCTGAAGAGTCTTAGAAACATTCGTCTGCTCGTGACTCGTGACATAATTAAATACGGTCACGTTCGAACTCCGCAGCACTTATACTTTGGCAAGCGATAATACCCTAGTGGAAATATACGAGCGAAGGGGGCGATCGCAGTTACTGTTCACAACCGATTGAAAACTTAAACGAGTACTTGTTGACAGTCTGCTGGCCGCGTGTTTGTATAGGCGCGAGTTGTATGATGAGCTCGGCAGCGGCTAAGCATATTACAAATTAGAGAATTATATCCAAGATAAGAGTGCTTGGAAACATGCTGGTCCTGCTCCATAGGACAATTTAGAATAAAGACTAAATTTTAGGAAAATCGTCAACTTTTACAATGTTTGTAAATATGTGAGCACCATGTATCTGTCACCGTAGAATTATAAACGTCATTAGTTTATAATCTATCGGTATTATTTCAGTTATATACTTAATGTATCCATGAGAAACGAGTGTAGTGAACGCTGCCGCTACCGCGGCAGCGCTCACTGCGCTCGCTCGGCTCGCGCGTTTTGTCACAGTTCTAACCATAGAAATATTATATCTATGGTTCTAACCTAACCTAACCCATTTCACCCAGTTCACAATTTTTCGACAGATTATGATCTAACGGAAATAATACCGGTAGATTATAAACTAACGGTGCTCACAATCTTACGGTGACATATCTATCACATAATTAAATTATCTGTCGTTGCTTCATTTTTAGGGTTCCGTAGTAAACAAGGAACCCTTATAGTTTCGTCATGTCCGTCTGTCTGTCTGTCTGTCTGTCTGTCCGCGGTCTAGCTCCAAGACTGTTAGTACTAGAAAGTTGTAATTTGGCATGGGTATACATATTAATCATGCCAACAAAGTGGTAAAATAAAATTATGAAAAATATTTTTTTTTAGGGTACCTCCCCTTCACGTTAAGTGGAGATGTTTTTTTTTTTTTTTTATCCCTTGTTGTGGGGTATCGTTGGAAAGGTCTTTCAAAAACTTTGTGAGTGTGTTAAGAGGGCTATAACAAAATCGAAGTGCACAGTTTCAGGTAATATTTGACGCCGCGCGAAAGCGGATGCGCTTGTGTGCGTCTAGTGAAGTACGCTACGCACTCATGCAAACCGCTTTGCGTCAGACGCGTGGAACAAACCAACTTGAGCCTTTGTGCACTTTGGTTTCGAAATAAATTAAATTACTGTTATTATAGTTCGTTTTAATTCAGAGATCCGTTTGCGAAATATTAAGCTTTAAAGTGCAAATTGTTGTTAGAGTCAAGTGTCCCCCCCCCTGCCAGCTAAATGGTTGGTTTTAGATATGTGAAAAAATTCAAGGCAGTAGCTTATATAACGAATTTAAAAGGAAAACTATCACAGCTGAGTAGGCTTTACAAGTTAACGTGTAATAATAATCGACCAACTTAAATTTGCGGTTGTAAAACATGTTCACCGATATATTCTGTATGAAAGATTTTTTTTTTGAACTACAAAGTTAAGTTTGTTCTTGGGATAAATTCATCCCAACTCTCAGACCAACAAAAAAAGGAAGACGGCGCGCCGCGAACAAAAAGTGAAGCCACAAAACCGTGCTCCTGCAAGTAAATACACCCGCTCACGCACACACCTACATTAAAACCATGCTCATCGCTCTTAGTACGTCATGAGTCGTCGTCTAGTTAACATTGATTAAAAAAAATATAATTATGCTTTCCTGTGTAGTGAAAACTTATAAAAACAATAGCAAATCACAAAAAAAGTCTCACGGAATCACTTTTCACCCCTAAGCATTGATGTACTTGAAATAACATCGTTTTTAACCGACTTCCAAAAGGAGGAGGTTCTCAATTCGTCTGAATGTTTTTTTTTTTTTTTGTATGTTTGTTACGCGATTACTCCGCCAATTATGAATAGATTTTGATGATTCTTTTTTTGTTTGGTAGATCATACTTCAGAGGTGGTTCCATATAAATTTTATTAACTTTGCTTGGGTAGTTTTTGAGTTAGCTTCAATTATACGTATTTTTTCCCACTTAGTATGTAGATGATATGATAACTTCTTGTCACTGTTATTTACATAGCAGGTAGTGGTATTTGAATTTGTGTGGGGTAGGTACCACAACTAAAAAGTGAAAAATTTAAACTTTTTACAAAAAAAAAACAACCGACTTCAAAAAAAAACACTACAAAGTGAAAAATAATTTTAATTTCGGAAGTCGGTGACAAAGAACGAAAATTCAAAACCAAAGACACCGACTTCTGAAATTAAAATTATTTTTCACTTTGTAGTGTTTTTTTTTTGAAGTCGGTTGTTTTTTTTTTGTTAAAAGTTTTTTTTTTTTTACTAAATGAATTTTAGGTTACTTGGAACAAATAACCTCAACAAACGAAAGCAGTGACTTAAAATGCGAGGGTTCGAGCTATCCTTGTGAGCGGACGTTTTTTGTAAATCTTTGTCTCAGTTTATTGAGTGTATATTTTTTATCTTGTTTACGCGCGGGCCAGCCGGTTTCTTCCGGTCGGTCCCTGCAGCTGTTGCTTTGTTCACATGAGTGAATCAAATCTAAGTAATGTAAATATCAATTCATTATCGAGCGCTGACGAGTTTGAGCACGGTACAATTATGGAATTGGAGGACAATACACAAATGGATGACACTGAGTCGATAGGAGGGAAAAGGCCAAGGGATGAAAACTCTTCTGAAGAAGGATGGACCGTAATGAATAGAGGACGAAACAAACTGGTATGTTGTAGAGGAGACCAAGATGAGAGGGAAAAAGAAGAGAGGATACAGGTATGCGTGACTTGTAAAGAACCTTTGCCGAAACAGTTCGCTTTGGCACGATTACTTAAGACGAATAACATTGCCAGTGGCAAGATTAATAGAATTAAATACGTGCATCAAAATAAAATGTTGATAACGTTTGATAACGATATCGGCGCAAATGAATTCATAAGTTGCTCGGTGTTTACTGACATGGGCTGGTCTTGTCAAAAAACATCCGAAGTAGGTGTGTCGTACGGCCTTATCAAAGCTATGGAATTGGATATTTCTGATGTTGATCTTAAAGATAATTTATCAAGCAGTACTGAAATAATATCTATTAAGAGGTTAAATAAACGATGCTCGGAGGACCCTGATGGTAACGGATGGACTCCAAGTGAAACGATACGGCTAGGATTTAAAGGAGCTTCTCTTCCGCCTTATGTTTATATTTACAGTTTGAGGATTCCAGTGGAGCGGTTTATATTCCCGGTCACACAATGTGCTAACTGTTGGAAATTCGGCCATTTAAAGATAAGATGTCCATCAAAGAAACCCGTTTGTCCCAAATGCTCTCAAAAACACGAAAATTGTACAATTACATCATACACTTGTGTGAATTGTTCAGGTTGTCATATGGCGTTTGATAAAATATGCCCATGTTTTAAGAAAGAAAAGAAGCTGAGGGATTTAATGTCAGAATTTAACTGCACCTACAGGAAAGCCCTTACGATGTACGTTCCTCCCTCCCCTGTTATTGTTCCACAAGTGGTTTCTGAACCAATCCCTGATGTCGAACAGACTTCTACAGTGACTGCCACAAATATTATTTCGGTATCAACACAACTTCCGATTGACGAAAATGCCGGTACAGCCTCCCAAGTGGACTACCCAGGTACATCCACAGCTAATCAGCGAACTAAACCTTTGCCTAAACGTAATGTAAAGAAGCATAATCGTCGACCAGCGACCCCGACGCCTGCCGAGGATATAATATGGCATCAAGTTTCCGAATCTTCTGAATCCTCAGAAAATTTTAACGCACCGTATTTAGACAAAATCAATCGTTCTGAAAATAAGTCTTCCCATAGTCTAAACTTTTGGCATTTAATTAGGAAAATTAGAAATATTATAAAAAGCAAGGAATCCCTTCAGATTAAAATCCAGCAATCAATTTCCATATTTTCAGAGTGGCTGACACATAAAATTGTAAGTTACTTATCTATTGATTCGTTATTTGATTTATTTGTAAGAAATGCTTGATAATAATGACTGTATGAACTTAAATATTATACAATGGAATTGCCAGAGTATAAGACCTAAATCTCGTTCACTAGAATTACACCTAAGTCAAGAAAAAATCCACATTGCCGTGTTGAGCGAAACTTGGTTGGAACCCGAGAGTTTTTTTAAAATTAGTGAATATAATACATTTAGATTGGACAGAGAAGATGGTTACGGTGGTGTTGCCATTATGACTCACCGCTCTGTAAAGTCTGTTGTTTGTAGTACGCAAAGTCGCAACCCTGGTATTGAATTGTTACATATTAGAATTCTGAATTGTCAGCATATTGAGAATATAATTTCCATTTATTGCCCTTCGACAGTATACACCATTCAAAGCGATTGGGACGCGATCTTTTCTATTGGAAATGGCAAAACTCTTATCTTGGGAGATTTTAACGCACATCATTCTAATTGGTCTCTAAGAACTGATCGGCGCGGTTCCGAAATATTTGACTCCATGTTGGATTATAATTTCATTAATTTGAACGATGGTAGCTACACTAGAATCAGAATGGTTGATGGAGTTCTCCAGCAATCTAGCCCTGATATTTCATTTGTTTCTTCAGATCTGTCTTTATTATTTATGTGGAAACCAACAAACGAATCACTCGGAAGCGATCATTTAATTATTAAATTAAGCTGTGTACTTAATATTAACCGTGCATACCAAAACAGAAGAAATTTTAAAAAATCAGATTGGACTTTATATGCTGCATTTATAGACGATTATTTGCAAGGTTGCGTAACTCCCCAGGATCCACAGGATATGTATGACCTCCTATATAATATAATGCATAAAGCTGCGGACAAGTATATTCCATACATTAGAATCCCTCAAAACATTTGCAATATATTTAAGCCAAAACCATATTGGTCTTCAGAGTTGTCCAGGGCTGTTGCGGAGCGACGCTTGGCTCTTGCGAATCTGAGAGGTTGTCCTTCTCCAAGGAATTTAGATATTCTCCAAGAAAAAATTAGCACTGCTCAAAGGCTTATTCGCAGGGCTAGGTGTAGATCTTTTCAGCAGTTTTGTTCATCTGTAGATGAAACCTCTTCAGCATCCGAAATGTGGCGCAAGATGAGATGGTTAAAAGGTCGACAAATTCCAAACGCCGCTGTGGATACGGAAAAAGCCGAGCGCCTGCTTAGCGAACTTACTCCAGATTTTGTTTGTCCCTCGCAGCCTACTTTTAATTCTAATAATGCAATGTTGGAGTCACCAATTTCAATGCCAGAACTAGTCAACTGTATAAAAACCACCGACACAGCTCCTGGGTCAGACCAAATTTCTTTTTCCATGATTAAACACCTTCCGCCTTCCGGTAAATGTATGTTACTTTTAATATATAATCAATGTTTTTCTGTCGGTTTTGTTCCCTTGCAATGGCGTCAAATCAAAATAGTTCCAATTCCCAAGCATAGTAGTTCATCTTCATCTTTACGTCCTATTTCCCTGATATCTTGTATTTGTAAAATCTTTCATGCTATATTGGGCAAACGTATAGAGTGGTTCTTTGAAAAACAATGTCTTTTTCCTGAGGACATGGTGGGTTTTCGTAAGGCACGATCCTGTCTGGATAACCTTACGAGGTTGGTTTCTGAAATCCAACTGGGATTCTCTAAAAACTTGGTTACAGCGGCGTGTTTTATAGATATCGAAAGCGCCTATAACAATGTTGATATTTCTTGCTTGTTACATATTTTAGATCAGTTTGAGGTTGGATCAAAAATATGTATTTATTTGTGGTCCTTTTTATCAAATAGACATCTGCAAGTGGCGACGTACGATTGTAAGATTGTTAGATATACTGGTCGTGGGTTAGCTCAAGGAGATCCATTGGCTCCACTTTTATTTAATATTCTAACACTACATATATGTAAGAACGTTGGTCAGGTTAATATATCTCAATATGCTGATGACTTTGTGTTATATTCCACAAAAAATAATTTAGATTCAGCGTTTGACGAACTTCGATCTGCTTTAAGATATACCAAAGTGTTAATTGGTAAGCTGGGTTTAACTATGTCTCCACATAAAACTAAGATTTGTGTTTTTAAAAAGGGTTGCTTTAGGAGGTCCATCGACTTTGTTTTTGATGATGTTTCAATAGAAGTCGTTAATAATGTTAAATATTTGGGTCTGTGGCTGGATAGCTCATTGAGATGGGGTAAACATATCAATGAAACCTCACAGAAGGTAATGAAATTCATGAATTTGCTTAAAGTTTTATCCGGTACGGGATGGGGACTCCATCAAAAACACCTAAGACGTTTATATATTTCTATAATTCGAAGTAGAATTGATTATGCCAGTTTCTTGTTTGACTGTAGTTGTAATTCTAAACTAATTAAACTAGATAGGGTCCAAAATCAGGCATTACGTGTTATCGGCGGATTTATAAGGAGCACCCCGATACAAGTCATGGAAAGCGAGTTATGCCTACCGCCACTTCAGATTCGTCGGAGATACTTAGCTAGCAAATTTATGTTAAAATCAAAATCTTTTCGTAACAATAAAACTATAGAATCACTAGAAAATCTTTCACTAGTTACAGGTTCCAACTATTGGCAGAACAAGAAGCTGCCATTACTTATTGACACCTTTTCTCATTATAATTCTGTTCCAATACACTCAAGCGTTCAACTCGGAATGTTTTCACTTGATAAGTGGATAAGTAGTATAAATATGTCTCATATAGTCTTTGATAAAATTCCTAGTATTTCTAAAGCTAAACACCGCTACAGTACTTTACAATTAAAAAACTTATGTACTTCATATATTCAAGAACAATATTCAGATTATCACATAATTTTTACTGATGGTTCCAAAGATAAACATTTGGGAGGCGCTGCCTTTTTGGACCCCATTCTTCGGAACCACATGAAGCTTAGGATTGATTCAGATATTTCTATTATGCACATTGAATTGATTGCGATATTGGAAGCTTTGTCCTATATTCTATCAATTGATGGCGATAAATTTGTGATTCTGACAGACTCCAAAAGTTCGCTGCAACACTTGGCTCGGCACACTTCTCATATGCGAGGTATTCCGACAGCCTACGTGATATATGAATTGCTTTTAAAGCTTCAATCTAATTCTAAAACGGTATGTCTTCAATGGATCCCGTCGCATTGTCAGGTAGAAGGAAACGATAAGGTTGATATGCTCGCCAAACAAGCGTGTGTTGATGGAGTTCCCATGAATATTATCCCACTGTATTCGGACTATTTTGGAAAGGCTAAAAGGAAGTGTTTAGATCTTTGGCAGGAGTATTTTGATGAAAGATCAAAAGAAAAAGGAATATGGTATCGAACTATCCAGCCAGAGATTTCTCGGGTTCCGTGGATTGATTGTAACCTCAATAAAAACCTAATTACTATAGCCTTAAGACTTCGTTCCGGACACATTCCATCAAATAAGTTTAATTACTTAATGAGGAGAGCTTTGTCTGCAAATTGTGATGCCTGTGGAGTAGTTGATGATGTTTTCCATATTCTGATGGAGTGTGTCCGGAATGAAAATACTAGAATTAATGTTTTCGGACGATATAAAAGGTATGATATTGGCTTTTGTAATACCATCCTTGCTTTTCCAATGTCCGATAAGGCTAAACAATTGTACAAGTTAGTTATAAGGTAGACTGTCATCAACAATTTTGTGTTTTTCTGCACTGGGCGATGTGGTCGCTAAGCGACAAAGCCCTTTAAATAAATTAAAAAAAAAAAAAAAAAAAAAAAATGCGAGGGTTGCCATAATATGATTTAATTTTTTCCCATTCGATTCAACAAATATTTCTTACTTATATGATTTCTTACTTCGAGTTATATTCATGTTCTCTTTTTTATTTATTTAATATTTTAGATTTCCAATTAATACTGAATTAAAAAGTAAATGGATAGTAGCTATTAGATATAGTCGGAATGATCCAGAATGGCTGCCGTCGAAAACCAGCGTGGTTTGTTCCGATCATTTTGATAATAACGACCTTTATTCAACTAATCGTGGACTTCGCCATGTGACCAAAAGTTATATGTCTAAAAAAACTTTTTGTTTGTTACGATTTATCTTGATATTACTTTTTCTTCAGAGTCAGTGATTTTGTTGTTGTGATCTTTTTGTGTTTAAAGGTAATTGACAATATAATTACCTTTATTATTTCAAAACAATTTACATAATGACTTCATACATACCTACGACAATGTTATGATTTACCCTTCAACAAACTTATAATTGAATTTCTATGTGCATGGTTATCGAAAGAAGCTGTATTTCACTTCTTTCAATCCCAAGACACTGTCGCGGGTAGGGTTAACTTACACCTAAAGATATACCCTATAGTAGAACTAAATATATGCTAATATTAACTCTTACACACTTCACACTCTCGCACTAGCGCACTCTCACCCACACTCGCACACATCACACAACTAGGCGCATTTTTGCCTTTTTCTCTGTATTAAGCTCGTTCATTTATATAAAGTGATTTGATATTTCTATAGTTTTAAAACTAACCTATTTATTTAAATTTGTATTTTGAATTTTTTACATTCAATTGCAAATTAATGGATATTTCTAAGGACCGTATTACAGAACCTCACTCAAAACTCAAGCATTACATAAAACTTGTTTAAAGCCTCGTGATTGGTTAAAACTAGCTTTAAGTAATACTTGAGTCTTGAGTGAGGTTCTGTAATACGGGCCTAAGTGGAACAGCGGAGTCTTCCAAGTCCCAACACAACAATTCTTGCTTTAAAGGTGCACTTTATAATTGTTTTTTTTTTCTGATGTAATTTTTTTTGTTTTGTTCGGAATAGAGGTCCTTCTAAACAATTGAGGTAAAATGCCATACTTAACAATATCTTACTTGTACAGTACCGACCAAAAGTCCATGAGCAATCTCACAAAGCAATAGACTGACGCTTCGGTTTGACTTACGACCTTCTTCTATAAGTTGTTACAATACTGTAGACACGCACATTACACACACACACTCACTTTGTCTGCAACCAATGACTAGTTCAATAATCATCATTCGTTTTTAGTTTCATTCGTCTTGTTCACATAAATATTAAAGTTTAGCAGGTAGACCACAAAAAACGAAGTAAATTATTTCGATTTCTGTGGGGTAGATGCAGTTTGTTACGAGTATTTAATTAATAGAACTTTGTTGGTTCGTGGATAATATTGGTGACGAGTATTTAGCGCAGTGTTGTGGTTATTATTATCAAAAAGCAGGCATAAAATATATTGAAGAGATCAGATCAGATCAGAGAATATTATTGCGCTGCGTAAAAGTGAAGTGAATATCTAATGAAACCGGACTAAGTGTGAGTGTTATCATTTATATATTTCATATTTTACTTAACATAAATCTTAATCAAGGGTATTGTTGATAGAACAGAGGTATTGTTGAGACAGAAGATGCCTTTAAAGTTTTAAATTCATTGTGAGGTTTAATTCGATTAGTGAATAATAAATTATAAGGTATTATGTGTAATAAAAACAATGTTTTTCTTTGTTCTAGAGAAATACTGTGAGGGTTAAGAAATATGAGGAAGGGGCTTATTATCGAGTAGCAGCGACGTCAAATGGTGAATGAAACAAATGGTTTCATACCAACGAGGTATTTTGCTGAATTATTAAAAACACATCATTATGAACCGTTCGCCGTGCACTCTGAAGGCTTGCATCACTGAAGACCAGCTAGAAAACCGTTTTTGACCTTAAAATATTGACCGTACCAACTTAATAAACAACAGATTCGTTATTGCATGAATTTATGGTAACAAATTTTTTAAGCACGTTTCAATAGGGTGTTTGTCGTATTTCTTGCAGATATACCGAAATTGTTTAATATTATTTTAGTAATAGTATTATTTTAGGATTAAAATTTGAGGTTTAGTTTCAATCTTCTTTTCGTAAAGAAAATGAATACTTAAGCTTTAACCTTAATACCAACCAATATTTACTAAAGTCAAATAAAATGTAAAATAATTAATACAAATAAAATATAAACAAACTGCCCATATTTAACCTTAAAATTACCTATTCTGAAGGTAGTTTTTTACGTTTTAAGTAGTCTAATATTCTTATTTATTACTTAATTACTTCGACCATGATCAAAGCTTAATATTTATGGTGAAAAAATCCATTAAAAATTTAAAATATTTCATAATTTAAATATGTCAAAATAATACAAACTGCTTCTAAGTTTCTTGATATCTATTTCACATCTTATTCAGCTGAAGTAATGATAAATAATTGTAGCAGTTTTTTAACTTATGTAAAATAAATATAACGAATAAACATATTTTTTTTAAAATTTGTTATCATATATCACGCATTTTTATTCTAAAACCTTTATTGCAATAACAACATAAAAAAGCAGCAATATTTAAAAAATATTATTATCGAAAACAAAAATAATAATATTTGCAAAAAACCGCACTGTGTTTTACGAGATTAGAACCTGAGGCAGTTTGAATTCCATACCAACGCTTAACGCTTTCTGCTATCTGCACTTGTTAAGTTACTATCGAATTTTAGCAATGCCATTAACTGGTCAAGTTCACGCGCATAGTGCGTGTGTGCTAGCATGTTTAAAGCGACGGAAATATATTGTTGTTTCGTGTAGTGCAAAACTGCGTTATCTGTGGTGTGTGTATCGTGTTGCTTACACATACAAATGTACGAGCTATACCGTGTGTCACAGCAATACGACTCTTAGCGTGCTCATGCACTTTTGAGCGCTTACTGTACAATATTAGCCTACCCATAAAATATTATTACCCAAGTTATGGGGTATTTTTTTTACAAATGGCAACCCTTCAACTCACACATAGATAAAAAGGTGGCTTCAGTTTTGATGTTCGCAGCGCGCCGTCTTTCTTTTTTTGTTGGTCTGAGTCCCAACTACGGAACCCTACATTGTGCGTGGTCCGACATGCACTTGGCCGGTTTTTAATTCTTTTTACCTATTGTGGTATACTTAGTAATTTTATTTTAGGTGCATCGTCTTCACATATAATTATTTAACTAATGTACGTAGGTACTTATACAAACTATTGTAAAACATTTTAAAAGAGTAACGGTGGAGTTTCTTGCCCATTCTTCTCCATACGAAAACTACCTTTTGGAAGGGGCGACTAGAATCAATTTTATTATTTTGAAATAAATGAAAAATGAACTTGTGAGTTTTTCGGCGGGCTCGGAAACACTTCACAAACACCTGCACAATAACTGCATCGTTTAACAAAATATTTCAGAAATCACCATGCCCTGTTTAACGACATCGCAAAACATTACCGACTCGACAGCCTCGACAACCTCCAAGAGTCTCGACAGATGTTCATGTCTTCAGTGACTGAAGAATTAAAAGTGAAGGTGCGGGCGCGGCGCGGCCCAGCGGCCGTGTGCGCCCGTGACGGCCCGGGCTCGTAAAGTTTTTTAATGAGCGGCGCCAGCGTGCCCCGGGCTCCGGGCCGGCCGCGCTAAAGTGTTACACGATCACTAAACAACGATTAGCTTTACATAATAATATGAGCGTACATATTTCAACACTGGACAACGAGTTGCGTTGTTCTGTGAGTGACCACGCGCAACAGATGCGCCGGAACATTGGAGCGCTAAGCCACTGACTATCTACCTTTGTGTTGCGAGTGTTTGTGCAGCTCCAATAGTGACGTATGTAATGCCATGCCACTACCATTTTTAAACGGGTTATTAAGCTCAAAATACATTTACAATAAACAACAGCATTAAGTGAGCGGTCGCCGGAAGGTCGTTAGTGCGGGTGGGAGGCGTCACAGTTTTTTAGCGTCGCCGCATGAAATATAACGCTTTTAGCAGCGGATATTTTGTATCTGTTCGACGAATTCAGCGTGTTTGTAACACGAGTAGGGTATGCAATCCCGCAAGATAATTTCAATCCCGGTATTTACGGGACTGACCTTTTTGAATCCCACAGGTTCCATGTACTTGCGGGATCCTACAGGGTGGACGTAGACTTCTCAAAATAATCATATTAAAGATCTCATTTTACGCATAAAAATGTAAGTAAAATTAATATATTATTTGTTTCGTCGGTTAAACGGCTCCTAACCTACAAATTAGGTACCTAGCCAGCAGCAGAAAAGGCTTGTTCTGCTTCTACGCTAGTCTATAATACCTGAAATTGCTTAGCATGATCAAATATATGGTAAAGTTGAGGATTAATGCTAAATAAGTACAGTGTTTGTCAAAAAACACGATTCTTTATCGAAATGCGCTGATTAACACGATAAACGTCGTTTCTCCGTAATTCCACTAGCACAGCGGGATCCCGTTCAATTTTCGACCAAGATTAGTTTTGTATGAGAAACGCGGGCTCCCGGTATTTCGGGATCCCGGTATCCCGGTATTGCATTCCCTAAACACGAGTATTCCGCAGGCAAGAAGGCGCCTCGTGGGTACCGTGCCGCCCCCGTGCCACCTCCGTGTCAACCCCTGTGCCGCCCCCACGCCGCCACACAGACATACGTCGTAGTTTGCACGTCGGCGCCGGGATTTAGCGAACTACAAATTGTTGTACTTAGGTATAAACTAACTGATATTCATTAAGTCAGCGCGGTTACTTATGACTTGGGTGAGATACCCGCCCGGTACATACGGCTAATACACTACACCAGAAGGCCTAGACAACGTTACATTCAATCAGCGATAACTATCATGGAAAGTCAAAAATGTATTGGATTGACATATTTTTTTTGTAATCAAATTCAAAGTCAAATAATTTATTTCAAATAAGCCCATGTATGGCACTTTTGAACGTCAAAATTTACAAAATAATAAAATTGATTCTAGTCGCCCCTTCCAAAAGGTAGTTTTCGTATGGAGAAGAATGGGCAAGAAACTCCACCATTACTCTTTTAAAATGTTTTACAATTATTTGTATAGTTACGTACATTAGTTAAATAATTATATGTGAAGACGATGCACCTAGAATAAAATTACTATACCACAATAGGTAAAAAGAATGAAAAATGAAGCAACGATAGATAATTTAATATGTGATAGATACATGGTGCTCACTTACTTACAAACATTGTAAAAGTAGACGATTTTGCCTAAAATTTTGTAATTAATAAGTCAGTGTGTGAATCACAGAATGAAACACAAAATAATAAATTTTACAATTAAATTAGCAACCAGTTTGATTTTGTCTTGATTCTAAATTGTCCTATGGAGCAGGGGGCCGACCACAATCTTTTACGAAACAATCTTATTTCAGGAGAGTTTTGTTTCAAGCTTACAATAACATAACTCATATTCGTACCACGACCTTCATCGTTCAAGAATGTTTTATTCCTGCTTAGTGCTGGGAAAGAACGAACTATTTGTAAGATTTGTCTATTGCCTGCTATAGTAGAAAAGAAACAACGCTATGTGAACTGTATAGCGCTGTCCCTTTCACACATTGTTGGTCCGAATCGCTACTACGAAGTATTGGTCTTGAAGCAAAATATTATTTTCTTTTACTTAAAATATTACTTTGCATTAGAATCTAATTTTTATGAGTAATTTCCATGAAATTGACACAAATATTAAAAGATTTGGCTTTGAAAAATAAGAAAAACAATTGAAAAAATTAAAAATAAGGTACGGCTAAGCTTTTACATGATATAAATCGGAACAGAACGAATTTGAAACTCGGGCCGCATTCAGAGTTACGCCTTAATCGCTCACATCAATATTTTGCCTACCGATTTAGATATACTTCCACAAGATGGTTGGATTACAGTATTTCTTTGAGTATACACAACAAATTTCTTCTTCTTTGATTAGGTGACGACTGTAGCCAGAAGCACAATTTCAAAAATGCCACGTTAGTTTAAAGATATGGTGCAACTGAAAACAAAACAGCACATCTGTCGTTTTGACAGCGCTCACGGTGATATTAATTTAGGGCATGGTCAGTGTTATCGCAAGATAGCGCATGCTATGACACCGACCAGATACTCCGCCAGAAAGAATCCATGGCATCATCATCCGGTAGGCGCGTGTCAGTCACACCTTGGTCCGGTTGCTCCCAAGCCCTATAAACCCACCTTTCATCACTCTGGAAGGTGCGATTTTGAGTATATCGCTCTACTCGCCGCTTATACCTACGGATACGGTTTGCCCATGCATACACTTTCTGCTTCAGAAAGTCGATGCGCTCTGTGATACAGGACATATAGTCCTCAGGGCTGATATCAGTCCCTGAGAACGCCCGCCTCACAAAGCGCATCACTCTACTCTGAAGCAGATTAGTTTGCCGATGAGCGCTCTGGCCTCACCAATACGGCGCTCAATTCTGCACTGCCAAGCTGGTACGGCTGGTTTCGGTCGTGTAGCTCTAGAACTATTAGCAAATTTGACGTGAGCTACACGACATGCCGCTACAGCCGCGCAGTACAAAATTGAGTGAGTATCAGTGAGGTCTTCGCAGTCATCAAAATAGTTTGATAACTGCGAATCCAGAACCGCCACCAGCGCCCTATTTTTGTTATGCATGGGCAAACGAGGTAAGCGTGGCCTAAGTTCGGGCGACATATATCGATATTCTTGAATCGCACCTTCTAAAGCACTCCTCAATTCCTCATTGCATTGGGTACTTACGATTGTAGCCCTGTCGTCACTCCCCTCGTCAGCTTGGCTTGTGTTGGACCGTGGTGTTACTACAACAGTCTGCGACGGGGGAGCAACGATATGGCTACTCTGCATTTCAACTCGTAGGCGATCAAGTGCAGTGTCGTCCAGCATATGATTACGCTGCATGACCCGCACCTGATCCGATAGTCGTTGTGCCGAAACGTTGACAGCTGGCTCAAGCACCTGAAAAAGAGAAAGCATCCGAACACGGTACGCGGTCAGATTATTTCCTCCATCTGTAGCCCCATAGTATGAGCGCATGACGTTTTCATTGATGGAGCGTGTCCATCTCATGCGCTGCACACTTCCGCCGGGAGCTGGGACCCTATCAGAGGCCGGTGGGCCTCGAGGTCCTAAACCGTCCGGCGGCCAGCGTCCTCCCCGTCGACGAGCAGGTGTTGGTGTCGTGGGCGGAGAGAAATACTCGTCGCTCGAGCTCGACGCAACTACCGCAACCAGTGTTGTCACAGCACTCACAATGGGGATGGATACCGGTGGCGGCGAGGCGGAGCTGAGCAACGAGTCCGGAGGTGAAGGGCGTGCCTTACTAATTGTTATTATTTTATTATTTATTATTATTTTATTATTTATTGATTATTATTATTTTATTATTTATTATTATTTTATTATTTATTGATTATTATTATTTTATTATGTATTATTATTTTATTATTTATTGATTTTGACATTTCTCGGGACCCAGGGGTCCCGGACCTTTGGAAGGCGTACGAGGGGCCGAAGCCAACTCGCAGAGGCCCCTTAGACGTTTTTAATTAAATGAGGTACCAACCGACGATTATCCCTGTTCGCACTATTCAAGTGCAGCCAAGGACAACCCCCGGTTGGTGTAGGACTATTGTAAGTTACGGAAACAAAGATTTCGGACTATGGGTTTGGGTTGCTAAAGTGGACTGGTCACCTGGAACTATGGAAGGACTATGGCCCCTGCCTGATCTATGTTTTATATGCACACGGATAATTATTTATTGATTATTATTATTTTATTATTTATTATTATTTTATTATTTATTGATTATTATTATTTTATTATTTATTATTATTTTATTATTTATTATTATTTTATTATTTATTGATTATTATTATTTTATTATTTATTATTATTTTATTATTTATTGATTATTATTATTTTATTATTTATTATTATTTTATTATTTATTGATTATTATTATTTTATTATTTATTATTATTTTATTATTTATTATTATTTTATTATTTATTGATTATTATTATTTTATTATTTATTATTATTTTATTATTTATTGATTATTATTATTTTATTATTTATTATTATTTTATTATTTATTGATTATTATTATTTTATTATTTATTGATTATTATTATTTTATTTCCTTTATTTCATTTACAAACATATAATTTACATTTTTAAATATTCTTATAAAATGATTAAAAAAAACATTTAAAAATATAAAAAATAGTAGCCCACCGGTGTCGGGAACAGGGTCCAAGCCACCGGTGGTCAGGGCTCCTGAGAGAGGAACCTCCTAACAATACGCGCCGTGTCCAGGAGTACCGCTTTCTGGATCAAGCCCTTGATCCAGCTGCCTAACGAGAGCCTCCTCAGGTGTTGGTCGAGGCTCTTGGCTATTATGCCATTGGCCGTCACGACTATCGGCACAATGATTGCTGTATCCACATCCCACAAGTCGACAACCTCGTGAGCCAGGTCAAGATACTTAATCTGTTTATCTTTTTCAGCTTTCACGAGGTTCTCGTCATGCGGGACCGCTATATCAATAATCATTGTGCGACGCTCTAATCGATCTATCACCACTATGTCGGGCTTATTGGCAACAATAGTCCTGTCAGTGATGATAGATCGATCCCAATACAACGTGATATTGCCATTTTCGAGGACTGGGTCGGGCACATATCTATAGTACGGTACTTCCGATTCCACAAGACTGTATTTCAGAGCAAGTTGCTGGTGGATAATCCTGGCTACAAGGTTGTGCCTATGCAAGTAGTCTCCGTTAGCCAGACGAGAACAGCCAGAAATAATGTGTCGGATTGATTCTCCGGGACGGTGGCATGCCCGACAGATGTCAACCGTGCCGTCCTTCACAATATATTTCCGGTAGTTGTTCGTCATCATAACTTCGTCCATAATCGCAAAGACAAAACCTTCGGTTTCCCCAAAGAGGTCACCGAATCGCAACCACGATACGGACGCTAACAGGTCTACATCGGGCCCATGTAAGGCCCGGTAAAAGCGCCCGTGAAGCTCTTTGCTCTGCCATACCTCCCTGCGGTCATTAGTATCTAATACTATAGGTTTGCGCCAGTTCTCGTTAGCCAAGGATAGCGGGGTGAGGCCCTTGTCCACTGAGACTACATCTCGGTGCATCCCCACGTCGGTTTCTAGGAAGTATTCCCTGAGACTGCATACCTCACGGTTGTGCAGAGTCTTAGCATTTAAGAAACCTCGACCTCCGCACTTCCGCGGGATATACAGTCTCATCACCGATGAACGTGGGTGATGCATCCGATTTGCGGTCAGCAGTGTGCGGACCCTCCTATCCAGGGCGTCAAGTTCCGTCTGAGTCCATTTGAGTATGCCGAAAGAGTACATCAAAACTGGCATGACCCAACCGTTGAAGGCGCGCACCTTGTTTCCGCCTGATAAAAGACTATTTAATACTTTATTCAGGCGGTTAAAGAAGCGCTCCTTCAGCGATTGCTTCATGTCAGCAGCGTTGATACCTAACGCTTCCGACATACCCAAATACTTGTAGGTTTCGATTGAGGAGAGGGATCTTAGGTGTATGGAATCCGAGAGGTGGGTTCCCACGGATTCCACAATCTCCCCTCGTTTTACATGCATGACCGCACATTTGTCCACACCAAATTCCATCCTGATGGCACTACTGAAAGTTTCGGTTACCTTCAGTAGCTCCAGCAGTTGAAAATCGTTGGGGGCAAAGAGTTTCAAGTCATCCATGTAAAGGAGGTGAGATATAACCTGACCACCTCTTCTCAATCGATAACCCAGCCCTGAATCCTCCAGCAGTGTGCTTAGAGGATTCAAGGCTAGGCAGAACCAAAGTGGACTCAAACTGTCACCCTGGAATATACCTCGCTCGATCCTTATCGGTTCGCTATTCCTCAGGATATGTCGACATCCTGGATAGCGAAGCACCGTCCTCCATTGCCCCATACATGACATCAGGAAGGTGCGTAGAGTTGCATCTACTTTATACAACTCCAGCACCCTCATGAGCCATGTATGTGGCACCGAGTCGTAGGCCTTCTTATAATCTATCCAGCATGTCGACAGATCCTTTCGGGAACGGCGAACCTGTTGGCTAATGGCCATATCAATGAGGAGTAGCTCCTTAGTACCGCGGGACCCGTTCCTACATCCATTTTGAGAGGCAGACATGATGGAGTTGGTGACTATATGTCTGTTAATTTTAGCTCTCAAAATGGATGTAAGAACTTTATAGACCGTCGGTAAACACGTGATCGGCCTATAATTTTTGGGTTCCGCGGTGCTACCAGATTTGTGGAGCAGGTGGGTAACTCCTGTCGTTAGGAACTGGGGTAGCGACCCAGACTCCAAAGCTGTCTGGTACTGAGCCGCCAAGCGAGCGTGCGATCTTAAAAACCATTTGATCCAGAAGTTGTGCAGCCCGTCCGGCCCTGGAGACTTCCAGTTAGGCAACGGACGGACTGCACGAGCTACATCTTGGGGGCAGATGGTAATAGCCCCCATTTCTGGTATTGAATCGCAGGCTCGCTCGACTTCCTGAGTCCAATCACCTTCGGTGTGACTGACAGGCACCGACCAGATGCTGCGCCAGGAGCACATGGCATCATCATCCGGTAGATGCGTGTCAGCCACACATTGGTTCGGTCGCTCCCAAGCCCTATAAACCCACCTTTCATCGCTCTGGAAGGTGCGATTCTGAGTGTATCGTTCTACTCGCCGCTTATACCTACGAATACGGTTCGCCCATGCATACACTTTCTGCTTCAGGAAGTCGATGCGCTCTGTGACACGGGCCATATATTCTTGAGGGCGGATATCAGTCCCTAAGAACGCCCGCCTCACAAAGCGCATCACTCTAGGGCGAGTATTGCCCTCCCTGAAGCAGATTAGTTTGCCGATGAGCGCTCTGGCCCCACCAATACGGCGCTCAATTCTGCACTACCAAGCTGGTACGGCTGGTTTCGGTCGTGTAGCTCTAGAGTCATTAGCAATTTGACGTGAGCTACACGACATGCCGCTACAGCTGCGCAGTACAAAATTGAATGAGAATCAGTTAGGTCTTCGCAGTCATCAAAATAGTTTGACAACTGCGAATCCAGAACCGCCATCAGCGCCCTATTTTTGTTATGCATGGGCAAACGAGGTAAACGTGGTCTAAGTTCGGGCGACATGAACCGATATTCCTGAATCGCATCCTCCAAAGCACTCCTCAATTCCTCATTGCAATGGGTACTTACGTTTGTAGCCCTGTCATCAATCCTTTCGTCAGCTTGACTTGTAGTGTCTTGTGATGGTGCTATAACACTCTGCAACGGGGGGGCGATGACATGGCTACTTCGCATTTCACTTCGCAGGTGATCAAGTAAAGTGTCATCCAACATATGATTACGCTGGATGACCCGCACCTGATCCGACAGTCGTTGTGCCGAAACGTTGATAGCTGGTTCAAGCGCCTGAAAAAGAGAGAGCATCCGAACACGGTACGCGGTCAGATTATTTCCCTCCTCTGTAGCCCCATAGTATGAGCGCATGACGTTTTCGTTAATGGATCGTGTCCATCTCATGCGCTGCACACTTCCGCCGGGAGCTGGGACCCTATGTTCTATGTTCTATGTTATGGGGTTTGGTTTCCGCCCTTAGTCCGTCAGGTGGACCATTGTGCGTGGGCCATGGCGGCCGTTTGGTGGTTATTCCAACCAGCCCACCTCCCTCCAGAAGTTAATCAAAACTCCTGGTTTGTTCAGAATATCTGTAAAAGATCTGGGTGACCCGAGGGTTTCTGTTCTAATCTGGGTGACGCCTGTGCATTCGAAGAGCACGTGCGCGACGGTTTCCTCAGCCTCCATGCATGCCCTGCATAGAGGGCTGTCCGTTATGCCTATTGTGTGAAAGTTTTTGTTTAGCGAGCAGTGTCCCGTGATGGTTCCCGTCACCAGGCGCAGGCCGTTCCTGTCCAGGCGTAATAAACGCCTGGTTAACCTGCTATCCAGGGATGGCATAGCTTCCTTGGACTGCCTGCAGCCCGGTGTCGAGGTCCACCAGTACTCCGCTTGTGTGAGGGTGAACTCCTGTAGCCACCTGCGTATTTGGTTGAAAGGGATTGGTACGATAGGTTCGGGTCCACAGACTGCCGTGCCAGAACCTTTTCTAGCAAGTTCGTCAGCTGCGTCGTTACCTAGCGAACCGCTGTGTCCTTTTATCCATTGTAGCGTCACCGTGTTGCGACTAGATACCGTTACTTGTTCTAGTGCATTGTGACATTCTAGTATTAACTTCGAGGTAATATATTTTTTCTTCAAGGATTGGAGAACAGAGGCGCTGTCAGAGAGTATACGTATGCGAGTGTCCGTAACTCTCCTGGCTTCAATGGCGTGGACCGCTTATATGATGCCCACACATTCCGCCTGATAGACGGTGTTGAACATTCCTAGCGGTCGGGATATCTTAATGTTGAGGTCATATGAGAAGACTCCGACCCCGGTACCGGAGTCGGTCTTCGATCTGTCAGTGTAAACCCTCAGCTCTTCCGAGCCTGAGTAGTCACACTGTTCTTCTGTAAGTATTATGTTGTAGTGCCTTTGAAAATGGTGTGATTTCGGGGCTTTGTCGCAGGGTGATGCCATCATTGGCTGACGTTTGATTACATCTTCCTTTATGCGTGTGTGCTTAATTCTAGAATCTCTGCTTAGAGTTCCTGATAAATGCAGCCTAAACGCGGCCAGAGCCGCCTCCTCCCGCACAATGAGGTGCAGAGGCGGCAGCCCAAGCATTGCTTGTAGGGCGGCTGTGGGTGTAGTTCTCATACTGCTAGTGATTGCAACACAAGCAAATCGCTGCAGTTTTTCGAGATCTCTTTGGGCTGTACTCAGGTCTGTCCTGGGCCACCAGACCAGTGAGCCGTATGTGATAAGCGGTCGAATGACAGTGGTGTATAACCAGTGGGTGACCTTGGGGCTAATCCAATTCCTGCCAAGCAGTCGCTTACACTGCCACAGGGATATGCTGGCTTTAGTTGTGACATAGTTCGTGTGTTTTGCCCAGTTCAGCTGCTTGTCCAAAAAGATGCCCAAGTATTTGGTTTCAGTTGAGAGGCTTAGGGTTGTTCCAAAGAATCGTGGTAGCTGTAGTGTCATCAATTTCCTCTTTTTTGTGAAGAGAATCAGTTCGGTTTTTGTAGGGTTCACTGAGAGTTGGTGCATGCTGCACCATTCCTCTACTATTTTCAGAGCTTGACGCATGAGATTGCATAGGGTGTTTTCGTGTGTCCCGTTTATTATTATGGTTATGTCGTCGGCGTAGCCTACGGTGAAATAACCTTTGTCATTGAGTGTTTTGATGAGGCTGTCTACTACCAGGTTCCATAGCAGCGGCGAGAGGACGCCCCCTTGTGGGCAGCCCTTCGCAACGATGGCTCTCGTAGTGTCATTAACTGTGACTTGTACAGCTCTCAATTTGAGCATGTTGGTGATCCAGCCACTCAGGGTCGAGTCTATGCCGTGTCGGTCGAGGGCCGTGTTTATACTGTTAAACATGGTTTTGTCAAAGGCACCCTCGATGTCAATGAAGGCAGCCAGTGTTGAGCATTTGTGGTCCACTGCGCATTCAATTTTACCAACCACGCTGTGCAGCGCTGATTCTGTTGACTTGCCTGTGGAGTACGCATGCTGTTGTTTGTGAAGTGGTATTACCCGGAGAGGTCCGTCTCGGATGTGCCGGTCACAGAGCCTCTCGAGGGTCTTCAGTAAGAAAGATGTGAGGCTTATAGGCCTATAACCTTTGGGTTGTGTATAATCAGTTTTGCCAGGTTTGGGTATAAAAATGACTTTCACCTCGCGCCATGCGAGAGGTGTGTGTCTAAGTGCTATGCAGGCTCGATAGATCTCCACCAGCCATGGTGTCAAATAATCTACCCCCCACTGCAGCAGGGCTGGGAAGATGCCATCCAGCCCTGCCGACTTGTATGGCTGAAAGGTGTTGATAGCCCACTTTACTCGCTCTTCTGTCACTATGTTGCGGGCTCTTGACCAGTCTTGATCCGTTGGGGTCCATTCTGGTTCAGCCTCCCACGACCTGTCCTCCAGGATTCTGCAGTCTGGGAAGTGGGTTTCGAGAAGGACCTTACTGGTTTCATGGTCAGTTAGTGTGTATGAGTTATCGGGTTTTTTAAGCGCGCCGAGGGTTCGGTCCTGATCGGTTGATAGGATCTTCCTTACCCTTGCGGCTTCGTTATTTGTCTCGATAGACTCACAGAATTTACGCCATGCTGTCCTCCTGGCGGTTCTGATTTGCTTTTTGTATATATATTGGGTCTCTTTGTATATCTCCCAGTCGTCCGGGAGTCTGGTGTTTTTGGCTCTGTTAAATTGTTTACGTAGCGCATCTCTGAGTTTACTGAGTTCAGCGTTCCACCATGAGCTTCTCTCATTCCTGGTTTTTGGCGCTCTTAGTATATAACATGCGTGGTATGCTTCAGTTAGGTATTCTGATAGTTTTGTTACGGTGTATTTTAGCTGTGCTTGGTCTCTTATGGTTACCTGTGCTAGATGTCTAGCTAATAGGGAGGCCAGGAGGCGTTTGTACCCGGGAACATTAGTGCGCCTCGGGTTTCGCCTCGATTCTGGTTTCCTAGTATCGGTAGTCAGGGTAAAGCGGATCCTTCTGTGATCTGAGCAAGAAGGCTCGTCCGATACGTGCCAGTTTGTAATAAGGTTTGTCACGTTTTCTGTAGCAAGTGTTAGATCTATAATCGTTTGTCCTCGGGCTGTGACCCAAGTGGGTTCTGAGCCACGGTTTACAATATTAAGGTTAGTAGAAAATAAATAGGTGGATAGTACCTCTCCTCTGGAGTTTGGTGCATCGCTGCCCCAGAGCGGGTGGTGTGCATTTGAGTCGGTGCCGATGATCAGGTCTAGTTCGGCGCGTTCACAGTGCTGTACCAGATCGGCCATCTCCTTCGGCGGGTAGTCCGCGTCCACGCCTGGCATGTATACCGAGGCCAGTACAACATCAGGAACGCTACCTTCAGTCTGGAGCCTGACAACTGTCAGGTCTCTGGAACAGAATTGAGTGAGTGGTGTGATGGGAATTTCTTTGGGTATGTAGACGCAGGTTCTTGGCTTGTCTGAGCTGTGTGTGTTGAGAATTAGCTTACCTCCGATGTTACCGAGGCCGCATACTCTGTTGTTCCTGATCCACGGCTCTTGGATCAGTGCGATCGTTCGGGGCTTTACCTCCAGTGCCCTGCGCAAGCTAGCCGTGGCAGTCTGGCTGTGCTGGAGGTTAGTCTGGATGATGTTGAGGGTTGGTGACGACGGTGGAGAGGAGTTAGTCGGAGATGGATCCATCGGACTGCCTCTCCCCCAACTCCTCTCTATAATTGTCGTCATTGTCGTCGTGTTGTTCCACCGGCGACGAGGCGAGTAGGCGGTCGTTCCAGCCAGGTGATTCGGGCGGAATGGTGTCGACGACGTCAGCCATAGCCGCTCGGGCCGTGACCTCCTCCAGTTGGTCTATGTCTGGGTCGTTCGTCTGTGCCAACGTCGGTTGTGCAGTCTTGGTGCCGCTGTCGGTCTGGTCGTCAGAGGGTTGGGTCGTGGGCCAGAAGCGTACGTATATCGACCCGAGTAGGTAGGATATACGTCGCTCCCGGGCCCGGACCTTTACGGCTTCCTCCGGTGGGATAACCAGGGTCAAATAAGTCCCATGGTTATCGCCACCGACGGTAGTCGCCCTGTACAGTGACCACCTGGCAATGTCAAACCAAGTATTCTGACGGATCAGAATACCTTGGAGTCTGGCTACGTCACCTCTGTAACGAGGGACAAAAAGCGAGACTCGGACACGGGTGGGCACGTCTGATTGTCTCAGTACCGTGAGCGTCAGGTCAGTGTTCGGGAGTCTTATAAGGGGTACATTCTGGGTCAGCCAGGTCAGTGCATGGTCGTCTTCACACCACATCTGCACGGTGCCATCCGCTACCCGTGGGTACCCGCGGAAGGCAGGGAGTGGTGCTGTCGAGTCTGTGTCCATAACACGGGTCTCTAAGTCGGTTTTGATGAACTCGGCCTCATCCTTAGTCAGGTCTCTGGAGGGGGGGGGGAAGGCAGATTGCTACGGCCAGCCGCGCAGGGATGTCCTTCGTGGCTCGCGCGTAGGTCCTCTGCTCCCCTTGAGCGGAGTGGACCCTCACCCGTTTGGCGTCCCCCTGGACCATGCTCGGCGACGCCGTATCGTCAGGGCGCCCCCTCTTCACCGGCCCTGTACCGCTCGGTCCAGGCTGCGGCTTAGAGGTGCCAGGCTGTGTCGCTGGGTGTCGGGTACCACCTCGCTTACCCCTGCTGTGCTTAGGACGAGGTCGGTAGTGGGATTCGTTAGTGTCGTTGGGTCGGCTGTCGGTCCCGGCGGACTCAGTCGCGTGCGGAGGCTATTCGCGCTGGGTTGCCCCTTCGCAAACTTGCTCCCGCACGTGCGGTTCCGCGTCCGGCCGCTTTGCGCGCTGAGTTTCCCCTTCGCGCTCTCGCGGCCGGTCGCGTGCGTCCGGCCCCTTTTCGCGCTGGGTTTCCCCTTCGCGGACTTGTGGCCGGTCGCGCACCTCCCCTTCGGCGTCCGATCGCGCTCCGCGCTGGCTAGTGCCTTCGCGGATATTGCGCTTACGGTCGCCAATTCTCTTCTTCCGGGCCAGGATTTTTTCGCGCTTTGTCAGCGGGCGTACTTCATCACTGGCAACCGGAAGAGTGTTAGAGTTGCCAGGTCCGTCATCTTTCCCCGTCACAGTAAGTTTGTGTTGGACTTTGTCTTTGTCCGGGTTCGTTATGCTGTTCCGCACGATGCTCTGTTGCCAGAGGCTCGTGGGAGGCATAGCCCGTGTCGTGAGTGTTGGCGCGTTGGTCGCAGCCGTTGTGGTAGTTAGAGGCGCGTTGGTCGCAGCCGAGGTTGGGAATATGGGCGCGTTAGTCGCAGCCTGAGTTATGGGCGCTAGGTCAGCAGCCGGCCGCGCTAGGAAGCGCGGCATCAATGTTTCCATTGTGCAGGTTGAGGCCCCCCCCCTAAATACGATGGGGGCTAACCGCCGAAGCGGTGTGGGATTCCCCGGCTTGGCCGGGACCCACCTGGGTATTTTTTTCACAATTCTGCATGTTCATGGTTTTTGGGGGGTGGGCGTTTTTGGAGTAGAGGTTACCCTTCCTCTGGGACCGACGGGATATAGGGATAGGAGGGAAGGCATTTGGTGGATGGAGCGTATGGGTTCGTTGGGGGGTCACCCTAGGGCTGGGAGTTGGCCTAGGGATTTAGGATCGACGGGATATATATGGATAGGGAAGGTTGGCTTGGTTTAGTGATGGGAACATATGAAGGGGTATAAGGGTTACCCTAAGCCTGGGATTTGGCTTTCGGGAACTTCTCTTGTCCGGGATCTTTTTAGAAGATGCTCCAAGTGCGGGATCGCCCACTAACGGTCAATGTAACCGTCAGTGGTCGGTCCCGCAGCCGGAGTTGGGCTATCCGCAACCTGCCCACCTGCTCGGTTGCAAGAGAAGAAGTGCCTGGCAGTCTGGGTCGCCCCACCACGGATGTACGTATACATTCGCGTTGTAGCGATCCAGCCTCCCCCGAGCTGAGCTGGACCCTATCAGAGGCCGGTGGGCCTCGAGGTCCTAAGCCGACCGGCGGCCGGCGTCCTCCCCGTCGACGAGCAGGTGGTGGCGTCGTGGGCGGAGAGAAATACTCGTCGCTCGAGCTCGACGCAACTACCGCGGCCGGTGTCGTCACAGCGCTCACAGTGGGGCTGGGTACCGGCGGCGGCGAGGCGGAGCTGAGCGGCGAGTCCGGAGGTGGTGGGCGTGCTAGGCGTGCAGCCGATCTCGTCAACATTCCATAATTTCTATATCTTGCATAATTTATTTATATGGGAGTCCGTTTTGATTATAGTATTTTTTTGGTTTTTTCATTGAAAATAGGTTTATTGTTTATGAATTTATTTACTATTTATTCCAAGAAAAAATTATTGAGCTTTTTGTATTAATACTATATGTGGAAATAATTAAATATGCGAAATAAGAGATAAGAAAAAAATTTTGTCGTTGACGTTTCAGTGTTGCCAATTTACCGTGTGCCATGTGATTACTATAATTATTATAAATGATTATTAATGATTACCGTATTATTAATATATTTTAACATACCTATAACTTGCGTGATTATCATCACTATAATAATAATTGTACTACTACTATTATTTATGTTTATCATTTAAATATTCACCTACGGAGTAATAGCATTTGTTTATGAGTAATTTTTTAAGGTTTTTTATAAATATACTAGCTTTTGCCCGCGGCTTCGCCCGCGTGGATGTCGGAAAATATCCCACAGGAACGTGCTATCGGGATTCAGAGTATCCTACGTCCTAACCCAGGTCATGGCCTATCCTATGCCTTTCATCTAGAAATCCGTTCAGTCGTTACGTCATGAAAAGGTAACAGGCTGATATTAAATCTGTTTTAGGGTTCCGTACCTCAAATTGAAACATTAAAACCCTTAAAGGATGACTTCATTGTCTGTCAAGACCCTTTTCTCAGGAACGCGTGGAGGCATCAATTTGAAATAGATATCAAAAACTTAGATCTACGGTCTCTTGGAAGTGTAACGAAAATCAAACTTCCAAGTCAACGCAATAATGGGCACGCCACAACTGTGGCGATAAGTTCCCTCATTGAGGAGTGGTAGAGAGGCGCCACGGCGTCCTCACCTTCCACCTGACGCAGTTTCTCACCGGACACGGTTGTTTCGGGAGGTTTCTGTTCCGGATAAGGCGGGCGGAAACGCCCGGGTGTGACCATTGTGTGGATCGCCCGGAGGACACGGTGGAGCATACGGTGGAGGTCTGCCCGGCCTGGACGGGGCACCGCCATGTCCTCGTGGAGACGATCGGCGGTGGTGATTTCTCGCCTCCGGCCCTGGTCCAGTCCATGGTACGCTAGGGCCGATGCCTGCCGGGGTCGCGGGAAAGTCCGAAAGGGTTACCGTGGCCCCTGAAAACACACAGGCAACTGAAGGAACATGGGTGGGTTTTTGTCAGTATAAACCTGACACGCTCTCCCGCTCCGCCCAGAGCGGGAGAAGTTATTTGATAATTTCCCACCCAAAAAAAAAGTTAACGAACTAAAAAATACGGCCATTTGTGCCGCATATTTTGACACTCGCAAATAAACCAGTCTATTTAGTACTTCACGTTGGTCTAGCAGCATGAAGTTTGGCGAGAAGTAAGGTCAAGTAAAGAGGAAAATCCGAAAATTGGTAATTTATAGTTCTATAATGAACGGCAAAGTTAAGTTTTTTCTGCAATCTGGGATTAAAAATTCATAGGCCGTGTCTTGGAGTAACAAACCTCAGTTGGCCCAATATAGTTTTTTGGTTCAAGTAATAATAATAAATAGGATCGACCGGCGTCAAAAAAGTTTTTGTGAAAATTGGCCATTTTCTTGCTGACTGTACCATTTTTTCAAAATCTGTGAATGCAGATCAAAATGTTTCAAAAAGTTAAGGAGAGTCTCCTAAGACTGTTTTCTTGTAGCGACAACGGTTAAGGTACCTGCCCTTGTTGCCCCATCTCAAAATCCACCCTGTATATGCTATGATTGACTGCTTAGTTCCATAAAGGTATAGCGTGATGGTAATCTTTTAAAAGGTTAAATCCGTAACTATCTGCAATATTCTAACCTATTGGCTAGCCTTTTTACAATTTGCGGTAAACTATAGAAGAATACAAACATAATGCTATATTGCTCATCCCCCATAGCAAATAGCGTGATAATAGTTTTTGAAAAATCTATTGTGACGTTTCCATTATTTGACTTGTAGATTATTTATAACAATTTTCAAGTTAATTAAGCCACACAGTAAAATCCTCCACTGTAAAAATTAATACCCCGTTTTACCCCGTTAAAGGTAGATTTTCAAAAAAACCTGATATACGTTTTTATTTATTTGCAGTTTTAATTATAAATACTGAGTTTCGAGTTAATCAGACCGCTCGTTAAAATTCTTCCATACAAACTTTGACACCCCCCAATCCTCCTTTAGGGGGTATTTTAGAAAAACTAAAAATGAAAAACTTTATAATTTACATAGATAAGTATTCTTGCCAAGTTTCAAGTTTATTAACTCAAGGAATAAGATTTTTCATACAAACAAAATCCCCCCTTTTCACCCTCTTAAAGGTCGAATTTCCAAAAATCCGTTCTTAGCGGACGTCTACTAACTATAAACTACCTCCCTACCAAGTTTCATCTTCATACGTCAAGCGGTTTTCGATATTTCGTGATGAATGAGTGAGTGAGTGAGTGACCTTTCGCTTTTATATATTTAGATTTAACTTTTCTTCTTTCTTTATTATGTCGGGTAGTTTGTTGTATATTTTTATAGACATTACGTAGGGACTTGTAGAATGCATTTTTAGCTTGGATGTTGGTATGTTTAGCCTAGATCGGTGCCTATGTGTGAAGTGTGATTGGATATCTTCGCGTTTTTTGTAGAACTCTTGGTGCTTATGGACAAATTTACATATTTCTAGAATGTAAATACCAGGGAGAGTTAGAATATTATACTTTAGAAAATAGGGTTTACGGCTGTCAGTTTGATCAATGTTTACCAAGATTCTAAGTAATTTCTTTTGTAGGGTAGAGAGTGTCGGTGCATCTGTACTATTTCCCCAGAGGGTTATGCCGTAGCTAAGCCATGTATTGGCATACGCATAGTAGGTGGTGAGGGCAGTTTTTAGATTAGTTGTTTTTTTAATTTCGCGGAGAGCATATGAGATTTTTGAAAGTTTTGAACGTGTTTTTTTGTATTTGTGTTTTCCAATTAATATGTTCATCTATTGTAAGTCCAAGTAATGTAAATTCATCAACAGTTTCCAATTTTAAGCCGTTAAAGTTGAAATTTAAGTGTAGAGGAGCTTTTTGATAAGGGTGGAAAGTCATTCATTTCTAAATCTGCAGGATCTGCGGTCACCATGGGCGTTCCGCAGGGTTCAATTCTTGGTCCTTTCTTATTTCTAATTTATCCTTTCAACTGTCATTAACGAGACACAATAGAATTTTAATTGTTATCCACCTCAATGAGGCGTCGTAACAGATGATGAGTTATATAAATGACTTAACTTATCACATAAGGGATAATCACAAGATCGTATTATTTGCAGATGATACATCCCTCATTTTTAAAATCAAACGTCAGTTAGTCAACTTTGAACAAGTTAATGATGCACTCTCTAAAGTTGTGCATTGGTTTAATGTAAATAATCTTCTCCTGAACGAAAAAAAGACTAAACTCATAAAATTTTCACTGTCAGGCAGCTATCTACCAATGTTCAGGTTAATGGAACAGAGTTGGACCCTGCTGAGTCGACAGTTTTTCTTGGAATCACCATTGACGGTAAATTACAATGGGGCCCACACATAGAAAAATTGTCAGGAAGGATAAGTTCGGCCGCCTATGCTGTTAAAAAAATTAGACAGATAACTGACGTAGATACAGCCAGAATTGTTTATTTTAGTTATTTTCATAGTCTTATGTCATATGGGATTCTTCTCTGGGGAATCTGTGCGGACATTAATACTATTTTTGTTCTACAGAAAAGGGCTGTTCGAGCCATTTACAACCAAGAGATTCCCTTAGAGAAAAATTCAAAGAAATAAATATTCTGACAAAACCTATTGTATGTGCACAAAAATATTTAAAATTTTAAGAAAATGTCCGATATTCATAGTTTAAATACCAGGAATAAACACAACCTTGCACACGTCTCCACAAAGTAGGCAACTCATTCATGGGTCAATGTATACGCTTTTAAAACAAACTCCCCATTGACATTCGAAACTTACCCATTAAACGATTTAAACTCTGTATTAAAACCAAACTTTGTAAAAAAGGGTACTATACAATTTCAGATTATTTAGAAGATAAAAAGCTTGGGATTGAACTGCTCGCTCTGCTAAGCCTTGTGATAAAACCATAAAACTAGACTTAATTATTATGTAAAATCAACATATTATACCAGTTTTATAAACACATTGACATTGTTGAAAATTATATACAAATGACATGTTTAACTATTGTGAATGTGAGGACTATGTGGATATTGTTTTTATTTCTCTGCTAGTTTTAGTGATGGTCTGGCAGTTTGAGTAGTTTATGCGGCCTACCCAAATGTCCTTTCTTTGGTATTGCTCGTCGAGTTGAGCTCCTTAAGTTCTGAGATGAGCTCCACGATTACTGACAAATGCTTGCACTGACTGGACAGGTCCACTCAAATCTGTGTGATTCTTTCCTCAAAACACCTTTTCAGACACTTATCTACATGGTCCTTATATGGCCTGACCAAGATTTCTGGACTTTAAAAGAGACTGCGACCTCTGAGTTTGTTTCCGCCTTTCTTCTCAGAGCAGTCAGATAGGAAACGCCGAACTCATCTTTTTTTTTTTAATATATGGCATGTAAAAGTGATTTCGATATTCTATTTACTGAATAAATAATTTGATTTCATTTCATTTCCATAAAAAAACTCCTGAAAGAAATCGACACGTGTTTCACTTCTCAACGACGCATCTTCAGGATGACGATGGACTTGTTGCGAACCCGAACACAGCGTATTGCAACACCGAGCGCCGGATGCCTCGTTGAGAGGTGAAACACGTGTCGATTTCTTTCAGGAGTTTTTATGGCTTTTTAGAAACAGCTAAGCGGAACAGGTTACTAAATATATCCACGTCTATTGTATTTTAGGTCACGCCTGAATCAATTAACTAACGACATAGATTATAAATGGCTCTGACAGCTCTCTTTATACCCGACTACGGCGAAGCAAAAAGGAAGGTTATGATTTTGACCGGTATGTATGTAAGTATGTATGTATGTATATATGTATGTTCATCTGTTGCCTCATAACTTCTAAACTTCCGATCATAATTTGACAAATGAGGTATCACTGGAAGCGTCTTGATTGTCCGCTGGTTTTAGGCTATGTGATGTCACATTAAATGCAATGTGGAGCCCTCTAGAGACATAAAACAATGAAGTGAAAAAACTAAAACTTGTGCCATGTTGGGTATCAAATGAAAGGGCTTGACGAGCACACTACAAATATGTAAATAATATTTACATATTTGTAGTGTGCTCGTCAAGCCCTTTCATTTATATCATATTGTCTTAGTAAGTAAATATATTTAAATTGTTAAAAATATGCAAAATGTGAGACGTACGGCGCGCGGCGTGGCAGTAAAATTAATATCTATTATTTTACAATAAAACCCAATCAAAAAATGTTTGAGCTGCTCTTCAAATACTTTTTTACGAAATTATATCCCCAAAGTAATTTAAATAAAAAGTAAGTTCAAAAACTAAAACCCAACTACTGAAAAATCACGCTCTAAAAAGTATGAATCAAGAAAATATTTCGGTCAGAAATCAAGACATGACAAATGCCATTATAATTTTATAGATGTACAGGCATGCGACCACGGCTTTACCTTGACCATTTTTGTGAGTGTTTTCTTCATATCAGGTATTTAATTGTCTAACGGTGCTCCCTCATCGGGAGAATTCACCTGTAATGTAACATTTCAGATTCGATGTGTTTACAAAAGCAATATTTTTAAATATTGAGTAAGCGATGTTTATTTGGGGCGTACTAAAGACATAGCACAACGTATAAAAGCACGATTAAATAATAATAAATAGGTAATATCTTCACTTCACGTATCTACTTGATGCACCAGTTCCCAGACTAGAGTCGTTGCAAAGAAAGAAAGAAAGGAAATACATTTAGCTCAGACTAAAGAGACACTGTGCCACATGTAGGACGAGCAGGGCTGGCGCACTGATCTGATCGACGAGTGTAGGGCTACAAGTGTGCGCCCAACATTATCCGTGAAGTTCTGCTGGGTGCGGACGGCGGATGGCTCGAATGCTCAAGTGAGCGGCTAGTTGACCGTGTTCAATTTAATTGTCAAACTGACCGCATGTTGTCGTACATGAGCTGGGCACGAGTAGTAAACACCTGCAGCTCGCCGACGCGGATGAACAGTTCGCCAATGTGGCGTGACGTTACACACGACTGCAGTCGTGGCGGCACGACACACAAGTACGCACGCCGCGCCGCAACACCATGTTAATTGAGGCTTGTGCGGCGGCAGCGTAGCGGCGTAGCGGGTATAGCTACGAGCACTCGTAGCACTGCCGCGTAGCCCCTGTGAGGAATAAGCTCAAGAATTTATGTAGCAAGAACTACTTATTTTTAAATACAATACGCGATGTTCAGTGAAAATTGTAATGTGTTTGATTAACTTTGACATTGAACGTTTTTATAAATCCACTAGAAAGCCAATCCAGATAATGTCTTGGCTTTAATACCTCATGAGAACGGCAAATGTAATAATAGGTATGCGATCTATTTATTTGGCACTATTTATTTCCTCATGAAAAACTCAGTATCACCAAAACGGGCCCCTAGCACCGTTCCGGAGCCCGCGGCATCGCGGGACTGGTGGGACTGGCGGGGCACCATCGCTCACGGATACCACGTCGCACGAGTTACGGGCACAGCTGTGCTCAATCTAAAGTCCCGCTAAAGATTACGTCGACCGTAATGAGTGAGTAATGTTCGCTCCACTTATAGTAGCCATTAAAGACTGTAATATAGCGTGTCTTTTAATTAGCGACCGTTTCAAACTTCTAAGAAACAATGGAATAAACCCAGCGCAACGGCCAATCGCTGCCATCTGGTAGCCATCGGTTGGGTCCATCTTGATGTGGTGTTTTTAGGAATTTGGGGGACTGAGGAATGAAGTCGAGGCACTTGGTTTTAGACCACGATAGGATACGGACGTCTGAGTCTAGGCTGGTTAGGTTAGACGATTTGGTGAAATACCAAGAAGCCATGTCCGAGTTGGCTGTCGCAAGATAGCGAGTATTAGACAATGAGTTAGACTAATTTAGTGCTTAATGTAATATGTGTGTGAGTGTGTGTGTTGGAGCGACTGAGTGAGTCTTTCAATATAATAATTATCCAAGGCTGATAATATAATTAAAGTTCTTGTAACTAAAGAGACAGAGACGTGTTGCTGGGGAGTTTGTTGCGCCACTTCTTCTCTCCAGTTCAAACACTAGGAAGTGGTGAAGGGAGGGTGCTTTGGGACTGTCTATAGACCTTCAGGAGAGTTGATCCACAACTCTATTAATTAATGATTCTTGAGTTTTGATTCTCTACTCTATTATGCAGTACCCGAGTCTTGAAGGTTATATATATATTCTTTGCCTCCGACCAATAATAGGGCTATCCAAAATTCTATTAAATAATGATTCCTGAGATTCGATTCTCAACTCTAGTAATTTATTAATGTTGTATTCTTTATCTCAGACCGATAATTCGGTCAGACTGACATGTCAAAGTCAAAGTCAAATTATTTATTTCAAATAGGCCCATGTATGGCACCTTTGAACGTCAAAATTTACAAAATAATAAAATTGATTCTATTCGCCTCTTCCAAAATGTAGTTTTCGTATGGAGAAGAATGGGCACGAAACTCCACCGTTACTCTTTTGAAATGTTTTACAATTGTTTGTATAGGTACGTACAGTACCGACCAAAAGTCCATAAGCAATCTCACAAAGCAATAGACTGACGCTTCGGTTTGACTTACGACCTTCTTCTATAAGTTGTTACAATACTATGAGCTCAACTGTCATCAATGATATAAAATAAATAATAATAATTAGCCCGTATTGTCCCACTGCAGGGCCTCCCATTCCATTTTCCACCCAACCCGATCCTGAGTCAACATAGACCAATCCCTCCTAAAAGCGTCAAGTTCGTCCCGCCATCTACGCCTGGGTCTTCCACGATGCCGCTGGACGTTTTCAGGAACCCATGTTGTAGTGGTCTTAGCCCACAATGCATCCGACATGCGGCAAACGTGTCCGGCCCAGTCCCACTTGAGCTTTGCTGCTTTTTGGGTGACGTCAGCGATTTGTGTCTTAGAGCGCAGTATCGTGTTCCGTATCCGGTCGATCAGTATCAATGAGATACAATAAAATTTTAATTGTTATCGATCTGCAGGAGAGCTCGTGACAGTCAAGAGGATATAGTCACGCACAGTACGCACACACACTCACTTTGTCAGCAACTCATAGTAGTTCATAATTTCTATCAATACAGTATATGGCATGCTAGGTCAGTGGATAACGTGCTTTGGTGTGTGCGATTATGGCGAGCCGAGCGAGGGTTCGAATCTCATGCGCGGTTTGATTGTTACTTTTAAATAATTACTATTCATAGTTTTTGTTATTTTTTAATAATGACTAGTTAAATAATCATTCGTTTTTTGTTTCATTCGCAATTAATAAATAATAAAATATTTCACATAAATATTAAAGTTTAGCAGGTAGACCACAGAAAACTAAGTAAATTATTTCGATTTCTGTGGGGTAGACAGATACAGTTCGTTACGAGTATTCACTTATTAGAACTTTGTTAATTCGTGGTTATTGTTGGTGACGAGCATTTAACTATTAGCGGTGTTGTGGCTATTATTTTCAAAATGCAGTCAAATATTGAAGGGAGATCAAATATTATTGCGCAGCGTAAAAGTGGAATGTAATGTACACCACTATCTAATGAAACTGGACTAAGCGTGAGTGTTATCATTTAAATATTTCATATTTTACTAAACATAAATCTTAATCAAAGGTATTGTTGATAGAACAGAGGTATTGTTGACAGAAGATGCTTTTAAAGTTTTAAATTAATTATGAAGTTTAATTCGATTAGTGAATGATAAATAATTATTATGCATAATAAACTAATAAATACAATGTTATTCTTTGTTCTAGAGAAATACTGTGAGAGTTAAGAGATATGAAGAATAGGCTTATTATCGAGGAGCAGCGACGTCAAATGGTGAATGAATATGAAACAAAAATGGTTTCATACCGACGAGATATTTTGCTGAATTATTAATTACTATACACGTCATTATGAACCGTTTGCCGTGCACTCTGAAGGCTAGCATCACCGAGGACCAGCCAGGAAATCGTTTTTGACAGAAAGGCGTGAAAGCTTCGCACGACAATATTTAGGCTTCAACTGGGACACTGCCATATTTAAACCTTAAAATATTTACCGTACCAACATTTTAAACAACAAATTCGTTATTGCATGAATTTGTGGTAACAAATTTTTTAAGTACGTTTCAATATGGTTTTTGTCGTATTTCTTGCAGATAGACCGAAATGTTTAAGATTATTTTAGTAATATTATTATTTTTTACGTCTTTTACATATCTTGAGACCTTGGGATCCCGGACCTTTGGAAGGCGTACGAGGGGCCGAAGCCAACTCGCAGAGGCCCCTTAGACGTTTTTTAGAATGATATGAGGCACCAACTGACGATTATCCCTGTATGCACTATACAAGTGCACCCAAGGACAACCCCCGGTCTGTGCAGGACTATTGCAGAACATGGAAATAAAACATATTGGGCTATGGATTTGGGTGGCTATAATGGATTGGTTACCTTGAACTATGGAAAGACTATGGCCCCTGCCTGACCAATATATTATAAAACATACACAGGAAAATGGCAGGGGGTGACTAGCACACTCAATAATGGGCCCCCGAAAATGGTCGCAACACAAAGTGTCGAAGCGACAAGGGGGCAACATGTCCTGAGGTGCTTATGAGGAGTGGAGAGATATTCCACGGCTATCAGGACAATCCCGGAAGTACGGTAAGATCCCTACCAGCATCTTACTGGAATACTTCCTTCCTCCGAGCACGTTTGCTCTTGCGAATCTCCACTCAAGCCGGCTAATTAAGGCAAGAATGAGGTGGGAGCTCCGTTCCTCGTCAGTTTTCACTCCAGCTGGCCAATAAAGGCAAGCCAGAGGTGAGGAACAAGACTTCTCCCGGGAGATAGGCTCCGTGGGGTCGCTACTGCCCAACAGCTCGCCACAAGCTGACCTGCGGGTTTTTGTATCTCTCTTGGTCTGGCTCCTCATCCCAGTCCTGTTCCGGCAAAGTAAACTCTACCGGCACAGGCCTAGAGCTCGGAGCGCGCAAGCCCCACCACGACGTCAACGTAGAGATACGGCGGTGGGGTTAGTAATATTATTATTTTAGGATTAAAATTTGAGGTTTAGTTTCAAGCTTCTATTCGTAAAGAAAATGAATACTTAAGCTATAAACCTCAATACCAACCTATAGATATTTACTAAAGCCAAATAAAATGTAATAGTAAATACTTAATGTAAACAAACTGCCCATACTTAACCTCTATTTGTAAGTTGTTTTATTTTTTATTTTGAGTAGTCTAATATTCTTATTTATAACTTAATTACTGTACGCACCAGGACCTGACTTAGTACGGCCTTATCCCAAATGCGTACAGTGTGGCTATGTTTAAGGCAATCGAGCCTGGTACCGAATAGCTACCTTCGACCCTAATGACTAGAACCTAGCCGTATAAAATTACCTAGCACCCTAGTTATCCTAACACCCTTACCATACAAACCATATCAAACGTGAGTTACGTTGGTTATACGTGCGGGAAGTCTGTTACAAGGAGACCTACGGTAACAGACGGAAGTTGGGAAGGAATAGGGGTTTGTGTACGTCGTGCAATGTACGCAGGAAATGGTTTTCTTACTGCCGATCCCACAGACTCACAGGATCGATGATGACTAAAGGTGTCATGTCCACAGTAAGAGGAAGTATAGGAGATAAATCACACTCGACTCCAGCTTGATGACTAGTTTATTACAGTAATTAACATAATTTATTTATTTATTTATTAATAGGAGAACCAACAGCTATAACAAATGGATAACAGTTGTTTAAGAAACATAGAGCCAATTACAGGTTCTCACGGGTAAAAACAGAAAAAGTAGTAGAAATCTTAGGATCACTAACAAGCACGATAAAAAGATTAAGAATACATATTATTGTATACGAGTATAAGGTACAATAAGCACTATGCACTTTTGAAAAAGTCAGCGTTCAGCCGAGCGCGTGCAGAATAGGTTTTGGTTGTAAATGGGTCAAATGAGAACTCTTTACAAAGAATATTAAAGTCCTTACTCGCTCGCACCATGTATGAGTTTTGCCTGTAGTTAGAAGAGGTAAAAGGAATGGAGATAGGCGGATTAAATCTAACTGATCTCTGAGGAACATTGAAACGTAGTTTATGTAGGAGATCAGGGCAGTCAATCTCATTAGATATAATTTTTAAAAGAAAAGTGCAATCTGCTAGTCGACGACGATTTATGAGTGGCTGTAGATGAAATTTCTTGCAAAGATTTGTGTAATTATCAGAATGGTATGGTATACGCAGCCGGAAACATAGAAAACGAATAAATCTTTTTTGTATATTCACAATACGATCAATGTACTTGCCATAACACGGGTTCCAGATTTGTGACGCATATTCCAGATGACTTCTCACAAAAGAGCAATACAGAATCTTAAGGGTTTTGGCTCTCTTGAAGCACCCTGCGAGTCTCATAACTAAACCCAGTGACTTCGAAGCTTTGGCCACTATTTGCTCAATGTGTACGTTAAATAAAAGTTTAGAATCATGAAAAACGCCCAGGTCGCGTACGCCGTCGCATCTGTGTAATAGCTGCCCTTTAAGTTTATAAGTTGTAGGGAGAGGGACGCGTTTTCTGCTAAAGGAGATTACTGAACATTTAATAGGGTTTAAATCTAATTTATTAGTCAAACATACTATATACTAATTATATAATAATTTTAATAATAATTATATACTAATTTTATAGTCCATACACATTGATACTTATTTAGATGTATGTTTGTATGTATCGAGCCGATGAGGCGAAGATCTCAGTAGGTCATTTCTTAGCGCTGACGGTGCGACGCTGTTATTGCTTGTTCACGATTGAACAATAACTTTAATCATGATCAAAGCTTAATGTTTATGGTGAAATAAATCTATTTATAAAACATTTCATAATTTAAATATGTCAAAATAATACAAAATGCTTCTACGTTTCTTGACATCTATTTCACATCTTATTCAGCTGAAGTAATGATAAATAATTGTAGCAGTTTGTTAACTATAAGTAAAATAAATATATTTTAATACTTATCACATATCACGCATTTTTTATTCTAAACCTTTTATTGCAATAACAACAATAATAAAAAAGGCAGCAATATTTTAAAAAATATTATTATTGCAAACAAAAATAATAATATTTGCAAAAAGCTGCACTGCGCTTTACGAGATGAGAACCCTAAGACAGCGGAATTACAGTCTAACACCTTACGGTCCCTGCTATCAGCACTTACAAGTTTCGCTCGAATTTTAGCAATGCCATAATTTTGCCAAGGTCACGCGCATGTTGCGTATACGTTACCGTGTCTAACAAAAGCGACGGAAATATATTTTTGTTTCGTGTAGTGCGGCGTGAGTATGTTATGTCGCTACTTGCGGAACCCTAAATTCTTATGACTAATACCTACCGCATTGACAATGACCACCTACCGCATTGCGCTCAGCACCGTGAGATTCGCCTTCTCAGCAATCCGATGGCGTGGGATCGAAGATTGTGCATTAGCAGTGATTAATATTGATTTAGTGTATTGGTGGCCCACTCTTGTTTCTCATATCGAGCAATTGTCGCGCATCTTAGTTTTACCGATCTAATTGTAATAATTATTTTAATTAAATCATTTAAGTAAATCATATCGGTTTTCTTTGCATCCTCGTCTGCAGCCGAACGTAATTGGCGCAGTCGGTAGGATACTCGCGGTCGGTTTCGCGTAAGAAGGAAGATTTCCGTAATCGTAAAAGCCGCCCGTGCGGCTATCCAGTCGCTCCAGAGTATCCCGAATCTACACGTCGTGCTGTATCGAGGAATCCAGACATTGATTACGCAAAGGGGCTGATACAATGTTCATGTAAGTACATTAGATTATTTCTGGTGACCGCTTTCTCCTAGCCTGTACTAATATAACTTTCCAAAATTTTCTTTCCACGAAAATCCCGGAATACTAGGATAGTTAGAACTAGTAGAGAATTAGTGATAGATTCTAGAAAAGATATTAATTTAGATATATTATACGAGGACACAGAATCGTTTTCTCAGAAAATGTCTTTGGACTTAGATACCGTTTTTAAAGCATTGCGGTTGGTACCTGACTTTGACGGGAACCCGAATGTGCTGACAAGATTTATTCAATTGTGTGATCATTTAGTTAAAGAATACTATAATGTTCAAGGTGGTTCCGAATTAATTAACTCTGCACTTATTAATGGTATATTAAATAAAATTGTAGGGTCTGCTGCTCGCTTAATTAACTCAAATGGTATAGCAAGTGATTGGGATGGCATCCGTAAGGCATTAATAAATAATTTTGCTGACCAAAGGGATGAGACCGCTCTTTATAGCGATTTATCTCTTTTAACACAGGGCTTTAACACTCCGCAAGAGTTCTATGAGCGTTGTCAAAATCTTTTTAGTACTTTAATGACGTATGTTTCTTTACACGACATATTAAAAACTACTATAGACGCCAAAAGGGATTTATATAAAAAACTAACGCTTCAGGCGTTCGTGCGTGGATTAAAAGATCCTGTAGGATCACGCGTGCGTTGTATGCGCCCTCAAAGTATAGAACAAGCATTAGAATTTGTTCATGAAGAAACGAATACCATGTATTTGCAAAATCGTAACGACCGTTTACCTGATAAAAGAATGAATAGTAATAACCAACCCGGTAATCATTTTAAAATGCCCTCTCAGCCGTTTAATATGCCTGATCCAAGGCTTAATAATTATAGCATGCCAGGACCTTCACGATTTCAATTTCCAACTCAACAACCACCGCAATGGAAACCGAATTATTTCCAACCTCGCCAGTTTGGTCCGACCCGAACTCAGCAATTGTTCAAGGCTCCCCCACCGAACTACAACCGTCAGAATAACCCATTTCAAGTAGTCCAAATGAATTCTCCTAACCAGCCTAGTGGATCAGCGCAACCACGCCCAATGAGTGGTGTTAGCCATTTCGTGAGCAGACAATTACCTCCTAGTAACGCTTTTTCTAGGCATGATTGGAGCAAATCAGGCAATCCTCCACCCAATAATTATTTTAAAACTCGGGAGATGCATTTTAGTGATTGTTATAACGATCCTTCGTTCAATGATTACTTTATCTCCAAACTCAACGGTACCTTCCATACATTCAAATCGCATCACCCCCTCTTAAGCTTTTAATAGATACAGGTGCGAACCAGTCATTTCTGTCCTAATGCTGTCGAAAAATACTTTAGTGATTTTCCACTAAATTATTCTCCATTCGAAGTGCATAGTGTTCATGCTAAAACTAGAAACGACTATTCAATTACTTAACCTATTTTTAATGAATTTAATGATTCAAGTACAGTTTCATTTATTAAAACACGTAGGTGGTTTGGAATCAACTAACTTTATTACACAGATAATCACAATAGTTACCACAGATTATTAATGTTACTTTTATTACAATCTTAACATCCTGACCTAACAAAATAATCTAATTTCCAAAAATAAAAAAACATCAACAACAATTTCAACCCTTAAGTTCTATATTTTAAATTAAATTTTAGACAAGCCAATCAATTTTAAAAACTTATAATGTTTCTTGGCACTCAAACCTTTTGTAAATATGTCTGCTGGCATTTCTAAGGTTGACACATATTTAATTTCTACTTTCTTTGCTGAAACACATTCTCTTACAAAGTGATGCCTTATGTCAATATGCTTGGTGCGCTTATTGTGAAACAATGGATTAATTGCTAATTTAATTGAACTTTGGTTGTCACTATACAAACAGAGTGGCATGTTTTCATTTAACACAATCAATTCACCTAATATATTCCTTAGATATATTGCCTCTTTACAGGACTCAGATAGGGCCATATACTCTGCTTCTGTACTGGAGAGTGCTACAGTTTTTTGTTTTTTTGATTCATAAGAAATCACTGATCCTGACATTATGAAACAAAACCCAGTATATGACCGTCTATCTAATTTACAAGATGCCCAGTCAGCATCAACAAAACCATACAGATTACATTCAGTCTTTCTATATACTAAACCATAACTAATAGTTTTCTTTAGGTATTTTAACAAACGTTTTAGATGTTTCCAATGAGTTTCATTAAAACTATTATTATATTGACTCAGAAAACTTACACTATAGGTAATATCTGGTCTGGTGAGTACAGACAAGTACATTAAGCTGCCAATTAACTGCTGATAAGGATATTTATCTACAAATTTATTGTTTACATCTTTTTCTAACTTTAAGTTAATTTCCATTGGTGTATCTGAGTGTGAACAATCTAACATGTTAAATTTCTGTAGAATAGTCTCTATAAATTGCTTTTGGTCAACAGTAATACAATCTTTACAAACATTTACATGCATTCCCAGACACTGTTTGATCTGACCCAAGTCTTTTATTCTGAATTTTGTTACCAACTCAGTAATCAACTCTTCATAGACATTCTGACAATTATAGAAAACAAAAAAAATCGTCTACAAATAATGCTACATAAATGATTAAATTATGATAATTTTTTGCAAAGAGACATGGTTCATAATTTGATTTTTTAAACTCTAACTTTAACAAGCAATCTTCTACACGAGTGTACCAAGCTCTAGCTGACTGCTTGAGGCCATAGACAGCTTTTTTTAATTTTAGAACTTTACTATCACAATTTTCGAAATCTGAACATTCTGGTATTTCCATGTACACTGTTTCATGAAGAAATCCATTCAGGAATGCGGTGGGTACATCGAGGTGGTTCATTTTCAGACCTAGTTCAACACTTAAAGCCAACAATAATCTAAATGTAGAATATTTCAAAACTGGTGAAAAGGTTTCATGATAGTCAATGCCTTTTTTCTGGGTAAAGCCCTTCGCAACAAGTCTAGCCCTAAAACGCACTTCACCTTCACTGTTATATTTTTTTTTAAACACCCACTTATTTTTCACTACAGTACCTTCTTTTGGCCTATCCACTAGATCCCATGAATCACTATCACGAAAAGATTTAATTTCCTCTTTCATTGCACACTGCCATTGATCTTTTTCTGATCCACTCATTGCATCACTAAGAGACATCTGTTCACCTGACATTTCCACACATATGTTTGCATGGTAGAAATCTGGTTTACGTCTAACACGTTTTTCTGGTGGGTTTATGTCACACTGCCTAGAGATGAGATTCTTTGCTTCTGGCGACAAAGACAAAGTATCACTAAAACTGACATCTGAGTCACTTGATGAGTCTTCAGGGACAAATGTCTTATCATTTTGATTTCCTTTATCTGAATTTATCACTGGAACCGCATCGGCTGACCCATCAGGTTGCTTGTTCTCTTCGATCACAATAGATGTTGTTGAACTGTCATCTGTATTCTCCATGACAACAACATCTCTAGCTACAATAACATCTCGCGAAATAGGATCATATAAGCGATAGCCCTTGACATTCTCAGAATATCCAACTAGGTACATTTTCTTCGCTTTCTTATCCCATTTTCTGCGTTTTTCTTTTGGAATATGGACCATTGCTGGACTGCCAAATATCCGTAGATGACTCAAATTCAGCTTTCTGCCAGTCCATATTTCGTACGGAGTAGTATTCTGGTCTAAGCCTGCTGCTGGTGATCGGTTCTTAATGTATACAGCTGTGTGTACAGCTTCTGCCCAAAGGAATTTCTCAAACTGGGCATCATAAAGGAGACAACGTGCCTTCTCAACTATGGATCTATTGTTTCTCTCGCATAGTCCATTTTGCTCTGGTGTATAACTGGTTGTTTTTTGATGAAGTATGCCGCATTGCCTCAGATAGTTTGTCATTTCCACAGAACAAAACTCTCCTCCATTGTCTGATCTTAATGTTTTTATTTTCTTTGACTGCTGATTCTCAACAAACTCTTTATATTGTTTGAAGTACATAAATGTTTCATTTTTGGATCGCAGAAAATATACAGTGCACATTCTGCTGAAGTCGTCCACAAACAATAGGTAGTATCTGGCTTTACCGAGGGATAGATTCTCCATTGGCCCACATAAATCCGTGTGGACCAGTTCTAGGACCTCCTGACTTCTGCTGGTGCTTTGAGGAAATGGTAGTCTTGTTTGTTTGCCTTCACAACAAACTATGCAGCTAGTCTTACTAGTGTCACATTTATCATCAAAACTAACACCTTCAACAGCTCCATTTTTTAATTTATTTAAATCACTGGCATTGATATGGCCTAACCGCCTATGCCAAGTAGTGCTTGAAGTTTTTACTGCTGCTGCTAAGAGTTGTACTGACTTCACAACATTTAACCTGTATACACCATTTACTAAGTGTGCCTCGCCAATACAATCGTTCTGTGAGTTATGAATTAAGCATCCATGCTGATTAAATATCACTCTGTTGCCGCTTGCAATTATTCTACTCACTGATAGTAAGTTGGTGGTGAGATTTGGTACACACAAAACATTGTTAACATCAATTGTAAACTCTTTATCGCCTACACATGTTGTGAGCTGAAGGTCTCCAGAGCATAAAACTTGCACAACGGTTTGATTTGCAACTATTATCTCCTTAGTTTTGGGTTGATTACAAACGTTTGACAATAAGTTTGCGTTCGAAACTATATGCGTGCTTGCGCCGGAATCCAAGTGCCAATCTGACTGATTAAATTCCTTTGTAAGAAAAACTGCACTAAATGCATTTGTCTTTGTTTTCTCTGCACCCGGACATTGATTTTTAAAATGTCCAATCTGTTTGCATTTATAACAACGAATTATTTTCTTCCGCACCATATTGTTTTCACTAGTATTGACAGGTGGGCGCGTTCCGTCCCTTCCGTCACTGCCATGTTGAGCTTGAGTTTTGGCAGTGCTGCCAACATTACGCCTGTGGAAATTTTTGGCGGCAAATGCTCCTTCCGACTTAACCTCAAAGTCTGTACTCATGTCCATTAGCTTTGTTTTAATGGCGTCCGCCCCAATATTTATGCCCGAATGCTCGATTGCCATAATCATTGGACCAAATTTCTCCGGTAATCCAGCCAACATAAGCGACCCAATCCACTGGTCATTTATTTCGAAGCCGGTGCGGATTAATTTTTGAGATGTTTCGATAATCTGGCTGACATAGCTGGTCATAGACTCGCAGTTTTCTAGGCGTATACTAATAAGATTTCTTAATAAACTGATTTTACGTGAATATCCTGAATCGTCGAACATATTTTTCAACGTCTTCCACAAGTCATATGTTGTTGTCGCTTGTTTGATATGCACGTAGAGAGAAGCGTCGATTGTTAATATTAACTTTGCTTTCGCCTTCAAATCATCTGCTTTCTGAGCCGGGGTAACTGATGACGATAAAGGTGCCTTGATGGCATCCGCCATTCCTTCCAACACGAGCACATTTTCCGCCGCGAAACACCAGTCATCGTAATTCTCGCGACCTTTCAATTTCGGGACACTCGCCAAGTAATTGGTAGACATTTTATAACGAACACACTGAACTTTTTAATTTTTAATATTCTTTTTGCGGGACTGGTCCCATAACCTATTAAAACACGTAGGTGGTTTGGAATCAACTAACTTTATTACACAGATAATCACAATAGTTACCACAGATTATTAATGTTACTTTTATTACAATCTTAACATCATTTGATATCTATAAGTTCCACGATTACTTTGATGGACTTATTGGTACCGATTTGCTAGAAAAACGGGAAGCTACAATAGATTATAAAAATAAATTATTTACAACTAAGTTCGCTTCAAACCCTATTAGAATCTATGATTCACGCAATACTAATTTATATGAGAATATTATTCCAGCAGGGTCATCTAAGTTACTAAAGGTTCCGATTAACGTTCGCGACGGAGAAGCCTATATTCCTGAACAATCTATTTCAAATTGTATCATACGTGAATGTCTTACTACAGTTAAACAGAATAGGGGTATATTAGAAGTACAGAATCCAAGTAGAAATGATATAATCTTTTCAATGGATTGTGCAATGCCTGCAGAAGTTCATAATGACGAGTGTACACGCACTAAACAGCAAAAGCAACGCGTAAAAGATGTTCTATCGCGCCTTCGTACTGGTCAGTACGAAAAATGAAGAGGAATGCATTAATCTAGAATCATTGTGCTCACAATAATATGCAGACGTATTTTATATTGAAGGTGAACAAATAACATTCACAAATAAAATTAAACATTCAATTAAAACCACAGATGAGGCTCCAGTCTATACAAAGAGTTATTAGATATCCATTTATTCATAGACAGGAAGTTCAAGAACAGATAGGTAAAATGTTAGAACAAGGTATAATTAGACCTTCAAATTCTGCTTGGAGTTCTCCTATTTGGGTGGTAGCTAAGAAAGCTGACGCATCAGGAAAGGCGAGGTGGCGTATTGTTGTAGATTTTAGGAAACTTAATGAGAAAACCATAGATGACAAATACCCTATCCCCAACATAGCTGATGTCTTAGACAAATTAGGTAACTGCCAGTATTTTACTACGCTAGACCTATCTAGTGGATTCTATCAGGTAGAAATGGACCCTCAAGATATTACAAAAACAGCATTCAATGTAGAACATGGGCATTTCGAATTTCTAAGAATGCCCATGGGACTTAAAAACAGTCCATCTACCTTTCAAAGAGTTATGGACAACGTGTTGCGAGAACTCCAGAATACTATTTGTCTAGTATACCTAGATGATATAATAGTTTTTAGTACATCATTGCAAGAGCACATAGTCAACCTAGAAAAAGTTTTCAATAGATTACGCGAATCAAATTTTAAGATACAAATGGACAAATCTGAGTTCCTTAAATTAGAAACAGCTTATCTAGGACATATTATAGGCAAAGATGGAATAAAGCCTAATCCAGATAAAATTTCGGCAATACAAAAATATCCCTTACCTAAAACCCCTACCGAAATTAAGAGGTTTTTAGGACTTCTTGGATATTATAGAAAATGTATTCCTGATTTTGCTAAAATAACCAAACCTTTGACTCAAAGCTTAAAGAAAGGCTCTAAAATTACACTTGATCAAAATTATGTCGAATGCTTTGAAAAATGTAAGACCCTTCTGGGCAATGACCCAATTCTTCAATACCCTGACTTTAAAAAAGGACGCTTCAAATTTGGCAATTGGAGCAGTACTCTCACAAGGATATATTGGATCTGATAAACCAATAGCTTATGCTTCGCGTACGCTTAACTCTAGTGAAATAAACTATAGCACTAATGAAAAAGAATTATTGGCTATAGTTTGGGCAACTAAGTATTTTAGGCCATATTTATTCGGACGAAAATTTAAAATAGTGACCGATCATCGCCCTTTGCAATGGGTGATGAATATTAAAGAGCCGAATTCCCTTAACTCGTTGGAGATTACGGCTAAGCGAATTTGAGTTCACAGTTGTCTATAAGCAGGGAAAACATAACACTAATGCAGATGCTTTATCACGAATAGAAATTCATCATGAAGAAGTTAGTTCGATAGTAGTTAACACCTCACAAGGTGCACCTTCAGATTCAGATTCTAGAACTGAAAACGCGGATTCTAAGACTTTAACTGCCCATAGTGATTTAGAAAGTCCCATATTAGAAATTCCTATTTCCGACGACCCCCTTAATAAGTTTAATAAGCAAATTTATTTTAATGTTGTAGGAGATATGAAAAGCAGGCCTAGTGTTTCTAAACCATTTGAAACACATACTAAAACTGTCATACAAATTTCAAAATCTAGTTTAGAACAAGACGTTAATAGCGCAATTAAAGAATACGTTAATCCAAAAGTAAAGACAGGTATTTTAATTAATCCCACATTAGAAATGTATTCTATAATACCTATAATTCAAAAATATTTTAAAAATTCTGCAATGAAATTAGTACTTACCAAAACCGAAGTAGAAAATGTTAAAAATTATTTCAACCAACAGGAAATTATAAAGAAATATCATGAAGGTAAAACCAATCATAGAGGCATCAACGAGTGCTATCTAGCATTATCGCGTAGATGCTATTGGCCAAATATGAAAGAGCATGTAACAAAGTATATTAATGAATGCCGAATATGCGGGCAAGCTAAATATGATCGCAATCCAGTTAGACCAAGGTTACAAATTGTACCTCCACCTACAAAGCCTTTTGAGGTTGTACATTTAGATCTGCTTAGTATTGAGATGAATAAGTATCTTATAATAGTAGATGCATTCTCTAAATATGGTCAAGCATATTTATTGAGAGATGCTACAGCTATTAGTGTTGTACAAGCTTTACTAAAGTTTTCTACTCATCACGGAGTGCCTTTAACTATTGTAACAGACAATGGTCCGGAATTCAACAATCAAATATTTTCTGAATTTGCTAGATTACACAAAGTTCAACATCATAAAACCTGTCCTAATACACCCAATGAAAATTGAATGGTAGAACGACTAAACTCTACACTGTTAGAACATTTGCGTATATTAAAATTAGAACAGCAAGGAGAATCAATTGCTAATCTTGTAACTTATGCTATATTGGCATATAATAGCTCAATACATAGCTTTACAAAATGTAGGCCTATCGATATAGTTACCGGTCATTTTGATCCCCGGGATCCTTTAGATATGAATCTATCAGAACATCTCTTACAACAATATATCCAGGAGCACCGTAGACGAATGTCAAAAGTATACGATATTCTCAACGACACTTCACTTCATCGCCGCACTGAAATTACTGAAAATGTTAATAAGAATCGTGAAGCTGAAGAAGATTACGAACCAGAGCAACAAGTTTTATTAGGAATCCTTTATGCCATAGGCAGAAGTTAGCAGCTCGATATACTCATGATACAGTATTAGTGGATTTGCATATCCATATCTATACCAAAAAGTAAAGAGGCACCGTGCCTAAATCACGCCTAAAACGGGTGCCTAATAGTGCTCGTTTGTTACAGGACACTGAAAATACTACTAGTCCTGACCCTGGCCCTGGCCCGAGCGGACGAGATAACGCTAGACAGTCTTAATGATGGACCAGGTATTTGCCCTTTAACCTGGGATCCACACGAATTATTTCGCATTTCCATTCCTTTCTCCAACTTATAAACCTTCAAGATATGCGCAATAGTTTAGAGACGGTTAACGAGCAATTACAAAATCTTACGCCACAATTGAGTAATATATCGCGATCTCTCTATGAACCCCACGTTAAATATTTAGGTACTAAATTAGAAGAAATTTCGGAACAGTTAGAAACATTTGAGGTAAAGCGTGTTAAAAGAGGTCTCATAGATGGTCTTGGTTCAGTAATAAAGAGCATTTCAGGTAATTTAGATTATACTGATGCATTAAAATACGATAATGCCATTACAATCTTAAAACAAAATGAAAATAATTTAGTTACTGAAATGAATCACCAAATAAGTTTAAGCAAGCAGTGGGTTTCACGTAGCTTAAACGTTACAGACAAAATAGTAGAAAACCAAGATAAAATCGAGAAAATTATCAATTCTATTTTAGCTAGCAACGGTAGATATGAAACAGATACCATTAAATATGCTCATTTAGCACAGTTACTAATGATATTAGGAGACAATATAGATAATTTATCTAAAGAACTTGATAAATTGCTAAATTTATTAGCATTTATTAGGGCTAGAAGTATTCATATATTATTACAATGGGAATAAAATAGTGATAGTTATGAAATTTCCGATTCTTTATCCCAGTAACTTTATCCTATATAAATTATCCCTGGCTCCTAATCATGACAATAAGGTCCTGATTCCAACTTACCCTTTCTTAGCGGTTCACGAAAAAGATCTATTGTACATGGAGACAGAATGTCCGAAGTATAGCCACGGTCACCTTTGCGAGGATAATTTAAGTCACCACCATGGCAAACAGTCGGACTGTATCCAGCAGCTTATACTTCACCAGAAAATTAATGAGTCCTGTCAATTTACATCAGTCATCCTGTCTTCTGAAGCTATGGAGCAGCTAGACGACCAACACTTCATTGTAAGCTTTCCTAAACCTACGAAAGTTCGTTTAACTTGTTCTGAAGATAACTATAGAATGCTGAAAGGGAGCTACTTATCTATCATACCTAAAAGCTGCATGCTTAAAACCACAGCATATTGCTAGCAATCGTCATGATCAAACTAAGGGAAAGATATTGAAAATTATGGACTTGCCAATTACAAAGGAAAATTCGTATAATGTACCAATGAAAACTATAAAACTAGATACCATTGACCTTGGCAGTTTGCATTCAAGTAACTGTGAAATCGCTCTACAAGAACCTGTAACGCTACAGTCGTCGAATACTGAAGCTATATACCACACTACTATACCGGTATATATTCTACTATCCGGTGCATGTGTACTCATTATTATCATTATACTTCGTCGTCGTAGATTGAACCAACTACAGGAAGTTACTGATGGAATCAATATTAAGGATAAGGAGGCCTGCAACACCGAGATTGATCCAGCTTCGCCATCGACACTATTTTCGACTAGAGTTTTCAAATAGTTGCCGATCTCGTGGAGGGAGATGTTATGTCGCTACTTGCGGAACCCTAAATTCTTATGACTAATACTTACCGCATTGACAATGACCGCCTACCGCATTGCGCTCAGCACCGTGAGATTCGCCTTCTCAGCAATCCGATGGCGTGGGATCGAAGATTGTGCATTAGCAGTGATTAATATTGATTTAGTGTATTGGTGGCCCACTCTTGTTTCTCATATCGAGCAATTGTCGCGCATCTTAGTTTTACCGATCTAATTGTAATAATTATTTTAATTATTACAATTAGAAATTTTAATTAAATCATTTAAGTAAATCATATCGGTTTCCTTTGCATCCTCGTCTGCAGCCGAACGTAATTAGTACTTCGCACAAAACTGCGTTCTCTGTGGTGTGTGTACTGTGTTGTTTACACATATAGATGTACGGACTATACCGCGTGTTCACAGCAATACGACTCTTAACATGCCTTTCCACTTTTGAACGCTTACTGTAGATTAGTTAAATAATTATATGTGAAGACGATGCACCTAGAATAAAATTACGAATTAATTGATTCAGGCGTGACCTTGCGGAAATCCATTATAAAATACAATAGACGTGGATATGTTTAGTAACTTGTTCCGCTTAGCTATTTCTAAAGAGCCATAGAAAACTCCTGAAAGAAATCGACACGTGTTTCACCTCTCAACGAGGCATCCTCAGGATGACGATGGACTTGTTGCGAACTCGAACCCGGCGTGTTGCCACACCGAGCGCTGAGTGCAAACTGAGCCTTATCGCCCGTGAAACTCACTTATATAGTGTCGCCGTTATCAGTGCGATAAGGGGCGAACAATCGCAGCAAAGGTGACCTTGGCGTACTCGTATTTAATTCGTTCAACAATGTAATGTTTCCGGTATTATTTTTGACAATTTCTAAACTCTCTAGTACAGACATTCTGAAACCTTTATCACATGTGTGTAAAATTTATTATTTAACGAATAACCTGTATCTATTAAGTGTTGTGCAAAATGGGATTTTTCTGGATAATTATTCCTGTACGCTGCTATATGTTCCTTATATCTTGTCTGAAAATTATGACCAGTTTGACCTATGTAAATACCATTACAATCATCGCAATGTAACTTGTATACATCTGATTTTTTGTGGTTTTCTAATCGATCTATTCCGTTACAAATCTGTCTTAATGAATTATTTGTTTTAAAAGCTACCCTTAATCCATTTCGAAACAATGTTTTTGAAACCCTATCACTAATTGACCCTAAGTATGTCAAACTACCTAAATATTCATGTGGTCTTTCTGGAGGCAGTGGATACAAAAGTGAACGAACTATGTTGCGACGTTTCGTTTGAATCAAATCATCAACCATTCTCTTATTGAATCCGGTACTCTCAGCTATATGATAAATTACTATACAACAAAAGGTAAAAAGAATTAAAAATGAAGCAACGGCTGATAATTTAATTATATGATAGATACATTGTGCTCAGATATTTACAAACATTGTAAAAGTAGACGAATTTCCTAAAATTTTGTAATTAATAAGTCAGTGTGTGAGGAAGTAATCACAGAATGTAATATCAATGTCATAAAACACAAAATAATAAATTTTACAATTAAATTAGCAACCAGTTTGATTTTGTCTTGATTCTAAATTGTCCTATGGAGCAGGATCAGCATGTTTCCAAGCACTCTTATCTTGGATATAATCCTCTAATTTGTAATATGCTTGTTTACAAAGTGTATTTTTAATATGAGTTTTAAATATTCTTTCATTTAATTGCAATATGTCACAAGGTATTATGTTGTAACATTTAACACAGTACCCCATAAAAGATGTTTGTATTTTAGAAAACCTGAAAAATGGTTGATCTAGTTTATCTTTATTTCTAGTATTAAAATTATGTCTACCACTTATTTTATTAAAGAGACGTGGATTTTTCCGTACATACTCGTACATAATGTTTTCGTAATTGGCAAGGTACCGTCATAATATTAATCCTTTTAAATAGTTCCCTGTGAGACTAGCGGCGACGTAGATTATAAATGGCTCTGACAGCTCTCTTTTGCAAAATAAAGATGGATTCAATGTCAGCAGCCCGACCCCACAGTAAAATGCCATACAACATAAAGCTGTGGAAGTAGCTAAAATAGACCAAACGCGCGGTTTCTACATCTGTTAACTGTCTTATCTTTCTAACAGCATAAGCGGCTGAGCTTAACCGCCCCGCAAGAGATGTTATAAATATGAGGTCGCCATTGTAATTTCTCGTCTAGCGTGATTCCTAGGAAAACCGTTTGATTAATAAATTCCAGTTTTTCTCCATTCAATATGATGTCACATGATTAGGTAATTTAAATCTAATGCATTCGTTTTTTTTTTATTTAATCTGAATCTCGGAAACGGCTCCAAGAATTTTTATGAAATTTAGTATGCAGGGGGTTTCTTTTTCTTCTTTAAAAAAAAAAAGAAAAAAAAAGGGGGTTTCGAGAGCGATAAATCGATCTAGCTAGGTTTGATTTTTAGAAAAGGTTGTTAAAAAAAATGGTTATCGCAGATATTTTTTTAAGTACCAAATTATTTACCGTAAACCAATCTTGGACTTGCAGAATAGAGCTATTCACGTCGTTAAGATTTTGTGACCGTCGGTTTATTTAAAAGATTAATGATGTGTCATCTGCAAATAACACCATCTTCGGTTGATTTTGAAGTAATTGGGGTAAATCATTAATGTAAACTAAGAAGAGGAATGTACCCAATATCGAAACTTGAGGAACGCCCATTGCCATTTCAGACCCTAATAAGTTTACGCCATTTACCTGAACTTTAACCTTTCTATCTTTCAGGTATGATCTAAGTAAATCAAGAGCTTATTCTTAATACCATAGTGCTCTAGTTTCAGCAGAAATGTGTCATGGTCTACACAATCGAACGCCTTCGAGAGGTCGCAAAAAATTCCGATGGCATCTTGTGCTTCTTCCCAGGCATTAAAAATGTTCTTTATTAGGGTGACACCGGCGTCAGTGGTACAACGCCCTTTGGTGAAACCGTACTATTTTTCATGAAAAATTTAATTTTTATTAAAGTGACGTAACATTTGATTGAGCATTAACTTTTCAAACACCTTACTGGCAGAATTGACACAGGCCTATAATTTTTGGATTCTTTACTATCACTGGATTTGAACAATGGAACTACATTACTGTGTTTCATAAACACGTATCTTGCAGATATGCTTGTTGTGCAAAGGGTGACCTTCCAGGAGTTTGGATGGCCACATCTATTTCATATCCAGTCCAAAGACTGATAGGGAACCATGTCTCCAAAAGAGCATGATGCCGACGAATGTTACGTTGCGATAATTGTAATGGTATTTACATAGATCAAACTGGTCGTAATTTTCAGACAAGAAATAAGGAACATATAGCAGCGTACAGGAATAATTATCCAGAAAAATCCCATTTTGCACAACACTTAATAGATACAGGTCATTCGTTAAATAATAATAACACTTTCGAAATTTTACACACATGTTATAAAGGTTTCAGAATGTCAGTACTAGAGAGTTTAGAAATTGTCAAAAATAATACCGGAAACATTACACTGTTGAACGAATTAAATACGAGTATGCCAAGGTCACCTTAGCTGCAATTGTTCGCCCCTTATCGCACTGATAACGATCGCAATGATAACGGCGACACTATATAAGTGGGTTTCACGGGCGATAAGGCCTAAAACAGAACCCTAAAACAGATTTATTATCTGTCTGTTACCTTGGTATACGTATAGGGTTAGGCCTTATGATAAGTACACTGAATCCCGGTAGTACGTTCCTGTGGGATATTTTCCGACCTTTCCGACCTTTACGCGTGCGAAGCCGCGGACAAAAGCTAGTTCTTTATAAAAATCTGTTGCAAATTTCACTATTTCCAATCTTTTTGTCTTGCTTTTGTTTTGCCTGTCTTTCTGTTCTTGCATTTTAGGAATCCATTCACTACTATCTTTTAACTCTGCGGTGGGGTTATCTATATACTCGTATAATTATATAAAATATTAAAAAAAAACAACCGACTTCCAAAAAAAAACACTACAAAGTGAAAAATAACTTTAATTTCGGAAGTCGGTGGCAAAAAACGAAAACACAAAACCCAAGACACCGACTTCCGAAATTAAAGTTATTTTTCACTTTGTAGTGTTTTTTTTTGGAAGTCGGTTGTTTTTTTTTGTAAAAAGTTTTCTCGTACTCAAACCTCAGTTGGCCCGATTTAGTTTTTTGATCCTAGTAATAAAAAATAGGATCGACGGCATCAAAAAAGTTTTTGTGAATATTGGCCATTTTCTTGCTAACTGTATTTTTTTTTCAAAATCTGTGAATAGGTACAGATCAAAATGTTTCAAAAAGTTAAGGAAAGTCTTCTAAGACCGTTTTCTTGTAGCGACAACGGTTAAGGTTTGCCCTTACTGCCCCATCTCAAAATCCATCCTGTAAATGTTATGATTGACTGCTTAGCTCTATAAAGGTTTAGCGTGATGATAATCTTTTAAAAGGTTAAATCCGTAACTATCTGCAATATTCTAACCTTTTGGCTCGTCTTTTTACAATTTGCAGTAAACCATAGAAGAACAAAATGCAAAATTGCTCATACCCCATAGCAAATAGCGTGATAATAATTTTTGAAAAATATATTGTGATGTTTCCATTATTTGACTTATACAGGGTGGCAGGGACATCGACGCGAAAACTGAAACCATTCAGTACATGATTCTGAACCTTTCCTTCAACATATTATTAAAATTTTTCGTCGGTTATTAAAAAAAAATCAGCTGTTTCATGGAAAAGTGCAATACCTACGCGGTCAAAATGTATGGAACAGCTGATTTTTTTTTTAATAACCGACGAAAAATTTCAACCCCCCATGGGTTGAAATTTTTCGTCGGTTATTAAAAAAAGTTCAGAATCATATTGTACTAAATCCATGGTTTCAGTTTTCGCGTCGATCCCTGCCACCCCGTAGATTATTTACACCAATTTTCAAGTTAATCAAGCCACACAGTACAATCCTCCACTGTAAAAATGAATACCCCGTTTCACCTCGTTAGGGGTACATTTTCAAAAAACTCTCATTTCTTTTCAGTTTTAATTATAAATACTGAGTTTCGAGTTAATCAGACCGCTAATTAAAATTCTGCCATGCCAACTTTGACACTCCCTAATTCTCCTTTATTAAAGGGGGTATTTTAGAAAAACTAAAAGTGGCATTTATATAGATAAGTATTCGTGCCAAGTTTCAAGTTTATTAACTCAAGGAATAAGATTTTTTAAACAAAATAAATCCCCCCTTTTAACCCCTTTAAAGGTCGAATTTCCAAAAATCCGTTCTTAGCGGACGTCTACTAACTATAAACTACCTCCCTGCCAAATTTAATTTTTATACGTCAAGCGGTTTTCGATATTTCGTGATGAGTGAGTGAGTGGCCTTTCGCTTTTTAATCGACTTCCAAAAAGGAGGAGGTTATAATATGTTCGACGCGTATGTTTGTTTTTTTTTTTTTTTTTATGTATGTCCACCGATTTCTCCGTCATTTGTGGACCGATTTTGAAAATTCTTTTTTTGTTTGAAAGGATATGCTCCCAAATTGGTCCCATATAAATTTTATTAACTTTGCTTGGGTAGTTTTTGAGTTAGCTACAAAATACTTATTTTTTTTCCCACTTAGTATGTAGATGATATGTTAAGTTCCTGACACTGGTAGTAGGTAGTGGTATTCGAATGTGTGTGGGGTAGGTACCACAACTAAAAAGTAAAAATAAAAACTTTTTACAAAAAAAAACTACCGACTTCCAAAAAAAACACTATAAAGTGAAAAATAACTTTAATTTCGGAAGTCGGTGTCTTGGGTTTTGTGTTTTCGTTTTTTGCCACCGACTTTACACCGTTTTTATTTTTCACTTTTTAGTTGTGGTACCTACCCCACACATATTCAAATACCACTACCTGCTATCAGTGACAGGAACTTATTATATCATCTACATACTAAGTAGGAAAAAAATACGTATTTTGTAGCTAACTCAAAACCTACCCAAGAAAAGTTAATAAAATTTATATGGGACCAATTTGGGAGCATACCCTTTCAAACAAAAAAAGAATTTTCAAAATCTGTCCACAAATGACGGAGAAATCGGTGGACATACATAAAAAAAAAAAAAAAAAAAAAAAAAAAAAACAAACATACGCGTCGAACATATAACCTCCTCCTTTTTGGAAGTCGGTTAAAAAGTCAGAAATTGCAAAAAACATCCCATACGTTTTTTGTATATGTTTCGCTGATGGTGGCGCGTGTGTTGGATCATTTAGCTCCCTTCAAAATGGTTGAGCTGAATGGTGCTAATCCATGCGTCATGTTCGTGAACGGGCGCCATCAGTTAGGACTGGTCATCTCTTAGCTGCCAGGGCTTATTTTTATTTTATTTTAATTTTTTGAATTGTTCTTTGTTTTATCTTTTTATTACGGACGCTTCTAACGTGCACGTCTTTCTACATTGTTCTCACATGTATAATTTCAACATGAATGATGTAACCAATATTTTGTAACAATTTTTTATTTAAAAGAGTGTCCGTGGAGTATCTTGTCCGTTCTTCTCCATAGGTACCTACTACGCTTTGGAATGGGTAATTAGCTTCATACCTATTTCTGACTGACCGATTCCTTGACAATTCAAAAGTGCCTGTAAGTGGTTTAATTGAAATAAATGCTTTGAGTTTGAGTTTGAGCTCGACGAACACCTAGTGCAGCTAGAAGAAGAGCTCGGAAAAATAAGGTGGCATATTCTGGGTTTAAGTGATGTCCGAAGAGAGAGGGAGGACACAATAACCCTTGAATCGGGCCACCTTCTGTATTTTCGAGAGGGAGACCAACTATCCCAAGGCGGAGTCGGGTTCCTGGTAAACAAATCCCTTTGTGACAACGTTGTAGAAGTCTCCAGTGTTTCGAACAGGGTAGCGTACCTTGTAGTGAAGCTAACCAAGAGTTATAGCCTCAGGGTTATTCAGGTTTACGCACCGACCTCGGCACACTCGTATGACGAAGTGGAGGAAATGTTTGAGGATATCTCCAAGGCCTTGCATTCCGCCACTAAGGCCCACTACAATGTTCTCATGGGGGATTTTAATGCTAAAGTGGGAGTATAGAATTGCAGCGAATCGGTAGTAGGATCTTATGGGTTTGGCAGGAGAAATCATTGGGGGCAAATGCATGTCAACTTCCTCGAGAAGGAGGGGCTTTTCATGATGAACTCCTTCTTTAAGAAACAGCTCCAAAGGAAGTGGACGTGGCGAAGCCCCGATACTATGACGAATAATGAGATAGACTTCATCGTAGCGGATAAGAAGCATATATTCAGGGACGTCTCGGTGATCAACAGGTTCAACACCGGCAGTGATCACAGACTTGTCCGAGGCTCTCTAAATATCAACTTCAAGCTCGAGCGAACTCGTTTGATGAGGTCTAGGCTCCGTCCAAACATGCTCCAAACCATGCTAGGATCTGAAGCGTTCCAGTCAAACCTGGAGAACCGATTTGCTGCCGTGGAAACCACAAATGACGTTGACCAGGCACTCGACTAAGTGGCAGAAATCCTCAGGGAGGAAGGCACGCGTTTTTGTAAAATGCGACGTACGGGCAAAAAGTCCAAATTTTCAAAAGAGACTCTGGAGCTTATGACGGAACGACGTGAAAACCCACCTATCACTTCGTCAGAACAACGGGCACTCAACAAAAATATAAGAACACTGGTACGACGCGACCTCCGACGCTCCAATACGCACTCTATAGAGAAAGCGATTGAGCAAAATCGGGGGTCGAAAGTGTTCGTCCAGTCACTCGGGAGGAGCCACCTGACGAAGTTGACCAAATCCAGTAGGGATATCGTCGTTTCGAGGCCAGAGATCCTTTTGGAAGTAGAAAACTTCTACGGCCAGTTGTACGCATCGCACGCATCACGACCTGATCCGGAAGACCTGCCAGAAGTCAGCCAAGACGAAATCGAGGCGGCTCTTAAACAGCTTAAAAATGGAAAAGCCCTTGGTGAGGACGGGATAACGACCGAGCTCCTGAAAGCTGGAGGAAGTCCTGTACTGAAAGAGCTTCGGAAGCTCTTCAACTCTGTCCTGTTCTCTGGGAGAACTCCAGAAGCGTGGCGAGAGAGTGTGGTCGTTCTCTTCTTTAAGAAGGGTGATAAGACTTTTTTAAAGAACTACAGACCCATTTCGCTCCTTAGCCACGTATATAAGTTGTTTTCAAGAGTCGTTACGAATCGTCTAGCGAGAAGACTCGATGAGTTTCAGCCACCGGAGCAGGCTGGGTTTCGAGGAGGATACAGCACCATAGACCACATTCACACAGTGCGGCAAATTATACAGAAGTCCGATGAGTATAATCGGCCACTGTGTCTTGCGTTTGTGGACTATGAGAAGGCTTTTGACTCTATCGAGACCTGGTCTGTTTTGGAGTCTCTGCAGCGATGCCAAGTCGACTGGCGATACATCCAAGTGCTGAGATGTCTTTATGAAAACGCGACAATGACCGTCCAAATTCAGGATCAGCGTACTGAACATATCCCCCTGCGTCGAGGGGTGAGACAAGGGGATGTAATTTCCCCGAAATTGTTCTCTAACGCATTGGAGGATGTGTTTAAGACGCTGAACTGGGAAGGGCGTGGCATTAACATCAACGGCGAGTACATCACACACTTGAGATTTGCAGATGACATCGTCATACTGGCCGAATCGCTGCATGACTTACAGCAGATGCTGGACGGCCTAGTTAATTCTTCTGTACGCATTGGTCTCCGGATGAACTTGGACTTGACCCAGGTTATGTTCAACGAACACGTCACTCCGGGGCCGATTGCTGTCAATGGCGGTGCTCTCGAGGTTGTTCGAGAATACGTTTACCTCGGGCAAACTCTGCAGTTTGATAAGAACAACTTTGAGAGGGAGGCTAACAGAAGAATTCAGCTGGGCTGGGCAGCGTTTGGGAAACTTCGTCGAGTCTTCTCGTCGCGTATTCCACAGAGCCTAAAGACGAAGGTCTTCAATCAGTGCGTCCTGCCTGTTATGACCTACGGAGCCGAAACGTGGACACTCACGGTACGGCTGGTCCATAAATTTAAGGTTGCTCAGCGAGCCATGGAGCGGGCTATGCTTGGAGTCTCTCTGAGGGATCGAATCCGGAACGAAGTGATCCGGCAGAGAACCAAAGTTATCGACATAGCTCACAGAATTAGCAAGCTGAAGTGGCAGTGGGCCGGCCATATCAGCCGTAAAACCGATAACCGTAGGGGTACACGTGTTCTTGAGTGGAGACCGCGAATTAGCAAACGTAAGGTAGGACGCCCTCAGGTTAGGTGGAGTGACGATCTTCGCAGGGTGGCTGGTAGCAGCTGGATGAGAGTTGCCGAGAATCGAGCTGAATGGCGTGCAATTGGAGAGGCCTATGTCCAGCAGTGGACTGCTATATGCTGATGATGAGAGGAGATAAAACAATAAATCTTTGATTGATGAAAAAACTTTTTAATGAGGTACTTACTATAATTTAAATGAACACAATATACCACTATACAACAGTTGAATTATTTCAATACTTCACTGGGCTGAATAAGGAAAGAATGTAGCGGATAGTTACAGATTTAACCTTTTAAATGATTATCATCCCGCTATACTTTTATGGAGCTAAGCAGTCAACCATGAATTCATCCACTCTTTACTTAACCTTGCTTCTCGCCAAACTTCATGCTGCTGGGCCAACGGAAATTACCAAATAGACTGGTTTATTTGCGAGTGTCAAAATATGAGGCATAAATAGCCGTATTGTTTTGAAGTTTGATTTTCGTTACAGATCCAAGAGACCGTAGATCTAAGTTTTTGATATCTATTTCGACTTGATGCCTCCACGCGTTCCTGAGAAAAAGGGTCTTCACATACAACGAAGTCATCCTTTAAGGTTTTCAATTTTTCATTTTGGCGTATGGAACCCTAAAACAGATTTATTATCTGCCTGTTACCTTTTTATGCCGTAACGGCTGAACGGATTTCTAGATGATAGGCCATGACCTGGGTTAAGACATAGGATACTCTGAATCCCAATAGCACGTTCCTGTGGGATATTTTCCGACATCCACGCGGGCGAAGCCGCGGACAAAAGCTAATTATTATTATATTCATTTATTTCGGATTTTAACATAAATCCATATTGTTGTTAGTAACACAGAAATGCTTATGAGAAACTAATGTTAGTAATGATAAGACAAGACACTTTACAAACTAAATACAAATTACAAAACATTATAGAAAACTCTACTACACTACCCGTGCGCGTGTTCACTTGACCGCGTGCAGTCGTATCCAGCGCTCAAGCATCGGAGAATCCCACCGGTCCGACAAAACACTCAGGATGCTGTTGGTACTAGCACACATGCGCGTTAGGACGGCAGTGCAAAGCTTGCACATGACTGCAGCGAAGCTGTTTACGCGGGCCTTAGCAATCATGCCAGAGGCACTGCAATATCGCGGCAGCCCCATCAGCAACCTGAATACATTGTTGTACTGCACTCTAAGGTCACTGTACGCCCGCTGCAAATAGTCAACCCACAGGCTGCACGTGTAAAAGGACTGACAGTATGCTTTAAACAACGTTACTTTAACTTCATGTGTACACCGTGCAAACCTGCGAGCTAACATATTACATCGTACAGACAATGACCTTCGCTCTCTCTCAATGTCAGTACTGTCCTTTAGGTCATTGGTGACCCTGTGACCCAAATACTTACTTAAATTTTGTAACTCTTTTTAAAGAGGTACCACCCAAGTAAACTTCAGGTACATTTTCATAACATTTAGTCCCCGCCTTAAAGACCATTAGTTGCGATTTCAGTGAGTTGTATTTAAGGCCATGGGCCTCCGCATATGATTCACATATATTTAAAAGCTTTCTCAATGCACAGACCGAAGGGCTCAGCAGCACCATATCATCAGCGTAGCTTATATTATTAATACACACACCATCTACGTGACAACCGATACTACGGAGCTCCTCGATCAGTTCATTGATATAAAAATTAAAGAGATGAGGGGAGGTATTATGCGGTCAGTATAATTATATTATTAACGTAATCAGTTGTCGAGCTGGCAGGGTGGCTCGGCTAGTGGGTGGCTCGCTCACATAACAATACCTATTATAGTAGCGCCGCTGATGGAGAGCGATCATTCGTTGATTGTCAATAACAGAGGTATTGCCATCTCGAGCCGCTGCCGGAGCCCGTAGTACAGCCCTGAATAATGCGTCCCCTCACTAACGACGTCAACTCGCAGGAATTGGTTGTGTCGTGACAGATGGTGGCTCGAGCCGGCGTCGCTTGCAGCTTGCGTGTCGGTAATTGCCCACAGTCTGCAGATGAGCTGCTCGCATCCACACGCAACACTTTCGGAATGGTTGCTGTTATCAGTCCGCAGGCCGCGCTACTGCTCCACTTCACGCGTGATGCGCCGCTAATGTTGAGCGCGGTGCGTGACGTCACCCGACCTCGCGCGACTGTCACTGTCGAGTGTTGTCGCTGCTGCTCGTTCGGCACTTATACAGGATAAGTTTTTATCCAGTGCGCAAACTTTAACACGTGACTTTACTCATCATTATGAACAACTTTTACTATGGGACCAAACCTGAAATCATGAAAAAAAAATCAGCTGTTCCCTACATTTATGTTCGCATTACTCGTCAAAATGTAGGGAACAGCTGATTATTTTTTCGCGATTTCAGGTTTGGTCCCAGAGTAAAAGTTGTTCATAATGATGTGTAAAGTCACGTGTTAAAGTTTGCGCACTGGATAAAAACTTATCCTGTATTCATTTTGTTACAAAAATACACTTTAGTCAGATGAATGTTTATTTAAAAATGTATGATAGGTACATGGCGGGAACGTGTTGCTTTGATTATTGCCAGAACACATCAAAAGTAACATCTATTTTTTGATGTTATTAAATCTGTATTTCATTGTTTCACGGTTGTATTTTTATCTTGAGATGGTGTGCGATGTCAGACAGTTATAAGATTAAACGAACCTACCATAAGTGAAGTTCTGTTTTAATTATACAAAGCTCCTTGTCCAAGACGGTTTTACAAGTAGTAACGCTGACTGTACCAGCGCTTTAGTTACAATTATAAAGCTAAAAAAAACATTAATTCCTACGTGCGGCAACTTTGTTTACATGTCATTACGTTTTAAGCAAGGTTTATGAACAAACCCTATTATTGGGATTATACTTAGTAAGTATAAGTGGGAGGGTTTTTTGGGACTGCCGTCTCGGACAAGGAGCTTCGTATAATTAAGATGAACTTCACTTAAGGTAAGCTCGTTTAATCTTATAATTATACTCTCTCCTTGTCCGAGACGGTTTTACAAGTAGATGTTCAAAGTTGGGTTGTGAATAACACAATAATAACAAGTTTTTATATAGAAAAATAATCAAATCAAATAAAAACATTTCATTTCACATAAACCTACAAGGGCACTTATGACACGTCAGAAGTTAGGTGCACGGTTCCAATTGGTCGCTTTCTATGGAGAAGAGCCGGCAAGAAACTCCACAGTTACTCTTTTCAAAATAAATTGTTTCTACAATGTTTTCAAATTATAGTGTAAATAGGTATGGGAGGACAGTGTAGGCCTATCAACAAGTACCAGGTACTTAGTAAAATAAAAAATGGTACAGAGTTCGCACATTCACAAAATCTAAAAGAAAATAATTATATAAAAGATAAACAAAATAATAAAAATAAGAACCTGTTTAAATCAAATGACATGATTGCCACTACAGCGGTAACAAATCTAATTTGATTTAAAAAATATAGAAAATTGTAGGTATATAATGTCAAATACTGAAAAGATTATGTCAATGAAGTATGTTAAAAAAGTAAAATAAAATAATCATCGTAATTTGGGAGCAGTTATTAGACGTTTACATTGTTATGCCGTTAATGAGGTACCAGGGAAGCCACATGTGCAGAAGGAATTATTGCCAGACTTCCTTGTCGTCAACGTACTCTTTAATCTTATAATATGCTTTTTTGATAAGGACACGTTTGATGTGGGTTTTGAACTTTCCATCGCTTAGTTCTGTAACAGACTTTGGCAACTTTTTATAAAAGCGGATACCGTTTATAAAAAAATACTTACTAGTTTTGTTAATCTAAATTTGTGTATCACAATTTCATGTTTACTACGTGTATTTATATTATGGAAATCGCTTCTTATTTTGAAAAGTCCTAGGTTTTTGCGAACATACAAAATACTTTCTAAGATATAAGAAGAAGGCTGAGTCAGTATATCAATTTCCTTGAATTTATTTCTAAGGGACTCACGACGACTCATTTTGTAGATCGCGCGAATTGCCCTCTTATGTAAAATGAAAATTGAATCTACGTCAGCTGCCGATCCCCACAGCAAAACGCCATAAGATCTAATACTGTGGAAATAAGCAAAGTATACTAACCTAGCTGTGGCTACATCATCCTCATCATCATTCCTCATTTATATAAATGACATTATAAAAATAACTAAATATAAATGCATATTATTTGCCGATGATATTTCTATTATAGTGACATCTAACAAAAAACATAATATCATTTTAGACCATGAGCTTGACATTATTATTCGTTTATTCATCTTGGTTCTTATTAAATTACATTTTTAAATATTTCTTAATATAAAAGAATTAAAAAAACATTTAAAAATATAAAAAAATAGAGGTCCGCCGGTGTCGGGAGCAGGGTCCAAGCTACCGGTGGTTAGGGCTGCAGAGACAGGAACCTCCTCACAATACGAGCCGTATCGAGGAGTACTGCCTTCTGAATCAGGCGCTTGATCCAACCGCTTAACGAAAGCCTTGAGAGATGTTGGTTGAGGCTTTCAGCCATCAGGCCATTAGCCGTTACGACAATCGGCACAATGATAGCCGAGCTCACATTCTACATGTCAACAACCTCGTGTGCTAAGTTAAGATATTTTATTTGTTTCTCTTTCTCAGCTTTCACGAGGTTCTCGTCATGTGAAATGGTAACATCGACTATCATAGCGCGGCGCGCTAATCGATCTATCACTAATATATCAGGCTTATTTGCTACAATAGTCCTGTCAGTAATGATAGACCGATCCCAGTACATTGTGACATGGTCCTTTTCGAGAACTGGGTCGGGCACATACTTGTAATACGGTACCTCAGAGTCCACAAGTTTATATTTCAATGCAAGTTGCTGGTGAATAATCCTAGCCACTTGGTTATGACTGTGCAAGTACTCGCCGTTAGCTAGACGCGAACAACCGGAGATAATATGTGCTCATGAAGCAATCGTTGAAGGAGCGCTTCTTTGGTCGCCTGAAGAAGGTATTAATTAGTCTTCTTTCAGGCGGAAACAAGGTGCGCGCCTTCAACGGTTGGGTCATGCCAGTTTTGATGTACTCTTTCGGCATACTCAAATGGACTCAGACCGAACTGGACGCCCTGGACAGGAGGGTCCGTACACTCCTGACCGCAAACCGGATGCATCACCCACGTTCATCGGTGATGAGACTGTACATCTCGCGGAAGTGCGGGGGTCGATGCTTTTTAAATGCGAAGACCCTCCACAACCGCGAGGTGTGCAGCCTTAGGGAATACTTTCTTAAAACCGATGTGGGTATGCACCGTGATGTGGTCGCAGTGGACAACGGGCTCACCCCGCTCTCCATGGCTAAAGAGAACTGGCGCAAACCTGTAATACTTACTACAGATGACCGCAAGGAAGTATGGCAAAGCAAGGTGCTTCACGGGCGCTTCTATCGGGCGCTTCATGAGCCCAGTGTAGATTTCTTAGCGTCCGTATCCTGGCTACGTTTCAGTGACCTTTTCGGGGAAACCGAAGGTTTCGTCTGTGCAATTATGGATGAAGTTATCTTGACGAATAACTACCGGAGACATAGGTAGCTTGACATTAATAATACAATTGACAAATTACTGCATTGGCTTGACATTAACCATTTAAAGATAAATTTAGACAAATCCGTTTATATCCAATTCAATCAATCAAATAATTATAAAACTAACATTTAACTCAATATTAATAAAATCAAAGAAGTAACGCATACAAGATTCTTAGGCGTAATAATCGATAAAGACATTAATTGGAAAGAACACGTAGGCAATGTTAGCACTAAAATTAATAAATTTGTATACGCATTAAAACAAGTTAAAAATGTAACTAACATAAAAACTGCTGTAATGTCATACCACGCGTACGTCGAATCGCTACTACGATATGGCCTTGTAATGTGGGGTAATAGCACCGATTTCTCTAGGGCATTCATCGCTCAAAAAAAGTGCATGAGGTCAATTTGTGGTCTTAAACCTGACGACTCATGCCAACCAATATTTAAGAAACTTGGTTTGTTACCGTTACCGTCACTTTACATTTACGAAGTATGTGTGTTTGTAATTAAAAATAAGCAATTATTTAAGACTGCAAATGATGTTAATCCTAGGAACAGACGAGATCCTCATAAACTAGTGTTGAATGATTTACCTAGACTAGCTAAATACAATAATAACTGCTTAGCAATGTGTGTGCGCATCTATAACAATATACCAAGGCACTTCAAAACATTAAATACAAGATTATTTAAAATTAAGTTTTATAAATGGTTATTGGAATGCAGTTTTTATAGTTTAAAAGAATTTTTTAATGAAAAATGTTGATGTTTTTTAAAATGTAGGTGGTGGATGCCTTCTTCACCTAACTTTATAATTTTGCATGCTATGTTTTTATCCTAGCTAAACATGTTTGTGCCATATAAATTTGTATTTAACACCATTGTTTACCATGTTTTACGCAAATAAATATTTATTATTTATTATCAGTTAAATGCCTTATTTTTCTTACTGCATATGCAGCTGAACTTAATCTACCTGAAAGAGCTCTAATGTGGGCGCCCCATTGCAATCTTGAATCTAGAGTAATTCCTAGAAACACAGTTTCCGTAATAGCATCTAGTTTCTTGCCATCAAGTTTTAAATTGAGACCTACTTGAGGTACATTTGGTAATGAGAACTTAAGACATTTAGTTTTGTTCGCATTAAGTAAAAGATTATTAGCTGCGAACCATTTCGAAAGAATTGCTAGACTATCGTTGACATATAAGACATCCGTATCTTTTCTATCTATTTAAAAAATAAGAGAAGTATCATCAGCGAATAGAATTATATCCGATAAATTAGCCATCATGTAAGGAAGGTCATTAATATAAACTAGAGACCCCGAGGACGTCGCCCCGTTAACATTTACTTTTTGCTGCCTGTTTGATAGATAGGAAAAAACAAGATCAGCAGCTTGTCCACGAATTCCGTAGTGGTGTAATTTACAGATCAGTGTTTTGTGGTCAACGCAGTCAAACGCTTTTGAGAGGTCACAGAAAATGCCAATTGCATCCTGGGACTTCTCCCAGGATTCCAAAATGTGACTGATGAGTTTTACTCCTGCGTCAGTCGTCGACCTGCCTTTCGTGAAACCAAACTGGTGACTATGTAAAATTCCATTTGAATTAAAATGTGACAACATTTGGTCTAGCATTATTTTTTCATATATTTTACTCAATGCTGCAATGCAATGCAATAAAAAATATATTTAAAACTTCCATACAGTAATAATAATTCTCGAGTAACAGTCAACTTGTTTAATAATAAAATATAACACAAAACTCACTTAATCTTAAGTGTTTGTTATAGTATTGCATATTGCACTACCAAACAGGGTTGGATCTTGAACTATAGGTCTATTGTAATGTGTGGCAAACATAGCGGAACTTTGAGACCACCCTGCAGCCTTCCTTATGACATCAATGCTGACTCCAGATCTGTTTGCGGCAGATGTTTATGCATGTCTGGTACTATGAGCTGAGAAGATGGTGACATCTATTCCAGCTTCTTTCAATGTTTGTTTTATCCAGCGGCTTATAAACTACTCAAAAGAAAATAGGGCCCACTAAGTTTTTTTGCTGTTGTTTAAAACTATGAATGATTAAGCATATTCACGTCATATATTCCTATTACTATATTCACGTCGTGCTCACGACTGAGCGTGAACGCGTTGGCAGTGCCATTGTGATCGGTGACTCATTGCAGTGAACAATGTCGTTAAATACGTTGAAGTGCAATAGTTATAATGTCGTCATTAACGAACTATTGGGGTTCTTACAAAATGTTTTGGACGTTATGGACGAAGAAAGTGTGCATCAACTGTGTACTTCCGCTTTCACGGCGGAAGAAATAGTGATAGCCAAGACTCTGCTATATTAGTCGATACCTAGCGGGAAGAAGATGCCTGTGCGTCGTAAGGATGGCAAGAAGAAAATGTCTTGGGACCTAGACGATATGATTTGTCTGCTGAGAGGAATAAATCCAGAGCTTTTTCCGATATTTGTGGCGAAGGAGTTGCACAAACTCCCCCCAGTCTCTTTTGATCATGTGGATGCTACCAGATTGCTTAAGGACATCGTAAAGTTGCAGAATAAGGTCAGTGTATTAGAAGAAAAAACGGTCACAATGGAACAATTCGATCTATTAAAGTTAGAAGTAGAAAATATGAAACATACATCGTTAGTTGACAATTACACGATAGACATGAATGTAAACAAAAGAAGGGGAGCATGTTTGCAAAACAGTATTACTTTAGATAGTGGCCCCATAGGCTTACAATATGTACCGATTAAGTATTCGCAAGTAACAGCTGATCCAAAGGGCAACGGCCGGCTGGCGAAAAACGCGTCATCGACGCCAGATCAGAGTGTGAATAACTGCATCTCTGTTTTGCAAGAACAAAATAATGCGACGGAGAATAGGCGATAAATGCTCGATGGGGTTGAGATCGGGACTCATAGCTGGCCAAGGCAAAACCGTGATATTGGCCTCAGAAAGTGCTCTTTGTGTGGCACGGGCCGTATGTTCGTGAGCATTTTCATGCATAAAAACAAAGTCAGCGACCATTCGTTGTGAAAATGGTATGACATGAGGTTGGATTACCCGCTAAACGTAACTGGCAGCGGTTACAGTACCCTCATCCAGAATTACTAGCTCTGTTTTGCCTACAAAGCTTATTTCCGCCCATACCATAACACTTGGGTCCCCAAAATGGTCTGTTCCGTGGATATATACGTTCTGTAAAACGTTCACATTTTTTTTCCACATGTGGATTAAATGAATCCACATGTGGAAAAAAAATGTGAACGTTTCACATCAATGGAAAACTTGACCTTACATTCATCTCTAAAAGATAGCCCTCCAGTTATCCATTGCCCAGTTCAAATGCTCGCGAGCGTATCTTTATCGCGCTGCACGATTGGCTCTTGTCAGTTTGAGTCGAACGACTCTCACTCGGGAACGTTGACTATCTTCGTGGAGACGATTACGAATGGTTTGATCAACGACTCCAGTACCAGTCGATTGGCGCAGCCAGATTTGTAAGGCCCGGGCAGTTACAGTACGCTCTCGTCGTATGGTTAACCTGATATACTGGTCTTTCTAGGAAGTTGTGGCTCAAATTCTTCCTGATCCAGGCCTCTTAGTTGCACTTCCAATCTCCTGGAAGTATTCCCCACACGTTTCGAATGGCTTGTCGCGACGCACCGAGAAGTATTGCTACAGATCTCTGAGGACCTCCCTCCTGAAGAATAGCAACAGCTCTTGCTGTGCTTTCCATGTCCATATGACGATGAAAACCAGGCATAGTAATCATGATTAATACAGAAATAAAAAAAGCGGTGACAGAAAGTGACGGGTAACGTCAATGCTTAGAATCGGACTGAAAACACAAGTCACAGAATTTGTGCAACAAGTGTCTTTTCGCTTAAATTGATGCTCGAAACATTGTCAAGGATCCGAATAAAGTTTAATGCTTTACTTCACGAATGATTACCTAATTATTGATTCCTAGACAAAATTATTAGGGTGGGCCCTATTTTGTTTTGAGTAGTTTAGTTTGGGTTGATGCATTCTTGTGTGGTTTCTTGAATATAAGAATTAATTTATCTATATCATTTCTTATAGGACCCGTCCTATATATATAAGATCTAATAGTGTTGACTGGGCAAATTTCTTTATTCTGTGTGAATGTTTTTAAGTGGAACATTGGTTGTATACTACCTCTTCTAGAGGTTTTTATGATATCAGGTATGTATACTTGTACACCATTATCATTGAATTTAATATTGGGAATGGATATCATTGACAGGGTTTGTACTCGGTGACCAGTTGTCAGTGCGAGTATGGTGACTAATTTCTTAGTTAATTTTCTAATGATGTATCTTCATTTGGATAGTACCCAGCCAGATGGGTTTGTACCAATCCTGGATCTTGGTGGTCTTGATCGAAAGATGCCTTTTGTAAATCTTTTTATTCTATCATCTAATCCAATTTTAGGTCCCATCAGTAGCGATAGTGCTGACCGAGTAGTATTAATGGTACCATAATATGATGCTCCATTTTCATAGCATTGAGATAAAAAAATAATATGTAGGGTACAGATGCTTGGTATGGGTCCATACTGTGTTGTCGACAAAACAACCACCATAGTTTTAGAGATGAATCATACTGCTTCATTGCATTCAATTAAAGTGAGTTTAGCATCACATTTAGAGCAGAGTGTGGGGTTCCACGCCTTATCCACTTATTACCAATCCGTAACCATTGAGTGCACTCTCAATGGTTACGGATTAGTTTATGACAAATAACCTTGTTCTCAATGCCAAGAAAACGAAATGTGTAAAGTTCACCCTACCAAATGTTAGAAATCTAGGACCCAACATCGTCTTAGATAAAGAGGTGCTTGCAACTGTGAACTCAGCAGTTTTTCTGGGCATAACAGTAGATGCCAAACTTCAGTGGGGCCCACATATATCGAGCCTAGCGAGAAGGCTCAGTTCGGCCGCCTACGCCATACGCCTACGGTCAGGAAAGTAAGACAATACACTGATGTTGATACAGCTCGGTTAGTCTATTGTAGTTATTTTCATAGCGTTATGTCCTACGGTATTCTGCTGTGGGGCAAAGCTGCTGATATTCAAAATATATTTGTCCTTCAAAAACGAGCTGTTCGAGCAATTTACTAGCTAGGTGCCAGAGTTTCACTAAGAGATTTTTTCAAAGATATTGGTATCCTTACAGTGGCATCGCAATTCATCTTCACTAACATTTTATATATTAGGCAAAATATACACTTCTACACTAAAAACAGTGATTTACATAATGTTAACACTAGAAATAAGAAAAAACTACAAGCTCCCTTTCACCGGCTTCATAAGGTTCACAACTCATTTGTTGGGCTTGGTATAGACTTTTATAACAAGCTACCCTCTTCTTTGCTAAAACTAAAGTAAAATCCAACCTTTGTTCAAAGGCATACTATTGTATCAACGACTACATAAATGATAAGAATAGTTGGTCGCTGTCATTAACTCAAGACAATACTTATGTTCTTTCTCCAGAATTAGTTAATACCTACTGACAGTTACATAATCGTTTATTTTATTTGAATTTATAAGTCAATTTATTTTTATTTTATTTTATTGTTGACATAATCTACTCAATACAATGTTTTGTTATGAGTTGTATTGCAATTTGTGGTTAGCTAGCGACCTCGACAGTTGATCTTTTTTTTTTGCCTGAGCAACCGGCAGCAAGTTCGTCATGCTCCCTTAGATGTCACTACTTGCGGTAGCGTCGGGGGTCGGGTTGCCTCCTTCCCTCAAATATGGCGAGGGGGGTAATGGCTGATGTTTGCGTTATGCTCGTGAACGGGAGCTGCTTGTGGCGACTGGTCGCCTTGCTGATCATGGTTTTGTTACTGTAACTAGTAATTAACTTTTTATTTATTTTTACCACGATAGTCCTAGTTTATCATTTACTAGCAGCCCGTCCCGGCTTCGCACGGGGTAGACAATTATTTATTTTTGGAAATTTGGATATAAAACACTTTTTTTCACAAATATTTTTATTTATTAAAAAATTATCCCTCAGATGAATATAGTCATCTGCTCTAAGTTTTTGTTGGTTTCGCCTTATAAAATTTAATCGTTCCGAAATCATCTTTGCCATCATATCCACACAATATTGACTAAACAAATCCTTGTAATAGTGCAGCGAATTAAATTGACTGGTCCTAATCATTAAGCGGTATGCGTAATATTGCATGCATGATACAGTTTTATTTCTTAAGGAATCCTGCTGAGGAATAGTTAAGTAATATCCGTCGTCTCCTGATACGAACATTAGCGGATATTGTAACGGATCATAAGCCCTATGCAATTCCGACACTCGCTTCAGCTGCCCGTCTCTACCGTGCAGCACTATATCTCTGGGGCCTTTGTCTTCATCAACCAAGAGAACGGCCACTTCGTTGACGAAAGGCGCGTTGTATCTGCCTCGGTGTTCTGCTTGAGGTGTGCGGTCAGCGTGAATAATTAATTTTAAATTCTCTGGAGATGTCGATTCGATACTTTGTTTAAAACTTCGTATGTAAACGTTGTGACTATTCAACATGGTCTGCAATTCGTTGATCAAATCCAGTTTTAGCATAGGAGCCATGTTAGAGCGCAAAGATAGTTGGTCAGCATCGGAAATAAAATATATCTGCAGAAATTGTGGGCTTTGTCCGGATGGCGGCAGGAGGCTGCCTATGAGGTGATAAACCTGTCCCTCTACCTTAAAGGTTGGCATGAAATTCCCCTCCCTAATTTCTTTCGCCCCGAACGATGTCATCTGAAACAGATTATTGTAACGACGTGCGTTTTTTAAAAAATGCGCGGATAGTGTACTATTGTTCGTCAGAAGGCTTTTGATTGGTTCTGGAGGCTCTACGATACTGGGAAGTATTACTTTTCCAGCCGCGCAACACATACCAATTGCTTCGTCTCTCCATTTTATCGCGGAACATTTAGGGCATATCTTATCCATCGCTCCAATTTGAATGCTGTTTTGATCGGCGTAGTTAATTTGTGGATCGTAGCTGAATGCCGATCTATTGCTGTGAGCTGAAATCCCATCACGCCTTCTAATTTCTACTGCACGTTGTCTCTCTCTCTGTGCCGTAAGTCGTTGCGAGCGGTCACCGCTAGACTCTCGGGCACGTGCCTGTGAGTTTCTGGCTCTCAGTCCAGCAAGCCGCTGCGAGCGTTCGGTGCTAGATTCTCTGGCACGTGCCCGCGAGTCTCTATCTCTGTTTCCAGCAAGGCGTTGTGAACGTTCGGAGCTCGACTCTCGTTCGTAAATCTGAGAAGATCGTTCATTTTGTTCTGCAAGGCTAAGTGAGCGTTCGACACTGCACTCTCTTGCCCGTGTTTGCGAAATTCTTGTTCGATTTTCGTCAAGGCGTTGCGCGCGTTCTGCGCTCGACTGTCTTTCGCGAACCTCTGACGATCTGACATTTTGATTTGCAAGACGAATCGAACGATCGGCGCTACTTTCCCTTGCGCGAGCTTGCGAGGTTCGCTCTCTATTCTCAGCAAGTCGCTGCGAGCGTTCGGCGCTAGATTCTCTGGCCCGTGATTGTGATGCATATTCTCTTTGACTTTCGAGTCGATCAGAATATTCTGAAGATGATTCTCCAACACGCCGAATCTTTGCTAATTTCGCTTGGGAGCTATGTTGATATAATTGGGACCTTTTTTTTTAGGCATAATTGTTTGAAAGTTTTGGTTTTCAAGTAAAATAAATAAGAATTAATTTGATTTTAATATGAACAGTTTATTGAATAGAAGTTTTCATAAAAAAATACATACAATACTTAAATAGGTGCTTTAAAAAGAGTGTGACACTGCTATAAAAATAAACTGTCAAGGTTTAATCAAGTAATTTATGCGCAGTGTTGAAAATAACTCCTAATCGATAGAAAGAAAATGTGCTCTATCTGAAATGTGTTCTATGGAAAAATCTAAATGTTCAATATCGGTAGCGTCCGCTGCGTGAGGAACCTATCTTACAGACGTGCACGCCCCACTCCTGTATTTCAGTGCCCCCTCCACCCCGCCCGCCGCGATGCCCGGCGCGCTTTTCAGACTGCATCGCAAACAACGGCCACGACGCTATGGCGGTTTTGTTTACTGTTTGAATTTTTTCATTCGTAATATCTTTTGAATGGAAAGTCCAATTTAAATAATTTAAAAACTGTTTTATAGGTAGTTAAATGGTCTTGACCATAAAATAATTTATTTGGATAAGGATTAATATAAACACATAAATAGCATGGTTTGAATTTGGTTAGCATTTTCATTAATGTTTAAAATGAAAAAAGTTGTTGTAGTGACATAACTACAATAGTTGGACATATGCTACCGCGGAGTTTTTTGTAGACATTATGATGTTCTTCAATATTGTTGTATATTATTTTGTTCTATCACTAATAGTTTCGGCAGCGCATTCGACGAAAGACATTTTAAGACTCATTTTTCTACACCTTCTGTTACATTGTTCAAATTTTACCAAGGATCCCTAATTTTTTTCAAAATGAAATGTAGCCTATGTCAAATTGGAAGAATGTAGCATTCTATTGGTGAAAGAATTTTTTAAATCGGCCCAGTACTTTTTGAGCCTATTCATTACAAACATACAAACATACAAAAAAAATAGGTACAAATCTTTCCTCTTTATAATATTAGTGTAGACTAGCTTTTACCCGCGGCTTCGCCCGCGTGGATGTCGGAAAATATCCCACAGGAACGTGCTACCGGGATTCAGAGTACCCTATGTCCCAGGTCATGGCCTATCCTATGCCTTTTATCTAGAAATCCGTTCAGTCGTTACGTCATGAAAAGGAAACAGGCTGATATTAAATCTGTTTTAGGGTTCCGTACCTAAAAATGAAACATTAAAACCCGTAAAGGATGACTTCATTATCCGTCAAGACCCTTTTCTCAGGAACGCCTGGAGGCATCAATTTGAAATAGATATCAAAAACTTAGCTCTACGGTCTCTTGGAAGTGTAACGAAAATCAAACTTTCAAGTCAACGCAATAATGGGCACGCCACAACTGTGGCGATAAGTTCCCACATTGAGGAGTGGTAGAGAGACGCCACGGCGTCCTCACCTTCCACCTGACGCAGGTTCTCACTGGACACGGTTGTTTCAGGAGGTTCCTGTTCCGGATAAGGCGGGAAGAAACACCCGGGTGTGACCATTGTGTGGATCGCCCGGAGGACACGGTGGAGCATATGGTGGAGGTCTGCCCGGCTTGGGTGGCATGTCCTCGTGGAGACGATCGGCGGTGGTGATTTCTCGCGTCCGACCCTGGTCCAGTCCATGGTACGCTAGGGCTGATGCCTGCCAGGGTCGCGGGTAAGTCCAAAAGGGTTACTGTGGCCCCTGAAAACACACAGGCAACTGAAGGAACACGGGTGGGTTTTTGTCAGTATAAACCTGACACGCTCTCCCGCTTCGCCCAGAGCGGGAGAAGTTATTTGATAATTTCCCACCCAAAAAAAAAGTTAACGAAATAAAAAATACGGCCATTTGTGCCGCATATTTTGACACTCGCAAATAAACCAGTCTATTTGGTACTTCACGTTGGTCCAGCAGTATGAAGTTTGGCGAGAAGTAAGGTCAAGTAAAGAGGAAAATCCGTAAATTGGTAATTTATAGTTCTATAATGAACGGCAATGTTAAGTTTTTTCTGCAATCTGGGATTAAAAATTCATAGGCCGTGTCTTGGAGTAACAAACCTCAGTTGGCCCAATATAGTTTTTTGGTTCTAGTAATAATAAGAAATAGGATCGACCGGCATCAAAAAAGTTTTTGTGAAAATTGGCCATTTTCTTGCTGACTGTAATTTTTTTTTCATAATCTGTGAATGCAGATCAACATTTTTCAAAAAGTTAAGGACAGTCTCCTAAGACTGTTTTCTTGTAGCGACAACGGTTAAGGTACCTGCCCTTATTGCCCCATCTCAAAATCCACCCTGTATATGCTATGATTGACTGCTTAGTTCCATAAAGGTATAGCGTGATGATAATCTTTTAAAAGGTTAAATCCGTAACTATCTGCAATATTCTAACCTTTTGGATAGCCTTTTTACAATTTGCGGTAAACTATAGAAGAATACAAACATAATGCAATATTGCTCATCCCCATAGCAAATAGCGTGATAATAGTTTTTGAAAAATCTATTGTGACGTTTCCATTATTTGACTTATAGATTATTTATACCAATTTTCAAGTTATTAAAAGCCACACAGTAAAATCCTCCACTGTAAAATTAAAACCCCGTTTTACCCCGTTAGGGGTAGATTTTCAAAAAACCCTGATATACGTTTTTATTTATTTTCAGTTTTAATTATAAATACTGAGTTTCGAGTTAATCGGACCGTTCGTTAAAATTCTTCCATACAAACTTTGACACCTCCTTTTAGAAAAACCAAAAATTTTAGAAAAACTAAATATGGCAAACTTTATAATTTACATAGTGCCAAGTTTCAAGTTTATTAACTCAAGGAATTAGATTTTCCATACAAACAAAATCCCCCTTTTCACCCTCTTAAGGTCGAATTTCCAAAAATCCGTTCTTAGCGGACGTCTAGTAACTATAAACCACCTCCCTACCAAGTTTCATCTTCATACGTCAAGCGGTTTTCGATATTTCGTGATGAATGAGTGAGTGAGTGTGTGAGTGAGTGAATGAGTAAGTGAGTGACCTTTCGCTTTTATATATTTAGATTTAGTTCTGTTAACGTTTAGTTTTTTTTTTCTGCTTGAGTATAGTTGTCGATGTTTTTGGTTGGTATATTAGCGTGTGCTAGTTGACATAATTATGGCCAATAATTTATCATTTAATTATGGTTTGTACTGCGTAATTTAAATTATTTAGCATACTATTGCATAGAATATTTTTTTCCTAACTTGAACAGACAGCTGTGCTGCTGGGGAGTTTGTTGCGCCACTTCTTCTTTCCAGCGAAAGGCACTAGGAAGTGGTGAAGGGTGGGCGTTTTGGGGGACTGTCTTTTGTAATTTTGACGTTCGAAAAGTGCTGATTCTCAGCCTAGTTTGAATAACTTTTGAATTTATAATATAAATGCTTGGCTGACAGCAGCCCTGCAGCCAGGGTAAGCTGACGATGCAGAGGATGATACTCTCTGAAAGGAGACGACAATAGACTTTTGTTAGGCTCAAAAATTATAAGGTCCCCAGTGGACAATGTTTTCATTAGTGGGAACCATGGTTGTGATGGCCAAAGAGGAAAAACTAAGATCCCAGTGGCGTTATCTCTTTGTATTTTATTTAAACATTTTAACAATAAGGAAAAAGGTGGAAATGCATAGAAAAATATATCTTTCCAATCTATAGTGAAACCATCAACAGCAATTGTGGAGGGACTGGCGTGTAAATAGCCGTGTTTCCTATGCGGGATGAGGACGAGAGAAAAATCTGCGTCTGGAATGCACGCTGATTCAAATGCCTATTTTTATCCGAGAAATTGCAAGGAGATTGGTGACGGTCAGGTGGCGTCTGTAGTTAACCCCAGCAAATAATGCAAAGGCGGTACCTGATTTGTCTTCTTGTTCGGTCTTGATGATTTTTCAGCCGGTGGCCACCTGGCGTTCTCGTACACGATGGTCACTTGAAAGTCTAGGGTTTACACATTAATCGGACGCGGGTTGATATTAATATTGAAAAACTATAGAATGGCAAATCCCCAAGGATTACGGGATAATACACGTTAGTTTTTAGTTTCAGCGGATGCGATGAATTGAGATTTAATAATGCGGTTTGCGGTGAGAGCAAAATGCGACCGAATAGCGCGCGCGCACTTTGACATCTGACAAGCGTCATTAGAGCTGTCACTGGCCGCTCAGTCTCCCGATACCCTCTTCACATGTCCGCGACAGCAATATATGCCTAAGGTTGGACTACAGACACCTGAACACCGCCCATAATCAAATTTGATCTTAGGGACAATAACTTGCCACACCAAATTGATTCTGGGTCACACTTCCAAGAGACAAATTTTTCATATTTTCTATTTATCCTAGAGGCAAATAAATCTATTTCCGGAAGACAAAACCTCTCAGTTATTTGAATGTAGGCTTCAGACGAAAGCTGCCATTCAATATTAATTTTTCTCGATTCTCTATCGGCTTCGAAATTATCTTTAGTATTTATATAGGAAGCAAAGATCCAAATATTTATATTTTCACACCATTGCCAAAATATCTCTTGTGGTATTATTTAAGTGGGGAAATTGTACTCCCCCCATTTTGTTTATGTATGCTTTGCAGTGGTGTTATCTATTCTCAATAAGATTTCACAATTTTAAGTGTCTTTTGTAAAACACTGCAATCCTAAGAAGGCAGCTTTTAGCTCCAAATAATTAATATGGTATTCCTGTTCTGAGTGTGACCATGACCCAGAGGCTTTTCTGTGATTTAAACTGCTCCCCAGCCAATGGTAGAAGCATCGGTATGTATTTCTAGGTGAAATTTATATTGTTTTATTGAATTACTTTTATCTAAATTATTTCTCCACCATGTTAATTCTGATTTGATTTCTTGTGAAATAGACATGACAGTTTCATAGTTATCATTCGACTTTAGCAAGGCTTTGTATTTCTGTCTTTCTAATATTTTTGTATATAGCCAACCATATGGGAGAGCTGGACAAATAGAATTAAGTGTTCCCAACAGTTGAGACAATTCTCTTATTTTGCAAAAACTATTTTGCTTAAATAATTTAATTTTTCCTAGTATGGCTACTTGCTTTTGATGTGGAACTGAAAATGAAAGATCCATTGAATTTAGCATGAAACCTAGGTATTTACATTTTTGACTAGGAATACTTTTATCAAAATTTATGATAAATACTAAACCTTGTAAGAGTTTACATGCTACATCAATATCATTTTTACACTTATTTTCAGATTAATTGAAATATAAACTGTCATCTAAATAGCAAGTTAATATGATATTATTATTTCTTAGATAAGTCGTTACTGGTTTGAGTAGTTTTGTGAAAACAAAAGAGCTGTACAGAGGCCATATATGGTAGGGTATTAAACTGATATAAAATTCCATTAATTTTGAACCTAAGGATTTTTTTGCTTTTTTCAGATATTGGTACAGAAAAGTAGGCCTCTTTCAAATCTATTGACGCCATGTAACACTTTTTTGACATTAATTAACAAGCTGTTCTGATATCTAAGAAGATATCAGAACAGCCTGTTAATATAAGAACAAGAAGAACAAGTAAGAACTTGAAATGTACTATAGTATAGTTTTTATGTACTGATTTAATTTCTATAAATTTAAAATAAATCTATAAGAACCATTAGGTTTAGGTACTAAAAAATGGGGGATGTAAATTGGTCAGCACAGTATGAGCATTCAGAAATTGCACCTAGATCTAAAAGCTTTTTATCTTAGAGTGAATCATTTGTTTTTAATTTTTTGGCCATTGTTTTGGCTCCATATCATAGGATGGTGGTGTTTTGGTAAATAGAATTTCATAGCCTTGCATCCATTCTAACACTACTGGATCATTTGTAATCTCAAGCCAATTTTTAATGAAATATTTAAGCTTGCCTGCATTTACCTGCATGTTTTCTAACGGTAGTGTGGATCTGGCTGGAGGGTGCTTTTGCTCTGTCTGGCGAGGTTGGGTAAAGCGAGGTTGCCTCTTGAATGGCATCTGTTCTTGGTGATGCTACCCACTGCGAGCTTGTTAGTGTTGTGGTTGACGGTTCTGCAGTGGGCCCCTCCAGTTTAAATTTGTCTTTGTATTGTGTTCTTTTATTGCTTGTTCTTTATATTGATTGGGCAGCTTTAATTTTATCAGCACAATTCGTACCAAATAAACATGTATCTATTTTTGAAGATTTTACAGCTTCTTGAATAATCTTATTAGCCCCCGATAAGGCAAATAATTTTCTAGAGGAGGAATCCTGATGGTGAATTTCAGCTGCAATCTTTGCTGCATCAATGATTTCTTCTATAAGTGTTTTACTATTTATGTTACCTTTTAGTATGCAGGTCAGCGACCGGCCCAGGCAGGTCATCAGTTTGCCAGTAAGATTTTGTCTGGTAACAATCCGCCTATCTCGTTTGATAGAGGGTTCGGAGAGTGTGGCCAATATCTCTGGATTCATGAGAGGAGCATTTGCATTTGGAAAATTGGAGGGGGAAGGGTACTTATTGATAATACTGGTTCTGGCCTCTTTTCTCAATCCTTCGGACATGATTTTGGACCAACGGGTTACCAATTCAGATCTGATGGGGTTCCCAAATTCTGCTTCCTCTTCGCCCTCCTTACCAAGGGCCTGTAAAAAACTCCGGCGGGAGTTGGTCATCTTCTGGAATAAGATTTTTTTGTAATTTAGAAAACATGTCTGTTATTAAATGAGGTCAAATGTCTATCCGCTCTGTGATAGCGCTCAATGACTGATATTATTTAGGAGCATTATCTAACCGCAAGGTGATAGCACTAGCTCTTTTATAGTGAATTTTTTATAGTCCATACTGTAGATCGGCAATGTGATAGCGCTAGCTTGTAATTTTTAAACATAGTTACATACTGTCTATCCGCAAGTGATAGTGCTTAGTGTCATGAAATAATGAGAGTTTTATTTAGTTTTGTTTTACCTAGTATATCTATGATATCTAGGTAGATATAACCCATGCGTTTGAAGTTTCTATTCAGTAGGTGAGGTTATTAATAATTTACTACACACCTGTAGGAGTTTCATCATCTACTTCAGGTTCCTCAATGTGCACCGGCGAGCGGGGCCGGGGTGGAATTAAATCCTTCCGTGGCTTTGGTCTGTTTGGAGGAAGCTCGTTAAGTTTATTTTCTAATTTCTGGATCTTCTTACGTATGTAGTTTTCGTCTCTTGTTTTCCTTTTTCCCATTTCCGCGGTATACAGTACAATTCACCGAGTAACGTGACTTAAAAAACTCTACTTTGAATTGAAAGAAACACGATAAAACCGTTGGAAGTTGGAAGAATTTTTTTGGAAATAGTTCATTCAATCGAGATGCCAACATAATAAAGAATTTAAAAATATATATGTATATATATATGTTTTAAGGTTCATGGTCAATAATAAACTATTATTGGTATCCGGAAGCGGATATGTAAATACGTAGACTAACGAAATTACATTTTTTCATTCATTTTTGGGTTATATTTTAAACAATAACTTTCACTTTTAGGGTTCCGTAGCCAAATGGCATAAAACGGAACCCTTATGGATTCGTCATGTCTGTCTGTCTGTCCGTCCTTATGTCACAGCCACTTTTTTCCGAAACTATAAGAACTATGCTGTTGAAACTTGGTAAGTAGATGTTTTTTTGTGAACCACATTAAGATTTTCACACAAAAATAGAAAAAAAACAATACATTTTTGGGGTTTCCCATACTTAGAACTTTTTTTTTTTTCATCAAACCCATACGTGGGGGTATCTATGGATAGGTCTTTAAAAATGATATTGAGGTTTCTAATATCATTCTTTTCTAAACTGAATAGTTTGCGCGAGAGACACTTTCAAAGTGGTAAAATGTGTGTGTAACCCTGTAACTTCTAAAATAAGAGAATGATAAAACTTAAAAAAATTATGATGTACATTACCATGTAAACTTCCACCGAAAATTGGTAAAGGTCAAGGTTTGTTGTTGTATACATTTCATTGAATTCCTTATTGAATTCGGAGTTACAGGTATGTTTTGAATCCATTCTATTATTCCAAACATAAAAAAGCGGCCAAGTGCGAGTCGGACTCGCCCATGAAGGGTTCCGTAGCAGCAAGTAACACTAGATCTCGTTCAAGATCTAGTAAGTAGTTTTTTTTAATACGTCATAATTATATCGTAAACCGCAATTTACCTTTCATTCAATGTTACTTGCTGCTACGGAACCCTTCATGGGCGAGTCCGACTCACACTTGGCCGCTTTTTTATGTTTGGAATAATACACTGGATTCTGTTTAAAATGTTACATGGGGTACTGTTTAAAATGTTACAATAAAATACCTCCTCACATAATCCAACTAAATGAAACGAAATTTAAATTTTGTACAAAACGCACTGCTGCCAAGTACATATATTATAAGTTGGGGATTATATCGCTGACAAAAATACTTGGCTCAACGCTGGTCCAGCTCCACAAGGGCGCTTAAACTAGTTGATTAGAATTCGAAAATATTGTTGGAGCTGCTGAAGATTGCATTAAACTATCTTTACATTGTACAAATTCAATCTGTTAGTATTGTATAACTGCATAACACATGTGTGAGACGAACTGGGTACGACTTTCATTGACTTGAATGTGCTCTGGCGGTTGAGAGTATGTCATGCTCACTCAAATGTCTCGCTTGTTGGGTCGTTAAGTTCCCTTCAAAATGGTTGAGCTAAATGGTGCTGATTCATGCGTCATGTTCGTGAACGGGCGCTGTCAGTAGGGACTAGTCATCTCTTAGCTGCCACGGCTTATTTATTTTTTTATTTTTATTACGGACGCTTTTAACGTGCACGTCTTTGTACAGTAAGCGCTCAAAAGTGCATAAGCACGCTAAGAGTCGTATTGCTGTGAACACGCGGTGTAGTCCGTAGATTTGTATGTGTAAACAGTCAGACGTCTGTGGTGTGAGTGCCGTACACACACCACAGAGAACGCAGTTTTGCACTACACACTGTCGTTTCGTCGCGGTTCGCGGGCGCCGCACTTATATTTTCATCACTTTTGTTAGCACGCATCATACGCGTGACCTTGGCCAGTGTATGGCATTGCTAAAATTCGAAAGTAAATTATATGTGCAGATAGCAGAAGGCGTTAAGCGTTAGTCTTAGATTCAAGATGGTTAAGGTTCTAATCTCGTATATCACAGCGCTGTTTTTGCAAATATTATTATGAAATTCTTGTTTGCAATAATAATATTTTTAAATATTCCTGCCTATTTATTAAGTTGTTATTGCAATAAAGGGTTTAGAATAAAAGAAATGCGTGATATGTTTTAATTAATAAAAAATAAATAATATTTATTCGTTATATTTATTTTACTTAAGTATAGTTAACAAACTGCTACAATTATTTATCTTTACTTCACCTGAATAATATGTGAAATAGATGTCTAGAAACTTAGAAGCAATTTGTATTATTTTGACATATTTAAATTTTGAAATGTTTTATATTTTAAATGGATTTTTTTCACCATAAATATAAAGCTTTGATCATGGTCGAAGTAATTAAGCAATAAATAAGAATATTAGACTACTTAAAATGTAAAAAAATCTACTGACAAAATTGTTGATCAGTTTGTTCATATTATTTATTTTAAATTTTATTTGGCTTTAGTAAATATTGGTTGGTATTGAGGTTATAGCTTAAGTTTCATTTTCTTTACGAAAAGAAGATTGAAACTACACCTCAAATTTAAATCCTAAAATAATAATATTACTAAAATAATATTAAACAATTTCGGTATATCTGCAAGAAATACGACAAACACCCTATTGAAACGTGCTTCAAAAATTCGTTACCATAAATTCAAACGAATCTGTTGTTTATTAAGTTGGTACGGTCAATATTTTAAGGTCAAAAACGGTTTTCTAGCTGGTCTTCAGTGATGCAAGCCTTCAGAGTGCACGGCGAACGGTTAATAATGACGTGTTTTTAATAATTCAGCAAAATATCTCGTTGGTATAAAACCATTTGTTTCATATTCATTCACCATTTGACGTCGCTGCTACTCGATAATAAGCCCCTTCCTCATATCTCTTAACCCTCACAGTATTTCTCTAGAACAAAGAAAAACATTGTTTTTATTACACATAATACTTAATTATTTATTATTCACTAATCGAATTAAACCTCATGATGAATTTAAAACTTTAAAGGCATCTTCTGTCTCAACAATACCTCTGTTCTATCAACAATACCCTTGATTAAGATTTATGTTTAGTAACATATGAAATATATAAATGATAACACTCACACTTAGTCCGGTTTCATTAGATATTCACTTCACTTTTACGCAGAGCAATAATATTCTCTGATCTGATCTGATCTCTTCAATATATTTTATGCCTGCTTTTTGAAAATAATAACCACAACACTGCGCTAAATACTCGTCACCAATATTATCCACGAACCAACAAAGTTCTATTAATTGAATACTCGTAACGAACTGCATCTACCCCACAGAAATCGAAATAATTTACCTAGTTTTCTGTGGTCTACCTGCTAACTTTAATATTTATGTGAACAAGACGAATGAAACAAAAAACGAATGATGATTATCGAACTAGTCATTGGTTGCAGACAAAGTGAGTGTGTGTGTGTGTAATGTGCGTGTCTACAGTATTGTAACAACTTATAGAAGAAGGTCGTAAGTCAAACCGAAGCGTCAGTCTATTGCTTTGTGAGATTGCTTATGGACTTTTGGTCGGTACTGTACATTGTTCTCACATGTATAATTTCAACACGAATGATGTAAGCAATATTTTGTAACACTATTATGATTTAAAAGAGTGTCCGTGTTTCTTGCCCGTTCTTCTCCATAGGAACTTACCTACTACACTTTGGAATGGGCAACTAGCTTCATCTTTCTGACTGACCGACCCCTTGACAGTTGAAATGTGCCTGTAAATGGTTTAATTGAAATAAATGCTGAGTCTTCTATCAAGCGGAAACAAGGTGCGCGCCTTCAACGGTTGGGTCATGACGGTTTTGATGTACTTTTTCGGCATACTCAAATGTACCCACACCGAACATGACGCCCTGGATAGGATGGTTCGTACGCTGCTGACAGCATATCGAATGCATCACCCACGGTCATCGGTCGGACTGTATATCCCGCGAAAGTGTGTAGGTCGAAGCTTTTTAAAAGCGAAGACGCTCCACAATCGCGAAATATTTAGTCTCAGGGAATATTTCGTTGACGCTGACGTAGAGATGCATTGAGATGTGGTCGAGGCGAACAAGGGCCTCACCCCGCTCTCCTTGGCTACAGAGAACTGGCGTAAGCGTGTCGTGCTTGACACTAACGATCGCAGGGAAGGGAAGTATGGCATCAGAGACAAAGTCCATAATTGCACAGACAAAACCTTCGGTTCGGGGTGTCTGTCACATAGTTAAGTAGTACCAAAGTCCGGTCGCGAAGCAGAAAGAATTTCGTACAATGACCCCTCATTATTTATCTCTATCGCTCGCGCACAAATATGTTGCCGTCGCGCTCGCGATAAGGGCGGTCCTCCTAATGTGTGAGCGTGCCAGCAATACATTTGTGCGCAAGCGATAGAGATAAGTAATGAGGGGTCATTGTACGAAATTATTTCTGCTTCGCGACCGGACTTTTAGCAGACATCATCGTTTATTCTATCATTAAAATTGGTACTCAAAACTTTGTACAATGTGTTTTTGTTTGAGACAGATGAGTTTTACTCACATTTGTATATAAGAAAATATTATTATATGTGACATGCATGACTATATTATATTCTGTTAGTACAGCTGTTGGTTCCTCCCAGCGCGGCGCACCCGAGTTCTGAGCACTGAGCATCGCCTAAACTAACAATAAATTAAACTTTAGGTTTGATTCAAATTATTTTCGTATTCGATCTGTTTGCGGCCGACATTCACTAGGTACATAAGTAATTGGTTGACGTCAGTAGTAGCACATAAATAATAACACTAGTTTACATGACTTTTGTTAATGAAATGGAATATATACGGTTATGTTACTTTGGGTATCTACAACTCGGAAAATATATTTAAAAAAACTGACATGCTGGATTTTTTTAAATATATTTTCCGAGTTGTAGATACTGAGAATATTTTTACAAAAACTACATCTAAATAAACAATAAACAGTTAAAATGGGTAATTTTCGCTCTTTTTTATAAATATTTTCATCTGTATGTCTCACGACAGATCAACAATAGTCACCTATGACCTCAAAACCCTTGATAATTTTAAATCTTGGTGAAATCGCTCACCATGTTCATCACTCACATTACCAAGATTTTCTAGAAAAAATTCTAAATGGGAATGAAAAAAATGATTTTTTAGTGACATACTTACACCCATACGCTCATAATTTTGCAATAGATTTTCAACAATCTCTTTGTAATTATCACTTTTTTTATTGCCTAAAATTTTTTTAAGGACACTTTTGAGAGAGTTCCTGGCTGCTTTTTCTACCTCGGTTAAAAGGCTCTCGAATTTTGTATCGTCCAATATTCTCCTGATTTGAGGACCCACAAATATTCCTTCCTTTAATTTAGCCGCAGAAAGATTTGTAAATACAGAGCAGAGGTATTGAAATGCAGGTTTTGTATGGCTCAGAGGTAGCCAGTTAGTTACAGTTGAGTTGTTGGATGTGAGTTGACGAAAACCACAGACTCCACGATAGTTTAGTTTATTCGTAAAAGTTACACGAATGTCAACTAAACTACATATTATAATACATAGTTATAAAAGTAAATAAAATGTGTAACGAAAAGTAGGTCGCGGCGTTAACAATTTGCTTGTACGTGAATCGTATAGGCTTAGATACGTAACGTTGGCTTGGTTACGTGGTTAGTTGGCTCTCTCCATATCATTGGTTTACCAAATTTCAGTGATCTATTTTTACCTGAATACCAGGAGCTGAGGACCAATCTGCCATTAGTGCAAATCACATGAGGAACCCAATTTTTATCTTGATTTGACACCGGAAATCCAAAATAATGTAAATTGGCTTCTTGCAATGGTTTTGTTATAGGGAAACCACGATTTAACTGACCAATTTTCCCACAAACATAACAAAATCGATTTGGATGTAGTTTACACACTCTAGATGACATTTTTATATACAAATAAGACTTTTGAATCACACAGTTGTTTACAAAATAGAACGATAAACGTATAACAATTAAAGGTACATAAAAAACAAAGACCTCTAATATCTCAGAATTGTGACGTGCTACGAATTTTTAAGCTATTGCATAGCTTTTATCGCGGGCTTTGAGCGCGGCGACCGAATCTAGAAATTCCGTAACGTAACGAAAATAAAACCTAACACCCCCCACTCCACCTACCATGTAATGACGGTTCCCATGACAACGTGATGTTGTCATGGGAACGTAATTTTTGTTTTATGTCATCACGTCATCATCCCAAGTGTAGCGTTGACAAATAGGAAGTACTTATGGAGGTTACAAATGCTATGCAATAGCTTCACCGCGGCAGTCCTCGAGTGCCACACGTTTTTTTGAATTTTTTAGTTCCGTCCATAGCCTACATAAATAATATATGTTTCATTTCAAGAAGAAAAAAATTTTTTTTTGTACACTAGTGTAATTAATCATGTGGTAGGAGTGTACATGATGTAGTATATGTCATACTCATACCTGTCTCCCGGTAGCGCGGAGCAGGACTTCATCTCTCATGAACTGGATCTAAAGGCAACGTGTGGCGCGTGGTGTCTGACGTGTGGCGTGTGCGTGCGCGTGTGGCGTGTGCGTGTGGCGAGTGTCGTGTGGAGTGCGGGTGGCGTTCGGCATGCGGGGTGTCGGTAACGGCTGCCGAACGTCCACGTGATCAACCACTCTCATGTCCATTAACAAATATTCGACAGCCTCAAGAGGTAAGTAAATAATTCCGTGACGTTTAAACTATCATTATACTATGTCTTAACTATTTATTCAGAAATTTAGTGAAAAACATTCCAATTAGGACCTCAGAGTAATTTGGCTACGCTTGCGTTAATTAGGATCTCAATTGGACGAGCTGACAGGTTGTTCCGTACAAATACAAGAATTTAGCTAGTGCATTAACTTCCGGAACCCGCTAACTAATTAGGAACTATTAGAAAGTAACGGGTTATACGAATGCAGAGAGTGGTTACCGGCGGCGGCGGCGGGCGGCGCGGGCGGCGCCAGAGCGGCCAGATGCGGCAGCGCCAGCGGCCAAGTGCGGGCGGCCTCGGGCCATAAGACGACGTACACACAGACATAATAAAATCGTGGCGGGGTTTTATCACGCGCTGGATTTTCAACTCTCAGTGTTAAATAAAATAAATAAATAATCATTTAATTTCGATTAATCTAAGTACGATTACATCCATATTTGTTAGTACAATTGGGGTTAAGCTGAGCGTTGAAAAAACACACTGTTGGATTTTCAACTCTCGGCATAGCAGAGCGCTAAAAAACAGGTGCACGAAAAAAAATCACCACCATTTTATTACGTCCGTGCGAACGTGGGTTTACAGTTGATCTCGTGATAACCGCCCACTCCCGGCGATGCACACAAACAATGTTTTTGAGGTGAAAATCTTACTAAACTCACAATTGATGAGGTTAAATAGTAAAGTGTAAGCTTGATCCGGGTCTATGATAAGGCAAACCCGGTAGTTTTTCCATTAAATTATTTTTAAATTGTGCTAAGCGACTTTTATTTACAGGAACAAAACTTACAAGTTTTCTTTGAGCTCTGACTGTTTTCTGAGGGAAAGTGACTAGCTGGCCACAGTGATCAGAGTCTAACTCATTTATAATTAAATGGCTGGAAGGTCTTAAGTTTGTAAAAATGTTGTCAATACAGGTAGCACTAGTGGCAGTTATTCTAGTCGGCTCAAAGAATGTATTGTACAAATTATATGACTTTAATAAATTTATAAATTTATTTACTACAGCAGATTTTTCCAGTATATTAATGTTGAAGTCTCCACAGACTAAAACTGTTTTATTACTGTTACAAGTCTTTACAAAATAATACTTCTTTCATATGAGTAGTGTATAATTGGGGTATCTGGATCACTTCGCTTCGCTCAGTTCGTGATCCAGATCACCCCAATTATAAATCAGTAACTGGCTTCTCACCATCTATTCAGAATGTTATCTAGGCTAAGATATTTGAGTATAGGGTCAAAATCCACTCATTTTCATAATTATTTCCATACTTTTGTTACCAAGTGTAACATAGCATAGCATTTTTAATTTTATTTAATCAGATCCAACCTCTGAATCAGATCTATTCAAATATTGCCTACTATAATTTTATTTATACCCATACAGATACTATCATCAGTTTATTTAGTTAGCTTGTGCATTAAATACAATACTAAATAAAATAAGTTCAAGAAGAATCTGAATCATACAAAATCCGTAGCGCTCTTGAACTTAAAAAAAATAACTTTAAAAATGTGTTTTAAACTGGGCTTCACTGAATCATACATACATTTCAGATGACATCATAATGATTTATTAATTATAAAACGATCCATCCTCACGCTACAATTGCAAGAATTGAATGCTGCATAAAATCATAAGTTAGCAATTTATAAATTATCCGGGGCTTCATTGATCTCATTATTAGGATCGGTATGCGCGAGCAAAAACGCAAGGTGAAGTTCAGATGACGTCTACGTGTGTATTTGTGAATGTTTGTGTAGACGTGTACGAATTCATTATTTTAGTACATCCCCAATTAATTTAAATGAAAATTAAAAGGAATTCAAATAAAAAGCAATTTGTTAAGATGCATTTATTAATAGCAGTTCAATTTTAAATATCATCATATTATGTATAGAGACAATCTAATTACGTATTTTTTCATACATTCTAGCAATAATAAGAGACTACAACATTCTTTTAAAATTACTTACAATAAAACAGTAAGACCGGTACTAAGTAATATTCCCAGTAGTCTCAAATAGATAGTCACGTAATACCATTTTATTTACAGCATTTGATTGGCTTACATACTAGCCACATTAAACATATTTAGCCATATTAACTACGGGTTCTCCATGTTTTCCTGAATTTTGTTTATTAAATCCTTAGTGCTGGACAATATGTCATCCATTAAAATGCTTTTAACGACGTGTTGAGCACAAACCTCTGCCTCACAATAATGATTACAGATTGAACTATCCTTCTGCTCGAAATTTTCTGCATCGATAATTTGGATTCTTATGATTTTCGAAGGTCTTGTTACAGGTTTTTTTATGTAGGAATATGCCATCCGTTTATTCTTTGATATTTTGCGAGATGCTTCAGCAAGACCCAAATATTTTTGATTTACTGCGTGTATTTGAGCAGGACCCTTTTCTAAAGGTATGAAGTTAAACAGCTCTTCCGAATCCTGAAATTATAAAACATTATGATTAAAATAATACTTATGAATGCTGTGTGACATTTTAATTACAAAATACAGAAAAAAAATAAAAGAAAACTTACCGACATTGTAGACTGCACGATTAGGTACGTACTGAACACTGCAGTTTTGAAAAACGAATGTTGTTTCGAATAAGGGTGAGCAATTTATATGAAAATTATGTTTAAAAAAAAGTGTTCATAAGGTTGAAAATAATAATTTCGTTGCGGAAATTTTTCTACTGTCCAAAAATGGTTAGATGAAATTTAACTCTTGCCACCCACCTCGCCATGCACTTGCCATCACCTGACACCTACAGTTGCATTGTTTACGTTACATTCCTAATAATATATTAAGTTGGAATGTCTGTTTGTTCTGTTATGTTCATTTACAGATACTTACCCGATGATAACAAATACTAATAAAAATAAGACAAGTGAAGTCGGGAATATGCGGGTTATCATACTGGTAGAGTTATTTGCTAGCCTCAGCAATTTTATAGAGCAACTAATACTTATAGTAATACAAAATTTCAGATTTTTGTTAATTGTAAACATGTTTTAATACCTACTTCGATACTAATATACTAATTAATACATACCTATATAATCATATTTTACATCATATTATTGTATAAATCATAAATCTGCATTAATCTGTACTAAACTAATAAAATCGAGAGGTAACACCGGGGTATTCGATTAGTATATCAATTTAGTTTATCTTTGCAATATTTTGCTCCCGTGTTTGCGTTTACCATTTTTGGGCATGCATCAATGCATCATGAAAAGGTATTTAAACCATCGATAAAAATTGTGGAGCACTATTGCACCCTCATCTCTCGAAGGAAAATCAACGCAAGGTTTTAAACTGTGAGGAATCATCAGATTTATCTGCAAAAATGTAAGTGATTTTATATTTTTTATATTACCTTTTAGGCAGAAGTATCATTTTAAACGAAATAGATCGCAGTTATCGCGCATTATTTTTTTGTACCAAACCTGAGACCATTGTATTAATATTATTTATCTTATTACCTAACAAGTTATTTAAGTTCAATAAATTATGTTTAATCAAATATTTCTATAATTTCAGGTCCAAGACATCCCAGCTAGCGGACGACCTTTTCCTATCAGAGGACGACTCTCCAAGTGTAGCGGTTCCTGAAGCCGTTCCGGTTGACATACCACCTAAGAAAAAGCGAAGCAGGCTGCCAATCGCGACTCCATCAACACCTAAGCCGTCTAACAAGCCGTCTAACAATAAGCCACGGATAAACCCTGTTCAGTCGTTGAACCTGTCCACAGCTGCTGATTTATTTGGGAGCGACGACAGCGAGGATGACGACCGGCCTAGCATTTCATCAGTACCAAGGGGTAAAAAAACGCCTATCTATTCCTATATTAGCAGTAAGATTGCGAACGGCTATGGCAGACAAGCGCACACCGCTAAAACTGGTTCGCACTATGTCGAAGTTAAGGTTTATAAGTGTGACGATATAGATAAAGTGTTGCCGATTAATAGATGGCAACATTCTGTAATAACAGTAAAAAACCAAACTGATGTAGACACTGAAGCATGGGCGCACTTAACTAAATTTATTAGCGCCACACGTAAGGAATTCAATGGGATTCCAAAAACATTTATCAGCAATCATTATTATCAGAGAAATTGATTTAATAATTTTTTTAATGTTACGTTTTAATATAGTTTAATCAGTGGAATCGTATGTTTAATTAATGGAAATAATCGTTTACTGTACTCGAATAGTTTTTAAGATTTGTTCTAAATAAAATGTCAAAAATTTCGTTTCTTGTTTTTTTTCAGTTCAACCATCGAACATTGCATCAACTAATGAAATTTTAATGAAATGTGATAAATGCTACATTGAAATACCGAAACATAAATTTAATTATCATATGAGAACTAACTTACACAAGTCAAACTGTTTATTGAGAACTGAAATTGATAATATTAAAATAATAGCGACTGCTTTTAAAAACAGAATTGTTACATATCGCTTAAGTCCTGCTCAGGAAATAGATTATCTTACACCTGAAGCGTTCTTGAGCGACTCTCAAAGTGATATTAGAAAACTTATTGAAATGTCGTTAGAAAAACATAATTGTATTAAAATCAATTTGGAATTATATGCTTACTTCTTATTAACAAAAACAAATGAGCAGTTATTGAAATCTTTTAACACAAAATTGACAGTAATTTATAAAAACTCTGACCTAAATGATTTTTATACGAATACTTTAGAAGTGTTTAAGAGGAAACTAACTGAGTTTGAACAGCGTGACTCTGGTTGGTCTTTTTTTACACTTAGCCATTTGGAAATTAATATAAATAAATACAATCCGATGAGAGGAGGTACCTTTATAGAATTACCACCAGTAATAAAAAATAAAAAATGTTGTTTAAATATTCAGAATAATGATGATCACTGTTTTTTGTGGAGCATTGTTGCTGCATTACATCCTGTTAAAAATAATCCCTGTAGAATTACTTCCTACCCACACTATTCAACAGTTCTGAATACACAGCGTATGTCATTTCCACCGTCGATGAATGATATAAAGTTGTTTGAGAAAGTCAATCCTAGTATTAGTGTTAATATTTATGGTTTAGATTGTAAATGCACCATAACTGGACCTCTATATTTAACGAATACTAAGAAAAAAAATCACATTAACTTACTTTATTTGAGCGTTATGATAAAGGACATTATTGTCTGATTAAAGATCTTGTGCGACTAGTTCGACATCAAATAAGTCATCATAAAGGTAAAATTCACTTTTGTGAATCATGTTTGCAATTTTTCTCGAGTGAATTGAAATATAGTAAGTACCCATCATTGTAGTAAGGTACTTACAATACTACCTGAAAAAAATAGCATGATACAATTTAAAAATTATGAACGACAACAAAAAATTAATTTTATAGTATATGCTGACTTTGAAAGTATGTTACAAAATTATTCTGAACAAAATACTGAGAACCATAACACGCAAAAGTTTAAATTACATGTTCCAACGTGTTTTGCATATTATATATGTTGCTCATACGATCTAAGTTTAAACAAATACGTCACATATAGAGGTCCTGATTGCGTTGAAACATTTATCAGTTGGTTGGTTAAAGATGTAACTTGGATAGATACTATATTATCCGAAGTTAAACCTATGAAACCATTGACTAATGAACAAAAAACGAATTTTGAAAACGCTACCAAATGTTATATATGCAAAGAATTACTATTTGGAGATAAAGTTCGAGATCATGACCATGTTTCATCCGAATACAGAGGTGCAGCACATTCCCTGTGCAATTTGAGATACAAAATATGTCCATTTGTACCTATTGTTTTTCATAATTTAGCAGGGTATGACAGCCATTTATTCATTAAAGAATTAGCAAAATATAAAGGTGATATAAAGATAATACCAAAGTCTAAAGAAAAATACACATCTATAACTAAATTTATTCAGCCAAAAAATACAGCACGCCCTATTCAAATGAAATTCATTGATTCATATCAGTTCCTAAGTTCAAGTCTAGATGAATTAAGTAAAAGCTTGGATCATAAAGATTTTATCAATCTATCAAGTATAGTTACCGATAAGAAGTCTTTGCATTTATTGAAACGTAAAGGTGTTTATCCATATGACTTTATGGATTCATGGTCAAAGTATGAGAATAAACAACTGCCTCCCAAGGAATGTTTTTATAATTCAATTAAATTAGAGCATATTTCCGATGATGATTATAGACATGCACAAGCTGTATGGCAAGCATTTAATATACGTTCGCTTGGGGAATACACAGACTTGTACTTAAAATGCGATGTGTTATTATTGAGCGATATTTTTGAAAATTTTAGAAATATGAGTTTACAACATTACTCTCTTGATCCAGCGTATTATATATCTGCTCCTAGCTTAAGCTGGGATGCCATGCTATTATATACTGGTGTTCGACTTGAGCTAATAAGTGATTTGGAAATATACCGATTTTTAGAGAAGGGTATACGCGGTGGATTAGCCCAATGTTCTTTACGACATGCTAAGGCTAACAATAAGTATGTTCCACATTTTGATGACACAAAACCATCTAGCTACATAATTTATCTAGATTGCAATAATTTATATGGTTACGCAATGACAAGAAAAATGCCAATATCAGAATTTATTTTCTTAAGCCAGAACAATCTTTTGAATTTCGATGTAAAGAAAATTCCGAATGATGGTGAATATGGATATATTTTAGAAGTAGACTTAGAGTATCCAGATTATCTGCATAACGTTCATAAGGATTTACCTTTCGCATGTGAAAAGTTTATTCCTCCAAACGGAAAATCTGTGAAATTAATAGCTAATTTATATGATAAATACAAGTATGTCATTCATTTCGTTAATTTAAAAGAATGTTTACATCATGGTCTAATTTTAAAGAAAATTCATCGGATACTTAAATTTAGACAAGAATCATTTCTTCGAAAGTACATTGATTTAAATACTTTTCTACGACAGGCTTCTAAGTCACCCTTTGAGAGAGACTTTTTTAAACTTCTAAATAATTCCGTATTCGGTAAAACTATAGAAAATAAACGAAAGCAAGTAGACGTGAAATTAATCACAAAATGGAAAGATTCAAGTAATATAACAAACAAGTGCATTGGTGCGGAAAAAATAATTTCAAAACCTAATTTGAAGAGTATTTCTATATTTTCTGAAAATTTTGTAGCTGCTCAATTAACTCCTGAAAAACTAATATTAGATAAACCAATTTATATCGGGTTCACAGTGCTTGAATTTGCTAAACAATATTTATATAATTTTCATTATAGTTATATTAAAAACAAATATGGCAACGATGTAAGTCTCTGTTACACAGATACCGATAGTCTTTTGTACTTGATAAATACAGATGACTTTTACAAAGATCTAAAGATTGATATTTCACGTTTTGATACGAGTAACTTTGAAGAAGATAATCCGTTTCGAATACCGAAAATAAATACCAGTATTCCAGGATTATTTAAAGATGAACTTGGTGGATCAATTATTACCGAGTTTGTTGGTTTAAGAGCAAAACTGTACTGTCTAAAAAGCGTAAAAACTACAATAAAAAAAGCGAAAGGTGTAATCAACCCCATAACCAAACGTCTCACAATGTTGGACTACTATGAAACATTAGTTGATAATAAAGTCATCAAACATAAAATGAATATGATAAAATCTATTAAACATCTCTTATATTCACAACAAGTGAATAAAGTAGTTTTAAATAGTAATGATGATAAAAGACAAATACTTTCTAATCAGATTGAAACACTACCTTGGGGACATTGTGATACACTATTCTAATACTAAGATTTGTTCATAATAATGGATTTACTCCTGTATACTTTCTATTTTATAAGGTTATTACTAAAAGCTTTTATTATATTGTTATTAATTTAATAAATATTTCTGAGAAACTCAATCAAGTATTTATTTTATTCACAACCCTTGACAATATCATCATCTCATCGTTAAATTATATACCAATTATAACATGACTTTACTTATTTATATCATTATAAATACAAGTATATTTGATTTTAATAGCAGATACAACCATGAAGTGGGTTAAGCAAGCAGTATCGTTAGAAGTTAAAAATATTGAGGTAAAAGAAAATAAGCCGCACACTAAACATAGTGTACTTCTACCGAATAATATAAGATGCATAATATGTGGTCCTTCAAATTGCGGAAAAACTAACGTCATAATTAGTTTGTTACTCCATGAAAACGGTTTAAAGTTTAAAAATGTTTACTTGTATTCCAAGTCTAGCTTTCAACCAAAATATAGATTTCTTAAACTGATCTTGGAAAGAGTTCCGAAAGTAAAACTTTTTATATTTCATTTTGACGATGATGTCATTCATCCTAACGATGCATTACAAAATTCTGTTATTATTTTTGATGATGTGGTTTGCGAAAAGCAAATTAATATAAGAAATTATTTCACAATGGGTAGACATAGAGATATAGATTGTTTTTATTTATCTCAAACGTATTCAAAAATACCAAAGCAGTTACTACGTGACAATGTTAACTTTTTGATAATTTTCAAGCAAGATGAAGTTAACCTGAAGCATATATACGATGAACATGTTAGTTCTGATATGGACTGGTCTAAGTTCAAAAATCTGTGTAGTAAGATCTGGTTGCACCCCTATGATTTTTTGGTTATTAATAAGGATTGTGAATTAAACAAAGGCAGATACAGACAATCTTTTGACAACTTTATATATTTTGAGTGAAAAATCTTTTGAAAACTTTATGTATTGTAACGATTGTATAAATTATGAATGAAAACAAAAAAAAATCATTTGGGCATAAATACTTCTGCGCATAAGTCGTATAATGGATCATAACATTACAAATCAATTGATAAAGGCTGCGGACGCTATAAAAGAAAAGGTGAAACAAATAAAAGATTATGAATTTGGTACCGACACACATCTAAAGTATTTTTTTAAACCTCTTGCTGACCCACTTAATGCTATAGCAGCCAACAAGCAAATTTCTGTAATAAATAATGAAGATTCTTATGATAACCAAACTAAAAACGCTGGTATAGCTTCAAAAATGTTTTTGCATGATAAATCGCATGATATATACAAACATGAATCATCTGAATCAGAAAAGTTTTATTCAGAAGACGAAGAAGGTAACACAACTGAATCAGAAAAATTAAATGATGTGTCGCTAAAAAAAGAAGATATCTTTGAAATATACGATGATATGAATATACCATTCGGTGTACGTAGTGAGAATGATAAGCATATGATTGGAAATACAATAGTTAATTTTTCTACCACTCGCGAGAACTCTGATAAAGTGTATTTTATTCGCGTAGCTAATAAACAGTATAAAATAACACCTGGTCTAAAAGAATTATTGCTTCGCAAGAAGCCTGATTTAAAGTTGGTAAATTTAAACGATAAATTAGTTTACAAAGCAATACTCATCACAACTAATGCTCATAAAAGAGACTTTGACCCTGCAGGTCAAGTTAAAGGTGATAAGGGTCTAAAATATTCTCAAGTGATCAAACCGTTATTTCCCGAGCCTAGTAAACGCTTACAAGAACCTACAGAAGCTAAATCTAAACAAAAACGAGGTGCTGGTCTACCGTATCTTAAAACATATAAAAAAAATACCGAACTTGTTTATTGGGATAATCCTAATGAATTAGTGGACAGGCTTAAACTTTTGATCGCATCTAAAACTGCAGGTAATACAAATCTTGACAACGAAATCTTATCAATTATTGAAGAGTTAAAAGAAGCGGGTGTTATAAAAGAATAAAAAGACTCATCATATAAACTGAATATCATTATAATTTTGTAATTCACTAGTGACAGTTGAAAGAATGAGCGAAGTGAAAAGAGACATTATAAACGAAATTCATAGAAGTGCAAGAATAAATTTTCCTCGAAGACATGTAATATTAAAAGATATTGATGATCTTTGGCAAGCTGATTTAATGGATATGCAAAGTTTCTCCAAATTCAATAACAGCAACAAATACATTTTGGCTATCATTGACGGATTCTCTAAGTACGCTTGGGCTATTCCACTTAAACAAAAAAACAAAGAAACTGTATCTGAAGCTTTCAATACTTTATTGAGTAGAGAAAAACGCGTCCCTAGAAATTTACAAACAGATCTTGGGAAAGAATTTTACAATAAAAGTTTTAAAAAAATATTAGTAAACCATTCTATCAACCACTACTGCACTTATTCAACGAAAAAGGCTTCAATTGTAGAACGGTTAATAAGGACGATAAAGAGTAAGCTTTTCAAAGAATTTAGTTTCAAGGGGAATTATAAATGGACTGACGGGACACTTTCAAAAACCATTACTAGATATAATAATACAATACATAGAACAATTGGTTTACCACCTGCTCAAGTTAATCATAGCAATAAAATTAAAGTACTACAAAGATATTTCAATCAAAATCGAACTAAAACAAAATGTTCTAAATTAAAGACAAACGATTTTGTTCGAATAAGTAAACATAAAGGTTGTTTCGAAAAAGGTTACACTCCTAACTGGTCAACAGAGATATTCAAGATCAGTAAAGTTCAAAACACAAATCCTGTTACATATTTATTAGAAGATGTTAAACAGCAACCTATTTTAGGAGCATTTTACGATCAAGAATTACAAAAAACCAAACATCCTGACATTTACCTTGTTGAAAAAGTTTTAAAACGGAAAGGTAGAAAAGTTTTTGTGAAATGGTTGGGGTTATCATCCAGCGAAAATAGTTGGATTAACGATACTAACGTTTTATGAGTGATTTATCAATATAACATCGTGGTCTATGATAATAGTTCCATTCTGTTCGTATACATGAAGGGAGAAGGACTTGTCAATAATTTAATTAATAATTTACCATTTGAGCTCCATTTACCGGGATATAATTATTGCGGTCCAGGAACTAGATTGCGTGAAAGATTGGCTCGAGGTGATAGGGGTGTAAACAAATTAGACGAATATTGTAAACATCACGATATCGCATATAATAATTCCAAAAGTTTGAAAGATCGTCGCAAAGCAGATATAATTTTATTAAAAATGGCAAAAAAGCGTGCTTTATCTTCCGATGCAAACTCAGGAGAAAAACTTGCTGCCAATTTAGTTAATAATATAATGCTAACAAAAGTAAGTACTGGAGCTGGACTAAAAAAAAAATTTAAAAATTTAGTAACCCATACCAAAAAGTGCATTAAAAAAATTAAACCAAAGTGTAGGAAAAAACTAATAGAATTGGCCTACGCTGCTGCTAGAGAATTGAATCATGATTCATCTGCAAGGGTTCCACGGATCATACCAATTCCTAAGTCTGGCGGTGTTCTACCTTTAATACCAATATTTGCTGGTTTGTCTGCTGCTGGCAGTATTGCAAGTGGAATTGCTGGAATCGTCAAAACCATAAATGAATATAGAGTTGCAAAAAAGCGTTTAGAAGAAATGAAAAGTCATAATAAGAATGCAGAAGGTGTATGCATTGGAAATGGATTGCGGCTAAACCGTTACAAGGATGGACTTGGAATATATACAAATTTAAAGAAAAAAAACTAAATCATAGGCTACCTAATCGTGCTCTTACTAATATAGATATCATATATTTTACTAAAGACGTTCCATATTTTCGCGGAGTGTATATGAGGGATATGTTACCAAAGTCTCCGTTTTTTAAAGAGTGTGGAATCATAAATTTAGATAATTCTAAAAATTCTGGTACACATTGGGTAGCCTATGTAATTTTAAATGAATATATCGAATACTTTGACAGTTACGGTAACTTGAAACCTCCAATAGAATTTGTTCGCTATGTAGGTTCTGACAAAATCAATTATAATTACAATAATTTGCAAAATAATAACTTATTCAATTGTGGACATTTATGCATTAAATTTCTTAAAGAGTTTTGGAAAAAGCATGGTTTTATCAAATCATCACTTAAAATAAAAAAAGGTTTAAATATTACGTGTCGTACTCATAAGACAACACTTTAACATTATCTGTTACAAGAGACGAATGTAAATTTGATAAGAGTGAAAAAAAATGATAGTTTATAATATAAAGTCATCTGCCAAAGTTAATAGCTTTACTCGTTCTCGTACCGTCCGAAGACGAAGACATATACGAACCATAAAAAAATTAACTAAAGATAATAAATTATTTCTTCGAGCTTTGGGATTCAAATTATGAGTATTCTTCAGGTGAATGATTTACCACAAATTGATAACTCTATATTGAGTTATGAAATTCATACTTATAATCCTTATAGCACCAGTTTCAATGAAAATGATGAAATACGTATACCCATAAATCAGCAAGATTTGTACGTATTACCTTCGGCCAGCTACATTTACGTTGAAGGTAGAGCCGCTACGGTTTCGAAAGATGCATCAGGAAAACTAACACGAAAGGCTCTTAATTTTACGAACAATCATATTTCATTTCTATTTCAAGACATTCGGTATGAAATTAACGGTGTTGAGATAGACCGAATAAAAAATGCAGGTATATCTACAACTCTTAAATCATATGTGTCAATGAGCCAGGGGGAAAGTAAGGCTGCTGCTATTTGGGGTTGGAATTTGAATGGTATAAAAGATAATGATGGTATTTTTAGTGCCCTTATACCTTTGAATAAAGTTTTAGGATTTGCGGAAGATTATAATAAAATTATCGTTAACTGTAAACATGAACTTATACTTAAAAGAAGCAGTTCGAATCTTAACAGTGTTATACTTGATGATAATGACTCCATTGAAGTAAATATAGAGAGACTGCAATGGCGTATGCCTCATATAAAAGTTTCAGATCGGGAAAGATTAACTTTACTTAAACATTTAGAAAAGGATCGTCCTATTCAAATAGCTTTCAGAAATTGGGACTTGTACGAATACCCTTTATTACCTAGAACTACAAAACATTCCTGGGTTGTTAAGACTGCTTCACAACTCGAAAAACCAAGGTATGTGATCTTTGGTTTGCAGACAAATAGAAAAAATATGAAAAGTAAAGACTGCTCAGTATTTGACCATTGTAAATTAACGAATGTTACTCTTTTTTTAAACTCTCAATATTATCCATACGAATCGGTGAATGCGAAATTTTCTGACGATAAGTATTACATATTATATGAAATGTTTACCAAATTTCGTCAGTCTTATTATAACACCCGGTCTGAACCAATGCTTAGTTTGAGCGAATTTAAAGAAAAAGCTCCTTTATTTATAATTGATTGTTCAAGACAGAACGAAGCCTTGAAAACGGGGGCTGTAGATGTGAGACTGGAAATAGAAAGTTCTGAAGATATACCAGGAAATACATCTGCCTATTGTTTAATCATAAACGATCGTCTATTCGAATATAAACCCTTAAGTGGTATTGTAAGGAAATTATTATGAACGCTATAGTCGATGTGCAAGGGTTTAAGACGGAAAGTAACGAGTTTATCGTGAAAGAAATAGCAATAGCATGCAGAAATCAAATTATGGTATTATTAATCAAACCACCATTCCCATTTTACAATCTTACAAAAAAAGAAAGATTGCAAGTAAGTTGGATGGAGAGAAACAGAAAAATTTTCTGGAAAGAGGGTTTTATACCATACTTAAACTTTCATCGATATATTGTACCTTATCTGGAAGATAAAAACATTTATGTTAAAGGATTTGAAAAAGTATCGTGGCTAAAAAACATTGTAAAACATGATAAAATATATAATTTAGAAGATAAGAACTGTCCTCGTTTACAAAAATTATTTGATGATTATAAAATGTCTAGTAATATATTTATTTATTTATTTATTAAAACTTTATGCACAAGTAAAAAAATACTGTACAAAGGCGGACTTAATGCCTGAGGCATTTTCTACCAGTCAACCTTAGGGTGATGCAGAGACAAAACATGGCAGGTGCAACATAAATGACAGATAACTTGAAAATGAATACATACTAATACATAGATACATAAATACATACATATAAACCAATAAACTTTGTCATGAGAAATAACGATAGGTAGAGGTATTCGAATGGGTGTGCTTTAAAAAATGTAACATGTTTAAAAAAGTGGGTTGATAACAAAAGTATTTTTAATTGTTTATAATTTAGAAGATAAGGGCTGCCTTGAAAAAATATAAGTTAAGTAATTTATTAGCTCTTTATAATCATAACGATATACCAGAATAAATATTTTCTTTCTTTGAGTAAATGTTTTCTTGTTTTATTTCATAACAAATGCATTACATATAGAATACCACAACGAAATGTGCTATAATTTTAAAGTCACAAATAAAAACTTATATCGGTCATTCCTGCACCATTACGACTTAGAGCACCACATCTTTATAAATTGAGAACACCAGATTCAAGACTTCATTATTCTTTTATACATACCCGTATCGAGACCTTCTTTCTTTCTTTCATTCGAGATGATTCATAATTATTTCAGTCCACGATACGAAATATATAATGAACATAAAATTCGATTATGTTCATTTCGACATTATTGGGCTACAGCAGATTCAAAACGAAGATTGGTGATGGAAATGGTTGATGCAGGTTTTTTTTACTGTGGAAGTGGTTTAAACGATAAAGTTATGTGCTTTTCGTGTGGGGGTGGTATCGAAGATTGGGAGTATTACGATGATCCTTGGATGCAACATGCTATATTTTTTCCTGATTGCTTTTATTTAAATGCAGTAAAAGGAACAGATTATGTTGCCAAATCAAAACGTCTATTTTTCAAAGAAACAAAAATATAAATTATTCTAAAGTGGACAAGGATAGATTGATTGTCTGCTGAATAAGCTACTAAATGCTATTCAAACTCAAAACATTTATTTAAATTAAACCAGTTACATTAAAATTAGCAATGGAGCCTAAGTAACTAAATTGCTTACAGTTATTTTATGCGACATTCGATTCCTACAATTGTAGTTAAAAGCTTGAATCATAAACAATTTAAAAATAAATAAATAAAATTATATTAGCTACAATGCAAGAACAGTGAAATATACTTCTGAAGACATTTGTAAAATTATTAGTTAGAACGCTATTGGTAAGGCTATATTTGACCGCGATATGCAGCCCTCTCATAAAAATCGAGCGCAGATTCATCAAAACCTCAGGTCAGAGATAAAACAGTTTAAAAAAAATACTATCCAAGTTTAATAAAAACACGATGAAGCAGCATTTGAATAGATCTGATTCAGAGGTTGGATCTGAATAATTAAAATTAAAAATACTACGCAAGTGTATCAAAAGTATGGAAATAAATATGAAAATGAGTGGATTTTGACCCTCTCAAATATATATCTTAGTCTAGATTACGTTCTGAATAAATGGTGAGAAACCAGTTATTAATTTATAATTGGGGTGATCTGGATCACGAACTGAGCGAAGCGAAGTGATCCAGATACCCCAATTATACACTACTCATATATTTTTCAAAAATATCATATGAAGCACATGGGGGCCTGTACACGCTCATTACAATGAACTGCTCAAACTCAATGCAAGCTATTTCAATAACTCGCTCAACAGAGAGGCTCACAATATCCTTACGTTCTTTAAATTTCATATTGTTACGAACAATTATTAGAGAGCCACCACGTATCATATTAACTCTACTGAATGACCTGGCAACCTGGTGGTTGTTAAAGCTGAACATGAACTGGTGGACTTTCAACCAGTGTTCAGTTACACATAGGATATCAATATTACTACAGTTCATGAACAGCTCCAATTTTAATTCCTTACCTATCACACCCTGTATATTTTGATGAACAATTTTTAGAGTATTATTATTACGTTCACCCAGCAAATTGTAGTAATCTAAATATTACTACAATTTGCTGGGTGAGATATCAAAGAAGAACTTTTTTTTTAACATTTTTATTATTTAAACCAGTATTTAAAATTTATTTATTTACTAAGCAAGAGGTTTCCTCTATTGTCCTAATTTCTAATTTAAATGATAATTAATGTCATTAGTTGTTGCAAAATTATTGGCAGAATTATTCAAAATGTCGTAGCATTGCTCAAAAGAAGCAAGTTGTTTAGCCAAATTTTTGGCTGAAATAGAAAAAAAATATGATAGCGACACAGCTATCTGTCCTTTGCAATAGTTAGAAAGATAGTACATTACAATATTATATCTATCTCTTGTCAAATACAAATTATTACTAACATAATTGTTAGTGTCAACTAGATGGAACAGATTATTATTGAATGTCCAATTTTATTATACAATGTCATATTTAATTTGAATCTTAAGCTATTTTCTTCCTGTGGCAAACTGTTACTATATAGGAATGTAAACTACTCAATTTTTCTTAAACTTAGATTACACAATGTTCTATAATATTGGAGCAATTCTCCTTTGTTCACATTTCACCTATTACCCATAAAAATTAATAATGTAGTGCCCTGGTTAAAGTTACATTTAATAATTTATTTCATGATGTCAAATAAAGAACAACCAGGCATACAGTAATTTATTATTGAGTGTCCTGGATATTCATCTGTCAACAAGTGGCCTAAGTCCTTTCCAATCTCATCACAAAATAATACTACATCATTTTTTACAATTTGTTTAGTTAATTTATTTGAACTATTGATAGCAGGAAATGTCAAATCAACACAGGGCTGCGGTAAGGTGCATGTTGTCAATTAATGGTCCGGTGTAAGTACTTTGGATGGTGTTTGACACTGCTAACAGTTGTTTGTTTGTGAGTTTACCAGCTCATTCATTGCCAGCACATATTCCCTCGTTAGATGTTCAGAGGTATTATATTTGTTAGTCATTGAACTATGTAAGTTTCTCCTGTAAATGGTGAAGTTCAGATTGCAAGTACTCTGTGTCAATGTTGTATTTCCTAGTACTTTGTTCCAAATTAAAAGAATACATACACACATTGTTACAACACTTTTTTTATTTAACCAGCACTTTAGGAGCGATTCGATGAAAACTGTTATTTTTGTAATATATTATATATATTTATAATTAATTATTGGGTGGGAAATTATCAAATAACTTCTCCCGCTCTGGGTGGAGCGGGAGGACGTGTCAGACTCTTACTGACTAAAACCCACACGTGTTCCTTCAGTTGCCATGTTGCCGTTGTTCTTTATTCGTCGTTGGTTGTTTCATTTGCAACCCCGGCAAGCATCGGCCCTAGCGGATCCCGTCAATTCACATTTGACATCTATTTGAGGCGCGCGTGGAACACAACGCGCCGTCGACCCGTGCCTGGTCCTTATCGGACGGCGAGCTACCCATTTCTCACGATCCGCAAGCCCGCGCCTACGGAGGCCGGAAATCGGCTCGCGATTCCCGACGCCCAGGGCGTCTCCTCCTGCGGTGGTTAGGGTCGTGAGGGCGCAAATTTTACCTCTCCTTCACGCGTTCCTCCTCCTCCCTTGCGAGCATTACTGCTCCGCAGAAGGACTTGACGGCCTCTCATTTCCTCTCGCTTCGTACCATGGCCCGAATCAGGGCCGGACGCGAGAGATCACCGCTGCCGATCGCCTCCACGAGGACACAGCGATGCTCCGCCCAAGCCAGGCAGACCTCCACCGTATGCTCCACCATGTGCTCCGGGCGATCCACATAATGGTGACACCCGGGCGTTTCCTCCCGCCTTATCCTGAACAGGAACCTCCCGAAACAGTCGGTGAGGACCTGCGTCAGGCAGAAGGTGAGGACGCCATGGCGCCTTTCTAGCCACTCCTCAAAGAGGGGTCTTATCGCGTGGGTGGCGTGCCCAGCGCTGGGTTACAACAATCGCACTCTCCATGACACATATAAATCTCCTCACAAACGCTTTGAAAATTTATCGAGTAGACAGAAAAGAAGACGTGTTGATGAAAAATATTGCTAGTTGCAGTCGTCCAGATGAGCTTTTACATACTGTTGAAAGTGCACTTAAGCCTGCCGGAAAAAATTATGTGGCCAAAATAATGAAACATTTGCTGGGATATCCTGAAAAGTTTTGAATGTCCTTGAAACTTAACTAAAATACTTTGCTTCGTGAAGTTCCTACTCACGAAGCACTTGCTCTTTACTTAGAGACTTTAGTTTTAAAGAAGGTCATGCGAAATACCCAAGCTATTACATGTTAGTGAAAGTAAAACTTAAGTGTTAACCGGCCAAAAGAAGACGTAACTGTGACTGATACTTCCGCAAAGACACGACTCCAAGCCCTCCTTGATCTCACCATTAGGAGACTGATCGATTCACTTAAATCGAATTTTGATGCTGGTGAACAACTTTTGTTTCACAGTAAATGGGGTTTTGATGGAGCTTCGAGTCAAAGCATCAAAAGACAACAACAAGTAAACAAGATTTATCCAGTGTATTTATGGCAAGTCTTGTACCTCAAACCCCGGTGTCAAACAATGTTTGACACCCCCGACAAACATTGTTGGACACCGGGATTTTACTTTTTCTAATATAAAATAATGTCTAATGTCCTCTGTGGCTTTTTTATTCTATGGTCGGATAGATATGCTAGTCAACAAAACCATTTCATTTTAAAATACCTGGAACGCAATATTTTAAAAAAATATTGAAAGTGACGTTTGGGGACGAAAAAATGTCAGTCTACGAATCGCTCCGGCCTTGAAGGTTATTACCGTAATATTTCATTTTTATTGTGGTTTTTGTGTGTAAATCGACGGGAAGTGGTGTTATTTTCATTTTTAAGTAAATATCACGTCGTTGTAGATAATATTTGCAGTAAATAACATTATGTTATACCTATTTTGACCCAAACAAAAAGTGTAAACAAACATGTGAATGAAAAAGTTACCGTGCTGTGATTTTGTGGTATTTTGGTGTGTAATCGTTGGTATTTGATGGGTAAGTCGCCTTTTTTAATCAACCTATTACATTTTTAATAATGTTAGGCACTTTTTTTGCCTAAATACGGCAAAAAAAAATTTTTTTGGAACGAAGAAAGTTACGTAAACACTAGAAATTCTAGATCTTAAAAATTCTAGATTTTTTGTATTTTTTACTTTCAACGTTTGTCTCTAAAAACGCTTTTGTTAGATAACAAAACTATCCATAATGTACCCTGCAAAATTTCGTGTGAATTGGTTAGCTAGTTTTATCAGAAATCGTTAAATTAGTGGACAATAGACTCGCGAACAAAAACGCGTAATAAATCTTAGTGAACATTTCTCACCAAAGTTATAAATATTTATGTTGGGTTCCTTATCTATCCGAGAACCGAAAACAATAGACTTTATCGTTCGACGCCTTCTAGGAAACTTGAGTAGGTATTTTGTTTATCTGAAGGTGAGTCATAAATCTTTTGCGTCGTGGGTTGTCGCGGGGCTTGACAGGAATGACTCATCTGTCAAAAAATACCTGAGAGGTTAAGTTAGTGATTTCTAGTGGAAGCACAGTGTGGCAGAATGATCGGCCATCGTCAACCACATATTGTCACCCGATTTACTCGTAATTTACGTTTATGAAAGAAACTGAAGCAAATGTAAAGGCTGAAATGAATATATATTTGAGACCGAGATTCGTGGACTGAACCCAACTGATTGCGGCAATGCTACTGTTACGCACAATCTGCGGTTAACCATGATTGATGGTAAGGTGCATTCAATCATATCTGGAACATCGGTAGCAGTGTGTGATTTGTGCAAAACTCGCCCAAGCGAGATGAATAACTTGGAAGAAGTGAGAGCTAAACCTGTGAATGAAGATTTATACAAGCATGGATTTAGTTCGCTGCATGCTTGGATTCGTTCTATGGAGTGTTTATTACACATTGCCAACAGAATGGACATAAAATCATTGCAAGCAAAAGGTGACGATAGTAAAAAAATAGTTAAAGATAAGAAAGAAGCTACTCAAGCAGCTTTCCGAAGAAACACAGGCTTACTTCTGGATGTTGTAATGCAGGATAGTGGCAATACAAACACTGAAAATGCTGCTAGGAGGTTTTTTGCAAAACGACTGCAGAAATTACAAAATTAGAAGTCAATTTAATTAGAAGACTCACCGTAATTTTGCAATGCATTTCCTCAGGCAAAAAAATTGAAATGCAAAAATTCAAATTATGTATTATTGTGATGAAACAGCACATTTATTCGTGCAGTTATATCCATGGTATAACATGCCATCAAGTTTACATAAATTGCTGATTCATGGATCACAGATAGTGGAGCACCTATCAGTAGTGCCTATAGGTTTTTTGTCTGAAGAAGCGTCTGAAGCAAGAAACAAGGATTTTCTTAAATTTAGAGAAAATCATACACGAAAGCACAGTGGCATCGCCACTAATGAAGACATTCTTCATAATCTTCTGTTATCTTCCGATCCTCTTCTAACGAGGCTACAACCGAAGATGACCAATAAAGTAAAAAATCTTCAATTAGAGAACTGGACGATTTGCTCATACATGATCGGAGTGAATTGGAGCGCATTGACATTTCAACTGATACACTAGTTCCATGTAAAATACTGGTATTCAGCTGCATCCGGTTAGACTGGAAGCCGACCCCAACATAGTTGGAAAAAGGCTAGGCAGATGATGATGACAGTAGTTGGAGCAGTTTCGGAATGTAGTGACATTGAAGAAGATGACGACAATAATGATCATGATATTGTCATTAATGAATATGAAGAAAATATAGTTTAAGTCATAGAGTACCTAATATAATAATTGTTAGTAACTAAATGGTAGCATTATTTTTTTATTATAATTAATATTTATAATTTCGTTATTAGTAGTTGTTTTATTTTTATTTATAAATTATTAAAGGTTTAATTGTAGTTTACTTTAAGGTTTAATGATATTTTACAGTGTTATATTATATTAATAAAAAAGATATTAATACATATTTTCTTATTCATCATAAAAAAAACTTTCCTTTTCTTTTCGACTTGTTATTGTTAAATGCGATGCCACAATTCATTACCGATATTTTTTTTCAATATATAGAACTCACTAATGCGCCTTTTCTTCATTTAACTTCTTAATTATGTGTAATTCTCAGTAATTACAATAACTAATTAGTTTAAGCAAATATTACTGGGGGCCTACCACCAGCTCTTATAGCAGTATTATTATAATCTTACTTTGACTTTTCGTACCATGACGTCCATAAAATAAGCTTATTGTAATGTTGAAACAATCTCATTTTCTTAGCGATTTTGGTGACGTCACCTCTAAAAGTTCATTCAATTCGTACCACGACGTGACTTTTGACAACTAGCAATATTGTTTTAATGTCAAATTTAGCAATCTTAAAAAAGTTCCTCGGACTCGACGGAAATATTATTGTTTTGCAATTTATATTAAGAAAAAACATTTTCGTGTCATGTAAAGTTTGTAAAATGTATTTATTTACGTAAACTTGCCGAATGAATTGTGTATCTATAGATTTTAGTACATGTGTAATTAATTTCTTGTTTGATGGCGAATGCATACGAAACAAATTGAGTTTTTGGAAGCGGATAACACAGAAAAATAAAAATTCCCAGAGTACCTAGCTGCCGCCCGGAAACCCGACTGCAAAATGAATAACAAAACACTAATCACTGAGTCTGACCACAATATATTGTTTCGAACTATCTTCGTCAAAACATTAACTTATTCACTGAGTAACCTTAACCTTCCCTTGATTCCATGTCGACTTTGTAGCCAGTTAGATCATAAATTCATTAGCAAATATGTTAAAATAAGTTCAACCTCGTAGTAGTTATCCACTTGTAAACAAAAATATCGCTACATCGAGGCTGTGTTCAGAATTACGCTGCAATCGATTAGAGTGTGCTAACACCCATACCGAATTAGTGTCAGCGCGATAACAACGTGCTGTGAATCGTCTTACATGACGTCATAGCATGCACTATCTTGCGATAACGCTGACCATGCCCTATATTAATATCACCGTGAGCGCTGTCAAAATGACAGTTGTGCTGTTTTGTTTTGAGTTCCACCATATCTTTAAACTAACGTGGCATTTTGGAAATTGTGCTTCTGGCTACAGTCGTCACCTAATCAAAGAAGAAGAAATTTGTTGTGTATACTCAAAGAAATACTGTAATCCAACCATCTTGTGCAAGCATATCTAAATCGGTACGCAAAATATTGATGTGAGCGATTAAGTCGTAACTCCGAATGCGGCCCGAGTTTCAAATTTCGTTCTGTTCCGATTTATATCATGTAACAGCTTAGCCGTAGCTTATTTTTAATTTTTTCAATTGTTTTTCTTATTTTTCAAAGCCAAATCTTTTAATATTTGTGTCAATTTCATGGAAATTACTCATAAAAATTAGATTCTAATGCAAAGTAATGTTTTAAGTAAAAGAAAATAATATTTTGCTTCAAGACCAATACTTCGTAGTTGCGATTCGGACCAACGTGTGAAAGGGACAGCGCTATACAGTTCACATAGCGTTGTTTCTTTTCTACTATAGCAAGCAATAGACAAATCTTACAAATAGTTCGTTCTTTCCCAGCACTAAGCAGGAATAAAACATTCTTGAACGATGAAGGTCGTGGTACGAATATGAGATATGTTATTGTAAGCTTGAAACAAAACTCTCCTGAAATAAGATTGTTTCGTAAAAGATTGTGGTCGGCCCCCTGGTAGTCATTACTTAATGACTCATTAACGCTTTTGTTATATTGCAACAAAAGCGTTCATAAGTCATTAAAGTACTCACCACCTGTTATTTAAGGAACTACTTAGTGTTGACAAATTCTCAGTAATAAGTATTTTTAATGTACCTCCATTCCATTAGTAATACAATAACAAAGTTAGTTACTATAGGCAAAATATCTCGGAAGGGGTACTCTGGGGGGACCATGTGTTCATGAAGAAAATGTGGCATAAAATGAGTAAATAGCAGTAGTGAAAACCGCAAATCGAAACAAGGAGGGAATCATGATATACAGACATTTTTGTGTTTGTTTCCATACAAAAATAACAGTTTTCATCGAATGGATCCTAAAATGCTGGTCAAATAAAAAAAGTGTGGTAACAATTTTTGTTGTTCTTTAATAGAGCAATGCTACGGTATATATATATATATTTTTAAATTAAATACTTTTACAATTTTTGATTCTACGTCCAACCTCTTGTATGGGGACGACTCACTGTGCGCCACCGCGTACATTACAATAAATAGTATATGTAGTATAAAGAAAACACTCTTTTCTTGGGGTGTGTAATGTTTGACATAATAACAAAAGTTCTAATGATCATAATATGTCCCAATTTCAGTTAATATACTGTTTTTTAATATGACGATTCCTCTTCTTTTCTTGTGGTTAGTGACTAACCTGTAGTGCTATTCTGTAAAAATCTCACGGTGATAAATTAGGTGAAGTGAGCTGCCAATAGTGTCAATCCTTAGCAACTGACAGCTCACTCCACGCTCACTTAACCTAAGATAACACGGTGAGATGGTTACAGAATAGCACTACTGGTGTCAGAGTATAACGATGAAATGATGTAATGAATTATTGTTTTAATTTCATTTTATCTAATTTTAAATGGTAGGTATAATGAACATTTTCTGAAATACACATTTGAATTAATATTCAATTAGTATAATATTCATTTACTATAATATTCAAAATCTATATATAAGCAACGTTTAACATAATTTAGAAACGTGTACTTTGTTTTGTATATTTTTGCAAAAACTGATTAGATTTTAAACGCCTGCCATTTGGGTTAAGTTAGTTGTGTTTGGGTTGAGTAGCATTTGGGTTAGGTTAGGTTAGAACTGTGACCAACCACACACGTTCTTGAATCATTTGGGTTAGATGAGGTTATAACAGTATGATGTTTACTAATGGGAACTTATTTTTTTGAACTGTTATTTAAACATTCGAGAGTTTATTATAATCAGTTGAAAAAAATAATGGGCTGTTATTTTTTTTATCGGCGGTTGGTAAATTTGTGCGACACTAAAACATAGACAGTAATAAAAAAACAACTAGCCGGTTATTTCGTAACTAGTAAATAAATGGCCCGTAAAAATGATGGAATGGGCAGTTAGATAAATAGTTCGTCAGTTGACAGGGAGCGGAGACACCCGAACCAGAACCGATAGAAATTCTCTTTTCTTGGTGACTCTAATGTTGGTGAATCATTTGGGTTAGGTTAGGTTAGAACTGTGACCATAAAAGCGCGAAGGCGAGCGAGCGAAGCGAGCGTGCCGTAGTGCCGTAGTAGTGGCCGCCGAGCGACAGATCCTCTCTATTATTGGTGAATCACTTGGGTTAGGTTAGAACGTTGTTTATAGAACTGCTTAGGATGAGATTTCTTACCGACTAATTCCGATTTGTTAACTGCTCACTCGTAACTGTTCATTTAGTTATTTCACTGCTCAATATTTCATCATTTTTGTTTACTTTACTGCTAAGTTTTAACTGCCGAACTTGTTAATAAATATACATTTTGTATTTTTTAACTTAACAAAACTACTATATACAACTGCCGCTTAAAATCAGTGCCTTTACTTATTCATTACAGAATTTTGGTTAAAAATGAGTAAATATGATAAAAACTTTTTTACAAAAAATACAACCGACTTCCAAAAAAACACTACAAAGATATATACCACAAGGATCAATATTGGGTCCTTTCCTCTTTTTAGTATAAATTAACGATCTACCCCATTTGTTAAAAACCCAACCACAAATGGTGTTATTTGCTGACGATACTTCCTTAATTTTTAAAATTAATAGACGTGCATCAAATCTTGACGACGTAAATAACACCCTACTGTAGGTCCAAAATTGGTTCACTACTAATAATTTAGTATTAAATGGTAAAAAAACGAAATGCATAAGATTTTCTTTACCAAATGTCAAAAGTAGTAATTTTGAGATAGGTAGTATTGAATCAAGAGAAACTAGAATTTGTCGATAAAACCGTTTTCCTGGGGATCACGCTCGACTCAAGGCTTCAATGGGGTCCTCATTTAACATCCCTTACAGGACGTCTAAGTTCAGCAGCATATGCTATGAGAAAAATCCGTCAATTTACTGATGTAGATACCGCGAGGCTAGTCTATTTCAGTTACTTTCATAGTATTATATCGTACGGTATTTTACTATGGGGTCGGGCTGCAGACATCGAGTCTATTTTTATTCTGCAGAAAAGAGCCATCAGAGCCATATATGGCCTTCGCAGGTGCGACTCTCTAAGGGAACTGTTTAAAGATATTAACATCATGACGGTACCTTGTCAATATATATATGAAAACATTATGTACGTAAGGAAAAATCTACATCTTTTTAGTAAAAGAGGTGCAAGACACAATTATATCACTAGAAATAGGGACCAATTAGTTCAACCGGGTTTCAGACTGGCTAAAGTGGACTCATCTTTCATGGAGTACTGTTTAAAATGTTACAATAAAATACCTCCTCACATACTTCAATTGAATGAAACGAAATTTAAATCTTATATAAAACGCACACTATGCAGCCAAGCATAATATTATAAGTTAGGGGATTACATCTCTGATATAAATGCTTGGCCGAACGCTGGTCCTGCTCCACAAGGGCGCATAAACTAATTGATTAGCATTTGAAAATACTGTTGCTGTAGCTGCTGAAGATTTTAAAAACTATCTTTGCATTGTATAAATTCAATCCCTTAGCATTGTATAATTGCATAACACATGTGTGATTACTATGTACCTACTATAAAGCTATTTACTAGGTATGTCTTTCATTGACTTGAATGTGCCCTGGCGGCTGAGAGTATGTTATGCCCACTCTAATGTCTTGCTGACGGTGGCGTGTGTGTTGGATCATTTAGCTCCCTTCAAAATGGTTGAGCTGAATGGTGCTAATCCATGCGTCATGTTCGTGAACGGGCGCTGTCAGTAGGGACTGGTCATCTCTTAGCTGCCACGGCTTATTTTAATTTAATTTTGGAATTGTATTATTTGTTTTATTTTCTAATACGGACGCTTTTAACGTTCTGCATCGTTCTCACATGTATAACTTCAACATGAATGATGTAACCAATATTTTGTAACCATGTTTTGATTTAAAAGAGTGTCCGTGGAGTTTCTTGCCCGTTCTTCTCCATTGGTACCTACTACGCTTTGGAATGGGCAACTAGCTTCATCTTTCTGACTGACCGACCCCTTGACAATTCAAAAGTGCCTGTAATTGGTTTATTTGAAATAAATGCTTTGAGTTTGACATGAAATTAGGTTACTTGTTTTAATAGCATATGAAAATTATGTCATGTGAACGTTATTTCAAGTGATATTATAGTATCTGTTATTATCTTAATATATATAAATCTCGTGTCACAATGTTTGTCCTCAATGGACTCCTAAACCACTTAACCGATTATAATAAAATTTGCACACCATGTGCAGTTCGATCCAACTTGAGAGATAGGATAGGTAGGGTAGATAGGGTAGGTAGGGTAGGTAGGGTAGGTAGGGTAGGTAGGGTAGGTAGTTAAGAAAAGTACTAAGTGCTACCCGTGTGAAACCGGGGCGGGCAGCTAGTACTTACTATATATTACACACTCCTTTTCTTGCTAATACTTTTAATCCACACTACTGTACTATTTCACAACCAAACGAGGACTAACTATGCATTACATTTTACCATTTAAAATGACTTCTGCCCCACCCAGAAATAACGATAATATTGTGATGTACTGAATAATTATTAAATAAATATGTGCTTCTGCGACCCGCCCGCTCGGATTACGTTGATAGCGGTCGAGGCGAGCGGACGTATCGCACACACTCTAATAGAAATATAACTGTGTTTAATTAAACCACCCAAGGGTTAAAGCGAGACATAACATTGGCGACGAGGATAAAGAACGTGAGTAAAAAAAAGAAAAAAAAAAGTGAATAACCGAGGTTATCTATTTCGCCACAATTCAATATTGTTTTCTATTTTCTCTTATTCAATTTAAAAAGGGGTATGGAGATAAATAAATATATTGTTTAGTAAAATAAGAAATATTTTAAGTGAAAGCAAATTACTGACAATTGGTATCTTCGGTCAAAATTGCCTTAAAACCAGTGCCTGCTAATATTTACCAATAAAATATTGTGTGTGCACATTCTATCAAAACTATATAAGTACCCACATTGTATAAATACCGCGTAACTATCACGACCAAAAACATGGTGAGATATTCTCCGTGTCATTCTCGACTTACCCACATTACATTTAATTATAACTATTTATATTCTGAATCTGCCTCGTTGGTCTAGTGGTCGCAAGTGCTACTGCTGAGCATGAGGTCCTGGGTTCGATTCCCGGGTCGGGCAGTGTTATTGGGTTTTTCTATCAGAAATTTCTCAGTAACAGCTCGGAGTCTGGATTTGTGCCCGGTTGATGACAATAGGCTCGCCCCCTATTACATGGGACTTAAACAACTGGAGAAATGTGGGTGTACCTGCTACAGGCACACCTGTGCCCAACCCTTCGGGGAAAACAAGGCGTGATGTTATGTTATGTTACATTCTGAATAATACCGCACGACTAAGTACTTATCTAAATATAGTAATTATTGTTCACAAAATCTTAATTTTTATTAAGAAAGAAAAATATGATTAGTGCACAGAACAATCTATTGCGATTAGACTTGACTCTTGCTCTTTTTCAATAATCTACCGACTACACAACAACATCTAATCGTGCCTGTAAATATTAGCCAAGTCGAAAGAGAATGACAAAATACAGTCATACTGTACACAATTCTAATGGGTAAATAGAAATACCCATCAAGTTCCTCATATACTGGTATAAAACTGTTCTAGTATATGCAAAACCACAAAAATTACATTTATTCCAATGGGTAAATACCCATCAAGTTCCACATATACTGGTATAAAACTGTACTAGTATATGCAATTACACAAAAAATTACATTTATTCCAATGGGTAAATAAATACCCATCAAGTTCCACATATGCTGGTATAAAACTGTACTAGTATATGCAATTACACAAAAATTACATTTATTAAAATGGGTGAATACCCTTCAAGTTCCACATTTATACTGGTATAAAACTGTAGGTACTAGTATATGCAATTCCACAAAATGAAACGATTCATGTTCCAAAACAAAAGTTTAAAAAAAAAAGTGCTTTGTTAATAGAAAACGATCAGCTGGTATTTGCATAAAAGATTACAATTACAAGCAAAACAATGATTAAGTAAGATAATTTAAAAGATTATTAGGTAATGAACCAAAATTTGCTTTTGAACAGTTAATTGAAGCTTAGCTTATAAAACCAATAATAACTGGATATGTTGTTACTATATTAGTTACTCAATTATAATTAATTCTTGTTCTTGCAAAGATGAGACTGAGAATAGGACACAAGTGTTCACATAGATGAAACTTGGCATCAAAAATTTAAGATTGTAGCTCTCACAAAAATGAGGCTGACAATAAAATGCAAGTGTTCACATAGGATGGAGCTTGGCATTATAAGAGATTCTAGTGCTCACAAAGATGAGGCTGAGAATATAATGCAAGTATTCACATAGGATGAAGCTTGGCATTACAAAAATATTCTAGTGCTCACTAGATGAGGCTGAGAAGTGTTCACATATGATGGAGCTTGGCATAACAAAGATTCAAGTTAAAAAAAGGTGTCTTAAGTTAAAAGTTTTCAGAAATTAAACTGTGTTACTGAAATACCGATGTTAGATTCTGGTGTTCATAGTAAATATTTTTATTTACAAGACATATTTTGAGGAAAATTGGAAAACTGATTAACATGACTGATAAAAATATTTTATAATTAATTTACTTTACTTAGAAGTAAAACCAGAATTTAAAGTTGGTACTATGTCATAGAGAGGAGCTCGTGGCTAAGTAATAACAGCCGCATGGGTCGATCCATCAGGTTAAGCTATGCTTGCCGGGGTTGGTCCGTGGATGGGTGACCATCTTTACATACCGAGACTCCTCCGTGCTTCGGAAAGCACGTTAAGCTGTTGGTCCCGGCTGTCATGATCTTTGACAGTCGTTACGGTAGCCCGAAAGTCTGACAACCAGTCTTACCAAGGGGTATCGTATTGCCCGGTAACTGGATTGTGGAGGTGAGATGGGCGGTCGCTCCATGTAAAATACTGGTATTCAGCTGCATCCGGTTAAACTGGAAGCGGACGCCAACATCGTTGGGAAAAGGCTAGGCAGATGGACTATGTCATAGAGCAAATGAAATATTGTATTTCTCTTTGATCTTATATACTAATATGTAAGAAATATCATTTAAATTGTTAATACACAAATATGACAAGGTCAAAGGATATTAGTAATTCTGGTAGTATTTTCAAAATAAACTTATAATTTTGTCTGAACTGTTGCTGTGAATATTGATAATTTTGTTTTAGCTGATAACCTCTCACTTTTAAAGTACGAGTAAATTAGGTGCCAACAGTGACCATGTTAAAATTCTAAATTATTTAACAGAAAATTTAATATGGATGGTCACTACAATTTGCAATAATAATGTCAGTTATTGTATGGTAAAAGTTACACCATTGGTTGATTATCAAGTAAATAGTCAACTTGACTATTTACTTGATAATATTCTTTATAACTAGCAGTAGCAGAGCAGGTGTCTAAATAAAGTTATAATAAAATTGTTAGTGACTTTGTGTAATCTGATCTCTTAAACTATTATGTACCTATAAACTTACTTCAAGAACGAGGTAATGGTCAATAAGACCATGTGAGATGATTCAAATTTATAGGAGACTGATCACTTAAACTGTACGTACTTCGAGAACGAAGTAATGGTCAGTACTTATGGCCGTGTAAGATATAAGATAAGATAATAAAAGATATAAGATATTTTTATTTGCATAAAACATGGTATATAAGATGTTATTAAAATTATTAGATTGAACATGTTTTGCTTAAAACTAAAGCATGCAAACTTAGGTACCTACTTACTAAAAATACATTTATGACATTGAAATATATTACATTGAAATTCATTTAAAAAAATCATTAATACTGTAGAAATTGTTATTATTGAGCCATTTATATAATTGGATTTTAAATAATTTACAATTTAATGTTTTAAACATATTTGGTAATTTATTATATAGACGTACACACATAGCCAGAGAGTTTTTATTATATTTCGCTGATCTAGGCAGCACATCCAGCACAAGTCTCTATTGGTCACGCCGACTTCAAGAACTTATTTCCTCTGATGTTTTAAATAGTTCTTTGTATTTTCGAACAAACATGCATGCTTCATATACAGGGCGTCCCAAAATTATGGGACATGAAGGGAAAGTACCTTAAATATCGTAGATAGGGTATTTTGCTGAAAGAAGACTTTATGTTATTTTTAAAAGTTAGTAATTCTGCATTCAAAGATTTTCTAAAAATTACTTGCCTCGTCTGAGAATCGAACCGACTTAAATGTAAAAAAAAACACCCCTACTTTTATGATGCCAATCGAAAGAATGACCAAAAACAAATAACTCTTCTTAAGTAACATAGTATTTTAAACGAAACGAACAACGTAAAATGTTTGAGTGAAATTTCAAGAAAGTTATTGATTGCCGACAACGACGTTCGAAAAGTAGTAAATGTTTTCCTACTTGGATTGGTACGAATGGACCGATTAGATGGCCGGCCAGATCCCCGGACCTTACACCATTAGATTTCTTCTTTTGATAAAGATATGCTATACAAAAAACGATACGAGAACGGGCGAGTTACAAACAGAATAGTGCCATATCATATCGAGTATTCACCATAAAATGATAAGAAAATCAACAGGCAGCGGACTCATTAAAAGATTGGCGATTTGCGTAAGACAAGAGGGATCACATTTTGAGCATTTCATTAATTAATTTACAAAAAAATACCCACTTAATTGACTACGGCAGTTTCATGTATGTTTTTAATTTGATTAAAATGATTAATTTCACGCTGTTCCTTTCTTTTAAAATACTATGTTACTTAAGAAGAGTTATTATTTTTTAGCCATTCTTTCGATTGGCATCATAAAAGTAGGGGTGTTTTTTTTTTTACATTTAAGTCGGTTCGATTCCCAGACGAGGCAAGTAATTTTTAGAAAATCTTTGAATGCAGAATTACTAACTTTTAAAAATAACATAATGTCTTCTTTCAGCAAAATACCCTATCTACGATATATAAGGTACTTTCCCTTCATGTCCCATAACTTTGGGACGCCCTGTATATATAATGAAGGTAACGGTAGCAAACCAACAAGCTCTTTAAATATTGGTTGACATGATTTGTCAGATGGAATCTCGTATATAGCTTACATTTCTTTTGGGCGACAAATGCTCTACAGTGGTCAGTACTATTTCCCCACATAATTAGTCCATACCTTAGTGAGGACTCAACATAATATGCGCGGTATGACATCACAGCCGTTTTTATATTAGTGACTTTTTTATTTGTCTCAAAGTATAGACAAATTTATTTATTTTATTGCATACACTATCAAGCTGTGCTTTCCAGTCTAAATGTTCGTCAATAACCACTCCTAAAAACTAAGTTTGTGCTACTTGTGTAATTTTCGGTGTGTCCATTTTAAATTTATTGTATTATTATAAGACTGATTAAATTGTATAAACACTATTAAGATTAATAGATAAATTATTATTATTTAACCAGTTAATTAGATTGTCTATTGTATTATTTATGTCCGCTTCATGATCCGAAATTGATTTAAATTTTTTATCAGTAGTAACAATTACGGATATGTCATCGGCAAAAAGGAAGCATTTATGATTGGTTACATTAACTATGTCGTTTATGTAGAGTAGAAATAAGATAGGCCCCAATATGCTACCCTGGGGGACGCCGCATTTTACACATAAATATTCAGACGAATATTCTGTCATGTCCCTACTTTAATTAAGTTTAGTGACAGTGACTCTCTGTTGTCTGTTTGTTAAGTCCGACGATATCCACTGAAGTGGCAGTCCTCTAATACCGAGAGCATCTAGTTTTTCTAACAATATTTCATGTAAAACCAGATCAAATGCCTTTGACAGATCAAAGAATAGCCCTGTCGTTAGCTGTTTGTTGTTAATATTGGTCAATATTGCTTTCAAGAGTGAAAAGATGGCTAAGGATGTGGACTTGTATTTCTGAAAGCCGAATTGCTCTTTCTTTATAATATTAAATTTCTCACAGTAGTTGACTATTCTTTGATACATGAATTTTTCATAGATTTTTGACATGATGGGTATCAGTGTTATGGAGCGATAATTATTCATATCACATTTTTCACCCTTTTTAAATATCGGTTTGACAACAGATATTTTTAAAGCGTTAGGAAAGACTCCTTGTGAAAAAGACAGGTTAATGAGATAAGTCAACACCCCGCTTATTTCATTTACACATTTCTTAATAATTCGGGTGTTAAGTTCATCATAGCCTTCAGAGTTGGTATTTTTCAACGATAATATCTGTTTCCTCGCCTCATTTTCGGATAAAGGTGTGAAGAACATCGAGTTAGCAATTAGGGTATCACTGCGACAATTATTTGTACAATTTTGAGTGGGAATATAATTTGTAAAATGACTGTTGAAAGCAGAGGCTATTTCTGCTGGATTGGTAAGTATGGTGTTGTCAATTTTAATGTGTTCAATGTTGTCTTTGGGGTCCTTATTGTGTATTTCGTTTCTTATGACTGTCCATGCGGCTTTACATTTATTGTTATTATTATTCATAAACTTTATGTTAGCATTTCGTTTAGCATTGTAGATACACTTTTGTAATAGTTTTGAATATTATGTGGTATATCCACTCTTGTTAATTATATTTTTATTCTTGTAATATTGATATCGTAAGAAAAGCTTCGTTTTAGAACTCTGTGTTTAGGAGAATATCTAATTGTATTGATCACATTAATGATTTGTTTACATTATTATCACAGTATGAATGTCAGCTGTCAGAATGATGCATGACAAATGAATTTGAATTTGATTTTTGATGTATGGAAATGTTCCATGACAACAATATTTTAATAAACGTAAACTAATGTTTTGTGAATAGAAAAGGTTTCATTATTTGATTTGCATTTCTTAATTGATATTTCATAGACAGATGTATTATGAAGAAATAGTTAATAATGTGACATAAAAGGCTGTTTCACAAACAACAATTATTGAGTTTTCGAACAAGTCATGATTTGTGGTAGGTATAGATCAAATCAAATGTTTAATAACTTATCAGTAAGTACAACAAATGATTATGTGTTATTTAATAAGAAACTAACAATATTTATCACGATTTTATATTGCAATTTTAAGTAACATGGTGTTAAATTGGTGTTTCAAACGATTTTCGGAACATCCAGTAGATGTTATAATATTATGATATTTTACTTGGAGATTACAACTAAATACATACTAAATTGCAATGAAATCGTATTAAGTTTTAAGATAGTTCCACTACATAAGATTTGTTAATTATTATTACCTAGGTGAGAAGTAGTTGGGTGAAGGTAACCAAATCGTTAAAAGCGTTTTCATGTTCAGAAATACGATAAAACCAAATTAAATTTATTTTAGATTTTTACAATAGTTTCCTCTTATATTAATGTATGTTAAACTTTATCATTATATTAAACTACTATTCGTAAATGTAACTGCTTGAGCACATTTTTCTAGTTAGATTTATAGGTACTAAAACAAAATATTTTATAACCTGACTAATAAAAAGAGCCCAAACGTCAACGAATTATAACGTTGCTAAATTGAAGAGTACAACTGTAACGTAGCATGTTATCTGAAGTGACAGTATAGAAGTTTAATATGATAGAGATAAAATTAAAAAGAAAAGTAAAAGTAATTTCTTACTTTTGCCATCACTGTTGTTTAGTTAATTAGTTTCAGTATTTTTTAGTAAACATACTCATCTTTTATAATCGTCTTTTATACGTGTCATGATTTCTTGTTTATAGTACTATGTTCTGGAATTTTATTTAGTTCAACTGGCAACACAGCCAACCGCCAAGCTTTTTGAAACAGCATCATGGTGGGGTGAAATTGAGACTAGCCTCAGGCTTGGAGTCGCTCGTTCAGTTCGCAGAGAGCAGTCGACCTAATAAGACGTTCTAAGTAACAGGTTATAATAGTAAAATTATATTAAGGTTATGCTGATTTTTATATCGAGATTATATCAAGTGTGTCCATTTTGATATTAGTAAGTAATATACAATCTATAAATCTATTAGTATAAAACGTGGTTTTATTACATATCAGAAGTGACACGTCCAACAGAACGCGCCCACCGTCGCTAAGATTTATAAAAAGGTATGTACACACTAAATAACATCCCACCAAAAACATTCTGTAAAAAACTAGCCAAGTCTCGATGGAGCTGCTTGTTTATCTCTAAAAAGTAATGAAATCTAGACAAAGTCGTGCCAAGTTTAAGGTTCCTTACTGCGATTTCTTTATTATTATAGTTAATGTTGTGTGACTTGGCCGTTGAACATTCTTTATACGTTAGTGGGTACAAGTCAATTTTGTTTACACGTAATGTTATATCTGTTGTAACTACCTATGTTTGTTAAGCGAGATAATAGCCCATACTGATATTGGTAATTGGACGCTAGTGTCTCATTTTAGGCTGTTGTTGATTGTGCAACACATGCATTCAGTATTGACAATGTTGACTTCTGCTCTCTTCTTTTTGGAGCGTCTAATCGACCACCTATCTAACATAAAATAGACGCACAGACGGACTTCTACCAAAGATTAGTCCGTCTGTACTGGTTTTTTTTTTAATACTGTTTGTTTCAAGTATTATTGAAATACGCAGCTTTATCAAGCCTACAATTGACTGGTTATTGAATCAACGTTTTCCAAGTGGCAATTTTCCATCGTCAATGGGTAGCGGTTCTGGCTACAGATTGGTGCAATGGTGTCATGGAGCACCTGGTTTTGTACCCTTGTGTAAGTACCCTTCAACGGCCAAGTCACACAACATTAACTATAATAATAAAGAAATCGCAGTAAGGAACCTTAAACTTGGCACGACTTTGTCTAGATTTCATTACTTTTTAGAGATAAACAAGCAGCTCCATCGAGACTTGGCTAGTTTTTTACAGAATGTTTTTGGTGGGATTTCACTTCTTTTTGTAGAATATTGATTTATTTTATTAGATTTTCTTATTTGACACAGTTTTTTTCTTTTTAGGAGTAGTTTTTTTTATTATTACAAATCTTTCTTTTCTTTTTTTCCGGTTCTGATTCTTGTACAGTAGCAACAGTTTTTCGTATTGCCCATTCGCGTTCATTATTTATTCTTTTAGACGGTTTAGACGGTTTAACTTCTGAAAGATCGGCGCGGTATTTACGCCTAAGCCGGTTGTATTCGGTGGTCGCTGAAGCTTGAGCTTTTATACTCTTGAAGTCAACATTTATGAGGTGCACCCCATGAAGATTGGTTACTCGTGAAAGCGCCACGTAGGCTTGGCCACAAGAGAATATGGAGGTGCCAATGTCCATGAGGGCATTTTTTAAACTTAGTCCTTGGCTCTTGTGAATTGTTAGGGCATACGCCACACAGACTGGGAATTGTTCTCTGTACACGTATACCCGGGGTATGATCTCAAATTTTGACTTAATAGGCAATAATTCGTGAATCAAATCATTAGCGAATTCTACTACCAATTGTTTAGGCTTTGTTTGGTCTTCCGGGTCCCACCTCACTTTTTGTACAACGCCTATCGACCCATTCACTAAACCTAAACTAACATCAATGTTTCTCCTAAGCATTACTTTAGCTCCCTCTTTAATGATTATAGTTTCTTCCAGTCCAGCAGTCATCGACGCATCATCTTCATATTTTTGTAAACACGCCCGGGCTTTCGTTATCATACATTTTGAACAATCCAAGGAATCTTTAGCAACTAACTTTATCTCAGGGTGCGGAATCGCTTTTAACAGAGCATTATTTAACTGCATACACATATTTCTAGTCGGTAGTAAACAAATAGTATCTTCTGGTAAGTCCCTCAAACATTGTGCTATTTCTATTAACCTTCCTTCATTGGAATGCGAGAGCAGAGGTATCAATCGGTTAGACAGTATATCTCTGTCTGATTGAGTTGTCACTCCTACTCTGATTCTTTTTAACATTTCTACAAACGTAGAATCATCTAGCTGTCTCATATTCAACGTAAGTTCGTCGTAACTAAAAAGTTCAGTCCACAAGTTTGGAATACTTAAGGAGCCCATAAGTTTATTAATTTCTGAAGGGGTTAGTTTTTCAAATGGCGACTTTTCTCTAACGGGTGGAAGTTGCAAAAGATCCCCAAGCAGTAAAATATGTTTTTTTCCAAACCAACCATCTTCTACATCAGAAGTATCAAACACTTCGCATAAACGAAGATTTATGTAGGCTAAAGTTACATTAGATATCATAGACACTTCATCTATAATAAATAATTCGACAGTTTTTAAGTCTGTCCTTAAAACTTGAAGTACTTCGTCTGAAAGCGGTTTGTATTAGGAGTTTGTTTATGCTCTACGGGCAGCTGTAGTAATCTGTGAACAGTTAATCCGTTTACGTTAAATGCTGCAATTCCAGTCGGGGCAGTAATAGCAACATTTTTATGCAGGTTGTTTTTAATCCATATTTTTAAGGTTTTTATTAAATAGCTCTTGCCGGTGCCACCGGTGCCACTAACAAAATGTCGCAATATTTCTTTTTGGTTGGTAATTTTATTAGTGACTGTATCAAATACCTTTTTTTTGGTCAGAATTCAGTTTATTTATCATTGCTTGCTCATTCATTTCAGAAATTTCCGCTTCAACTAAATCAAACTTGTTTAAATCTTCCATAGCATTTACCACTTCCAAAGCTTCAAACTCTAACTGATTACTGCGATGTTCTGATTTACCAAGAAATGCTTCAAATTTGTCTTTAATATCCGTGCTTTCAGGACATATTTTTAACTTCTCTAATGCCGCTATTATTTTTTCTTTTAATTTATTTGCAGTCTTGTTCAAATCTTCTAAAGTTCTTTGCCTACTATGGAGAGTCCACTTAACTATTTTTTCTGATTCTAATCTATGTTTAAGTTTAGTTGTAAGAACTCTAGTGATTGTTTCTGTGTTTCCCTTAAACTTTAGTTTGTCAGTAGATCTCTTTCGCGCTAAGTTTTGTCTGTTTACTTCCGGATGTGAAGCACGGTAGCGAGATACTGCAGCCTGATTTACTTCAGGATGTGAAGCACTGTAGCGTGCTACAGCTGCCCGGTTTACTTCAGGGTGTGAAGCACTGTACTGTGCTACAGATGCCCGGATGGCGCCTGGATGTAAAGAATTATAATGTTCTACGGTTTCTCAACGTTTTTCAGGGTGTTTTTGTCGGTAACGAGCCGCAGCTTCTCGAAGTTGTTCAGATCGTGACAGTTCGGATACCTTAGGTCTTCCTTTTTTAGTTTTAGTCGGTCTTCCGCCTTTTCCCTTATGCTTCGTGTTTAATTCACTTTGCGTAGAGTTTAAGTCATATAATGTACATATAGCAGTATCTGATGTTACAGAATTTAATGTTATGAGATCAAAGGGGGAAGAAGATGGAGAAGCATCTCGTATAGGAATGAGTACATCGTAGTGGCCGCTTAAGTAACTACCGGTAAAACATAAACACTTTTTTTGGCCAGCATCACCAAAGGAACCTCTTAGTATACCGTTCTCATACACTTTAAAAATGAAGGGATAGATTTTTCCAGCAGCCATAAGCTCAGAAGCTGAGCCGTAAGTAGTGGGTTTCATAATAGCGCTCGTGTAGGATTGCGCGCTCGTGTATACGTCACCATCACACGTGTACACTTGCATTTCGTCCCAATGTTCAGCAACGTATGCAACTATAGCAGATCTGATACTGCAAGTTGTGTCAGTTCTACCATACACCAAGAAATATATTGAATGGAAGAGACAAGACCCTAACCTCATTGACAAGACCCGTCTTTGGGCATACCAACTACTTGGTAGCCATTAAGTTCATCGTCGTCTTTTAATACTATCGACATTTCTTACGATATTATCTTGCGAAATCAAACACAAATAAACTCAACGACCTTTAGTATATGGACAACAAATCAGAAATACAGATAATATTTAGACTAAAACAATAATAACCTATTTCTTTAAGACTTCTTTTGTCTTAATAAAAAAACTCAAAGAAAATATTACTCAGTCTACTCAATCTATACAAACTATAAACAAAACGTTAACTCTTAATTATTAGACAAGTGTCAATATAATTAATTATCAATGAACTTTCTACCAAAGGTATTACCTACCTAGTATTGAAATACAGCTAAATTAATTGACCGAGCGAGCGCAGCGAGCGAAGCGTCTCTGGATCAGCTCTGGCAAAATGTACTCGTCAACAGGTCGTATTTTACAACCGATCTGGACGAAATATTTTATTTATATGCGTATTAAAAGCAGAAGGGGAGGCATTCGCCCAGCAGTGAGACGCTATAGGCTAGATTAAATTAGATTAGAAGATGTGTCCCACTACGCTGGATTTTTGCAATGACAGTCGATTTTTTTATGTACCAATTTATAGTAGAAGGGGGCATTACCATATCTCTAATACAGCTGAGACCAGCTGAGGGTTCTTCATCAGATACTTCGATTTTTGACATCAAATGAAGCGGCCCACCAAGTTGAATATTTTTTGTAAAGGCGGTATATGTCGATCTCTAATAGTTTGGTTGGGCTCTTGTGTTTTCTAATCAGGGTCACTAGGTACTCCAGATCTTCGATTATCCTAGTTTTTATAGTTTTCCCTTTATGTGGCCATTAAACTCTAAGTCTGTACCAAATTTCAGCTCTCTGAGTTTATGGGAAGTACTAGTTCTATTCTGATGATCATGAGTGAGTGAGTGTCATAAATGAGAAACTTTGCTTTCGCTTAACTTCGGAACTAAATGACCTACAGACTTGAAATTTTAGATTTTAAGTATGTGATTATAGCTTACTGGATGACGAAAATTTCTGCGTTCTGGTCTTATCCAGAGGTTCTCAAATAGGGGCCTAAAAATGCGACGAAATGGTTCCAGTAAAGGATGGTACGGCAGTGTTTGCTTCGCGCTCGACTTGGCGGGGGCACTGCCGTGCCCCCCGATTTAATATAACGACTATTAGACTGGCAGAGTTCGTGTGGTTATTTGTTACATAACCTATAATTTGCAATACATTCGCATCTTATTCTACATTGGATCCGATAAGACTTGATCAGGGTACTCCTTGATAGTGTTATCGGGTCTAAGATATACATAAAATTATAAACATGAAACAAGAGCAAGGAACTATATGTAATGATGATGTTTTAAGGAGAGAGGAAGTGTTTTTTTACCAGAATTTTAAAAGTGGACAAAGATTGAACACGCCTTATCGACACGGGCAAGGCATTCCATAACCGTACTGCTTGAACTGTAAAAGATTTGTCATAAAAGCCGGTAGAATGCATCGGCATCTCAAGTCTCAAATTTTCCGATGACCAGATATCAGACCAGATGACAGATATCTATTATGTGTGTCATGAAGGAACTTGAAACGTTCTTTAAGATAAGAGGGGGTTGTAGGATTGAACAGAATACTGTAGAGCTGAAATAAGATATGAGAATTCCGGCGAAGACGTATGGGAAGCCACTTGAGCTTTGTTCGAAATTCAGAAATGTGATCATATTTGCGCAGGCCAAATATAAATCTTATGCAAAAGTTTTGAAGTCGCTCAAGCTTATCTAGTTGTGCCTCAGTGAGATCAAGATAACTGACATCAGCGTAGTCAAGGATGGGAAGTAAAAGGGATTGTGCAAGCGCAGTTTTAGTGGCAGTCGGAAGAAAGTTCCGCAGTCGTCTCAAGGACTTACCAGATGCAAAAATTTTGCGACTCACGTCCTGTAGGTGGGGACCCCAAGAAAGATGTTTGTCAATCCAAACCCCAAGATTCTTAACCTTTTCGCTGACTGGAATAGCAGTTCCGTTAAATTGATTGATTGACCACGGAGGACGTACTGAACATTCTGAATTCCTGGAAGGCTGAACCAAGTAAGAGTATCAATTCTTTGCAAAGTAGTCAACTTAATAACGTGATACCTGAATTTGACCCGGCCAATAGGTCACAAAGTATTGAAGCTTGGATACGGAAAGTTAATGAATGTTCACAAATTTACAACTGGGACCAGAAGCAAACCATTCACTTTTCCCTCCAAAAATTGGTTGGACTTGCGAAGAAATGGTTTGAGTCTCTTCCTACGGTCGTATTTTCTTGGGACGAGTGGCAAGCCAAATTAAAAAGGGCGTTCCCTAGTGAAGAAAATTATGGTAGACTTTTAGAAGAAATGCTGGCTCGTACCACTCGTGTCGATGAAAGTTTACGAGAGTATTTTTATGATAAGTTGAATCTGTTGAACCGTTGTGAAATAAAGGGGAAGAGAGCTGTTGATTGTGTAATACACGGAATTACTGATAGGTCAGTTAGGAGTGGTGCACAGGCACTTAACTGCGAAGAACCTGAGGACTTGCTTAACTTTCTTTGTGCTCAACGTATTACGTACTATTCGAACAGGGTAAAAGAACGAAATAGGCCGAGATCAAATTCTAGTGCGGTAACCAATTCCGGATCTAACGAAGGTCCTATAGTCTGCTTTAACTGTCGTACCAGAGGTCACCCTTTTCACAAGTGTCCAAAACCGCTGATAAAATGTAAGCAATGTAACAGGATAGGTCATGATCACGAAAATTGTAAATTGCGGCCCGTTGCTGAAAACTACGTCCCCAGATCTAAAACTGATGATACTCGGAGTACCGTAGAGAAAAACACATTAAAAATAACCGCGTTTAATGATCAAATAAGCTATAAACCTGTTGATACCTCTACACTCTCGACTTCGATCACGACAGCTAATGATAAGTTTTTCAAACCTGTCTTGGTAAACGGTCAGCCCTTTATGGCTTACATAGACTTCGGTAGTAAATGCAGCTTGTTTCGAGAGAGCCTTGCATTGGAACTCCAGCTTGCGCAAAATCCTGACAGCGTTCCAGTAATTAGAGGATTTGGCAATTCATGCGTTTTACCATTATATAAGTCTACTCTAAACTTAAAACTTGATGATATTGAGACCCAGTTAGACGTCCTAGTAGTCGGTGACGAGTTTATGACTAACAGTCTCTTAATTGGACAAAACTTCACCGAACTACCTTTTATTACAGTCTTAAAAGACTGCAATCAATTAGTATTTTACAGAACTCCAGGAGAAAATCTCTTCCCAATTCAAATCTCCCTTAAAATGTTTACCTCAAAGCCCATTAAGATCGTAAATACCGGTATGGTACCCATCACAGTCAGGGATACTTCTTTTTCCGGTGACGTCTTTGTTGAAGGTTATAACTCGTTGGAACCTGGTAGAGAATTTTGTTTGTTGCAAGGAACTTATGGCATCTCGGATGGCATTGGAGAAATAGCCGTAACGAACTTGTCACGGACACCTCTTTTATTCAAATTTGAAACATTAATTGCGCGGTCGTCACCAGTAACTGAGGCCAATAACTGTCAGGTTAATCGCATTTTAGAAAATTCAGTTCTCTCTTTAGAACCATTAGATAAAACGCATTTTCAAGTCGGTGAAGACGTAATAAGTAGTAACAAAGATAGGCTGTACGCGTTATTACAAAAGTATCGCGATTGCTTTGCCACCAATATGAAAGAAGTAGGTTGTGTTAAAGATTTTGAAATGAAGATAAACCTTACAGATAACAGACCCGTTGTTTACAAGCCGTACAGGTTATCGTTTTCAGAACGTGTGCAGGTGCGTGAAATTGTTGATGAACTATTAGATACTGATATTATACAAGAATCTAGCTCGGATTACGCAAGCCCGATATTAATGGTCCGTAAGAAATCGGGTGAGCAAAGACTCTGTGTAGATTTTAGAGCCCTTAATAACAAAACTATTAAAGATAGGTACCCTCTTCCACTTATTGAAGACCAGTTAAGCAATTTAAACGGTAATCGGTTTTTTCCAAACAGTAGTACCTGTGCAGGCACAGGGGGAGTCGCCCCGGACAGCCCGGCGGCGTTTACGCCGTCGTGGTCGCGGAGGCCTGTAAACTCGTCGAGATGCCGAATCCCGGCAAGCGCGGCTCGTTGGGCCGCGATGCCGGGACCCAGGAGGACCGTCCGGTGTTGGATCGGGCGACGTCGCTGCCGAATATCGGCGACGCGTCGTCCCCGGCCCACGCAAGACCACCAAGAAGAAGAAGAAAGAAGCTGCCATCACAGCAAGCAAGAGGGAGGAAGCGAGCGTTCCTACTGCCGCCGGCCCACCGACGTCATCGGCGCCTGCGCGCGTTGCGCCCACGCCGTCAACGAGCCGGACGCACGCCGTACCCGTCCGCCCAGCTGCGTTCCGCCCGGTTCCCATCCAGGCACCGGGGCCTGTCGCGAACACTAGCCGCGCAATGCAAGCGCGCGCCCCAACACCGCCCGTGCGCGCACCCGCGCCCGGTTGCCCCATTGTGCCCGCAGCGCGCGCCGAGTACCCAGCGCTGCCCGTGCCGCGTACATCTGTACCGTCAGCGCGGACGCGCGCGCCCCCGACGCGTACCGCCGCTCCGCCGCCGCCGTTTGTGTCGCCGCCTCAGCCGGAACAGACCCAGCCCGCAGGCATGTCTGCTCCCCGCACCGCCGCTACCGGCCTCCGCCTCTCGCTGGCGGGACCGGCGATGGCTGAGCGGGAGCGACCTGGGCGCCCGATTCACCGGCGCCCCCCCAGGCCTCAGCCTGCGATTCGCCCGCCATGCTGTCGGCATGCTCCTCGCGTGCGGGGTCGAGCATGTCGCTGGCATCCGTGGGCTCGGCCGCCTCCGGTCGCGACGACATGTCCCCGGACATGACTCCGCGATCCGGACAGCGGCCCATCGTGGGAGGAGACACCGGGGTGATGCAACCCCGGACTACCAAGCAGACGATGACATCACCATCACCATTACTGTCGCTGGGGCTCGAATTCGAGTATCAGCTCGAGCCTAGGCCCCAGCGACGAAGAAGAAGCTCAGGCGAGACCGCGTCGGAGGAGGCGAAGCGATACTGTCTTGACCCGCCGCGGCCACAGCGCGAAAGCGCGCCGCGGGGTCGGGACGCACCGGAGTCGCCTACCTTCTCTGACGCGGTCCGCCGGCGCACACCACCGCAGTCACCGACGCCACCCACGTCGCCGGCAGGGGTAAGTACCTCTTTCTTGCCCCCTGCCCCTGTTGCAACTACCGCCCCCCCTGATGCCCCGGCGCCGCGTCGCCGACGCCGTCGACGAAGCAAAAGCCGGGGAAGAAGAAACCTGGGCCGCCCACTTCCGGGCCATAAAGGAAAAATTGGGCCGGCCTCCAAATGCGCGTCCGTACGGGTCCGGGGTGAGATTCACCCCGTCGGCCGAGGACGAGTACAGGCTGGTCCAGCGCTACCTAGTCGGCCTGGAGAAGGACAGCGGCGTCAGCTGGTTCGCGTATTCGCTGCCGGCGGACAAAAACCTCAAAATAGCCATCAGGGGCCTACCGGTGGATACGGTCCCGAAGGAGATTGAGGAGGAACTCCGGGAGATGGGATACCAGCCGGTGTACGTGAGTGATATTAAGGGCGCACTAGGACGACCCGGCTGCGTGTTCCACGCAATTCTAAAGAAGACCCCGGACGTCAGAGAGATCTTTGGCACCACAGTGTTCATGAACATGTGTGGTGTCAAGATCGAGGCTTGGCGTGGAAAACGTGGGCCCGCTCAGTGCCACCGGTGCTAACGCTTTAGGCATAGTTCGCACCAGTGCCACCGCCCGCTCGCTTGCGTGCGATGCGGGGGCGAGCACGCGGCCAGTGATTGTCCGCGTCCGCGGGAGGAGCCGGCCACCTGTGCAAACTGTGGCGACCCGCATCCCGCGAACAATATGAAATGCCCCGTCTTTGAAAAAGAAATAAGAAATAAGCGAGCGGGGACCGTCGCCATCACGGCCACCAGCTGGGCCTCAGTAGCCAGGCTGCAGGCCCAGACGGCAGCCGTAGAAGAGGCTCAAGGCATGACGCTGATGGCGCCGGCCAACGAGCCCACTAGCCGTATGCAAGCCTCCTCCTCTGGGCGGAGAAAGAAGAGACGTGGGGAGAAGGGGAAGAAGAAGAAGGATTCCCCCCAAACAAACCAAGAAGACCCCCCTAAGGCAGGCCCTGCCGTTAATGTCGCGCAGGTTGCACCGAGGGAGGCCAAAAAGAAACTAGCGGGCGAACCTACTAGTAGCGCCATTTCGATGCAGCGGCAGAATGCCGAAGCTCAAAGGTTCGCCCAGAAGCCGCACGGCGCCACCACGGCCGCGGTCAGAGTCGCGAAGACACAGCGGCCAATCACCGATCAGGATAACTTCCCTGCAACGACGAGTGGCGGCGCTGCGAACGCATATTCGTCGCAATAATTGGCGAAAACATCGACAAAGGACACTACGAACAAACATGAATTCACAACCTGCGCGATAAAGCTACTTATGGAGCTTATTAGAGCGATAAGGCAGGGCCGAGATATCGAAGCGGTTATCCTTGACGGCCTGGCCACCTTACTGTCACTCTGTGATGGCTAGGCCGTTGAGGATTATACACTGGAATGCCCGCGGCCTTAGGGACAAGGTCGCCCCTCTCCGCCACCTACTTCGGGATCAAGACGTCGACGTGGCGCTAATCAGCGAGACACACCTGGGACCCGAAGACAGGGTTAGGTTCCCAGGTTACCATGTCTACCGGAAGGATGAGAGGTCGGCACTTCACGCCCGCTACCGTGGTCTGGCGGTACTAGTGAGGCGAAGAGTCGTCCATCAGGAGCTCCCCTTGCCGTCTCTCAGCAGCTTCTACGCGCTGGGTGTGCAGCTGCATGTTGCCGGCGAGGACTTAAACATTTACGCGTGCTACAAGCCGCCCGCGGCCCCTCTTGTTGTGGCCGAGCTGCGGGTGCTAATCAGCACGCTAAGTGGCAACGTGGTCCTCCTCGCCGGTGACCTAAATTGCAAGCACCCGGCGTGGAACTCCATGCACACGAATACCGGGGGAAGACGGCTCTTCGCGGACGCGGAAGCCTTCGGATACTCGGTGTCCGGCCCAGAGACACCAACTCACTACCCAGGATCAGCCCTACAAATGCCGGATGTGCTGGACGTCGTAGTCCACCGAGGGCTACATTGCCAGATCACACAGCAAGTGATTGACGACGAGCTGCAGTCGGTCCACCAACCTGTGCTCGTCGTCCTATCGGGCATGCCGACCCGGATGAAGCCCATAGCGCCACGTCGACGTACGGATTGGACAGCCTTCGAGGAGATGCTAGACACCACCACGCCTACTCGGCCTATCGTCACCTCCGCGGACGTGGACCAGACGGGGGGGTGACGTCACTGCTTGCTTCCAAAGCGCCTTACAAGCGTCGACGACGACACTGCCGCAGGGGAGAGTGCTTCTGCCGCCCCTGCCGGCACGTATAACGGAGATGATCGCCAAGAAGAGGCACCTACGCAAGCAGTGGCAACAGCTGAGATGCCCCACATTGAAGACCCAATTGAACCGTCTCGCGGAAAAGGTGAACGCCGAGTTATCGGCCCACACCGCCGCGGGCTGGGAAGAACGAATCGACGCAACGACGGACAGTTGGCCGTCGCTTCATAAACTTTGCCGCCAATTATCGAATACCCCAGCCCCGGTGCGTCCACTATTGAATAGCGACGGGGCGCTAAAGTATCTAGCAGAGGACCGGGCGGAGGTCTTCGCGGAACATCTGGAGCGTCAGTTCCAGCCGAACCCGACCAGCGACCACGAACATGTCGCAGCAGTTGAGCAACACCTGGAGGCCTACTTCGCAACGCCGATAGCTCCCGAAGAGGACCCTATTTTCTTCTCGCCTGGCGCAGTTAGACGCGCCATCCTAAGGACCAAGCCCAGGAGAGCTCCCGGTGCCGACGGTATCACCAACATAGTGCTGCGCCACTTGCCGTTCCGTATGGTAGCGGCACTGGCGCGCCTGTTTACGGCGATACTGCGCACGGGGGCGTTTCCAGACTCCTGGAAGGAAGGGCGCGTCATCATGCTGCCCAAGGCGGGAAAGAACCGAAACAATTCGGGTTCCGGCCAGAACACAGTACGACGTTCCAGCTGTCGAGGGTACTGCTCCACCTCGCAGCCGCAAGAAACAAGAAGGAATACTCGGTGGCAGTATTCCTCGACATGGAGAAGGCCTTCGACCGTGTATGGCATGGGGGCCTAATATACAAACTGGCCACCTCAGGCGCGCCCCGTCGCGTTGTTAAAGTGGTGTCTAGCTTTCTCTTCCACAGGACAGTAAGGGTGGTGGTCGACGGAGCGCTATCTAGCGCCCGCCCGGTACTCGCTGGTGTACCACAGGGTAGCTGCGTTTCGCCTGCGTGCTACTCACGTTACACTGACGACATCCCCACCACTGCAGATGCGATGCTCGCGCTGTATGCAGACGACGCCGCGTACATTAGTACATCGCTCAATGCGAAGTACGCGGCGGTCAAGATGCAGCGCGCCCCGGACGCTCTCCCGGAGTGGCTGTCAAAATGGCGGCTTTCAGTTAACGTGGGTAAGACGCAGGCACTGATCACGGGGAACGTGCCCCTCCCACCACCCTTGAAGCTACAAGGAGCATCAGTCGATTGGTCGCCCCGGGCTAAGTACCTGGGTGGGGCGCGTCACGATGGGGCCCCATGTCCGCAAGGTCGCCGCACAGGGTAAGGTCGCCCGCAACCTCCTCAGACCCGTGCTCTCGTCCCGCATCCCGGTGCGCGTCAAGCTGAGCGTGTACAAGATGTACGTGCGCCCAGTCTTGACGTACGCCGCTCCCGCTTGGTTCGCCCTCACGAGCGAGTTAAGCCGGAAGCTGCTCCGCACGCAACAAAACCTTGCGTTGCGGACAATTGTAGACGCTCCTCGCTACGTGAGGAACGATGTCATCCAGCGGGATCTCGGGATCGAGAGCCTGGATGACTTTGTGAGGCGACTCGCGAAGGCCATGTTCGCGCGTGCCGACGCCTCTGCCTGGCCCCATGTCAGGCAGATAGCGCCATTGCACGCGCGGCCGCCTGACGCGAAAGCCCTGCCCCGCGACCTGGTAGCGGACCCTGACCCCATCGCACCGGATTGACGCCTCGGGTAAGCAGCACCCAGGTTACACGCAGCTTACCTGAAATAATAAGACTCTACAGATGTACACATACATCTGTTGTGTGGTGTGTACTAAGTTAATATAGGCGCGTCACATAACTAAACACAGACAACCACAACTATACATGCATCTATACACAACACGCGCGGGCGCGATGCGGGTCGCGACGCACGTATACACAGAGCGGTGTTACACTACAACACTAGCCGCTCACACATACGTGACTGCCTACCCCTCAAACCGTAAACGGCTCGATCTGTAAGCGGGGCGAGGGGAAGACTACATATTAGACCTGTAGGGCGTCGAGTCGGCATCTCCGTCGCTGGTCGTTCTCGCTGGGCCTCCCCCGGGCAACCGGGGGTCTCACCTGGCGGGGACAGACCGCCGGGATGTCGTAAAGAAAGCGGCGCCAGGAGCTGGCGTCGTGGCGCGCCTACAGAAATATTCAGAGCAACCATTTACATAGACGCACTTTTGCCTAACAAAAGTGTGGTCTTTTCTGTCAAGCCGTCCGAGGCGAACATAAATGAGGGGCCCATTTTTATGGGCCAATGTATGGCCACCGCGGTCAAAGGGCGAAGCCCTGACCCCGCTCGCCACGCCCCCTTGCGGGGGCGTCGCGACATCTCCAACTCTCTTTTTTTTTGAGTTTGAGTATACTTTCAAGGTGTCCATCCAGTGTTTTATTTATCCGAGTTCCGCGAACTAAAGTTTCATGGTCCTTATCGAGTCGGATAAGTGAGATCCAGATAGTGTTTTGTTATACTTGGCGTAGAAACCAGGGTGGATCGCCTTGAAGCGCCGCACACCCAAGCTGGTGTGCACAGTGAAGTGACCAGTGCTGCTGCAGCGGAGCTAGTGTGGACCAGCACCAGACGGAGGCGCAGGGTGCAGGGCGGAGTTTGACACCTGCGGAGTGTGAGGGCCGACTGGACATCATCATCAGCTGAGTGAGGCGCGGGGCAGAAACAGTTGAGTCACCAGCGTGATAGTGGAGTTTACGCGTGGGTTTCAACATCTGGGCGACGTGGTGGAGTGAATACGGATTCAGTGCTAGTGAAGTGCGGTTTGTTGAAAAAAAAAAAACGTGAGTACATTCATTGTTACATATTTGCAAGTCGGGTTTTCTGAAGATAGAAAATTTCGTCTGAAAAGGTTTAATTGGACTTAAGTAGATTTTGGACTTATTAGACTTTATTCATATTGTTACAAAAGTGTACCTGCTTGAACTTGTAAGCAATATTGAATCGATTGTAAGAATAATTGAAGTTTTCTTTATTATAATATAAACTCATAATTTAGTAAATATTTGAAGTAGAGAATATTTAAGATACAGCGAATGTTTATAATATTTTGTCTTTGGTAATTTTAGTACAAATTTTATTTTGTCAAATTAATAAGTATGGAGGCTATGTATAAATTGCAAAATAATACAAAGCTTCTTATTGAAAAGGCTCAGATCAACTTTAAAAAGTCTCCTAAAGACAGAGTAACTAAAACGTATGTTGAGTTTAGATTAGAGGCACTTGAAGCTTTGTGGAAAAAATTCTCGTCAACTCATAAAAACATAATACAGAATGCTACAGATGCTTAGCGAGAATCTAATAAGTATTTTGTGAATGATGATTATGATACCACTGAAGAAACTTACATTTTCCACAAAACGCAGTTAAAAGAAATTTTAAACACAAATAGCGATTATAATTCAGATCTTAGCCCAAGAACAAATGTCAACCACACAATATCAAATAGTGTCAGATTGCCAAAGATAGATATTCCAAAGTTTTCGGGCAACTATGCAGAGTGGACTACATTCAAAGATTTATTTACATCTTTGATACATAATAACGATAATTTAGAAGACGTGCAAAAATTGCATTATTTAAAGGGCCTATTGTCGGGAGAAGCAGATCAACTTGTCAGACATATTGCGGTTACTTCAGATAATTACAGAGAATGTTGGTCATTGCTACATCGTAGATATAACAATAAAAGATTTCTGTCGAATTGTTTATTAAAGCGCTTATTGAGTCAGACTAATGTAGCAGAATGCTCAAACAGCCTTAAGGGTTTACTGGATACCACAATGGAATGTCTAAATGGTCTGAAAAATCTAGGGATCGATGTTAGCACGTGGGATATCATAATCATTTTCATAATTAGTTCCAAACTTGATTCTGAATCACGAAAGCAATGGGAGACTAAAATTAGCTCCAAAGATGAATTACCTGTGCTTTCGGAGTTTAGAGACTTTTTGGAAGCAAGATTTCGTGCGCTCGAATTTTTAGACACTAAGTCAAGTAGACCTAAACTAAAAGTTCACCATGTAGTTAGTACCGACAATAAGGCCGTTTCAACAACTTGTCCATTCTGTAAAGAAACCCACAAAATTTCTAATTGTAAGAAGTTTGCTCAAGAGAGTTACGAATCTCGTCATAGCTTTGCCTTCAGGGCGCTGTTGAGGCTTCTACCTTACTGTAGTGCGTCAGGGATGTTCGCGGATGCGCGCACTGACGATTATTTCGCGATCATGCGCAAAAAAGTGGCATCAGTGATACGCAGATTGAGGGGAAGCAGCAATAGTATTCTGAAGGTGTTTGCAGAAAGGCTAGAAGGGCCTACAATGGATACATTTATCAAACGGCATGTCAGACATGGGACTTGATAAATCTTCTTTCTCTAATCTTGGCTGTATTTTTATTGTGTATTTGTGTTTTTATTTTTGTACTCATGTGTGTCTAAGTGTTACTACTAACATAGTTTTTAAGTTTGTACTGATTACTAACACGCTATGGGCCGTCGACGCCTGAAAATAAACGATTTTTATTTTAATTTTAATATTTATTATTTTTTTTTGCACAAACCAGGCGCTTGTGTTATAATTGTTTAAACGCGAATCACTCCATTAAGTTTTGTCGCCATACTGCGTCGTGTCACATATGTAAGCGAAGGCATCACTCACTACTACATCCAAATTCGGTCTCAAACTCCACAGTAGTTAATGAAAGCTCTAATACAGCAGCTGAAGTTAAATCACCGGTGTCTAGTGTTCAGGCATCGTTATCAACAAGCGAACCATCGAATTCAAATATAGTATCACATTTTTCTAAAGGGTCAGTACCTAGTCAAGTTTTGTTGGCTACTGCGCTTGTCGAAGCACAGACAAGAAGTGGCTCTACACAACTGCTGAGAGTGCTATTGGATCGGGGATCTCAGGCATCATTTATAGCAGAATCAGCAGTGCAGCTACTCGGACTAAAGAAGAAGCCGACCAAATCGGTTATATCTGGAATAGGCGGTGAGAGAAGTGCTTCCAAGTTTACAGTCTCAATGACTATTCACTCACGCTTAGATCCAAATTTTAGAGTCCAAGTCCATGTTTTTGTATTAGGTACCATTACGTCGCTTTTACCCTCAGAAAAATTAGAGAAGTCCTATTGGCCCGAGCTAAAAGGGATACCTTTAGCTGACCCAGAGTTCCATACGCCAAACAAGATAGACATCTTACTTGTTGCGGAAATATATGGTCAAGTTCTTAGAGATGGTTTAATTCAAGGTCCACCAAACTTACCGGTAGCTCAGAATACTGCCCTGGGTTGGATCCTTTTTGGACAGATATCGTCAAGCCGTGACTCTATTCATTGTCATCACGTCATTCACAGCAGCACAGATCAGGCTGATGACAACGCACTATTGCGACGGTTCTGGGAAATAGAGTCTACGATCCCTGACAAGAAGATCCTTTCTGACGAAGAGCAACGATGTGAGGCGCCGTGATGAGGAAGGTCGCTATGTTGTTAATCTTCCCTTTCGCGATCAAGATCCACAGTGTCAATTTGGGAGTTCAAAAGACCTCGCAATCAAAAGATTTCATCTTCATGAAAATAAATTCAAGAGGAATCCGACAATTAAAGCTCGATACTCAGATGTGTTCCAAGCATACATCGACCTTGGTCATATGAAGCCTGTACACGGTAATGAGCGTCATATGAGTACAGCAATTTATCTACCACATCACGCCGTGGTACGTGAAGACAAATCTACAACTAAGGTTCGAATAGTGTTCGACGCTTCAATTAATGCCCTTCCCCCCGGACCGCCGCAAGGTGTAGACGTGCGCCAATACTCGTTGCATTTTAAATTCCAATTTAAATCATTAAAGTATATTTAATTAAAGTTAAAAAATAGGAGTGCATAGTCGCCAAGGAGCTCTTTACAACACCAAGTAACTTGATTGCCTCTCATAATGAGAGTACTACAACAAATCGGAAGCGCAAACATGACGATGAAAACCTTATTTTTATGGAGGAAATACGTGACTTGCTTAAATCTTATACCGTTCAAACGGACAGCAAATTAGAGGCACTGCAAAAAGCGTTAAATGAGATTGTTACTCAGAATGTTGAAATTACTAAAACCATTAAATTTATCTCCAAACAATACGACGACATGGCTGTCAGGGCTGAAAAACTGGAAGCTGATCAAAAATCTGATCGTAATCTCATCAACCAACTCGAGGATAAGGTAGAGAATTCGGAGAGGATTCTTTATCAATCAAAAATGGAAATTCGAAACATACCAAAAAGTCAAAACGAATACAAAGCAGATTTATGTAAGCTGGTAACAGATACGGCCTCAGTTTTGGAGGTGCCACTTCAACAGAATGACATTAAAGATATTTTCCGCAGTAACAAAAAGGATGGGGCTTCAACAATTATTGTTGACTTCGTCAACATAACTACTAAACAGGATATTGTTATAAAAGCTAGAAAATTTAACAGGAAAAACAGTAATAATAAATTGAATACATCCCATATTAAGATTCCAGGCCCCCCTAAACCGATTTACCTTTCTGAAAGCCTGACGCAAAAAGCTCAGCGCCTGTACTACTTAGCCCGAACCTTTTCCAAGGATAACTCCTTCCAATTTTGTTGGACGTCATACGGGAAAATATATAGGTATGAAGAGAGCTGAAGGCGAAAAGCAAATATTAATCAAGAACGAAGCAGATCTTAGTCATTTACGTCTCAACAAGTGACTAGTTATCGATGCTTACGCATGTCCTGTGTTTGAAAGTTCAATGCATGTACTTTTTTCAATTTTTTTAATGTTGTCTTATATATACAGCGAATTCATACAATTAATACACACTAAACATCATACAATAACATACATATTCCTAAGTAAAGCTTTTTTACCCAAACTATTTATTGAAAATAAATTATACCTTGTACGCACAAAACAAACAGTTATCAATCACGCCGGAAGTTTATACAAGCGTTCCACTCATGCTCTCTTGCTACGATATTGTTCTAATTACAAAATATTAAATAATAGTTGCACCATTTGGAACCATTCTCGCTCTAATGGCTAATAGGGACAGTAAAATTTTTACAGATGTGGACAACCTTTCTGTCGCTGGGACTTATTGCTGTGATGCGGAGACTTGTAACACTGTAATTAATGACTCCTCACCATCTTTAAATATCGTAACCCAAAATATCCGCAGCATACAAAAGAATTTCGACAGTTTTCAAGCCCTATTAGCTAGGTCTTCTTTTGAGTTTGACATAATTATTCTCACTGAGTGTTGGTTGAATCCAAATAGACCCATACCACCGATAGACGGCTACATCACATATTCCTCAAAAACCTGGAGTAATCAAAACGACGGTATTGTGATATACGTCAAACATGAAATCAAATGCATAGTCGAAGAACCGGAACCTGTTGGCGCTAACTTTATGTTACTGAAAATTCACCCAAATACTTGTATTTTGGCGGTGTATAGATCTCCGTCTAATCACAATATTGGTAGTTTTCTGGACTCTATAGACAAAATAGTTCGGCCAATCAAAGCAAAAACTATTATCCTGACTGGAGACATCAATATAGACATTAAGTCAACTAGTGTCGATCGGAACAGGGAAACATATTTAAATCTCACTGCAGAATTAGGGCTATTACCGGGCCATACACATCCCACCAGGATGCAAAATTGCCTAGACCATGCAATGCTTAACACGACTCATCAAGCAACTGTATTTGTGGTTAACTCGACGGTAACGGACCATGCCTCAGTAATATTAAGTTTCAGTCAATCTTATCATGGAAGAGATAAAGTAACCACGCTGACCAGGATCAATTACGACGCGGCCGTAAAACATCTGGAATCGGTAGATTTCTCATTTATTAATAATGACGCTGAAGCAAATACCGCAGCTGCTCTATTTATTGATACGATTGCTTCAACTTTGGATTCACATTCAACAGTACATAGCAGACTTAGCCGAAAAAGATTACTCAAACCCTGGCTAACTCCGGGTCTTCTTCGTTGCATACGCCACAGGGAATGACGCTGAAGCAAATACCGCAGCTGCTCTATTTATTGATACGATTGCTTCAACTTTGGATTCACATTCAACAGTACATAGCAGACTTAGCCGAAAAAGATTACTCAAATCCTGGCTAACTCCGGGTCTTCTTCGTTGCATACGCCACAGGGATAAGCTCCACAAAAAGTTTGCATTAAACCCACAAAATAATGTTGTCGAAATATCTTATAAAAGATATCGCAACTTTTGCAACAAGTTGTTAAGAAAATTAAAAAGAAACTATGAAAAGTCCCTCCTACAAAATTCAAAAAACAATAAAGACAAGTGGAACGCTGTTAAAACTATAATACATCAGAAAAAACAAAAATCAGTAGCCGAAAACCTTATTCGAAATATGAGCAGTAATTCCAACTCGATAGAGGACATAAATAAGTAGGTACTTCTCTAATATAGGCAAACACCTAGCTGACAATATTACTAACACCACAACTTCCTTTACTAACTTATTATCTCATAAGCCGGGCATTACCACGAACCTCAACTCGATAGTCCTACTTCCCCCGGATGAGCCTGAAATTGAAGCATTGATACTCAATCTAAACAATGACTGTGCCGTCGGATGGGACACCATTCCTGCTAAGTTCCTTAAACTATCGAGACATGTCATTGTTCCCCATTTAACGAAACTCTTAGAATTGTGCATTTCTCAAGGAGTTTTTCCACGAGCGTTCAAAAAATCTCAATACTCAATACTCAATATCTTTCTTTCTTTCTTTCTTTATCTTTATCTTTTTCTTTTTTTTTTTTTCTTTTTATCTTTTTTTCTTTATCTCTGATAACACCTGTTCACAAGAACGGGTTGAAGGACGATGTAGAAACTACCGACATATTTCGGTTCTTTCGACAATATCTAAATTACTAGAAAAAGTTCTGAATACTAGGTTGATTAGCTTTTTAGAACGTAACAAGATATTGTCGGATGCCCAGTTTGGTTTTAGGTCGGGAAGAAGCACTGAGGACGCTGTCGGGCAGCTTGTGGATCATGTTACATCTCAATTGAATTCCCGAAAAAATTGCATCGGCATTTTCCTTGACCTAGCCAAGGCTTTTGACACCGTTTCGATACCTATTCTTGTGGAGAAACTAGAACGAATTGGTGTTCGGGGAACGGCACTAAAACTCTTTCAAGACTTTCTCTGTGATCGTACACAGAGAGTGAAAATACGAGAACACGTAAGCTCAGATACCCAGGTCACATACGGCGTACCACTACATAAACGATCTGTGTCAACTAGCTCTTGCAAATGGTAAGATTTTTACATATGCTGATGACACAGCACTCGTATTCCATGGGGAGACCTGGGATGAAGTACGACAAAAAGCCGAGTCAGGCCTGCTTAACGTGAGCCACTGGCTAAGAGCTAACCTACTAACTTTAAACCTTGCAAAATCGACCCTAATCCAATTTAGTTTCTCTAAAATTAAGCCTTCCAATTTAAGCGTTAAGTTACACGTATGTAATGCCCCCCAGAACTGTCTACCTATTCCTCGATTAAATACAGTTAAATACTTAGGAGTACTACTTGACGATAAGTTAACTTGGCGCCAGCACATTGAGGTAACCACTGCACGAATTAGAAAACTCATATGGGTATTTAAGACACTTCGACACGTCGCTGATTATGAGCTACTACGCACGGTATATTACGCACTGGTTCAATCAGTGATCGGGTATTGCATTGGTGTATGGGGTGGGACATGCAGAACGTACATGAAAGACTTGAAAGAGCCCAAAGATCTGTGCTTAAAGTAATGAAGTTTAGGCCTTTTAGATTCCCCACCACAACCTTATATGACAAGTGTCAAGTTCTCACAGTACGGAAAATGTATGTTTTGCATATAGTTGCCAAGCAGCATCTTGTCACACCGATAAATGAGCAAGTTTTAAGTAAGCGTACTATAAGAAATGTTTGCCTATCTGTTAAATTAGACACCGCAGCTGCTAGAAGACAACGCATGTATTTATCGAGTCACATTTATAATAAAATAAAAAGTGCTCTCAATATTAATCCTCTTACAATAAGGGAAGCTAAAACTAAAACTAAGTCATGGCTACTGACTCAAAAGTACAGTGAAACAGAATCCATTTTAATATAGGTATGAATATAATTAAGTTCAACAAGATCACACATCATCACAACCTCTCATTGACCTTCATCCACACACCACACATCAATACATTAAACACACCCTTGTTTGTATAGACACCCTTACGAGGACCTTGTTAGTTTTAGAACGAACCGAGGACCCTCCAAAAAACTGGTTTAAATACGTCGTTGGCCTTTTTGAATGAGATAGAAAGAGACAGGTGAGTAAATCTATAGTGATGAGCTTATTGGAATAATGCTATCTCAACATTTTTCTGTATGAATTACGGCTATCATACCGAGGACCTGAAATACACAGCTAAATGTGACCAGCGATGCACATACGAGGACTTTGTGTAGGCTAACCGAGGACCCCTTATGTAAGCCCTGCGACGCCCTTCCGAGGACGTATTTTTACACAATATTTCTTATATCTTGTACAAAGTGCGGACGCTGTGTTAGACTTTATATTACTAAACCGAGGACAGTTTTTCGCGTAGAACTTGTACAAAGCGAGGACATGAAAATCTACCTACCTAAACCATTTTACGTGTAAGGTAACTTATTGTAGAACGTTCCGATTTATTTCTTACACACATTTTCTAAAATAAAGTACCAAGCGAGGACGAGTCTTTACGTTTGTCGGCGCTTTTTAAAAGTAACGGCTTAGTTACCATTTTATGCTGATGTTGTACCTAGGGTCGTTTCTTAATGAAGAAACTCTTCAACAGGAGAAAGAAACTATCATCACTTATAAATTTGGCCAACGCGTTAGGTTTGCGTAGTATAACTGAGATAATAACCAGTTTGTGCCGATGCTGCAGCCAGGGTCGTTTCATCATGAGGACACTCCTCAAAAGCTGATAGTATCGTCTTCAAATTGGGCATACGCATTAGGTTTATCTAGTAACACTCAAATAATTACCAGTTTTTGCTGATACTGCAGCCAGGGTCGTTTCCTTATGATGGAACTCCTCAAAAGCTGATAGTATCGTCTTCAAATTTGGCATACTCATTAGGTTTATCTAGTAACACTCAAATAACTACCAGTTTTTGCTGATGCTTCAGCCAGGATCGTTTCCTTATGATGGAACTCCTCAAAAGCTGATAGTATCGTCTTCAAATTTGGCATACGCATTAGGTTTATCTAGTAACACTCAAATAATTACCAGTTTTTGCTGATACTGCAGCCAGGGTCGTTTCCTTATGATGGAACTCCTCAAAAGCTGATAGTATCGTTTTCAAATTTGGCATACTCATTAGGTTTATCTAGTAACACTCAAATAACTACCAGTTTTTGCTAATACTGCAGCCAGGGTTGTTTCCTTATGATGGAACTCCTCAAAAGCTGATAGTATCGTCTTCAAATTTGGCATACGCATTAGGTTTATCTAGTAACACTAAAATAATTACCAGGTTTTGCTAATACTGCAGCCAGGGTTGTTTCCTTATGATGGAACTCCTCAAAAGCTGATAGTATCGTCTTCAAATTTGGCATAAGCATTAGGTTTATCTAGTAACACTCACATAATTACCAGTTTTTGCTGATGCTGCAGCCAGGGTCGTTTCCTTATGACGGAACTCCTCAAAAGCTGATAGTATCGTCTTCAAATTTGGCACACGCATTAGGTTTATCTAGTAACACTCAAATAATTACCAGTTTTTGCTGATACTGCAGCCAGGGTCGTTTCCTTATGATGGAACTCTTCAAAAGCTGATAGTATCGTCTTCAAATTAGGCATACGCATTAGGTTTATCTAGTAACACTAAAATAATTACCAGTTTTTGCTGATGCTGCCGCCAGGGTCGTTCCCTTATGACGGAACTCCTCGAAAGCTGATAGTATCGTCTTCAAATTTGGCATACTCATTAGTTTTATCTAGTAACACTCAAATAATTACCAGTTTTTGCTAATACTGCAGCCAGGGTTGTTTCCTTATGATGGAACTCCTCAAAAGCTGATAGTATCGTCTTCAAATTTGGCATACGCATTAGGTTTATCTAGTAACACTCAAATAATTACCAGTTTTTGCTGATACTGCAGCCAGGGTCGTTTCCTTATGATGGAACTCCTCAAAAGCTGATAGTATCGTCTTCAAACTTGGCATACGCATTAGGTTTATCTAGTAACACTCAAATAATTACCAGTTTTTGCTGATGCTGCAGCCAGGGTCGTTTCCTTATGACGGAACTCCTCGAAAGCTGATAGTATCGTCTTCAAATTTGGCATACGCATTAGGTTTATCTAAAAACACTCAAATAATTACCAGTTTTTGCTGATGCTGCAGCCAGGGTTGTTTCCTTATGACGGAACTCCTCAAAAGCTGATAGTATAGTCTTCAAATTTGGCATACGCATTAGGTTTATCTAGTAACACTCAAATAATTACCAGTTTTTGCTGATGCTGCAGCCAGAGTCGTTTCTTCTTGATGAAAGTCCTTAAAAGTCGATAGCGCCGTCTTGAAATTTAACATACGTGTTAAGTTTACATAGTTTAACTAAGATAATAACCAGTTTGTACTGATGCTGCAGCCAGGGTCGTTTCTTTATGACGGAACTCCTCAAAAGTTACTAGCATCGTCTTGGAATTTAGCATACGCATTAGGTTGTAAAACTAAAATAATTACCAGTTTGTGCTGATTCTGGAGCCAGTGTCATTTCTTCATGAGGGAACTCTTCAACAGTTCATAGCATTGTCTTTCAGTTTGGCACATGCGTTAGGTTTATCTAGTAACACTAAAATAATGACCAGTTTTTGCTGATGCTACAACCAGTGTCGTTTCTTCATGAGGAAACTCCTCAACAGTCGATAGCATCGTCTTTAAATTTGGCATACGCGTTAGGTTTATATAGTTTAGATAAAATAATAACCAACCAAGGTCGTTCTTTCATGAGGGAACTCCTTTTTTTTGGGTGGGTAATTATCAAATAACTTCTCTCGCTCTGGGCGGAGTGGGAGGGCGTGTCAGACTAAAACCCACCCGTGTTTCTTCAGTTGCCATATTGCCAGAGATCACGGTATCCCTTTCGGACTTCTCCGCAACCCCGGCAGGCATTGACCCTATCAAACCCCTTCAATTGTGCTGACATCTCTTGGAGGCGTGCGAGGAACACAACGCGCCGTTGTCGACCCGGGCCTGGACCTTATCCGCTACCCATTGCTCACCGTCCGCAAGCCGCGCGGACTTGCGGACGGTGAGCAATGGGTGGCTACGGTGGCTGGAAATCAGCCTGCGATTCCTGACGCCCAGGTCGTCTCCTGCGGCGGTTAGACGCGTGAGGGCATGACATTTGCCTCTCCCTCACGCGCTCCTCCTCCTCCTTCGCGAGCATTACTGCTTTGCAGAAGGAGGTGATGGCTTCCCATGCCCTCTCGCTCCGTACCATGGCCTGGACCAGGGCCAGACGCGAGAGATCACCGCTGCCGATCGCCTCCACGAGGACACGGCGATGCTCCGCCCAAGCCGGGCAGTGCTCCACCGTGTCCTCCGGGCGATCCACACTGGTGACACTCGGACGTTTCCTCCCGCCTTATCCGGAACAGGAACCTCCCGAGACACCCGTGTGCGGTGAGAACTTGCGTCAGGCGGAAGGTGAGGACGGCGTGGCGCCTCTCTAGCCGCTCCTTAAAGAGGGGACTTACTGCCGCAATTGTGGCGTGCCCATGAGGGAACTCCACAATTGTTGATAGTATCGACTTCAAAGGCAAACGCGTTTGGTTTATATAGTAAAACTAAAATAATTATCAGTTTGTCCGGATGCTGCAGCCAAGGTCGTTTCTTCATGAGGGAACTCCTCAACAGTTGATAGTATCGTCATCAAATTTGGCATACGCGTTAGATGTATCTAGTGAAATAAAAATAATTACCTTGTTTGAATCGTTTTATAAACTGTTAAGTAAGTTTTCTGCTCATGTTTATCAAAGATGTCGCTGCAACTTGATTATTATTTCAATGAGTATAGCGTTGGTAAAAGTTAGTTAAATAATTCGTTTCAATTTAGAATAAACCTACTTCTATTTCAGTAAAGTTTATGTTGTCTTCTTTACTACGTTCACTTTCTTTATTTTTTTATACTCTTTGTTTGCTTCAAATCTTGGTGCCGATATTTCACGTAGGAAGGCATTTCTACTTTAAATTCTTCATGAAGAGCACATGCATTCAGCTCCCATGACAATACAATATTTTATGGTTCAAATCATAATGTTGTGTAATCTAAGTAGGCACATACTGCAGAAGAAGCCTCCTTATTCCTTGTGCACCTAGTCGCTACTAACGATTTGCTTAAGGATTCAGTGTACCTTCAATTTTCTCTTCCATAATTGTATTTAAATGATAGCACATAATTCGTCTTGTACACACGAGGAAAACTGTCTAAGCGAGGACTACAATACACACTGTTTGGAAAATCTAGCAAACCGAGGTCTTAAATACACATTGTTTGGAAAAGCTACTTTACCGAGGTCTTTTGTGTTAAAGTTAACACAAAAGTCCTCGGATAATACAACCAACGTGAAATGAATGTAAAGAGGCTGTGTATGAGGCGACAGTGGCGCCACCTGGTGCATACACAATGCGTGTGTAAGATTATGAAAAATCTTGATCAAACCGAGGTTCAGACCACTTTTTCTTATTAAGTATACAGAAAGGCTCAAAATCGCTTGCAGAATACGAATCTTTGGTCAAGTCAAACCGAGGACCCTCGAAAAGGTCCTCGCTTTGAAAAGGTCCTCGGTCGTGCCTTGTGTATTCATACGCACGTCCTCGGATGGTACTTAAAACAAACACACCCTCACACTCTTTATACCTCACACTCACACAAATGTATAACGACAATCAATTGTTTTCATAACTTTTACTTTTCTTTTTTTTAAATCATGTATTTAATAACTATTTTAATAATAAATTTAATAACTATTTTAATAATAAATTTAATAACTATTTTAATATTGAATGTAACTAAATAACTAAATTAATAACTATTTTAATACTTTTTGTTTGTCTAGTAAATTCAAATGATGTTATTGCATAAATCCAGAACTTACTGATTGGAAGAAGAAACTGGCCCCTGTAACACAAGTGTTTTTACCTAGCGCAGGAGTCAGGGCTTCACTTTGCTTGTACACATTTTTTATGCCAATAAAGAATTTATTATATTATTATTATAATGAAAGGCCTAAATAGAGTGTCTCTGAACGACGATCTTATGGTTGGTCCAATGTTGCAACCTCCGTTACGTCACATCATCATGAGATGGAGAATGCATCCCATGAGTCTCTGTGCTGACATCATAAAAATGTACCGACAGGTGAAGGTTTCTCCTGAACATGCAGAATTTCAGCGAGTAGTGTGGCGCGATGATCCAGCATCTGAAATAAAAGAATACAAATTAGTAAGAGTTACGTTTGGTACAGCAGCAGCTCCTTACCTCGCAGTAAAATCCTTACAGCAGGTGGCAGTTGATGAAGGTGGAGGTCATCCTGAAATATCTGATATCATAAAAAATGAGTTTTTTGTGGATGATTTAATGACAGGCTGTCAGACAGTTGAAGAAGGTTTACACATACATAGAAAATTAATAGAGTTACTTTCCAAAGGTTAATTTCAACTACAGAAATGGGTTAGCAGCTGCAATGAATTAAACAAGAGAATTCAAGAACATACGGTAACAAAGGTAAGACAGAATGAGGAAGAGGAACAGGGAAAGGATATTAAGTTGGACTCAGTTATAAAAATTCTAGGAATTTCGTGGGATCGTGAGAGTGATGAATTTAAATATTCAGTGCAACTTGATCAACAGCAGACCCCGATTACCAAGAGAAAGGTAATATCTGACATCTCACGCATGTTCGATCCACTTGGCTGGGTGGCACCTTGCATTGTTACCTCCAAGATCTTCATTCAAAAGCTTTGGCATGCTGGCCTGGAATGGGATGAACAATTAACTCCGGAACTTCTATCAGAATGGGACTTACCGTCAAAGCCTTGTACAAACGAACAAGTTCAGCATCCCCAGATGGGTTAACACAAAATCCGACGATCTATTGGTAGAATTACATGGATTTTGCGATGCGTCGATTGCTGCTTATGCCGCCGTTGTGTATATTAGAGTCATCGATGCCCGAAGAACCATTCATGTTAGTTTAATCACCTCTCGTACTAAGGTTGCACCAGTCAAGCAGCAGTCAGTTCCACGTTTGGAGCTGATGGGGGCCGTGTTGCTTTCTGAACTAATTTCCGAAGTCGCTGAAGTAATGAGAATCGCACCCCTTCAAATACACGCCTGGACTGACTCATCAGTTGTTTTAGCATGGATCAGTAAGCATCCCAGTCACTGGACTACTTTCGTTGGAAACAGAGTGTCTGCTATTCTCTCTCACGTTGACAACTCACACTGGGCCCATGTCCAACCTACGCATAACCCTGCAGATTTGGCATCCAGAGGTGTAACACCACAAGAACTTGTATGCAACCCACTATGGAGTCAAGGACCATCATGGCTTCATGATGAAACGATAGAATACACAAGACCAAAGTCAATTATGACCAACACGGAGCAAAGATCAGTCAAGGTTCACGTTGTAACTGAACCTCTTCGGGAGGATCTTTTCTGGACAAGGTATTCATCATTACAAAGGTTAGTTCGGGTTATAGCGTACTGCAGAAGAGTTTTGTGTTGGAAGAGACAATCACACGGTAAAAGGGGATTCGAAAAGTATCTAACCAAAGAAGAAATACAAGAAGCAACAAAAACGTGTATTAAACTTGTTCAGAATCAAGAGTTTTACGAAGAAATAAAATATATAAGAAAAACAGGAAGCGTGAAAGCAAAAAGCAAGCTTAAAAGTCTCTGTCCAGTCATCAATGATGAAGGCATTCTCCGAGTCGGTGGACGCATTTGATATATAAATGTAATTATATGTCTATATGTCTGTATTATGTGTCTAATAATTGTAAATAAATACTGGATATACCTACTTATAAATATAATTATTATTCGGTTGTTAATTTACCAAATGATTTTTGTAACAAACTTATAAAATAAGTCAAACACTGATTTGACTCAACTGTCATTTGTGAATCATACTTGTTTGTTATCGGGTATAAAAGAGCGGAGCCACAGTGATGTGGTTTCTTCCTCCCCGACCCTTGCTTCCTCCCCGACCCTTGCTCGAAAACGAGGTGCCAGCAGTTGTTGCAGCTGAGCACGTAGCTTTAAATACCCCGCATAATAATCATGATGTAAATATAAATTTGATCCAGCCTGTCCCTTCTTGCTGTCCTCCCCTCAGCGATGCCCTAAGCCGAGGTTCGTACCCCACAGGGGGTGCCCTTAGCGAGCATTCGCTTAGTTTTAATTTAGAATAGTTAAAAGCTCCTGGCTGGAGGCTCTAAGTGTAGAAGCTTAAGGCCACCACAGGAAAAGTTCGGTTAAGCAGCCATGACCTTAGTGGTCAAAACTGCGAGAGGCCATTTAAAAAAAAAAAAAAAAAAAAAGTGATGTGGTTTCAGTTGCTCTTCGACTTTCAAGACGTTAACATCTAAGGTATGATATTATTCTGATTGTTTTGTTGATTTATTGTTGATGATGATGTATATGGTATAGTTATATTATATTTGATGAATATAGTATATTTATATTATATTTACGAATTATGTAAATATAATGTTATTATGAATTGAATCCTATTGTTTTTATTTTCCCTTTAATACCTAATAAGTAACGAAGATTAAATATTTACATAAACCTAGTTACGTATCTATATATATACTTTATATCTAACATCAGAAGTGGGATTGTTCTCTGGCCTTTTAAAACAGTTTACTAATTAATTTTATTTCGTTATTTTCATGATCGATGTTGGAGCTTATTGAACGTTAACTTGGAAACGTTGGTTGGCGCTTTGCTGACTTCACTCACACCATAACGATGACATCGCGCTGCCGCCTCTGACATCGGAGCTGCAGAGCTGCAAGTTATTGTATGACCATTGAGACTGTTGAGCCTCAAGCTACTATAATGATATCGGGAAGCTTCCCGGCTATTAAGAAATCGCTAAAGTCGGTAAGGCCCTTGGAGGTTTTTATATTAAAACGAAATACAATTATTTATGATGATGAAATCGAAAGGTTTAGGTATTGCGAAATAATTTTGGATCATTATTATGTAAGCATTTAGTTTATGCTTGGCTTAAGGATAAAAATTTGGATATTTTACTATGTTAAATACTTGATCGTTTTTAAATATAATTTGGGAATATAATTACAATAATATTTTAGAATGTGGTAGTAAAAATCCAGAATTGATATTTAATGCTTTGTTTATTGTGATAATGATCAAGTAGATTGGAGTAATACAATTTACTTTTTTTGGTTTTGGCCGATTGAATTATTTTGTGACATTTAAAATTAGCGCGAGCTTTTTAATATAAGGACATAATTATGAAATTGTATATCGTATTCGATTGGAATTTCCAGTGCTCACAAGAATAAGTTTGAGAGGTTTGCGACCTTTGATTTTGACTCAAGCCAAGTCAATGACGGGCCTCTGAATCTTTATCAAGCCACGATCTGCGACCTCTGAGTCAGTTAAACAGATTCTATCGTGAAATGAGAAATTATTAAATGAAAAAAAATTATGAATAATGTAATAAACCCGGTAACGAACATTTTTGGATGTGGCTACTTGTATCTAATCCATCCAATCCATACTTTATAAATGATCTTGATAATTATCTAAATACAATCACCTGTTGTCAGCAAGTGTAAACGATACTTAATAATTACTTAAATTAGATTCTGATGTTTACGAAATATTTCGCCAAGATATTTTACTGAAGAAATTAAAAGTAAGCTTAGGTATATGGAATTAGTAGTTAGAATTAGTAGTTGGTACTTAGTTTAGTATCGTAAAGTAAATTAAATATATACTTTCGATTAATTCTATATTAGTATCACATATTCTTTTTCTTTTATTATTGGTGGTCTGTGTGAAATAAGTATTAGAAGTTTGGACTTCCAAAGTAAAAAGTGGTCAGAGTGGCCAAGTATTTTCAATAATATTGTCAGACTGGCCGAGCGTTTTGTGGAAGGTCCAATTGTCCTTAAACACTACTGTACAGCAATCAACTGGCTTTTCACCTATTAGGCTGCTTATTGGCAAAAACTCGAACATCCCGTGTATACAAACTCGATTAGATGAGGTAATACAAGATGATAATATAATTATTGACGTAACGGCCGATCGTCAACTAGCACATCAGCGTCTTAAAATTGTTGCCGATAAATTCAAAGACCGCGTTGACCAAACGCGTAGAGATAACATAAGTTATAGCGTAGGAGACACTGTTTATGTAAATCAAGACCATAGGCGACATGACAAACTAACTGCAAAATTTAAGGGACCTTACGAAATTATGAACATATTGGATAATGACAGATTCTCATTAAGGGGTTTTGGAAATTTAAGAAATATAATAAGTTGCAAAAGAAAAAATTCGCCTGTGGCCTGGAGAGTGGACTGAACAAAACGCTGTAGTAGAAGGTTTATTATAATATTGGTTTAAGACATGATTATATTATGGATGGATTAAAACCTTAGTTTTAGAAGAAGGTTTATTATAATATTAGTTTAAGAGATGATTGTATTATTACGGATAAATTAAAACCTTAGCTGAGGTATGACATTCACTGGCTGTGGGTGATTAAGCTTCACTGACTGCGGGGGTTTGGTCTGCCCAGTAAGGTCCGATTATTGATTATAGGTTGTTGATTATGAAACGATTACAGATATTATGTAAACAAAATGTACCTTTAAGTAATAAGAATAATGTGTTTGTACTTCGAGAGCGAAGTACTTGTCAGTCTGGCCGTGTTAGATAATTAATGTTGAGGTTAGTATTAGTATATTAAAATATTGTTGGTCTGAAAATGCATCTGTCACATTTACAAAGCTCGGGACTAATGTAGAAGTACCTAATTTGACTAGGTATTGTGTTTACCTAAAAATAACACTTGTAAAATTAATTTAGATGTTATTAATATTAATTGTTACGTAATATTGAATATAATAAGCTGTTTCAAACGATTGTCACCATACTGTCGGTTGATGTTGATATTCTATTGAATTTTATCTTAGAGTTACGAATCAGCTTTTATTAAATTGCTTAATTACCTTATAATATTTTAATATGATTTCATTACATGAGATTCGTTTAATATTTACCTGTATTAGAAGTTATTAAACCAAAATGTATGACGATCTGTGATTTATTCAAAATGACGGTAGATGTTTGACATAAGTGACGTTTGGTAGGATATAAAAAGAATTGTAATAGCGTTATCGAGTCAGTTGCTCGGTAGATGTTCAGTTGGTTGGTTCTAGTGCCGTTGTTGTGTGGAATAGATGGACCAGGTGTCATGTAAGTTAAGTAATTTGATATTATACAGTAATTATTGCTTATTATAAATATGTTGTTGTGTATGGTATATTATTGCCAATATTGCTATTTTTATGATGTTGCTATTATTCAAGACATAGAATTAAACTGTTTTTGAGATAACGATAATTTATGAAAACATAAGAAATGTATTGATAGAATACTGTAATACTGTTTCCATGGAGTTTCTTGTTCTTCGATTCAACGGCCGTTAAATATGAATGAGTTATTGAATTGTTTACGATTGGAAAATAAAGTTTATGTATAAAATCAAGTGAAACATTTGATTTTGAGTTGGCAAAATGGTTGTTTTAAAGGCCTTAGTTATGGCTAGAGTTTCAGTTGGTTGGATAAATTTCAGTCAAGTCAAAGACGGGCCTCTGAATCTTTATGATTAAGCCACGATCCGCGACCTCTGAGTTTGAGCTTGTAAAAATCCGCTGGGCGATCGTTTACTTGGTGCTTGTCTATCTCACCAGCAGCGGGTGAATGGGACTAGCATGACAAGGTAATCGATAAAATTTGTTTCCGCTGGTCGGTCATTTGCTTGGTGCAAGTCTATCCCACTAGCAGCGGGTGGAGGGGACTTGACACGTCTATACAATTAGCAAAACAAAAGTAAAATTACACAATGTACTTCGAGAGCGAAGTACTTGTCAGTATGGCCGTGATATATAAATGTAAATATATGTCTATATGTCTGTATTATGTGTCTAATAATTGTAAATAAATACTGGATATACCTACTTATAAATATAATTATTATTCGGTTGTTAATTTACCAAATGATTTTTGTAACAAACTTATAAAATAAGTCAAACACTGATTTGACTCAACTGTCATTTGTGAATCATACTTGTTTGTTATCGGGTATAAAAGAGCGGAGCCACAGTGATGTGGTTTCAGTTGCTCTTCGACTTTCAAGACGTTAACATCTAAGGTATGATATTATTCTGATTGTTTTGTTGATTTATTGTTGATGATGATGTATATGGTATAGTTATATTATATTTGATGAATATAGTATATTTATATTATATTTACGAATTATGTAAATATAATGTTATTATGAATTGAATGCTATTGTTTTTATTTTCCCTTTAATACCTAATAAGTAACGAAGATTAAATATTTACATAAACCTAGTTACGTATCTATATATATACTTTATATCTAACACATTCATAATGCTAATTTTGATGAGACAGTCAAACATCCCATCATCCTACCACCTAACAGTCACTTCACCAACCTAGTGATTGATGAAGCCCATAAGAGGACATTACATGGGGGGCCAACACTAATGTTGAGCCAGCTGCGTACTAGGTATTGGATCCTTTCCGCTAAAACAAAGGTTAAAGCTCATGTACACAAATGTGTAAAGTGCAGGCGGTACTCGGCATCTATTCAAACCCCACTTATGGGTCAGTTACCATCCAGTCGAGTCATTCCAGCAAGACCATTCCTAAAGAGTGCCGTGGATTTTGCTGGTCCCATCAGCATCCGAACGTCAAAGGGTCGAGGCCACCGATCATACAAGGGGTACATTTGTGTCTTTGTATGCATGGTGACTAAGGCCATCAGTGCTTAGAAGCCATCAGTGATTTGACGTCGCAAGGTTTTATCGCTGGCTTTAGAAGACTTGTAGCTCGGCGAGGTTTTGTTAGTGACATTTGGAGCGACAATGGAACGAATTTTGTTGGCACTTCAAAGGAGCTTCGGCATTTAGTCGCTGCGGAAAAATCTTCCGTGGCTGTAGAGATTAGAGAGTGGTTAGGTAACACTTCTTGGCATTTCATTCCGCCTCATACCCCTAATTTCGGTGGCCTGTGGGAAGCTGGGGTGAAATCGACCAAATTCCACCTAAAACGCGTAATAGGTAATTCTACACTTACGTTCGAAGAGATGTCAACACTTTTGTCCCAGGTAGAAGCATGCCTTAATTCCAGGCCGTTATCAATGTTGCCTGACACTTCCATAGATTCCACTCCTTTAACACCAGGTCATTTCCTGATCGGTGAGCCTCTGATAGCAGTGCCTGAACGTAATTATGAGAATTCTAACTTCAGCAACCTGAGACGTTGGCAGGTTACACAACGAATGCTACAAGACTTTTGGAGGCGATGGTCAGATGAGTACTTGGTTCATTTGTTACAACGTTATAAATGGACTAAACATATTCCAGAACCAAGCATCGGAGATGTCATGTTAGTCAAGGAGGATAACTTACCTCCTGCCCGTTGGCTTTTGGGCAAAGTCGTAGACAAGCACCCTGGTTTGGATAAGGTTACTCGAGTGGTGACCCTCAAGTGTAATGGATCCTTGATCAAACGACCTATGTCAAAATTGTGCATTTTGCCAATTGCAAAGTAAGGTAAACTTTATATAGTACATGTTAAGTTTTGGTTAAGCAAGTTTTTGTTGCCACTAATTTTGATAAGTTTATACAGTCCACAAAGCATTGTTTGTAAGTTAGATAAGTTTATACAGTCCACAAAATATTGTAAGTTTTGTTTTTTTTTGTGCCAAGGAATAGGTACTTTCTATAAAATATTATAATTTCTTTTTTTTTTGTCACCACTTGTCGTTGCACTCATAATTTATTGTTACTCTAGTTTGAGCCCCTGACCTCATGGTGGGCGGTTTTGTGTAATAAAGGACATTGGTGGGCGGTATGTTCGTATTCAAGTTGTGCAATGAAGGTATGTTTGAAGAAGATTTGTTCTATTTATGTAAATAGATGGCGTTGTTCTTTTACGTCACATTTCTGAATCGCGATGTTAAGACTTCCTTTCTATTATCTGTAAGGTTAATGAATGTATGTTTTTTTTTAGTTTGAGTATACTTTCAAGGTGTCCATCCAGTGTTTTATTTATCCGAGTTCCGCGAACTAAAGTTTCAACTGGTATAATCAGATTTGTACCAGCAAACATTTCTAACAAAGAACTTTACACTAAACTATCATCAATTTATGAAATAATAGCTGTAAGAAGATTTACAAAGAAGGTAGGACAAGAGCGAGTACCACTACAAACAGTTAGCATAACTTTTCTATCTAATGTACTTCCAGACAATGTTCAATATGATTTGTTTTCGTACCGAGTTTTTGAATATATACCCCCATTACAGCAATGTTTCCGTTGCTTTAAATTTAACCGCTCTGCTAGGATATGTAATGGCAAACAAAGATGTTCCATCTGTGGAGGTGAGCATTTATATAAAGAATGTGATAGACCAACAGAGATAATCGTTTTGATCAACAGAGATAATTCTCGATTGGATACTTTAAAAGATATGACAATTCCTAAACTTAATAAATCAAATCATTTTAAAACCAGACTTCCAGCTCCTTGGTGGAATGACATTTGAGAAAAAAGTGTAATTGCCTCTTACGATGCACTGAAACTTTATAGAACTGAACCTACTATGGAGAACTATTTAGCTTATAAAAGAAAAGATGCATTTAAAAAAAGAACCATATCGGAACAAAAAAGAATAGGTTGGGATAACTTATGTAATACTTTTAATAGAACTACTACTTACTATTACTACGATTTGGAATCTTCTTAAAATGTTCAAAGGTATAAGAGCTGGCAATAAATCATATAAAGACGAGTTTATTTCTCAATTTCTAGATCAATTATCCGATAATAGCAATTTAATTGATGTTAATAGTTTAGGCCATATTTTCGAATTAAATAATGATAATCTAAATTCAAAATTTTTGTAAGATCTTTTTACATGGACTGAATTTAAAATGAGCTTGTTATCTCGGAAAGACATAACACCTGGTTTAGATGATTACCCCTATTGTATTATTAAAAATTTAGATGAATCTGCACAAAAATTATTTCTTAATATTCTTAATTTACTTTGGCATTGTAAATGTATTCCACAATCATGGAAAACACAATGTGTCATTCTAATACTCAAACTAGACAAGCCTTCAGAGCTTGCCAGCTCTTATAGACCAATATCACTGTCTTCAAGTCTAGGCAAATTATTTGAGAACATGATTAAAAATCGTTTGGATTGGTATATGGAATCTAACGGCATCATTCCACATGTACAATATGGATTTCGTCGAGGGCGAAGTTGTTCAGACAGCTTCACTTCCTTATTTCGGACCTGAAACATGCAAAGGAGAGAAGGTTACACTCTGTTTGTGTATTTTTAGATGTTCAAGGTGCTTTTGACAGTCTAGATCCAGCTATTCTTGTACAAGTTATGTCTAGGTTAGGTGTGCCTGGTCAACTATGTAAATGGATATATAATTTTTTGAATAAAAGAACACTCTATGTAAGACATAATAATACATTGCATGGTCCAAAACGTGCATCTAGGGGTACAATGCATGGGCACGCCACAATTGCAGCGATAAGACCCCTCTTTGAGGGGTGGCTAGAGAGGCGCCACGGTGTCCTCACCTTCCGCCTGACGCAGGTCCTCACCGGACACGGCTGTTTCGGGAGGTACCTGTTCAGGATAAAGCGGGAGGAAACGCCCGGGTGTCGTCACTGTATGGATCGCCCGGAGGACACGGTGGAGTATACGGTGGAGGTCTGCCCGGCTTGGGCAGGGCATCGCCGTGTCCTTGTGGAAGCGATCGGCGGCGGTGATCTCTCGCGTCCGGCCCTGATTCGGGCCATGCTACGGAGCGAGAGGAAATGGGAGGCCGTCACCTCCTTCTGCGAAGCAGTAATGCTCGCGAAAGAGGAGACGGAGCGCGTGAGGGAGAGGCAAATTTCGCGCCCTCGCGCCCCTAACCGCCGCAGGAGGAGACGCCCTGGGCGTCGGGAATCACAGTCAGATTTCCGGCCACCGTAGGCGCGGGCTTGCGGACGGGGAGCAATGGGTAGGTAATAGGTAATACGGGCTGGTATCCGCAACTCCACGTCAAAGCGCGTATTTTGCGTATGGGTGGGAAAATCTGTTATTTGATCCACCCCAGCTCCTCAAAGAAGGCCAGCAACGCCTTGGTGTCACTGACAATCTCACGTAGGGTACCTGGGTTACCGAAGTACTTTGCCCTGTATGTGGCGACCGCCGGGCAGTTTAACAGCACATGGGCTGCAGTCTCGTCGTCCTCCATGCAAGCTCTGCACAGCGGACTGTCTGTGACTCCTATGACAAAGAGGTGTTTATTAAATGACCCATGGCCAGTTAGGGCAGCTGTAATTGTGCGCAGCTGCTGTTTTGTTAATCGGAGAACCTGTTTAGTGAGGCGGCCGTCGATTGTAGGGAGAGCCTCCTTGGCCTGCGAGCAATGGGTAGCTCGCCGTCCGATAAGGACCAAGCCCGGGTCGACGGCGCGTTGTGTTCCACGCGCGCCTCAAAGAGATGTCAGCAAAATTGACGGGGTCCGCTAGGGCCAATGCCTGCCGGGGCTGCGAATATGGGCCGATAGGGATATCGTGGCCCCCCGGCAACATGGCAACCGAAGGAACACGGGTGGGTTTTAGTCAGTAAGAGTCTGACACGCCCTCCCGCTCCACCCAGAGCGGGAGAAGTTATTTGATAATTTCCCACCCAAAAATAAAAAAGGGGGTACAATGCAGGGTGCTACTCTATCTCCTTTGCTATATAATAAATACACGAGTGAGATTTGTAAATTTGTAAATAGTAATGTAGATATTTTGCCGTTTGCTGATGATATTGTTTTGTACAGTAGTAATTATAATGTAGAAAGTGCAATTGACAATGTTAATAGAGCCTTATCTCAACTATTTCACTATTATAATGATGTGCTACATTTAAATATTAATCCCTCCAAAAGCAGTGTTATGATATTAGGAAATGAAAACACTAATTCAAAAATAGTTTATAATGGAGAATTTATAAATCTAGTAAATTCAAAGCAATTTTTAGGCATAGTTATAGATAGTAACTTTTGAGGAACATATTAAATATATATCAAAAAATGCTCTCAAAGGTTTAAATATAATTAAATGTCTTGCAAGTATCTCATGGGGAGCAGACCCAAAAATATTGTCAATGCTGTATAAAAGTATAGTGAGAAGTCATTTTGATTATAGTTCACTAGTGTATATAAATAGTACTCATGTAAATAAACTAGATCTTTTGCAGAACAGGGCTTTGAGAACAATTTCTGGTGCAACGTGCTCTTAGACTGGAAGCCGACAACAACATAGTTGGGAAAAGGCTAGGCAGATGATGATTCTCGAAGAGGTTTTCAGTCGCCCCTTTAAATATAATGTCGAAAAAATAATTCTGATGCACTTTATTATTATTATTTTTAGTGTCGCAAAAATGACATTGTTGTTATCCCATCGTACTTTAACCAGTTGCTGGTCCAAAATGCGTTTATTTTTGCCAAACTTTTGATTAGACAAGGCCGTAAGAATCGTCTGTTTGAACCTTTACGCTTGGCAATTTATTTGCTCGAGGACTAGCAACTGCGTTTAGTACTTACATGTTTAATTTCACTAGCACAAAGTCTTTAAACTGTTTCCAGGTGAAAGCTTTTCCATGAGCTGAAATTATTCTAGTCGGTGCTCCAAAATCAGTTAATAAATTTTCGATAATTTTGAATTGGTCTAGCAATGAGATATTTTGTAAACGTATCAATTACTTTTTGTAAAATTACATATAATCAATTCGAAAATATTGGTGACAAGCTAAATAGCCGGATATGCCATAAAGACAGACTACGGTTGCCACCCATAAAATTAAAATTATTTTGGAGAAATGTTCACTACGTGTATAATACATTTGTCGTAATTTCTTTTTTTTATTAAAAAAATGTATTATTTTAATATCGATTTATAATATCCACTGTGGCAACACTGTCAAAGTACAAATTTAATATTAGAAACTTCTAAATGTATTTTCATTATGGCAACTGAATGTATTGTTTTACTTTGGCAACACTTAGAAATGACTGTTATGATATTTTCGTTATTTCTGGGTGGGGCAAAAGTCGTTTTAAATGGTAAAATGTAGGGCATAGTTAGTCGTTGTTTGATTGTGAAATAGTAAAAGTATTATATTACCAAGAAAAGAGTGTTTTTCTTTATAAGTCAGAAGTGACAAGAACTACGAGCCATATGTAGGTGAAATTGTTAGTAGTTTTATGAATTCTTTACATTATTAATTATTTTTGTCCCAGTTAAGTTCAGTGAGCAGTGAATGTGGTTATTAGGTTGTTTCATGATTCGGTAGCAATCATTATGACCTATTCCCCAGATGGTTAATATTTAAATCATAGTAATTGGGCCGATGCACGTGCTTTGGCTTTGGTCGAGGCTACTTCTCGATAGGGTTATCGTTGCGTTGGACTAATTTTAATAAAATAAGTAAATAGTTGGGCCGATGCACGTGTTACCTTTGATCGAGGCAACACCTCGATATCATTTCGTTGGACTAATTATAAACAATAAGTACATAGTTGGACCAGTGCACGTGGTACTCTTGGTCGAGGCAACTCCTCGATAGAGCTATCATTGCATTGGACTACTTGGAAATTACTTACTTTACATTTATTCTTATTAATCCCAATTTAAAATGCGACTGTGGCGCGGCCAGGAATTACCACGCGCAATTTCGATTTATCTCGAAGAAGGCTGTCAAACAAAACCAAAGGTTGTTGGTTCTACCAAGCATGTTTGAGAAAATGTTATTTTGTTCACAAAAATAAATAATTACTTAGATGAAATACGATGTTTATTTATCATATTTTTAACCGATATAAAAAATAAGGAGGTTCTCAATTGGCCTGTATGTTTTTTTTTTGTATGTGTTTCACTCGATTCTTTTTTGTTTGGTAGGTTATAACTTCAGAGGTTGGTCCCATACAAATTTTATTAACTTTTCTTGGGTGGTTTTAGAGTTAGCTTCAATAATACGTATTTTCCCACTTAGTCTATGTGGATTATGTTATAATAAGTTCCTGTTACTGTTGTTTTCATAGCAGGTGTAGGTAGTGGTATTCGAATTTGTGTGGGGTAGGTAACGCAACGCAAAAAGTGAAACAAAACGTGTGCGCTCGGGGGACCCCCGTCAGGAACGAAGTTTTTTGTAGCCGTCATCTTGGATTCACATTTTGACCTCACTATTGGCTTTAGCACCCTCGAAAACTATGAAACACGATACCCATGATGAAAAATTTGAAAATTTTCAGAGCCGCCGTCTTGGATTTACATTTCGACCCCACTATCAGCTTTAATACCCTCGAAAACCATACAAACGGCACCCATGACGAAAAATTTGAAAATTTTTAGAGCCGCCAACTTGGATTTACATTTAGACCTCACGATCGGCTTTTGCACCCCTGAAAACTATGAAAACGACACCCATTGTGAAAAATATGAAAATTTTCAGAGCCGCCATCTTGGGTTTTCATTTTGACTAAATTCACACTTTCTCTTTCTTTTTCCGGCATGCAGTGTACTCGGGCCGATGTGTACAATTTTATCCCACGACACTGTAATCACTTTAAGGCTCCTCTAAACAGGCGCGACACGCGACGTGACACAAAGGCACCTCTTGTCGCGCGACGAGCGGTGTCTTTGTGTCGCGTCGCGTGTTGCGCCTGTTTGGAGGAGCCTTTAATCTTTTCTTTTGTTTTTTTCTGTCGGCGTTCTCTCTCTCTCTCTTTTTCTTTCTCTTTAAATTAGAAGAAGACAGTCGCAAGTATTAACACTTTTTAGCGTGACGATTTCTAAAAGTTTACAAGCCGCGTTAAAGAACTTCGTTCCAATAATAACTTATTACAAAAAAGTTTACATTGGTACCTATTCACAAAATTAGGCAAAAAAGGAAAGCAAGCTCTTAGCTGAGATTTTAAAAAAAGTGCACGTCTCTGACAAGTACCTATCTATATAATTAATTGATTCAGGCGTGACCTTGCGGAAATCCATTATAAAATACAATAGACGTGGATATATTTAGTAACTTGTTCCGCTTAGCTATTTCTAAAGAGCCATAAAAAACTCCTGAAAGAAATCGACACGTGTTTCACCTCTCAACGAGGCATCCTCAGGATGACGATGGACTTGTTGCAAACTCGAACACGGCGTGTTGCCACACCAAGCGCTGAGTGCAGACAAAAAACACAAAATATAAGGGCTATTGAGTAACAATTGTGACTATAAAATTTGGTCAGATTCGCGATATTATCACTTTTAGCGTAACTCGGAATGCAGGGATAGTTATCTGTGGCTCGCTTTGCTGCACTAAAGCCCGTCACAGACGTAGCTATAATATATATTAATATACTAAGCTATATATTATATTATAGCGAGCCACCCACACACGGTAGCTATACTATAATATATATTTTTGCCCTCATTTGGTCTGCGATCCCAGCCCGTCCCATCTTTTGATGTCCTCCCTCCGGATAACGCCCTAAGCCGAGGCTCGAACCCCGCAGGGGGTGCCCTTAGTGCGCGTTCATCCTAAGCTTTTTAGCTTAGTTTTATATATTATGTGCCCTGGCTGGAGGCTTTGAGTGTAGTAGCTTGAGGCAGCCGCAGGATTGACCGGTTAAACAGCCATGGTTTTTCTAAACCAACTGTGAGATGCCATACCGAAAAAAAAAAAAAGGTCTGCGATAGTCGTCGCAAGTGCACGTTTTTGAAGCATATTTATGATAAAGCGTGTTCTAATTTTGAAATAGGCACTGGAATATGGATTCGACAAGTGCACTACTATTGGATTAAATTGATAGTTCTTCGGAAGATGATTCCGATGGTGACTTTGATGCGCGTGTTGCCTTGTCAGGCAAAAAAATAAGAACCATCTGAAATGAATCGCATATAAAGCAAAAGAATCATGATTTATAACATAACATCACGCCTTGTTTCCCTGAAGGGTTGGGCAGAGAGGTATACCTGTAGTAGGTACACCCACATTTCGCCAGTTATGTTTAAGTCCCATGTAATAGGGGGCGAGCCTATTGCCATCAACCGCACAATATTTTGCACAATACACAATAATATAATAATATAATATAATATATAATTTCATAATATTTTAGAGGTTCAAGATCAGCGTTTATCGAGAATGCTCCTTCCACAGACAAAGAACGACTCACTCACAGGTACAATAGGTAGGCGGGGCGTCCGTCGTCGGGATGAAGTAAGCGGGCGGAGAGGGAGAAATGCACGTTTATTTAAAAAAAACAAAAAAAACAGTGGCACTCCGGGAGTGCCGACAGAAGTGAAAACTTGAACAAGATCGCCTTGGTGGAAGAAAAACACTTGTATAAAACATTGGTCCGTAACCTTATATATATAAAAAGCACAACCGCATATACAAAAAAAAAATGGTTCCAATAACTTTATAGTAAAAACGTTTGCATAGAACATTGATCCGTAACGCAATGTAAATAAAGAACTAAGTCAGTCGCATTTACAAGAATGAGGTGTCGGTAACGGTGTCGCGAGTTCAATTGTTTTTTCCCATCTCAAAAATGCCCAACGCGCCTAAAGAAGTTTTCACTTCAAAAATGGAACATGCTGTATCCTTAAAATATCTCAAAATGTATATTAATATGCCTTAATATACCATAATATTTATATTATGTCTTGCTATAATCTGTTCACATATTTTGGTGACGTAATAGAAATATATATTATAGCTCCGTCTCAGTCGCTCGAAGATTACTATGGAAAATATATCGTAATATGCCTAGCTATGACTTATATTAATATAAATAGCTACGTCTGTGACGGGCTTTAATGCAGGAACACAAAGTTAAGCACGCGTGTTAAACACATTGCATTGTGAACTTTAAACAGGTGCAATAAGAGCGACTTTACAACCAAGGGTGTTGAAAAACCTATTTTAGTTTGAATAGAAATGATTGATTCACATGAAACTGATTGCTGCTTTGTCAAATTGAGTTAGATTAGTGGCTGGCTCCGCATCGTTACGGTTCCTCCTCGTAGTTTCCTGAGGATGTCCTGTGGTACCTACTGATATTGCTGGTGATGGTGGGCGGCGGAGAGCGGGGCGCGGGGCGTGGGCGCGGGGCGCAGTGGGCCGCGGCCGCACTGTGGACCCGACCGCCGCCGCGCCGCCACCGTTATCCCGCCGTACAACGCGCCCGCGCCCGCCTCGCACGCCGCCACCGGCGCTCCGACTCCTCGCCGACGCCGCTCCACCACCAAGCCCCTTGTGCAGTGACCACCTAAGTGCAGTGCTATACCTACTTGCGATCAGTTTAGTGACAAGGAAAAGTTTGAAAGAACGTAGCGCGCGGGAAAACTTTCAGCAAAGTTCAGCACCGACCAGTGTGCAGCCAGCCGCGGGCCTGGCGCAGTTCTGGGCCCCTGTCCTTCCAGCGCAGCTCGCGGTAAGTACCTGTACTTACCACATTATTTAATGATAAATAAACAAATGCTCCAATCCCAGAAGTAGGTACCTACTTAAACGAGTTGATTGAAAGTTAATAAAATTTTCTCTAACAAATTTCGCACAGTTCGTCGAGTTGATGACGAGACAATTTACGTGTGCCTACAGTTCTTTACATCAGATTCATGATTAACGACAATATTATTCCACAAGCAACGCTCGTCAGCGAATAGTTTTCTGCTGATCACTGAAACTTTCATTCTTGGCCGTATGTCAAGGACCACGGACAGTTTTGTTGTAAACATGATACGGACAAAATAATTATATAGGCTATATTTAGTAAGTAGAAATATGAATTTACGATAGGCACCTACGTAATCCAATATTTAAGTGATCACGTAATCCAATATTTAAGTGATAAATGTGATAATGAAGAGACGATGATATATGCCGGAGATAAATTAACTCTGTTTTTAACATAGGTAGGTAGATAATAGTTTTTCATAACGAAGAAACCTTGTCAACCTAGCTTATTCATAAAAAGTTGTATTTTCTCAAATCGTTTCAACTTTGTCAAATCACATCAAAGAACAATATCAAATGAGCTATTCTGCCCCTGATAGAAAAAAAGACGCATCTAAAATTTTTTCCAGATTTGAGTTTATATATCAGGCAGATTTGCCTTTTTTTTCTGATTCTGGAAATGAAAATAACTCAAAGCTGAAAAAAAAAATATATGTGTAGTTTTTTCTATCGGGGGCAGTATTAGTGTCCTAGAGTTGCGAGTGACAGAAGCACTGAGTTCCTGATGCACTGTGTTCACATGTTCACATGGTCACTTGGTCATTTGGTCACTACTTGGTCAGTAGTGAGGCGCTGAAATCAATTAAAATCAAAATATTTTATTTCTCTTTTAAACCTACATGGGCATTTAAATAAAGTAAAAAATCCTTTATTCTACCATAAATACATAGAATAATTTAAGCATATTGTTTTATATTAACACATAATGGATTATTACATCTTGACATTTCATTTTCATTAATATTATTGTTTATTATTTGAGTTTAAATCATAATTATTTATAATTGTATTTTTTATTCATGACTTTAGGATTGACTTTGAATGCTGCAAAAACCAAAATTTTAACAAACGGATCGGAAGTAGCAATGATTATGGATGGACAGAAAATACAATATGTTAATGAATACGTCTATTTGGGACAATCTATTTCATTTGAAGACCAAACGGAAAAGGAAATAAATAGGAGAATAGCAATTTCATGGAAAAAGTACTGGAGTTTTAAAGAAATCATGAAGAACAGCAAGATAAATATAAATTTGAAAAGAAAGTTGTATGAGATAGCAATCCTTCCATGCCTTACATATGGATGCCAAACATGGTCACTACGGATAAAAGAATAACACAAACTCGGAGTTATGCAAAGGAAAATGGAAAAAAGCATTTTGGGTATTAAATTGTCCGACAGAATTACTAATGAGGAAATTAGAAGAAAACTAAAATATCTGAGATAGTAGAGAGAATAAGGAGTCTGAAATGGAAATGGTCAGGGCACATCTGTAGAATGGAAAACGAAAGATGGACAAGGAAAATTATAGAGTGGGTACCTAGAGATGGGAAAAGAAAACGAGGAAGGCCGCGGAAGCCCTGGGAAGATTATATTTAAAGAAAGATGTGGACCAGACTGGAGGAGACAAGCTAGAGATAGGGAAACATGGAGAAAGTTGGGGTAGGCCTACGCCGCAGAGGCGACTTCCATAAATAAATAATTTCACGTGCATGCCAACATTAATAATAATATTTTAATACTTACATATATATAAAATCATATTTTAATACTTATATACATTTTTTAAACATGGGCACTTATGAAACGTCAAAAGCTAGGTGTACTGGTCAAATTGGTCGTTTCCTATGGAGAAGAGCCGGCAAGAAACTCCACAGTTAAGTAGGTACTGTTTAAAAAAAATTGGCTTTTTTTACAATATTTTCAAAAAACAGTGTTAATAGGTATGGGACGACAGTGTAGGCCTGTCAACAAGTGCCAAGTACTTAAGAGGGTTTATCCTAAAAGTTGGCAACGTCGTAAATAGCTGTCAAATATTTACCTGTTTTGATTAATTTGGGAATTAAGAAATGTGGCTAACTAGGGAACTAAAATATTGATTTTCAAATGCCATAATTAATATCTTAATATCGAATATTTAGTTTCAGTTGTAAAAAAAGAAGGTATTTGGAAACTTTCCAAATGCTTTTTTTAAACCTAAAATTGTTACGACATCAAATTCAGTGTTATAATTGCAATTCATTATTCATATTCTAGGGAACTAGTTAGCCACATTTCTTATTTCCACACAGTAATATTGCCAAATTAATCAAAACAGTAAAATATTTAACATCTATTTGCGACGTTGCCCACTTTCAGAATAAACGCTCTTAACACGAAGAAAATGGTCAACAAATCTAAAGTCTACAAGGTCTACAACGTTTTAACATTCACAAAGAAAATAATCTAATAAGTATGTATAAAAGATAAATAAAATAATAAAAATAAAAACCTATTTAAACCAAATAAACATGATTGCCATTACAACTGTAACATATCTGATTAAATATCATGTCCACAAAAGCCACTAATAAAGAGTTGAAATTAGAATATTTTAGGTAAGTATATAATGTCAAATATTGTAGGTATCTAATGTCAAATAATGAGATGATTATGTCAAGGAAGTATGTAAGAAAATCGGAGCGCGCTGCTCAGCGCGGCTGTTTCTTCATTTATATTGATTTAACCTTGCCACACCATTCGTGTGAAGAGTAGCATTTGATTGTTTTCATTATTAATCGGTTCCTCTCCACATGAAAACGTTTGTATCGGGAGATATCTATTATTCCTGAAACCAACCTCTCTTATCTTTAAAGTAGACAGGAATGGTCAAGATTTTGACGATGTAAACAGTGCACTCTCAATGGTTACGGATTGATTTACAACTAATAACCTAGTTCTCAATGCTAAGAAAACGAGATGGTTCGCCTTGCCGAATGTTAGAAAACTAGGACCCAACATCATCTTAGATAAAATGGTACTTAAAAAATAGTAGATTCGGCAGTTTTTCTGGGCATAGTTAACAGTAGATGCCACATAGGGCCTTCGACCCTCAAATATCATCCTAGCCGGAAGGCTCAGTTCGGCCGCCTACGCCGCGCCGCCCGCGCGCCGTCATGAAAGTAAGACAATACACTGACGTTGATACAGCTCGGTTAGTCTGCTCTAGTTCTTTTCATAGCGTTATGTCCTACGGCATTCTGCTATGGGGCAAAGCCGCTGATATCCAAAATATATTAGTTCTTCAAAAACGAACTGCTCGAGCAATTTACCAGCTAGGTGCCAGTTTCTCAGAGATCATTTTTAAAGACTGGTATTCTCACTGTGGTATCATAATTCATCTTCGGTAACACCTATATACATAATTATAATAAAACAGTAGAATCCGGTGTGTCTGTCCATAGAAGAAAAATTATAAAAATAGAAAGGAGGTAACTAAAAAAACAGGCCAAGTGCGTGTTGGACCACGCACAATGAAGGGTTCCGTATTTGGGATGAATGTATCCCAAAAACAAACATAACTTTGTAGTTGAAAAATATGTTCTCCCATACATCGAATTATACGTCACGGTCAATTCTCCAACTGCAAATGTAAGTTAGTAATCGCATTTTTTAAAATTTTATCTGAAAAATAAAAAATAAAATACTTTCGGACTTTTTCCTTTACTTGTGCTGTGAGATTTTGTTTCGTGCTAAATTTCATGATTACGGAAAGTACCTTGTAGGTTTTCATTTATTTGCGAGTATCAAAATATGTCGCTTCAATGGCCGTATTTATTGAATTGCGTTGACTTGGAAGCTTGATTTTTTTAGAACTCTAAGGGACCACAGACCTATGTAATTTGATATTAATTTCAACTTGATACCTCCACGCGTTCCTGAGAAAAAAGGTCTTGACAGACTGACGGACAGACAACGAAGTGATCCTATAAGGGTTCCGTTTTTTCTATTGAGGTACGGAACCCTAAAAAGAGTAATATATAACATAAACCAGCGATTTTTAGATTTATTTTATGTTGTCTGTTTGTTCACGCACATCTCCGGAACTAGTGAATGGATGTTCATGTAGTTTTCACAGGTAGACATCAATTAATTTGGAACAGAATGTAGGCTTTGTTTAATTAAAATCGGATGTTGCAAAAAAGTGATCGTGTTTTTGGAATTTACTATTCACAATTGGGCTCGAAAGGTGGCGCTGCAATCGAGGTTCAAGACGGTATTCTGTTCACGACACGTTGTGCACAATTTCTGATTAGTACCTAACATAACCTAACAAAATTTGGGTACATTACCAGTCAACAGCGATGCGGAGGAAGTTTTCAACGCCATATTTTAGTTTGTTAATAGTTTCAGTTAGGTTAGGTAAGGGTTGGATGCTCGGTGCCATCACTGCATCCACTGTCGGGAGGACACGGCGCAACGTACACTGGCAGAGTGAGCCGCATGGGAAGAGCCGCGCCGTACCCTCGTGTCAGAATTCGGAGCCGACGTGTCACTGCCGGCTGTCGCTCGTTCGATGGTCAGGAGCGTCGAGTCGTGGGATGCGGTGATCTCCTTCTGTGAAACCGTAATTTCGCAGAAGGAGGCTGCGGAAAGGTAGAGGGAGATTAAGACCACTCTCCTCAGCAGACGGACCGGGCGTCGGCGGAGGGCGGACAACTTCCTCTTCCAGCCCCCGTAAACAGGTTCGGAAGGACGGTGGACTTGGGGAAGTCCGCCGCCCCCCATCCAGCAGGACAAGGTGGCAGCGCGTAGTGTTCTACGCGCGTCTCTATTTGACGTTGCAGAGGGAGTCACACCTCACCTCACGCGGGCATGAATGGCGCGGCACCAGTCGGGGATCATGAAAGGCGCACAAGATCTCGCTCAGTCTGTTCTGGGGTATTGCCTAACGGTCTAGGGTGTGTAACGTAACGTTTACTTCCTTGGAGCAGAAATATTAGCTACAGATTAAAATTAGAATAGATAATATAATAATATACATACATACATAAACTCACGCCTTCTTCCCATGGCAGAAACTACAGAACGCCACCTGCTACGATATAATTAATAAATTAAATTAAGATGAAATTTGAATTAAGATTAAAGGCCGGGTTCGCAGGACGTGGGATGCTCAGGATAGGCAGAGTCAGATTGGCAGATGGGTAGGCAGGTACGGAGACAGGTAGGCAGTCAGGGAGTGTGGAGGAGCTGTGGCGTCACGCGTCGAACAGCGAGCCCTGTTGAGCGGAGAGGTGGGTATGAGTAATAGTTAGATAGCAGAGGCACTCTGTGGTACCTCACGCTAACGGGAGGCCTGCGTCAATGTCGGCCGGCTATGATGGCGTCGCTTGGCGTCACGTCGCTTGACGTCGGAGAGTGTCGGAGGCCTCTCTTGGAGGGTGGCGTCGCTTGGCGTCACCTCGCTTGACGTCGGAGAGTGTCGGAGGCCTCTCTCGGAGGGTGGCGCTGTCTGGCTTCACGCCGCTTGATGTTGGAGGCCTATCTTATGCCGCGGTATACGTGTGGCGTATTGCGCCGCACGGCCAGAGGGGTGTAGCGCATGGGTTTGTTAAATGAAATATGAAAAGTTCAGACACACTCAAGGGTTTATTTATTTTTAGACACTGAATTGACTAGACAAAGGTTTGAGTATTTAAAATAGCTTTGTTTAAGAACTAGACTCTAGGGCTTCGAAAACACGGCCTCACCAGCCGCTTTCGACCAAAAACTCTCGACCTCAACTCAAAAACTAAAAATTTGAAGCCCGTTTCTATCGTTCTGTCCACTTTTTTAAAACGTTTTCAGATACATCAAGCGATAGATGGCCAGCACGAATACAAACGGTTTACAGAGAGGGAAGTCTACAGGGGTTCTTATTGCTAGGGTCAGTGTGTACACTGGCTTTAAGAAAGGTTTAGAAAACTATAAAGTGTACTTGTCCATGGTGTGTTATGTCTATGGAATAGAAAAATAAATTGGACAGATGACAGTTTAAATTGAAAATGTCAGAATATAAATAATTCTAAGATTTTTTTACAAAGACGAAAATTAGTAATATAAAATAAGTTTTGGATGCTAAGACAATCAGAGAATAATTAAAAGTATACTTTTCAGTGGTAATGTTTAAGAGTAATTATAAAAGATGAGTTCTGTGAGTGTCATAGGATTTTAATATGTTGTAAGTAGATCAAAAGGTATTTAGTATAAAACATATAAATAGATTAGATTAGGTGGTTCTGCGCAGCAGAATACCACATTTCGACGCCACAGCCCGGTTCCTCCACACTCCCTGACTGCCTACCTATCTCCGTACCTGCCTACCCATCTGCCAACCTGACCCCGCCTGTCCTGAGCATCCCATGTCCCGCGAAGCCGGCCCTTAATCTTAATTCTAATTTAATCTCAATTTAATTTTAATTATTTTATTATCTATTTTAATTTTAACCTGTAACTATCATTTGCCTCCAAAAAGGTAAACGTTACGTTACAGTTTGGCGCCCATTACTTAGAACCCACACCCTCTTCACTCTTACACTTAGACCCAAACATTACAGTTTGGCACCCTTTTTTTTGGTGGGAAAAAATAACTTCTCCCGCTCTGGGCGGAGCGGGAGGACGTGTCAGACTCTTACTGACTAAAACCCACCCGTGTTCCTTCGGTTGCCCTGTAGCCGGGGGGCCACGATTTCCCTATCGGTTTTCTTCGAACCCCCGGCAGGCATTGGCCCTAGCGGACCTCGTCAATTCTGTTGACATCTCTTCGAGGCGCGCGTGGAACATAACGCGCCGTCGACCCAGGCCTGGTCCTTATCGGACGGCGAGCTACCCATTGCTCACCGTCCGCAAGCCCGCGCCTGCGGTGGCCGGAAATGGGCTCGCGATTCCCGACGCCCTGGGCGTCTCTTCCTGCGGTGGTTAGGGACGTGAGGGTGCGAAATTAGCCTCTCCCTCACGCGTTCCTCCTCCTCCTTTGCGAGCATTACCGCTTCGCAGAAGGAGGTGACGGCCTGCCATTTCCTCTCGCTCCGTACCATGGCCTGAACCAGGGCTAGATGCGAGAGATCACCGCCGCCGATCGCCTCCACGACACGGCGATGCTCCGCCCAAGCCAGGCAGACCTCCAGCGTATGCTCCACCGTGTCCTCCGGGTGATCCACACAATAGTGACACCCGGGCGTTTCCTCCCGCCTAATCCTGAACAGGAACCTCCCGATCCCGAACCAGCCGTGTCCGGTGAGGACCTGTGTCAGGCGGAAGGTGAGGACGCCATGGCGCCTCTCAAGCCACTCCTCAAAGAAGGGTCTTATCGCCGCAATTGTGGCGTGCCCAGCGCTGGGTTGCGACAATCGCACTCTCCATGACGCCATGAGATCCCGCTGGAGCTCTGTCTGCTGTGCCGCGATTTCTTGCGGCATCAAAGTTAAGCCCCGGCGTTTCGCCTCCTCGCATCACTCTCAGATGTGCGCAAGAACCTTTGCCTCTAGATCCTATAGCGGTAATCCGGTAAGGAGGCTCGCCGCCTCGCAGGAGACCGTGCGACATCCTCGGGCCAGCCGGATGGCCATGACCCTCTGGGACGCGTTCAACCGGCGGGCTGGCCGCAGCCTCAATGAACGCGTCCACACCGGTGCCCCGTAAAGGGCCATGGACCGCACGACCCCCACAGTTTGGCACCCTAACACCTTGAAACCCACACCCTCTTATACTGTTACGCGGCCCAAACATTACAGTTTGGCGCCCATTACCTTGACACTCACACCCTCTCACACATTCTTTAACACTCTCACACAAAATTTATAGCGTGGACTCGATTTTTCAAAATTCAAAAACAATACTTTTTCTAGTAGGTATGTAACCTTTCGGATATCCTTTGGCTTTTACTTAATACACCCATTTTTGAACGAATTTACCTTCAGAAGGATATGAGTTACGTGTTACGTTTATATTAAAACCTTAAAATCTTAATCTTCTTAACTTTACATTACCTCTTTCCTCTTGACTACTCTTAAACATTGTTACCTCTGAAAGTATACTTTTAATTATTCTCTGATTGTCATAGCATCCAAAACTTATTTTATATTACAAATTTTCGTCTTTGTAAAAAAATCTTAGAATTATTTATATTCTGACATTTTCAATTTAAACTGTCATCTATCCAATTTATTTTTCTATACCATAGACATAACACACCATGGATAAGTACACTTTATAGTTTTCTAAACCTTTCTTAAAGCCAGTGTATACACTGACCCTAACAATAAGAACCCCTGAAGACTTCCTTCTCTGTAAACCGTTTGTATTCGTGCTGGCCATATATCGCTTGATGTATCTTTGAAAACGTTTAAAAAAATGGCACAGAACGATAGAAACGGGCTTCAAATTTTTAGTTTTTGAGTTAAGGTCTAGAGTTTGGTCTGAAAGCGACTGGTGAGTCCGTGTTTTTAACCTTTGTCTAGTCAATTCAGTGTCTAAAAATAAATAAACCCTTGAGTGCATCTGAACTTTTCGTATATCATTTAACAAACCCCTGCGCTACACCCTTCTGGCCGCGTGGCGCAAGACGCCACACGTTCAAGCGGCGTGATGCCAAGCGACGCCATCATAGCCGGCTGACATTGACGCAGGCCTCCCGTTAGCGTGAGGTACCACAGAGTGCCTCTGCTATCTAACTATTACTCATACCCACCTCTCCGCTCAACAGGGCTCGCTGTTCGACGCGTGACCCCACAGCTCCTCCACACTCCTTGACTGCCTACCTGCCTACCTGTCTCCGTACCTGCCTACCCATCTGCCAACTTGACTCTGCCTATCCTGAGCATCCCACGTCCTGCGAACCGGGCCCTTTTATTATATTATCTATTCTAATTTTAATCTGTAGCTAACATTTACCTCCAAGGAAGTAAACGTTACGTTACAGGTGGTGCCGGTAAAACAGTGATGCTTCGGGTCGAACGAGTGCAGAGAGCTGTCCCAAAGGTGCTAGCAAGGAAACCGATCCAATTTTCGACATTCTCTCTATATACCCTTTGCCAGGTCCTCACCGTCAGACAGCTATTTATCCTCCAAACTATTCTTCGCAAACACAACCAACTGACCTTTGATCCTAAATGCTGTACACGCCGCTCGAATAGGGTTTGTAATACTGAGTCTCGTAGAACCATAGCTGCAAGTCGTCATTACAAACACATAAGTTCAAGAATGTACAATAAATGAAACAAAAGCTTACACATCCACCCATTAACCAAGAGCAAATGCAAAATTAAACTTGACTCCTGGTTAAAATCACAAAATTATGATGAAACAGAGAAACTCGTGGAAGTGTAAAATACTCATCACTTCCTCACACACCCCAACAAAACCACACACAGCACACAGCACACATGCCACAAACACTACAAACACTACAAACACCCCTCGCACACCTCATTAACAATCACCCACACACACCCATTCACCCTACACTCACCACATTAACTCAACGTCAAAATACATCCTAAATCAAATATTCTGTACTGTTTATTTTATCAAGTATTTTGTTTTTATTATTAATTAACTAAATCTAAATTAACTTAATTACCTTTTTGCATGGAACATCATTCCATTCTGTATCTAGAGAAGGGCGTTGTTAGCTGCGCTATAGTTACTTTTGCAGCCATCATCATTTTACTTGCGTAGTCTTGTGTTATTGTTCCAAAATAAACTTTTTATTATTATTTTTTATTAATAAGATCTCATGATATCCGGTCCAAGTGTGAAAAGGAAACACCGCAGTGGTTTTTAGTCAGTAGGAGTCTGATAGACCCCTTCGCCCGCTCCAGGGCGGAGGACATCCATGAGGATTAAAAAAAAATTAAGTTAGGTAAGGGTTTGGCAGTTGTCGGTAGTATGTTTCCGTGGGACAATTTCCGACCTCTACGCGAGCGAAGCTGCGGAAAAAGCTAGTCTTTTAAGCTAGTCAATACATACAAATTCATACACATACATAAACTCACGCCTTCTTCTCATGGGGGTAGGCAGAAACTACAGCACGCCACCTGTTACGATCCTTACATACTCCTTTTGCCTCGATTACGTTCATTCATCTGGTCAAATACGCACGCCGGTTGCGAGTAGAACATCACTAATAAGGTATATGTCCTCCTAGCCTAGGGCGTCCCTCCCGGTGTTTCCGTAGGTATCATTCATTCATTCGACTCACATCTGCCTTTTAAATACTTACAAACCCCAAACCCCAGCCCCTATGCCTTACAAATACGTCTTTACACTGAAACAGTGATATTCACAAAATTAAATTAAAGGAGATGGAAAATGTTGGGCCCAAATGTAATAAGTTGAGATATGATCTAAAAACTAGTCATTTTTTTTATCCTTGAATATCAAAAATTAGCTCAATTCTTTGCCTGGAAGCGGAGAAATATGATAAAGATAGTTTTCGTGAGATTATCGATTCGAATAATCGAAAAAAGAAAACCTTCCCACTAGGTAGCACTAGGTAATATAATTAACTCAAAGTAATTAAATGCACTATTTATACTTTTATACAATATAGTGCATTTAATTTAAGTAATAGTAGATTAGTAGCCAAGGGCTGTAAGGCGTCAATTGCAGCCCGAGATATCCTCGCTGCGCTCGTGCGCCTATAGTTCGAGGGTGCAATTGATGCTTACACCCGAGATAACTACTCTGCTTTACATCTTGATTGTGAGGTAAGTAGAAAAAAACCGGCATTACAAGAATAAAACATTTTATTAGGTAGTTAAAATTTATAGTGAAATGAGAACAATTTTCAAATTTTAGGGACAGGTGTTTTTTGGGTTTGTTAATAGTTTGAGATTGTGATATTTGTTGGTCATGGATAAAATTTGACGGGATGAAGCTTTCTTCAGCAGAAGTTGATGGTTGCGGATCATCTCTTGAGAAAGATGTTTCATTTTTTGAAAGCTGAATAGTTTTCGTTATTTGGTTGGTAATTTTACTTTTATTTTGTATGGAATCTTCAATGTAACCTTCAGTCACCTTGCTGGATTTCCACCCACCGTGCCTTTTTATAGTGATTAAGTTAGCCCCAGCATCGGCTAAAAGTGTAGCCGATGTTCTCCGGAAGCAATGACCTGTGTACAATTCCGGGTTTGCTAACTTTAAATAACTTGCGATTTGCTTCGGCATACCTACTTCTGATGGTATTTTTTCCAATAACTTGTTTGTAGCATTTGCCTTGGTGGTACTTCAAAAAAAATCGGTTGGTGTTTACATTTTCAGGACGAAGATTTCTGTATTTTTGTACGAATTCAGAAAATTCTTGAGGAACTACAAATGTTCGGTCAATTTTAGTTTTTTTGTTCGGTAGTTTAATTACTAACAACTGACCCTGTTGTTCTATGTTCTCTATTGTTATATTTGTCAATTCAATACCTCGGCATGCGCCAGTTATACCGAAGATAAGAACCATCTAAAACAAGCGAAATATAAAAATAAGTATGTTTTATAGGATTGTAAGAATTTAAAAGATAAATGATGAAGTATTACCATTATGTGATTTGTTATTTTACGTACCTTAACAGCTAAATATATGTCATCAGGGGCTTCATTTATGAATGTTTTCACCTCTTGCGCTGTAAAAACCTTTGACTTTTTGCTTTTGTGCCCAGCTGATTGTCTTTTTAGAAAAGATGATAATTTTAAAAAGTTCTTGATATTGATGTCGTGTTTAGTACTCATAGTTGCTTTTAACATTGAATAAATGCACCACAAACTAGATGGCTGCAGCTTTTTTGATAGCTCACTAAAGTATGTTAAGAATACAGTCTCAGATAAAGACTTTACTCGTTTTTCTTTTCGCCACTTCAATATCTTCATCACTTGCAGAACTCATGTTTTTTTCCTAATTAGCACGTAATTATAAAAAAATCCCAAAAACAAACAATATTTAAAGTAAAAGTTTTCTATTCCCGCCTTTTTTCATCTTTTTTTTTTAATTTTTTTTTTCAAGAACGAAATTGAGCTTCGCCGTTCGATATTTAAAATTGATGACTATGATACTCATACGAAGACAAGGCTGAATAGCGAAGCGACCTCTTTTGTCATTGGGCTGAATGCATGATGTCTATTGCCAGTATTATGGTTAGATGTACGCGAACTTTTTGAAAGAGTGAAGTTTTTTTTAAAAATTACTTACCGCCCTAGGGCTTTTCTAGCTACATTATTACCCTAGAGCGCTAATTAGTTACTTACAAGCCCCATTTGGGGGTAATAAGGACCTACTTACCGAATATGAGAGATGTAAAACATCATTAATTACTGAAAAACCAAAATAATGATTATCAATTTCATATCCATTAAAATCAGTTTTATTGACACTAGACGGTAGTAGTCGGTCATTTTCGAATTTTTGGCGACCGAGACCGCGTTTCTTAAAACTATTAAAGATTTGAAATGTATGAAATGGTTTTTTATGCATCACGAACGACAGCATTGACAACTGGTAATACATTACTGACTGTATTTTATTTCAAAGAGTTCACTTTTTATTGGAAGGACTGTTTTACGAGTGTGATAGATGGTTGAATCATTGTACCCGACTGTATTTTCTTAGATGTCGAAAACGCACCAAGTAATTCGAAGACTGGTTTGTGTAATGAAGACTGTTTGAAGTTAAACTCAGGACGTAAAACGGTTTCATCATCACAAAACGGTCTTTGTAAACGGTTCGTTGTCGCAACGCCCATCCCTACTAGAACTAGACAGCTGTCACTTATTTCGTGTTTTCGGATGTGTTTTGAGTGCTTTCCCAATTATTTTACATTTTCAACGATCACTGCTTTGATTTTTACGGATTCTGACCCTGCCTACCTTGTACGAGCCTCGTTTTCACACTGGACACCTGTGGATTGAATATTGTTGAAACTATGGATCGCTGTGTGAATTGTGCGATAGCAACTAGTCACTGCAATACACTAATGTATGTTTGAAACTTTGAATCTATAAATTCACACCATTTACATCTCGTTACTATTCAGGCCCAATGGTGTATGTAATCGTTTCAGTCTCCTTTTCAATAGTACCCTAAATAATAAGTTAAATGCTCTGGGTCCTAATATGGACGATGCAAATAAATTGTATTAGGATTTCTTTTCAGTAGTGTACACTGAATTCGATAAATCTTTTGACAAAGAAAACAAAAAATATTTGCCCTAATTAAATTTTTTGTGACTGGGCAACTAGAGGTATTAGGATAAGTAGGGAAAGACTGTTGAAGCTGTATTAGTAAGTAAGTAAGTCGTTTATTTTGCAAATATGGGTACAGTACATGGTGATCAAGAAAACAAATAGATTCAGTCATATTTTACCAATAGGCATGCAAAAGTTATAGTTTGACGCTAAAATAAGATCCATTGAGGAGCTTTAAAATTACAACTTATATAGATGACTACCACACAATTTATATATACAAAATTCTCAACAAAAACACTATTTACTTATACAATACTTATACAGTTTCAGGTATGTCAGCTAATAATAATATCAATAAACACACACAATTTATATAAGATGTCAAAGTATAAAAGATAAACAATTCAATTAGGATGTCAAAGTATCATTCAAATAGTCATGTAAATTATAATAACATTTAATAAATAGCAAGTCTTTCAGTTTCTTTTTGAATCCATTTAAATTTAACTCTTTATTTGATTTTGGAATTTTGTTGTAAACTTGCGGGGCTATGCAGAATATACTTTTCCACATTAAGGCTGTTTTGGCTCTCCGTCTGCGTAACATATCATTCCGCCTGTTACGTTTAACAGTATCTGAAAGGTGGGGAAACAAGTGTGCATTCAACTTAACAAACAAAGCAGTTTCATAAATATACAAAGACGGGAGTGTCAGAATTTTGAATTTTTTGAAATACGGTGCACAACTGTCCGTTACTTGAAGTCCAAACATGAAACTTTCTTATAATACTGAAACTTTCAACAAGTATGTTGCAACATAGACTTAATTAACTTACTCTCGTATTTTTAGTTTACCTGAGAATAAATAAAAAACTATAATGTGGGATAAGAAACTGTGTGGGATAAGAAACTGATTCCAAAAAATTTAAAAATACTTGCACGATAGCTAAAGCTCTGTATGTTAGCAACAAGATTAAATCAGCAGAAAATAAAATAAAAACAGTTTTGAAATTTATAAATAATTAAACTATTAGGAAAAAAATACAAAACACTGAGTACACATTGGAGACTGCACGTGGTGCCATAACCTTTAGAACTTAGAAGTAGCGCAAGAATTTGTATATTTCTTTACTAATATACCATCCAAAACGACGGAAGCTTTAAATTCCTCACCCGATGTCTCAATTGATTTATTAAGAGCGAGCGTTCCAAGCTGCCCAGTTGAATTTCAATTTAAACATAAACCATATTATAGTTGTAAAACCTTTTCGGCAAATCAAAATCAAATTGATCGAAGATCTATGGGGATTATTTATCAAAGTTTGTACATCCATAATTGAGACTATAGCACTATACTTAGCTTTATTATATTTAATTTGTATCTGGATCAAGAAGTCTTCCCGGATTTAATGAAATACAGTAAGGTTATACCACTTTTAAAATCTGGGGACAGTAAAGACACCAACAATCATAGACCAGTATCTGTGCTGCCGGTATTCAGTAAGGTGTTCGAAAAAGTAATGCTCAATCAAATGCTTAATCATTTTAACGCCAACCAAATTTAACACGATCAGCAATATGGTTTCACCAAAGGACCAGTGTCACCTTATTAAAACACATATTTACAGCATGGGAGGAGGCCTAAGATGCCATGGGGAATCTTTTGTGACCTCTCCAAGGCATTTGACTGCGTGAGTCATGAAACCTCGCTCTTGAAACTTGAGCATTACGGACTGGGTAATCGTGCGCTCAGGTTGGTAAAATCTTATTTAAATGATATACAGCAGCAAGTTCAAGTAAATGGGGTCCATTCAATTGGTTTAAAAGTAAATAATGGGTGTTCCACAAGGCTTGATATTGGGTGCTTTCCTCTTTTCAGTATAATTATATTAATTATCTACCCCATTTATTAAAAAAAAACAACCACAAATAGTGTTATTTGCTGACGACACTTCCTTAATTTTTAAGATAAATAGACGTGCATTAAATCTTGATGACGTAAATAACGCCCTACTGCAGGTCCAAAATTGTTTCACTGCCAATAATTTAGTATTAAATGGGAAAAAAACTAAATGCATCAGATTTGCTTTACCGAATGTTAAAAGTAGTCATTGTGACACAGTATTGAGTAAGGAGAAACTAGAATTCGTCGATAAAATGTTTTCTTGGAGATCACGCTCGACTCAAGGTTGCAATGGGGTCCTCATTTAATATCTCTTGCAGGGCGGCTAAGTTCAGCAGCACATGCTGTGAGAAAAATCCGTCAATTTACTGATGTAAATACCGCGAGGCTAGTCTATTTCAGTAACTTTCATAGTATCATGTCCTACGGTATTTTACTATGGGGACAGGCTGCAGATATCAAGTCTATTAATTTTTATTCTGCAGAAGAGAGCCATCAGAGCAATATATGGCCTCCGGAGACGCGATTCTCTCAGGGAACTGTTTAAAGATATTAACATCATGACGGTACCTTGTCAATATATCTATGATGAAAACATCATATAGAAAGAAAGAAAGAAAATAGAAAGAAAATTGCGTTTATTGGCATTAAGACAGAAAAATACACCTTAAAACTATAAGAACAGAAAACAATGATTATAATACCAAAAGGGCCTCAGCTCAGCATAATGTCAGATGGCAGCACAAAGTACCACTTAACGCTGATTTTCAGCTGCAACCCACGAGTGTCATACGCTTGAAGTGTCAGTCCGTTTTAATAAATTTATTAAAGGTAATATAATATAGGATAATCTAGAAAAGCTCATACTAAAATAAATAAATGTTGTGACATAGGTACATGTGTGTGTACAGTGTGTTATAATTAATGAGAAACTGAAATAAATATAAAATAAAGATCCAATATCTGTGTATTACCTATATAAAAATAATAAATCTATAATATATAAGTAGATAGTACCTATAGATTATAGATGATAGAGAGTGCAAAATCGTGTGACTGCGTTCTTCTAAAAATACGAAACGAAGATTGATGCGGTTTTTATGATTATCATTTAGAGTAGGTAATTATGACAATAATATATGACAAATAAAACTGAAAATAAATTGATAAAAATTATAAATAACTGCTTTTTTTTTATATGGCTGATATGTCGGCTCGAACATTTTCAACATCCTTTTGATGGCTTAATAAAAATTCTTTTAATTTAAATTTGAAAGTCAAACAACTTTTACTATACTTAATAGGTGGAGGGATATTGTTCCAGCATTTGGTAGCAGCGTAGCGAAAACTGCCTCTAAAAGCCGCTGACTTGTGCCGTGGGACGGAAAACTGCTGAGAACATTTTCTTCCTTCACCGATTCTGTGTCTTCTTGTCCACGATAGTTTATCGTATAAATAAGAAGGCCGCCTGCGCCTTGGATGAACAGGGGAGTTCGGATGGCAATGCGACGGAGGGATCGTGCATTTCGGAAGTTTAAAAAGGATCGCTCGGATGACAATTGGGCCTTGTTTAAGGCTGCTAGGAATCGATGTAACCTGATGATACGCAACGCTAAACGCCACCACATCCTAAATAATATCACTTCTTCTTCTCCTGCCGATATTTGGAAGTTCCTTGGAACTCTGGGCATCGGCAAATCGCGACATTCGGACCTTCCTAGCACAATTGGTTTGGACGATCTAAATCGCCATTTCTCGACTGTTCCCACACTAGATAGTCTAACCAAATGTCAAACCCTCGACTACCTTGCTGGTCTGACGCGTCCCAATATTAACCCCTTTGTTTTCACCCCAGTCGACCCGGGAGAGATCAAAAAGATAATCCTTTCCATTAAATCCAAAGCTGTGGGCTGTGATAATATCAGCCGCCATATGATCGTGGCGGCTCTTGATCAACTCCTTCCTGCAATCTCCCACATCATAAAATTTTCCCTTTACACTGGTGTTTTTCCTTCCCTGTGGCGTAAAGCCCTTGTGCGGCCCTTGCCTAAGATACCCAATCCCTCTCTTCCTAGTCACTTTTGCCCAATATCCATCCTTCCCTTTCTATCTAAGGTGCTCGAGGCCTGTGTTCATAAACAATTCTCCCACTTTATTCACCGCAACTCCCTCATCAGTCCATTTCAATCCGGTTTCAGGCCCGGGCACAGTACCGTTTCAGCTCTCCTTAAAGTGACTGACGATATAAGGCGGGGAATGGAAGACACTAAAGTTACTGTCTTAGTGTTAATTGACTTCTCCAATGCTTTTAATACCGTCAGTCACGAAGTCCTTTTATCCATCCTTTCCTATCTTATGGTCTCTCGGGACGTATTGGAATGGTTTTCCTCTTATCTTCAAGGGCGTCAGCAGTCTGTTCGTGCTGGAGACTCTTCGTCGGGTTGGTGTGATCTTGCAGCTGGCGTCCCTCAAGGCGGTATACTATCTCCTCTTTTGTTCTCCATTTTTATTAATCTCATTACCACTGAACTTCGCACTGCGTATCATCTTTATGCTGACCATTTGCAGCTTTACTGCCAGGCTAGTGTGGATAACATATCCGATGCGACTGAGGAGCTAAACTGGGATTTGGGTGTGGTTAAAAGCTGGTCTGATCGTTTTGGGTTGGCGGTTAATCCTACCAAATGTCAGGCTATCATTGTAGGGAGCACTCATAGTATGCGGAAACTGAATGGCTTAACTGTGCCACCTGTAATGTTTGACAACTCAGTCATTCCGTTTAGCTCCGATGTTAAGGACCTCGGCCTGCATGTGGACACATGTCTTGACTGGCGAAAGCAGGTCACGACTGTAAGTAAAAAAGTCACCGGAACGCTGCGGTCGCTTTATCGGTTGAAAAACCTTCTCCCATCACACATTAAGGCAATGCTTGTACAGTCCCTAATCTTTCCCATAATAGACTATGGTGATGTGTGTTACTATGACCTGAATGCAGATCTCCTCAATAAACTTGACCGCCTTCTGAATAACTGTATTCGATTCGTCTTCAATCTTCGTAAGTATGATCATGTGTCTGCGCATCGATTGCTTTTAAAATGGTTACCCATACGTCAGCGTAGAGAGTTGAGGGCTCTGTCTATGTTGTATTCTATACTCGACAAACCCACTTCTCCTTCTTACCTCACTTCCCATGTTCAATACCTATGCTCTGCCCATAATAAAAATCTTCGTTCTACCAACAATCGTCTTCTACGTTGTCCTTCTCACCGCTCCGGTTTTATTCACTCTTCTTTCTTTATCCAGGCGGTATTTCTTTGGAATGCGCTCCCTCTGAACATCAGGATGGCAACCAGTCGGTTATCTTTCAAAGTGAAAGCACGTGAACATATTCGTGAAAAGTTGGCAGAATCTTTGCAGCGCTGATTTGCTGGATTTGTTTTCTCCTCTACCTATCGTTATTTCTCCTGACAAAGTTTAATTGGTTTATATGTATTAGTATGTATTCATTTTCAAGTTATCTGTCTTTTATGTTGCACCTGCCATGTTTTGTCTCTGCATCACCCTAAGGTTGACTGGTAGAAAATGCCTCAGGCATTAAGTCCGCCTTTGTACAGTATTTTTTTCACTTGTGCATAAAGTTTTAATAAATAAATAAATAAGAATCGAGCCCTGTGGAACCCCCCTTCCTACTGAGCGATGTCTAGAGACAACTGTTGAGCCATCCGCCCGGCGTATTTCAACGAATTGCGTGCGATCGCCAAGATAGCTATCAAACCATTTTATTGTGTCTTCGTCAAGTCCATAAAAAGCCATCTTTGACAATAATAGAGGAACGTTAATACAGTCAAACGCACGTGAAAAATCAAGCAACACTAAAAGAGTGCACATCCCATTATCTTGGGCCGATAAAATATTGTCTGTCACATCCAACAAAGCCGTGGCTGTACTACGGCCCTTCCTAAACCCTGATTGAACATCTGGGAGGATTTTGTTTGTCTCTAAAAATTCAACCAATTGCGCACATACTAATTTCTCCAAAACTTTAGAAAGAACCGGCAGTATACTAATAGGTCTAAGATCCTTCATGTCCACTGCATTAAAACTGCTCACGGACCGCGGGTGGTCCGCGCTGTGACAGATTTACGACCGCACTTAAATAAACAATTACTCGGGTTTCATTAAAACGTCTCAAGTAGTATTGTTTATGTTTTTTGCTACTCGAATAGATTAGGAATACGTTTCAAATGGTTGCAGTCTTTGTAAACAACGTTCACTTATCTTTATTACCCGCTTTTGTTATTATTTCTTTTGTTCTTTGTGATAACGATTTCTGATAAAACTAGCGTACCAATTCACACGAAATTTTGCAGGGTAAATTATGGATAGTTATGTTATCTAACAAAAGCGTTTTTAGAGACAAACATTGAAAATAAAAATGCTAAAAATCTAGAATTTTTAAGATCTAGAATTTCTAGTGCTTACGTAATTTTCTCCGTTTCAAAAAAATATTTTTTTGCCGTATTTAGGCGAAAAAACATGCTAAAATTATTAGAAATCTAATATTTTGTATAAAAAATGGGACTTACACATAAAATATCGACGATCACACACCAAAATACCACAAAATCACAGCATGGTCACGTTTTCATTCAAATGTTTGTTTACACTTTTTGTTTGGGTCAAAATAGGTATAACATGATGTTATTTAGTGCGAATATTATCTAAAACGATGTAATATTTACTTCAAAATGAAAATATCACCACTTTCCGACGATTTACACACAAAAACCATTAAAAAACGAATTATTACAGCGAACGCGCGCGTCCCGGGAGTGACGTTTGACTGACATTTTATCGCGCGGGAACGTGATTTTCAACATTTCTTTAAAATGTTGCCTATTAATATTTTTGCTTTTAGTCGATTTATTTGACGAGAATATTTATCCGACCATAGACAGAAAAATTCACAGACAATAATAGCCATTACAGCGAATACAAATAGAGTTGTAAGCCGCGTGGGTACTTGGACGCACCGGTGCGTCCGCGGTCCTTTAGCGGTTAAGAGTCTTCGGCAATGGCTGCACTTTGGCAATTTTCCATAACCCAGGGAAATATGAGGATGAGATAGATGTATTTACTAAAGCAGTCACGGCGTCCAAAGTCACAGGTAGTGTCAGTAAAATCATATTTATGGTAAAGCCATCGCAACCCTCGGCATTCGATTTTATGGTAGTCAGTATGTTAGCGATTTCCTTGCTTGCTGTAGGTCTCAAACTAAACGTGGAACTATTATTTCGCGTGGATTCAAAATATGCAAGCAATGTATTACTAACCGTATCCGCACCCGGTACATTCAGAAAATGGTCACAAATTTTATCGGGATCGTTAAAGTGCAGTGGTAATTCTTTATGTTTAGATGGGAGCAGGGTAGACTTTAAGGTTTTTCCAAAGCGCTCTGGAGTCATTTATTTGACTGTTGATCTTGTGTTTAAAGTACGCTGACTTTTCGTAAAATAGAGACCTAGAAACAAGTGACTTAAATTCTTTGTAATAAATCTTTTTTTAATCGGATTTTTCGTTTTTTAAATACTCTGTATGTGCTTTGTTCCTCAAACGCATCATAAATTTAACATTGTCAGTAATCCAAGGGTAACAATACTCCTTAATAACAGTAGTTTTTAGTGGTGCATGGATATCAAATAGTGTAAGTAAGTTCGAGTTAAATTCACTGACCATTGCATTAACGTCTTGCAGCTCGGTTAACGCTTTCCAATTAAAAAACTCAAGATCCTGATCAAAAAGTTCCCTATTAATGTCCTTTAGTGGTCGATAAGTAATCGTTCGCGATGGAATTTTCAGGCGTTTAAAACTAAATTCGCCGGAAATCACCGCGTGCGCACCTAAATCCGGTATTACATCAACTGATACAGAACGTGGTTTAGCATTTGTGCAGATGATGTCTATCAGAGAGTTGCCGTGCACTGTAAAGTGCGTGGGTGACTGTACCAATTGTTGAAGACCTAGGCATTTCAAAAATGAGACTAACTTGTCCGTCCTTGAGTCCGTGTCACTAAGCATGTTTATGTTGAAATCACCCATTAATATCGTGTACTTACAATGCGTTAGGGAATTTAATGAACCAGATATAGCGTCTAGAAAAAGATCAACATCTTGCCAGGGCGGGCGGTAGGCGGTACCTATTGCTAGCTTAACTCCGCGAACACTAATTGTGAGCCACATCTGCTCGACCGTGGTGTGCAATGGGCTAGCAGAGTACGAGTGGCTTCGAACATTTATACCGTGCTTGACATAAAAACCAACACCGCCACCACGTCCTTTCTTGACAGACAATGGACGCGGTATATGCCGTAGCCTATATCCAGGTACAGAGGGCGCGCGCCCTTCTTCGCCTTGTCGTAGCCATGTCTCATTAATGGCCATAATATCGACGTCCAAATCCAGTAATGCTGCTATAAACTCGTCATGTTTCGTACCCAGAGAACCCGCGTTCCAAAAACCAACCTTAAGGTATGTAGTAGTAGATATCATTGAACGAATTTAGTAACGATAAATAAAAATATCACAGAGTATACTAAATAAAAGAACTCACAGATTGATAAAAGATGTATGTAAACAAGATTGTTGTGGTAAATAAATAAAGTGTAGTGTAAGTGAATTATTATAAACAGCATAGAAAATATACATAAATATGGTCTGGCACCGTGGGCAGCATAGATTATAAGTAAAACATGGCAACATAAAAACTACAGATTCTAATAGGATGACACTGTATTGTACAATTTATCTCAAAAATAGGTAAAAACAGGAAATATGTATTTAAAAACGACATGCAACAATGAAATAAGAATAAGCTATTAGATAGTAAACAAAACAATGGACTAAATTGAACAAGTGGCACCGTGAAATCCGAACATAAAATATAAAAAAACGTAGATAGCAATTGCTACTTTATACACGAACAAACCTACTGAGAGATGAAAAAACGTGAGATGTCCTTTTCCGTTCGGATATGCACAACCGACTTTCCTTCCTCTTTACGCGCAAGTATACGGCCATCTTTAGTCCAGGTGTATTTCCATTCAAGGCGACCAGCAGCTTGTCGAGTCTCGTAGAATAATTGCCGGTTACTTTTAGTCAGGCGCTCGTTGAGATAGATGCGGTGCGGCGCTCCCGGCACTTCGATGTCAGCAGTAGTGAGGTTGCGGCGGACGCGCGCGGCATTAAGAAAATTATCACGCGTCGCGCGTCTTGCTAGTCGGACAACGATGATTCGAGGGCGGGGCACTTCGCCTTCGGTGTGGTCACGCCGAACGTTTCCAACCCGTTTAACGAAAACGATGTCCTGTTCTTCTAGCTTAATCGCTAGTTTAACTGCAAGGGTGTTAATCAACTGAGGCGGGTTTTCCCCACTAGACTCCGTTGCGCCAGACAGTTGAACATCGTTAAGTAGAGACTCTTGCTCACGTTCATTCAGTTGCTGCTGGAGTTCGCCAATTGTTTCCTCCAGTTGAATTAAACGAGGGGAATTCGTTTGCTCGGTATTCTCTTCGAGTTCTTTTACACGACTTTCCAGGGTGTCCATACGGTTATAACACTTATTCACCTTATCATCAAGACCTGAGAACTCATCTCGAAACTGACGAATTTCACCTCGCAGGGCGTTAACCTCACTGCGGAGACCACGGATTTCCATTGCTAGGCTGATCTCTTGCGTATCCAGTGTGTTATTTTTTAAACCAACTGGGATATCAGCATTATTAGTGGGGCTGGTCGCTGCTGGACTGGTGGATGAGCTTAACTCCTCTGTTCCCTTCACAAGGGTTTGGGAGTTGTCTACCCGAGGCACCTTTGCCTTACAACCAGGGCACATCCAGTTTGCCGAGAATGTTGCTGTGGAAGCAAGGTTTACGCAGACCCTGTGATAAAATCCCGGACATTTCGAGCATTTTGTGTCGTCATTCACTGCTAAAAAATTTCCGCAAGCTCCGCACTTCGGCATTCTCGATTTTCAAAATCAAAAAGGTCAAAACAATTGTAATCAACAAATGTAAGGATTACAAAAAGAGCTCGATGCTCGGCGCGGAATTGAACCCACACTTCGTGGCTTCTGAGTTAGAGGTACGGCCTTAACAGCACTTGCTATTTGGGCACTTAACAAGTTCTTCAAATTAATTGACCTTATAGCAGACGGACAGCAATTCCAGAACTAGTGAGGGTGTGATAGTATTTTTTCTAGTTGAAATACACAAACACCTTCCACTGTACTAACACTTTTAATTATACTTTATCACTTGTTTTTATTATATTTTAATGATTTACGCTGCTTATTTTCATCGTATTATTTGAAATAATTAAAGTTATGGTCATAATCACCGCAAATTATGACTTTCTAAAGTCCAAACTTCACAAATGACTACTATAAAAATATATTATTACGGAGCAAAAAGAAATACGTGTACTTAGATTCGAGCGTATGACGCGACTGTGTTCGACATATACACTAAGCGTTCAAAAGTGGATATGCACGTTAAGAGTCGTATTGCTGTGAACACGCGGTATAGTCCGTACATCTGTATGTGTAAACAACACGGTACACACACCACAGAGAACGCAGTTTTGCGCTTTACACTGTCGTATCGTCACGTACTCACGCCGCACTACACGAAACAAACATATGTTTCCGTCGCTTTTGTTAGACACGGTAACACACACGCATCTTGTGCGTGACCTTGGCCAGTTTATGGTATTGCTAAAATTCGCATGAAACTTATATGTGCAGATAGCAGAAGGCGTTAAGCGTTGGTCTGAAAATCAAGGTGGATTAAGTTCGATCTCATAAAGCACAGCGCGGTTTGTTGCAAATATTATTATTTTGTATGCAATCAAAATATAAAATGAATGTAAATATAAAATGAAAGATAAAATGATTTTATTAATGTTACTATACTCAAATAACTTTAATTAATAAAATATGTCACAAATAGATTATATATTAGTAATAATAATGAATGTTGTGATATAGATATCTAATAAGTATGCTATATAATGTTAACTTCCAAATATTTTACCTAGTTATAAGTTAAATGTAATAATACTTGCTGCGCCCTAACAGGGTCATGTACTCATAAGTTTAAGCCTAGCCTGTAACTGAGTGTACATTATGCAAAAAAAAAAAAAAAAAAATTTTTAAATATTACTGCCTTTTTAACCGACTTCCAAAAAGGAGGAGGTTTCCAAAAAGGAGGAGGTTATATGTTCCTCGTCCACCGATTTCTCCGTCATTTGTGGACCGATTTTGAAAATTCTTTTTTCGTTTGAAAGGGTATGCTCCCAAATTGGTCCCATATAAATTTTATTAACTTTGCTTGGGTAGTTTTTGAGTTAGCTACAAAATACGTATTTTTTTCCCACTTAGTAAGTAGATGATATGATAAGTTCGTGTCACTGGTAGCAGGTAGTGGTATTCGAATATGTGTGAGGTAGGTACCACAACTAAAAAGTGAAAAATAAAAACTTTAAAACAACCGACTTCCAAAAAAAAAACACTACAAAGTGAAAAATAACTTTAATTTCGGAAGTCGGTGGCAAAAAACGAAAACACAAAACCCAAGACACCGACTTCCGAAATTAAAGTTATTTTTCACTTTGTAGTGTTTTTTTTTGGAAGTCGGTTGTTTTTTTATTAATGTTGTTATTGCAATAAAAGGTTTAGAATAAAAAATGCGTGATATGTGATAACAAAATTAAAAAATATTTATTCGTTATAATTTACTTATAGTTAACAAACTGCTACAATTATTTATCATTGCTTCAGCTGAATAAGATGTGAAATAGATGTCAAGAAACTTAAAGCAATGAAATTCGTATTATTTTGACAAATTTAAATTATGAAATGTTTGGATGGATTTTTTGCACCATAAATATTAAGCTTTGATTATGGTCGAAGTAATTAAGCAATAAATAAGAATATTAGACTACTCAAAATGTAAAAAAAAACTACTTACATAAAAACTTTTTACAAAAAAAAAACAACCGACTTACATGTCGCGTACTTGACTGAATTTATCGAAGAATTCAAGAATTATTATTTGCAAACAAAAGAAGGCACGGGATACAAAGAATTTATATTTTTTTCTAATCACGTCTATTTAAAAAGAGCTATACTCCATTTACTATAGCTTTAGAAAAAAGAGGCTCGTAGAAGCAGTAGTGCAAAACATTTTATTTCAAGGTTAAGTTATAACTTTGTTAGATAAATCTAAAACAGTACTAAATAGAAATACTGAGATAAAATCTGCCTAGCATTTTCCCAACTATGTTGGGGTCAGCATCCAGTCTAACCGGATGCAGCTGAAATCCAGTATTTTACATGGAACGACTGCCTATCTGACCCACAACCTAGTAACTGGGTAATACAATGCTCGTTGGTAAGATTGGTAGTCAGACTTTCGGGCTTCTGACGACCCGTAACGACTGTCAAAGATCCACGAACGACAGCCGGGACCAACGACTTAACGTGCTTTCCGAGGCACGGAGGAGTCTCGGTATGTAAAGATGGTCACCCATCCACGGACCAACCCCGGCAAGCGTAGCTTAACCTGGTGGATCGCCCCGTGCGGCTGGTATTAATTAGCCACGAGCAACTAAATACTGAGATAAACGAAATAACAGTAATTTTATTTTTAAATATTGCTTTATTTATTATAACATCTTCATCACAAATTACAAACTTACAACAAAACGAATGAATGAAACAACCGATCACATGATGATTATTTAATTAAAAATTATTTTTTTAACAATGCTTTATGTTAAATAACAACTTACAACGAAGTTTCACCGACATATTGTAGGTGAAACTTCTTCGTCTTCATCAGCAAATTTAGTCACTATCATCAGATGATGAAGATGAAGAAGTTTCACCGACATTTATAATAAATCTTTCTACCAGATCATCCATTATGCCATCAAGTTGGCAAAACTTTTCCTCTTCTTTAATTGCATGAGCAACGCAAGACTGCCATCGTTCTGGAGTAATACTATCCAGAGCTTGTGGGAGTAATCGTTTCACCTCGTCTAATTTGAATGTTTTATTATGTTGGGCCACATACCCCTTCATTTGAGCCCATATTAATTCTATTGGGTTGAGCTCGCAGTGGTACGGTGGGAGGCGCAGTACTGAAATACCCTTATCTCTACCCATCTCATCTACAACAAACTTTTGATATAAATGTTTTTGATTTTTTACTTTTTCTAATAAAGTTGCCCTAAGGTCTTTTTCCTCAAAAGGAATATTTTTGCTTTTTAACCACTCCTGTATATCTGCCTTTCGTGTGGCTGTAGTCGACAGCTTCTCCAATTTCCTTGAGTGGTATGGCGCATTGTCCATAACAATTACAGCGCCACTCTCAATTTTGGTCAAAATTAATTTGAACCACTTTTCAAAGTTATAAGCGTCCATTTCGGAGTGGTAATCTCCATCGCCCTTCTTGGCATCAAATATTAATGCAGCATCTGTTAAAAACCCTTCAGTTGATCCTGTGAAATAAAATTAATACAAGTAAATTTTCCATACCCCCTACAGAATTTCACTGTTGTAAATAGGTCTTATATATACGAGTAGGTACTATAATAAAATAGCAACAACATTTATAACTTGTAGTTCGCTTTGCATGTGTTAATTTCTAATACAATAATATTACTTAATTAATAGTCAATAACACTTGGGTGTTCATTTGTTAATGGTGAGGACAGTTAACAAAGTATAATAAAAGCAAATGCAAGTAAATCAAGTACATACCAATATGACCAATGATAAGCCGCCTTCCTTTTCCCGTTGGGTTTTTTAAACCAGTGGATAGACCTGCCCGATGTGCTTCTTTTGAGGACTTAATAGTGGTGTCTTGCCATATTAAACTTTTCGTATGACCTGTATGTATGATAAAAGGTTATTAATTTAAATACAATATTCACAAAACAAGTTAAAGAAATTATGTTGTACTTTTTTATTTAACTGTATAATAAATCATGATGCTACTGAATGCAGGAGGTCATACACTGCTTGGTGCATAAAAAACTGTTAAGAAAGATTAGAAGCACTGTACCTTCATTTAGCCAAGTCTCATCTAAATAATATATTTTTCTTCCTTCACTCCTTAGCCTTTTTATTTCATGGAGATATTTTAGTCTCCATAGGACGATCTCCTGCTTGTCTATGAATGCACTTTTTCTGCTCCGTTTGACATACGTGAACTTTAATGTTTCTTTAATTATTTTATAAAGACTGCTTCTCTTAAAATCAGGCAGAGACTCATCATTGTTTACTGCTTCCAATATCTTATTCAAGGTGGGCAACTCATTATTAAAGAAGAAGGAATGAATTTTCCTACGTATTCCGCTAAATGTCATATCATCAAAATCATCATGTTTCATGTGCTTCCGTTGGCGAGGGGGAGATTGCAGGCGACCTTCAGTGTTGTACTCTTTGAGTATATTGTACACAGTAGCCCGAGATACGCCTTTAAATAAGAAAAAATATGTTTTATCACAATGCATGTTACTTTCAAATATTTTAAAAGTAATAATTTTATGAATTATCCTTACCGGCAACTTCTGCAGTTTGCTTTATCATCTCTGTCTTATAACATGGAGTACCTGCAGGCCAGGACTCCTTAAATTGCTTAAAAATATTTATGACAGTTTGCTTTTCTACAGCACGAAGTGCAGTTTGCTTCATTCTCTTTTTCTTGGGAGACATTATTATGTCGTCGTGGTCAACTTTAGGGCCACGTTTTTTTCGCCGTTGGTTTTGGTCAGACTCAGAACTTATATGTTGTAAGCCACTTGGGCCCGCACCGGGATCACCCATAACGCAACAAAACGTAACGTTTTGTATAAAACAACCAAATAACGATAACAAAACAATAACAAAGATAAAACAGTAACAAATAACTAAATCACGAAAATTCGACAATAACAAAAAACAAGGCGTAACATTCACAAGTTTTCACAAGTGAATGACATTATGACATGACAATCACAGAATATTTATGTCAATTTCATAGACGACATAACCCGGTAAAATTAGAAAAACCCGGCTGTCACAGCTTATGAAGGGATTAGGTGACATTTTAGATTTGGTAGAATTATAGTGAAACGAAAAATGTTCTCAGTATTGTTCACTCCTGCTTCTTTTAGGTTTTTAGCATTGACACTTTAATTGTAAGTTGGAATGAAATAATATATATAAATAAAAGCCACTTAATTTCAAAAGATAAATAGTCAAAATGATTACAATGAAGTGTAACAGCTGGTATATAAATAGATATTAATACATTTGGCGTTAATCGTAACTGTAACAAGTTTAATGTTCTTTTTTTTACAAAGTGTACATTAAAAAGAACCTTTTTTAACTTCTGTCTAATGCTATTGTAAACGGAGTATAGTTTATTCTTCGTAAACAGGGCTAACCCATTCAAGGTGGCTCAAAAAATCGTCCTTATTACGTAGAGGCGGGCGGTTTAGAAGACTAACGTTGATAAGCGTTGGACGCATCTCATATTGAAACAATTTGTCGCAGATCGGCATTTTCCGCACATGAAAATGATTTCTTTCTTATTGTGAGAGAATTTTATTAAAGCTCATCAGTCTCTACTACTACTAAAGTACAGTAATCGCGGAGTTGGGTGCGTCTTCGTGTATGGCATTATCTATAGATACTAAAAAGTATAAGAAGAAGGTTATAAACAGCAGGATAACATAATTTGTAAATAAACATTATTTCATATTTAGAAGAATATAGGAAAGAGAAAAGAGGTAGGTCGGTTATCTGCAAACAGATGTCAAAATTATGGCCACTTCGATCATCGTAAATGTAAATTTATATATAACTTCTAACTTAAGACCTATGATTGCCATCCATGATTTACTTTGTAATGTGAACTAGAAACACATAAAAAAAATTAAAATACGTCTGCGAATATACCTACACCTTTTTCAAAAAAAAAATCATGTCATGTGTTTTCAGGCAACTAAACAACATGCCGGCCGGTCTCAAACTCAAACGCAAAGTATTATTTCAAATAAACCAATTATATGTACTTTTGAATTTTCAAGGGGTCGGTCAGTCAGAAAGATGAAGCTAGTTGCCCATTGCAAAGCGTAGTAGGTACAGTAAGCGTTCAGAAGTGCATAGGCACGCTAAGAGTCGTATTGCTGTAAACACGCGGTGTAGTCCGAACATTTGTATGTGTAAACAGTCAGACGTCTGTGGCGTGTGTGCCGTACACACACCACAGAGAACGCAGTTTTGCACTACACACTGTCGTATCGTCACGGTTCGCGGGCGCCGCACTTTATTAAACGAAAATATTTGTTAGACACGCATCATACGCGTGATTTTGGCCAGTGTATGGCATTGCTAAAATTCGAAAGTAAATTATATGTGCAGATAGCAGAAGGCGTTAAGCGTTGGTCTTAGATTCAAGATGGCTAAGGTTCTAATCTCGTAAATCACAGCGCTGTTTTTGCAAATATTATTATTTTTGTTTGCAATAATAATATTTTTAAATATTGTTGCCTTTTTATTAATGTTGTTATTGCAATAAAGGGTTTAGAATTTAAAAAAATGGGACAGTAAAATTTTAAAAAATTATTCGTTAAGTAAGTAAGTATTTATTTGCATAAAACATGGTATACATGGTGTTACAATAATTTACAATAAAGATCTTACATGTTTTGCCAGAATTGTACTTAGCATGCATATGTTCACTTAATACTAACATGAGAATTTGCTATCCATAAATTCTTTAAGACTATAGAAATTTTACTTAAGTATGGTTAACAAACTGCTACAATTATTTATCATTACTTCAGCTGAATGAGATGTGAAATAGATGTCTAGAAACTTAGAAGCAATTTGTATTATTTTGACATATTTAAATTTTGAAATGTTTTAAATTTTAAATGGATTTTTTTCACCATAAATATAAAGCTTTGATCATGGTTGAAGTAATAAATTAGAATATTAGACTACTTAAAATGTAAAAAAAACTACTGACAAAATAATTGATTTTAAGGTTAAGTATAGGCAGTTTGTTTAAATTAATCATTTTAAATTTTATTTGACTTTAGTAAATATTGGTTGGTATTGAGGTTATAGCTTAAGTATTCATATTCTTTACGAAAAGAAGATTGAAACTAAACCTCAAATTTTAATCCTAAAATAATAATATTATTATAAGCTGAGAAAGAGAAACAAATAAAATATCTCGACTTAGCACACGAGGTTGTTGACATGTGGAATGTGAGCTCGGCTATCATTGTGCCGATTGTCGTAACGGCTAATGGCCTGATGGCCGAAAGCCTCGACCAACATCTCTCGAGGCTCTCGTTAGGCGGTTGGATCAAGCGCCTGATTCAGAAGGCAGTACTCCTCGATACGGCTCGCATTGTGAGGAGGTTCCTGTCTCTGCAGCCCTAACCACCGGTAGCTTGGACCCTGCTCCCGACACCGGCGGAACTCTATTTTTTTATATTTTTAAATGTTTTTTATAATTTTTATTTTAAGAAATATTTAAAAATGTAATAGAATAAGAATTAAAATGAATAAACGAATATTACTAAAATAATATTAAACATTTTCGGTCTATCTGCAAGAAATACGACAAACACCATATTGAAACGTGGTTAAAAAATTCGTTACCATGAATTCATGCAATAACGAATCTGTTGTTTATTAAGTTGGTATGATTAATATTTTAAAGTCAAGAACGGTTTTCTAGCTGGTCTTCAGTGACGCATGCCTTCAGAGTGCACGGCGAACGGTTCATAATGACGTGTTTAATAATTCAGCAAAATATCTCGTTAGTATGAAACTATTTGTTTCATATTCATTCACCATTTGACGTCACTGCTCCTCGATAATAAGCCTCTTCCTCATATCTCTTAAGCCTCGCAGTATTTCTCTAGAACAAACAATAACACTGCAGTTATTATACATAATAAATATTTATCATTCACTAATCGAATTAAACCTCATAATGAATTTAAAACTTTAAAGGCATTTCCTGTCTCAACAATACCTCTGTTCTATCAACAATACCTTTGATTAAGATTTATGTTTAGTAAAATATGAAATACTTAAATGATTACACTCACACTTAGTCCGGTTTCATTAGATATTTGTGTAAATTACATTCACTTTTACGCAGCGCAATAATATTTGTCCGTATTTATGCAAAAAGGAACCACCCAACAAACATGCACTTCTAAGATATCAAAGGATTTATAAAAACATGTGCAGCTCTGTTATATGAAGTAAAATTACTATTTATTTTATTTAAATTTATTGATATATATACTCTTAAACTTTCTAGATAATTAAGAAAATGTGCATGTGGTTCCTTTTAACATTTACTAATTGATAGGTTTTCTCATACACAAAAAAGAACCACAACCCAAGGATTTACTGATATAAATGAAACTATTGTATTTATATTATCGTAATAAACCTTTAATTCACAAAAAATATAAAATAACCCATAGAGAGCGTTTATTCGGCAATCAACATTATCATCAAACTGGATTTCGAAATCTACCGTGTCTAGTCCATCTATGTCGTCTTCTATTGCATCATCACAAATGAGACCATTATTGTATTGCTTAAAGGTGAATAAAGCACCTCCAGAGGTTCCGAGGTTCTTCGTTACCTTTTGCTGTAATAAAAACAAAGCTTTAAAATCAAAACAACAAAACCGCATGGTTTTTAAATATACCGACATACCACCATATACCGATTGCAAAATATTATTATAAAAATATTGTTACTCCAGAAAATATGTTGTACGGTGGACTAACCCTAGTCCACCGTACAACATATTTACCCACCCAATTGATGCAGTACATGCACCTTGTACAAAAATCATGCGTAACAGTGACCTTAACTAGCAAAAAATTTAATAAATTTGTTAAATCTTTTTAATTCCGCGGGCTAGGGCGTAGCAATCCACCTTATTCCGCACAATACAGTGGCCTCGTGAGTTTAAAAATCAAACAAATAATTAAATAGCTGTCCCGGCACCGCCGTAAACCACGGATAATTTGCTGATCCACAATAGTGCTCTTAAAAGCTAGAACCACGTGAATGTATTTTACCAAACTAGTACCTAAACCATCGACAGTAAAAAAAAAATGACAATATCGATCGAACCGCGTCGGTAATTTTAACAGTCCAATATTTTGAAATACGGTAGGTATTACAGTAGTTTCATCTCACGAAAGCAGATGAATCGTAACAAAATGACTTATTTTGACGTCATAAAAGTCACGTAACCCACCTTCGTGAGATAAAACAACTATAGTTTCGTTCAAATACGAGTAACTAGATGTATTGATTCAATTTCATCTTTAGAATGTTTGCCTAATCCACAGTTGACTCCTCTTGTACTTACTTGTTGCACAATATTATTAAAATTACTCCACAATCGGGAATCTAATGTGTATAAAGCGTACATCTCAGATTTATTAAGTACCTACTTAAATGCATTAAATAAAACTACTTACCTGTTGTATCTTCATTATTATCTTCGGTGTTCGTCTCCAATGCTTTATTTACCAATTGCTTGTCTCTACTCAACATTTTCACACTTAATTTTAAAAGAAATTAACAACAAGTACAATGTTAAACGTTAAAATTAAAAAAAAAACCCGCCACAAACATTTCCTCATTTCTCTTTCCTACTCCATCACCAGACCCTGTTCACCATCTATCTATAACCTATTCATTGAGACCATTCCAATGAGCTCAAACACAATACCTGTGCTGTATGTAAGTTGGTAAGGGAGTTGGGTATCCTGCAAATTCCAGGTGATGCTGCACCATCAGTTCAAGGTTACTATGTTCTTCTAATATGATTGAAGTAACAGAACACCAAATTTCAAATATTTAAATATTGCGCTGTTTAAAGATGAGAGGCATGTAAGAAATCATGTCATTTGGTACCTTTGACCGATGATGGGTATCAAAACGTTTTAAGTTATCACATACTAGTGGTTCTACTGTTTTACAATATTTATTTATACATGATAGAACCGAATGCTTGTGGTTTCATTTTGCAAAAAATATTAGCAATTAAATTATGAATTTATTTTACGCATAACGATACCACAGAAACTTGGTTCCATTTGGTGTGTTAAAAATAATTGTTAATAATAGAAATATGTGTAATGTATAATGATACCAAGTATGTGTGGATCTGTTTTGTATAAAATGACATGGAAGTAATATCGTTTATTTGTTTGAACAATCAAGTCCCGTTGTGCTGTGGTTCGGTTTTGCTTTATATTTAATGTTAGTTGTGCTGTTTGGTTCTGTTCTGCTTTTAGTATATCTTGTTTCCAAGGGGAAAATCATGTGGTTCTTTTTTGAATAGGAAATTTAGACCACTTTTACATAGTATTCTTCAAAAAAAATAAAAAACGAAATTTGTCGTGTGGTTCCTTTTTGCATAAATACGGACATTTGATCTCCCTTCAATATTTATATTTGGCTGCATTTTGAAAATAATAACCACAACACCGGTAATAGTTAAATGCTCGTCACCAACAATAACCACGAACCAACAAAGTTATATTAAGTGAATACTCGTAACGAACTGCATCTGTTTACCCCACAGAAATCAAATAATTTACTTAGTTTTCTATGGTCTACCTGCTAAACATTAATATTTATGTGAACAAGACAAATGAAACAAAAAACTAATGAATATCGAACTAGTCATTATAAAAAAATAACAAAAACGATGAATAGGTAGTAATTATTAAAAAAATATAAGCAAACCGCAGCTCAGATGCGATTCGAACCCTCGCTCGGCTCGCCATAATCGCAAATACCAAAGCACGTTATCCACTGAGCTAGCATGCCATAATATACTGTATTGTTAGAAATTATTATGAACTACTATGAGTTGCAGACAAAGTGAGTGTGTGTGTGTGTGCTGTGCGTGTCTATAGTATTGTAACAACTTATAGAAGAAGGTCGTAAGTCAAACCGAAGCGACATTCTATTGCTTTGTGAAATCTCACAAAGCAATAGAATGATGAATAGTAGTCCATAGGCAATCGCCTATGGACTTCTGTACGTACGGAAAAATCTAAGTCTTTTCAGTAAAAGAGGTGATAGACACAATTATAGGACTAGAAATTGGGACCAATTAGTTCAACCGGGTTTCAGACTGTCTAAAGTAGACTCATTCTTCATGGGGTGTTGTTTAAAATTTTATAATAAAATACCTCCCCCATATTCTCGAAATGAACGTAACGAAATTTAAATCTTGTATTAAACGCACACTATGCTGCCAAGCATATTATAAGTTGGGGGATTATACATCGCTGATAAAAATGCTTGGCTCAGCGCTGGTCCAGCTCCACAAAGGCGCATAAACTAATTAATTAGCATTCGAAAGTATTGTAGCAGCTGTGAAGATTGTAAAAATTATCTTTGCTTTGTATAAATTATACATCGCTGATAAAAATGCTTGGCTCAGCGCTGGTCCAGCTCCACAAAGGCGCATAAACTAATTAATTAGCATTCGAAAGTATTGTAGCAGCTGTGAAGATTGTAAAAATTATCTTTGCTTTGTATAAATTCAATCTCTTTGTATTGTATGTCGGAGACGGGTAAGTGACTCTTTCGTTATTATTAGCGATATTTTAACTACTGTGGGCGTACTGTGGGTAGTGTTGGTTAATGCGCAATAGAAAAACCGTTTTCAGTTCAGATCACATTATAATTTACTATCAAATTAATCACACTAGCTAAATTATACACACAATGGGTGCGACGGCGTTTATTAAAATCACAAATTAACACAATGATCACAAATTACAATTAACACAATAACTGAGCACCACGAATCGAGAACAGTTCCGCGATGTTTTAACTCCGATGCGATCCGAGTCTGAATCCCTCCTCGCCGTGGCCTTAAAACATCACGACTCTTTAGAAGCTTGCTTTTTGGTGTGGGTAGATCACTTGATGTCGACAATGGCGCGCTTGCGATTCGTTTCGTGTCCGTACTAAAGAACAGATCCGACACGGCCATCCTGCTATACACACGTCCTCGTTTGTTTACCTGCAATCAAAATTCAACAACAGTACCTGTTCGACTCGGCCAATTCTGACCATTTACGACTTCCGACTTTTGACATCCGAAAACGAATGCTCAATATTTTTATTGTTTTAAAAAATCAATACCTAAATAGGTACTTCTAAATGAACTAATTAAACTTTCGACTACTCATAGCAAAAATTATGAACCTGAGCCAGGTACCATCATTTTCCACATTAACAATCGTCTTTTTCACTAAGAGCCTTAGAAACCCACACACGAGTAAACCACTCTAACACCACGGCGCTCCAGCTGACTAGCAATCGCATTGCTTTCACACATCCAGCACTTGGATCAAAACTATGTTCTCTCCAGACCCTGACCTCCACCAGTAACTACTGGTACGGTCCCACACAATACGGCTGTTAGAGAACCCTACTCGCGTGGTTCCCATAACTTAGGTTTGCTCATCACCACTGTGATTACCGTCTACTTCGACTGGTACATGACCTATTGGCATCTTTCATCACCTAACGTAAACGTGAACTTCAGCAAATTTGATTGCCAGTGGACATTTCGCATGGCAACTAAAAACTAGGCTTACCTACGAGTTTGAACTATCTAGTTTCGAGATTACCGAGTCCAAGCACATCAAATTCACAACACAATTCCACATCAAATTAATCAAAGAAAACAGAACCTCAGGTATCTCATTCATGGTCAACAACAGTCACACACTATTCTCCACGGGAGTACCGAGTCAACCCTTGACTCTGGTCTTCGCTTCTAGGCAAAACCCGACAATACCAACCAGAGCTAGCCTACCGCGTACCCACGGACTACTCATCAAGCAGATACCGATTTCCTACGGCTACGATACTCTGGTATAGCCTCCGACCCACTGAATCAAGAACCTGTTTGTACAATCTAAAGTGATGCCAACTCATCATCTATTTCGTCTACAATTTTAATTGGCACTTTGCCCTCGCGCATCTTCCAAACACGGTCATGAGCATGTTTGTTAGCACGCTTGTTAAATGTTAACTAAAGATTTTAAAACACTGATCGCTATCTAACACTTCAACAATTTGACTGTAAAGTTTGTTTATTTAACTAACATCACATTTCTAAAATCATTCTACTAATTTCCAAAATAACAAAATCAATTTAAAACAATAGCTAAGTAATTTGGTTACAAGTCAAGTTTGACCAATACCAGTCAACGCAACAACGATATTAACTCGTTTGCCACTTAACTTAGCTACACAACTCTCCTTTATAAACGAGCATTCAACACCAGAATCGTTAATAAAACAATACAGCTCACCTTTTTTTTTAACGTGTGTGAGGGGTAGTTGTGCGACGTAAACTTCCACTCGCCGTTCACTGCTTGCAACACATACTTCAGCATCCGACTGGCTGCCACTGTTCGTGCACTGGTTCCCGATGTATCATGGTTTCCCACATGTTAAGCACACGAAGAGCTTCACTGACGGCTGCGGGGCTGCTTGGCTCGATACTGAAGACGTCATAGATCTTCTTCTGCTGTCAATCGGCTTGCTTTGGCTGTCGCGCACCATGATCACGCATATCGGCTTGCTTTGGCTGTCGCGCACCATGATCACGCATAAGCGCTTGCATGTTTTTATTTTAATGTTCAAACACGGCACGCCAACGGTCATTTTCAACGTTTTCATTACGCGCCTGAACCACAACGAATCCCTCTTATGATGTCGAAGACGGGTACGAGTATGTGACTCTTTCATTATTATCAGCGATATTTTAACTTGTGGGCGTAGTGTGGGTAGTGTTGGTTAATACTCAATAGAAAAACAGTTTGCAGTTCAGATCACATTATAATTTACTATAAAATTAATCACACTAGTTAAATTATACACACAAAGGGTGCGACGGCGTTTATTAAAATCACAAATTAACACAATGATCACAAATTATATAATTAACACAATAACTGGGCACCACGAATTGAGAACAGTTCCGCGACGTCTTAACTAAAATGCGATCCAGGGTTGAATCCCTCCTCACCGTGGCCTTAAAACATCACGGCTCTGTAGAAGCGCGCTTTTTAGTGTGGGTAGATCACTTGATGTCGAAAATGGCGCGCTTGCGATTCGTTTCGTGTCCGTACTAATGACCGGATCTGACATGTATAATTGCATATCACATGTGTGAGCACTGTGAACATGTACATTTACAAGCTACCATTTACTGGGTACGTCTTTCATTGACTTGAGTATACCCTGGCGGCTGAAAGTATGTCATGTTCACTCAAATAGAAAGAAAGAAAGAAAAATTGGTTTATTTGTCACAGAAACACGTGCATACATAAAAGACAAGAGTAAACGAAAACAACAAAATGTACATAATATAAATCACGAGCATAAAACTGAGATTAGTCGGCAGCTGTACGACATGACTGTGATAAGAAGACTTCCACTCAGCATGATGCAGTGCTATACACTACACTAGTGGGGACCCACAGCACAGCGCTGATTTTCAGTGGTCACCCGAAAAAAAAAGATGATGTACGGAAATCAAGCCAGGTCCAGTTTAAATTTTTTTTTTGGATCATTAAGTTCCCTTAAAAATGGTTGAGCTAAATGATGCTAATCCATGCGTCATGTTCGTGAACGGGCGCCGTCAGTAGGGACTGGTCATCTCTTATCTGCCACGGTTTATTTTAATGTATTTTAATTGTTTCTGTTTTTATATTTTTATTACGGACGCTTTTAACGTGCACGTCTTTCTACATTGTTTTCACATGTATAATTTCAACATGAATGATGGAACCAATATTTTGTTACAATATTTTGATTTAAAAGAGTGTCCGTGGAGTTTCTTGCCCGTTCTTCTCCTAAGGTACCTATTACGCTTTGGAATGGACAACTAGCTTCATCTTTCTGACTGACCGACCCCTTGACAATTCAAAAGTACCTGTAATTGGTTTATTTGAAATAAATGCTTTGAGTTTGAGTAAATAGAAATAAGAATAAACTATACGTGCTCCTTTTCACCGGTTTCATAAGGTTCATAACTCATTTGTTGGGCTTGGTATAACCTTTTGTAACAAGCTTTCCTCTTCTTTGCTAGACGTGCCTTTTAATGCGTTTAAAGCTAAAGTAAAATCTAACCTTTTTGCAAAGGCTAAGTATTTTTCTATCAACGACTACTTAAACGATAAGAATAGTTAGTCGCTGTGATTAACTCACGACAATGTTTATGTTCTCGTGGCGGCATCTACATTGCCACATGCGAACTACGCATAAAAGACCTGACGTCACACAAATCCTGCATCACGTAATTAGAGTTTACCGCGCGAACAGTTTAATATATATTTATAAATTTCCCGACATCAATCGTTAGTGATCCCGAGTATGAACGTCAGCGCAGCCTTCGTGTAACTACTTCAGCGTGACGTCATCATCATCACTCCCGCAAGCTTTCGTGAGGTGAGTCACACAGCGAGCCAGCATGCAGCGAACGCGCATTCCTGATCATCACCCTCGGCCTCATAAGTAACCTTGGCATAGCACACTGCAATTTCGGCCGAATGTCTAATATCATTAAATAAATAAATTAGTTTATGACAGAATTGCTGGTGGGAAGTTTATGGCGCCAGTTCGTCTTCCCAGTTAAAACATTGTAAGTGGTGAAAGGCGTTTTAGGGGAAGCTCTTACGTAATCTTCAGCCGAATTTGTTTTTTTTTTGTAATGATTTATGTTTAGATTTTACATTTTGATTCACACCTTACCAGTTACTAGTTATTTGGCTATACGTACACGCTATTGCTACGTTTTATGCAAGCTTTAATCAAGCATCTTATTTGAAGGCGCCTAAATAGTCAATCTATTAGTGAGTAGTTAGAAAAGTTTCATCAGCGGTCGTTTGCAAACACCGTCGATTAAATGATAGCCTTGAAAGTCATTCGCTGTTTACGGCTCAACTATCACAGGAACACACAAAGAGTCATCTACTGCCTCCGCCCAAAAATACTTAAATGTATAACGTGAAGAAGTCAAATAATGGTGTGTGCGTTGCCCGACAGTCTACCTGAGCGGCACAGACCGCGTCGAAATGGTAACGTAGGTATTGCGCATTGCTGGTGATACAGCCCGATACGACCATCGAGTGCTGGTTAATGCAAGTGGAATAATTTGATCATGTAGTTTGCCAGCGTCAACACGACAAACTGCCAGCACCAGTCGCTTGGTCATCATGATGAATAAGGTCATTGCGCTTCTTTTCAAATGAACAGCTGCACCAGTATCACGGCAGCGCGTAATTATAGCGGCGACACTGCGCGCGGATCTGCGCTGCGCTAAATATAATGAGTGGCACCGGAATGTGTTAAGTTCGAGCGCAGCGTCGCGTGTGTGACGCGAGGCGCGTGTCTGCGGCGCGGCGACGCGGGCGCCTGCTTCCTCGGACCCCGGACGAACAGGCGGCTGTATGTGTGCTCTCACACTTTGCTGAACTGAGCAAACCTGGTCTATGCTACCGGCTTCGTTTGCTAATTTGTTCCTGGCTCAGTTACTAACAGGGTACAGCTAAATACAAGTATTTTACCAAAAGCGACTGCCTATATGACTTCCACAACCCAGTTACTAGGTCAAACGATACTTTTTAATAAGACTGGTAGTCAGACAATCGGTCTTCTGTCTGTCAAAGATCTACAAATGACAGCTGGGACCGAGACTAACCGTGCCTTCGAGTCACGGAGGGGTTTCGGTATGAAATAGATGGTCACCCATTCAATTTAGCTTTGATTGCCCCGTGCAGCTGATATTAGTTAGCTACGAGCCACACAATGGACAACAGCGAGGAAATTTGTCGAAATTATTACTCCAATTAGCACTGCGGTGAAAAAAGGACAATAAGCACTGCAGTGAAGCAAGGACAATTAGCACTGCGATGAAGTAAGGACAATAAGCACTGCAGTGAAGCAAGGACAATAAGCACTGCAATGAAGCAAGGACAATAAGCATTGCAGTGAAACAAGGACAATTACCACTGCGGTGAAGTAAGGACAATAAGCACTGCAGTTAAACAAGGTCAATTACCACTGCGGTGAAGTAAGGACAATAAGCACTGCAGTGAAGCAAGGACTGTTAGCACTGCAGTGAAGCAAAGACAATAAGCACTGCAGTGAAGCAAGGACAATAAGCATTGCGGTGAAACAAGGACAATTAGCACTGCGATGAAGTAAGGACAATAAGCACTGCAGTGAAGCAAGGACTGTTAGCACTGCAGTGAAGCAAGGACAATAAGCACTGCGATGAAGCAAGGACAATAAGCATTGCAGTGAAACAAGGACAATTACCACTGCGGTGAAGTAAGGACAATAAGCACTGCAGTGAAGCAAGGACTGTTAGCACTGCAGTGAAGCAAGGACAATAAGCACTGCAGTGAAGCAAGGACAATAAGCACTGCGATGAAGCAAGGACAATTAGCACTGCGGTGAAGCAAGGACAATTAGCACTACAGTGAAGCAAGGACAATAGCAGTGCGATGAAAAAGGAGAATAAGCACTGCAGTGAAGCAAGGAAAATTAGCACTGGGGTGAAGCAAGAACAATTGGACACCGAATGTGAAATCATTCCCATTTTTGCGATGTGGTAAATTGCACAGATGACGTACTTTTTTTATGAATGAGCAAACAATCAATCGTATTTCGTTCAATTGGTGGAGATTTCCCGCACACGCCTCGCAATGTCAGCTGGGGGTATGGATTACTGTGCTGACTGTGGTTTTATTCAATAAGATCTTGATAGACCCCTCCGGCCCACTCCAGAGAGTTTACCAGATAGTCAATGAATTGATTCATAAAGTTTCTAGAATGGCACGTTGGCGTGCGTGTCGCCACGATACGTAACTCGCAGAGATCAGTTGCTTGCAATATATTTCGCGCAAAATGTTCGAGGGGCGCTGGAGCGGGCAGGGCAGCGCCTGTGCCACACCCCTTTAATGTCACCTTTATAAAGTGTTAGAGGATTCTAAAGACCCTTTTAGTAATTTTATTCCTAACATACGAGTGAAATGAATCCGTCCCGAGAATACATTACCATAGCATTACGGCGTCCATCTGTTTGCACAAGCAAAATAATGCGGCAGCAACCTCGAGTTGTGCTGCTGTGGCAATGTTCATCACTCGCGTCCTCGCCCTGTGCGAGCACTGAGCAGCCAGCCTGCTGCTGACACTGAGGCGCAATCTGTTTCATTGATGTTCCACGGTCTCCTGCACTCCTACTTCTTGTGAATCGTTTAAGCGTCCATAACCGATTTTTAGGTAAAGAAAGAGTGGTTTGTTAGGACAAATCGGGAAAAACTAGTTTATGTGCAAAAAAATAAGTGAACAATATTTCTGTACGTTATTTTTCAGTATTGTTGTTGTTATTGTTGTTTTAGGTAATCTTTGACTAATGGCCATGGAAGTGTAATAAAACTATTGAATAATATATTTATATCGTGTATACATATATGTATTTATTTATTTGAGCCGTATGGTGTCTGTTACGAATAGCACCAACGCCTTCTAGGGCGTGTCGTATAAGTTGACTGAGAGACTTGGATGAGACTTACATTCAAACGGCGGCAATAGAGTTTGCCACTCATCATGCTGAGTCTCGCAGAAAAGTGGAGAATAGTGCTGTGGATGCGAATTTAGACAATCCGCAGACTCTGCTTGCGTGAGTATATGTATGTATGTATTTATATCGTCGGGTAAAAAGTCGAAGTCAAATAATTTATTTCAAATAGGCCCATGTATGGCACTTTTGAACGTCAAAATTTACAAAATAATAGGATTGATTTTAGTCGCCCCTTCCAAAAGGTAGTTTTCGTATGGAGAAGAATGGGCAAGAAACTCCACCGTTACTCTTTTAAAATGTTTTACAATAGTTTGTATTGGTACGTACATTAGTTATATAATTAAATTATACGTGAAGACGATGCACCAAGAATAAAATTACTATTCCACAATAGGTAAAAAGAATTAAAAATGAAGCAACGACAGATAATTTATTTATGTGATAGATACGAGTACATCAACTAGGTAGGTATAGGTAACTAGGTAGGATAGGTACTTTTACAATGTTTGTAAATATGTGAGCACCATGGTACATGATTTTCCTAAAATTTTATAATTAATAAGTCAGTGTGTGAGGAAGTAATTATTTAATTTGAAATTGTACTTATTTGTTGACATGTATTGTTTCTGCATGTGATAATTTTATTTAATATGTAATGTTCAACACAATGTTAATTGTTAAAGAATAAAAATAAATTAAATGAGTAATCACATAATGTAAAATCAATGTCACACCGCACTGACACCGACACCACCGACGGCTTTTATGCAATTATACGCAAAATAACGGCGTCACTACTGAGGAGAGTGAGGGGCAGTCAAAATAGCATCCTGAAAACTGTAGCCGAGAGCTTCGGCTCTCCGATTGTCCATCAGTTTGTGCGGAGGTTGATTTTTACTAACACTAGGCAATAAGTTATTTTTTGTATGTTACTAACACTATATGGATATTTTGTGTCCGAAATAAAACAATTTGAATTTGAATATACACAAATCGAAGATGTCTTAAAGAAAAAAAAAAACACATTCAGCCATCGAATCTTATAGTGAAATATTTAGCGATAAGTCCGCCCATTGTGTCACCTAATGTAAAATTTCTAAATTAATGTCTGTAATTTTTTTGGTGTACATAATAAAGAATATTCTATCTTCTATCTAATATTTACAAAATGATATCACTAAATATCATTAAAATTCTGAGCTACTTGTACATCCTGTTTGCTCTGGGTTTGTTTTGAGCATTCTCCTTTGGATATCAATTTCTGTGACCCAAACACGGACGTGTAACTAAAATTTATTAATTTTGAATATGGGGGTCATGCAATTTTCGAAGGAAAATTTAAAAAAAAATATGCTAACTGTACTGTGTGATCTAATCAAATGAAAGGCGACGGTCAAATTTAAAAAATAATAATTTTGTGAAATATGCTTTAAAGACATTTAAGAAAATAGATGGAAATTGACTATTCCCCCTGCCTTATTTCCGAAACTACTGAGCCATTAAAATTGAAAAAAGTACTGAAAATTGTTCTATATTTAAGATTACAGAAAAACCTACAAGAAGGCTATGGTCTTAAAATAACATGGTAAATCTCCCAATATTTTGCGTACAAACTTACATTTGCAGTTGGAATGTATGGGAGCATGTTTTTCATCTACAATGTTATGTTTATCCTTGGGATACATTATTTATTCATCCCAACTACGGAACCCTTCATTGTGTGTGGTTTGACATGCTCCTGACCGTAGGGTTCCGTAACTCAAAGGAAAAAAACAAAACCCCTAAAGGATCATATTCATATTAATTTATTCATTGTTTGTCACAGGTGAAAATACAGTTCTTACACTACTAGTGTGTCTGTTTGTTTAAACTCAAACTTCACTTTCAATTAAACAACTTACAGGCACTTTTAAGTTGTCAAGGGGTCGGTCAGTCAGAAAGATGAAGCTAGTTGCCCATTTCAAAGCGTAGTAGGTACCTATGGAGAAGAACGGGCAAGAAACTCCACGGACACTCTTTTAAATAAAAAAATTGTTACAAAATATTGGTTACATCATTCATGTTGAAATTATATATTTTTTAAACCTACCCCAGGTTTAAAAAAATAAATAATTTCAACATGAATGATATAACCAATATTTTATCCCTTTTTTGTATTTGCAAATGCAATATATATAATTATATATTATATAGCCTATGTCACTCCCACAATTAGGATGAATCTAACGACACCTCACATGTCAAAAGCCATCAAGCCGTTTAGGCTACAGAGCGTGCCAAAGAAATAGACATACATACATACTTTCGAAAAACATTACCCTCCTTCTGGGGCAGTCGGGTAAAAATAGACTCGATGTCTGCAGCCCATCCCCATAGTAAAATACCGTAAGACATGATACCATGAAAGTAGCTAAAATAGACTAGCCTCGCGGTATCTACGTCAGTAAATTGACAGATTTTTCTGACAGCATGCTGCTGATCTCAGCCATCCTGCAAGAGATGTTAAATGAGGACCCCATTACAGCCCTGAGTCGAGCGTGATCCCCAGGAAAACAGTTTTATCTACGAATTCTAGTTTCTCTTGATTCAATACTATCTCACAATCACTACTTTGTCATTTGGTAAAGATAATTTTATGCACTTAGTTTTTTTTTTCCATTTATTACTAAATTATTAGCAGTGAACCAATTTTGGACCTGCAGTAGGACGTTATTTATGTCGTTAAAATTTGAAGCACGTCTTACCTCACCTTAAAAATTAAGGATGTGTCAGCAAATAACACCATTTGTGGTTGATTTTTAGGGTTCCGTACCTCAAAAGGAAAAAACGGAACCCTTATAGGATCACTCGTGTGTCTGTCTGTCGGTCTGTCTGTGTGTCTGTCCGTCTGTCACAGCCTATTTACTCACCAATCTAATGAACCGATTAAGTTGAAATTTGGTGCACATCTGTATTTCTGTGACCCAAACACGGACATGTAACTTTAATAAATGAATTTTGAATATGAGGGTCACTTTTCGGGGGAAAAGTGGGAAATTAATAAAAAAGTTTTGCTGACTGTATTGTGTGACATATCAAATGAAAGGGCTTATTGTGAGGATCTCAAGTATATTTTTTTTATAATTTTAAAATAAATTATTTTAGAGATATTTATAAAAAAAATTAAAAAAAAAAAATATTGTCAAGCATCAAGGTCCTCACCGCAGGTCCACACCGGACATTGCTGTTTCGAGAGGTTCCTGTTCAGGATAAGGCGGGAGGAAACGCCCGGGTGTCACCATTGTGTGGATCGTCCGGAGGACACGGTGGAGCATACGGTGGAGGTCTGCCCGGCTTGGGCGGAGCATCGCTGTGTCCTCGCTGAGGTGATCGGCGGCGGTGATCTCTCGCTTCCAGCTCTGATTCAGGCCATGGTATGGAGCGAAAGGAAATGAGAGGCCGTCACCTCTTTCTGCGAAGCGGTAATGCTCGCGAAGGAGGAGCCAGAACGCGTGAGGGAGAGGCAAATTTCGCGCCCTCATCGCCCTAACCACCGCAGGAGGAGACGCCCTGGGCGTCGGGAATCGCAGGCCGATTTCCGGCCACCGTAGGCGCGGGCTTGCGAACGGTGAACAATGGGTAGTTCGCCGTCCGATAAGGACCAGGTCCGGGTCGACGCTGCGTTGTGTCCGACGCGCGCCCCAAGGAGATGTCAGCAGAACTAACGGGGTTCGCTAGGGCCGATGCCTGCCGGAGTTGAGAAGAAATCCGAAAGGGAGATCGTAGCCCCGGCAACATGGCAACTAAAGGAACACGGGTGGATTTTAGTCAGTAAGAGTCTGACACGCCCTCCCGCTCTGCCCAGAGCGGGAGTAATTATTTGATAATTTCCCACCCAAAAAAAGGCATCAAGGCCCATAGGGTGTTAGTATTACATCTTACTTAAAAAACTATAGGTATTAGTAGATAACACGCAGGAACACAAAAAGAAAGAAAAATCATAATAACAGGAAGGTTTAATAAGCTTTGTTGCCAACATGTAGCTTGAACGTCCCCATTGTAAGCCCATCCAGCCTCTCTGCAAAAACCCTCAGAATGCTGTTGCTGCTCCCCCTCACCCGGGATATTACTGAGGCAACTTTCTTTCGCATTATCGCAAAGTAGTCGTCAGTGTGCGCATCAGTGAACATACCTGACGCACTACAGTACGGTGGAAGCCTCAACAGCGCCCTGAAGGCATTGTTGTATTGAATGCGCAGGGCATTGTCTGCTTTTAGGCTATGGTTGTCCCAAAGGCTGCTGGTGTAAAATATTTGGCAGTAAGCCTTAAAAATAGTTAGTTTTACGGGAACTGAACAACCATGAAAGCTTCTGCATACCATATTTCCCCTCACAGCCAGTGCCCTGCGCTCCGTTTCCATATCCTAGTCGTCTTTTAATCCTTTAGTAACAATGTGGCCCAAATATTTAAAGTGGGTAACTTTCTGCAAAAGTAAACCATTAAATTTTACAGGAGGAACAAATGTTGGATTTTTATTCTTGCTTCGAAACACTAACAGCTCACTTTTTGTAGAATTATATTTTAGCCCGTGCTGTTTGGCATATCCTTCAAAAATGGAGAGTTACTTTCTAATTCCATTGATAGTAGGGCTCAGCAGCACCATGTCGTCCGCATAACTTAAGTTATTTAAACATACTCCATCTAAAAAATACAATAGACGTGGATATTTTTAGTATCTTTTTCCGCTTAGCTATTTCTAAAGAGCCATAAAAAACTCCTGAAAGAAATGGCAGATATATTCATGGACCATTTTGAAAATAAATGCATTGTAGGACAGCCTCAAATTTTATATTATTACGTTATGTTGACGACATAATTATGTGTTGGACCGGTACATTGCGTCAAATTGATGTTTTTGTTAATAAAATCAATAGTTTACATCCTAAAATAAAGTTTAAATTAGAATTAGAAGTTGACGGATCCCATAACTTTTTAGATTTAACTATTACAAGAAAAAACAACAAACACGATTTTCAGATTTATAGAAAACCAACTTATACAGATGTTACGATTCCTGCGTCATTTTGTCATCCGATTCAACATAAATTAGCAGCTTATCATAGTTTCACTCATAGATTAATGACAGTACCACTTTCACGAGATAATTATGACAGAGAACTTAACATTATCTATCATATAGCTGAGAGTAACGGATACAATAAGAAAATGGTTGATGATTTGATTCAAACGAAACGTCGCAACATAGGTCGTTCACTTTTGTATCCACTGCTTCCAGAAAGACCATATGAATATTTAGGTAGTTTGACATACTTAGGGTCAATTAGTGATAGGGTTTCAAAAACATTGTTTTGAAATGGATTAAGGGTAGCTTTTAAAACAAATAATTCATTAAGACAGATTTGTAACGGAAAAGATCGATTAGAAAACCACAAAAAATCAGGTGTATACAAGTTATGTTAGATTTGATTTTGGTTAACTCATGTGTGGCGGGAATCTCAGTTTCAGCATGTTCCGGCATTGTCTCGCCTGAAATATATCATAAGCCGTTAGATATTTCTATCAATATTAACACACCGTACGCAAGTTTGAACGTCAATAATACCTACTCCGCTAATGACTCGACCACAAGTATAACTTTAGAGCGTAACTTCCGTATGGCAGACTTTTTAGTGTTATACTCTAAACTGGCTGGTCTAGACTGGAAGCCCGTGTATTTATGTGATGATGTTAACGTTGCTGTTGAGACCTTTTATGAGTTAATTAACAATATTGTTGGTCAAACAGTTCCTTTAAAAAAGATAAAAACATTGCGACGGAATTACCCCAAATGGTTTACGTCTACTTCTATTGAACTAAACAACCTTAAAAGCTATCATCACAAGCTCTACAAACTGAATAATAATAACCAACTTCATTATGCATTCTTTACCTACTATAGGCGCTTATTAAAGAGAAGTATGGATTCGGATTTTACTACTTACACTAATCGTATTCAGTCAAATATAAAATGTGACCCCAAAACCTTCTAGGCCTACGTGAAAAGTAACAGGAAAAATAATGAGCAGGCTACCTTTGGTTACATGTCGCCAGCGCAGGTAGCAGATGCGTTTTCTAAATATTTTAGTAGTGTTTTCCTATCAAAGTTGCCATCATTAGATCCTGAGCATGCTATCGCTACTGCAAATGCCTCTCCTAATAATATAAATAATATGAGTATTTCCCATCTGGTTAATATTGATTACATTCACGAATCTGAAGTTCGTGGTGCTATGGCTCGACTTCCTCCAAAATCTACTCAAGGTCCAGATGGAATTCCACAGTACTTGGTTAAGGACTGCTGCGATATTTTCAAATTGCCTTTGCAGATTATTTTCAACTTGTCTATTAGGGCGAACATATATCCAACGGAGTGGAAAACATCTAAAGTACTACCGGTACATAAAAGCGGCCCAAAAAGTGACATAAAAAATTAGGTACAGGCCAATAGCTGTTTTATCCATGTTTGGCAAAGTATTCGAATCGGTACTCTATAAGAAAATATTTAATAAGCTGCAACGTTGGTTTGCGGAAGAGCAACACGGATTCCTTCCAAATCGCTCAACCACGTCTAATTTGTTAAATATTATTACACTCTTAGCCAAAAATGTTAACGACAAAAAGCAGATTGATGTAGCGTATTTTGACTTCCAGAAGGCCTTTGACCGGGTTGATAACGACATACTTCTAAGTAAACTGGTATTAGCGGGTTTCTCTGTGTCATCGCTTAAATTCTTCGCGAACTATCTGCACGACCGCAAGCAATTTTGTAACATACAATAATGCCATTTCGGAGCGCTACTTGGTCACTTCTGGCATAGGGCAGGGCACTAACCTCGGGCCCCTTCTTTTTCTAATAGTAGTTAACGATCTTCCCTCATACGTAAAACACTCCACAGTCTTAATGTATGCTGATGATGTCAAAGTTGCTCTTCCAGTGGCTGACTCTAGTGATACGGCCACACTTCAACTCGACATTGACAACATTCACACTTGGAGCACAATAAACAATCTCAACCTAAACATTAGTAAATGCGCGGTCATGACCTACTCGAAAACCACACAACCCATACACAACATTATACACTATGAACAATGAGCCCCTGAAACGTGTTTTAACCGTACGAGATCTGGGTGCTCAGTTTGATCCACACATTACATTTAACCAGCACATACTACAGACCTGCAACAAGTCCCGTAAAAACTTAGGTTTTGTCTTGCGGCAGGCCAAAATTTTCACAAATCGTCAAGCCCTAAAAATACTTTACAACTCCTTCATCCGCAGTTTGCTAGAGACTAACTGTGCAATCTGGAACTCCTATGAAAAAGTGTATACACTGATCTTCTACAGCACATCTCCTTTAACATCCCACTACCCATTAGACACACACTATGCCCTTGCCAGCGTCCTCTATTCTCAATACCTCAAACCAGTACCATAACCCTCAAGGCCAGTCCATTGTACCTAGCGCTAACTCATATTAACAACATTTTGCTGTATGACGAATCCTCAGATGTCTTCGCGAGTACTGAACTGAGATTCCTGAACACTGCTACTCGATACCTGGAATCTATTGCCGCTCCTGAATAAATTAATGTTTATAATTATTAATAATTTTATTCCAATTTTGTTTACCCTAATTATATCTTATTTTATCTAATCTTATCTAATTTTGTCTAATTTAATCTAATTTTGCCTAATCTTGACTAATTTCATTTAATTTCAACAAATTTTGTCTACTTTTATGTAATTTAATCTAATTTTATGATTGTATGTGTAATTATAATTACTGATAAATATTGACCTATAACTTGTATGTGTGATGCAAACTGTTAGTATAAGTTATAAATAAATAAAGTTACATTGCGATGATTGTAATGGTATTTACATATGTCAAACTGGTCGTAATTTTCAGACAAGATATAAGGAACATATTGCAGCGTACAGGAATAATCATCCAGAAAAATCCCATTTTGCACAACACTTAATAGATACAGGTCATTCGTTAAATAATAATAACACTTTCGAAATTTTAAACACATCTAATAAAGGTTTCAGAATGTCAGTACTAGAGAGTTTAGAAATTGACAAAAATAATACAAGAAACATTACACTGTTGAACGAATTAAATACGAGTATGCCAAGGTCACCTTTGCTGCGATTGTTCGCCCCTTATCGCACTGATAACGGTCGCACTGATAACGGTGACACTATATAAGTGGGTTTCACGGGCGATAAGGCTCAGTCTGCACTCAGCGCTCGGTGTGGCAACACGCCGTGTTCGAGTTCGCAACAAGTCCATCGTCATCCTGAGGATGCCTCGTTAAGAGGTGAAACACGTGTCGATTTATTTCAAGAGTTTTTTATGGCTCTTTAGAAATAGCTAAGCGGAACAAGTTACTAAATATATCCACGTCTATTGTATTTTATAATGGATTTTCCCAAGGTCACGCCTGAATCAATGAATTATCCTATACTCCATCTAGCTCAGCAGCAGTTTACGAATTTACATAATTATTAAAAAGCCTCGGGGAAGTTAGACCTCCCTGACTATCGCCGCACTTGAGTTTATACGGGTCAGACAACGCATTAAACCATTTGACGAAATTCCTCTGTTTGTCATACCAAAAAGATAATGTAGCACTAATGCAGTAGGAACTCCCGCCTCCAAAAGCTTCTACCCCTCTTCATACATTTAATTATAGATGACGTTCTGAGGACAGTGTTGGTGCTACCACGGACCCTGCTCATCATCGATGCTGTTCTTTTCCTTATGATGGCAAAGAAGTCATCGATGGATGCCTCCGCAAACATTGCGGAAGCACTGCAGTACCGGGGTTTTCTCAACACTGCCCAGAGCGTCGTTGTACTGAACACGCAGGGCATTGTAAGCCCGCCGTGTATATTTGATCCATAGACAGCACGTGTAAAAAGACTGACAGAAGGCTCTGAAAAGTAACAGTTTTACATCTGTGGTACGTCGTGCAAATCTGTGGGCCAACATATTGCAGCGGACTGCCAGCGGCCCTCCTTTCCCTCTCTAGGTCTCATAGACATATGTTATTTCTATTTCAATGCTAGGTCTTCATCGACGTGTAGACGATCTGTCAGCATGTGACACAAATATTTAACTTTAGACACCCTCACGAGTGCCAACCCACCGATCTTAATTGGCGGTACGTTAGAGGGAGCCTTGTTTCCTGCTTTGCATAGGATGAGAACACTCTTACTAGCGTTATATTTGAGTCCATGTGACATTGCATAATCTTCACAAATACCCAGAAGTCTCCTAAGCCCACTAACTGACGGGCTCAACAGAACCATGTCGTCTGCATAACTAATATTATTGAACATTTTTCCATCTTGACCAGCTGACCATGGCTCCGCTGAGCCCGCTGATCAGCTGGTTTACAAACAAGTTAAACAAAGTCGGAGAAGTCAACCCGCCTTGCCTCACACCGCATTTCAGATTATATTCCTGACTAAGCGCGTTGACCCATCTGACAGCATTCTTCAGATTACTGTACCAATATTTGAGGAGAGATACTAGCTTCCTCGGCACAGTGGTCTCTTCAAGCAGTTTGTGCCAAAGAATATCATAAGACACGGTCGAAGGCCCTCGAAAGATCAAGAAAACACGCATATATTGGTTTTTTCCTGTCGGTATGTTACCTCACTGTTTGTTTCAGACACATAATTGCTATTTCCGTTGATAGGTTGGGTCTGAAGCCAACTGCAAGTCATGTATCTGAAGGTGTTCGCTCAGCTGCGTGTTCATGAGACTGTCAACGACCTTCGCCATGGTTGTTGTCAATGATACTGGCCGGTAATTATGCTTGTCAGATGGAACGCCGGTTTTTCTTTTTATTATAAATAAAAAAATTATAAAAAAAAAAAAAAAAATAATAACCCCACCACCGTATCTCTACGTTGACGTCATGGTGGGGCTTGCGCGCTCCGAACTCTAGGTCTGTGCCGGTAAAGTTTATTTTGCCGAAACAGGTCTAGGGTGAAGAGCCAGACAAGAGAGATACAGAAATCCGCAAGGCAGCATGTGGCGAGCTGTTGGGCAGTAGCGACCCCACGGACCCTATCTTCCGGGAGAAGTCTTATTCCTCACCTCTGGCTTGCCTTTATTGGCCGGCTAGAGTGACCACTGACGAGGAACAGAGCTCCCAACTCATTCTTGTCTTTATTGGCTGGCTTGAGTAGAGATTCGCAAGAGCAGCAGAGTACTTGGAGGAAGGAAGTATTCCAGTAAGATGCTGGTAGGGATCTTGACCGCACTTTCGGGATTGTCCGGATAGCCGTGGAATACCTCCACTCCTCATAAGTACCTCAAGACATGTTGCTCTCTTGTCGCTACGACACTTTGTGCTAGCGACCGTTTTTGGGGGCCCATTATTGAGTGTGCAAGTCACCCCCTGCCATTTTATCCGTGTACAGTAAGCATTCAAAAGTGCATAGGCAAGTTAAGAGTCGTATTGCTGTGAACACGCGGTATAGCTCGTACATTTGTATGTGTAAGCAACACGATACACACACCACAGATAACGCAGTTTTGCACTAGTTACACGAAACAACAATATATTTCCGTCGCATTAAACATGCTAGCACACACGCATTATGCGCGTGACCTTGACCAGTTTATAGCATTGCTAAAATTCGAACGTAATTAACAAGTGCAGATAGCAGAAAGCGTTAAGCGTTGGAATGGAATTCAAACTGCCTTAGGTTCTAATCTCGTAAAGCACAGCGCGGTTTTTTGCAAATATTATTATTTTTGTTTTCGATAATAATATTTTTTAAATATTGCTGCTTTTTTATGTTATTATTGCAATAAAGGGTTTAGAATAAAAAATGCGTCATATATGTGATCGCATTAGGTATACACCTGTAATGATAGTTGTAAGGGAAATTTTAATAAATAAATAAATAAATAAAAATTAAAAAATATATTTATTCTTTATATTCATTTTACATAAGTTAACAAACTGCTACAATTATTTATCATTACTTCAGCTGAATAAGATGTGAAATAGATGTCAAGAAACTTAGAAGCAATTTGTATTATTTTGACATATTTAAATTATAAAATGTTATGGTTAAAGAAATTTATTTCTCAATAAGAAATTACAAAGATTTCACTTACTTGAGAACATTTTTTAAACTTAAAATATAGTAATATAGGAACTTTGACACAAACTAAGCAGCTATTGTTTTATCCTTTATAAAAAATTATTAACTGAATAATATTCATTTTGTACGCAAATAACATTACACAATTCACAAAACTTAAAACTTTTTGATCCACCCGCAAAATAAATAATTACTGTGGTCGCAAGTATTCAAAATAGATAAGGAGTGCGAACCCAGTGCCACAATACAGCAACGCAGCAGTAAGGCATGTCCATTTATGGTAGTAGTGTTGGATCATTTAGAATGTGATTTTTAAATTTATTTTTGAAAATATCAAACGAGTTCGCATTCTTTACCTCTTTAGGTAGCTTATTATACTGTTGCACTCCCGCAAAAATAATGGTTCTCTCGCCATTGACTGTTCGCACTCGTGGTAGCAAAATGTGATCCTTCCTACGACTGCTACGATTATGTACTTGATGTATTTTAGTGAAGTGTATTTGTGTGTGAACGGACTTGTTCAGAATTTTTCTTTTTAGTATGCTGGTACAGTATGCATGGAGTTGTTTAATATTCATGAGTTTCGTTTCCCTGTAAATTTTAATTGTAGGTGTAAGGTAATCGTAGTGGAATAATAGTTTAATAATTTTATTTTGAGCTATCTGTAGGTCCTTTAGGTTAGTTTTTGGCGCGTTGCCCCATATTTCAATTAGGTACATCAGATGTGGTTTCACTAATGAGTTGTAAATGGTCTGGCGCACCTTATGAGGAAGGCAATGAACAACATTGCGCAATGACCCCAAAAGTGAGGAAAGCTTGGATCTGATGTGATCAATTTGTATTTTCCAGTTTAACTGACAGTCTACTCTTAGCCCAAGGTATTTTTCGTACTGTCTTTCTTGTATTACCTGATTATCAATGGTCAAAGAGGGATGAGCTGGTATTTTTTTATTTTTGGGTTTGAAGATGACATAACTAGTCTTAGCAGCATTTATTGTGAGTAGATTTTGTTGGAACCAAATAGATAATGTATTTAAATCTTGCTGCGCTTGGTTGATCATGTCGTCAATCGAAGTACCATAGTAAAAAAGACAGGTATCATCAGCATAAAGGGAAACGTGTCCGCGTAGTGAAATTTCGTGTACGGAATTGATGTAAATGAGGAAGAATAATGGTCCAAGAACCGATCCCTGGGGCACACCGAATGAGCCTGTGCTGTGTGGTTTATTTTGGTATTCCCCAACTTTTACTATTTGAAGCCTATTCTTTAGGTATGACTCAATCATTTTGAGTGCCATCCCTGAGACACCTATGTTGCTGAGCTTTTGTAGTAATATTGAATGGCTAACGGTGTCGAAAGCTTTTTTTAGGTCGATAAAAAGGCCTAGTGCTATCTTTTTTTGATCAATATTGGTTTGTGTTGCTGTGATTAGGTCTGCTGTGGCTGATAAAGTGTTGGACAGAGAACGAAAACCATACTGTCTTTTGTAAAGGAAGTTAATAGAGGTGAGGTATTTGTCTAGTCGCGAATAAATTACTTTTTCAAAAATTTTCGACACAACAGGTAGGACGGAGATAGGCCGGTAATTGTTAGGGTCAGTTTTGGTGCCAGATTTATGGATAGGAGTAACTTTAGCGATTTTCAGAGCATCTGGAAACGTTCCCTCAGCAAGGTGTTCATTAAAGCAAGTTGTCAGTTTTTCTGATATAAGGGTTCTTAAACATTTAATAATTTTGGTGGTTATTCCGTCAATTCCTACACTACAGTTTGAATCAAGACTACCGATTATTTTTGAGATTTCGTCCGTTTGACATGGTGTAAAAGCAGTTAGTTCATTAGTGTAATCTCTTGTTTGTGTTGTGGTGTCTACGTTGTGTTTTTGCTGTGTCGTTAGGATAGTGTTAGCGAGTGTCGAACCGATCGTTGAGAAGAATATGTTAAAAGTCTCACAGATTTTACTACCATCGGTTACAGGCCCGTCTTTGGTTAAGAGATTTGGAGGAGTACAATGTGTTTTGACCTTGTTGTTGGACAGTGTGTTAATAAGTTTCCACATCTTCTTTGGGTTACCTGAATATTTCTTGAATGTTTCATAGTAGTATTTCTTTTTAGTATTTTGTATTCTTTCTGTTGTTTTGTTCCTTTCTATTATAAATTGTTTATTCAATTCTTCGTCTTCCGGATCTTGCTTCAATTTGTGCCAAACTATATTTCTTTCATGAATCTTTGTTATTATATCTCTGCATATTCAGTCTTGTTGGGGTGGATTTAGGACTTTCGTTTTAGTAACTTTACTTTCTAATATTGCACACTTTATATAGTTTTCAAGGTTTCCGTAGTAGTTGTCATTTGACTTATAGTTTGTAGTTTTGATATATTCGAAGAGTTTTTTGTAGTTCACTGCATCATATTTGGCACGTTTTCTAGGTGGTGGTTTGCACTTCTTCATTGATAGGTAGATCTGCTTATGATCGGACATAGGTGAGTCCACAATTGCCATGTGGAAACCCTTATGTTTCAAGTTTGAGCATACGTGGTCGAGAATAGTCTTTGTGGAAGTGGTTTCACGTGTGCAGTGATCTTCGCTGATATGGTTAATAATTTCGTAGCCAGATTCTTGTATGGCAGTTTTATACTGTTTGCTCCTGCTATGTTTTGTTAATAGGTCGATGTTAAAATCACCAAAGACAATAGCTCGCCTTTTGCTAATCAATTGTGATGAGTACACTTCAAGAAACTCTTTTACGTTGGTAGTTTCAGGGTTGTAGACTAAACCTATGTTCAGTGCATATTTTTCTAGACCTACCCAAAGGTAATTTATACCTCCAGTGTAGGTTTCTTCGATCACGCTATGATTTATATTATTGTGCACATATATGGAAACCCCACCACCTCTAGAGTCTGTTCTGAGATTATAATAATGTGTGTAGTTGGGTATTTGAAATGATTCCGCATCTTCTTTAGATCTTAACCATGTTTCGGTGAGTAAAATAACATGGGTTGTGTTTTCGATCGATTGTAAGGAACATTTCAGTTCGTCAAATTTTCCTCGCCTGCGTATACTTCGCGCATTTGCGTAAAATAAATTTAAGGTAGATTTTGATGTAGATAGATCCTGGTAGGTGTGACATAGTTGATAGGTGATAGTTTCGTTGGTTTGGTGTTGCAAGATAGGTGACATTAAAATGTTTATATTTTAAATGGATTTTTTTCACCATAAATATTAAGCTTTGATCATGGTCGAAGTAATTAAGTAATAAGTAAGAATATTAGACTACTTAAAATGTAAAAAAACTACTTACAGAATAGGTGATTTTAAGGTTAAATATGGGCAGTTTGTTTATATTTTATTTGTATTAATTATTTTACATTTTATTTGACTTTAGTAAATATTGGTTAGTATTGAGGTTATAGCTTAAGTATTCATTTTCTTTACGAAAAGAAGATTGAAACTAAACCTCTTTTAATCCTAAAATAATAATATGACTAAAATAATCTTAAACATTTTCGGTTTATCTGCAAGAAATACGACAAACACCATATTGAAACGTGCTTAATAATTCGTTACCACAAATTCATGCAATAACGAATCTGTTGTTTATTATAAGTTGGTATGGTAAATATTTTAAGGTTAAAATATAGCAGTGTCCCACTTGAAGTCTTAATATTATCGTGCGAAACTTAAATATTCAGGTTTATGCCTTTCTGTCAAAAACGGTTTTCTAGCTGGTCTTCAGTAATGCAAGGCTTCGGAGTGGACGGCGAACGGTTCATAATGACGTGTTTAATAATTCAGAAAAATATCTCGTTGGTATGAAACCATTTGTTTCATATTCATTCACCATTTGACGTCGCTGCACCTCGATAATAAGCCTATTCCTCATATCTCTTAACCCTCACAGTATTTCTCTAAAACAAAGAATAACATTGTATTTATTACACATAATACCTAATTATTTATCATTCACTAATCGAATTATACGTCATAATGAATATAAAACTTTAAAGGCATCTTCTATCTCAACAATACCTCTGTTCTATCAACAATACCTTTGATTAAGATTTATGTTTAGATAAATGTGAAATATTTAAATGATAACACTCACACTTAGTCCAGTTTCATTATAAATTTGTGTAAATTACATTCACTTTTACTGCATTCACTTTTTGTTTGACTGCATTTTGAAAATAATAACCACAACACCGCTAATAGCTAAATACTCGTTACCGACGATAATCACGAACCAACAAAGTTCGAACTCGTTACGGATTGCACCTGTTTACCCGACAGAAATCGAAATAATTTACTTAGTTTTCTGTGGTCTGCCTGCTAAACTTTAATATTTATGTGAACAAGACGAATGAAACAAAAAACGAATAATTATCGAACTAGTCATTACTATGAGTTGCAGACAAAGTGAGTGTGTGTGTGTGTAACGTGCGTGTCTACAGTATTGTAACAACTTATAGAAGAAGGTCGTAAGTCAAACCGAAGCGTCAGTCTATTGCTTTGTGAGATTGCCTATGGACTTTTGTTCGGTACTGTACATATAAACATTGATCAGGCAGGGGCCATAGTCCTTCCATAGTTCCAGGTAACCAGTCCACTTGAGCCACCCAAACCCATAGTCCAACATCTTTGTTTCTATATCCTGCAATAGCCCTACACCAACCGGGGGTTGTCCTTGGGTGCCTTTGCATAGTGCGAACAGGGATAATCGTCTTTTGGTGCCTCAACACTTAAAAATGTCTAAGAGGCCTCTGCGAGTTGGCTTCGGCCCCTTGTACGCCTTTCAAAGGTCCGGGACCCCAGGGTCCCGAGATTTATCAAAGACATTTAAAAATAATAATAATATTTGTAAAAAATATTAAATTTTTACAAATGTTTTTCAATTTCCATAAAATAAGCATATTCATTGAATCTGTAAAAAAAGTACGCTAGCAAGTAGGCACCTGCCGCTGCTACAAATTAGATACCTAAATACTTCGATCAATGAAGCCTAAATATTACTGAAATATTTTAAATACAAATTATATAGGTATTTTATTATAATCTGATAGAATGTATCCCGCGGGTGTTCCAAATAACATCGAGAGATGCACGGAGCCCTTGACGCTGCATAAAGCACTCCGTGGCGCGTCGCTGCCTGAGCAAAGGGCAGGTGGGCCTCGGGATGTGAGACACGTTACCGGCACGTCAGCATCACCAGTAAACAGAGCTGTACGACGCCATCGCTGGTAAAGCTCATCACACACATTGAAGATAATATGTAGGGTGACTGGTAATTAGTGACCGGTAAAATTTATAAAATGTCACCCATGGGCATGTGACCACCCGTATTTTTCTGAATATTCCTTGCTTTACATTTTTTGCCATATGTTTGTGACCTTGCTTTACATTTTTTGCCATATCTCCGATGTTTGGCTCGATTTGGATTATGTTTATTATTTCTTAAAGCTTATGATTTATTTTATTGTATTAACTAACATTTTTGATTAAAATTTATTGACTATGAAAAAAAAACGGAAGTGAAGACATCTTTTTCTAAAAATAAACAGTAGGTATTTATTTAAAAAAAAAAACAAGTGTAAGTCCATAAAATTGCCCAATACGAGGACTTTTTAAATCATTATTAGTAATCTGCTACATAACAACTACAAATTCAGAGAACATTATTGATACACTGTAACAAAATCCAAGGAAAATCTCGAAAACTATAAGAGCAAAATTTTCGAAAACGTATTGGGTAAAGTCAATTAAATTCAAATTCAAAATATTTTATTTCACATAAACCTACATGGGCACTTATGAAACGTCAGAAGCTAGGTGCACGGTTCCAATTGGTGGAAGAGCCGGCAAGAAACTCCACGGTTACTCTTTTAAAAATAATTGGCTTTTACAATACTTTCAAATAACAGTGTTACTAGGTATGGGAGGACAGTCTAGGTCTTTCAATAAGTACTAAGTACTTAACAAAATAGAAAATGGTCTACAGGTCTACAATCCACTAATCCTACAGCGTTCTCACATTCACAAAATAGAAAAGAATGTATACAAAGGCTAAATATATTAATAAAAGTAAAAACCTATTTCAATAAAACGCAATTATATGATTGCTATTACAACTGTAATCAATCTGAATAATTATCATGTCCACAAAAGTCACTAATAAAGAGTTGAAATTAAATCGTAGGTATATAATGTCAAATAATAGAATAAACATGTCAAGGACGAATTTAAAAAAATATCAATTAAAAATTAAAATAAACATGGTAATTTGGGAGCAGTTAATAGACTCTTACTTATTTATGCCGTTAATGAGGTACCAGGGAAGCCACATGTGCAGAAGGAACTGTTGCCAAACTTCCTTGTCTTCAACGTAGTCTTTAATTTTATAATATGCTTTCTTGATAAGGATACGTTTGATGTGGGTTTTGAACTTCCCATCGCTAAGTTCTATCACCGACTTTGGCAACTTGTTATAAAAGCGGACACTGTTTACAAGAAATGACTTGCTTGTTTTAGTTAATCTAAATTTAGGTATTACAATTTCATGTCGACTACGTGAATTTATATTATGGAAATCGCTTCTTATTTTGAAAAGTCCTAAGTTGCATCCCTGGTGCGTAGGGTGCGGGCCAGCCGCAACAGTATCCTGAACGCTTTCGCTGAACGTTTCGACTGTCAGTACGTGAACCACTGTTGCATGGTTCACGTACTGACTAATGTCAAGATATTATTTTTATTGTGTTTGTTTTTATCGAATCTAAATTCAATTTTCAATTTATTTTTTTATATTTATGTAATTTTTCTATTAATTTATGTTTTGGTAACGGGTGTTATTTACCTGAAATAAATGAAATTTATTATTTATAATACTTTCTAAGATATAAAGATAAGGCAAAGTCAGTGTATCAATTTCTTTAAATTTGTCTCTAAGGGACTCGCGAGGACCCATTTTATAGATCGCGCGGATTGCCCTCTTTTGTAAAATGAAAATCGAATCTACGTCGATCTGTCGATCCCCACAGCAGGACGCCATAAGACATAATACTGTGGAAATAAGCAAAGTATACTAACCTAGCTGTGGCTATATCAGTCAACTGCCTTATTTTTCTTACTGCATATGCAGCTGAACTTAATCTACCTGAAAGAGTTCTAATGTGGGCGCCCCATTGTAATTTTGAATCTAAAGTAATTCCTAAGAATATAGTTTCCGTTATTGCATCTAGTTTTTTACAATCAAGTTTTAGATTTAGACCTACTTGAGGTACATTTGGTTATGAGAACCTAATATCCCTGTTCTTAGCAGTGATTACTAAAAGGTTTAAAAAATGATGAGGATGATAATGGAATTAAAAACAAACAATCAATAGACAGATGTTTTTTAATAAATAAATAAAAAGGGAGTGCCTTCGCTGCCGGCGCAGACTCCCGAATTGGCTGCCGGCGCAGACTCCGAATTGGCTGCCGGCGCCGGTTGCTGTATTGGCTGCCGGCGCTGAGTTTGGAAAAAAAAGCCGAAAACGCGGTTGACAATTTGGCATATTGGAGTAGATAGGCGGGGTAGGCAGAATTAAAAAACATGTAATCAAGCATTATTTTTTATTCCCTTATTCAATGATTTCCATATTCCAGTAGTCAGGTACTAAGTACCCGGAACCGAACTAGTTAGATTAGGTTAAAATAATATTTTTACTCTCAAAAAAGTTTAGGTTAGGTTAGAACTATGACCGAGCCGAGCGAGCGTAGCGAGCGGTGCCGGCATCGGTCAGCGAGTGCCAAAAACGACTAGAATATAAAGAAAAAAATACTTTAGTTAGGGTTAGTTAGTTGGAGTTCTGAACGTCGCGCCGCCGGTGTCCATTATGGGAACCGGCGGTGCCGGCCACAGAGTATGTAATGTGCTGGCAGCTGATGTTTTTAATCTGGGCTGCCGGCAGTAATGTCATGCGGGTTCCCAATGGCGTTATTTTTGGGAGCCGGCGCCGGTAGCGGAGGCACTTTCAAATAAAAAACAAGAATTTTAGTTAATTACATTTTCGAAATGATGCCCACCCTCCTGCAAACAAACAAAAGCCCTCATGGCAACACTTTTGGTTGTATGACGCAATTCTGCAGGATTTTTTAAAATTTCCGCAGCAGCAGCGAAATCCCTAGTAGCGGCTTTCAATGGGCACGGCATAAACTTTTTGTTTCATGTAGCCCCAAAGATAAAATCTAAGGGCGTACTAATCCACTAATCTACCAATCCACCGCGGATAATTTTGGTTTTAATAATCATGAACTAGTCGTGCAAAATATGCTATCTAATTGCAGCTGCGTCCGCCTTCTTGTTTCCAGCGGTACTTCATCCAAAAGCAACGGCAACATATTCTGAAACAAAAAATTCTAAATCATTAACTAAAATTCTTGTTTTTTTATTATTTATTAATTTTAAGATCTGTCTATTGATTGTTTGTTTTTAATCCCATTATCGTCCTCATAGTTATTTTAACCTTTTACGAGAAGTACTCACTGCTAAGAACAGGGATATTTAATTGACTTTCTCAATTTTTCCTTAGAGTTTTCGAGTTTTTCTTCGGATTTAGTTATAGTTAGGTATCAATAATGCTGTGTAAATTTGTAGTTGTTATGTAGTAGATTATTAAATAATGATTAAAAAGTCTCCCTATGGAGGATTTTATGGACTTATACTTGTATAAAAACTGTTTTTTTTTTGAAAAAAATTCTTCACCTTCCTTTTTTTTTTCATAGTCTATAAATTTTAATAAAAAAGTGTGTGAAGTTTTAGTTAATCCGATAAAATAACCCATAAGCTTTAAAAAATAATAAACAGAATCCAAATCGTGCTAATAACGTCGGAGCTATGGCAAAAAATGTGTATGTTAGCCTTATGACACACGCTCAGGCGTAAGTCAGGGATCGATACTGGGGCCGCCTCTGTTCCTGATCATGATCAATGATCTCATAGCAAATGTTAAGTTCGCCAAATGCCTTCTTTATGCCGACGACCTAACGCTTGTCGCACACATCAGAACAGACGAAGATTGCAAACTCCTACAAAGGGATATTGACGCCGTTTTTGAGTGGAGCATTGCAAATAAGCTATTTTTTAATCCTAGCAAGTGCTACGTCATGACTTACGGTAGAGGGCTGCGACCAATCTATTACGACTATTGTTTGGGTGGTGAAGTAATAACTCGTGTCACCAACATAAAGGACCTGGGAGTGACTTTCGACCGCTGTCTTACTTTTAGAGATCACATTTCTACCCTTGCGAAGGAATCTTTCAGGCGCCTGGGATTTGTTTTGCGAAATGCTCGTGACTTTCGCAATCCAGATGTTATTCGGCTGTTGTACACCACTCTGGTTCGAAGCAAACTCGAGTCCAGTGCCTGTGTCTGGCACCCCTATACCGCGACCCAAACATTGATGCTTGAAAAGGTACAGAAAACGTTCTTAAGATGCCTCTTCCATTTCTTTCCCTATATGTACCCTACCAACTATCTTTTAGGGATGTTGGGTTTCAATTCATTGGAGGTGAGAAGAGGTCTTGATCAGCTCACGGTAGCCTGTAAAACCTTACGGGGACGTATAGACTGCCCAGACCTCCAAAAAATACGGGCGGTCACATGCCCATGGGTGAAATTGTATCTTCACTGTGTGGTGGTCCATTAAATTGCACGGTGAGCGATATGTCGAAGATAATAAATATATTTTATAATATCTTCAAAGCGTGTGACGACCTTTACTTAAAAGTCGTGCCGCAGCCATATGCCGCACGCTCACAATACTGCAGACTGCGAGCCGACTGCCGACCCGCCTTCTCGCTGTGTACGACTCTCGCCTGCAACGAGCACTCTGCCGCATCACACTGATGATTCCTACCGAGTATTAAGAGGGCTATAACAAAATCGAAGTGCACAGTTTCAGGCATAGAAATATAAAAAACAGGAGAAGTGGCATGGGGGCGTGTCTGTGTCCGCGCGTAATGATCAAAGTGCTCATTGCATACGAAAATGGCCGTCTTCGCGAACTAGTGTGCTTTCGGCCGTGATCGGGATAATTTATAAGAATGCCGTGTTGTTCAGTGGTTTCTTGTAAAAACCGAAGTCAAAACAAAACCTTTGTGAATCATGGAATCACTTACCATATGTAATTACAAGTATTTTACTATATTTGCCTTTAAAATAATGAAAAACAACAAATCGTAAAATATTTTTTGCTTTTACTACGTTATTTTTGTTTCCAAATATCACAGCGACTGTACTATTTTTGCACTACATACATTGCTCGTTAACCACTACCTAAATATGTCACTCAGTGACTCAACAAGCAATGTAAAAATCACAAAACGATACTGTGGACTGCGGATGCATCGCGCAGTACGGCCGCTGTGTCTGGCGACGAGCTAGTGATGTGGTTGTGCAGATCCACTAACGTAGGCTATCGACAACAATGTCGTTTGGCGAATGCATTTATTGCTATTATACTTTATTCTTTAATTAGTCAACTCTTTTACCCGGGTGGAAGATCGATGTGAAATAATGTGTTTTACTTATTTTGATTATTTTACAGCGTGGTAGAGAAATGCGTAACCAACGGTCGTAAAGTTAATAAAATTTTAGGTGGAGTGTTTTGGGTTTGAATTATCGCTGGTCTATTATGCCTTATACTCGTGCTATTTCCTTACTTTTTATGGTTTTGGTATTTTACTTCCATTAAAGTCTTCAAAAGCTTCGAATGCGTTATAGTAATCGGCATGGTTCAGATAATTACAAATATGAAGAAACACATAATTTTATAAAGTATAAGGACAAAGGTGGGCTTATGTACCCATCTCCTGATGTCGTCATGATTTGTAAGATAATGGAAATAATCATAAAAATAGCTTGTCTCACCACTAATAAATTAACAGTTAAAACAAAAAATGTCAAACAGGAACTCATGGCAAAGGCTTTGCCTCACTTCATAGGATTAGATCTCTTTGAAAATATTAAGTTTCACCAATTTAAGCAGTCTCCGATGAATAATCACATGATATTTCAAATTAAAGCAGTCATGGAAAAATATATTAATTTAAGATTACACTATTTGACAAAAATGCCACTCCAGTAATATCAAAGCGTCAAGTGCTGCACAAATACCTCCACTTTACAGGTCAGTGAGTAAACATCATAGCAGGGTTTAACAATGTCTACTGTTTCAAATAAACTATGACAGGTTAAACCAACGTAACTGGATTTTTATTGTTTGAATTTTTTGCTTATTATTTATTTTTATTATAATATTTTCTGGACTTTTTATTTATTTTATTTTCAGGATACCAAATTTTTTAAAGTATAACGACGGTGAAGTATCAATATCTAATAATTACAAAAACATGGTTTTACAGGAGGAGAAAAAAACGTTTAATTTCTATAGTTTTTGACCATTTGAAGTAAACATTAGTAAGTGAAAACCGCCAAAATGTTAGTTATTAGATATTGATACTTCACCGTCGATAATATTAAATGGAAGAATCGATACCTTTCCGATTTAGTCAATCACTAGCGTATATGTAAAATAAATTGTTTCTGTACAGCACAACGATAGAAATGTTGTTTTCGTGTGAGTGAGTTGTACGGTGCATGGTAAATGCACGCTGTGTTTAATGGGATAAGGTTCATAATTGATTGTGTAGTAAGTTCTGATTTATGAATTGCAAGAGTGAGCGCAGCCTCGTTTCTATTTAGTTTACTGATATGCATGTGTAGTTGTGGCGACTAGTGGCGAGGTAGTGGGGACAAAGTGGAGACATTGGGTTTCGATACATTTTCAACCACCGGGCATATCTCCTTCTTTCTTATATCTATGGTTTCAGGTAATATTTGACGCCGCGCGAAAGCGGATGCGCTTGTGTGCGTCTAGTGAAGTACGCTACGCACTCATGCAAACCGCTTTGCGTCAGACGCGTGGAACAAACCAACTTGAGCCTTTGTGCACTTTGGTTTCGAAATAAATTAAATTACTGTTATTATAGTTCGTAAAATATTTTGTACCGATGAATGTTACTACCTAGAACGGCTTATCCATTGAGTTACAAAAGGGTCAGAAAAATATACTAAACCAATAAAAGGAATGTCGTTTCTGTTCCAAAGTTTTTAAACATCGCCCGGGAGACGTTTTTAAAATGGATTTATAAAGATTATATTAAGGGAGGCCAGTATTAAAAATATCTTTTCAATATATCAGCCAAAACTTCTTTTTTTTTCGATAGCCCCATAATTTAATTTTTTTTCTCTTTTGCCCATTATTATGTACTATATCTGAAAAGAATTCATTGAATTTAAGTTGTAGATTCAGACAATTCAGAAACACAGAAAAAACAATTCAGAAAAAAAAACAAGTATATTTACGTTTATGTTTATTTTCTATATATTCACATTAGAGTATCAAAGGAAAATACTTATATATTTACATTCCAATCACAACATAATTATTAAAAAAAAAACCTTATGTGTCAAGAAGTGTTGGTAGCGCTATATTCTTGGCGAATTGGCGAGATTACGTGGCACACAAAGTGGCAACAGCGAGCAATACGTCCTCCCTCAGGAAGCGCTTGGTGCGGACTAAAGCTAAAGTCCGCGCGTCTCGAGATTTATATTGATTTTTAGCATTGCTTATTACACTTGTGCCAGATCGTCTCGTGCTCATCTTACGAGACTTTTTATCGAACCGCGTCTTTCGCTATCGCATCGAAGAAGCGTTATCCACTCCCCGCCCCATCCGTGCAGGTGTCCCTCAGGGCTCTGTAGTGTCCCCCCTCATATTCACGCTATACCTACACTAGCGACATCCCTAAAGGTTGCCGTAGTTCGCAGTTGGGTCTGTTTGCAGACGACACTGCCATTTACTGCAAATCTAGATCCCCCGACTCTATTCGCCTCACTCTCCAACGCGCAGTCGATAGACTGGCGGCATGGTTTACAAAGTGGCGAATAGAAGTGAACCCCGATAAAAGCCAAGCGGTTCTCTCCCCTCCCCCGACCGATCACCATGTTCGGCAAGCCGATCCCTTGGGAGAAGCGAGCCAAATATCTCGGTGTCGTTCTCGATCATCATTTGACCTTCGCAGAGCACATAAAGATGGTTCGTTCGCGAGCCGCTTTCGCTCTCGGTAGACTGTTTTTCCTGGTCAATGCACGTAGCAAATTGTCACTTAGGTGCAAATTGCGCGTTTACACGGCGTGCATTCGACCGATCATGACCTATGCGGGTGCCGTCTTTGCTCATGCAAAACCCCGTCATATACATAGGCTGCAAACCGTGCAGAATAGATTCCTTCGTAGGGCGACAGGTTCCCCATGGTTCGTCAGGAACGAGGCTCTCCACCTCGACCTAAAGATTCCCACAATCCACCAATTTCTAAAACGCCTTTCAAAGCGTTTCTTTGAGTCCGCGGCCAAACATCGCAACCCTCTGGTTGTCGAGGCCGCCAGTTATGTCCCGAGTAGAATAAGTAAAGTTCACCGCCCAAGGCATATTCCTAGTAGACCCCGATGACCCCATAACCCTCCTCCAGGAGAGCAATAGGGAAACAAGCACAGTGTACAAACACAGACGCCTTCCGTCATTCCGACCTCGCCGCCGAGGTCCTTTGCGTTCCCGACCGCCGCGCCCCCGAGTAAATGATACTCCCCCCCGACCCTTGCTCGAAAACGAGGTGCCAGCAGTTGTTGCAGCTGTGCACGTAGCTTTAAATTCCCCGTATAATAATAATAATGATCAAAACCCTTTGATCCAGCCCGCCCCATCTTTTGATGTCCTCCCCCCGGATAACGCCCTAAGCCGAGGCTCGAACCCCGCAGGGGGTGCCCTTAGCGCGCGTTCATCCTAAGCTTTTTAGCTTAGTTTTATATATGTGCCCTGGCTGGAGGCTTTGAGTGTAGTAGCTTGAGGCAGCCACAGGATTGACCGGTTAAACAGCGAAGGTTTCTCAAAACCAGCTGTGAGATGCCCTACAGAAAAAAAAAAAAAAAAAAAAAATCTAATTACAATTGTTTAAAAATGTTATTTTACTTTTAAAAAGACTAATTTCTTTTTTTAAGCAAGGTAACATAGTAACCTTACATATTAAATACTTTTAGTTTAAAGAATATGGACAAAAAAGTATATTCCATATACACGAACATAGTAAATATATTGTATAGTAAAAATAGGAAAATGAATTACTACGTAGTTTTTAGCCTCTCTGAACTTGTCAGTTTTTAAATCAAATTAATAAGTAATGTAAGATGAATTCAAAGTACCATTTGTCAACGTCAGCCATAATGGACCATAGAGAAGGACAAATATAATGATTGACGTTCCACACCATGCATAATACTACTTTTGGACATGTAATATGGACGACAGAATGCTCTTGTTAGGCACATTTTATTCATACGAAACTGTCTTCATTGGTATTTTTTGCTTGAATTAAATTATCTTTTCCTAAGTTGATGAGTAAGATAGTATTTTTATATTACACCCAAAAAAAAATCCTGAAACGAAACGCGTTTACTTGTTTGACAATGTGTCATTGTCTATATCAATTGTCAATATATTTTTATTGTCACTGCGGATTGTTCGTTCCGTACTGTGTTTTGTTTTTGCGATTATTTTCTAATGTCCCGCGCCCACACGCACCCGCCTTGTGTGTGTGTTGAGCTTAATAATACTAAAACCATATCAGTTAACCGTAATAATTCACAACTGTTCGCTATTTTAAAGCACCATAAGTTTTTTACTAGCGAAATTATAATCTATACACTTATTGCCAGCGATCTGATTAAAAGGTTTTACGCCGACGCCGGTCCTTTACCGGTTAAACTGTTTACGTCTAGTCTGTTGTAATGACAAGTTCTATCAGTTTTTTATTTATACCAATTTAATGTGTCAATATTCACGAATATAAAACACAAAAAATCATTGATGTACATTAAATTCGATAACTATGCCGACGTCCATACAAAAACTGGCCATGTTCTTTGGATTATATATGTCACGGCTAAAACCCGAAGTGCGGCTACACTTAGTTTTAGCCGGCTACAACTAGGTGCGGCCGGTAGCAGTTGGTTAAATTTAGTTGTAGCAAATGAAAATGGCTGAAAGGTAGGTTAGGTTAGGTTAGAACTGTGACCACATAACATCGCCAGAGTCCATTTAGGCAAGATTAACCAAATGCTACCGGCCGCACCTAATTGTAGCCGGCTAAAACTAGGTGTAGCCGCACTTCGGGTTTTAGCCGTAACATATACACATAGATAAAAGATATAGTTTCGGACGAAAAATTATCAGTATCTGTCTGTTTTACGGAATTATTTTTGGTGTATTACTGAATGAAACATAATAAATTGAATTGTTCATACCAAAGTTCAAGATACAGTTGTACCATGGACATTTTTATAAATTATAAAATTATTATATATTCGATGTAATAAAGCATCTAAAGATGCCCGGAAGTAAAATTTTATGAAACATCCTTTGCAAAGACAAGGTTTTTACTAATTTATGTAAACAAATTGAAATATTTATTTTGTACACTTCCAAGAAAAATAATCAAACTTACTCGGACATATTTTTTTTTTAATTTTGAGGTTATGTCTAAACCATAATAATACATCAAAACTCGAGTCAAACGCTCAAATACAAGAAAAATTGTGATAGCCCTCTTAATACTATCTTTGAATATCGATTATCATAATCACATGTGCACAGGTAGAATCGTTTATAATCGATTTTAGGAACGAAATTAAAGTGAGCGGTGTTTTTCCTCAGTATGTACAAAGTCGTAGTAGGGACGCGGAGCCGCACATAGTCGACGTCACATGAATAAAAAAACCAGGTCGGCGTAGTGTGGGCTTATTCATGATCTTATTGTTTGTGGTCTGTAGCAGAGATGTTACGGAAGTCGTTTTACCGGAACCGGAATCGGAAGTTTTAAATTTGTTTGATCGGAACCAGAACCGTTGTCGGAACCGGTGTCGAAGGTGGAAGTAGAAGAAAGATGTGTTATGGAAAGGCTTAATGAAACAATTTAAATATAATTTAGTATCTTTAATCAGTCAAATATTAGCGATAACATCCACAAACAAAACAATAAACTGAGACTTCGAGCGCGAGCCTGTATAAAATAAACTAAAATTACACCGGCGGAGTTAAAACTTGTTTGTACGCGCTTTAGTCACGTGAATCGCTGCATTTCAAACTTCGGTATAACTCTGATTCAAAATTATCGGAACCGAAGTCGGAATCGGAGGTGTGAAATTAATCGGAAGTTCCAACCTTTCGGAACCGGAACCAAAGCTCCGTAACATCCTTGGTTTGTAGAATACACTGGTACTTGCACTGCTATCTGCTAGGCATAGGCACGAGTACCCGACGCAGTGACAAGCCAAGGTTCGGAAACGGTAAAACAATACCGGTTAATAACGTTTTATTTCGGTTTTGCTCCAAACTTTTCTTAAGAACGTGAACATTTTCAAAACTTTATCTTGACCTAAATTAACCGATTTATTCGACGAGTGGCGTATCGTTAAACGCGTTGCAACTTGTGAGTACGGGTGAGGATGTCGCGCTGAATAAAAACTAAACCGTTTAATGCGAAAAATCCTTTATGTAGGTAAAGGATCGACAAAACCCGGTTTGAAAAAAACGGTTCTATGTTCTCTATGTTATAGGGTTTTGGTTTCTGCACTTAGTCCGTAAGGTAGACATTGTACGTGGGCCATGGCGGCCGTTTAGTGGTTATTTCAACCAGCCCACCTCCCTCCAGAAGTTAGTTTGTAAAAGATCTGAGTGACCTGATGGTTTCTGTTCTAATCTGGGTGACGCCTGTGCATTCAAAGAGCACATGCGCGACGGTTTACTCAGCCTCCATGCACGCCCTGCACAGAGGACTGTCCGTTATGCCTATTGTGTGGAAGTGTTTGTTTACCGAGCAGTGTCTCGTGATGGTCCCCGTCACCAGGCGCAGGCCGTTCCTGTCCAGGCGTAATAAACGCCTGGTTAGCCTGTTATTCAAAGATGGCATGGCTTCCTTGGACTGCCTGCAGCCCGGTGTTGAGGTCCACCAGTACTCCGCTTGTGTTTTGGTGTACTTCTGTAGCCACCTGCGTATTTGGTTGTAGGGGATTGGTACGATAGGCTCGGCTCACAGACTGCTATGCTAGATCCTCTTCTAGCAAGTTCGTCAGCTGCATCGTTACCTAGCGATCCGCTGTGTCCTTTTATCTATTGAAAAAAAAAACGGTTAGTGCGTACGAAACCGAATATAAAGGTTTTTGCGTCAAGTAGGTCCATAATAACGGTTTGAAAATTCAACCGAGCCTTCAACAACGTTATGCTCGCGGCTCGCGCGTTATGCCGCTTGTTATATTTTACGGCCGCTTGGCCCTCAACCAGCGTTATTTGTATTCGCGGTCATTTGCCAAATATATCGCGATAGTCGACAGTGCGGCTATCGGGACTCGATTCATTCATGATAACGACGACTGTTGGGACTACTTTGTATGATTGTGCCATTTTCTTTCTGCATACCTTAAATGTTAGGTCTGATGAGATAAAACGTAATAAATATTAGGCAACAAAAGTTTAGAAGGTGTTGCCTGCTAGCCGCAACCGTTGATCCACGGCTCCATGCACACGCGCTGACGTGAGACATTCCGTGGCCGCTGTGTCGCAGTAGGTAGGTACGTATTCCCGGGTCCCGAGTCCGACAACGCGCTGTGCAAGCTCATTTTACGCGCACATTACACTGTCCACCGTGAGTATCCATTCTATCGTCGTAAACGAGACGTTTGCGTCCAAATGAGCCCATAAAGAGTGAGGGCGAAGCCAAACAGCCACCCTCGGCAGACGAATGGTCACGCAAATCAAACTGTTCAAACCCGAGCGAACAGGAGCGACTGCCGTGGACTCGACAGACGCAGAATATTGAGTTAAACACTTGTCTTATCGCCGAGCATATATCCACAGTAAATTCGGCAACAACTGGACGGGTGTAAGCGCACCCACTCAGCAATCAAAGCTTACGACATAATGAAGACCTTCACGTACCTAACGAGACACGGATCACCCTCAAACATGCGAACATACACATTTAGAATAAGTGTGCCGTTACAATGTTTATAAAATAATCACAGGCGCTCGGATTGTATCGTTACGTAATTACAAAAAAGTGTGTTCGTCAATACTGTTTTAAGACATGAGTATATTAACATCAACTCCCGTGTGTTCGTCGATACTGTTCTTAGATATGAGTATATTAACATCAACTCCCGTGTGTTCGTCGATACTGTTCTTAGATATGAGTATATTAACATCAACTCCCGTGTGTTCGTCGATACTGTTCTTAGATATGAGTATATTAACATCAACTCACGTGTGTTCGTCGATACTGTTCTTAGATATGAGTATATTAACATCAACTCCCGTGTGTTCGTCGATACTGTTCTTAGATATGAGTATATTAACATCAACTCACGTGTGTTCGTCGATACTGTTCTTAGATATGAGTATATTAACATCAACTCCCGTGTGTTCGTCGATACTGTTCTTAGATATGAGTATATTAACATCAACTCACGTGTGTTCGTCGATACTGTTCTTAGATATGAGTATATTAACATCAACTCCCGTGTGTTCGTCGATACTGTTCTTAGATATGAGTATATTAACATCAACTCCCGTGTGTTCGTCGATACTGTTCTTAGATATGAGTATATTAACATCAACTCACGTGTGTTCGTCGATACTGTTCTTAGATATGAGTATATTAACATCAACTCACGTGTGTTCGTCGATACTGTTCTTAGATATGAGTATATTAACATCAACTCACGTGTGTTCGTCGATACTGTTCTTAGATATGAGTATATTAACATCAACTCACGTGTGTTCGTCGATACTGTTCTTAGATATGAGTATATTAACATCAACTCACGTGTGTTCGTCGATACTGTTCTTAGATATGAGTATATTAACATCAACTCACGTGTGTTCGTCGATACTGTTCTTAGATATGAGTACATTAACATCAACTCACGTGTGTTCGTCGATACTGTTCTTAGATATGAGTATATTAACATCAACTTACGTGTGTTCGTCGATACTGTTCTTAGATATGAGTATATTAACATCAACTCATGCCTTTTTCCCATGGGGTAAGCAGAAACTACAGAACGCCACCTGCTACGATATGTATATTTGGTAATGTGACATAGCATAATATACTGTGGCATAATAAAACTTTGGTATAATGCAAAGGATAGTCATGACTGTCATTTGGTCTAATTTGTTTTCGCATAATTTGGAGTTGCATAAATTTTTAAGGCATAATATTTATTCGTCTATTTAGGCTCCGTGCACGAAATCGAGCACCATTCAGCTCAACCATTTTGAAGGGAGCTAAATGATCCAACACACACGCCACCGTCAGCGAGACATTAGAGTGAGCATGGCATACTCTCAGCCGCCAGGGCACATTCAAGTCAATGAAAGACGTAGGTACCTAGTAAATGGTAGCTTTATAGTAGGTACATAGTACTCACACATATTTTATGCAATTATAAAACGCTAAGGGATTGAATCTATACAATGCAAAGATAGTTTTTAAAATCTTCAGCAGCTCCAACAGTATTTTCAAATGCAAATCAATTAGTTTATGCGTCCTTGTGGAGCAGGATCAGCGTTCGGCCAAGCATTTATATCAGCGATGTAATCCCCCAACTTATAATTCACGCAGTTCACGCGCCACGCCGTATCGTACGGATGTGCTTCTGTGTACTAGAACTATGGAATCAGATATTGTAAAATGTGCAAAGTGTAACATCGTTATAAACGAAGTTTTAGCTTTTGTGAGCAATAAAATAGATGTTATGGACGAAGAAAGTCTAGTGCGAATATGTGGAAGTGCTTTCTCTGCGAAAGAAATACAGGAGGCTAAGAAACTTCTTTTCAATTCATTGCCAACATCACTGCGCATGAAAACTCGCAAACGTGAGGGGAAGTCTCAGAGAGATCTGGAAGACGTCTTAACATTTTAGTCTCAGAGAGATCTGGAAGACGTGTTAACATTGCTGAAGAACACCGATCCTGAAATTATCCCTATATTCGTAGCCCGCGATCTGCACAAACTACCTCCCATTACATTTGGTCATGTTGACGTAACGCGGCTTTTAAAAGACCTCCTGCTATTGCGTAGTGATCTGAAGAATGTGCAAGAGACGTATGTATCAATGGAGACTTTCAACTCGTTAAAAAGTGAAGTGGAAAACTCGAAACAGGCATCGATTGTTAATTATTTCGAAAGTAATGTAAGCAGGAAAAGAGGTGCGCACCTTATTAATAGTCATTCCTATGACAGTGGGCCAATGGGACTGGAATATGTATCCATGAAATCAGGAATAAATCAATCGCCACTAGAATAGAGATCTCATTTTGCAAAACTTGTAAATAAATCAAAGAACAATAATGTTAATATGCGATGTGATTACAAGGAAACCGGTTCGGCCGCGTTCAGCCCGCAGTTAGATTTTGTAGATAACGAGTGCGCGTCTAAAACAGCCAATGTCGACGCCCCGCGCCCGTGCGCAAGTAGAAAGTACTATGTACGCGTCATTATGTGCGCTCAATACCACGCATGTCGATGCGCTTTTAAAGACGACGATGTGCCCGAAATATAAATAACGTAACCGAAACGTCTGTGTTACAAGAAAATACTGTGATGACTCTAAATATGGATTCTGTACCTAAACCGATGACATTTGCTGATATGGTCAACAAACCCAATCAGTGGAAGAAGGTGGAACCGTCAGAAGAATGGACACTTGTTCAGAAAAATCGGTCGAAAAATAAGTTTGTGGGACAGAAAGGTACGGCAGTCATTGAACCTGAAGGAAAATTCAAGGCGGCTGATATTAAGGTACCTTTATTTATTTATAATGTAGATAAGAGTACTACCGAAATTGACATCTCTGATCATATATTTAGTAAGACAAGGTTGCGTGTACACCTACAGAAGATTAATATGAAGTCTCAGAGAGACTATAATGCCTTTAAGATTTCTGTACCGAAGCACCGATTGAGCATGTTTATGGATGAGAATTTTTGGCCCGATGAAATGAAATGAAATGAAATGAAATGAAATGAAATTGTTTATTCTGTAAATAGGATATCGAAATCACTTTTACACGTCATATAAAAAAATATTAAAAATAAGCTAGATGAGTTCGGCGTTTCCTATCTGACTACTCTGAGAAGAAAGGCCGAAACAAACTCAGAGGTCGCAGTCTCTTTTAAAGTCCAGACATAATCTTGGTCAGGCCATATGAGGACCATGTAGATAAGTGTCTGAAAAGGTCTTTTGAGGAAAGAACCACACAGATTTGAGTGGACCTGTCCAGTCAGTGCAAGCATTTGTCAGTAATCGTGGAGCTCAACTCAGAACTTAAGGAGCTCAACTCGACGAACAATACCAAAGAAAGGACATTTGGGTAGGCCGCATAAACTACTCAAACTGCCAGACCATCACTAAAACTAGCAGAGAAATAAAAACAATATCCACATAGTCCTCACATTCACAATAGTTAAAATAATATAATACTTTACAAAGTAATCATGTCATTTTGAATATAATTTTCAACAATGTCAATGTGTTTATAAAACTGGTATATGTTGATTTTACATAATTAAAATGTCTAGTTTTATGATTTTTTCACAAGGCTTAGCAGAGCGAGCAGTTCAATCCCAAGCTTTTTTATCTTCTAAATAATCTGAAATTGTATAGTACCCTTTTTTACAAAGTTTGGTTTTAATACAGATTTTAAATCGTTTAATGGGTAAGTTTCGAATGTCAATGGGGAGTTTGTTGTAAAAACGTATACATTGACCCATGAATGAGTTGCCTACTTTGTGGAGACGTGTGCGATGTACAGCAAGGTTGTGTTTATTCCTGGTATTTAAACTATGAATATCGGACATTTTCTTAAAATTTGATATATTTTTGTGCACATACAATAGGTTTTCAAAAATATATTGTGAGGCTACAGTCAGAATATTTATTTCTTTGAATTTTTCTCTAAGGGAATCTCTTGGACCTAGATTGTAAATGGCTCGAACAGCCCTTTTCTGTAGAACAAAGATAGTATTAATGTCCGCACAGGTTCCCCAGAGAAGAATCCCATAGGACATAAGGCTATGAAAATAACTAAAATAAACAATTCTGGCTGTATCTACGTCAGTTATCTGTCTAATTTTTTTAACAGCATAGGCGGCCGAACTTAGCCTTCCTGACAATTTTTCTATGTGTGGGCCCCATTGTAATTTACCGTCAATAGTGATTCCAAGAAAAACTGTCGACTCAACAGGGTCCAACTCTGTTCCATTAACCTGAACATTGGTAGATAGCTGCCTGACATTTGGCATTGAAAATTTTATGAGTTTAGTCTTTTTTTCGTTCAGGAGAAGATTATTTACATTAAACCAATGCACAACTTTAGAGAGTGCATCATTAACTTGTTCAAAGTTGACTAACTGACGTTTGATTTTAAAAATGAGGGAAGTATCATCTGCGAATAATACGATCTTGTGATTATCCCTTATGTGATAAGGTAAGTCGTTTATATAAATTAAAAACAAGAAAGGACCAAGAATTGAACCCTGCGGAACGCCCATGGTGACCGCAGATCCTGCAGATCTCTTGCCATTAACATCGACCCTCTGAATTCTGTTGTTCAGATAAGAAGTCAGAAGGTCAAGAGCCTTGTCCCTCATACCATAGTGGTACAGTTTCCTGATGAGTGTTTCATGATGTACGCAATCGAATGCCTTGGACAAGTCGCAGAAAATGCCAAGAGCATCTTGCGACTCCTCCCAGGCCTCGAATATGTTCTTCAGTAATTCCACGCCCGCATCTGTAGTTGAACGACCCTTAGTAAAACCAAACTGTTTCAGATGAAATAAATTATGTGCATTGAAATGTCCTAACATTTGTTTTAAAATTAATTTTTCAAAGATTTTGCTCAATGTAGGTAATATCGAAATAGGCCGAAAATTTGTGGGATCAGTTGTGCTGCCAGATTTGAACAGTGGAATCACTTTGCTAAGTTTCATCAGATCAGGAAATACACCAGATGCAATACAAGAGTTAAAAACGATTGCTAAAAAGGGTGAAATAACATCAATTATTGAGGACACGGTATGTACTGATAATCCCCAAAGGTCAGCAGTTTTTTTTACATCAAGATTTTTAAAAGATTCTATAATGTCTTTAGCAGTAATAATTGTGAATTCAAAAAGTTTGTCACATTCTGGTACACATTCTTTAAGTATTGAGTAAGCAGAAGTGGAGGACGACGATGACAGAGTTTTGGTTGTTAAAATGGGAATATTAGTGAAGAAATTTTCAAACTCAGCTGCCACCTCCACGTCTGCCTTAATATCTACATCATTGATTTTTAGATGGAAGTCACGATTCCGTACTGTCGTTCTTCCCGTTTCTGAATTAATTATATTCCAAGTGGTTTTAATTTTATTTCCAGAACATTTTATTTTATTTTTAATGTTTATGGCTTTTGCTGAGGAACAGGCTCTTTTAAAAGTTTTTGAATATTTCCTAACAAATTCTTTAAAAGTTTCATCATGGTTACATGTTTTTTCATGATACAATTCAAATAACCTCTGCCTACTTTTGTAAATACCTGGAGTTGCCCAATCACTAAATAGAACGCGGTCACAAACAGACAATGTTTTTGAGGTGAAAATCTTACTAAACTCACAATTGATGAGGTTAAATAGTAAAGTGTAAGCTTGATCCGGGTCGTTATGATAAGGCAAACCCGGTAGTTTTTCGATTAAATTATTTTTAAATTGTCCTAAGCGACTTTTATTTACAGGAACAAAACTTACAAGTTTTCTTTGAGTTCTGACTGTTTTCTGAGGGAAAGTGACTAACTGGCCACAGTGATCAGAGTCTAACTCGTTTATAATTAAATGGCTGGAAGGTCTTAAGTTTGTAAAAATGTTGTCAATACAGGTAGCACTAGTGGCAGTTATTCTAGTCGGCTCAAAGAATGTATTGTACAAATTATATGACTTTAATAAAGTTATAAATTTATTTACTACAGCAGATTTTTCCAGTATATTAATGTTGAAGTCTCCACAGACTAAAACTGTTTTATTACTGTTACAAGTCTTTAATAATACTTCTTCCATATATTTTTCAAAAATATCATATGAAGCACATGGGGGCCTGTACACGCTCATTACAATGAACTGCTCAAGCTCAATGCAAGCTATTTCAATAACTCGCTCAACAGAGAGGCTTACAATATCCTTACGTTCTTTAAATTTCATATTGTTACGAACAATTATTAGAGAGCCACCACGTATCATATTAACTCTGCTGAATGAGCTGGCAACCTGGTGGTTGTTAAAGCTGAACATGAACTGGTGGACTTTCAACCAGTGTTCAGTTACACATAGGATATCAATATTACTACAGTTCATGAACAGCTCCAATTCTAATTCCTTACCTATCACACCCTGTATATTTTGATGAACAATTTTTAGAGTATTATTATTACATTTATTTAGATTACTACAATTTGATGGGTGAGATATCAAAGAAGAACTTTTATTAACATTTTGATGATTTAAACCAGTATTTAAAATTTCTTTATTTATCAAGCAAGAGGTTTCCTCTATTGTCCTAATTTCTAATTTAAATGATAATTAATGTCATTAGTTGTTGCCAAAGTATTGGCAGAATTATTTAAAATGTCATTGCATTGCTCAAAAGAAGCAAGTTGTTTAGCCAAATTTTTGGCTGAAATAGAAAAAAAATATGATAGCGACACAGCTATCTGTCCTTTGCAATAGTTAGAAAGATAGTACATAACAATATTATATCTATCTCTTGTCAAATACAAATTATTACCAACATAATTGTTAGTGTCAACTAAATGGAACAGATTATTATTGAATGTCCAATTATACAATGTCATATTTAATTCGAATCTTAAGCTATTTTCTTCCTGTGGCAAACTGTTACTGTATGGGAATGTAAACAACACAATTTTTCTTAAACTTAGATTACACAATGTTCTATAATATTGGAGCAATTCTCCTTTGTTCACATTTCCCCTATTACCCATAAAAATTAATAATGTAGTGCCCTGGTTAAAGTTACATTTAATAATTTCTTTCATAATGTCAAATAAAGAACAACCAGGCATACAGTAATTTATGATGGCATCCTATATCGACGTTTCGTAGAATTTAGTCGTGACAACGCTGGGAAGGTAACCAGTAATACATGCGTTGGAAATGTTTTGCAACCAATCATATAATACAAATGGATGACAAAAACATCAGTTGTACTTTCAGTACTTTTAATTGTAAAAATGTTAAACGATCGATTGAAGATATTAGGCAACTAATACTGCTGCCGGACATAATTGCGCTTCAAGAAACTTGGCTACTGCCTTGTGACTTACCATGGCTCAGCAGTATCAATACTGACTTTGGCTACACTGGAACTTCAGCAGTGGACACATCTGCTGGAATACTGCGTGGCAAACCTCATAGAGGGACGGCAATATTGTGGCGTAAAAGTTCCTTCCCGTCAGTTACGGTTATTTAATGCAACAACCCTTGGATATGTGCAATCAAAATAATGACTAGTGATCGTCCCATATTGTGTGTATCGGTATACATGCCTACAGACTGTGCGGAAAATATGACTGACTTAACCCAGTGCATGGGCGCTATACATGCTATAATTGAAAAATGTGGTATAGACCATGTTCTTGGTGACTTCAACGCACATTCAAATGAGAACTTTTATAATGAGCTACTCAGTTTTTGTGATGACCTGAACTGGGTATGTGCGGACATTGTTAAATGTGGGGTGGACTCTGATACGCACACTTTTGTAAGAGAAGCGCCATGGTTGTAAGCGTTGGTTAGACCACATAATAGTTACTAGTGCAGCGTGGCCCTCTGTAATAGACATCTGGGTTGATTATAATGTGTACTGGTCTGACCACTATCCTGTGTCCATTAAGTGTTGTATATTTCCATCTAAAAATGTGATTCCAGTAGTACCTAAAAGTAAAGTGACCTTTTTTTTTTTTTTTTTGGTGGGAAATTATCAAATAACTTCTCCCGCTCTGGGTGGAGCGGGAGGGCGTGTCAGACTCTTACTGACTAAAACCCACCCGTGTTCCTTCCTATGCCATGTTACCGGGGGCCACGATTTCCCTATCGGTTTTCTTCGAACCCCCGGCATTGGCATTGGCCCTAGCGGACCCCGTCAATTCTGCTGACATCTCTTTGAGGCGCGCGTGGAACACAACGCGCCGTCGACCCGGGCTTGGTCCTTATCGGACGGCGAGCTACCCATTGCTCACCGTCCGCAAGCCCGCGCCTACGGTGGCCGGAAATCTTCCTGCGATTCCCGACGCCCAGGGCGTCTCCTGCTGCGGCGGTTAGGGGCGCGAGGGCGCGAAATTTGCCTCTCCCTCACGCGCTCCGTCTCCTCCTTCGCGAGCATTACTGCTTCGCAGAAAGAGGTGACGGCCTCCCATTTCCTCTCGCTCCGTAGCATGGCCCGAATCAGGGCCGGACGCGAGAAATCACCGCCGCCGATCGCATCCACGAGGACACGGCGATGCCCTGCCCAAGCCGGGCAGACCTCCACCGTATGCTCCACCGTGTCCTCCGGGCGATCCACACAGTGACGACACCCGGGCGTTTCCTCCCGCTTTATCCTGAACAGGTACCTCCCGAAACAGCCGTGTCTGGTGAGTACCTGCGTCAGGCGGAAGGTGAGGACGCCGTGGCGCCTCTCTAGCCACTCCTCAAAGAGGGGTCTTATCGCCGCAATTGTGGCGTGCCCAGCGCTGGGTTGCGACAATCGCACTCTCCATTCCGCCATGAGATCCCGCCGGAGCTCTGTCCGCTGTGCCGCGACTTCTTGCGGCATCGGAGTTAAGCCCCGGCGCTTCGCCTCCTCGCGCCACTCCCAAATGTGCGCGAGGACCTTTGCCTCCAGATCCCATGGCGGTACTCCGGCAAGGAGGCTCGCCGCCTCGCAGGAGACCGTGCGGTATCCTCGGGCCAGCCGGATGGCCATGACCCTTTGGGACGCGTTCAGCCGGCGGCCTGGCTGCCGCCTCAATGAAGGCGCCCACACCGGCGCCCCGTAAAGGGCCATGGACCGCACGATCCCCACGTAGAGCCTCCGGCAGGAGACGTTTGGACCTCCCAGATTGGGCAGGAGCCGCTTCAAGGCAGCCCCGGCCCGGTCCAGTCTGGAAGCCAAACGTTGGAAATGCTCCACGAAGTTCCACCGGCTATCGAGGACGAGTCCCAGATACTTCATCGTCGACTCGACGCCGATGTGAACCCCTCCCGCCAATACTTGGGAACCCGACGGTGGCGCACTACGAGGACCATAGAAACCCATGGCCTCGGACTTGTGCAGGGCCACCTCGAGTCCCAGCTGCCGGATTCTGTCGACGATTGTCGCAACCCCGCGTGTCGCTAAGTCGGCCGCCGCCTGATACGACCTCCCCTGCGCCAGGACCAGCGTGTCGTCAGCGTAACAAGTAAAGTGACCTGGGGTGAAAGAAAACCTGAACATATCGGTATGTACACAAACATTTGCAATAAATTGTTAAGACAAATTGACTTTCCAACGGTATTAGGAGAATGTTGTGATAAACGGTGTAATAATGTGAAACATAGACAAATCTTAGATAATTTGTATACTGATATTGTCTCAGCGCTTAGTGAGGCTTCAGAGTCAAGCTATAGGGTGGGTACGAGCAGTAGGAAAAAACAAGTTATGGGGTGGAATAAGTATGTTGGCGAAGCTCATAGGGTGGCCAGGCTTGATTTTCAAAACTTTACTTTTTGGTAAACCTAACGAAGGTTTCATTCATGAAGCAATGTGTCATAGCAAAAAGATTTTCAAAGCTAAGCTTAAATGGTGCCAACAACACCAGGAGCAGATAAACATGGATCGGCTAGTGACACTGCATTCAAAAAATAAGTTTCGAGAATTTTGGAAACACACCAATAAATTAAACATCAAGTCAGGCGTTCCTTTGAGTGTCGAGGGTGTCACCGACGCAAAAGTGATCGCCAACATGTTTAAAGATCACTTCACCGTGGAATCCCCTTTAGGCTCTTTTGAGTGGATGCTGGACGCTGACCCCGTGTGTGAAAACATCAGACTAAAAGTGGGTGCTAAGGACATTCGAAAGATTTTGAAAAGTATGAATAAGGTGATGAATCGCCGGGCCATGACGGGCTCAGCGTCGAACACCTACAAAATGCAGGGCCACACATTTCTAGACTTTTATCGATGTTTTTTAATCTGTGCATAGGACACTCCTACCTACCTAGTGAACTAACAAAAACGATAGTTACTCCCATAATAAAAAATAAGACGGGAGATTGCTCGGTCAAATCTAACTATAGGCCGATCTCACTGGCCACCATTATTGCGAAGGTACTAGACAGTGTGCTTGAGGCTCACTTAACAGAGTTTATACACCTACATGATGCTCAGTTTGGTTTTCGCGCTGGACTTTCTACAGAGAGTGCTATACTGAGCCTAAAGCACACTGTTGAGTATTACACGAGTAGGAAAACGCCCATTTATGCTTGTTATTTAGACCTCTCTAAAGCTTTTGACCTTGTTAATTATGATAAACTCTGGGATAAACTGAAGGAAACCAATTTACCTGGTGAGTCTATTGCTATCCTGAAGTTTTGGTATCAGAGTCAGGTCAATTATGTAAAGTGGGCTGGCAAATTATCGGATCCATATGGACTACAATGTGGAGTAAGACAGGGTGGATTAACATCCCCAGTTTTATTTAATCTATATATAAATGCGCTGATCGTTGAGCTTAGCAGCATGCATGTCGGCTGTCACATAGACAATATTTGTGTAAATAATCTGAGTTATGCAGACGACATGGTGCTGCTGAGCCCAACAATCAGTGGAATAAGGAATTTAGTTAATGTGTGTGAGACGTACGCGGCTAGTCATGACCTCACATATAATGTCACAAAAAGTGAGCTCATGGTATTTAAAGCAGGTACCAAGTCACCAGATCAGGTTCCTCCCGTGATTTTGAACGGAACTCCCATGAAAGTGGTCACCTGTTTTAAATATCTTGGACATATAGTCAGTGATCTCCTACGCGATGATGAGGACATGGACAGGGAGCGTAGGGCGCTGTCTATCAGAGCGAACATGATAGCTCACAAGTTTAAACGTTGTAATGCACAAGTGATAATAACATTGTTCAGAGCGCATTGTACATCACTCTACATGTGCTGCTTGTGGACACATTATACGCAAAGATCATTCAGCGCCCTGCGCGTCCAATATAACAATGCGTTCAGGGCGTTGTTGGGTTGGTTGCGCGCCAGCACCAACAGCATCCTGGCTGTGATTGCTGATAGGCTGGACACGCGTTACGTCCTGGGTTAATACCCACATTAGGAGATAAGTTTTATAATGTATTTTTTAAATTAATTACTAACACTAGTTTCATAAGTTTTACTGTACTAACATTCTATGGATTTCAGTCTAAATTAAAAAGTTTATTTTTATTTTTTATTATTATAATATGCTTGGCTGCATAGTGTGCGTTTTATATAAGATTTAAATTTCGTTTCATTCAGTTGAAGTATGTGAGGAGGAATACCTCCTCACATACTTGTAACATTTTAAACAGTACCCCATGAAAGAAGAGTCCACTTTAGCCAGTCTGAAACCCAATTGAACTAATTGGTCCCTATTTCTAGTGATATAATTGTGTCTTGCACCTCTTTTGCTAAAAATATGTAGATTTTTCCTTGCGTACATAATGTTTTCATAGATATATTGACAAGGTACCAAGTGGCTCGGCTGAAGTAAGCCACAACTCTTTTACAACACTGTTCGAGTGGGTTTGCAAAAGAATTGCGCCATAACTGATGCTGCTCACATCAGTATGAATCTCTGTAGGTAGATTCGGGTCAAAAATTGCTAATACAGGCTCATTGGTCAGAATTGAAATAATTTCCTGTCGCACTTTTTCCTGTAACCTTTCATAAATCCGGTGTATATACTAACCCTAGCAATAAATTCTCTTAACAATGCTGATTCCTTCTTACAGTCATAGTATAATCATGGGTGACTTTAATACTTGTCTTCTGAAAAAAGACTATCGCTCTTCTTCCCTGACTAATATTTTGACTGCCAGTAATCTTTCCATTCTTCCACTGAGTGCCACTCACCATTTTCCTAACTCTACACCTTCACTTCTTGACTTGATTTTTGTCTCTTCTCTTGATCACGTCGCTCAGCATGGCCAATGTTCAGCTGATGCCTTTTCCTATCATGACCTGATTTTTCTGTCATACAAAATTCGCCCACCTAAGGCTAAAGCTAAGATTCTTATGCAACGCAATTTTAGTGGAATGAACGTTGACGATCTTTGCAAGGATGCCAACAATATAGATTGGTCTGCTCTGTTTGCCTCTGCATCAGTCGATGAGCAAGTTAATATTTTTGCGGCTAAACTTATCGAACTTTACGATCATCACGCACCTGTTCGAGCTGTTAAGGTTAGACATTTGCCAGCGCCGTGGCTCACAAATGAGATTAAAACGCTAATGCAGAAAAAAGTTACGGCAAAGTCTAAATTTAAGCGTAGGGCTAATGACGCTAACAGGGAAAGATATTTCTCCATACGTAATCACTGTAATAAGGTGTGTAGGAATGCTAATCGCCACCACATTCATACTTCTGTCCAAAATGGGGACGCATCCAAAGTTTGGAAATTTCTTAGATCATTGGGGGTCGGTAAAACACGACAAGACACAATTCCAAAAGACATAGACATTGAAGCTATGAATGCTCATTTTACTGCCTCGTCCAATTTTGATAGGACAATAAAATTAAATACACTTAATTATCTTTCTTCACTTCCGACTCCCAGTTATTCTCCATTTGTTTTTAGTCAGTTCTCCGCATGTGATGTTAAGAAGAGCATACTATTGATTACTTCCAATGCAGTAGGAAGTGACTGTATCAGCCGTAATATGTTAGTACCAGTGCTGGATTTTATCCTTCCCGTCATTTGTCACATCCTCAATTTTTCTGCATCTAGTGGTGTATTTCCATGTTCATGGAAAGATGCTCAAATAATTCCTTTACCTAAAAAGTCTAATCCCTCATCCTTTTCTGAATACCGTCCAATATCCGTCCTACCATTCCTATCCAAAGTCCTTGAACGGTTAATTCACAATCAAATAAGCACTTTCCTCTCCAAAAATAATCTCCTCAACCCCTTCCAGTCTGGCTTCCGTCCTGGTCATAGCACCACCACAGCGCTTCTGTACATTGCGGATGATATAAGGTCAGCCATGGAAAACGGTAATCTAACGGTTTTAGAATTGCTAGATTTTAGTAATGCTTTTAATACCGTTGATTTTGACATTTTGCTTGGTATTTTATGCTCTCTTAACATATCTCCATCGGTAATTGACTGGTTTCGTACTTACCTGTTCAGCCGCCGGCAACGTATTTGCATTGGAGAGACCTTGTCTTCCTGGAGTAATACTTCTGCCGGTGTACCTCAGGGTGGCGTTCTATCTCCTTTACTTTTCGCAGTTTTTATTAACTCAATCTCCGACGAACTAATTTCTTTCTACCATCTTTATGCAGATGATTTACAAATTTACTCGCGAGCTCCTCTTGGAAATCTATCCGAGGCTATCTCAACGATTAATTGTGATCTGGCTCGTATATGCGACTGGAGTAAGAGATATGGACTTATGGTCAACCCCATAAAGACGCAGGTTGTGGTGGTAGGCAGTTCTAGGACGGTCTCAAGGATCGACTGAACGACTCTTCCCCAAGTTTCTTTTGACGATTCAGTAGTTCCATTCAGTGAGAAAGTTAAAAACTTGGGGATCTTCATTGATAAAAACTTTTCATGGACTGCCCAGCTACAGGAAGTTAGCCGCAAACTATTTGCATCCGCTGCATCTTTGAGGAGATTACGTAATTTTCTACCGACTGCCACCAAGATTGCGCTTGCACAATCGCTACTTCTTCCCATCCTTGACTATGCTGATGCCAGCTATCTTGACCTTACCCAAGACCAACTCGATAAACTTGAGCGGCTTCAAAATGTTTGTATAAGGTTCATATTCGGTTTGCGCAAATACGACCATGTTTCCGAATTTCGTGTGAAGCTCAAGTGGTTACCAATTCGCCTTCGCCGGAATGTTCATATTCTTTCCCTTTTGTATAATATGCTTTTTTCCCCTTCCACCCCTCTTTATCTCAAGAAACGTTTCCAGTTTCTTTGCGACTCCCACACAAAATTTTTAAGGTCATCAGATAACTTGAAGCTTAAAATGCCTATGCATTCCACTACTTTCCTCGACAAGTCCTTTACTGTCCAGGCCGCTCGTTTGTGGAATGCATTGCCAGTTCAAATTAAACGCGCGCAATCGTTACCTATATTTAAGAGACTCGTGAAGGAACATTACTTGTCGTTGTGATCTTGTTCTCGTAACTGTAATTATCCATAGTCTTCATTTATTTTTGTTGCTTATATATTTAGTAAGTATGTATATATTTATGTATCTATTATTTAGGATGTGTATATATCTGTGTATCTATTCTTGTATATTGTATATTTATTATTTGCACCAACGACAGCCCCATTTTATGTCCAGGCAAATCACTGTACATTCCAAGGTTGCCTGGAAGAGATCGCGGAAAGCGATAAGGCCGCCCATTGTATATTTTGTAGTGTTTGATTTGTTTTTTGTTGTGTATTTTTGTGGTGTACAATAAAGTATATATAAATAAATATAAATAAATAAATAAGAGCACCCGTAGGCTTCCCTCTCTGTAAACCGCTTTTATTCGTTCTGGCCGTCTATCACTTGATATGTGTTTGAAAACGTTTTCAAAAATGACACAGAACGATAGAAACGGGCTTCAAGTTTTTCAGTTTAGAGAGGAGGTTTAGTGAGGCATTGTTTTCGAAACCTTGGAATATAATTCTTAAAAGTAATTCTAAATACTTAAATATTTTTGTCTGTTCAATTCAGAGTGTCTAAAAATAAATAAACTCTTGAGTGCGTCTGAACTTTTCGTGTATCATTTTTTACACCCGTGTGCTTTACCCTTCTGGCCGCGTACCGCGAGGCGCCACACGTATACAGCGACATAAGAGGCCTCTCCGACGTCAAGCAGCGTGACGCCAAACGACGCCACCCTCCGAGAGGCCTCCGTTACCCTCCGACGCCAAGCGGCGTGACGCTACCCTTCGAGAGAGGCCTCCGCCACCCTCCGACGTCAAGCAGCGTGACGCCACCCTTCGAGAGAGGCCACCATCACCATCATAGACTGCCGTCACGCGTAACATTGACGCGGCCTTCCCGTTAGCGTGAGGTACCACGGAGTGCCTCCGCTACTTAATTATTACTCACACCCACCTCTCCGTTCGACAGGGCTCGCTGTTTGACGCGTGACGCCACAGCCCGGCTCCTCCACACTCCCTGTCTGCCTACCTGTCTCCGTGCCTGCCTACCTGTCTGTCAACCTGACCCTGCCTATCCCGAGCATCCCACGTTCTGCGAAGCCGGCCCTTAATCTTATTTAATCTTAATTTAATTTTAATTATCAATTTTTATTTTTATTTGTCAAAGTCAAATAATTTATTTCAATTAGGCACAAAGAGGCACTTTTGAACGTCAAAAATAAAAAATAGAATTGATTCTAGTCGCCTTGTGACTTACATTTACCTCCAAAGAGGTAAACGTTACGTTATAGACTGCGTCGCGTGGGGACGCACTACTCGTCGGCCGTTCGGTGTAATCTGCTAAAATCTGGTATCTCTGTATCTCATTATTCTCTGGTTTATTTCCTTGATATAATTGGTAACGATTTTGTTTCTCTGTCTGAAGACGTGGCAACAAAACACTTCACCGAAAGTTTTGCCTTGAGAATTACGTTTGTTTGAGAATGAGTGGGGATATAGTACGCAGGCAACATACCATGAGAGGCTAGTACATTAAGGTAAATTTCCGCTCTTGCATCGGAAGAAGAAGGCGCTATGTCTATATTAATATCGCCAGTAAGGAAAATATTATTGTATGACGATTATTGTATGCTGGCTTACCATGGTTATGTATCATCCGTACTTAGATACGGCATTGTAATATGGGGTAACTCAGTATATTTTGACAGAGTTTTTAAAGCTCAAAAAAAATGTATCCGAGCAATTTGTGGAGCTCACTTTTTAGACAGCTGTAAGCCACTATTTGAAAAACTTAAAATTCTACCTCTGCCATGTTTATATATTTTTGAAATATGTAGTTTTGTTAAAAGAAACTACAATTTATTTAAAACAAGCACTGACAGGCCAAATAGCCGAACACGGCATAAAGACAGACTTCGGCTGCCTCAAATAAAACTAAAATTATTTAAGAAAAATGTATACTGCATGTTGATTATTGTTTACAATCATTTACCAAATAGTCTTCAAGACTTACCGCTGACAATGTTTAAAAATATACTTTTCAAACTACTACTACTATTTAAAAGATATTATACCATTAAGGACTATTTAGAAGACAAATCAATAGAATCTGTAATTGAGTTAGATTAATTGACATTGCTGATTGTGAATACATTTGCACGCAATGTTATGGCAGGATATGCTGAAACAAATTTACTGTAACACCTTATGTACCATATTCTAGCAAATAAATATTTTTGATTTGATTTGATTTGACGATAATGTTAGTAAAATATTGTTTAGTGATTCAATAAATTTTGACACATTTCTTTCCCCCGGGGGCCGATAAATACAGAGAACCACCAGTTTGTGAATTGATAATGATAATCAGACAATTGCCATCTATGAGCGATGGTTTTAATATCTAATAGGTAAGGCTAGATTTATAATAAACAATAACGCCCTCGTTTTGTGTCCTGTTAGCATGTGTGTTTGCGAACTGATAACCACTTATGAGTGGAATAAACGGTGTCCGAGATAACCAACATTCCGTTAGAACGATCACATCCCAGTCAATTTCTGACCATTTGATGAAGGTTTGCAATCCTGAAAAATTTCGGTTAACACTTCTTATATTTTGTACAATAATGTTCAAAGGGGAATTTTTGGTATAAATTAAACTGGAGCAGTCATCAATATCACAAATCCTGGAGTCAGCAACCGTTAGCTCATCCAATTAATTATTTATTGATAATTGGGAATTATGATCGAATTTTCCTTAAATGCATAAATGTTGCTTTTATAAAGCTCTGCTGTAAATAAGAAGTTAATAGGTGTGGTAGCTAAGTGGGTATACAAGCCGTGAGAAAATGCGTTAACATGAGCCTTGGATGTAGTATTGTGTGTTCTAAAAGATAGATGACTGAGAGTGAGAGTGTAGAGTTTGATGATCTGTTTAGTGGAGTTTGTGTAAATACAGACAAAAATCAATGAAAAGTTAACATGCATGTAAGTTATAAAAGTGAACATAAAGAGTAAAAAATCAATTTAAAAAGTTATAACTAAAAATGGTAACAAACATGTTTTGGCAAGTTTGATCATTACGGCGGATAGTCAGTGTTGCCCTCTAAGATTAGTGAGATCTAATTCGCTATCAACTCGAATTTGTTTCTGTCCTTCGGCTTTACGTAGGAATATCCGTCCGTGTGCCACCCAGCAAAATGTATATTGGTGTTCTTTGGCAAATTGTCTGCACAAATAAAAAAGCTTTTTCGCGTTTGCAGTTAGAGTTTCCGCTACGTATATCGGTGTCTGCGGCCCTTTTATTTGTAGGCGGGTAGTGTTTAGTTTGCTGTCCTTATTGACCTGGTTGAACTTTTTTACGGCAGCTAACATATTTTCTTTCATTAGTTTACTAGTAAACTCAACGATTACAGGTTTAAAACCGTCTGTTTTGGTGTTTACTCGGAAAATATCACGGATACTTGATGTTTCAATGTCTACACTAACGGTTTTTCCCACGTTTTTAATTACGTTGATCAGATATTTTGTGGTCTCCTTCGTATCGTTTATTGGGATGTTCCGTATCTCAATAGTTGAACCTTTTAAACTTCGCTCCATAGATTCTCATTTTTTTTCGAGAAATTTTATGTATTTTTGGTTATTACGCCGTTCATTCTCTAATTTTGCTATATTCGCAATTATCTCGTCGAACTTTTCTGAGTTAAATTCAACAGATTTACGGAGTTCACGATATTCCTGTCTGATCTCGTTCACGCTAGTTAGTACTTGGTCAATCTTATTATTTTGAAAATCAGACCAAGTTTTCAATGTACTGATAATCTCTGTTTTGAAGGACTGCCACTTCTCTTTATATTCTTGGTCATGTTTGCGTTTAGGTACTCGCGTATTTACATTTTTTGAGAAGTCACTAAGACTTACTTCATCAAGACCGCAAGTGGGAATAATCGGTTCAGAGCCGCCGCGGTATGGGGAGATCAAAGCTTCCGAGGAGGTCGCTACTTGCGGAGGAGTACGTTGAAGCGACAAATTTATTTAGTTTCACTTTAGCGCCGCAAACTCGGACGAGTACTCCTGGTACTAGGTGACAGCTACGCTCCTAGTGCGTGCGCACCGGTACGGTAGGTGGGCGGTGACCGTCGAGTCGCGTGCGCGCAAGTAGTGCTGGTGATTAGCGACGAGAGGTGTGGTTTTGACCTTATTGGCGAATTAGTTAATTACTCACGCAGTTGTTGCATAGAGATAGCTCATATACGAGTAGGTGATGCTCGTCGCACACTGGTTACTCCTGGCTTCGTACTGTTTATGCGCGCCTGGTACTTGCACAATTTTTTTGGTATTTGATTTTAATTATTTAAATTAAATTTTGACAATATAGCTAACTTAAAACACGTCTGTGCCGCACATGGATCCGGGGGGAAGGGGAAGATGGGTAGGCAGGCGCGGAGGCAGGTAGGCAGGTAGGCAGTCAGGAAGTTTGGAGGAGCCGGGCTGCGGCGTCACGCGTCTAACGGCGAGTCCTGTCAAACGGAGAGGTGGGTGTGAATAACAATTGGATAGCAGAGGCACTCCGTGGTACCTCACGCTAATGGGAGGCCTGCGTCAATGTCGGCAGGCTATGATGATGTCGCTTGGCGCCGCGACGATTGGCGTCGCAGCGCTTGGCGTCGCGGCGCTTGGCGTCGTGGCGTTTGGCGTCGCGGCGCTTGGCGTCGGAGGCCTCTTATGCTGTATACATGTGGCGCCTTGCGCCACGCGGCCGGAAGGGTGTAGTACAGGAGCTTGTTAATTGATATACAAAAGTTCAGACGCACTCAAGGTTTATTTGGCTTTAGACACTGAATTGACTAGACAAAGGTTTAAGTATTTAAAATAGCTTTGTTTAAGAACTAGGCTCTAGGGCTTCGAAAACACGGCCTCACCAGCCGCTTTCAGACCAAAAAAAACTCCTAGCCCTCAATTCAAAATCCCACTGCAAACTAAAAAAATTTGAAGCCCGTTTCTATCGTTCTGTGCCATTTTTTTAAACGTTTTCAAAGATATATCAAGCGACAGATGGCCAGCACGGGTGCGTCTCATAACGTATAAACTCATTTGGTCTAATTTCATTTTATTATCGTTCATAAGATAATTATAATCAACGTGAGATATACTAACTGTTGATATAATTTCTTAACAAATAATATTTATTTATTCTAAAACTTAATTAGTATAACGTTGTTTGATATAACGTTTATGAAATCGAAAATCATTTGGTCTAACATTTAATATGTATATTGTTTATTTTATCGAAAATCATTAGGTGTATCGTTTAATATATACAAAAAAACTTCATTATGGTTAACACCCCGACTCAGAGTACCCCGACTCGGATAGGTTAGGTGAGAAGGCTAAGGCGGGAGCGAAGCGAAGCGGAGCTCCCGCCTTAGCCTTCGTGGTTATTTTTTTTTAAACCACCCAGAAATAGGAGCCCAGCGAAGCAGGGCTCCGTCGACCTATCTTAGCACAGGTGGTAATTAGTTACTAGTTATGCAATTTTGCTTTGTGTTTTTAAGTAGGCGTTTTCATCATATTGGACCAAATAAGTTTTATATCTTTTGAATGGTATGTCAAAAGATTTTATATTTAATGTTTGTTATGTCAAACGATGTTATATTTAATGTATGTTATGCTTATAAAAAATAGTTATTTTAAAATTATATCAATCGTTTGTTATATTAACTAATCGCTATATTAAATAAAATTATAGGTTCCGTTGTTATATGTTGTTAATATTAGAGATTTTGTTGTTATATCATCTTTTACTTACCCGGCCAGCACGAATACAAACGGTTTACAGAGAGGGAAGTCTACAGGTGTTCTTATTGCTAGGGTCAGTGTATACCCGGCTTTATGAAAGGTTTAGAAAACTATAAAGTGTACTTGTCCATGGTGTGTTATGTCTATGGTATAGAAAAATAAATTGGACAGATGACAGTTTAATTTGAAAATGTCAGAATATAAATAATTCTAAGATTTTTTACAAAGACGAAAATTAGTAATATAAAATAAGTTTTGGATGCTAAGACGATCAAAGAATAATTAAAAGTATACTTTCAGAGGTAACAATGTTTACGAGTAATTATAAAAGGTGAGTTCTGTGTGTGTCATAGGATTTTAATATGTTGTAAATAGATAGTATAAAACATATAAATAGATTAAATTAGGTGGCGCGGCAGAATACCACATTTCCCCGAAACCCTAGGACAAAATTTTCAACTTGTTGGAAATTTTGCTGGTTGTAATAGATCTTTGATCTTTCATACGACATCTTTCATGCTCTCGTCTTACACTCTCATTCGATCACACGTAGGGGATATGGTTCACATTCTATGACGCATACTCCACAAGGAAATATTTTGATACGACGCTAAAGCCCCGGTGACACACCTCGTGTGTCACCCGTCACACGCGGCTCACACGCGGCTTTTAGCTCTATTTGTAATATAAAATAAAGTCTAATGTCCTCTGTGGCTATTTTATTCTATGGTCGGATAGATAAGCTGGTCAAAAAAAACATTTAATTTTAAAATAGCTGGAACGCAATATTCTAAAAAAATATTGAAAGTCACGTTCCGGCGCGAGCAAACGTCAGTCGACGAAGCGCTCCGGGCTTGAAGGTTATTACCGTAATATTTCGTTTTTATTGTGGTTTTTGTGTGTAAATCGATGGGAAGTGGTGTTATTTTCATTTTTAAGTAAATATTACGTTGTTGTAGATAATATTTGTTAAGTAAATATTACGTCGTTGTAGATAATATTTGTAGTAAATAACATCATGTTATACCTATTTTGACCCAAACAAAAAGTGTAAACAAACATTTGAATAAAAAAGTGACCGTGCTGTGATTTTGTGGTATTTTGGTGTGTAATCGTCGGTATTTGATGGGTAAGTTGACTTTTTTATAATAATTAAAATTATTAGATTTCTAATAATTTTAGACTGTCTTTTCACCTAAATACGGCAAAAAAATATTTTTTTGGAACGGAGAAAGTTACGTAAGCACTAGAAATTCTAGGTCTTAAAATTCTAGATTTTTGGTATTTTTATTTTAATATTTGTCTCTAAAAACGTTTTTGTTAGATAACATAACTATCCATAATGTACCCTGCAAAATTTCGTGTGAATTGGTTAGCTAGTTTTATCAGAAATCGTTAAATTAGTGGACAATAGACTCGCCAACAAAAACGCGTAATGTATCTTAGTGAACGTTTCTCACGAAAGTTGTAAATATTTATGTTGGGTCCCTAATCTATTCGAGAACCGAAAACAATTGACAATAACATTCGAGAACCGAAAACAATTGACGATAACATTCAACATCTTCTGAAAAACTTGAGTATTTTCTTTATTTGAAGGTGATTCATAAATCTTTTACGTCGTGGGTGGTCGCGGGGCTTGACAGATGAGTCATCTATCAAATAGGGCCGGAAACGTTAAAGTTTATTATTTTTAGTCCAAAGAACATTATGTGTGAATATAATTATACATTTATAATATGATCCTTACATCCTTATCCTTATCCTTACATATTATAAAACAAAGTCCTCCGCCGCGTCTGTCTGTCTGTCTGTCTGAACGCGATAAACTCAAAAACTACCGAACGGATTTTCAAACGTTTTTCACCAATAATAATAAACTCGTAGGGATCTTGACCATCTTCCGGGCTCTAGGATTATTCTGAAAGCCATGGAATACCTCTCCACTCCTCAAGCACTTCAGGACATGTTGCCCCCTTGTTGCTACGTCACTATGTGCTAGCGACCGTTTCTGGGGGCCCATTATTGAGTGTGCAAGTCACCCCCTGCCATTTTATCCGTGTAAATATAAAACATTGATCAGGCAGGGGCTATAGTCATACCATAGTTCCAGGTAACCAGTCCACTTTAGCTACCCAAACCCATAGTCCAATGTTTTGTTTCCATGTTCTGCAATAGTCCTACACCAACCGGGGGTTGTCCTTTGGTGCGCTTGCATAGTGCATACAGGGATAATCGTCGGTTGGTGCCTCATTTCTTGAAAAGCGTCTAACGAGCCTCTACGAGTTGGCTTCGGCCCCTCGTACGCCTTCTAAAGGACCGGGATCCATGGTCCCGAGAATAGTTAAAAACTAAAAATAATAATAACCCCACCGCCGTATCTCTACGTTGACGTCGTGGTGGGGCTTGCGTGCTCCGAACTCTAGGCCTGAGCCAGTAGAGTTTACTTTGCCGGAACAGGTCTGGAATAAGGAGCCAGACCAAGAGAGATACAAAATCCCGCAGGGCAGCATGTGGCGAGCTGTTGGGCAGTTGCGACCCCACGGACCCTATCTCCCAGGAGAAGTCTTGTTCCTCACCTCTGGCTTGCCTTTATTGGCCGGCTGGAGTGAACACTGTCGAGGAACAGAGCTCCCACCTCATTCTTGCCTTTATTGGCTGGCTTGAGTGGAGATTCGCAAAAGCAAACGTGCTCGGAGGAAGGAAGTATTCCAGTAAGATGCTGGTAGGGATCTTGACCGTACTTCCGGGATTGTCCTGATAGCTGTGGAATACCTCTCCACTCCTCATAAGTACTTCAGGACGTGTTGCCCCCTTGTCGCTACGACAATTTGTGCTAGCGACCGTTTTCGGGGGCCCATTATTGAGTGTGCAAGTCACCCCCTGCCATTTTATCCGTGTGCACATAAAACATAGATCAGGCAGGGGCCATAGTCCTTCCATAGTTCTAGGTGACCAGTCCACTTTAGCAACCCAAACCCATAGTCGGATATTTTTGTTTCCATATCTTACAATAGTCAACCCCCGGTTGGTGTAGGTCCTTGGCTGCACTTGCATAATGCGAACAGGGATAATCATCGGTTGGTACCTCATTTAATTAAAAACGTCTAAGGGGCCTCTGCGAGTTGGCTTCGGCCCCTCGTACGCCTTCCAAAGGTCCGGGACCCCTGGGTCCCGAGAAATGTCAAAGACGTAAAAATAATAATAATAATAATAATAGCTACTGAAAGTAATTGAAACTTTCAGTAGCGCCATCAGGATGGAATTTGGTGTGGACAAATGTGCGGTCATGCATGTAAAGCGAGGGGAGATTGTGGAATCCGTGGGAGCCCAACTCTCGGATTCCATAAACCTTAGAGCCCTCTCCGCATCCGAAACCTATAAGTATTTGGGTATGTCGGAAGCATTGGGCATCAATGTTACTGACATGAAGCAATCGTTGAAGGAGCGCTTCTTTGGCCGCCTGAAGAAAGTATTTAATAGTCTCCTATCAGGCGGAAACAAGGTGCGCGCCTTCAACGGTTGGGTCATGCCGGTTTTGATGTACTCTTTCGGCATACTCAAATGGACTCAGACCGAACTCGACGCCCTGGATAGGAGGGTCCGTACGCTGCTGACTGCATATCGAATGCATCTCCCACGGTCATCGGTAATGAGACTGTATATCCCGCGAAAGTGTGGAGGTCGAGGCTTTTTAAACGCTAAGACCCTCCACAATCGCGAGATATGCAGTCTTAGGGAATATTTCCAAGAAGCCGACGTGAGGATGCATCGAGATGTGGTCGCGGTGGACAAGGGTCTCACCCCGCTCTCCTTGGCTAAAGAGAACTGGTGCAAGCCTGTAGTGCTTGACACTAACGATCGCAAGGAGGTATGGCAGAGTAAGGAGCTTCACGGACGCTTTTTCCGGGCCCTACATGGACCCGATGTAGATTTACTAGCGTCCGTGACCTGGCTACGTTTTGGTGACCTCTTCGGGGAGACCGAAGGTTTTATCTGTACAATTATGGATGAAGTTATCATGACGAACAATTACCGGAGATTTATTGTGAAGGATGGCACGGTTGACATCTGTCGGGCATGCCACCGGCCGGGAGAATCAATCCGACACATTATCTCCGGGTGTTCTCGTCTAGCTAACGAAGAGTACTTGCATAGACATAACCTTGTAGCCAGGATTATCCATCAGCAACTTGCTCTGAAATACGGCCTTGTGGAATCGGAAGTGCCGTACTACAGGTATGTGCCCGATCCAGTTCTAGAAAATGGAAATATCACATTGTACTGGGATCGATCCATCATCACTGACAGGACTATTGTTGCCAATAAACCTGATATAGTGGTGGTGGATCGAGTAGAACGGCGCACAATGATTATTGACATAACAGTCCCGCATGACGGGAACCTCGTGAAAGCCGAGAAAGACAAACAAATCAAGTATCTTGACTTGGCTCGCGAGATTGTCGACATGTGGGATGTGGACTCAGCGATCATTGTGCCGATAGTCGTATCAGCCAATGGCTTAATTGCCAAGAGCCTCGACCAACACCTAAGGAGGCTCGCGTTGGGCAGCTGGATCAAGGGCTTGATTCAGAAGGCGGTACTCCTGGACACGGCTCGCATTGTCAGGAGGTTCCTCTCTCTGGAGCCCTGACCGCCGGTAGCTTGGACCCTGTTCCCGATACCGGTGGGCTACTATTTTTTATATTTTTAAATGTTTTTATACTTTCTTTATTCTAATATTTAAAAATATAATTTATAAGTATTTAAATGAAATAAAAGATAATAATAATAATATATATATATATAAAAATAATAATTGCTGGCAACACCAACGTAAAGACAACGTCAAAAATTTGTTTTCACAATTTCCACATTTGATTAATTTTAGACGCAGTTTTTCAATACAAAATAATACCAAAACAAACCTGAAAGCCTGAAAATCACTTTATATAAAATAGAAAAAACGACCACAATGAACGAAAACCAATAGACTGCAATAAAAAAATTCCGAATCTGAGGTGACATCTGTCATGTCACCTCCGACAAAACAGACAGAATCAGAATGATGAAAATGAAATTGTCTTAATGTTAACGAGATCAGCAAGACAAAGAGCACGCCCATCACCTCCGGACCCGTCGCTCAGCTCCGCCTCGCCGCCGCCTCGCCGCCGCCGGTACCCAGCCCCACAGTGAGCGCTGTGACGACACCGGCCGCGGTAGTTGCGTCGAGCTCGAGCGACGAGTATTTTTTCCCGCCGACGTCGCCAACACCTGTACGTCGGCAGAGGAGAGGCCGGCCACCGAGGAGCTTGGGACTTAGGGGCCAACCGGCCCCGAGCCGGGTCCCCGCTACCGATGGTTGTGTGCAGCGCATGAGATGGACTCAGTCAATGAACGAGAACGTCATGCGCGCATATTACGGGTCTACAGAGGGAGGAACTAACCTCACTGCGTACCGTGTTAGGATGCTGTCTCTGTTCCAGGAACTAGAGCCAACCGTCAACGTCTCGGCCCAACGACTGTCGGATCAGGTGCGTGTCATCCAACGCAATCATAGGTTGGACGATGCTGCACTAGAGGTACTGAGCAACCATATCGTCTCAACTCGGGCACAAACCGCGGCACAAGCGACAAATATTAATGCAATCCCGCCGCGGTTCAATCATGGTGCTGAAGAGGAGGATGATAGGGTTGCCACAGTAAGTAGCCAGTGTAACGACCGATTGAGGAGCGCACTGGAGGATGCGTTCCGCGAGTATAGGTACACTCCGACCGAACTTAGACCCCGATTACCACGCCTACCCATGCACAGTGTGTGCCTTGGACTCGCAGCTTACGAATTTTTTCGAAAGCAGCGAGGATCTCATTGATACACACTCGATCCTGTATTGCGCGGCTGTTGCAGCATGTCGTTTAGCTAACGTCAAGTTTCCAAACTGTGATGGAGCTACTCGACCCAAATCAGCCATACCAGCCTGGCAGTGCAGAATCGAGCGTCGTATCGATGGGGCCAGGGCACTCATCGGCAAACTATACTGCTTCAGGGAGGGAAATACACGACCACGAGTGATGCGCTTTGTAAGGCGGGCATTCTCGGGGACTGGAATCAGTCCTCAAGAATACATGTCCCGTGTCACAGAGCGCATCAACTTCCTGAAGCAGAAAGTTTGTGCATGGGCGAGCCGTATTCGGCGGTATAAGCGGCGGGTTGACTGATATACGCAGAATCGCATGTTCCAGAGCGATGAGAGGTGGGTATATAGAGCTTGGGAGCGACCTGAACAAAATGCGACAGACGTATGCCGCCCGGATGATGTTGCCACGAGTGCATTCTGGCGCAGCATCTGGTCGGTGCCCGTCTGTCACATTGAGGCTGGCTGGATGCAGGATGTCGAGCGAGTGTGTGAAACTATACCAGAAATGGATGCTGTACTAATCACGCCATTAGACGTAGCCAGAGCAGTCCGTCCATTACCGAATTGGAAATCACCGGGACCGGACGGACTGCACAACTTTTGGTTAAAGTGGCTGAGTAGTTCGCACACTCGCCTGGCATCTCAATTTCAGTCATCCCTAGAGACTGGGTCGTTACCGCAGTTTCTAACGACAGGCGTTACTCACCTGCTCTATAAGTCAGGTAGTCCCGCGGAACCCAAGAATTATAGACCGATCACATGTTTGTCGACGGTCTATTAACTTCTTACATCCATTTTGAGAACGAAAATTAACACACACATTGACAGTAATTCAATCATGTCAGCCTCTCAAAATGGATGTAGGAACGGGTCCCGCGGTACTAAGGAGCTTCTCCTCATCGACATGGCCATAAGCCAACAGGTTCGTCGATCCCGCAAGGATCTGTCGACATGCTGGATAGACTATAAGAAGGCCTACGACTCGGTGCCACATACATGGCTCATGAGGGTGCTGGAGCTGTACAAGATAGATGCAACTCTGCGCACCTTCCTGATGTCGTGTATGGGGCAATGGAGGACGGTCCTTCGCTATCCAGGATGTCGACAGATCCAGGGGAATGATGAGCCTGTATGGATTAAACGGGGAATATTCCAGGGTGACAGTTTAAGTCCACTTTGGTTCTGCTTAGCCCTGAATCCTCTTAGCACATTGCTCGAGGACTCAGGTCTAGGCTATCGGTTGAGGAGAGGTGGTCAGGTCATATCTCACCTCCTCTACATGGATGACTTGAAACTCTTTGCCCCCAACAAATTGCGACTGATGGAGCTACTGAAGGTAACTGAAACATTTAGTAGCGCCATCAGGATGGAATTTGGTGTGGACAAATGTGCAGTCATGCATGTAAAGCGAGGGGAGATTATGGAATCCGAGGGAACTCAACTCTCGGATTCTATACACTTTAGATGCCTCTCCTCATCCGAAAGCTATAAGTATTTGGGTATGTCGGAAGCGTTAGGCATCAACGTTGCTGACATGAAGCAATCGTTGAAGGAGCGCTTCTTTGGTCGCCTGAAAAAGGTATTAAATAGTCTTATTTCAGGAGGAAACAAGGTGCGCGCCTTCAACGGTTGGATCATGCCGGTTTTGATGTACTCTTTCGGCATACTCAAATGGACTCAGACCGAACTCGACGCCCTGGACAGGAGGGTTCGTACACTCCTGACCGCAAACCGGATGCATCACCCACGTTCATCGGTGATGAGACTGTACATCCCGCGGAAGTGCGGGGGTCGAGGCTTTTTAAATGCGAAGACCCTCCACAACCGCGAGGTGTGCAGCCTCAGGGAATACTTTCTTAAAACCGATGTGGGTATGCACCGTGATGTGGTCGCAGTGGACAACGGGCTCACCCCGCTCTCCATGGCCAAAGAGAACTGGCGCAAACCTGTAGTACTTACTACAGATGACCGCAAGGAGGTATGGCAAAGCAAGGCGCTTCACGGACGCTTCTATCGGGCTCTTCATGAGCCCGGTGTAGATTTCTTAGCGTCCGTATCCTGGCTACGTTTCGGTGACCTTTTCGGGGAAACCGAAGGTTTCGTCTGTGCAATTATGGACGAAATTATCTTGACGAATAACTACCGGAGACATATTATGAAGGACGGTACGGTTGACGTGTGTCGGGCATGCCATCGTCCGGGTGAGTCCATCAGACATATTATCTCTGGTTGCTCGCGTCTAGCTAACGGCGAGTACTTGCACAGACATAACCAAGTGGCTAGGATTATTCACCAGCAACTTGCTTTGAAATATAAACTAGTGGACTCTGAGGTACCGTATTACAAGTATGTGCCCGACCCAGTTCTCGAAAATGACCATGTCACGTTGTACTGGGATCGGTCTATCATTACTGACAGGACTATTGTAGCAAATAAGCCTGATATAGTAGTGATAGATCGATTAGCGCGCCGCGCTATGATAGTCGATGTTACCATTCCACATGACGAGAACCTCGTGAAAGCTGAGAAAGAGAAACAAATAAAATATCTCGACTTAGCACACGAGGTTGTTGACATGTGGAACGTAAGCTCGGCTATCATTGTGCCGATTGTCGTAACGGCTAATGGCCTGATGGCCGAAAGCCTCGACCAACATCTCTCGAGGCTTTCGTTAGGCGGTTGGATCAAGCGCCTGATTCAGAAGGCAGTACTCCTCGATACGGCTCGCATTGTGAGGAGGTTCCTGTCTCTGCAGCCCTAACCACCGGTAGCTTGGACCCTGCTCCCGACACCGGCGGACCTCTATCTTTTTATATTTTTAAATGTTTTTTAAGTCTTTTATTTTAAGAAATATTTAAAAAAGTAATTTAATAAGATACTAGATGAATATACGAAAATAATAATCATATTATTATTTATATTTTTAAATGATTTTTTATTTTTTTATAAGAATATTTAAAAATGTAAATGGTATGTTTTGAAATGAAATAAAGGAAATAATAATCATAAATCTTTATTAATCTCAACATCTTATTACAGGAACTAATTAATAAAATGCACAATCTTAAATAGAGAAAGGTGTCTGAGGTAGGAAGGTCCTGTGTTACAGATCACCCGGCTCTCTTAGATAAGACATGTTAATTTACAAAACAGTAGAGTCAAGATATTATTGGGAAAGCAAAAGTTTGAAAAACCTGAGAAAATTAAAACAAATCAAAGAAAAGAAAAGCAAGTCAACATAAAATTCAAAGATACATACAATTTATGTAGGTAACATACGCACATATATTATTATTCAATAATACATAAGTAACAAAATAAGCAAATAAAATAATAATGAGCATAACAAAAAATGAAGAATGGAAATGGGGAAATGAATTATGTTGTGTGTATTGAATGTTTGTAAGTGTAGGGGTGTGGGTGTTAAGAAATTGGTTTTAATAAATTTTCTGTGGCAATGTAGTCCAGATTTAATGGACGCAGTGATTCATGCGGAAGGTTTTAGTGTATAATTCATTATGGTTTTGTGTAAATTGGCTGAAATTTGACGATTATTGTTGAAGATGTCGGAAAAAGTCATGCCGACTGGGAACTTTATTGGCGTGCGCCTCGGAAATCGTAAAAGATCTTAAGAAGTTCAACAAAAAAGTCCGTAATGGCATATGTCTATCTTCTAAAGATGACCCATAGTAACCATTTTTATCTTCCAGAATTTGATAAAAATTTAATTGTTATTTCCGAAGCTATTATCCAATAAACTATGTTACTTAAATTAAACATTTAATTTAAATTAAAATATGCCTTGACGTCATTTCATTTAAACAAATGGTTTAAAAGATATCGCAGATTCAAAATTACGCGTAACAAAATAATTATGCTTGACGGCGGGCGCAGCGGTAGGAGTCAATGACCTTTTCCTCGGCTATTAGGTATGTAATCCCGGTATCGGTAGTACGTTCCCGTGGGATATTTTCCGACATCCACGCGGGCAAAGCCGCGGGCAAAAGCAAGTACTTTATCTTCATTTTTTAAGCTATTAATAATAATAATAATAACCTCTTCGGGGAAACCGAAGGTTTTGTCTGTGCGATTATGGATGAAGTTATCATGACGAATAATTATCGGAAATACATTGTCAAGGACGGTACGGTTGACATCTGTCGGGCATGCCACCGTCCCGGTGAATCAATCCGACATATTGTTTCCGGTTGTTCTCGTCTTGCTAATGGCGAGTACTTGCACAGACACAATCTAGTGGCTAGGATTATTCACCAGCAACTTGCCTTGCAGTACAACCTTGTGGAATCCAGAAAGCGGTACTCCTGGACACGGCGCGTATTGTTAGGAGGTTCCTCTCTCAGGAGCCCTGACCACCGGTGGCTTGGACCCTGTTCCCGACACCGGTGGGCTACTATTTTTTTATATTTTTAAATGTTTTTTTAATAATTTTTACAAGAATATTTAAAAATGTAAATTATATGTTTATTAATGAAATAAAGAAACATAATAATAATGCCCACCACCTCCGGACTCTTCGCTCAGCTCCGCCTCGCCGCCGCCGGTACCCAGCCCCATTGTGAGCGCTGTGTCGACACTGGCCGCGGTAGTTGCGTCGAGCTCGAGTGACGAGTATTTCTCCCCGCCAACGTCACCAACACCTGTACGTCGGCAGGGGAGAGGCCGGCCACCGAGGAGCTTGGGACCTAGGGGCCAACCGGCTTCGAGCCGGGTCTCCGCTACCGGTGGTTGTGTGCAGCGCATGAGATGGACTCAGTCAATGAACGAGAACGTCATGCGCGCATATTACGGGTCTACAGAGGGAGGAACTAACCTCACTGCGTACCGTGTTAGGATGCTGTCTCAATTCCAGGAACTAGAGCCAACCGTCAACGTCTCGGCCCAACGACTGTCGGATCAGGTGCCTGTCATCCATCGCAATCATAGGTTGGACGATGCTGCACTTGATAGGCTGCGCTTAGAGGTACTGAGCAACTATATCGTCTCAACTCGGGCACAAACCGCGGCACAAGCGACAAATATTAATGCAATCCCGCCGCGGTTCAATCATGGTGTTGAAGAGGAGAATGATAGGGTTGCCACAGTAAGTAGCCAGTGTAACGACCGATTGAGGAGCGCACTGGAGGATGCGATTTGCAAGTATAGGTACAGTAAGCGTTCAAAAGTGCATAAGCACGCTAAGAGTCGTATTGCTGTGAACACGCGGTGTAGTCCGTACATTTGTATGTCTAAACAGTCAGACGTCTGTGGTGTGCGTGCCGTACACACACCACAGGGAACGCAGTTTTGCACTACACACTGTCGTATCGTCACGGTTCGCGGGCGCCGCACTTTTTAAACAAAAATATTTGTTAGACACGCATTATACGCGTGACCTTGACCAGTGTATGGCATTGCTAAAATTCTAACATATATTAAATGTGCAGATAGCAGAAGGCGTTAAGCGTTGGTCTTAGTTTCAAGATGGCTAAGGTTCTAATCTCGTAAATCACAACGCTGTTTTTACAAATATTATTATTTTTGTTTAAAAAAATAATATTTTTAAATATTGCTGCTCTTTTATTAACGTTGTTATTGCAATAAAGGGTTTAGAATAAAAAATGCGTGATATGATATGTGATAATAAAATAAAATAAATATTTATTCGTTATATTTATTTTACTTAAGTATAGTTAACAAATTGCTACAATTATTTATCATTACTTCAGCTGAATAAGATGTGAAATTGATGTCTAGAAACTTAGAAGCAATTTGTATTATTTGACATATTTAAATTTTGAAATGTTTTATATTTTAAATGGATTTTTTCACCATAAATATAAAGCTTTGATCATGGTCGAAGTAATTAAGCAATAAATAAGAATATTAGACTACTTAAAATGTAAAAAAAAACTACTGACAAAATATTTGATTTTAAGGTTAAGTATAGGCAGTTTAGTTTACATTAATTATTTTAAATTTTATTTGGCTTTAGTAAATATTGGTTGGTATTGAGGTTATAGCTTAAGTATTCATTTTCTTTACGAAAAGAAGATTGAAACTAAACCTCCAATTTTAATCCTAAAATAATAATATTACTAAAATAATATTAAACATTTTCGGTCTATCTGCAAGAAATACGACAAACACCATTTTGAAACGTGCTTAAAAAAATTGTTACCATAAATTCATGCAATAACGAATCTGTTGTTTATTAAGTTGGTATGATCAATATTTTAAAGTCAAAAACGATTTTCTAGCTGGTCTTCAGTGATGCAAGCCTTCAGAGTGCACGGCGAACGGTTCATAATGACTTGTTTAATAATTCAGCAACATATCTCGTTGGTATGAAACCATTTGTTTCATATTCATTCACCATTTGACGTCTCTGCACCTCGATAATAAGCCTCTTCCTCATATCTCTTAATCCTCACAGTATTTCTCTAGAACAAAGTATTTATTACACATAATACCTAATTATTTATCATTCACTAATTGAATTAAACCTCATAATGAATTTAAAACTTTAAAGGCATCTTCTGTCTCAACGATACCTCTGTTCTATCAACAATACCTCTGTTCTATCAACAATACCTTTGATTAAGATTTATGTTTAGTAAAATAAGAAATATTTAAATGATAACACTCACACTTAGTCCGGTTTCATATCTTGTGTAAATAACATTCACTTATACGCAGCGCAGTAATATTTATCTCCCTTCAATATTTTTTGACTGCGTTTTGAAAATAATAACCACAACACCGCTTATAGCTAAATACTCGTCACCAACATTATCTACGAACCACCAAAGTTCTATTAGGTGAATACTCGCTGTCTACCCCACAGAAATCGAAATAATTTACTTAGTTTTCTGTGGTCTACCTGCTAAACTTTAATATTTAAGTGAACAAGACGAATGAAACAAAAAACTAATGATTATCGAACTGGTCATTGGTTGCAGAAAAAGTGAGTGTGTGTGTGTGTACTGTGCGTGTCTATAGTATTGTAACAACTTATAGAAGAAGGTCGTAAGTCAAACCGAAGCGTCAATCTATTGCTTTGTGAGATTGCTTATGGACTTTTGGTCGGTACTGTACACTTTGACCGAACTTAGACCCCGATTACCACGCCTACCCATGCACAAAAAAAATAGGGCGCTGGTGTGTGCCTTGGACTCGCAAAACTTACGAATTTTTTCGAAAGCAGCGAGGATCTCATTGATACACACTCGATCCTGTATTGCGCGGCTGTTGCGGCATGTCGTTTAGCTAACGTCAAGTTTCCAAACTGTGATGGAGCTACTCGACCCAAACCAGCCGTACCAGCCTGGCAGTGCAGAATCGAGCGTCGTATCGATGGGGTCAGGGCACTCATCGGCAAACTATATTGCTTCAGGGAGGGAAATACACGACCACGAGTGATGCGCTTTGTAAGGCGGGCATTCTCGGGGACTGGAATCAGTCCTCAAGAATACATGTCCCGTGTCACAGAGCGCATCGACTTCCTGAAGCAGAAAGTTTGTGCATGGGCGAGCCGTATTCGGCGGTATAAGCGGCGGGTTGACCGATACACGCAGAATCGCATGTTCTAGAGCGATGAACGGTGGGTATATAGAGCTTGGGAGCGACCTGAACAAAATGTGACAGACATGTGCCGCCCGGATGATGTTGCCACGAGTGCATTCTGGCGCAGCATCTGGTCGGTGCCCGTCTATCACATTGAGGCTGGCTGGATGCAGGATGTCGAGCGAGTGTGTGAAACTATACCTGAAATGGATGCTATACTAATCACGCCATTAGACGTAGCCAGAGCAGTCCGTCCGTTACCGAATTGGAAATCACCAGGACCGGACGGACGGCACAACTTTTGGTTAAAATGGCTGAATAGTTCGCACACTCGCCTGGCATCTCAATTTCAGTCATCCCTAGAGACTGGGTCGCTACCGCAGTTTCTAACAACAGGCGTTACTCACCTGCTCTATAAGTCAGGTAGTCCCGCGGAACCTAATAATTATAGACCGATCACATGTTTGTCGACGGTCTATAAACTTCTTACATCCATTTTGAGAACGAAAATTAACACACACATTGACAGTAATTCAATCATGTCAGCCTCTCAAAATGGATGTAGGAACGGGTTCCGCGGTACTAAGGAGCTTCTCCTCATCGACATGGCCATAAGCCAACAGGTTCGTCGATCCCGCAAGGATCTGTCGCCATGCTGGATAGACTATACGAAGGCCTACGACTTGGTGCCACATACATGGCTCATGAGGGTGCTGGAGCTGTACAAGATAGATACAACTCTGCGCACCTTCCTGATGTCGTGTATGGGGTAATGGAGGACGGTCCTTCGCTATCGAGGATGTCGACAGATCCAGGGGAATGATGAGCCTGTATGGATTAAACGGGGAATATTCCAGGGCGACAGTTTAAGTCCACTTTGGTTCTGCTTAGCCCTGAATCCTCTTAGCACACTGCTCGAGGCTTCAGGTCTAGGCTATCGGTTGAGGAGAGGTGGTCAGGTCATATCTCACCTCCTCTACATGGATGACTTGAAACTCTTTGCCCCCAACAAATTGCGACTGATGGAGCTACTGAAGGTAACTGAAATAATTAGTAGCGCCATCAGGATGGAATTTGGTGTGGACAAATGTGCAGTCATGCATGTAAAGCGAGGGGAGATTATGGAATCCGAGGGAACTCAACTCTCGGATTCTATACACTTTAGATGCCTCTCCTCACCCGAAAGCTATAAGTATTTGAGTATGTCGGAAGCGTTAGGCATCAACGTTGCTGACATGAAGCAATCGTCGAAGGAGAGCTTTTGTAGTCGCATGAAAAAGGTATTAAATAGTCCTCTTTCAGGCGGAAACAAGGTGCGCGCCTTCAACGGTTGGGTCATGCCGGTTTTGATGTACTCATTCGGCATACTCAAATGGACTCAGACCGAACTCGACGCCCTGGACAGGAGGGTCCGTCCGTACACTCCTGACCGCAAACCGGTTGCATCACCCACGTTCATCGGTGATGAGACTGTACATCCCGCGGAAGTGCGGGGGTCGAGACTTTTTAAATGCGAAGACCCTCCACAACCGCGAGGTATGCAGCCTCAGGGAATACTTTCTTAAAGCCGATGTGGGTATGCACCGTGATGTGGTCGCAGTGGACAACGGGCTCACCCCGCTCTCCATGGCTAAAGAGAACTGGCGCAAACCTGTAGTACTTACTACAGATGACCGCAAGGAGGTATGGCAAAGCAAGGCGCTTCACGGGCGCTTCTATCGGGCTCTTCATGAGCCCGGTGTAGATTTCTTAGCGTCCGTATCCTGGCTACGTTTCGGTGACCTTTTCGGAGAAACCGAAGGTTTCGTCTGTGCAATTATAGACGAAGTTATCTTGACGAATAACTACCGGAGACATATTATGAAGGACGGTATGGTTGACGTGTGTCGGACATGCCATCGTCCGGGTGAGTCCATCAGACATATTATCTCTGGTTGCTCCCGTCTAGCTTACGGCGAGTACTTGCACAGACATAACCAAGTGGCTAGGATTATTCACCAGCAACTTGCTTTGATAATTTTTTTTTTTGATAAATTTTTATTCATTTCATATTCAACAGGTTTAACAAATAAATTGTAGAGGCCTTCTTTTAAGTATGGAGATACCTGTGCCAGAAGACCTCCCTCTTCCATAACTATGTGTATAACATACAAAGCCTGTTAATAACAGAATTTTAACAAAGAAGGTACAATAACAAAACTAAAACTAGAGAATTAAAAAAATAAAATAATAATTAGGTACTTGAATTCGTAAACTGAGACAATTATATTAAATTATAAAAAAAAATAAAAAATAATAATGCCATGAAATTGGAACCCAGTCGTAAATGACATTAAGCTTGTTTTCTAAATTTGTTAACTATCTCAGATTCCGAATTCAGGTATAGAAGAGTGAGTAGTGTGTGTGTGCATCTTTCTGCGTGTGTGAGGATGTTGGTGGATGTTGGTGAATGTGTGTGTGTATTTGTACATGTAGGTGTATGTGTGTATGTGTTTGTGTGAGGGAGTAAAAAAGAAAGGGAAACCAAAAGCATATTATCAGTGTGAAGAAGACAATTGTACCTGTAGTAATTTTATTTAGTCCACGTTATCATTCCTTCCGTGTGTAAGGTAAGTTTTTATATAATATGATTAAATAACCGGTTTCAGAAGTGCCTCAGTTTCTTCATAAGTAAGGGTCTTTAGCCATGCAGCAAAATTTCTAGAAGTTTTTCTGTGTCTGTGTAATTGAGTATCGCCAAATGTTCTGATAACATTTTACTACATTTTTTATAACTTACACTATAGAAGCTTAGTAACTTGTTGAGCCAATACAACAACACAACAGGCTAAAAAACTTCTAGAAATTTTGTCATGATGATTATAATTTATCCCTCGTAAGTATTTACTTTTGTATATTTACATAGGTTTAGTTTTAGACATAAATGTACCACTATGCTTTTTCTCATAGTTGTTAATAAATTATTTTATATCAGTTTAACTTTTAGCCTATTATACAATAGGCTCAACAAGTTACTAAGCTTCTATAGTGTAAGTTATAAAAAATGTAGTAAAATGTTACTACATTTTTTATAACTTGTTAATGTTTTCTGTATAAAAAGGTCCTAAAAACACATAAAATCGATTAGCAAATGCATGCTTAGTTTGAGGCTTTATGCAAACCAAGTCCTTCCTTCTCTTGTCGGTAGGTGCTGGGTCAAAAGGAAGTGCAGTGTGCTGGTGTAATACTATGCTTAGTATAAATAATTGTCGTATTGTTAGTACATTACATGCTATGTAGAGCTAGTGCGTAGGAAATCTAAAAGGGCGAAATGTAGCAACCTTTAGAATTGCTCTTTGAGAACGCTCTAGAGGGAGTAAAATTGTTTTTGCAGCACTACCCCAAGAAGTTATGCAATAGGTAAAAATGGATTGACACAAAGCTAAATAAACCTGTATAATTAATTTTTAGTCTGCTATGTTCCGTATATTCTTAAAGAAATATATTAATTTGCGCACTCTAGTACAAAATAAATCGATATGTTTACGGAAGTTTACATTGGAGTCAATGGTGACACCCAGATATTTTAAATGGTCAGCTTTAGTTAAAGTGGGGCAGGAACATGTAGTGTCAGCGTACGTGCTACAATTATGTGCGTAAATGTTTAGATTAGTAAGCGGTATGTTAGTGTTTTTCATTGTAAATCAAATGTATTTTGTTTTATCTGTATTTAATGTTAGTAGATTATTATGGAGCCAATTAAAAACAATGTTAAAACCATTCTGAGCATGTTCATAGACCTCAACTCTTGATTGACCTGAGAACAATAGAGCGGTGTCGTCCACATAAGACATTATGACACCATTGTGGAGTGCCAAGCAGCAAAGTTCATTTATATAGATCAAAAATAACGTAGGGCCCAAAATGCTGCCTTGTGGAATTTCAAAACAACTATTTTTAAGTTCATAACTTGTATACAGACCAATTTTTACACATTGCTGACGATCACTAAGATAATCAGAAAATAGTTGAAGTTGTGCTCCTCTTATCCCAAGTGTTTCAAGCTTGTGCAAAAGTAAAGTACATGAAATGGTGTCGAAGGCCTTGGCAAGGTCTAGAAACATCCCAATTGTGTGCATACCATTATCTAGATTCGTAGTGACATAATTAGTCAATTTGTGTACTGCTTGGCCAGTTGATCTTTTGGGTCTAAAACCAAATTGACTATCTGAAAGTAGTTTGTTATCTTCCAGATATTTTATCAATCTACTGTTAATGTTTTTTTCAAAAAATTTTGAGAGGCCTGTTAACACTGAAATGGGTCTGTAGTTATTCATATAGTTTTTGTCTCCAGACTTGAATACAGGTGTGACCACAGCTTTTTTTTAGCAACTTAAGGAATTTACCTTTAGATAAACATAGCTGAAAAATGTGTGTTAGCGGAGGGGCAAGGAGGTATTTAAATCTCTTAGAATATTATTAGGTATGTCATCCCACCCAGTAGCACAAACATCTTTTAACCCGTTTATTATTGTTACTACTTCGCAAACGTCGGTATCTAATATAACAAATGAATTTAGTGTTGAGGATGTGGTGGTCTGGTTTTGACGGGAAAAATTACTAGATTTTAATGATTTTTCAGCTAAGTTTTTACCAACGTTAGCAAAAAAGTTGTTTAATTTATTCATTGCTTCGGATGGGTTTGCCTCTGTAGATAGTAGGTCAAACGGAGGTTCGTGATTTTTCGATCTAAATGTATTCGTTTTTATAAATTTCTACACAAGTTTACTATTTGTCCCCGCCTTTTGCAATTCATTTTTATCATACTGATTTTTTTAGTTTTTTCAAAAGATTATTACAGAAGTTTCGATACCTTTTGTATGTAACAGAAAGTATTTCGTTATCAGGTGCGAGTTTCAATTTCAGGTGAAGTTTGTCTCTATGTCTTATACAACGAACGAGACCGGGTGTAATCCAGGGTTTAATACAACTATACTTTCTAGGCATTGTTTTAGTGAACGTGTTTTTACTTAATGCATATTGTAGGTAGCGAATCTATGAAATACTTTAATGTAATATTTGCATCGTTTGAATTATAAACTGGGTCAAAATGAATACCGCGTAAGTCATTTTCCAGGTTTTTCATATTGACTTTAGTGTAGCTACGCATGCATTTTTTTCTAGGTGAACATATTTGTAATGTTAGTAAAACAGCTTGATGATCGGTAAGCGAAGAATTAGTAACCAATGTTTTAGATGGATTTTTTTATTTTAAAATGACGTGGTCTAAACATGAGCCGTGATAGTGAGCTGGTAAAAGTCTATGAAATGAGCAAATATTCAGATAATTATGTACATGAGTATCGGTTTTCCCGGAAGCAATGTTTACCATGTTTTATGCAAATAAATACTTACTTACTTACTTACTTACTTACTTACTAATGTTTATGTTAATATCACCCAAAAGTACTATGTTTTTAAATGATGTTATGTTTTTTGAGTTGGTGTCAAGCGAGTCTAAAAATCTGTCCATATTTTTAGAAGGAGGCCTATAAATAGCCATGACTACCGTATCGGGAATAATTTTGATTATTAAGCAATTACTATCTTGGAATACAGGTTCTTCTATGATTGTCCGTAAATTATTTTTGATATAAACTACTAATCCATCGTTCTGGTTTATGTTTCTGTCAGATTTATAACAATAATAACCGTCAAGAGATGGTAAATTGACTGTCTGTTTTGACAACCAACATTCTGTTAGGACGATAATATCACAGCTTATATCAAGATTCTGTAACAACACTTCAAATCCATTCATGTTTCGGTTAATGCTGCGAATATACTGTGTGAGCAGGGTTTACGTTTTTCCACCAGGTGGAATATGGTGCTTACAGTCCTTAACATTACAGATTTTAGATTCGGACACAGAAAAACTATCTAGATCACAAATAAGCTGATTTGTCATGATTGTTACAAACTAAGTTGAAATATAAATATAGGATAAGCCTGTCTGTGTGCTAACTAAATAAAGTATTCGGTGGCGCTCTTAGGCACCGTCATAGTCTATTGAGTTGATTTAGTTGATCTCTGCATATTTGCGCGCCGGGCAACTTACGTCACTAGTTGGATGGTCACATTTCCTCTTGAAGCGCTTGCACGTCGCACATTGAGCGGGAGAAGATTTGCTGCTACATTCCTTGAAGGAGTGTCCAGTCGAGAGACTGGAGACTGGAGACTGTGGAGTCACAGAGGTTGCAAGTAGGACTAGTTTCCCGGCAAAACTTAGCTGCATGTCCGAACTGCTGACAATTGAAGCACCTGGTGACTATCGTGAAATCTCTCACAAGGCATGATGTCCAATTTATAAAAATTCGGCTTTAACTTATCAGAATTTTTCTTATGCTAGCAGGTACTTTCAGGATGTAGTTACAGGTGTGAAGGTCTTTTTTACCCGATTTATGGCTCAGTTTGATGCTCTCAAGGACGGACTCACAAGTTATATTCGGCAACTTATCTGAAAGATTTTGCTCGTAAATACAAGCAAATACCTCCTTCTCGGTAAGGGTTACGGGAACTCCAATCACGGCGACCCTAGGGCGGCGTTTAGTAGGTTCTTCTATTGTAAGGCCCGATGATACTAATTTTTCCGAATTCTTTAACTTGTCAATATCGCCTTTGCTTTCGGTTCTAATCAGAACGCCCCCATTTTTTACCTTTCTCAGGCCACGGACATGGAGCTTAAGTTGTTCAGGGGAGATAATCTTTTGAACAAGCGACTTGGTGTCGTCACTCGTTTGGGTCTTATCGCTGGGATAGATGGCGACTAATCTCAAATTTACAGGACGGACGAAGTTATCGGATCTTTTCTTCACCATGCTAGCAAAAGAGGTATTTTCTGATGGATTCAGCTTCGTTTCTACGACCTCTTTGAACTGCTGGAGAGAGTTTGCAACGTTCGTGTGAACCTGTAGGTGCTGGATTGTGGTATGGGCCTGGATTGTTTTCTGCTTCAACGATAGGTATAAAACGGCCATCTGAGAAGTCCCACTTGCGACCTTCCGGCAAAGAGTGGAGACACGAAGGTTCTGGTCTGAGTTAATTTTCCCCTCACCGACAATAGTGCAGACTTCGTTCAGAATCGTATCAATAGATCCTAACCATTTCTGGATCTCCAGCGTACTGATGACTTCACTCGGCAATTCATTCTCTTCGGGTACTGGTGGATTTTGGTCACTCGGGAGTATTGGTTCAGTAGGCGTTGGTGGAGGACTTCGCCGTAGTAATTGGCTACGACCAAACGGGCTCACTCCTAGTTACATACTACTAGAAACACTTTATTTATCGTTTATAAAAATTATTTAGTTCATCTTGCAACTTCAGTAAAAACACTCTTGAAAGTCAGAAAAACCTACAAGTCACCCTTTTTTTTTTTTTCGGTATGGCATCTCACAGCTGGTTTTGAGAAACCGTCGCTGTTTAACCGGTCAATCCTGTGGCTGCCTTAAGCTACTACACTCAAAGCCTCCAGCCAGGGCACATATAAACTAAGCTAAAAAGCTTAGGATGAACATACAAGTCACACGCGACACACTTTACTTATATACTGACGGCGCAAATAATTATATTTATTTGTCGTAATTGTTTATTTCATTCAAATCAAATCAAATCATTTATTTGCATAATACAGGTAGGTATGAAAAGATGTTACAAATAAATATAAAGTACTCTGTATCATTACCTATTATAGTGTGCAAATATTTACATTATTAATAATCTAATTAAATAATTATTAAAATAACATTACAAAATTATTATATTCAAAAAAATATATATAATTAAAAAAAAAATATATATAGGTATATATAGTTAATAAATACAAAACACACATCCGCTTAGTCTCGCGACTCGTAAAGCGTCCATAGCTTTTATCGCGGGCTTTGAGCGTGGTGACCGAATCAAGAAATTCCGTAACGAAAATAAAACCTAACACCCCCCACTCCGCCCACCATGTAATGACGGATGATGACATAAAACAAAAATTACGTTCCCAAGTGTAGCATTGACAAATAGGAAGTATGGAGGTTACAAATGCTATGCAATAGCTTTACCGCGGCAGTTCCCGAGTGCCACACGTTTTTTTTTTTACATATAAAAATCATTAAAAAAAACATTTAAAAATATAAAAAATAATGGCCTATCGGCATCAGGAACAGGGTCCAAGCTGCCAGTGGTCAGGGCTCTAGAGAGAGGGACCTCCTCACTATGCGTGCCGTGTCTAGGAGTACTGCTTTCTGAATCAAGCCCTTGACCCAGCCGCGCAATGAGAGCCTCCTGAGGTGTAGGTCGAGGCTCTTCGCTATTAGGCCATTAACCGTAATGATTATCGGTACAATGATTGCAAAGTCCACATCCCACATGTCGACAACTTCGTGTGCTAAGTCATGATACTTGATTTTTTTATCATTCTCAGCTTTCACGCGATTCTCGCCATGAGGGACAGCGATATCAACAATCATTGCATGGCGCTCTCGTCGATCTATCACCACAATATCAGGCTTAATGGTTACAATAGTCATGTTGAGTGATGATAGATCGATCCCAGTACAATGTGGTGTGACCATTCTCGAGAACTGGTCGGGCACATACATGTAGTATGGTACTTCGGACTCCACAAGGTTGTACTGCAAGGCAAGTTGCTGGTGAATAATCCTAGCCACTAGATTGTGTCTGTGCAAGTACTAGCCATTAGCAAGACGAGAACAACCGGAAACAATATTGTTTCCGGTGACCTCTTCGGGGAAACCGAAGGTTTTGTCTGTGCGATTATGGATGAAGTTATCATGACGAATAATTATCGGAAATACATTGTCAAGGACGGTACGGTTGACATCTGTCGGGCATGCCACCGTCCCGGTGAATCAATCCGATATATGTCGGATATGTCATGATAACTTCATCCATAATCGCACAGACAAAACCTTCGGTTTCCCCGAAGAGGTCGCCGACACGCAGCCAGGATACAGACGTCAAAAAGTCAACATCAGGCCCATGGAGGGCCCGGAAAAAGCGTCCGTGTAGCTCTTTGCCCTGCCATACTTCCTTACGATCGTTAGTATCAAGTACTGCAGGTTTGCGCCAGTTCTCTTTTGCCAAGGAGAGCGAGGTGAGGCCCTTGTCCACTGCGACCACATCTCGTTGCATACCCACGTCAGTTTGAAGGAAATATTCCCTGAGACTGTTAATCTCGCGGTTGTGGAGGGTTTTAGCATTTAGGAAACCTCGACCCCCACACTTCCGCGGGATGTACAGTCTCATCACTGATGACCGTAGATAATGCATCCGATTTGCTGTCAGCAATGTACGGACCTGACCTTCCTATCCAGAGCGTCAAGTTCTGTCTGAGTCCATTTGAGTATGCCGAAAGAATACATCAAAACAGGCATGACCCAACCGTTGAAGGCACGCACCTTGTTTCCGCCTGATAAAAGACTATTTAACACTTTATTCAGGCGGCCAAAGAAGCGTTCCCTCAACGATTGTTTCATGTCGGCAACATTGATGCCTAATGCTTCCAACATACCGAAGTACTTGTAGGTTTCGTTTTAGGAGAGAGATCTAAGGTGTATGGAATCCGAGAGTTAGGTTTCCACGGATTCCATAATCCTGTTACCTTCAGTAGTTCCATCAGTCGCAAATTGTTGGGGGCAAAGAGTTTCAAGTCATCCATGTAAAGGAGGTGAGATATCACCTGACCACCCCTTCTCAACCGGTAGCCTAGGCCTGAATCCTCCAGCAGTGTGCTTAAAGGATTCAAGGCTAAGCAAAACAAAAGCGGACTCAAACTATCGCCCTGAAATATTCCCCGTTCAATCCTGATCGGTTCATCGACTCCCGGATCTGTCGACATCCTGGATAGAGAAGGACCGTATTATCTTCATTATTATTATGCCAATAGTTTAAGGCAAAACATTTATGCCTACTAATATTATGTGTAATGATCATTATGCTGAATTTCGTTAAGTAAGCCAGTGTAAATTATGAATTATTATTTTCTATTTTGTTAAGAACCTGGTACTTGTTGAAAGACCTACATTGTCCTCGCATACATAAAAACACTGTTATTTGAAAATATAGTAAAAGCATTTATTTTTAAAAGAGTTACCGTGGAATTTCTTGCCGGCTCTTTTCCATAGAAAACGACCAATTGGAACCGTGCACCTAGCTTCTGACGTTTCATAAGTGCCCGTTTTATAAAATATATTAAATTAAAAAAAATTAAAATATTCAAGTGTAAAGTAAAATTATGCTTTACATTAATTACAATCGAGGAAAATTTAATTCTAACTGTAATGTAGACTAGCCTGATCTAGGTTTATGAAAACCTGTGTTTCAGGCCATCAATTTACATCAAACATTTAAAAAGAAGACAACAATACATATAATAGAAGCTAAATTAAAAAGACATAATATTTTCAATGACTTAACCGGTCAGGCGCCGTGGGTGGTCCGCGCGGTGACAGTTTTACGACCGCACTTAAATAAACAAACACTCGGATTTCTTTACAACGTCTCAAGTAGTATTGTTAATGTTTTTTGCTACTCGAATAGATTAGGAATACGTTTCAAATGGTTGCAGTCTTTGTAAACAACGTTCACTTATCTTTATTACCCGCTTTTGTTATTATTTCTTTTGTTCTTTGTGATAACGATTTCTGATAAAACTACCGAACCAATTCACACGAAATTTTGCAGGGTACATTATGGATAGATAAGTTATCTAACAAAAGCGTTTTTAGAGACAAACATTCAAAACAAAAAATTCAAAAAATCTAGATTTTAGATGATCTAGAATTTCTAATGCTTACGTAACTTTCTCCGTCCCAAAAAAAAATTTTTTTGTATTATTTTGTGCTAAATGTTGTCTAATACGATGATAAATGTAATATAGAAAAGAAATAAAACACTTACGGATCAGATCCATACAGAAAAACCACAAAATATCACAACTTTCACTGTGACGGGAACTTTCTCTTATCTGTTTGTTTACACTTTTTTGGTTAGGTCAAAATAGGTATAACATGATGTTATTTATATCTAAAACGATGTAATATTTACTTCAAAATGAAAATATCACCACTTTCCGACGATTTACACACAAAAACCATTAAAAAACGAATTATTACAGCGAACGCGAGTGACGTTTGACTGACATTTTACCGCGCGGGAACGTGATTTTCAACATTTTTTTAAAATGTTGCCTATTAATATTTTTGCTTTTAGTCGATTTATTTGACGAGAATATCTATCCGACCATAGACACAAAAATTCACAGACAATAATAGCCATTACAGCGAATACAAATAGAGTTGTAAGCCGCGTGGGTGATTTGTATCCGCTCGGATACAACGGTACTTTAGCGGACAGTAATTATTTGGGTATTTTATTTTAAAACTAGATTATATAAGATATATTATGTTTAAATAAATTAACGAATAATATTAAGTAGACAAAGTATGATTAATTTGGTAAAGGAAGAGACTTAATATAAAGTATAGACTTACGATAGAGTAGGTGGATATCAATTTTATTTTAAAATTTCTAGTAGTTTTTCCGTGTCTGCATAATTGAGTTTTGCGAAATATTCTTGTACAAGTAAGTTACACCTATTATAACTCAAACTAGAAATCTTTATCACTCTGTTAAACTGGTTATACAAGTAGGGTCCTAAAAATAAATAAAATCGATTAATAAAAGCATGTTTAGTCTGAGAGTTAACACAAACGAAATCTTTTCTTCTCCTATCTGAAGGTACTGGGTTAAAATAAAGTTCAGTGTGTTGTAATAAAACTATAAGATTCAAAACAAATAAAATATGCAGTAGGTAGGTAGGTGGGGAATAATAGATTGACACAAAACCAAATAAACCTGTCTAATTAATTTAAATTCGGCAATGCTACGTATTTTTTTAAAAATGTATTGTTATGTTTACGCACTCGGGTGCATAATAAATCGATGTGTTTGCGGAAATTCAGGTTTGTGTCAATTGTGACGCCTAGTTCTTTGATATGGTCGGTTTTGGCTAAAGTGGGACAAGTGCATGCAATGTCAGCATAATGTAAATTACAATTGTTATGCGCTTGAATGTTTGGATTAGTAAGCGTTGGATTAGTGTTTCTCATTGTAAATAAAGGTACTTGGTTTTATCTGTATTTACTGTTAAGAGATTTTTATGAAGCCAATTAGACACAGCATTAAACCCATTCTGTGCTACTTCATAGATCTCATCCTTTGATTTAGCCGCCAACAGTAGAGCTGTGTCATCCGTATGTGACATAATTACTCCCTTTTGAAGCCCTGCACCCTTTTTTGATTGAATTGACAATGTATTTTATGCTTATCATTAGTAAACAAATGTCAAATGCTCGTCACCTTTTATAAAATACTAGCTTTTTCCCACGGCTTTGCCTGCGTGGATGTCGGAAAATATCCCACGGGAACGTACTACCGAGATTTTATACCTAATAAAGGCTTGTACTTGACTTGCACAAGCCTTAACAGAGGAAAACGTCATTGACACCTACCTACCGCTGCGCCCGCGTTGCTCCGTGTAATTTTGAAACTGTGATATCTTTTAAACTATTCATTTAAATTACATGATTTGGAGGCATATTTTAATCTAAATTAAATGCCCAATTTAAATAACATATTTTATTGGATAAGGATTAATACTATACTGGTCAAAAAAGCTTCGGAAATAACAGTTAAATTTTTATCAAATTCTGAAAGATAAAAATGGTTATTGTGGGTCATCCTTAGAAGATAGACATATGCCATCGCGAACTTTTTTGTTGAACTTTTTAAGATAAACAATATCGTAAAACATAAATTTGATGTATCTTTTTCGATTTAGGCAGCGCACGCCAGTAAAGCTCCCAGTCGGTATGATTTTTTCCGACTTCTTCAACAATAATCGTCAAATTTCATCCAATTTACACAAAACTTTAATTAATTATACACTAAAACCTTCCAAATGAATCACTCTGTCCATTGGTGAAAACCGTTTGAAAATCCGTTCGGCAGTTTTTGAGTTTATCGCGTTCAGACAGACAGACAGACGCGGCGGGGGACTTTGTTTTATAATATGTCAGGATAAGGATTGCTGCTCCCGACGCAGGGACGTTAATCATTGAGGAGTTCTCCTGGTACTAGCTTCACTTCTCCATTTATGCATTGTGACGATCATAAATTGCTTGGCAACCATATTAAAGTAATCGAATCGCAACCCGTGAAATACTTAAGATATTATTGAGTAGTTCCGATGGCCATCTGTGGTCTTCATCATCAGTTCCACTTCACCAAATGGCGCTTTTCGAGGACAACTGCACGAAATACTATAAAAAATACCCAAATTACTATAGGTGTGCCTATAATATTTGAAGAGTTCCCTCGATTTCTCTAAGATCCCATCATCAGATCCTGACTTAATAACTATGGAACCACCTCGAAAGTAAACCCTTTCAAACAAAACTAAAATAAATTTTGCAAATCCGTCGATCTATGACGGAGTTATGCCCGAACATGCATAAAAAAATAGAAACATTCGAATTGACAACCTCCTTATTTTAGAAGTCGGCAAAGCATAGGTAGTATGTATTAATTAGAACTAGCGTTTACAAACAGACATTTGAATTTTTTTATATGTATTTGTATGTAGGTATTTATGTATAGATTGTGCTGATTTGTGCAATAAGATAATCTATCAATATTAAATGACGCAGCTATTGTGTGCGGACCTGGGTATGTGCTAACTATGGGATGACTTTGAAGTTTGAACCAGCATGATTCGATCGATGTGGGCTCCATTTGGAGCTGTTGTGAGTTTCACCGGCCATGTCCTCGGCGATGTGGAGTTGTTGATTACAGTACACGTAACAAATTAGGCACGACCGACGCGGTCAGCGGCTCCCCCGCACCGCCGCCGCCACGCCCCACGTTAGCAGGTGCAGCCACGGGTGTTACGATGACTCGCGATGGCGCGTGTTTGGATCGTGTCCTGGCACCCGTGCGCCCACGCCTCGTCAGGAATGACCGTGCGCTTCTCTGTTCGCCACATTTGTCCTAAAGATTACGCGACCGACTTTATAGCGCATTGTTCCGAATACCTTCGACCGATGACCTTCTGCGGTTCGTTTAAGTTTGGTGCTGACCTGAGCACGCCGCGCCGACTACTATTACAATGATCTCATTAAATGTGCAGATGCTCGTTAATGACCGTGTAAACCCATATCGGTATGACGCGTGACATCGACTGGCGCGCTCTGACTTATTAAGTGGGACTATGGTGTACTGACTCTAAGTACTAAATGTCCCACTTCCGTGCAAGTAGGCGCACGTAGGTCTGGTGCGAGAGTGTGGCCAGTTGATACACTCGTCGAATTGATATCAAGTGAATAATGATAGTGTTAGTACATACTTGCAAGTATTGGAGATCTTCTGTTGTGGATACTCGCTGGCCTGGCGCATGCGACTCAGTGCCCGTATTCGATCAGACGTAGAGCCGTTGTTCCACTGTGCCACATACAAGACTTCCATGTTGTACTTGAATTTGTTATGTCCTTGATGATCATCCTGCAAAGTATACGTTCACATACGTTCCTTGGGTTGGGTGCCTGGCTCCATTTTTAAGGCGTATAGATGCACACGAGTAGCTCTAGTTCTGCTCACTTGTGGTAGTTTGTTAGTCATCATGATCATCATTCTCCTGCCCGTATCCCAATTCAGTTGGGGTCCCGGTCGGCGTAACAAGTAGGTAGTTTGTTAGTATTCATTCAGTTGGGGTCCCGGTCGGCGTAACAAGTAGGTAGTTTGTTAGTATTAATTCAGTTGGGGTCCCGGTCGGCGTAACAAGTAGGTAGTTTGTTAGTATTATTTCAGTTGGGGTCCCGGTCGGCGTAACAAGTAGGTAGTTTGTTAGTATTAATTCAGTTGGGGTCCCGGTCGGCGTAACTAGTAGGTAATTTGTTAGTATTAAATGATTCATGATTTTATTTCTGTGAGTAGATTTGTACAAACACTTTTACACGTCAATTTTATTTTAAAATCTACTACCTACTACTCTGAGAAGAAAAACCGAGACAAACTTAGAGATCACAGTCTCTTTTAGAGGCAGTCATAAATAATTTTGTCCAGATCAAATGAGGACCATGTAGATTGCTGTCTGAAATGGTCTTTTTGTGGAAAGAAGCACACAGATTTGAGTGGACCTTTCCAGTCAGTAACTTAAGGAGCTCAACGATTCGACGAACGAAAGCTGCATAAAGTACTCAAACTGCCAGACAATCATTAAAACTAATTGAGAAAAAAAAACAATGACCCACATACTCGTAATCCTCATATTCACAATAATTGAAATACTTAATTGAATAATTTACAAAGTAAATATTCGAGTGGGCAATTTGGAGTTGGACGTCGGAACCACCGGGGTCACGTACTGGCCAGTTTTATGAAGAAGGAAGGCCTCTTTATGATGAACTTCTTCTTCAAAAAGCGTGAGGACAGAAAGTCGATCTGGTAGAGCCCAGATGGTGCAACTATAATAGAGATTGACTTCATTATGTCGACGAAGAAGCAAATATTCAATGATGTCTCTGTGGTCTACGCGGTAAAAACCGGAAGTGAACACCATATGGTAAGAGGCACACTGAATCTAGATATTAAGCTGGAAAGATCTGGACTGATGAAGTCTACGCTCTGCCCAGCACCGATCTAAATCCAAAACCTCAAAATCTTTCAGTTCGAACTTTAAAATCGTTTCGAGTGTTTAAAAGTTCCGTGGATAATTATAATGATGAGTTCGTGAAAACTGTCCATACAATCTTCAAGACCCGTCGCACATTATCAGAACAAGAAGCTCTCTGAAGCTACAGCTCATGGAGGAGTAGCGCTAGATCATCCCGCAGTCTTCAGACGATGCGGTTCAATAGACGGATCACTAACTCCTTGAAAAACGACCTTCGCCACTATAATATGGACCGCTACTATAATATGAGCTGTAATATTTGATTTCATGATTCATCCATTAAGACGCGATAGAGCGAAACAAAGGCTCTAAACTCTCTGCAAGAGATATGTCTATTGGGTAGAGCCAGCTTGCGAAACTGAAGACTGATGACGGTAGGATCGCATCCGCCAAACCTGAACTCTCGATACCACTGAGTGATCGAGAGGTTCTATGGACAATTATACATGTCAACCAGTAATTCCGTTACGAATCTGGCAAACGAACCAAGAGCTAGATTGACCCGACATTATACCGAAGACATCCCGGACGTCAGCTTGTACGAGATTAAGATGGTTCTGAAGTAGCTTAAAAACAACAAGGCGCTGCCGGGTAATGACGGAATTACGGCTGAACTCCTGAAGACTGGTGGAAAACCCGTTTTTAAAGCTCTCCAGAAGCTGTCAATTCCGTCATACTCAAGGGTAAAATGCCACAGGCATGGAACAGAGGTGTGGTGGGACTCTTCTTTAAAAAGAGTGACATGCCCTGCTTAATAATTATCCATCTCACTTCTGAGCCATGTCCGGATCAGGCTATTTCCACGTGTTTTTAAGGGTCAACCTGTATCTGTGTACTTTTTACGTCAAATAAATATATTATTTAAAGGGTCTTTAACATTTCTCGGGACCCTGGGTTTCGGGACCTTTGGAAGGCGTAAAAGTGGCCGAAGCCAACTCGCAGAGGCCTGTTAGATGTTTTTTTTTGTTCTGACCAATCGACGATTGTCCCTGTATGTAACACGCCCCTGCCTGATCAATGTTTAATATGTACACGGATAAAACGACAGGGGGTGACTTGCACACACAATAATGGGCCTCCGGAAACGGTCGCTAGTACATAGTGACGTAGCGACAAGGGGGCAACATGTTCTGAGGTGCTTGAGGAGTGGAGAGGTATTCCACGACTTTCAGAACAATCCCAGAGCCCGGAAGATGGTCAAAATCCCTACGTGCACTTACTGGAATACTTCCTTCCTCCGAGCACGTTTGCTCTTGCGAATCTCCACTCAAGTCGGCCAATTAAGGCAAGAATGAGGTGGGAGCTCCGTTTCTCGGTAGTGTTCACTCCAGTCGGTCAATTATGGCAAGCCAGAGGTGAAGAACAAGACTTCTCCCGGGAGATAGGATCTGTGGTGTCGCTACTGCCCAACAGCTCGCTACATGCTGCTCTGCGGGTTTTGTATCTTTCTTGGTCTGGCTCCTCATCCCAGACTCGTTCGGGCAAAGTAAACTCTACCGGCACAGGCCTAGAGTTTGGAGCGCGCTAGCCCCACCACGACGTCAACGTAGAGATACGGGTGGGGTAATTATTATTATTTCATTTTCTTTTTTTTTGCGTGTTAATCATAATCATAATCATTTATTTGCTTTGGTACATAAATAAAGGTGTTCACAAAATGTTGAGATCCCTGTACAATCTGTAAATTAGACATGCAAACATTGAAAGTAAATTTTATTACAATAAAAAAAATCGAATGAAAATCAAAAAGTAAAATGAAAATTGGCAAAAAAGATAAGCCCCTCTTTGAGGAGTGGCTAGAGAGGCGCCACGGCGTCCTCACCTTCCGCCTGACGCAGGTACTCACCGGACACGGCTGTTTCGGGAGGTACCTGTTCAGGATAAAGCGGGAGGAAACGCCCGGGTGTCGTCACTGTGTGGATCGCCCGGAGGACACGGTGGAGCATACGGTGGAGGTCTGCCCGGCTTGGGCAGGGCATCGCCGTGTCCTCGTGGATGCGATCGGCGGCGGTGATCTCTCGCGTCCGGCCCTGATTCGGGCCATGCTACGGAGCGAGAGGAAATGGGAGGCCGTCACCTCTTTCTGCGAAGCAGTAATGCTCGCGAAGGAGGAGACGGAGCGCGTGAGGGAGAGGCAAATTTCGCGCCCTCGCGCCCCTAACCGCCGCAGCAGGAGACGCCCTGGGCGTCGGGAATCGCAGGAAGATTTCCGGCCACCGTAGGCGCGGGCTTGCGGACGGTGAGCAATGGGTAGCTCGCCGTCCGATAAGGACCAAGCCCGGGTCGACGGCGCGTTGTGTTCCACGCGCGCCTCAAAGAGATGTCAGCAGAACTGACGGGGTCCGCTAGGGCCAATGCCAATGCCGGGGGTTCGAAGAAAACCGATAGGGAAATCGTGGCCCCCGGCAACATGGCATAGGAAGGAACACGGGTGGGTAGTCAGTAAGAGTCTGACACGCCCTCCCGCTCCACCCAGAGCGGGAGAAGTTATTTGATAATTTCCCACCCAAAAAAAAAAAAAAAAAAGGGTCATTTAAAAAATCCTTAATTGAATAATAACACATAACAAGTAATAGGGCTGTCAGCTTCTTTTTAACATTTGGTTTGGGTAAGTTTTTAAAATATTTGTTACAAATAAATGGTGGTTCATCAATATCTTCGGTAATAAATTGTGGATTGACAGGGTAAAAATCATTTAAAATTACCATTTTCATCGCAAAATTTGTCCACACACGTTATTTTATGACAAAATTATTTTTACTATGTAAGAAGCACCTATTAGTACTCTGATATATATTATCTAGCTATGCTACACAGATTTATATAACTGTTGCCCATAATAAACACATTATATTTCTTATTTTTCATCGAACTCGGATAATCTTCATACAAAATAATTTGTCCTCTTCACGGGCTGCGTAACAAAAATTATGTAAATAAATATAGTAGCTACGGTGTTTAATTATTGAGGAACTTTTTAAAAATATTTTATGTTAATTATTGGAAATATTAAAATTTTGGGTACAAAGTAATGTCCATTGTTTTATTCATTTTTGTTTTTCATTTTTGTACCAACAAAATTTGGTATTATTTAGAATTTGTAAAATGGCTAAACTCAAACTATAACGAGCTAATCACATGCCAGAATCTAATATGAGTCGGCCATTTTGTTCTCCAGTGAAAATAGTGAATGACGCGTATTTCTTTGTTGGCGAGCAAAATTCCAATTTTAATTTATCAGTTTTGTTTTGTTTCAAACAACACAGGTAAGTGAGCACTTATATTATACAGGGTGATTGGAAGATGGGTGCAAAGCTTTAAGGTGAAGATAGTATAGACAATTTAGAACCATTTAAGCCATGGTTGTCTTAGACGAAGTCTTACCAAATTTTTTAATTTTTAATAAGGTTTAAAAGACGTATTGTACAAATCTTTTATTTTTTCTGAGCTTTAAATGTCTGTAAAAAAAATGTCTAATGACACAGAAGCCTAAAACATGTTTTGCTTGATTGCTTACACATTACTTTAATTAAATAAATAAAAAATGAATTCATTTATCATTCAATTTGGCCATAATTATGCAGTTTACATTAAATTTTGAGAATTTCCGAAAAAAAACTTAAAAATTTGGTTAAAAATATTTGGTAAGACTTCGTCTAAGACAACCATGGCTTAAATGGTTCTAAATTGTCTGTACTATCTTCGCCTTAAAGCTTTGCACCCATCTTCCAATCACCCTGTATAATATGTTGACTGATATCTCGAATTCCGAAAATATAACCACACCGGTTTCTTCAAAATATAACCCGACTGTTCAAGAAGATACATTAGGTACAGATTACGATGATTTAGACTCTTTAGATATTTTTGAATTGTCACATACTGTTAATACACTGAATCATCTAAAGATAAAGTCAAAAACAATCTATAGCAAATGAAAACCCCAGTGGATGCAGACCATACGTATGCCACCGTGACAAATAAAGAAAATATTGATGATCGGAATGAAATAACAAATAAAAATAATAATAAAAATGTGGCGCCTGTGATTATTCTGTATAATGTTCGAGTAAATTATTAATTTAGTGTTAGATCACTAAGAAAATGATGAGCAATTTTAATACTTTTAAGTGGATACTTTTTGGATTCGGTTTATAAACATTGGTGCCGATTCCCTTGTACAAAGAGACAAAATGTATCTTCTTGTAATCTTAAAGTAGATTTGAAATTCTTGATAGTTCAGCATCTAATTTTGTATCTTCAAAGATTTTTTTTTCTAATTCAATTGAAAGTGAGTAATGTTTATATTGTTTTCTTTTTATTTTACGAAATGGTTTTTATTTTTAAATTGATGATTATTTCATAATACAAATCATGTTTTTCATTGTGTTCATGACAGTAGGATATAATGTCTAGATATTTTAAACACCTGTTAACCTTCCTATTTCCTTTAAACATCTTTTTTTTTAAAGAACTACCTTTTTGTTAAAAAGTTATCATAAAGTATTTATTTTGATGTACTCGCAGGTTGGATCAGTGTTGACTTTACAAAAGTTAATAATGCCGCGTACGATTATGTTAGAAAATATAGAAGTTTGTTTCTATTGCCCTTTTTTCAAGTACCTATATTTTAATGAATACTGTTGACAAAAATGTCTATTTATATTCATGTTGTTGATTTATTTTAGATTAATAACTTTATAATCTGAGAAAAATTAGGTACTGATAACTATATTACGTTGATCCAAAAAAAAATGGTTTTTATGAGAGAAAAGAAACCATATATATCTCCTATAATTAATTAATTAATAAAACAAATCATAAAAGAAATATAAAGTGTTTTATTGCGGAACAACACCTTATACGAAATCAATAACATAAATAACAGTCAGACTATAAATGTGCATTGTAAACAAGCCCTAATATTTCATTTTTGTTATTTTTTGTTACGCGTTTCATTTTGTTACATTTTCATTTTTGTTTCATTTTTGTCGCAATGGTCATTTTAAATGATTTTCACCCATCATTTAAAAAAATCTTGTTTCGTTTAATACAAAATAAACTCTTAAAAGTTACTGTTTAACTTGTTTAATAATAAATAAAATAAGAGAAAAAAAAAACATTTAGGTGTATTATTCTACTAGCTCCAAAGCTTCATCTATAAGTTCCATAAACTTTTTATTGGAAGTTTTTCTTAAACTTGTTATGTAAGGGTCCGAAGATATGAATTCAGTATAAAATCAAGGTCACATGTTTCAAGCAACTCCTTGTTTTTTCGTCTTTGTGTTCTATCGGAACTGTCTTCGTAGGTTTTAAAAGGGCGTCCCCGCTTCCCCGTCGATGTCGAAGGTTCAGATTCACAATTAGAATATGACGTTCAACCACACGACATTCTGATTAAAAAAAATTCCTTATTTTTGCCAGATTTAGTGTAGCGTTGACGAAAGTTAGTAATAAGATTTTTTTTGTACACTTGCGACAATCTTAGCGATATTTGTCTCGTAAAATGATAAAATTATCCCGCACATAACGCGTAAAAGCAACAACATAATTCCCGTCACTTTGAATTAAAACAAGACATAGGTCGCGTGACGCGTCTGGTACAGTTGAATTCACTCATTGCGAGAAGGTAAGTGGTTGTGTACACTTTTAGTAACGACTAGCTTCTGCCCGCGACTTCGTTCGCGTGGAAGTCGTAAGACACCACAATATACTACAATAACAGCCACATTTTTATAAAACTTCCCAATATACTACGTTTGTAGTTTTATTCTCAGCAGCCAAAATATACACAGAGTCAGGAATGGCAAGCGACGTACAATTGTCAGTGTGAGAAGCAGCTTGTCCTGAGGTCGACACCCGCAGCCTTCAGCCTTCGGTGTCGGCCCCTGTGACTTGTTGACCGCAAAGCATACGCTCACAGGAACTGCACGCACTTAAACTGGTAATTGTGGGGAATTAGTGGTATACGCGGTATAAACACTGTCACGCCATTGCCACAACCTGTTAGAATTTCCACCACGATGACGTTTCTCTGCAAAGACACGACTTTGAGCTGGGTTCAGTTACACAGCTTCGGCAGATTTAAGTTCCGAAGGAGCATAATCGGGACACTGACCTTCAGATGGATGATGTACATCGGAAGTCCACTTGCCATTAGCAAATTAAAAAATTCTACGGGGTAATGTGTGGCATCATCTTCCTCCACATCAGTATTAATGGAGGTGTATATCACTTCGCTCCCATCAATTTGCGAGAAAATGTTGTGGTTGATCGCTGCAGCTTGATCATTTTGGCATTAAAATGGGAACACGCCCAAGAATTCTCTTGGTACGGTATTTGACTGATGTCCCCGTATACCAAACGAATAAGATCTTCTAAAGTGGTAACTACTCTACCAAGAGTCTCTGGTAGAGTGCCTTCACCAACTTTTAGAAGAACATCGGAGAATTCTTGAGCACTTGAATTCCCGTCAAGTCGAGCTCGCATGATGATGGTTAAGTCTATCGTAGTGGCGCACATACGAAATTGCGTCTTGTATATAGCGCTCATGCATATAGCGTGGCCCTCCAGTAAAAGAAGAAGGCAGCACCACCTTTTGACCCAGCTGATCGCATCTTGCAAGTGTATACACATACACCGTGAAATTTGAATCACAGTTTTACTAGAACAAACGTTATTCAGACCATGGTCTACTACCATTCTAAAGTATCAAATATGTTATTAAAACAAACTGACCTAGGCGTTCTCAAATAAGTCTTATGTTACTCAAACGTGTTCAAACATTAACTGTAACATCAAATTACTCATCGCGGCAGTGATATGGCATTCAAAAGAGTTATGAGGAGTCCATGTGGACTACAGGGATGTCCAGCCAATGCGGGCCGAAATGCAAATAAATCATTAGCTAATGACATGCAATCGCGCGAAATATCGTCCCGCCCATTTCTTTTGTTGACTGCTGCCAGCCGCCCCTGCCACCCGAGCGGTAGCCAGTCTACCGAAATCTCTCGAGCGGGTCACACGTATGCATCCGATGTGCTTACGTCACGGGCACGTATCGCGCGTTTTTTTGTGAAAATGAGTTCTAAGTGTTCTAACTATTTTAATGTGGAGTGGTGTTCGATATGGCGTTTTGCGTGCAATTTTGTACCTACATTCTGAACTGTGATGTAAGAAAGTAACTAAGTAGGTAGGTACCTACTTTACTTACCAGAACTAATAATTAACATCAGCTAGAATTCTTAGGATCGTCAGAAATTCTAGCTGGCCCGATAAGATTCTAGCCCGATAAGAATGAAGAGAAATTGGAATCAAAGTTGTCTTGGTGCACAGCTAACTGTTATTATGTTGTGATCTCAGGTAGATTCATATTAGATTCTTATTAGGTGCGTGTTAAAATACTTACTTTGATTCATTAACAGTGTTAAAAGTAAATTTGGAAGGAAATTTTAGCAAATTGAAATTGTCATAATTACGTAACTTGAAAACTCACTTTTTTGTTTGTAAAGATATTTCTTTAGTTTTGGTCTTAAATGAAAGGTCTAAACTTAAAATAAAAACTTTTTACAAAAAAAAAAACAACCGACTTCCAAAAAAAAAACACTACAAAATGAAAAATAACTTTAATTTCGGAAGTCGGTGGCAAAAAACGACAACACAAAACACAAGACACCGACTTCCGAAATTAAAGTTATTTTTCATTTTGTAGTGTTTTTTTTTTGGAAGTCGGTTGTTTTTTTTTTGTAAAAAGTTTTTATTTTTCACTTTTTAGTTGTGGTACCTACCCCACACACATTGGAATACCACTACCTGCTACCAGTGACAGGAACTTATCATATCATCTTTATACTAAGTGGGAAAAAAATACGTATTTCGTAGCTAACTCAAAAACTACCCAAGTAAAGTTAATAAAATTTATATGGGACCAATTTGGGAGCATACTCTTTGAAACAAAAAAAAAATTTTCAAAATCGGTCCACAAATGACGGAGAAATCGGTGGACATAAATAAAAAAAAAAAAAAAAAAAAAAAAACAAACATACGCGTCGAACATATAACCCTCCTCCTTTTTGGAAGTCGGTTAAAAACCATTTGTCACGTTTAGTTCATAAAAATCGGCCCGCGGAACAAAAAGATACGGTAATTTTTATGTATGGAAATTTTGTTTAGATAATATAATTTGTAAATGTTTGTTCTAATAACGACTCACTTTTAGTTAACTCATAATTATACTCATAGATTTTACTCATAAAATTTTCGTACCTACCGCGGGCTTAATATGAAAATACTTTGATACGCGAGTGCCGCCGCAGTGTCTGTGTAGTAGGGAGTAATGATAATCTCGACATTTTAAACTTTTGTCGCAAATAATTCAGGCCCACGTACTTCTGGACGCCGCCACGCTGGTCTTCCCTCTCGCTTAAACGACTATGCACTCGAGGCATAAGAAAGGGAGAGGGTGATAACGTAACCGCGACGCTCACGCGCCTAGCGCCACCGACGCTGAGTAGTTCACGCATAGCCACGCTGGTGGTCGGTCGGGTACACGCAGGCACACGTTACGAACCGCGCGCGCGCTGGAGCTCTACCCGACACGCGTTATATTATTTCAGTTTGTTTCTAGATATAGTAGTAGTAAACCTTACCGTGATTATACGACATACAATTACACGAGTGTTTGATTTAACCATCCACTCAAATCCAGTATGGACACAGTTACGAAATATGGCGTCCCAACTGTAGGCCGAATGCCACAGTTCCTGTGAAAACTGTTTAGTGAAAATACTTAGTGTGTGTACAACTGTGAACATAATTGTGATCGTGTAACAATGCCGAAGACACGGAGTAGACAATCTCCCAGTGGTTCGCATGACGATGAACTCAACGACAGCGTCACGCTGTCTCGCGATAAATTTACCGCTCTGTTATCAACGATTCAACAATCGAATGCGGAGATCTGTGAGCGTATGTTGGAGCGCCTGTCGACATTTACGTCCCCTCTGACCGCTCAGTCACCGGCGCCAGCGCCGAGTGCGGCAGAGAAGACCGGCAATTTCTCACGATGCTCGTCCAGATTCTCCGGAGCGGCGAAGGAAAACGTTGAAGCGTTCATCGATGCCATTGAAGCATTCAAAGAATGCACGAACATCTGTGATGATGTCGCTATTCGAGGCATGTCTATGCTACTTACCAGCGAAGCAGCGACCTGGTGGCAGAGTATCCGCGCGGAGGTAACATCCTGGGAAGATGCAATACAATGCCTGCGTGACGCGTACGGCGACCGCCGTCCTGAGTACAAGATATATCGGGAGTTATTCAGAGACGAGCAGGGTGAAGAAGAACGAACAGACATCTTTGTAGCGAAGAGTCGAGTCCTCTTAACACGCCTTCCAGCAAGCGACCTGTCTACCAAAGTGCAACTTGATATGATTTACGGCTTATTACACCGAAAAATCCGTAAAAGATTACGACGCGAAGAGGTCAGTAATTTTCCCGAGTTGCTATCGAAATCTAGAATTATCGAAGATTCCTTAAACGAATCGACAAAGCGAGAATCGCAAAACGCCGCATCCATTGCTTCGGGAACGAAACGTAGCGCAACCGAAACGCCTACTCAGCCCGCAATGAACAACGCGCGTACATTAAACTCCGCTGGAAGCGTTAGACCGGCGCATGGGGCCGCGATCACGCCACGCGGCGGCAGCGCTCCGCCCTCCGCCGCGCGCCCGCTGGAATCGCACGCGCAAACTCCGAACGAGACGCGCGCACAGCGCGAGTCACGCGCGCGTGCCTCCGCCACAACACCGCGTGATGAACACGCACCAGCTGCTACGTCATCGAAACAGCAACGACCGTTTTGTGCGTATTGTAAACATTACGGACACCACCGGGACCAGTGCCGTAAGTTGGCGGATAAAGGTGAGTCAGCTGTTGATTCTAAAAACTCGGTTTCGTGTTACAAGTGCGGATCTAAAAATGTTACTCGTGAAACGTGCAAAAAGTGTAACAACGAATCAAGTTTTTGCTGTGTTGATACTACTCTGCAAATTCCGGGACCAAAGTACAATCAAATGCAAAAGTCTAAAAATCGGGATCATGTTGCGTGTTCCGAAAATTTGTATAATCGCGCAGAGAAGTGTTTTGATAAACATTGTTGTGAAGATTTGAACTACTCTAATACTTCGCCTTCTGGTTTTAAAAATGTTGTTGCAAATGTTTGTGATGTCGTTCAAGAAAATAATAACTGGTCTCGTGATAGTTCGAGTGCGCCTGCGTACCGGCAAGCTGAAATGTCTTATAATAATTATTATTATTCTGTACAGAGTAATATTTCAGACGAGTTGTCGAACGATCACATGACCAGCTGCGAGGTCGATAATAATAACGACCGTTTGTGTAATTTTTCGGATAAAGATTATTTTTGTTGCGATGACGCCCTTAATGTAAAGAAGCGTAAGGACGATTTTTGTACCTTTGTGGAAAATCGTAAATGTTGTTATAGTGACAATGCGTTAGAGCATACGAACCATTTTAGTGAGTATTCGAAAGATGATGTTTTTAAAAACAATTCTCTTGATGTAAAAGGGCGTAACAGCCATTTTTGTAATTTTTTGCAAAATGATTTATATTGTGGTACTGATGTTTCTAAGAATGTGTTAAATATTGATGTGGTGTGTACTGAGACATGTGTAGAGAACGCGCGCGCCGGTAGGAGCTCCGACCGAAAAGTTTTGCGGCCGATTTTTGATATCAAAATTTTAGGCGCGTCGGGGACCGCGTTAGTTGACACCGGTGCCAAACATTGTATTGCGGGCCATACACTGCACACACTCCTCTGTCGAAAGGGACACCCTCTTGAACCGGCGCGAAGACGTATTAAGCTTGCCGATGGACACGCTCGCGACGTTGACGTTCTCATGACTACTCTTGACGTGCACTTAGAGGAGAAGGTCATTAAGACTCCTTTTCTTATCCTCCCTGAGGCGCGTAACAATGAAACGTTGCTCGGCATGGATTTCTTGTTTGCAGCCGAAGTAGTCATGGATTTTTCTCGGGAATGCTGGTATTTTTCTAATAACAGCCGCATTCAGTACATGATGTGTTTCGAACCTTCCTTATCACCAGAGCTGTCTTGTTCCTCTGCTGACGTACTCAGGGACGACGAAGGTACATTGCTGAACCCACCTGACCGGAACCTGCTGGCGCAGACCTTGGTTGCTAATACGGATATTTTCCAGCTAGGGGGAGGGCCTACCCCGTTTGCTGAGCACCGTATTGATACAGGTGAGCATCCTGCTATCTATGTACCGCCGTATCGATTGACCCCTGCCAAAAAGGAACTTATGCGTCTGGAGATTGAGAAGATGCTGAAGGACAACATCATTGAAGAGTGCGAGTCTGCCTGGTGTTCACCAGCTCTTCTAGTTCCTAAGGCGAATGGCAGCACCCGTTTCTGCGTGGATTACAGACGCCTAAACGCCGTGACCAAAACTGACCATTACCCGATGCCTTTGATCGATGAATTGTTACAGTCAACAAAGAGGGATTGTTATATGAGTACATTGGACCTGAGATCCGGCTACTGGCAGGTCAGTGTAAATGAGCAGGATAGAGATAAGACCGCGTTCATTAGCCCATTGGGAACCTTTCGCTTCAAGCGCATGCCCTTTGGTCTCAAAAACGCTCCGGCGACCTTTCAACGGCTGATCGACCGTCTGCGCTCCTGTTCATCCCTGGCCAATGTGACAATCCTCGCCTATTTAGATGACCTGCTGATCATATCTGAAGGTTTTCAGCAGCATCTTCAGGATCTCCAGGCTGTTTTCAGTCGGCTTCGCGAATTCAAGCTGCGAGTCAATCGGGAGAAGTGCGTTTTTGCTAGGGGGAGTGTCAAGTGTCTGGGGCACGTAATTACCCAACAGGGCGTCTCACCCGACCCTGATAAGGTTCAAGCTGTACTAGACATGAAAGAACCAAGCAACTTGAAACATCTACGGACATTTTTACAAACCTGTTCCTGGTTCAGGAAATTTATCCCGAATTTCTCCTCTGTGGCAGAGCCACTTACAAGGCTAACAAGAAAGCATCAGACCTGGACCTGGGGTTCAGCTCAGACCACTGCTTTTAACGAGCTGAAACAACTTCTTACCTCGGCGCCAATCTTAATCCAGGCTGACTTTAATCGCCCTTTCGTCCTCCGCACCGACGCGAGCAATTATGCCGTCGGAGCCGTTTTGCTCCAGGGGGAGGACAAGGAAGAAAGACCCATTGAATACGCCAGCCGTCTCCTGAACGCCGCTGAGCGTAACTATTCTACGACCGAACGAGAGGCTTTGGCAGTAGTGTGGGCAGTGGAGCGATTTAGATGTTACCTAGACGGTCATCCGGTGGTTATTGGTAGCGACCACCAACCACTTCGTTGGTTGATGACGCTTAAGTCTCCTACAGGTCGTTTGGTGAGGTGGGCCCTCAAGCTACAATCATTCGACATTCAGTATCAGTACACCCCGGGAAAAGCAAATGTAGTGGCAGACACGCTGAGTAGACCGATATGCTCCCAAGATACTCGCGACAGTTGCGGTATTTGCTCGGTGATAATTGATTTACCCACGAAGAGCCCTGCAGAATTAAGGCGGGAACAGCTCGCCGACCCGGAGGTTGACAAAATCATCAAAGAGATAGAAAGTCAAGACGAAGTGGCCTCTCGTAGATGGACGGAGCGCGGGTACCTGTTATCACAAGGAGTACTATACCGGTATAATCCCGACTCAGATAGCGAGACTCCTCAACTTGTTATTCCAATTTCACTCCGTTCCGAAATCTTGAAAGAGTGCCACGATTCACCTCTGGCGGGACATTCTGGAATCGATCGCACTTACTACAAGATCGCCCAGTCCTATTATTTTCCCGGAATGCGAAGAATCATTACAGATTATGTGAAAGCCTGTGTCGATTGTCAGCGATATAAGGCTACCCATGACAAACCCTCGGGACTACTACAGACGCCCGTGATGCAGCAACGGAATGAGGTTCTGGCTGTAGACCTCTTCGGACCCTTACCTGAAGGAGAGAACGGTGAGAGATGGATACTTCTAGTTGAAGACACCGCCACACGGTGGGTTGAGCTTTACGCCCTTCAGGAGGCGACTGCTGAAGCCTGCGCCCGTACTCTTACCACGGAATACTTTCTCCGATACGGCTTACCGCGCAGGGTCACATCTGATAACGGCGTACAATTTGTCGGGGCTGTCATGCAACAATGTATGTTCATCTTCGGAGTCAAACAAAACTTCGTGCCACTTTATCATCCGGAGGCAAACCCCGCCGAGCGCAAGAATCGAGACCTCAAGGCGCAGCTCTCACAACTCGTGGAGAATGACCATTGCTCTTGGCCTGCAAAACTACCAGTGATTCGTTTCGCTATGAATAGCGCAGTATGTAGAACTACTGGGGCCACTCCCGCATATCTCATGTTTGCTCGAGAAATGAGGTCCCCCACAGAAGCTCGCCATGATTTGAGGGCGATTCTCGATAAAGAGAATTTTCTTCCCCAAATTACTCCCTATCTAAGATCTTTTATCAACTCGTTATCTGCAGTTCGTGAACGAGTCGAATTACAACAAGATCAATCTAAGAGAGTTGCTGATCGATCCCGTCGACCTAGTCCAACATACGAGGTCGGAGATAAAGTTCTGGTCCGGTCACATGTACTGAGCCAAGGTAGCAAGGGTCTCACTGCTAAATTTGTACCAAAAAGGGATGGACCCTATGTTATAACTGAGAAAGTTAGCCCTACCACCTATCTTATCTCTCCAATAGGGAACCCTAAGGAATCCTTGGGGAAATACCATGCACAGGATTTGACGCCTTTTGTAGGCAGCGGTACTGGAAACGACGTACCACCTAATCCCGTCATTCCCAAGCGACGTCGCGGACGCCCGAAGCACACGGGCAATGTTCCAGTCCAGGAACGAGGGCGCTCTCCTAGACTAGAGGGGGAGTCTGTCGCAAATAATTCAGGCCCACGTACTTCTGGACGCCGCCACGCTGGTCTTCCCTCTCGCTTAAACGACTATGCACTCGAGGCATAAGAAAGGGAGAGGGTGATAACGTAACCGCGACGCTCACGCGCCTAGCGCCACCGACGCTGAGTAGTTCACGCATAGCCACGCTGGTGGTCGGTCGGGTACACGCAGGCACACGTTACGAACCGCGCGCGCGCTGGAGCTCTACCCGACACGCGTTATATTATTTCAGTTTGTTTCTAGATATAGTAGTAGTAAACCTTACCGTGATTATACGACATACAATTACACGAGTGTTTGATTTAACCATCCACTCAAATCCAGTATGGACACAGTTACGAAACTTTGTCTTTTTTGTGTTTTTTCAAAAACCTATTTTTTTTATTATTATTATTGGATGCTGTAGAATGCTAGTAGACCATGGTCTGAACAACGTTTATTCTAGCAAAACTGTGATTCAAATTTCACGGTGTATAACTGTCCGCTCTAAAGCTGCGCCTGATTGTTTCTAATATAACTCAACCTTTTCGTCTCGATTTTCGCGAACGAAAATATAGCAGATGATTATCTTCTCCATAGGTATTATTATACCCAACAAATCAAACACAGATATTTTTAACACGCTTTTATTAGGTCGACCTGTATGTAACTTTGTAATAGAATCTAAGGTAACAAATTTAACCATCTTCCAAGAAAATTGGCAGCTGTATGTAGTTCTGATGACAATACAATAATATGATACTATCAAACTGATCTGATGATGGAATCGGAAGATATGAACTGGAACTTCATGATGGAAAATCGTATCATAGCTGTTTTGGATTTCTTAGAAGTCTTGATTAGTCTTGTAATGAACTTTGACCACGATTAGGTTTTAAGGTCTGATGATGAAGCCTTTTTTGTTTTTACGTGCATTTATACAAGCGTGTTTTTCTAGTGTTTTTTAAACTATCAATTTTATTACAATTAAAACTAAAAAGAGTATTTAATTTTGCTTATGTTTTTCAGTGAGTTCAACCTTTTTTGAATAAAATCGGATTGAGTTTTCAAACATGTGTCAAAATAAAATGTAATTTAAACTAAGGAGTATTGATATCAACTTCGAAGCAAATCATCGCCAAAATTACTTTCTACCCCTTTTTAACCCCGTTAGGGGATGAATTTCAATTAATTATAAAATACGTCTTCCAACAATTCTGTTAAAAAAGGTTTATGCAAAATTTGAGGTAGATTGGACCATTGAATCACGTTGTCCCATACAAACTTTGCCCCCCCTTTTTCACCCTCTTAGGGGTAGAATTTCGGAAAATCCTGTCTTATCGGATGCCTACGTCATACAAAGAACACACCCTCCAAGTTTCAGGTCTCTACAATCAGCGGTTTAGGCTGTGCGTTGATCCGTCAGTCAGTCATTCAGGACAAAGCATTTTATATGTATAGATAATGATAAACGAAAAACAGTATTAATTATTGAGTATGCAGATGCCCTATTTTATATATAATATTTGATTTGAAATGTATGCAAAATGTCACTCGACGCTCGGCACTGGTCACGGACGGTTGTGTGCTTGCGCTCTCCCGTTCATGACTCAGTGTTCTTGAGTCATATTCCGTTGCGTTTACGTAACGATTTTCGTAGTCTCCCGACTACTTCCGATCTCCGATCGTCAATCGATCGGGCAAAGATCCACCAAAAAGGCCTTTTTCAAGGCTATCCAGTTTCTTTAACAGATCATTTTGTGTGTAGCTTCACTAGGCCCCTTCTGGGTAAAACCACAGTTTCGTGGTCACTTGGTGGATACCATACGGTGCCAACGAAGCCGAGTGGGGTGTTGACCCAACACACCCGCCGATCCCCTTCAGGGTGAGGCAGTTAATTGGCCGGGTCCCAGTGTTTGGCCTTGGGGGATCTCCTAGCCAACACGTGGTGACAGTATTCCCTTCACAGCTACACACCCTGTGTCGATCGGGTGTGTCTACACCCGGCGCACTAGACTGATAGGACCCCGTTGCACATTAAGATAGGCAACGGGCCAAAGCAAGCTCAGGGCTCACCGATAGGCACTCATCCTCCCTGTCTTTACCCGACAGGGAGGGATTGTTACACATCCCCGGCATACCCACCGGGGAGATAGGATTATTTAGGCAAACCCCCCCCCCCCCCTAAAATGGCTACCCCGCCAAATTACGAAAATATCGTCAAGATGCTCGTCAAGCTTCTTGACATGTGCTTCGATAAGGAGCCTTCCCTCAAAGGACAATTCGGAGACCATCTCGCTTATGTCCTAGACCTAGTTAGAAGTCACCCCGACCCCGACCCCAGCATCGCTACTTTCAGCGATGCTCTAGACTCCCCTTCCACCGTAGAGTCACCCAGATCTCCCACCCCCCCTCCGTCGGTGTCAATGGACACTGACGCTCCCCTCCCCGTCCCCGCTTCTTCAAAGCGCCCCGCTACCCCGCACCCTCTTAACTCGGAAGAAGACGAGGAAAGGTCCGCTGCCACCTCCTCTACCTCTTCCTCCCCCTCCGACTACGGCTTCGTAGCCGTCCAAGGAAAGGGGAGAAAGAGGAAGAACAGGAAGCAGAGCTCCGCGCAGGCCAGTAAGGTCGCCGCGGTTGAGGACTCTGACTCCTCTTCGTCCACAGTAACCCTAAAATCCGTCCCGGCAACCTCACGCGCTCGCGCTACCGTAGCCCCCCCCGCCCCTGCCCCCGTCCCCTCTACCTCTACCGCCCCCCCGACCGCGTCGTCGTCATCCTCCGCGAAGGATACCCCCGCGCCCCCAGCTCCCGTAGCCCCCCCGACCGCTTCATCCTCCGCGAAGGATGCCCCCGCGTCCCCCGCGAGAAAGATCGCCCCTCCACCCCCCTTGTTCATTCAGGACAAAGGGAAGTGGACGGACATCTCGAAATGGTGCGTCGATCACAAGATCGATCCCGGAAGAGAAACAAGTTCGCGTAGTCATTAAACGCATTCCCAGGGAAATCCTCCCGTCCGATATTCTTGCCGACCTTCAGTCGCAAAACGTCCCAGTAGATGAGGTCCATCGTATGCACCGCTCCAGAGGCGGTGACCTCTACGATATGGTCCTAGTCATATGCCCGCCCGTTGAGGGCCACCACCCGATCTTTCAAATTCGTTCTCTGTGTCGTCTCACAGGGTTCGAAATTGAAAAACCTCAAAAGAGTGGCATTGTCGGACAATGCCACCGCTGCCAGTTATACGGCCACTCACAGCGGAATTGCCATGCGACACCCAGGTGCGTAAAGTGCCTGGGCGAGCATAGCACTTCCGACTGCTCCCGCCCCAAAGACCGTACCCTTTGTACCGTACCTCCCAGCTGCGTTTTATGCGGTAAAGAGGGCCACCCGGCTAACTACCGGGGTTGCTCAAAAGCCCCTAAGGCTTCTTCTCCCAAGCTGGGGAAGCGCTCCGGCGCTCGCCAGCAAAGGGAAACTCCCTCCTCATCCTCTTATAGGATCCCCTCCGCCCTTATGCCCCAACGACTAAGCCCTCAGAGGCCTAGTCCGTGGAACTATCTCCACCACCAGCAGTCTTTCCCTGCCTTGGTGTCCTCTCACGGTCACTTCCCTCCCCCGCCCCCCGTCCGCCCCTCCCACCTTAGGGACCCCCGCTTCCGTGGCACCATGCCACCCGCGCCCTCCGCGCCCCCCGCGCCCTCTGCACCCGCCGCGCCCCTCGCTAAACCCGCGCCCGCTCCCGCTCCTCAAGCCCCGAGTCCCCCGACTGCCGGTCCCGCGACCGCGCAGCGCCAAGGTCTTGATTCATTCAACATCATTACCTCGACCTATATGGCATTTGTCTCCCCGCGCGCAAAGGCAATGGCCAATTTAATCATCTCCGCTCAAGGCAATATCCCTCAGATACAGTCTATTTACAATGCGTATCCGGATATCACGCAAGTCCTAGATAGCCTAGCTATCACACCTAAAACCTTCAATGGATAATACGGCGATAGCTAGGTTCAAACCCCGAACCCTAACAATAGGCTTCTTTAACGCCAATGGCTTAAAAACCCAAAGGGCAGAGATAGGGCTCTTCCTCCGCGATCACGATATAGACGTTCTCTTAATTCAAGAGACGTTCCTAAAGCCCTGCAATCGTGACCCGTCACTTGCCAACTACCGGATTGTTCGCAATGACAGGTCGCGTTGTCACAAGGGTGGCACCCTTATCTATTATAAAAAGCAGCTTCACTGCATCCCATTAGACCCTCCTCCCCTCTCGGTATTAGAAGTTTCCGCCTGTCGCCTAGGTATGTCAGGTCACGAGCCGATCACTCTCGTATCGGTCTATAATCCCCCCGATAACGCCCCGGGGCACTATCAATCCCTCTCAAACGATCTCTCGATCCTACTCGCTATGAGTAACTCGCTCATCATAGCGGGCGATCTAAATGCCAAACATCCCTCTTGGAATAGTTCGGTAACCAACCCCAGAGGTCAACACCTGTTCGACCTCTCAAACTCCCTGACTTTTGACGTCATCGCTCCGATGACTCCCACTCATTTCTCTCTCATAAATCCCAATCATACCCCCGATATCTTAGACGTGGCGCTCCTTAAGAACGTCAACCTAAAGTTAGAGTCAATAGAAACTGTACAAGAGCTCGACTCTGATCACCGCCCGGTAGTCATGAGACTATACCCCCGCATAGGTCTCCCCGACCCGAACGCCCCCCCTATCACTAAGAGGATCACGGAATGGAAGAAAGTAAGCACACAGCTGAAATCCAACACGTCCCCTCAGTTAGACTCTATCCCCGATCTCTTTGACTCTGTCGCCGACACCACGGCCGCGATCGACTCACTCACTGATCATGTACAAACCGTCCTGAACGATTGTTCAAGGGAAGTGTCAGCGACGGACGACCGTCGCTGGCGCTTGCCGGACGATGTGCGTGCATTACTGACTGAGAAGAACGCGGCCATACGTGCGTACGATAGCTTTCCCTGTAACGCCAACAAAGCCCATATGCGCTATTTACAGAGATCTGTAAAGAAACGTGTAGCGGAGCTGCGGGACGCGAGCTGGGGAAAGTTACTCGGCGAACTAGAGCCAAACCATCAGGCCTTCTGGGAGCTCCAGAGGAAACTCAGGGCTCCCCAATCCTCTGGCATGCCCCCTCTGACCCGTCCCGATAAAACCATCGCATTCGACGATGCCGAAAAGGCTGAATGCCTCGCAGACAGCCTCGAGGCCCAATGCACTCCCAGTTCCCTACCAGTAGACCAAGCTCACCTGTCAAAGGTCGACGCAGAAGTCGAACGTAGAGCCTCCCTCCCTCCCGTCGATGACCCGGACTGTCCACTGCCCCCCGTCCTCCCGGACGAGGTGCACGACATCATCAAAGGTCTTAAAGCCCGTAAAGCCCCCGGTTCAGATGGTATCACCAATAGGGTGATCCAGCTATTCCCCGCCCACCTAATAATGCTTTTGACCACCATCTTCAATGGTGCCTTAAGCAACAATATCTTCCCACAGTCGTGGAAAGAAGCCACCGTCATCGGTATCCCTAAGCCCGGCAAGCCCAAAACCGAGCCTACCAGTTACCGTCCCATTAGTTTGCTCAAGGTTCTCGGAAAAATCTATGAGAGGCTTATTTATAAGCGCCTCAGAGACTTCGCCGAGACCAAGGGCCTCATCCCCAACGAACAGTTCGGCTTTCGAACTGAGCACTCTAGCGTGCATCAGGCCCACCGGATCGTAGAATTCATAAGCGCTGGTTTCCAGCACGGTTATATGACCGGTGCAGTTGTAACGGCTAGGGCTGCGCAGGGTAGGCTGCACAGGCCGTTAACGGATAGGTAGATAAGAAAACAGCTAGATAGAAGTATAGATATAATTATTAGATTTAGTAGTGATAGGTAGTAGTAACACGGCTAGGTCGTGGGTCAGATCCTGACACTGAGTCTGAGCACTCGCACACTTAGGATAGAAGGGAAGGGTACCGTCCTTGGTAGCACATGGTAGTTGTACGGGGCCTGCTCAGCACAGGCTCCGCAGTAGGCCGCACGGTCCTAGCACGTGGTAGTACACGACAGTAGCCGTGGAGAACGCCTGTCAGCACAGGCGCGCGGCGGTAGGCCGCAGGTAGGCAGGCATTGGCCACAGGCGGAGATCGCCTTTCAGCACAGGCGTGCGGCGGTAGGCCGCAGGTAGGCAGGCCTTTGCCACACGTGGAGATCGCCTTTCAGCACAGGCGTGCGGCGGTAGGCCGCAGGTAGGCAGGCCTTTGCCACACGTGGAGATCGTCTGTCAGCACAGGCGCGCGGCGGTAGGCCGCAGGTAGGCAGGCATGCGGCGGTGTACAGCCTGAGCCCGTACAGAGAGCCCTGAAAGGCGCGGTAGGAAGCGCATGTCAGATGCGTGCGAGCAGTAGCAGGCCGCATGCGATGTGTCAGCTTCTTCCCATCATTAGCAACCAAGGTACGGTATGGGAAGTAGAGTAGGTGGTAGCTAACACATCGCAGCGGCTTACAGGCAGAGAGAGAAAGTGCAGAGCTAGCGTGGCACAATGACAGATGCAAAGTGAGGTTAAGTATGGTGAACACGCGAGCATAGAATATAAGATAAATAGATAGCAGATGGCTTGATTAATGGCTTATATTATTATAATACTAATGTGGAACTCACCCTAGGTCGGGGCACACAGTCCTGAGAGACACTTCCTTCAGGAAGGCAAACGGCAGTCGAAATGACAGAGTGTCCATAGAATATTAGTGTTGTGCCACGTTTTGGGCCTACCACACGCTCAAGCTTCACCACAGTTAGGCCTGCGCAGGCTTCTCGCATGAAAAAACTGTACACGGACGGCGTTACCACACGGCACAGTTAAGTACGCGCAAGCCACAGTCTTGTCGAAATCGTCGGCGTAGAAACATGTTTCCTAATGAAAAACTATTTCTTCTTTCTCCCATAATAAACTATGTTCCTCTTTCATTTTATTTATAATTTTTTTCGTAGGCATGCCTATTTCTTTTTATTTCGATCGGAATAATCCTTCGATTTAATTTTCCAGAGTGCAGGCAGAGATTTGTATACCTAGACTTATTAATTCAGACATGAACTCGCGATTGTGCGTAGGTACGCAAATCGGCCATTTTTAGGGTTCTATGGAACCCTTAAGTATACGATCTCTCGTGTGTCTGTCCGTCTGTCCGTCAGCCAATTTGCTCCGAATCTAATTGATCGATTAAGTTGAAATTTATACATTATGTATTTCTGTGACCCAAATACGAATGTGTAACGTAAATAAATGAATTTTGAATATGGCGGTCACTTTTGGGGGAAAATTAAAAATTACAAACTGTACCGTGTGACATATCAAATGAAAGGGCTTATTGCGAGGATCTCAAAATAATTTATTTTTATAAACATAACATGTACATTTAAAGTTATTTAAGAAAATAGATGAAAAATTTACCATCCCCCCCCCCTTATCTTCGAAACTACTGTGTCTAAAATGTTGAAGAAAATACAGAGAATGGTTCTTTAGTCATAGATTACAGAAAAACCTATAAAAAAGTCTATGGTCTTACATGGTAAATCTCTCAATATTGTGACTACAAACTTACATTTGCAGTTGGAATGTATGGGAGAACATGTTTTTCAACTACAATGTTAAGTTTGTATTTGGAATAAATTCAGCCTAACTACGGAACCCTTCATTGTGCGTGGTCCGATACGCACTTAGCCGGTTTTTGAGTGACGGAAGACCACGTAATCACCGAACGACTAACCTAGACTGCGGCTTGAACACTGAACGCCCAACCACACGCACAGGCAAGTACGCGCAGGCCGGGCTTGCGCAGGCAAAATTTCAAACAAGTCGAAAAGTGCGCAGGCCGCGCCGTGGGGTTTGCGCGTCGTACAGTTTTACCAACCACACGCTCAGTGTTCCGTGTACAAGCCGGCCTGCGCAGGCAAAACTGTGGTGAAGCATGAGCGTGTGGTAGGCCCATTTGTAGTGATGTGGTTAGTAACTCACTAAGTGTGAATCACTCGACTAAATGTAGTGAGACGCTCACAACGCTACACAGTATTCTTCGACGTAGCGAAAGCGTTCGATAAAGTCTGGCACAACGGCTTAATATACAAGCTGTACCAACTCGGTGTGCCAGATCGTCTCGTGCTCATCTTACGAGACTTTTTATCGAACCGCGTCTTTCGCTATCGCATCGAAGGAGCGTTATCCACTCCCCGCCCCATCCGTGCAGGTGTCCCTCAGGGCTCTGTAGTGTCCCCCCTCATATTCACGCTATACACTAGCGACATCCCTAAAGGTTGCCGTAGTTCGCAGTTGGGTCTGTTTGCGGACGACACTGCCATCTACTGCAAATCTAGATCCCCCGACTCTATTCGCCTCACTCTCCAACGCGCAGTCGATAGACTGGCGGCATGGTTTACAAAGTGGCGAATAGAAGTGAACCCCGATAAAAGCCAAGCGGTTCTCTTTACGAAACTGCGTAAAAGGCTTAGATACCCCCTCCCCCGACCGATCACCATGTTCGGCAAGCCGATCCCTTGGGAGAAGCGAGCCAAATATCTCGGTGTCGTTCTCGATCATCATTTGACCTTCGCAGAGCACATAAAGATGGTTCGTTCGCGAGCCGCTTTCGCTCTCGGTAGACTCTTTTTCTTGGTCAATGCACGTAGCAAATTGTCACTTAGGTGCAAATTGCGCGTTTACACGGCGTGCATTCGACCGATCATGACCTATGCGGGTGCCGTCTTTGCTCATGCAAAACCCCGTCATATACATAGGCTGCAAACCGTGCAGAATAGATTCCTTCGTAGGGCGACAGGTTCCCCATGGTTCGTCAGGAACGAGGCTCTCCACCTTGACCTAAAGATTCCCACAATCCACCAATTTCTAAAACGCCTTTCAAAGCGTTTCTTTGAGTCCGCGGCCAAACATCGCAACCCTCTGGTTGTCGAGGCCGCCAGTTATGTCCCGAGTAGAATAAGTAAAGTTCGCCGCCCAAGGCATATCCTAGTAGACCCCGATGACCCCATAACTCTCCTCCAGGAGAGCAATAGGGAAACAAGCACAGTGTACAAACACAGACGCCTCCCGTCATTCCGACCTCGCCGCCGAGGTCCTTTGCGTTCCCGACCGCCGCGCCCCCGAGTAAATGATACTCCCCCCCGACCCTTGCTCGAAAACGAGGTGCCAGCAGTTGTTGCAGCTGTGCACGTAGCTTTAAATTCCCCGTATAATAATAATAATGATCAAAACCCTTTGATCCAGCCCGTCCCATCTTTTGATGTTCTCCCCCCGGATAACGCCCTAAGCCGAGGCTCGAACCCCGCAGGGGGTGCCCTTAGCGCGCGTTCATCCTAAGCTTTTTAGCTTAGTTTTATATATGTGCCCTGGCTGGAGGCTTTGAGTGTAGTAGCTTGAGGCAGCCACAGGATTGACCGGTTAAACAGCGACGGTTTCTCAAAACCAGCTGTGAGATGCCATACCGAAAAAAAAAAAAAAAAAAAAAAAAAATATGCAAAATGTGGTAGAACAAAACTAATAATTATCATTATGGTTTCAATTTATTATACTGGCAGCACCGAAAGATTCGATGTGGCCTTCTGGGTTGGGCGCTCGTGACGGTAGGACGTGCTTAGTGGCGGTGTCGGTAAAAATACAGATTGGCATAGGATTGGTTGGGGATCTACTGTAAATTAAGGTGGTAGAATACTGATTTGATGGTGAAATTAATTGTGATATTATGTGGGGAATAGCAGATGTGTTGGTATGGTGTAGAATATTGAATTTGATGTTGGCAAAGAAATATAAATGACTGACAAATATCTTGGTGTTTCATATTACTTCCTTATCCCTGAAATACTGTAAATATTATGTAGTTTTATTAAACAGTTTTAGATTATGATATTGAGGTAACGACTTTAAGAATCATTTGGGGATTAGTATCCATTTTGAGGTTAAATAATTATATTCGGCATTAAGTTAGTTATTTTAGAGATAGGATAGTTTTATTACATTTCAGAAGTGGTATGTGGCCCGCTTATTTCTTTTGCATTTTAATAGAATTCATTTAAAAGTATTATTAACGGTTAAAATTGGATTGTGGAAATACCTAACCTACCTACATCACATCTCATGTTCTTTTGGTGTATTCGAATTTTCGGTTACAAAAATTAAATAGACTGTGATCCGTATAGTACCAATTTAATGAAGTGGAGGTCATGTGAAGGTCACATTTTTCTTTCTCTAAATTTATCTCCCGGATAAGTTCACGGCGTGCAAGGGGAAGTAAAATCTTGTTATTTTTGAGCTAGGTACGACCTACCGTTTAGAAGATTTAGACATTTTAACTTTTTCACGGTTTGTTCGAAAAGGAGTCAAACCATGATAAAGCTGTTGTTGGATCTGAGTGTGAGTTTCGTCTTGGGTTGATATAACTAGTTAGTATTACGAGATCAATACTCAATTCTTTTTTGCGTTCCATATGTATTACATAGATAACATAACAAAGTAAAAGATCAATATGGACCCCTAAAGTTATTAGTATTCCTAGTTAATTATAATGTGTAGATTGACTGGTTTGAGATTTGATTAATTATATCTGGAACGATAAAGTTGAGAGTATGTATGTGAATATGACACATATGTAGCACACATGCATATATGTGTGTAACTGTTATTTTGTGATACTTCTGTAAATATCAAAATTATAATTTCGAACAATCAGTATATATTAGGTTGGGGAAAAAGTCTTTTCGCATTATAGTATGTATGAACTTGTAATAAAATCTCTTTGGCTATACTATTTGTATCTGGCTGGTTTTGGTTTGAAAGTTTACATTTTAAAGAACATAATTCCAAATTCTAATTAGGAAAATGTGTGATTTTCATTTGTTTTTCGTACCGTTAAAATGAGTGAATCTAATGACGAAATTCGATACATTTAAAAATTTTACTACAAAAAAGGTAAAAATACAACGCAAGCAGCGAAAAAAATTTGCGATGTTTATGGACCTAGTGCAGTGTCTGTGAGAGTAGCACAAATTTGGTTTAAGCGTTTTCAATCCGGAAATTTTGATGTCAAAGATGCACGTCGCTCTGGTCGCCCTATTACGGATAAAATGGATGCCATTTTTGAAAAAGTGGAGCAAGATTGGCATATCAGTAGTTACGACGTAGCTGAAGAACTGGGAATTGACCACAAAACAGTTTTGGCGCATTTGAAAAAAACTGGGTACACAAAAAAGCTTGATATTTGGGTACCTCACGAGCTCACTGAAAGAAACCTAATGAACCGTGTACTCATTTGTGATTCTTTATTACGACGTAATGAAACCGAACCATTTTTGAAGAAGCTGATAACTGGTGATGAAAAGTGGATCACGTACGACAAGAACGTGCGAAAAAGGTCGTGGTCAAAGGCCGGTCAGGCTTCACAGACTGTGGCGAAACCCGGGTTAACTCGCAACAAGGCTGTGTGTGTATGGTGGGATTGGAAGGGCATTATTCATTATGAGCTGTTACCACCAGGCAGGACCATCGATTCTGAACTCTACTACCCCAGTTGTATTAAAATTTTATTACAACTTCAAAAAAGGTGCCGATCAAACAGTCGATAATGCTGGCAAAGGTTGAATTTGAAAATTGATGAAATATGAAAAAAATTGTGTGATAATCGAATTAAGTAACTAGTTTATGCCATTCCACTACTTTCTAACCTCCCAGCAAATCACTGCACGTTAGGCATCCAAGTCGTCATGACCAGGACTCAAGTCACAAAGCGGCTTTTGGTTTTTAACATGACTCACGGTCTACTCGCTGGCCACGGTTTACTTGTTTCTTAGTTCGCGTGTGTTTAACCGTTATCCGGTACATACGGATACTTGTATTTCATTGAGATAATTACCAATTACTTTTATGTTGTACTGCAGTCGTTTATGCCGTTCTCATCGAGTAAACGATTGGGTTGGAGTCAGTGTTGTTATCGTCAAACGATTGGGTTGGAGTCAGTGTTGTTATCGTCAAACGATTGGGTTGGAGTCAGTGTTGTTATCGTCAACTCTCTGTTACAGATATTTGAGTTTCATTTTCGTTTCATTCACTAAGTTAGTGAAAAAACGTTTCGTTAAACCTTTAGTCAATTGCCGTATTTTGTGATACGGCAATGAGAGGCCTACAGAATACAGTATTTTCCGAAAAAAAAAATCGTGGATTGCCGTATAATACGGCAATTGCCGTATCAATAACAACGCTGGTTGGAGTAGAGTAGTTTGTTGACTTACAATCTGTTGTCTTGGTCATTTCCCTTCTTTTTATTTTAAAAGAAGTTAAATAAGCATCACCTTTGTACGTATTTTTCTGTTCCTTTTGTCTTGTCTGTGTATTATTTGTGTGTACATAAATGGTTAATCTATACTAATATTAAAAAGAGGTAACATTTGTTTGTAAGTTTGTATGTAGGGGGTAATCTCCGGAAGTAATGAACCAATTTTAAAAATTGTTTCACTGGTAGAAAGCTACATTATTCGTGAGTGCTATAGGCTATAAATTATAAAGATATCATACATATTAGCCGAACTATCTCAATTTTTGTCTAGCCAGGCGGAAATAAATAGCTCTTACAACAGAGTTATTTGTATGCGCTGCCTTTACAGTTGTATATAATTGAAAACAATGTATGGCAACCTGGTTCGCTTTGAATAGTTCTACAAAAAAGTCCGAGACACCATATTTCTATCTTTTATATTTTAGCAGATATTTACTGACGTACTTACCTTTGGACGATTTTTTAAACAACAAAATATTAAACCTTATCGAAAAAAATATTATTATGATCACAAGAACATCATAGAGATACGATTTGCCCAAAACAGTATGTCAATTGGTTATATAGTTTCGAAGATAATATAAAATTACTAAATCGCAAAATGCCGCCGTCCATTCACGAACCGTATTAGAACATGCTTTGTACGGACGTTTTATCCATTTACCCATAGATGGCGTTGTGCAATTACGTGATTTTTCTGAATCGCGATGTTAAGATTTTCCGCGGATTAATGACCGTCTCCAGTTATTTAAAAACTTTAATTTAGGTAGATGAGATGTACGCAGATGGTAGGATGTTGTTGGTCTTTAAAATTAGTATTGGTTGTTCGGTATCTCAAAACACAAATACTACTTCGTTCTCATTCTTCGAGTTCGAAGCTGTGGTATTTCTGCTTTTGGGATATCGAACAGTTTCAGCGATTGTTTATCATGCCTAAAAGGAAATCACAACTTTCCCGTCAGACATCCCAGACAAGAGCAGCTCGAGTATGCCGTACGGAACGGAAGAGTCTGCTCTTGAAATTCATCAGCGCCTCTCGAGGAATAGAGAAAATATTTCGCAAGCACGCGCTGGGGAATCTAGCTCCGAGCATTCACAGCGGCTTGCTAACCAAAACTGGAGAACATCGCAGGTCCGTGCTCGGGAATCTAGCGCTGAACGTGCGCAGCGTCTCAGTGATTTAAGGCAGCATGACTCTGCAACAAGGGATAGGGAGTCTAGCGCTGAGCGCTTGCAGTGGCTCGCTAGCCAAACTGTGAGAACATCGCAGGTCCGTGCTCGGGAATCTAGCGCTGAACGTGTTTGCAATAAAAACAAAACCCTCCTTTTGGCAGTCAGGAAATAAATCATAGCACTCAGTACTAACCGAACCACACTCATAATTTCATCATAAGTTAAAAAAATATCGCCCAACGAAGTGGGCACGGGTCAGCTAGTAAATAAATAAATAAATAAACAAACATGCTGTAAAGGATGATGCTCATTTTGGTACTCTCCTCCAATAGCCGTGTGTAATAATCTCATCATCAGCTCTTTTTAAACTGGATAAAAGTTACTCTGGTGCCTAATTCCAAATCTTTGTAAAATACTGATATTTAACTGCACCTAGTTAGGTAATAAGATGACCATTACATAGTTGGGAAAAGGCTAGGTAGATGATGAAGGAATACATTGCATACATAGCATTACGCCTTTATTTTAATAATTAATAGCAAAGGTCGCAAAAGATTGTGAATAAGATGATCGATCACTCGAAATGTAGGTATGGGAAAAGTTTTTTGCGATTTGGGACTTTTCTAGTACCTACTCTAAGTCTTTGAATCCATATACAAACTGCATCGATTGCGATCTTCGATCAATATGATCGAAGATCGCAATCATAAAAATAAAATGTCAGAATTCACGTTTTTCTAGCCGACTGTACCATCTTTCCAAAATCTGTGAATGCAGTAGAGTTAGTTGTAATTACTCAAGAAGTCACGGACAGTCTCCAGCACATGTTTCTATAGCTACAACTGATAACGTAGCTTCCCTTGACGTGGAATGTTAGAAGTAGCAAATGCGACATCATAATTAATGGAGAAAAACTGGAATTTATTAATCAAACGGTTTTCCTAGGAATCACGCTAGACGAGAAATTACAATGGGGACCTCAGATAATATCTTTTGCGGGGCGGCTAAGCTCGGCCGCTTACGCTGTTAGAAAGATAAGACAGTAACAGATGTAGAAACCGCACGTTTGGTCAATGTCAGCTACTTCCACAGAAAGAAACAAAAGAAAAAGTATTTATTGCGACTCGCACAGGAAATTACAAATTAAACTAAAACACACTCAATAATACATTCATTTACAAAATAAATCATCATCTGCCTAGCCTTTTCCCAACTATGTTGGGGTCGGCTTACAGTCTAACCGGATGCAGCTGAATACCAATATTTTACATGGAGCGACTGCCTCGACAACCCAGTTAGGTACTGGGTAACACGATACCCCTTGGTAAGACTAGTTGTCAAACTTTCGGGCTTCTGACGACCCGTAACAACTGTCAAAGATCTACAAATGACAGCCGGAACCAACGGCTCAACGTGCTTTCCGAGGCATGGAGGAGTCTCGGTATGTAAAGATGGTCACCCATCTACGGACCAACCCCGGCAAGCGTAACTTAACCTGTTGGATCGACCCGTGCGGCTGGTCTTACTTAGCTCACGAGCTCCTCAATTTAAAAAATAAATAAAAAGTAAAATTTAAATAAACACAGCGCAGCATTATGTCGTATGGCATTTTACAGTGGGGTCGGGCTGCTGAAATTGAATCCATCTTTATTTTATAGAAGTGAGCTGTCAGAGCCATTGATAAATCTATGTCGTCGCGAATCTCTCAGGAAACTATTTAAAAAGATTAATATTATGACTGTACCTTGCCAATTCATCTATGAAAATATTATGTACCTATGTAAGGAAAAATCTACATCTTTTTAATAAAATAAGTGATAGACATAATTTTAATACTAGAAATAAAGATAAAACAGATCAACCATTTTTCAGATTATCTAAAGTACAAACATCTTTTATGGGGTACTGTGTTAAATGTTACAACAAAATACCTTGTGATATATTACAATTAACTGAAAGAAAATTTAAAACTCACATTAAAAGTGCTCTTTGTAAACAAGCATATTACAAATTATGCATGCTGAGTAATGTAAGCATGCTGGTCTAGCTCCATAGGACAATAATAGAGTCTAGACAAAATCAAACTGGTTGCTAATTTAATTGTGTAATTAATTATCCCATCAAAAACATAAATGTGAAAATGGGAGCCAAGTTCAATAAATATGGTTGTTGACTTCGCCGACAAAAGAATTGAGATCTAAATGGGTGCCAAGTTCTGTAGATAATCCTGAAATTTATTTATAAGAACATGCAACTTTCTAAAATAAAATTAAAACACAAATTCTTGTTTTTTCTGCTATAACAATGTTTGCTATTTAAAAATATAACTTCTTAAATTTGAACAGTCGAATTATTTACACAAAGCACTTAGGATAAATTGAAGCTCAAGATTTGACTTGGCTAGTTTTTACATACAAGTTATCTTACAACTTTATATTTGATTTTATATTTGTCTACAGTGTCGTGGTGCAAAAGAACTAAAATAAACAGAGTAACTTTTTTATGCCGGTGTGCGTTACCTCTACGTCTTACACTCGCGCCACGTCATTGTGCTGTAATTTTACTTTTCTAGTGTGCGTGCATTAAGCGGCTAACAGTTGGATGCTATTTTTTTCATCGACTTTACAGCTTTGACTGTCTACCTAGTCATATTTAATTATTATTATTTAATTTTAAGTAGGCACTCAACATCAAATAAGTCATTCATGATGTGACCTGTAAGAAATTGGTACTCTAGACTATAAGTTTATTGGATGTATCTCATATCTTTGTATCGGTATACTCAATTGTTGGTGAGTCCAATAAATAAAATAAAATGATGATATCTTTGTTCTTTATGTTATGCGCAAGTTACTGTTTCTTATTATAACTGTTTACAGCTTTGACTGTCTGCCTAGGCATATTTATATTATGCGCAAGATACTGTGTCTTATTGTAACTGTAAGGTCAAAATATCTTCCTCCTCTAAAATTTCAGCTTGCTGGTAAAAACTAGCCAAGTCAAATCTTGAGCTTCAATTTATCCTAAGTGCTTTGTGTAAATAATTCGACTGTTCAAATTTAAGAAGTTATATTTTTAAATAGCAAACATTGTTATAGCAGAAAAAACAAGAATTTGTGTTTTAATTTTATTTTAGAAAGTTGCATGTTCTTATAAATAAATTTCAGGATTATCTACAGAACTTGGCACCCATTTAGATCTCAATTCTTTTGTCGGCGAAGTCAACAACCATATTTATTGAACTTGGCTCCCATTTTCACATTTATGTTTTTGATGGGATATCATTACTTTTTGTAAAGAAATTATTATCATTTGTCAATCAAACGTGATCTATAAAATTCTTTTTGCAAATATGCGTAGCAATATTGTGTAAGAATGTAGGTATTTCTTTCGTAACAATTGTTACAATTGTCCGCAATGATGTCAGGTCGCTGAGCCGGCGCGGTAAGTATTATTATTTAAAAAAAACTTGTGCAGTCGGGGAGCCCCGTCAGGAACAAAGTTCCTTAACTATTTACTATATTAAACGACAATAGTCCCTAAAACAATAGTCATACGATCTATCAATTCAAAAACGTCTCAAGCACAGTACCAACCTACAAACTACCTTGATCATACCAACCTGAGGTTTGTAACAACGTTTTTCGAGATCAGAGAATGAATGAAATGAATTCACTACCGCCTAACATTAAGGACCAAGATTTTGACACGTGACACATCAGTTGACTCGACGGGGTGTTTTGAATTCAGTCATGAAATTCAGGAATTTACATCAACTTTTAGCATTCGAATCAAAAATGTATAGTTAGCTGTCAAATTATAAGACGCTGGAGATCAGCGCCATCTGAAGTGAGCAAGTGGCAGTTTTTAACACTATTTGAAAATGTTTCGTCATGACTGTCATTTTCGGGAGATAGTGCTGATATCGAATTAGATGGAAATTCTGGATTTTAAGATGGCGGCTATTCCAAATAATAATAATATTGTAGATCAATTCTCATAGACATCAATTGCATGCCGATTGTAAACTTGATAATCAAAATCCGTAAAAAAAACGGACCTCTTAATTTCGTCAAGTTCGTCTGTCCGTGTGTCCGGATGTCATACAGCCATTTTAAATAAAGAAAATTTAAAAAAGGTGTATTTTTAGCACCGTTAAACAATGGTGTAGTGAAATTACGATAAACATAATAGTGGAGGTGGCATTCTCCATACCTACATATAACCGAGAGATGAAAAAAATTTATGCATATAAAGCGTGTATTGTTGGATCTCATAATTAAAATGTTAAAGATGTTTCTAAGTGACTTTGCTTTTGACGTCAATAGTTTTTGAGATACAGTTTATTTTCGGTTACAACCGCAGAATTAACTTTGTTTTTTATAGTTTTTTCGAGAAACACAAACTTATTTTTGCAGTCGATAAAATTGATACTATGCAATGTTTATGCGTAAATATTCATCCCAATTACGGAACCCTTCACTGTGCGTAGTCCAACATACACTTGGGCAGTTTTTTAAATTTCATTTTTAAACTACCTCAAAAAAAAAGCAATTTCTATTACTCGAGTAAGATTATCCTATTAAAAACAAATACTACCAAACTCATACAACTAACAAAAAATATAGACGTCATTTAAAAGTGTTTGCGGAATACCTACCTAATTTATAGAATTAATTTAACATCATTCCCGAACAAAATTTTCTTGCCTACCTAAAAAATGTATAAGTACTAGGCATTCTGTAGCAAACTATCAAAAATAAAATCCTACCAAAGTCATACAACTAACAAAAAATATAGACGTCATTTAAAAGTGTTTGCGGAATACCTACCTAATTTATAGAATTAATTTAACATCATTCCCGAACAAAATTTTCTTGCCTACCTAAAAAATGTATACTAGGCATTCTGTAGCAAACTATCAAAAATAAAATCCTACCAAAGTCATACAACTAACAAAAAATATAGACGTCATTTAAAAGTGTTTGCGGAATACCTACCTAATTTATAGAATTAATTTAACATAATTCCCGAACAAAATTTTCTTGCCTACCTAAAAAATGTATACTAGGCATTCTGTAGCAAACTATCAAAAATAAAATCCACATTAAATAATTGTCCAATAAATTAAAAATAATTTTGAACAACGTTCCGAATTTAAATTCAAATGTAGAAACAATTCGGCGCGAAATTCAATAAATGAGGTAAGTATCTATCCACGTCCTGTCTGTTGACTCGTTTTATATTGAATGTCCTAAAAACGATTAAAATGTATACTAGGCATTCTGTAGCAAACTATCAAAAATAAAATCCACATTAAATAATTGTCCAATAAATTAAAAATAATTTTGAACAACGTTCCGAATTTAAATTCAAATGTAGAAACAATTCGGCGCGAAATTCAATAAATGAGGTAAGTATCTATCCACGTCCTGTCTGTTGACTCGTTTTATATTGAATGTCCTAAAAACGATTAAAATTACACTAGAAAAGTATAAATAATTATTTTAAACCATGCTTATTGTATTTAATGCTTAAAACAATTTTATTTAAATTTTCAAGTATAGATTTCAGACATTCGACATATACCTAAATTTATCGAGACAATCAAAATTGAAAAAAAAAAAAAACGTTTGGCATAATCGTTTTCGCACATCATTACAATAAAAAAAAACAATGATCGGCGATTTTTAACACAAATTGAGTAGTAGTAATGAATATTACGTGTTATTGAACGTGTGTTCGTATAATAAGTTAAGATCTGGGCATTTTCTAGTTGCTTATAATATTTTTAATCATATTTGTCACATTTTAAATCATATCTACATGTGTTTGAGTGTTAATTGTGAAAAGTTAAAATGTAAACACGCACGATTGGCGCGAAACTTCTAAAAAACTTCATTACCACTACTTATTTAACTTGAACAATGGATGAATTTGTCAAATAATTAAATGTTGTAATAGTCACTGTCCTTGTGGTGGAGTTTGGATGTTCGAAATCCCCAATTTTTTATGTTTTTTAGCCTCGACCTCGACTGTCATCAAAATGGCGATTGTTGCATTTACAGACTTGCAATTTTATAAAGGTAAATTAATAATCTTGCGCGCTAAATATGAAACATTTAATGGCATAAACATTATTTTAGCCAACTCTCTTAATTAAAGATGAATAATCTTATTGGTAGCAGCATTTTCAGCGCTTCTATAGGAAGGTTTACTCTAACAAATAACACAACAATCAATACTAAAAACATTTTATTTCTCATAGAATTTAAAACGGCTTCAGCTTCATTCTCATAACTTAGTCATGGTATGAAAGCAGCGTAGGTACAGTAGGTGGTAGGTGTACGCTTTCCCACGAAACAGTAATAAGCAATGATGATCTCTTAAACGATTTGTCCTATTTTGCTCACTTATCAATAATTATGTACACCAAGTCCTGCTGCTCACACGTCACGATTTGATTCTGGCCCTAACCAGATTATTGTTTTGACCTAAGGGTAAATCTCTTAAACTCTAGGGTGGCTCTGTTTTTATCATCACTTGCTTGTCTATAAACATCTCTGGTAGCAGCCTCTCTCAATAAGCATGACAAACTTTATCCAAATGTATGATCTAGAAAGTAAGAAAGTACTTCTTATTATTTACTTTTGTTTAGTAATTATATCACTCATAATAATTCTGCCATTTTAAAAACACTAACCTGATGACTTCTGTGACTTGCAATTGACATGCCACTTGCAAAACATAATATGCTTAGATTTCCATGAGCAAGTAATACTTGGGATAGAGTTGTAGATAATATAATCAATAATTTCAAGTCTTGCAATAACACATGTCATCGTCATACCTGAAAAAGGTAAAAAAATTCAGTGTATTTACTTATGTAATATAATTACATCATACTATATAAATTTACAGCTGACGACGCGCGACGTACCCCTGACTGAACATAGGCCTTCTACTAATAGGCTGCTAAAATCAATGAGGTTATACAATACGCTAAAATAGTGAAAGGTGAACGGGTGTTTACAACAAATATTTAAAGAACTTATTAAACTTACCCAGGGCCATGGAAATATAAGCAATAGTTCGTCTGGCTTCAATTTAAATTAACAGTATTAAATCGTAACGTAATTTAACTATAAAGTAAATACGGAAAAATAAATTCAAATCAACTTAAACAAACAGCCAACAATGCCATTGATCTGACAGATATTTTTTTGACAGTTTGACATTATGCATGGTGTCAATGTTACCAGGTTTAATTATTTTGGTAATCGATTGACGAAATCGATTAGCTGATTAGCAGTGATCGGAGTAGGTAGATTGATTTTACGTAGGTACTCGCATCATGAATAGTCATAGAAATCATAACATGGATAAGCCTTTTTTCCGGGATTTCATTTTGGTACTTACGGGATTTAATCAAATACTGTTAAAGTAAGGATTTTTAAACTACTACATTAGAAATTTATAGAATGCGATAGATAAACATTTAAAATATATTAAATTATTATATTGTTTACAGTATACCTATCCTTTTCTTGGAGTCCGATCACCTATATACTATTAAAAAGACAGCAAAAGGGTTAAACATTTCTTATTCATATTGATGTATTCTTTATTTTACACATCACAACATTTGAAATTCCTTAAAAAAATCTTAATAATTTCAAAATCCCGGAATCCCGGAGGCATATCCATACTAATATATACGTGCCAGTTCATTGACACCAAATCAATCTACCTACTCCGATCACTGGTGATTAGTTTATAAAATAACATTACTGTCTCGAAACACTTTTAAGTTTTTGAGTATATTCAGACCAGATAATATTTTAATTATTGTAAAATCATAATTTTACAGTATTTGAGTATAATAAATAGCATTTGAAACATACTCGTGTAGTGGATACTCCACGTACTCCATGTGGGTTAGAATCGATTTTTCAATCGATTACAAATTATTTGATTGGAATAGTCTGTCATTTGGCAACATTCAGGTTAGGATTGAATGGCGGATGTACAAAATTACAATTAGTCAACCAAATAAATATTAATTAGGTTCTCTAATGCTAGCAGAAAGAAATTAAAAAAAAAAACGACTTAACTTGAAAAAAATACGACATAATTTTTGTTAAATAAGCTTTGACACAGTACCATACCGTGGGCCTGCTTTCGAGAAATCTCCTTTCAACTTTATAGGTCATCCGGAAGTGGATTAAAGGTTTTTGATGACCATGGCTATGTGGTTGATAAAAATGCCGATTTTTAGACGTTAATATCTCAATAACCGTTTGAGCTTTATTTATGAAATTTGGAGTTCTAGTTAATCTAAGGGGTTTTAATAAATAAACCAAATTTCATGTGCTAATGTTACATAGATTTTGAGTTATAAAGGGGTCAAAAGTGGCTCCAAATGGTTCGTGTAATATAACACACTGCAGCCGTGTCTTGCCTGGAACTTGGCTCGACACGCTATCGCGTGTCTAGATCTTTTACATTCTGTGATTACTTGAACTCACACACTGACTTATTAGTATTACTGAACACCATGTATCCATTACATAATTATTTTTTCTGTCATTCCTTCATTTTTAATTATTTTTACCTATTGTGGTATAGTTATCTTATTCCAAGTGCATCGTCTTCACATATAAATATATTAGCTTCTGCCCGCGACTTCGTCCGCGTGAAATAGTTACTTTGGGCGTATTTATTTGGATAAGGATTAATATCTATACTTATTATAAAGAGGTAACATTTGTTTGTAAGTTTGTATGTAGGGGGTAATCTCCGGAAGTAATGAACCGATTTTAAAAATTGTTTCACTGGTAGAAAGCTACATTATTCGTGAGTGCTATAGGCTATAAATTATAAAGATATCATACATATTAGCCGAACTATCTCAATTTTTGTCTAGCCAGGCGGAAATAAATAGCTCTTACAACAGAGTTATTTGTATGCGCTGCCTTTACAGTTGTATATAATTGAAAACAATGTATGGCAACCTGGTTCGCTTTGAATAGTTCTACAAAAAAGTCCGAGACACCATATTTCTATCTTTTATATTTTAGCAGATATTTACTGACGTACTTACCTTTGGACGATTTTTTAAACAACAAAATATTAAACCTTATCGAAAAAAATATTATTATGATCACAAGAACATCATAGAGATACGATTTGCCCAAAACAGTATGTCAATTGGTTATATAGTTTCGAAGATAATATAAAATTACTAAATCGCAAAATGCCGCCGTCCATTCACGAACCGTATTAGAACATGCTTTGTACGGACGTTTTATCCATTTACCCATAGATGGCGTTGTGCAATTACGTCATTTTTCTGAATCGCGATGTTAAGATTTTCCGCGGATTAATGACCGTCTCCAGTTATTTAAAAACTTTAATTTAGGTAGATGAGATGTACGCAGATGGTAGGATGTTGTTGGTCTTTAAAATTAGTATTGGTTGTTCGGTATCTCAAAACACAAATACTACTTCGTTCTCATTCTTCGAGTTCGAAGCTGTGGTATTTCTGCTTTTGGGATATCGAACAGTTTCAGCGATTGTTTATCATGCCTAAAAGGAAATCACAACTTTCCCGTCAGACATCCCAGACAAGAGCAGCTCGAGTATGCCGTACGGAACGGAAGAGTCTGCTCTTGAAATTCATCAGCGCCTCTCGAGGAATAGAGAAAATATTTCGCAAGCACGCGCTGGGGAATCTAGCTCCGAGCATTCACAGCGGCTTGCTAACCAAAACTGGAGAACATCGCAGGTCCGTGCTCGGGAATCTAGCGCTGAACGTGCGCAGCGTCTCAGTGATTTAAGGCAGCATGACTCTGCAACAAGGGATAGGGAGTCTAGCGCTGAGCGCTTGCAGTGGCTCGCTAGCCAAACTGTGAGAACATCGCAGGTCCGTGCTCGGGAATCTAGCGCTGAACGTGTTTGCAATAAAAACAAAACCCTCCTTTTGGCAGTCAGGAAATAAATCATAGCACTCAGTACTAACCGAACCACACTCATAATTTCATCATAAGTTAAAAAAATATCGCCCAACGAAGTGGGCACGGGTCAGCTAGTCATGTTTATAAAAACACCTTCGCAAATAATGCATTATTTTAGAACAAAGGGAATCACCAGTTACGGCTAAGCGTGGACAAGATGCCCGGTAAAAAATATTTTTACCAAACAATATTATTAATTCTGAAAGAAATATTTTTGCACATCACGTAGTAGCCAGGTACACGTACAGTGCCGACCAAAAGTCCATGAGCAATCTCACAAAGCAATAGACTGACGCTTCGGTTTGACTTACGACCTTCTTCTATAAGTTGTTACAATACTGTAGACACGCACATTACACACACACACTCACTTTGTCTGCAACCAATGACTAGTTCAATAATCATCATTCGTTTTTAGTTTCATTCGTCTTGTTCACATAAATATTAAAGTTTAGCAGGTAGACCACAAAAAACTCAGTAAATTATTTCGATTTCTGTGGGGTAGATGCAGTTTGTTACGAGTATTCAATTAATAGAACTTTTTTGGTTCGTGGATAATATTGGTGACGAGTATTTAGCGCAGTGTTGTGGTTATTATTATCAAAAAGCAGGCATAAAATATATTGAAGAGATCAGATCAGATCAGAGAATATTATTGCGCTGCGTAAAAGTGAAGTGAATATCTAATGAAACCGGACTAAGTGTGAGTGTTATCATTAATATATTTCATATTTTACTAAACATAAATCTTAATCAAGGGTATTGTTGATAGAACAGAGGTATTGTTGAGACAGAAGATGCCTTTAAAGTTTTAAATTCATTGTGAGGTTTAATTCGATTAGTGAATAATAAATACTAGGGTATTATGTGTAATAAAAACAATGTTTTTCTTTGTTCTAGAGAAATACTGTGAGGGTTAAGAGATATGAGGAAGAGGCTTATTATCGAGTAGCAGCGACGTCAAATGGTGAATGAAACAAATGGTTTCATACCAACGAGACATTTTGCTGAATTATTAAAAACACGTCATTATGAACCGTTCGCCGTGCACTCTGAAGGCTTGCATCACTGAAGACCAGCTAGAAAACCGTTTTTGACCTTAAAATATTGACCGTACCAACTTAATAAACAACAGATTCGTTATTGCATGAATTTATGGTAACGAATTTTTTAAGCACGTTTCAATAGGGTGTTTGTCGTATTTCTTGCAGATATACCGAAATTGTTTAATATTATTTTAGTAATAGTATTATTTTAGGATAAAAATTTGAGGTTTAGTTTCAATCTTCTTTTCGTAAAGAAAATGAATACTTAAGCTTTAACCTCAATAACAACCAATATTTACTAAAGTCAAATAAAATGTAAAATAATTAATACAAATAAAATATAAACAAACTGCCCATATTTAACCTTAAAATTACCTATTCTGTAAGTAGTTTTTTACATTTTAAGTAGTCTAATATTCTTATTTATTACTTAATTACTTCGACCATGATCAAAGCTTAATATTTATGGTGAAAAAATCCATTAAAAATTTAAAATATTTCATAATTTAAATATGTCTAAATAATACAAACTGCTTCTAAGTTTCTTGACATCTATTTCACATCTTATTCAGCTGAAGTAATGATAAATAATTGTAGCAGTTTATTAACTTATGTAAAATAAATATAACGAATAAACATATATTTTTTAATTTAGTTATCATATATCACGCATTTTTTATTCTAAAACCTTTATTGCAATAACAACATAAAAAAGCAGCAATATTTAAAAAATATTATTATCGAAAACAAAAATAATAATATTTGCAAAAAACCGCACTGTGTTTCACGAGATTAGAACCTGAGGCAGATTGAATTCCATACCAACGCTTAACGCTTTCTGCTATCTGCGCTTGTTAAGTAACTATCGAATTTTAGCAATGCCATTAACTGGTCAAGTTCACGCGCATAGTGCGTGTGTGCTAGCATGTTTAAAGCGACGGAAATATATTGTTGTTTCGTGTAACTGCGTTATCTGTGGTGTGTGTATCGTGTTGCTTACACATACAAATGTACGAGCTATACCGCGTGTTCACAGCAATACGACTCTTAGCGTGCTCATGCACTTTTGAGCGCTTACTGTACAAAAAGTCTAAATAAAGAGTATTTAAACTGTATCCACCGGTTAAAAAGCATAGCCATTTGTTTGACGCAGTGATACCAGCACGGAAATAAAAAATCAATTTCAGTCTGTAATCGATTAGATAATCAACTATGGTCACCAAAAAAAGTGTTTGTCTGCAAAACGAGTTTTATCAATCCTGTATGAGAAGATAATACTCATTTACATTGTTTTAAAATAAAACAATCAAAAACGTTACTAGTATTTTAACATATTTTTTATAAAAAAGTTCTATAAATCAATTATTGTCAGTTTTTTGTTTTTTCCTGGTAACTCCTACTATATCGTTTATAGAGATGATCGATGCGGTTACTTTGTATCGATATTCTGCTTCCCGATGGATCATTTCGATTCGAGCATCGATATAAAATCGCTTTTTATTAATCATTTTTAATATTAATTCAATTAAATTTCTTACTACATTGGTAGAGTCCTGGTTTTGCCCGAACAATTCTACAAAAGTCAGTAGTGATTGAGAAAAGTGTTTATGGAAAATAACGGCCCGCTTTAATAGTATTTTTCCCGAGATTTTAATTTTTTCTCATTTAACGAAAAAATTGGTACATAGATCTGCCCACTACGATTTTACAGTACGATTGTACAGTAATACGATTATTTCATCGATCCTAACTACCTTTATCAATTTACAGTAGTGGATTTTTTTTTTTTTTTTGGGTGGGAAATTATCAAATAACTTCTCCCGCTCTGGGTGGAGCGGGATCGTATAAGCATATTGTTGAATCGATGTAAAAATCAATCAAATTCCGTTGTACCGACCCACTTGAGTATCGATGCATATCGAACATCCCTAACGTCAGGTGAAATGACAACATTGACAGCTGACAACAATGAAAAAACAATTCGCTTTGGTTTCGTGCACTGTGGATGTTATTTTGTTAACTCGCAGCTTCGAACGTTTGTTTACGTTTGTGAACGTTTCTTATCATGGACTTCGATATCGCTCCTCATGATGACCCGGCCTTACTCTTGGGACACTGAATTTCACCTCACGGTGAACCTGGCGATATTATGAACCTCGAACCGGCTTTAAATGACAACCACGGCACGAACTTGAACTCCTCTGCTACACGTACTTTGAGTGAGAATGAGGAACCAATGCGATGTGTTAATTGTGGCGTTGATGTAGTTCATTGCAGAAGACACACATTGCAGCTATTACAAAGATTTTACCCGGCAAGGTTTCAATTTTTCACATGCCAGTTGAAGTATATTCTTACATCTTGCTACAACTTTATTCATATATATAGATTATTCATATTATATAGACATTCGAAACTTACCCATTAAACGATTTAAAATCTGTATTAAAACCAAACTTTGTAAAAAAGGGTACCTACTATACAATTTCAGATTATTTAGAAGATAAAAAGCTTGGGATTGAACTGCTCGCTTTGCTAAGCCTTGTGATAAAACCATAAAACTAGACATTTTAATTATTATGTAAAATCAACATATACCAGTTTTATAAACACATTGACATTGTTGAAAATTATATAAAAAAATGACATGGTTACTTTGTAAAGTATTATATTATTTTAACTATTGTGAATGTGAGGACTATGTGGATATTGTTTTTATTTCTCAGTTTTAGTGATGGTCTGGCAGTTTGAGTAGTTTATGCGGCCTACCCTAATGTCCTTTCTTTGGTATTGTTCGTCGAGTTGAGCTCCTTAAGTTCTGAGTTGAACTCCACGATTACTGACAAATGCTTGCACTGACTGGACAGGTCCACTCAAATCTGTGTGGTTCTTTCCTCAAAAGACCTTTTCAGACACTTATCTACATGGTCCTCATATGGCCTGACCAAGATTATGTCTGGACTTTAAAAGAGACTGCGACCTCTGAGTTTGTTTCGGCCTTTCTTCTCAGAGTAGTCAGATAGGAAACGCCGAACTCATCTAGTTTATTTTTAATATTTTTTTTATATGACGTGTAAAAGTGATTTCGATATCCTATTTACAGATTATACAATTTCATTTCATTTCATTATAATATTTGTTTTCCTTTCATAGAAAGTGGTTTTTAAGATGTGTTTTTGCATTCAACGCATACAGACGTGCTCATCAATGCATAATATCAATAAAATAAATTAACGCTTGCATAAATAGTGACCTAGTTTCAGTGTATTAGCGTGTACAAATAAACATTATAGTGATAATTTAAAATAATGAACTGAATGATTTTTTTATAAACTGATACATGGAAGGCAGCCCCTTTAATCGGAGCGCGAAGATGCGACGCAGCCCTCCACCGACACCGACCCCGGTGCCGACACCAGCACCGACATCGCCCCAACAATCAAGACAGGACCAAGATGAAAAAGTTGAAGTTGTGTCTACTCCGGAGATTCAGAAGCTGGATGGGGTCTATTGAGCAGTGCCTGAATGAGGTCTGTGTTATTGCTTCTGAGGGAAAGCTAAACGCTGATCAGAAGGTAAAAATAAGCAATCTTTGCCGAAAAGTTGGACATGGAGTTTCGCAAATGGCTGTTCAATACCAGTCACTAAAGCAAAAAGCCATACAAACCCATACCTCCCTTAAAACCATGACCGAAGCTCGAGACCTATCAGATTGTCTAATGGAGATGAACCGGACGATTCAGGAGTCCTGTACGAAGCAGGAAGCATCTACATCTTTTGCAGCTATGGTGAAGAACGGCTCTAAAACCTTTGTTCGTCCTAATACCCTTAGCTCCGTGGCCATTTATCCCAGTGACAACTCAAAGACCAGTGACGAAACCAAGAACATGATTCAAAAAATCATATGCCCTGGAGAAATGAAACTGAAAGTACGAGGCGTACGTAAAATTGGAAAAGGAGGACTTATAATCAGCACTGAGACCAAAGATGACCTAGACAGGCTCAAGCAAACAGTCCAACTCGCTTCGTCAGGTCTTACCGTCGACGAACCTAAAAAGCGCAAACCTCGCATTATAGTAATAGGAGTACCTACATCAATGGCTGAAAATGAGGTTTATAAATGTATTTATGAACAAAACTTAGCCGACAAACTGCCCGCTATATCCCTAGATACATTTTTGACCTCAATAAAACTAAGCCATAAATCTGGCAGGAAAAATGTAGAGAATTGCAACTTTATTATAGAAGTTCCAGCCGTCATACGTAAGGCCCTCATCACTCAAGACAGATTATTCATAAATTGGTTGTCTTGTCCGGTACGAGACTTCACACTGGTAACAAGATGTTACAAATGCCAGCAGTACGGTCATGCGGCCAAAACATGCAAAATTGCTGCCCCTACATGTGGACATTGCGGTGAAGAAGGACATAATATTCAAGACTGTGCAAAGAAAGCCGGTGCGCCAAAATGTGCTACATGTTTGCGCTTCAAAAAACAAGCCAACCACAAGACAGGAGACGCAGATTGCCCGGCTAAAAAAGCTACCGAATACAGGTACATCAACTCGATCGATTATGAAGGCGCCTAAGAGCGCCACATACTTGTGTATATTTTAGACGTAATTTATTATTGTTATTTTTCTAGTTTAGTATGGATAATAACTTAATTACCGACATAGATAATACATTTTTAACTGTATCAAAGACATGTGACGTTGAGGATTGCAGACAATATCTTTCCGATTATAAAAAGTCACTAACCGTACTAACCCAAATCATTCGTAGTATTTATAAGAACATAGATAGCTTTAAAATTTTCCTTCATAGACTTAACTTTGACTGCTATTTATTGGTACTAACCGAGTGCTGGCTAGCTAACCGCATCGATAACCTTCCAGTAATACCTGGTTACAACCTATTACATACCAAAAGAAACCAAAATCAAAATGATGGTGTAGTGGTTTTTGCTAAGGAATCATTACAGGTAACAGTCGAGGAACCTACTCTACAAGACTGTATGATTAATTGCTTAGTAATCAAAATTGGTACAACCACAGCGATAATCGCCATGTATAGGTCCCCTTCCGTTAGAAACTTGGATTCTTTTCACACTTCCTTAAACCAGATTTTTCAAGCACTAAGCTCTTTTAAGAATGTTATACTAACAGGTGATTTAAATATAAATATTGGCTCCGAAAACTGCGATGCAGGGACCCAAGATTATCTTAATATCTGCTCATACCATGGTTTTCTCCCAGCTCACCTATTGCCTACTCATCAGAGCGGTTCCTGTCTCGATCATATGATGATTAAAACAAGCCTATCATATATTACGCTTGTTACTAACGCAACAATCACGGATCATCATGCTGTCCTACTTACCGTAAATTTAACGCTGCCTAAGCTAAATCGTCCCCAGACCAAAAGCAAATTAAACACAAATAAACTCGAATATGATTTATGCAACCTAGATTTTAGCCTAGTTTACAATACTGCTGACGCTAATTTGGCTTTATCGTACTTTATAAAACATGTCCAACAAGCAATATTACGTAGCACGACAGTTTCTATAGTGAATAAGAAACTTTATAATATTAAACCTTGGATTACTCCTGGACTAATTCGATGTATAAGACACAGAGATAAACTTCATCAGAGAACTAAGAGATATCCTGATAATCTAATAATCCAAACCACTTATAAAAGATACAGGAACTTTTGCAATAATCTCCTAAAGAAGTTAAAAAATAATTACGATAAAAATGAATTAAATAAAGCAGGTAACAATAGCAAGCAACTTTGGAAACATATCAAAAACGTCACCAATATGTCTAAACAGCGTGAATCAAATTCGAGTTTACTGCTTACTAATCCTTCACCACTCTTGTCAGCTAACAACGTTAATAACTTCTTTGTCAATATTGGGAAAACTCTTGCTGAACAGATTCCGAAACATTATCGTGACCAATCACCTTTCCAAAAATCAAGCAATAACTGTAACACGAAATCTTTTGCTATGCTGGACACTGACGAAGACGAAATAACCCGAATCATTTCTGGACTAAAAGATGACTGTGCAGTTGGATGGGATAATATAAGCAATAAGATCCTTAAACTCTTTAAGCATATTTTAGTACCTCCCTTAACGCATATACTTGGAATGTGTCTATCCAAAGGAATTTTCCCGAGCTCTCTTAAAAGAGCAGTTGTAGTCCCTGTCTTTAAATCTGGTAATAAAGACTTAGTAAATAATTATAGGCCAATATCGTTACTTCCCTCAATATCAAAAATATTTGAGAAAATTATAAACAGTAGACTAGTTAAATATCTAGAAAAAAATCATATCTTATCCCCTGCACAATTTGGTTTTAGAGCCAAATTATCCACAGCCGATGCGGTGCATAGCCTGACCGATTATATTACAGAAGAACTCGGCAAAGGTAACCAGACCCTGGGAGTCTTCCTTGATTTAGCCAAGGCCTTCGACACAGTGTCTGTTTCTGTTCTTCTAAACAAATTAGAGGCCATAGGAATAAGGGGAACGCCGCTGAAACTTTTTGCGGACTACTTAGATGACCGATACCAATGTGTTAGAATAGATAATATCACGAGCGATGAGCAGAAAAGTACTGGTTTTGGTGTTCCCCAAGGAAGTATTCTGGGCCCTACGCTATTCCTGATTTATATTAACGATTTGTGTAATCTGAATATTAAAGACGGAAAAATTATATCGTATGCCGACGACACGGCGTTAATATTTACCGCTAAAACCAGTAGCGAACTGTTCGAAATTGCTCAGCTAGGTTTTAATATTGTGACTAATTGGCTTCAAAGCAATTTACTAACATTAAATGCTGACAAGACAAAATACATTTACTTCTCCATGCGCAAGCCTCAATTTAACATTACTAACCCTCATCTATATGCCCATCAATGTGGAAACCGTTCAGTCAACATGTGTAATTGCCCTTTTATCCTCAAAACGAGCAGCATAAAATACCTCGGTGTAATAATGGACGACACACTGTCTTTCAGAAAATATATTGAAAGTCTAACTAAAGGAGTGCGCAAATTAATATATGTTTTTAAAAAATTGCGAACATTTGCAGATTCAAAATTAGTCACTCAAGTTTATTTGGCCCTATGTCAATCTAAAACTCAATACTGCATCACTTCATGGGGTGGCGCACCAAAATCCTATCTACTTCCTCTTGAAAGAGCTCAGAGAGCAATTTTAAAAGTAGCAAACTTCCATCCCTTTTTCTTTCCCACAGATCTGCTATATAAATCCTGCAACGTGCTGACTGTTCGCCAACTTTTCATTATGCACTTAGTATTAAAACAGCATACCATGCTTACCTACACTGCTGACAATTCTAACAAGAGAAGGAATGATATAGTATGCACATCTAATGCGACCTCAAAACATGTCTTTTTAGAAAGATTTTTTACATTCTTAGGCCCATTTCTGTACAATAGATTAAATAGGAAACTTAGTATTTATAAATTAAATTACTTTAGCTGTAAAAAAAATATACTTGAATATTTACTAACCATAGATTATGCACAGACAGAAGATCTACTTGTTGTCTGCAAATAGAACCTCTAACATGCTATTTTACTTCTGTTTACCTAATTTATATTTGGTTTATACTTTATACTCATAGTTTAATTTATTACATTAAGTAAGTATTTATGCACTTCGTAGCCTGAAACACAGGTTTAACCTAGTTCAGGCAAATAAGCAACTGTGCTCTATTTTAATTATTAAGTTACCTACTTATTGTAAATGTGCACCTTTTTATAAATAAACGATTTATTATTATTATTATTATTTCCTTTATTTCATTTACAAACATATAATTTACATTTTTAAATATTCTTATAAAATGATTAAAAAAACATTTAAAAATATAAAAAATAGTAGCCCACCGGTGTCGGGAACAGGGTCCAAGCCACCGGTGGTCAGGGCTCCTGAGAGAGGAACCTCCTAACAATACGCGCCGTGTCCAGGAGTACCGCTTTCTGGATCAAGCCCTTGATCCAGCTGCCTAACGAGAGCCTCCTCAGGTGTTGGTCGAGGCTCTTGGCTATTATGCCATTGGCCGTCACGACTATCGGCACAATGATTGCTGTATCCACATCCCACAAGTCGACAACCTCGTGAGCCAGGTCAAGATACTTAATCTGTTTATCTTTTTCAGCTTTCACGAGGTTCTCGTCATGCGGGACCACTATATCAATAATCATTGTGCGACGCTCTAATCGATCTATCACCACTATGTCGGGCTTATTGGCAACAATAGTCCTGTCAGTGATGATAGATCGATCCCAATACAACGTGATATTGCCATTTTCGAGGACTGGGTCGGGCACATATCTATAGTACGGTACTTCCGATTCCACAAGACTGTATTTCAGAGCAAGTTGCTGGTGGATAATCCTGGCTACAAGGTTGTGCCTATGCAAGTAGTCTCCGTTAGCCAGACGAGAACAGCCAGAAATAATGTGTCGGATTGATTCTCCGGGACGGTGGCATGCCCGACAGATGTCAACCGTGCCGTCCTTCACAATATATTTCCGGTAGTTGTTCGTCATCATAACTTCGTCCATAATCGCAAAGACAAAACCTTCGGTTTCCCCAAAGAGGTCACCGAATCGCAACCAGGATACGGACGCTAACAGGTCTACATCGGGCCCATGTAAGGCCCAGTAAAAGCGCCCGTGAAGCTCTTTGCTCTGCCATACCTCCCTGCGGTCATTAGTATCTAATACTATAGGTTTGCGCCAGTTCTCGTTAGCCAAGGATAGCGGGGTGAGGCCCTTGTCCACTGAGACTACATCTCGGTGCATCCCCACGTCGGTTTCTAGGAAGTATTCCCTGAGACTGCATACCTCACGGTTGTGCAGAGTCTTAGCATTTAAGAAACCTCGACCTCCGCACTTCCGCGGGATATACAGTCTCATCACCGATGAACGTGGGTGATGCATCCGATTTGCGGTCAGCAGTGTGCGGACCCTCCTATTCAGGGCGTCAAGTTCCGTCTGAGTCCATTTGAGTATGCCGAAAGAGTACATCAAAACTGGCATGACTCAACCGTTGAAGGCGCGCACCTTGTTTCCGCCTGATAAAAGACTATTTAATACTTTATTCAGGCGGTTAAAGAAGCGCTCCTTCAGCGATTGCTTCATGTCAGCAGCGTTGATACCTAACGCTTCCGACATACCCAAATACTTGTAGGTTTCGATTGAGGAGAGGGATCTTAGGTGTATGGAATCCGAGAGGTGGGTTCCCACGGATTCCACAATCTCCCCTCGTTTTACATGCATGACCGCACATTTGTCCACACCAAATTCCATCCTGATGGCACTACTGAAAGTTTCGGTTACCTTCAGTAGCTCCAGCAGTTGAAAATTGCAGGGGGCAAAGAGTTTCAAGTCATCCATGTAAAGGAGGTGAGATATAACCTGACCACCTCTTCTCAATCGATAACCCAGCCCTGAATCCTCCAGCAGTGTGCTTAGAGGATTCAAGGCTAGGCAGAACCAAAGTGGACTCAAACTGTCACCCTGGAATATACCTCGTTCGATCCTTATCGGTTCGCTATTCCTCAGGATATGTCGACATCCTGGATAGCGAAGCACCGTCCTCCATTGCCCCATACATGACATCAGGAAGGTGCGTAGAGTTGCATCTACTTTATACAACTCCAGCACTCTCATTATTATTTTTCAAACGTCTTTGACACATCTCGGGACTCTGGGATCCCGGACCTTTCGAAGGCGTACGAGGGGCCGAAGCCAACTCGCAGAGGCCCCTTAGACGTTTTTAATGAAATGAGGTACCAACCGACGATTATCCCTGTATGCACTATACAAGTGCACCCAAGGACAACCCCCGGTTGGTGTAGGACTATTGTAGAACATGGAAACAAAACATATTGGGCTATGGATTTGGGTGGCTATAATGGATTGGTAACCTTGAACTATGGAAAGACTATGGCCCCTGCCTGACCAATATATTATAAAACATACACAGGAAAATGGCAGGGGGTGACTTGCACACTCAATAATGGGCCCCCGAAAACGGTCGCTAGCACATAGTGTCGTAGCGACAAGGAAGCAACACGTCCTGAGGTGCTTATGAGGAGTGGAGAGGTATTCCGCGGCTATCAGGACAATCCCGGAAGTACGGTCAAGATCCCTACCAGCATCTTACTGGAATACTTCCTTCCTCCGAGCACGTTTGCTCTAGCGAATCTCCACTCAAGCCGGCCAATAAAGGCAAGAATGAGGTGGGAGCTCTGTTCCTCGTCAGTGTTCACTCCAGCCGGCCAATAAAGGCAAGCCAGAGGTGAGGAACAAGACTTCTCCCGGAGATAGGGTCCGTGGGGTCGCTACTGCCCAACAGCTCGCCACATGCTGCCCTGCGGGTTTTTGTATCTCTCTTGGTCTGGCTCCTCATCCCAGACTCGTTCCGGCAAAGTAAACTCTACCGGCACAGGCTTAGAGTTCGGAGCGCGCAAGCCCCACCACGACGTCAACGTAGAGATACGGCGGTGGGGTCATTATTATTATTCTCATTTATTCATTTTTTTACATATTAAATACATTTTTAAATATTTTTATAAAAATCATTAAAAAAAACATTTAAAAATATAAAAAATAGTAGCCCACCGGTATCGGGAACAGGGTCCAAGCTACCGGCGGTCAGGGCTCCAGAGAGAGGAACCTCCTGACAATGCGAGCCGTGTCCAGGAGTACCGCCTTCTGAATCAAGCCCTTGATCCAGCTGCCCAACGAGAGCCTCCTTAGGTGTTGGTCGAGGCTCTTGGCAATTAAGCCATTGGCTGATACGACTATCGGCACAATGATCGCTGAGTCCACATCCCACATGTCGACAATCTCGCGAGCCAAGTCAAGATACTTGATTTGTTTGTCTTTCTCGGCTTTCACGAGGTTCCCGTCATGCGGGACTGTTATGTCGATAACCATTGTGCGCCGTTCTACTCGATCCACCACCACTATATCAGGTTTATTGGCAACAATAGTCCTATCAGTGATGATGGATCGATCCCAGTACAATGTGATATTTCCATTTTGGAGAACTGGATCGGGCACATACCTGTAGTACGGCACTTCCGATTCCACAAGGCCATATTTCAGAGCAAGTTGCTGATGGATAATCCTGGCTACAAGGTTATGTCTATGCAAGTACTCTTCGTTAGCTAGACGAGAACACCCGGAGATAATGTGTCGGATTGATTCTCCCGGACGGTGGCATGCCCGACAGATGTCAACCGTGCCATCCTTCACAATAAATCTCCGGTAATTGTTCGTCATGATAACTTCATCCATAATTGCACAGATAAAACCTTCGGTCTCCCCGAAGAGGTCACCAAAACGTAGCCAGGTCACGGACGCTAGTAAATCTACATCGGGTCCATGTAGGGCCCGGAAAAAGCGTCCGTGAAGCTCCTTACTCTGCCATACCTCCTTGCGATCGTTAGTGTCAAGCACTACAGGCTTGCACCAGTTCTCTTTAGCCAAGGAGAGCGGGGTGAGACCCTTGTCCACCGCGACCACATCTCGATGCATCCTCACGTCGGCATCTAGGAAATATTCCCTAAGACTGCATATCTCGCGATTGTGGAGGGTCTTAGCGTTTAAAAAGCCTCGACCTCCACACTTTCGCGGGATATACAGTCTCATTACCGATGACCGTGGGTGATGCATTCGATATGCAGTCAGCAGCGTACGGACCCTCCTATCCAGGGCGTCGAGTTCGGTCTGAGTCCATTTGAGTATGCCGAAAGAGTACATCAAAACCGGCATGACCCAACCGTTGAAGGCGCGCACCTTGTTTCCGCCTGATAGGAGACTATTAAATACTTTCTTCAGGCGGCCAAAGAAGCGCTCCTTCAACGATTGCTTCATGTCAGTAACATTGATGCCCAACGCTTCCGACATACCCAAATACTTGTAGGTTTCGGATGCGGAGAGGGCTCTAAGGTTTATGGAATCCGAGAGTTGGGCTCCCACGGATTCCACAATCTCCCCTCGCTTTACATGCATGACCGCACATTTGTCCACACCAAATTCCATCCTGATGGCGCTACTGAAAGTTTCAGTTACTTTCAGTAGCTCCATCAGTTGCAAATTGTTGGGGGCAAAGAGTTTTAGGTCATCCATGTATAGGAGGTGAGATATAACCTGACCTCCTCTCCTCAACCGATAGCCAAGACCTGAATCCTCTAGCAGTGTGCTTAGAGGATTCAGGGCTAAGCAGAACCAAAGCGGACTCAAACTGTCACCCTGAAATATGCCTCGCTCTATCCTTATCGGTTCGCTATTCCTCTGGATATTTCGACATCCTGGATAGCGAAGGACCGTCCTCCATTGCCTCATACACGACATCAGAAAGGTGCGCAGAGTTGTATCTACTTTATACAACTCCAGCACCCTCATGAGCCATGTATGTGGCACCGAGTCATAGGCCTTCTTATAGTCTATCCAGCATGTCGACAGATCCTTTCGGGAACGGCGAACCTGTTGGCTAATGGCCATATCAATGAGGAGTAGCTCCTTAGTACCGCGGGACCCGTTCCTACATCCATTTTGAGAGGCAGACATGATGGAGTTGGTGTCTATATGTTTGTTAATTTTAGCTCTCAAAATGGATGTAAGAACTTTATAGACCGTCGGTAAACACGTGATCGGTCTATAATTTATTATTATTATTATTATAATTCTTTTATTAAAAGATCTTGTCCACGCTTAGCCAGATTACCCGAACAAACTGAGCAATTCCCTTTGATTAGCATAAAAAGGTTATAGTGAGTCATCATTAAAAGATAGACATATGCTGCCGCGGACTTTTTTTTTACTTTTAAAGGGGAACAATTCTGTGATACTTGATTTTTGCGAAACTTTAACCGTTTACGCAGCGCACGCAGCGGAAGCTCTCAAAAAGAAAAGAAAAACCCCGAATTTGAAACATTATTCATTGGTGCTCCGCTCCTATTAGTCCTAGCGTGATGATCTAACACTGAAAGAATTTTTGAAACCAGACCAGTAGTTTCTGAGATTAGCGCGTTCAAGCAAACAAACAAACAAACTCTTCAACTTTATATATTACTAGCTTTTGCCCGCGGCTTCGCCCGCGTGGATGTCGGAAAAATATCCCACGGGAACGTACTACCGAGATTTTATAACTAATAACAGAGGAAAACGTCATTGACACCTACCGCTGCGCCCGCGTTGCTCCGCGTAATTTTGAAACTGTGATATCTTTTAAACTATTCATTTAAATTGTATGATTTGGAGGCATATTTTAAATTAAATTAAATGCCCAATTTAAATAACATATTTTATTGGATAAGGATTAATACTATACTGGTCAAAAAAGCTTCGGAAATAACAGTAAAATTTTTATCAAATTCTGAAAGATAAAAATGGTTATTGTGGGTCATTCTTAGAAGACAGACATATGCCATTGCGGACTTTTTGTTGCACTTCTTAAGATGAACAATACCGTAGAACATAAATTTGATGTATATTTTTCGGTTTAGGCAGCGCACGCCAGTAAAGCTCCCAGTCGGCTTGATTTTTTCCGACTTCTTCAACAATAATCGTCAAATTTAAGCCAATTTACACAAAACCTTAATGAATTATACACTAAAACCTTCCGCATGAATCACTCCGTCCATTGGTGAAAACCGTTTGAAAATCCGTTCGGTAGTTTTTGAGTTTATCGCGTTCAGACAGACAGACAGACAGACGCGGCGGGGGACTTTGTTTTATAATTATGTAAGGATGAAATCTCGGTAGTACGTTTCCGTGGGATATTTTCCGACATCCACGCGGGCGAAGCCGCGGGCAAAAGCTAGTTTATATTTAATTAATTGATTCAGGCGTGACCTTGCGGAAATCCATTATAAAATACAATAGACGTGGATATATTTAGTAACTTGTTCCGCTTAGCTATTTCTAAAGAGCCATAAAAAACTCCTGAAAGAAATCGACACGTGTTTCACCTCTCAACGAGGCATCCTCAGGATGACGATGGACTTGTTGCGAACTCGAACACGGCGTGTTGCCACACCAAGCGACACCATCATAGCCTGCCGACATTGACGCAGGCCTCCCATTAGCGTGAGGTACCACGGAGTGCCTCCGCTATCTAATTGTTATTCACACCCACCTCTCCGTTCGACAGGACTCGCCGTTAGACGCGTGACGCCGCAGCCCGGCTTCTCCACACTTCCTGACTGCCTACCTGCCTACCTGCCTCCGCGCCTGCCTACCCATCTGTCAGCCTGATCCCGCCTATCCCGAACATCCCACATCCTGTGAAGCCGGCCCTTAATTTTAATTCTAAGCTAATCTGAATTTAATTTTAACTACCTTATTATCTATTTTAATTTAACCCGTAACTAACAGTTACCTCCAAAGAGGTAAACGTTTCTTTACAATGTAAAGAAAACAATATCAAACAATTCAAAATACCCGATTAAAGATAAACCAGATCGGTTAAGAGATGACCAGTCTTAATTGACGGCTCTCGTACACGAACATGACGCGTGGATAAGCACCATCCCACTCAACCATTTGAGTGTGCATGATATACTCTCAATTACCTTAATCTTTCAAGTTCAACACACATCATAATATCATAATAAAGTTATAAACGGCTACATGGTACTCACATTTACATTTTTTTTTCACGTTATCGCTCTTTATTCTGCACGGAACTAACTTTAAAATGCACTGACATTTGCTTTCATACCTTTCTACATGAATAGGTGGGTCACTTTATTGGATTCCTCTAATTTTGCACCTGCAGCCATTAGTTTGGTGACAATCTCAACAACTATTTGGAAACATTTAATTAATTTGGTGTCATTATCCAATTTGAAGTTCAGCAACTTTTTTCTAAGACGCGGCTGCGTCGCTACACTTTTCCTTTCAAAAATAGAGTTAAACTTCGTGAAAATTTGTTTTGTAGTGTCTTGTTCTGTACTCAGGCCAAGTAATGAGTCTGACAAAACTCGATTATCGTGTTTTTAGCTGATACATTGTTCTTAAGCCACTCAGCACTTCTTTCTGTTGCAGTTACATCGTCGATGTACATGTTTCTTTTAGATCCCTAATCCATTTTTAAGCACTCGCACTTAAATAAGTTTATTATTTAAAATACACAAAAAGTTTATTATTATTTTAGTGTCCTTTTAATATCACTTATTTGTTCTCACTTTGACTTAGCACTCTGGGCCCATAACCTGTTAGGGTTTAAGGTTGGACTCTAAAGGAAAGACCGTTCTAAGGATTTTAATAGTATGTTTATTATCCTTTTCTTTATATATTGAAAGGTGTGTTTACTAGTATTATGTGAGCCGTGTGATCCCACACAAGGCTAAAAGTATAGTACAGTCACTATGACAAAGTAAGAATTTTATCAAGTTGTTAAGGGCGGGCGAAGTAGGATTGATTTGTTTTTGCTAAACTCCAACAATAGCTTCTGTAAACTGCTGAGGAGCTCCCGCGACTGTCATCTGTCTCCATCATCAGATTAACTCTAGTATGTGGTTGTGTCATCAGAACTACGTATGTGTGCGAAATCACAACAGAATCGGTTCACATTTGAAAATTCGGTACATGAAAAATCAACTGACCCCATTTTTTTAACCTTATGGGGGGTAGATTTGAGTTTTAAATTTTACATAGGACCAACTTCGAGGTATACCCTCCCCAATAAAATAAGGATTGTTCAAATCTGACTACTCAGTAAAAATGTCGACTTGAGAATTTCTTTCTTTTTCGTCGGTTACAAAGTAAGAAATTTTTGTGATAGTTTAGTTCGGTGTGCAAAAAAATCAGCATCATTAATGATAATTTTATTCCGATTAAAATTGGTACGTTACTTACTTCAGTAATCTATTTTTTGCCAGTGTAAGTGACGTTTCTTTTTCAGTAATTTCGATTTACCACCCATTTTCAGCACGAAACTTAAAAGCAAATAAAATTGCTTCGAGCGTTTGCGTCTATCCGTGACAGTAGTCAGTAATGCAGTGCCGCCCGTCGCCCGGACCGCAAGAACTTGTCGGAATATGTAGCATTAAATTAATCTTCGATTTAATTCTTATTCCAAACTGTCGCAGTATTTCTAGATGAACAAGTAATACCGAACGAAACCTGTGATCTGCACGCGTAGCATGACGCTTTCTATCTCTACGAAGAATAGACATAGCTCTTTCTATACAAAGTGACGTTTCGTTTCTCCATTTTTGACATCGCACCGTAGAAATCTTTCTACAATCTGTCATTTTGCCTATCGTTTCTAACGATCTTTGTCTAGGTCCTTTTACATGTAGACTATTTCAGAAGAAACTTTTCTATCCCAAACTGTCAAAATCACTAAGGTAGTGAAGACAATTTGATTTTGTAATCCCCATGCTAAAGACAGTAGAAAACTTTTTACTCGACGGCCACAAAGTTTACACGGTTATCTAAAAATTTTAAAAATTTTGGTTGTTAACTAATTCTGACTATTTCTAATCGGATTAAAAAGGTGTGGAATAAAATGTGAACTAAAATTCACACCAACACCTCGAATTCAGGTGCAAAAACAGTACTGTCTCTTTTTTTTTCTTTTGCTTATATCTCGTAAATGGCCCCTTTATAAAACCCTTAAACCCCTAAGACTCAACACGTAGGTAATAATTTTTCTTATTTTCCATACAAAAAGTGAAAAATTCCATATAAAATACTGTACCTAATTTTTTTCTTCCAAAATACAATATTTTGACACTCTTGAGATTTTTTTCTGTAGTTGACGTGACTTTATATCAATAAAAATTGAGAATCAAACAGAAAAAAAACCTGTGACAAAACAAAGAATTCTGAATCGAATTATGAAAAGAGTGAATTTCGTAAAAAGTGCAGTTGAGTCTTTCTACTTTCCTGCCGTCCTGTCTACACGGAACGTCATTTTTGTCTATTCTTCCGTCGACAAAACTCGTTTCTACGGTGGTCATGCTACGCGTGCTGTAAATCTGTCTAAATAAATACAAAAACTTATTTACTTTTACCTAAAATTTAATGATAATAGAATTATGTAATATATATGGATTAAAAATACAATTTGCAATAATATTGTCAGTTTGGCCGAGTGGTGTTTTGTTTTGATTACTTACTTACTTTAATGAATACTAGATAAGGTTTGATCCAATGGTTACATAGATAAATTGTTGCTTTTCAATTGTTTTGTAACTGAATAGTAGGTGCTGCTCTGAAAAGACTATTAATATGATAAAAGCACCTCGGATTGACTATTTACTGGATACTATTCTTTGTCACTAGCAGCAGAGTGGGTGTCTAGATAAAGTAATAAAATTGTTACTGACTTTGTGTAATCTGATCACTTAAACTGTATGTACTTCGAGAACGAAGTAATGGTCAGTATGGTCGTGTGAGATTACTCATTATGTGTAGGAGATTTTAGGAGAATATCTAATTGTATTGATCACATTAATGATTGTTTACAAGAATTTATCACAGTATGAACGTCAGCTGTCAGAATGATAGATGACATTGACGTATGGAAACGTTCCATTTCAACAATATTTTAATAAACTTAAACTAATGTTTTGTGAATAGAAAAGGTTGTATTTATTTGATTTGCATTTCTTTAATTAATATTTCATAGACAGATGTATTTCCTATAAAAAGTTAATAATGTGACTTAAAAGGCTGTTTCACAAACAACGATTCTTTAGTTTTCGAACAAGTCATGATTTGTGGTATAGAGAGATCAAAACAAATGTTTATTATATTAACAGTACAATAAATGATTATATAATAATTAATAAGGTACTAATAATATTTATCACGATTTTATATTGCAATTTAGAGTAACATGATGTTAAATTGGTGTTTGGAAACGATTTTCGGAACATCCAGTAGATGTTATTATATTATGATATTTTACTTAGAGATTGTTAATAAATACATACTAAATTGCTATATAATCTTATTAAGTTTTAAGATATTTCCACTACATATGATTTGTTAATTATTACTTAGTTGAGATGTTATTTAGCATTTATATATGACCATCTAGGGTTGGTTAAAAAATGGCGGCAATGATATGACGGGAGTTTAATACGGGGAGACGATAAGAAGGGGGGTACCCGCCAATTCTGGGACTTTTTAATTTAACTGTGGTGAAAGATGGACTACCTATATGGTTCACGTAAGTTAATTGATCACATAGCTTTATTATTGCAGATAACTGTTTTTCTGTATGTGTTAAATCGAATTAGGAAATATTCATGTTCTGTTCCTTTTGGTTGATATGTTTCTGTAACTTGAGGGACCCTTTCTCAAATGTCCAAGAGATTAGTGAGATAGGTAACAATGATTTATGCTAATGTAAAAGAATGTGTAATACTTTAAAACAAGCTACCGTGGAGTTTTCTTGTCCTTCTTTCTCCATGATGACCTAGTTTTGGAACGGACAACTATAGCTTTCTCATTAACGATACCTACCTATTTATTGACAAGCCGAATTGAAATAAATGCCTAGTCTTGTCTTTATGTGCTTTTCTTCATAAAATCCTTTCCTTACACACAAGTATTCAAAGACATTAACGATACCTACCTATTTATTGACAAGCCGAATTGAAATAAATGCCTAGTCTTGTCTTTATGTGCTTTTCTTCATAAAATCCTTTCCTTACACACAAGTATTCAAAGACACCTACATACATAATAATTAACTAGTAACCATTCTGACACTCAAAACTTACTAAGATAGGGAATATCATGATCGTATAGATCATATAGTCTCTATTCCTCTTTCTGACAAACTCAGCTTCAACGCGTACCAAGTTTATTCGAACAACAACCCACTTTGTTTTATCAAACACAATACAAATAGAATCCTTATATTAAAAGAACATCGGCCAAATTTCTATAGACGCTGGACCTGACTTTTATTTTCAGTGTACAGAAACAAATTATAGTGAATTTGATTGTTTTTATGTAGTTAATAACCATCACGTTCGAAAATAATATCTAAATAGCCAAGATATTTTAATAATGCAAAAAATGCTTTTGAGGTTAAAATCAATAAATAAGTCGATTTAATGCTGGGCAGACGACATACAAATCGGTGTCCAGAAATCAAAAGTACAGAAGAATCGTCACAAGCGGTAGATAACAGTCCGTAAAACAATGCCAAGGTCAAAACAACAGAAGGAAATCCAAAATAGTACAGTTCGTATCGCAATTCACAACGAATGATCGCCGGGTGTCAATCAATAGCGCGCGTCGATGACATATTATTATGAACGTGCTCCGTTGTACGTTATTGAACAAAACGCTGATACTTACTATGAACCATTATTTTTCTAAGACAAGAATCCAATACATAATAAAATCAGCATTAGTTGATTTGATACCTAAGTATTTATAGAATTGAATTACATGAAATAACGAAGTAGTCCACTTAGAGCACCCGTCCGAATAGCACCTGCGCGAATAGCACCTAGCCCTAGTCCACGAAGAGCACCCGGGTGCTCTTCGTGGATTAAAATTTATTTTTAAATTTTTGTCCATGAAGAGCACCTACGACTCAGCAACCTAGTGCTGGGATGTATTTGTTTTACAGGACGTTATTAAATGAAAGGTATCGATAAAAATCACTAGTATGTTTATTAATTACACATATTTACGTACACGTACAGAGCACCTAGGTGCTCTTCGTGGACTAGGCTAGGTGCTATTCGCGCAGGTGCTATTCAGATGGGTGCTCTAAGTGGACTACTTCGAAATAACTATTCAGAAAAACGTGAATAATTATAATCTACGAGTAATAGATAATTTATTACGCAAAACGAATTGTCAACAGGTGCGTTCTGAACATCATAATCTAAAAAAATCAAAGAAATTACTTAAACCAAAAAACATGTAGGTATATTTTTTTTCTGACTTCTTAAAGAGATATATGTTAAGTTTTTTAAAATAAAATTCACGGATTTTTTCATATATATCGGATATCGGGATATCGCATATCGGGACACCACCGACTCGTCGTTATTTTTTGTTTTTTTTTTTTAGGTAAGTCGTCTCTTATTTGACCTCTGAGATTATGACTACTTAACCGGGCTTTCCTGTGGGTGTCTTAGGCTGGAGTTCACCAACTACAACATAACCATTGATTACGTAACCGTTCTGTTACCATAAAACAGTTGTTTAAACAAACCGCGTTTTTTTCCAGTTCACCATTCATTTCTAACAAACGGTTAAATAAGCAAGCGTTTTTGAATAAGTGAGTCGAAAATGACCGAATGATCGAATGTTTTAACATTATTTTGTGAATTTTGAATGTCAACGTCAATCAAATGTCATTGTCAAACTCTATGATCAAACTATTCATAATATTTTTACGTCAAATCAAATCTTATTATTTATTTGCTTAATAAAGGTAGGTCTAAACAGAAGTCACAAATAAATATAAAGTACTCTGTATCATTACCTATTATGGTGTGCAAATATTTACATTATTATTAATTTAATTAAATAATTATTTTATTTTAATAATTATTTAATTAGATTAACATTACAAAATTATTACACTCAAAAAGAATAAAATATAATTTAAAAAAATCTGAATATTACACACGTCAAAGGTTTAAAAATAAAAATAAAGATTGTCAGATGAATTAAAATACATGTCATAGACTTAACAATCAGATAAATTAATTAAAAATATTGATCCAAATTCGTGTCGTGTTAGTTTTCTTTTATATAATATCAGTGATTATGGAAGATAAACGCAAACGTACGGTAAATTTAAATTAAATCAAGTAATTCCAAAGCACTACGTTTGTATAAACGAAATCTTGTAGCAAATGCTTTTTATTCATATTCCTCGAAATAATTGCGCCGTGTTTGGAATATACGGGGAGTGCGCAAAATTCTTTCTATATTCTCAAAGTCATTTAACACATTATTCTCTTCAAAGAAATAATTCAAAGTATCTTGCATTTTTTATTTGTAACTAAAAGAGATGCACAATGCAAAACTTCACGTCAGAAAGTGTAAACCAACAGTTAAACTGAGTTGGCTAGATCGTTTAAGATAACCGTCCGATTACAGTGCTTAACCAATTGTTAGTGCTTCGTGAACAGTAAAATATTGTTAAACAGCCGTTTATTGTTAAATCAGATGTTTTAAATTTAACCATCTGTTTGTGAACTCGGGTCTTAAGCTACTACACTTAAAATCTCCAGCCAGGGGTTATTCAACTATGCTAATTAAAACTAGGTGAACGCTCGCTAAGGGCACCCCCTGTGGAGTACGAACCTCGGCTTAGGGCGTCAACCGGAGGGAGGACATCAAGGATGGGACGGGCTGGGACCGACTCGTCGTCAGGTACAGTAAGCGTTCAAAAGTGCATAGGCACGTTAAGAGTCATATTGCTGTGAACACGCGGTATAGCTCGTACATTTGTATGTGTAAGCAACACGATTCACACATCACAGATAACGCAGTTTTGCACTACACGAAACAACAATATATTTCCGTCGCTTTAAACATGCTAGCACACACGCATTATGCGCGTGACCTTGACCAGTTTATGGCATTGCTAAAATTCGATAGTAACTTAACAAGTGCAGATAGCAGAAGGCGTTAAGCATTGGAATGAAATTCAAACTGCCTCAAGTTCTAATCTCGTAAAGCACAATGCGGTTTTTTGCAAATATTATTATTTTTGTTTCCGATAATAATACTTTTTAAATATTGCTGCTTTTTTATGTACATAACATCACGCCTTGTTTCCCCGAAGGGTTGGGCAGAGGTGTCCCTGTAGCAGGTACACCCACATTTCGCCAGTTATGTTTAAGTCCCATGTAATAGGGGGCGAGCCTATTGCCATCAACCGGGCACAAATCCAGACTCCGAGCTGCTACTGAGAAATTTCAGATAGAAAAACCCAATAACACTTTGCCCGACCCGGGAATCGAACCCAGGACCTCATGCTCAGCAGTAGCACTTGCGACCACTAGACCAACGAGGCTTTTTTATGTTGTTATTGCAATAAAGGGTTTAGAATAAAAAATGCGTGATATATAATAACAAAATTAAAAAATATATTTATTCGTTATATATATACACACACCCACCAAAGCAACCCACCCACCCCTCCACCCACCTCTGCCCAACCCTTCGGGGAAACAAGGCGTGATGTTATGTATGTGTATGTATGTATATATATATAACGAATATTTTTTTTCTTTTTTTCTTTATTTATTTTAAATAATACAAACTGCTACAATTATTTATCATTACTTCAGCTGAATAAGATGTGAAATAGATGTCAAGAAACTTAGAAGCAGTTTGTATTATTTTGACATATTTAAATTATGAAATGTTTTAAATTTTAAATGGATTTTTTCACCATAAATATTAAGCTTTGATCATGGTCGAATTAATTAAGTAATAAATAAGAATATTAGACTACTTAAAATGTAAAAAAACTACTTACAGAATAGGTGATTTTAAGGATAAATATGGGCAGTTTTATATTTTATTTGTATTAATTATTTTACATTTTATTTGACTTTAGTAAATATTGGTTGGTATTGAGGTTATAGCTTAAGTATTCATTTTCTTTACGAAAAGAAGCTTGAAACTAAATCTCAAATTTTAATCCTAAAATAATAATATGACTAAAATAATCTTAAACATTTTCGGTTTATCTGCAAGAAATACGACAAACACCATATTGAAACGTGCTTAATAATTCGTTACCACCAATTCATGCAATAACGAATCTGTTGTTTATTATAAGTTGGTATGGTAAATATTTTAAGGTTAAAATATAGCAGTGTCCCACTTGAAGTCTTAATATTATCGTGCGAAACTTAAATGTTTAGGTTTATTTTGCCTTTCTGTCAAAAACGGTTTTCTTGCTGGTCTTCAGTGGTGCAAGGCTTCAGAGTGCACGGCGAACGGTTCATAATGACGTGTTTAATAATTCAGCAAAATATCTCGTTGGTATGAAACCATTTGTTTCATATTCATTCACCATTTGACGTCGCTGCACCTCGATAATAAGCCTATTCCTCATATCTCTTAACCCTCACAGTATTTCTCTAGAACAAAGAATAACATTGTATTTATTACACATAATACCTAATTATTTATCATTCACTAATCGAATTATACGTCATAATGAATTTAAAACTTTAAAGGCATCTTCTATCTCAACAATAACTCTGTTCTATCAACAATACCTTTGATTAAGATTTATGTTTAGTAAAATATGAAATATTTAAATGATAACACTCACACTTAGTCCGGTTTCATTGGAAATTTGTGTTAATAACATTCACTTTTACTGCATTCACTTTTTATTTGACTGCATTTTGAAAATAATAACCACAACACCGCTAATAGCTAAATACTCGTCACCGACAATAATCACGAACCAACAAAGTTCTAAGTGAATACTCGTAACGAATTGCATCTGTCTACCCCACAGAAATCGAAACAATTTACTTAGTTTTCTGTGGTCTACCTGCTAAACTTTAATATTTATGTGAACAAGACGAATGAAACAAAAAACGAATAATTATCGAACTAGTCATTACTATGAGTTGCAGACAAAGTGAGTGTGTGTGTGTGTAATGTGCGTGTCTACAGTATTGTAACAATTTATAGAAGAAGGTCGTAAGTCAAACCGAAGCGTCAGTCTATTGCTTTGTGAGATTGCTTATGGACTTTTGGTCGGTACTGTACGTTTTAGCTATCCTCCTTTGTATAATTAAATTGGATGGTGAAAGTTTCATGAAAATACGCCGATAGTTTTTGGGTTATTATCGTTTTTTTGTCCGCGTTAGACATTACTATACAAATTAATTACACTATGTTATAAAAATATAATTTCAAATATTCATATAATTAAACATAATGTTATACTGGACAATTTTTTTTGTAATTTGTACGAAGAAAACTGTCTAGTATAACATATTTTTTTCAAAGAAATAACACCAGTTGTTTAGATGTGATGTTCAATTTATAATAATTAGAAGTCGTATAACTGCGCCAGCATTGTTGTGGTTGTGGAATGGATTGCTTCACGTGACGTAGGTATAATGGCATTTTTTTTGAGAATACAAGAATCTGGATAATGTCACCAATTTACAAGTGACTTTGGAGATTGTAAACGCGAGAACTGGCCCCACTTCACGCTTTTATAGGTACTTCAATTTGAATTTAGAACATTTCGCACACTTGTCATTCATTTTAATAGGGTTTTGGTCACTATTTATAGCTTGCAGATAAATTGTGTTGTCCAAACACTCTGTTTAGTGATATTAGGTCTAATATTTTATTTAGTCTAGTGTTTCGTTTCTTCTAGTTCTGTATTTAAAAGTTCCAAATATATCTAAATATTCCCTGGATGTCTCCTTTTCATTTATACAGTTCCAAATACACATCCTGAACAACCTACACAATCAAATCATGTTCAAGCTGATGAGGAGCTGTCGCACCCGTGTCCTAGCTCCCGTGTAGCTAGGCGAGATGAGTTCTCGCCTAGCTGAGGAAAGGCACCCCGGAACGCGAAAATACAAAGGCGGATGCAACACAGACAGTAACTGTTCTGTAATGCAGCCACGTCCGTATGAATAAAGTATTACAAACACGATTACACCACAGACATTTGAAAACTGTCTGCAATTTGATCAGTTCCGAAATACATTGTTTAAAAAAAAAACGACTGCAATACAGTATATAAGTAGGTACTTGCTCTATCTGCACGACTGCAATACAGCATGTAAGTAGGTACTTGCTCTATCTGCACTGCTAGTTTATATATAAATTGTACTCGTATATAAGTCAAACGCCATTAAAAAAATAATTAATATTTGGACGCACTTAAACGAAAAGGATCCAACCCACACTATGGCCGAAAATGAGTTGTGTATACCAAGACACTCTTTGTAGTTGAAATTTTAATATCACGAAAACAGCCCAAGTAAAATTCAAACGCAACATGATGTTCTCTGCATGCGATACCAACCCACATGTATGACAGGTCATCATTTTTTTTATTGACATCGCTCCATGCTACTTAGATCGTTATTGAGAAATCATATTTACGAAAATAATCCAAATCACATATTACGAAAACGATCCAAGCTACTTGGATAATTGTTATTCTAGAGATATAATTAAACGAAAACAAATCATGTTAACGAAAAAACAATAGTCTCTACTTAATTTTGAAAACTGATTATTTGGTATTTTATAATGTTTATTCTTTTTTTATGTATTTTTTATGCCTTTTGATAAAAATGTTCATTTCAGTTATTGATCTAACTAAGATCTATATACTAACTATGCTAGTAATTATGATAGTAGTGATTGAAGATTAAAGATATATTATAAGTATATGACTTTTATTTCCTAAAACATACAAATTTGTCATAATTCTATAGAATATTTTCGTGTTTTTATTCTATTGTAAATTTTGGATTCTTATGGTGAAATATGTTTATAACTCTTGAAATAGTATTTTAACGAAAAGGATCCATTGTCATATTTTGCTAATATCTCGAGAAATAAGTCATGATGTCGGACTAGAGATAAATAAAATTAAAATTTATGTGTTTATCCTTTAGTTAAAACCAACTCCAGAAAGTTAAAGTGGAGAATCAAAGAGGAAATACAATCTGAACTTAATATCTCAAAACTAGGTCTGTGTGGGGTGGATCCTTTTCGTTTAAGTGCGTCCATTTTATGTTTCGTTTTTTTGGTAGAACGGAATGCTTAGTCAAAACCCGTCGCCTTCGACAATGTCGGATGTTACATCAAAACTGTGAATAAAAATCTATTCTTTGCAAAGTGCTTGAAATCTCAATGAGGTAGTAAGTAAGTAAGTGGGATTTGTGCTTGAATAAAGCACAAAAAATAATTTAATCTATGATTTGGGGGAAAAAAACCTTAAAAACAGATGTAAACAAAGCAGTATCGTGCCAAATGGCGCCACGTCAGCGTCATGACCGCAAGAGAAATGGACGTTTGAGCTGTGGTACAATTGTTGGAGGTTCATATTTTTTTTTTTGATCTACCTGCTGTATTTGAAGTTAACTTTTAATACTTTCCTTGGGTTTATATATTATCTACAGACTTAAACAAAAAAAATACGACATGCACATTCTCTATTATTTATGATTTGAAGTTAGTTTGCCCTTGACCTAGCGACGAGTCGGCGCGTACGTGCGTGAATTATAAACTACCAAAAAACGAAACGAAAATTATTTAAACGATTGAAAAATTATTTATTAAGACAAATTAGTGACTTTTTTGAATAAATACTGTATGGAGTACACAATATTAGATTGAAACAGACTTATGGGTGTCTGCGTTGAATCCGCCTTTTCATTGCCTTTTATACAAACAAATGCGGCTGCTACAAACCGCTGTGTTGCAGCTGGGTTCGGACGGAGTATTACAGCTATAGGCCATTCGCGAGATAATGCAGCACAGACTATGGGTGTCTGTGTTGCATCGCCTTTGTGTTTACGCGTCCCTGGGACGCGTCAATACAAAGGCAGATGCACACAGACAGTATATCTGTTCTGTAACGCAGCCGCATCCGTATGAATAAAGTATTACAAACACGATTACCACTGACATTTGAAAACTGTCTGCAATGTGATCGGCTCCAAAGACATTGCTTTATCAGAAACGATTGCAATATAGCTTATAAGTACTCGCTCTGTCTACACTGCAAGTACCAAACTTGCTTGCAACGTCACGCACCTTGCGATAATACTAAATAGCCTGCCTAACTGCTAGCAACTTGGAAGGAGCGGTTGGTCACAGTTCTAACCTAACCTAACCTAAACCATTTTTCTCAGTTCATAATTTTTCGACACATTATAATCTAACGTTAATAATAATATGAGTGCCTGCATTGAATACGCCTTATCATTGCCTCATAAAAAAAAACATGTGTGCAATTCACACGTGGTAGAAGTGAAACCTTCAAAAATTTTGGCCACAAACGACTCATTTATCCTTTGTCATTATATTCATATTAAACTAATTTTCCCGTCACACCATTCGCCGATCCATCTGACACGTCGATATTAGTTATTATGATGTATTGTTTATTGATAACTAATCCACGTTAAATCTTATGAATTTACTAGCTAGTTAGATTTCGGGAGCGGAGCGATGGACAAAAATAAAACGTTAGGACCCGTTATACTAAGAGTTTATTAGAATGAACGACCCGAGCTTACAGAGTTTGATGTAAGACTGCTTATTCTATCTTAGTCTAATGCATACCTAGAACTTAAAACTAAGCTGGTGGTCACTGGCGCCTTCGCATCACGCCATGCTGCACGCTGGCTGATAAGGACAAAACTGCAGCGTACGAGCTTATGGCTCTACCACGGCGATAGATAAGGTGAGTTCGGAGAATGAAACTCCTCCCCCTTTGGACCGAAGTTATCGGAAAAACAGAGATTTTCCAAGAACTTCGCAAAATTATAAACTATAAAATGACAAAATTTAAGTAGTTAAAACGATTATAAGATACCTAATTTAAAAGAATTAATCATAAATTGAGAATCATAGAGTTAAGACACTAATAATACAGGTCTCTGAATGACTCTATTATCCTCTTGTTGAGTAGGATTGTCTTCAATATCATTCGAACGACGATCCCGCCCTTTATACATTTTCCTTATATACTTATACATAACTACAACTACTAACAGTAAAAAGACGATCGCGTACAGAGAGTAAAGAGCGGCACTGGCACTATCACTGTGGATTTCACTGATTTCACTATTCGTACTATTCTTCAGAGGGTAATTTAGATGGCGTATATCATCCAAGTTAACTCCTTTCAGGTTTACAGGTTCCATCTTCACGGTGTTAGAGGTAAGTTCTCGTAAATCGGGTAAGTTTATCACAGGAACAGGCTTATACTCTGTTTGCAGGAAGTAAGAACGCTGTCCATGGAGTTGGATATTTTCTATGGAAACATCGCATTGCGGTTCTATGGTTATAATGTATGTTCCTTGTATGCGTTCCTTGGTGTTGTCATTGCCACAAGTTTGTGATATAATTTGTTTGTGTTTGGTATCCAACTATTTGGACAATTTTTTTGTAGTTTAAGACATTCAGACTTTATCTGACGGGGAGACATCGCGACAGATTGTGGTGGTATTTCATTAGTTGTTCGATACAGGTTTCTTCCACATATTGAATGAGATTGTTTTCAGAGCAGAGGTATTCCTTGACTGTTATCTCTTGGCATGGTTGGTCAATCGGACGATATTTCGATCCTTCTACCAAAAGGTAAGGGAATTCAGGGAAAACAACAAAGGTTTGGTTCATGGAATCCATAGGAAGGGAATACAATTTATAGTAATTATAAGTAACATTTAAAATTAACGGAACTTCAATAATAATGGTTATTTCTTCATTTTTAAGGTAAGCTTTTATAGACAATGACTCTTCTATATTAATTAATTTTTTATCATTTACAGAATAGATCAAGTTATCATGTTTTAGTAAATTTAACAATTTGTCAGAATTTATTACGGCTTTGTATAAAATAGATGCTTTACTAAATACAACAGCAGTTTCTAATTCGCTAAGTTTGACATAGATAGTCCTAAAGTTCACAATAAATTGATTGAGTAATCCAAATACATAGGTCATATAAATTGAATGATTATCTTTTGTATTAAGATACAAGGCCTTCAAGTAATTTAATGCGCTTGTTTATTTTATTTGTATTTTCATTAATTATGTCAGTAGAGTTCAGAAAGTGATCCAACATTTTAGAAATCACAGTGAATTTATTGGTTATTGCCTGTTTTTTAGTTTGTCATGATCAAGGTTACCAGTTATAATTTTGATAATAGAGCCTAAAGGATTTACAATACCACTTTTAAATCTTTTGGATGGAATTAATTGCTGTAATTTCTCTATGGTTTGATTTCGAATATACTCGTCTTGTGATTTAAGTGCCATAAACTCGTCTGCGTAGGATTTGTTTGGTGTAATATTTGGTTGAATTCCGAATATTTTTGAATATTAAAAGAAAGGTCAGTGTTTATGCCCTGAAGATTGATTATTTTAACAATAGACCACTTATCATATTGAATAAACGCTTGGCCCATCTTCACCGGCAGAATACCAGGATTTTGACTAATCTTTACTGCTTGAAGGGCCTGGCTTGGGAGAGTCCACCTGGTTGTTGTTCATATTACCAGGATCAAACTCCACCTGTGGATGACGTTTTATGTTTTTTGAGAGGTACTTTAGTATCCCTATTTCTTAATTTAATTGGTATAATATTGCGTTCTATCTGACCTGTGACAACGGCTTTTTGGAACATAGGCTTATCTTTTGCTTGTCTCTTATTAACGGCTCTAGCGAAAACCGGTTTTCCTATTTCTAAAGCTGGCTCTAATTCACCTCCTCGTTTCGTTAAAATCTTTTCTTTGTGACCTTTTACCTTTTCCGAAATTTACATTTATAGAGTGTCTGAGTTCTCTTCTTATGATCCCTAATCAATTGTTGTTTGTAAGCTTTTTCAAATTCAGAGTTAAATGTAGAGTTTAATTCGGTATGACCAAACGCAGCTTCAAACGGGGTTAAATCTGTGGTGCTGTGAATAGTGTTATTATAGGCCATAACAGCATAAGTCATTACAGAGGCTGCGTCTGTAAATTCCTTTTCATATTTTGCCAATCTGTAAATTTCTATATTGTGGAATGAAAACGTTCTATGAGGCCCATAGAGTTTGGATTGTTTGGGGTCCCAATGTGTAATTTTATTTTATGTAATTCTGTTAGTTCTCTTAGTAATTCATTGTTGAATTCAGTTCCAGGATCAGAACTTATTTTCTGTGGTATACTATAAAATAAAAAATATTTCATCAACGCTCTAACCACTTCAAGTGTTGAACGAGATGGAATTTCTATGGCTTAACCTAACTTACTAAGGGCATCAATTAAAGTTAAATAGTATTTAGATTCTATGCTAAACAGGTCTATAAATATTTCTTGGAAAGGTGCATGCTGAGTTTGTGTAAGTCGTAATAAAGGTTTAATGGGTTTTCTATTGTATTTAGAAGTTTTATAACGCTCACATGAGTTAATAATCGCAGAAACGGTTTCAAACAAATTTGGCCAATAATAATAACGGCGAATCCGTTTAACCTTTTCACTGATACCACGATGACATGTCTTACCTTCGTGTAATTTAATTACTACGGCCTTTTGTTCCTGCTCATCTACGACGTAAACAACACGCTCGGTACATTCATAGAAGTTAACCACGTTTTTTTTAAACAGAGAAATTATGATATTACTGAAGTCTTTTCTAAGTTCTTGATTTTCAAAATAAATGAAATAGGTACTTAATTTTTGGTTTTATGTAGTCTTTCAAAAATCCTGTGATGAAATTATAGTATGAAGAGGTAAAAATACTTCTAACACCTTTTTTTTGTCTCTAGATAAAAATGTTACTTGAATCTCATTACGAAACCAGCTAAAGACAAGTATTTGATTGGGCTTGGTATCTATCGCTTCGTTTAAGATCGGTATTCCACTGAATTTTGAGATCTTTGGCTGAGTGAACTGTCTGTATGGAATTCAGACGGTATGGGATAATGAGATGATTCGTCAAGAGCTACCTCAGTTTCTGGTAAACTTATTGGGCTAGCTGTAGCTGTTCTTTCAGAGTCAGATATGGAAATTGTTGTAGAACCGTCCATACTTTTTCTGGTCATGTCTTTTTGTTCGTCTATATTTCTTTTTTAAGTGGAGTTTTCTGTGATTTCTCCAAAGCCTTTGATTGCTTGCACCATGATACACTTTTGCGTAAACTACGTCATTACGGTGTCCAAAACGAACGGTGTCTTAAAGTAATAAATTCTTATTTACATAATAGGGTCCAATGTGTATGTTATTGGTGTGAAATCTTCCGGGCTACCAGTTCAATTAGGTGTACCTCAAGGCTCAATACTGGGTCCATTCTTATTCTTAGTGTATATAAATGACTTACCATTTTTTTTAAAGGATATCTGTAACGTTGTACTGTTTGCAGATGATGCCTCTCTTATTTTTAAAGTAGACAGGAATAGACAAGATTTTGACGACGTAAACAGTGCACTCTCAATGGTTACGGATTGGTTTACGACAAATAATCTAGTTCTCAATGCCAAGAAAACGAAATGTGTAAAGTGCGCTCTACCAAATGTTAGAAATCTAGGACCCAACATCGTCTTAGATAAAGAAGTGCTTGAAACTGTAAACTCGGCAGTTTTGCTGGGCATAACAGTAGATGCCAAACTTCAGTGGGGCCCACATATATCAAGCCTAGCGGGAAGGCTTAGTTCGGCCGCCTATGCTGTCAGGAAAGTAAGACAATACACTGCCGTTGATACAGCTCGGTTAGTCTATTTTAGTTATTTCCATAGCGTTATGTCCTATGGTATTCTGCTGTGGGGCAAAGCCGCTGACATTCAGAATATATTTGTTCTTCAAAAACGAGCTGTTCGAGCAATTTACCAGCTAGGTGCCAGAGTTTCTCTAAGAGATTTTTTTAAAGATGTTGGTATTCTCACGGTAGCATCACAATTCATTTTCGCCAACATCTTATATTTTAAGCAAAATATACACTTCTACACTAAAAACAGTGATATTCACAATGTTAATACAAGAAATAAGGACAAACTACGGGCTCCCTTTCACCGGCTTCATAAGGTTCATAACTCATTTGTTGGTCTTGGTATAACCTTTTATAACAAGCTTCCCTCTTCTTTGCTAGATTTGCCTTTTAATGCGTTTAAAAATAAAGTAAAATCCAACCTTTGTTCAAAGGCATACTATTGTTTCAACGATTACTTAAATGATAAGAATAGTTGGTCGCTGTGATTAACTCAAGACAATGTTTATGTTCTTTCTCCAGAATTAGCTTTCCTACTGACAGTTTATATAATTTTATTTTATTTGAATTTATGAACCATTTTTTTTTTGTTTATACGAGTCAATTTATTTTAATTTTGTTTTTTTGTTGACATAATCTACTCATTACAATGTTTATGTTATGAGTTGTATTGCAATTTGTGGTTAGCTAGTGACCTCGACAGTAAAATTGATCATATTATTTTTTGCCTGAGCAACCGGCAGCAAGTTCGTCATGCTCCCTTAGATGTCAATGCTTGCGGTAGCATCGGGGGGTTGGGTTGACTCCTTCCCTCTAATATGGCGAAGGGGGTAATGGCTGATCTTTGCGTTATGCTCGTGAACGGGTGCTGCTTGTGGTGACTGGTCGTCTTACTGATCTTGGTTTTGTTATTGTTACTAGTAATAAACTGTTCATTTATTTTACCTCGATGGTCCTAGTTTATCATTTATAACTTCCAATTACAGCTTCATGTAAGCGGGCACGCCTTTTATGCCTGGAGGCTTTTATTTAGATATTAAGTTCTGTTTACGTTTAGTTTTTATTTTTTTTAAATTCTGCTTGAGTATAGTTCTCGATGTTTTTGGTTGGTATATTGGCGTGTGCTAGCTGACATATGGCCAGTAATTTATAATTAAAATAATGTTTTGTGTTGCATAATAATTTTGCATACTATTATATAGAATATTTTTTTTTTCTAACTTGAACAGACAGCTGTGCTGCTGGGGCGTTTGTTGCGCCATTTCTTCTCCGTAGCTAAAGGCACTAGGAAGTGGTGAAGGGTGGGCGTTTTTGGGGGACTGTCTTATGTAATTTTGACGTTCGAAAAGTGCTGATTCTCAGCCTAGTTTGAATAAATGACTTTTGATTTTAATTTTGATTTATTAACAATCATTGAACTGTTATCTAAGTCATCGGCTTGCGTCAGTCATTTAAGCGGATGTGAGATAGCGCATCTGCGTTTACGTTTTGTTTACCGTTTTTATATATAACGTTAAAGTCATTTTCTTGTAAACGTAAACGCCAACGTGTTAATTTGCTATTTGGTTCCTTAAGTTGATTTAACCAAACTAGGGGCCTGTGGTCAGTGTAGATATCGAATTTGTGTCCATACAAGTAGGGCCTGAAGTGTTTTGTGGCCCAGACAATTGCCAACAACTCACGTTCGATAGTACTATATCTTTTTTCAGTATCTGAAAACGTTCGACTAGCGTAAGCTATGGGCTTGTCGCCGCCTACAGGGCCCTGTGGTAAAACAGCACCAATAGCGACTTCTGAGGCGTCAGTGGTTAGTACAAATGGTTTATTTATGTCAGGATATTGCAATATAGGTGCATTAATTAGAAGTTCCTTGCATTTTTCAAAAGCCTCAGAATATTTTTGATCCGTTAAAACCTTTTTACCCTTCTTTAAACAAGCTGACAAAAGTTGTGTAATTTTGGAGAAGTCTTTAATAAACCGTCTGTAATATCCCACGAACCCTGAGAATCGTTTTATTTCGGTCTGTGTCCGTGGTAATGGATAGCCAAGAACTGCCTGTATTTTGTCATTATTTGGTCGAAGTCCGTCTTTAGTAAGTGTATGTCCTAAGTACTGCACTTACCTGCGTAAAAATTCCGACTTATCTAATTGAACCTTAAGATTAGTCTGACGTAATCTATCAAAGACAGATCAATCTCTGAATATGTTCTAATATACCACTAGAGTATACAAGAATATCACCTAAATAGACCATACAATGTATACCCTGCAACCCTCTTAAGACATTGTCCATTGTCCTTTGAAAGGTCGCTGGAGCGGTTTTGAGGCCAAATGGCATACGGAGGAATTCGTAGTGCCCATTTTGTGTTGAAAAAGCTGTTTTCTCGGTGTCGGAAATGTCAATTTGGTGATAACCGGAAGCTAAATCTAGGGTAGTAAAATAATTACTTTTGCCAAGTAATAAATAAATAAATAAAATAAGTTTGTCAAGTAAGTCGCATATGTTGGGAAGTGGATACTTATCATCGATTGTTATATCATTGAGTCGACGATAGTCTACACTACAACCATTCCATATTTCAGTTGACCTGAAACATCTGCTTTTTTGGGAACCAAATGCACAGGCACTCCAGGGTGAGTGTGATTTGCGGATCACATTGTCCTTGAGAAGTTTTTCAACTTGCCGTTTGATTTCTTCAGCTTGAGCTGGACCCTGCCGATATGGTTTGACATAAATAGGATCTTCATTAGTGGTTCTTATATGATGTTTCACTTGATTTGTAAAGGTCAAGGATAGCTCTTCACAGTAAAATATATCTTTGTACTCGTGGCATAATTTACTAACAAGGTCATATTCTTCTTGGTTAAGGTGGTCAAGTCGCAATTTCTTTAAATTGTCTGTCAGTGATGAGTCCATCTCTACGTCAGTTAAATCAGTTATATTATTTACTACACACTCGTTAGAAAAATAAGTAACCTTGAACTGAGCAGTTATAATTAACGTCATTTCAAGGCTAGTTGCGTTCTGTAAAACAGTAGAGGCTAAATAATTTTCACATTTAACTATTGCAGCTGGCATTCGAACGCCTTCATGAAACTGCTTGTAATCCAATATGGCATAGCCATTCTTTTGATTTCACTCGATGTTCGGTCCGGGGTTCTAATCTAAATTCAAGGTCAGTGGAATAGATTATAGGAATGTTGACACCGTTTTTCTTTAAAGTCTTGTCCTTAAACGATAAATCAGCATTAAGTAGAGTCATAAGGTCCATTCCAATTAATCCGTCATATCTGTTGTCCACATAAAACTTATGATACCCTTCATCATTAAAAATGGAAAATAGGGGAATTTCAGCTACTTCACTATGTTCACTAGTCGCATGTATGCTTGTAACTGTAAATGGTTCATAGAATTTTAATTGAGGAAAATACTGATCAGCTTTCCTGGGACTTATAAAAGACCGTGTGCTTCCTGTATCCAACATAAATTTGCCGTTTAACTCAGGAATGTATATGTATGGATGTTTTAGATTGGCGTCAAAATTAAGTTCTATCATTTCCGGCGGGTATGTATTGAATGTATTTGAAAATTTTGGACAGCTTTCGGATCACTGTTATTTTCAGTTGAATGTAAATTTTCAGCAGTTTTAGTAAATTCTACACTAGGCTTCTCATCTACGCAACCATCTTCATCGTACATATTTTTAAAGTCATAGTCACAGAGTGTCGTCATATTCTGCATGTAATCATCAAGAGTGACGTCGTAGTAGTATTGCTCGTTATCCGTATAAAGTTCATTTATAGGAAAACCTTGTTGCGGCTTAACCGGTGCTGGAGCAGTTCTCATTGTCACGTCACTGTCGTAGAAATTATTGGTTGGACAATAGACCGAAGCTTGAACGGGTCTACAGCCAAATTGTCCTACTTGGGGTCTATAACCAAATTGTGCTACCCACAGACCTCCAAGTCTGTGGGTAAATATTCCTACTTGAGGTCGAAAGCCTATTTGCTGGGGGTTCTTTTTATCAACGACTGGTTGTCCAAATTGAACCATTTGTGGTCGACCAATTTGTTGATTCGGTATATTCGGGCGTACGAAATTCTGATTAGGTATACCAAATTTAAATTAAATTTGGTTTGTAAAAGGTTTGAAATTATTATTTTGCAAGGGGGGCGCTGTGATAAAAGGCTTCAGATCGAGTGAATTAAAAACAAATCTTTTATCGTGTGATGGTAGCATATGACCTTGCGGCCGGTGTTGCAACATTTTAGGTACTACGTAAATTATATTGTTCCTGAAAGTTAACCTCTTCAAGGACATATTTTAAAGCTTCTTCCAACGTAGTAGGGTTTTTAATTCGAACAATCCGCACCATGTGTTCTGGTAAATTATACATGAAAACGTTAAGAGAAGTGTTGTTATAAATTATTTTTTAGCTTCTCTTAACGTTGTAGAGCTGTTCTGATTCACTTTTGAAATTAATATAGCACGAATATCTTGAATACGGCTGCAAAACTGTAAGTATGACTCACTTTGTTTGATTTTTAGGGTTTCCAGCTCAATCGCTACGCATTCTTCGCTTCTGGGATCACCAAAATGTTGGATCAATAAAGATTTTAATTCGCTATAGGTTTCGAAATCACCTCTTTCACTATTTAAGGCAGCTGCTTTACCTTTTAATTTACTCGTAATATTCTGCATTAAAAATTAATTTCGATCCGTAATCCCTTGATACTTTTCAATAACATGTTCGCACTTTCTTAAAAATAAATTACTAAGCTAATTAGTTTCACCACTAAAGTCTGGAATTAAATTTAAAACATCCCGAGGTATCAACGATTCAGCAAATTGCACAGAAAATGGTGTTTCGGTCCGAGCCGACGGGGCTGCACCGGATGTCGCGGTTACAGGAATCTGGCCTTGATTCATTTTAAATAAACAAAAGATAAGCAAAAATTTCAATTTCTGAAAATTTCTAATAAAAATTAAAAGTAAAATTTAAATTCCAAAAAATTAAAAAAAAAAAAACTAAATTCAAATTCAAAAGAAAATCTTATGAAAAATCTTATCGTTATAATAGCGTGAAAATAATATTCACTTATTTTATTCACTGATTATTAGGAAATTAATTTCTACCATAAAAGGTTTTTCACTCGATTTTCCAGATTTTCTGAAATAATACAAAAAGTTCCACTTTTATTATCTAACATTAATAGTGTGGGGAATTAGGAAGGAAGTAGAAGTTTACTCACAGTCCAACCGCCTTGTAAACTATCACCATCTCTGCTCACCCACGTTATCTAAACTTATTTATTTGGTTCGAGGATTGCCAAGAACGTCTCACTGATTTTAAGTTACGACGACTCTACGTTACCACGCGCGAATACGTTCCTTAGTGTTCTTTATCACTTTTCCAGTGTTTCACCCTTGACTTTTCGCGAAAGCAACAGTTTACGGCAATCCTACCGGCTGCGCCAGTTAGATTTCAAAAATAAAACGTTAGGACCCGTTATACTAAGAGTTTATTAGAATGAACGACCCGAGCTTACAGAGTTTGATGTAAGACTGCTTATCCTATCTTAGTCTAATGCATACCTAGAACTTAAAACTAAGCTGGTGGTCACTGGCGCCTTCACATCACGCCATGTCTGGCTGATATGGACAAAACTGCAGCGTACGAGCTTATGGCTCTACCACGGCGATAGATAAGGTGAGTTCGGAGAATGTAACTAGCTTCTGCCCACGACTTCGTCCGCGTGGAATAGTTACTTTGGGCTAACGCTAACTTTAACCCGCGACTTCGTTTACGTAAAATTTGAAAATATTTTTTTAAATAATACGTACGTTAAGGAGCTATTTTAGGAACCTACATCACGCTTTTATCAGTAAGAGTGGAACTTTAAAACGTTAGGTAAAAGTACTGGTTCTTATAATGTTATAAATCATGTAGATTTTTAGAGAACTTATTCTCAAAAAAAAACTAATGTTATTTTAAAGTACTTCTGCGTACACTATACGAGTATTTTTAGTTTTGTTTTCTTCCGGCAGAATTAGATATTGATTTTCACCAGAACCAGATCTCGATAGGGCAACATATAGTTGCCCGTGCGAAAAACACTCTTGGCGTAAATCTATTCCTACGTGCTTAAATGTTTTCCCTGGGCCTTATTAATTGTTACCGCAACCGATATCTTCACCGGAAATCGCGCGCAGTACTTGATTATTATTTTGCTGCGATGTTATTTTAAAACTGCGATATCTCCTAAGACATTAATTGTAATCGAATGATGTCAAGGGCAATTTTGTTTTAAATTAAATGCTTGTGATGAATAACGTATTTATTTTGTAAGGATTAATATCGTGTTTATAAGAACACCTTCGCAAATAATGCATTATTTTAGAACAAATTTGGTTAGCATAAAAAAGGTCAACCTTAAAAGATAGACATATGCTGTCGCGGACTTTTTTTTAGAACTTTTAAAGATTTTTGCGAAACTTTAACCGTTTACGCAGAGCACGCAGCGGAAGCTCTCAAAAGGAAAAATAAACACCCCGGTTTTGAAACATTTTTCATTGGTGTTCCGCTCTTATTAGTCTTAGCGTGATGATATATAGCCTATAGCCTTTCTCGATAAATGGGCTATCTAACACTGAAATAATTTTTCAAATCAGACCTGTAGTTTCTGAGATTAGCGCGTTCAAGCAAACAAACAAACTCTTCAGCTTTATCTATTAGTATAGATATAAAAAGAGACAGACACATCTCTGTCTCTTTTTCGTTTCAAAATTCAAAAGTCATTATTCAAATTAGGCTGAGAATCAGCACTTTTCGAACGGCAAAATTACATAAGACAGTCCCCCAAAACGCCCACCCTTCACCACTTCCTAGTGCCTTTCGCTGGGAAGAAGAAGTGGCGCAACAAACTCCCCAGCAGCACAGCTGTCTGTTCAAGTTAGAAAAAATAATTCTATACAATAGTATGCAAAATAATTTACATTACGCAACACAAAACATAATTTAAATGATAAATTATTGGCCATATGTCAGCTAGCACACGCCAATATACCAACCAAAAACATCGAGAACTATATTCAAGCAGAAATAAAAACTAAACGTAAACAGAACTAAATATCTAAATAAAAGCCTCCAAGCGTAAAGGGCGTGCCCGCTTACATAAAGCTATTTAAAGCTGTAATTGGAAGTTATAAATGATAAACTAGGACCATCGAGGTAAAAAATAAAAAATATCGTTTCATCGACTTTCAAATTACAACGATGCTAAAGAAGTTTTCACTTCAAAATGCTGCTGCACTACAAAGCGCTGTGTTGCAGCTGGGTTCGAACGGGCTATTACTAGTTTAAGCCATTCGAAAGATAATGCAGCACGGACTATGGGTGTCTGTGTTGCATCCACCTTTGTATGTAGCCTGTGTGCTCTGCGACGTGTCTCTAGAGTGACCGCTACTGCCGGCGCCACGCTCCTGCTTGGAACCGTCGCGCGACACACCGGCCCCGTGAAGTGACGCACACCACGCCTGCACAAACAAGTGACCACATTCATTGCATTGTTCATATAGGTAATTATTTAACACAAACGCTAGCCACATTGCAAACAAATAAAACGTAGCGCCTACAGACCGGGTCATTAGTGAGCGCAGCATTACAAGAGCGTTTGTTACGTGTCGCCGATCATTTTAATAAAGAGTGTGTGCGCTGCAAGGCGCCGGCTCGCCGCCACGCGCCGCCGCCGTTTCTTACTACAGCGCCGCCGTCGGAACTACGGCGCTGTAGTAGTAGTGAAGCAAGTAACGGTAAGTGCAGTGAGCAGCCTCAGGCCCGGACTCCCGGGAGTCCCGAATACTGCCGAGCAGCGGCAGATCGCAATCAGCATATTATTTACTGAGCGCCGTACGCTGGCCGCGGTCGGAACGCGACTCTGATTACATTTCTTATCAGCGGGAAGTCTAGAGCCGCCGCCTGCCTTGTGCACATCCGTCACCGAGCCAACACTCATCTGATAAACAAGCGCCCCTCTCACTTTGTGACGTTTGAGCGTTTCGATGCAGCTCGTAACTCTGTCGCTCAGTGTAATGTCGTTACTGATACAAATGAGCCTCGCCCGTGCCGCCGCCGCACAGTGGTCTGAAAATCAAGCTCCATACTCATAGAAACTTAATGTCAGAAATTAATAAATAAAAATATGTTTTGTGTACCTCCCTTTGTTTTACTAATATAGTATGAAGGGTATGAGTAGCTCCATGCGTGAGAATTTTTTTATTTTTTTTGTGTGGAGTAAAACACTTAAAAGTGCTTTTTTTCAAAACTGAAAAAAACTGATGGGCTGGTACTCACATGAGCTATTGCACCATACACGGTGATCAAGATGACATACAATTCTTGTGCCTTTCGGTGCCGCTTTGCATGTAGCAAGCTTTGGAAATTTTGAATTTACAGTTGGTGATCTTTCAAATCTTTGATGATATTTTGTGAAGTTACATATCGCTTTGAATATGAAAATAGTATGTAAACTAATACTCATACAAGAAGAGACAAACAAACATACACACACACACACACACACACCTACAAATATAATATTAGTGTGATTATAAAGGCGAAACTTTGTGTGTGTCGTGTGTATGTTTGTCTCTTCTTCACGCTCAAATAGCTGAACGGATTTGGATGAAATTTAGCATACATATAGTTTATAACCTGGAATAACACAGGATACTTTTTATCTCGATATTCCCACGGAATCGAGACTTATGCGGGTGAAACCGCGGGGTGCAGCTAGTAAGGAATCAATATGTACTAAGGATGTTTTTACATTTTTAAATTCAAATTCAAATTCAAATTCAAATATTTTCATTTGTAGAACATAGGTAAACAAAAAAGTACAGATGTTAATAATAATAATAAAAATGAACGCTATGTCTTGCCGTCAACGGCGTACAAATATTCTGATTATAAATTAATTAGTAATAAATGAAACAAAACATTTACATTAACAAATAAAACAAAATTTGAACAATTAAAAATTAATAGATAGGTACTTAAAAACATTGAAAGTGAAGAAAGATAAAAACATGTATTAAATAGTTAATGTAAAATACGTTTGGGGGAACTGTTAATGAAATAGTTAATACTAATACATTACAACAAAAATTATGTGCAAGAAAGGCAATAACAATAAAAGTAACGTCAAAATTGTACATTGGTCAATTTACAGCTCCTATAACTATGATATATTAAATATTACTGTTTAATTATATTACTTAATTTAATTACATTCTTATTATTATTTTATTATAATTATTTGCTATAACTACTTATACAAAAACGATTAGCAGAGAGTATCTTTGCTGTCGTCAGTCCTCTAAATCCGAGTCCAGCATTGACGTTGACATTCTCTTTGTCTAGATCTGCATCGTACCGAATGAGAAGAGATTTCATATCATCAGTAATAGGTGTATTTACTGATTTTCTCAGCACAGGTCTTATACTGGACAGGTAGAGATCTGACGAGACAAGGAGACCATTGAAAATGTCTTCGTTTGTCGCTTTTCGACAAAATTTGCGCGAATGCTGTTCTCGGATTTTCTTGAAGTTTTTGCTTCCGATGCCTCTTCAGATAATTTGCCAATGGGCATAATATTGAAGTGTTTAATAACTTCAGCACCGTGCAGTAAAAGTTTGTGGACACTCGAAGGCATGTAATACCAGCCATAGAGCTCCACATACAATTCTGCTGTTTGGCGCGCAAAGTTTTTAAACGCCTCAACATTTATGGGCTCCCCACAGGCCATCACATGCAAAAGTGTTGCAAACCTTTGGATCAAACTAGGATCCAAGCAGGATTACCAAAAAAATTCCTCGCTGTGTTTCCATCGTTTGTGGTTCCGTAACCTGAAACAAAAATTATAAATGAATCAAAACTAATCCACAACTTTGTAAAGAATAAATACAACTAACGTTATTTGAAAAAAAAATAGATTTAAGAACAACGACTGTTATCATAACTCACCTTGTTTAACGATGTCTACTAGGAGGCCCATTTCATCACGGAACTTCTGCTGTATGGTTTGTTTTCTACTCTTCAATGACTCTTTGCTGTCTGCATCTCTGGCTTGCCATGTTTTGAAGTCTAGTCTATACGTAATATGGAGTAGGCACTCCATACATCTAATCCAAGCATGAAGTGTAGATAAACCATACTGATATATATCTGTTGAAACGGGTTTTCTGGAAAGAAAGTGAATTAATTAATAAAAAGATACACAGCATTACGATAATCTGAAATATATCAAATTATTCAAAACTTACTCTGAGATCTTCTCTAACTTATTCATTTCCGAAGGGGTAGGTATTTGACAGTTGCGAAGTGATTTTACCATCTATCATGGTCATAAGCATTGAGTGCTTAACAGTATGAATTCCCATAATAGACGGCTCCAGTGCTGCAATCTCAGCTTCAATCAAAGCCTGTTCTTCCTTAATATTTAATTGGTTTTCATTTGCAAATTTACAATACAGCGGTCTGCAGAAAATTGTAGAAGATGGCTTTGGATTCTCCCATAACTTTTCTTCACCACAAACTAAGCGCAGAGGCACAAAAGAACACATAAAATTGCTTGAATCATCTTCACCCGCCATAGTTTGTTTGTACAAACTTTGCCCTGAAGCACCATCAAAGCCCCACTTGCATATCAATGTTAGCTCTTTGCCATCTAGCGAAAATTCCAAACGTAGGAATTTCCCAAATCTAGCTACAGTTTTGTCCAAAATCGCTTGAAGCTTAACTTTTACCCCTCTTTCGGTGATTTCTACGGTGTCTTTTGGTGGGTAAAAGTCCTTCTTCGCCTCCAAGATAGCAGTATATGAAGGATATAGTAGTATTCCTTCTTCTTTTGCACAAGCTTTTAATGTTATATATTGCCATTTCGAAAGCTTCAATGAAATCAGAATTCCTAAAGCTTTATCAACGGAATATATGGACATAGCTTTCTTGGACTTCAACAATTCCTTTATCTTTGTAGCCTCTTCGGGATGCTCTGTGATCAATTTTATTATATCTGCTACATTTTTGTTATCTGCACTTAAACCAGTTGCATAAGCAAGGCTTTCAGTGCTATGCGTGAGGAGCTCTTCCACTGTTCTTCTCTTCTGTAGTGGGCTTAGCTCTAAGAACACTTTTCTTGGACTCACAACAGTTGATGTTCCAAATAAAAAAAAAAATATCCAAATTGGTACTAAAACCTTCCATCATAACACGAAAACAAATCGAACGTTATAAGTATAGTAAGCGCGCACAAGTGCAAAGAGCTACTGAGTGAAGTTAGTTTAAATGTCCTATTTATATTATAACTACCCTCATTAACGCTCGCTGTCCCATAATGCTTATTAAATTAAAATTCAACAATAATGACGGTGATTAACAAATGAGTTATTTCGTGAAATGAATTTTGTAGTAAAATGTAAATAATCTACATCGTTTTCTAATATTTTCATTATAAAAGTCATAAGCAGGTTATTAACTAACGACAATATCAGTTATGTGGTTGGTTACTTCATTTATATAATATTGTTACTTGGATCTTTGTTGTGAACAGACGTGTCGAACATTTATTAAAATTAAAAAAAATAATTGCTTTATCGTGACCTGGTTTTACCAAATAGCCGGTAGTAAAGCAAACTGTGTCATACGTAAGCATAACATGTGTAAATCGTTTCTGTGAAAATGTGTTTAAGCGATTAACAAGTAAATAACTTGTATCACAATGGCAAGCAGTCCCTTCAGCAGGGGTGGCAGATGTGCTCGAAGCCCACCTCCTACACCTGTGCCCGCACCCGCACCTGCACCTGCACCCGAGCCCTCACCTCACCCTCAACCACCCAGCCAAAGAGAAGATGTCATGATGGAAGTGATACCTACGCCAGAAATCCAGAACTGGATGTCGTCCATTGAGCAGTGCCTAAACGAAGTGTGCTCTATTGTATCAGAGGGCAAATTAAACGTGGAGCAAAAACTGCGTATAAGTACCCTATGCCGAAAAGTTAGTCACGGCACATCGCAGATGGCCGTTCAGTACCAGTCCCTTAAGAGTAGAGCCGTCCAAGCCCACTCCACCGTCCAAACACTCGAAGACCAAATTGAAGCAACTGCAAGCCCTTAAGCTGTCAATCGGTGCTTCAATGAAACCGGTAACGGGAATTTCCTTTGCTGAGATGGTTAAACAAGGTACCAACAATTTTATACAGCCGATAAATCTAAGCTCAGTTGCAATATACCCTAACGACAAGCTGAAGTCGAGTGAGGAGACAAAATCACTTGTCCAAAAAATTATATGCCCCGAGCAAATGAAACTTCAGGTAAGAGGACTACGTAAGACAAAAAACGGCGGTGTCATTATCAGCACTGAATCAAAGGACGATATTGAGAAGGTGAAAAAATCGATGCAGCAATCAAATTCAGGCCTTACAGTAGACGAACCCCCAAAAAGGAAGCCTAGACTAGTAGTTATCGGAATGCCCTCATCCATGCAAGAAACTGAAGTTTTTACTTGTTTATTCCACCAGAATCTAGCAGAGACTCTTCAGAATTGCAGCCTAGAGACCTTTTTGACCTCCATTAAATTAAGCCATAAGTCAGGTAAGAAGGACGCTGAGACTTGTAATTATATAATAGAAGTGTCTGCAGACATACGTAAAGCCCTGACATCAAAAGGCAGAGTGTTTATAAATTGGTCGTCATGCCCTGTGAGAGACTTCACTCTAGTGACACGCTGTTATAAGTGCCAGCAGTACGGACATGCGGCCAAGTCATGTCGGGAGACCTCCGTTACCTGTGGCCGCTGTGGTGATCAGGGTCACTCCATTAAAGAATGCACTAAGAAGACTGAGGAGCCAAAATGTGCTACTTGCTTGCACTTCAAAAAGCCAAGCAATCACAAGACAAGTGCTTCTGACTGCCCAGCAAAAATAATGGCGGAAAAAAGGTATATTAATTCTGTTGATTATGGAGGCGCCTAAGAGCGCCGTTAATTAAGTATTTTTTTAGCCCGTGTTATTGTTTTTATAATTATGATTAGTAATTTAATTAATGACATAGATAATTTCTCTGTATCTGAATCCCGCGTTTGTGACGTTGAACGCTGTAAACAATATCTGTCCTCTCACACTAGTCCACTAACCATACTAACACAAAATATTCGCAGTATTTTTAAAAATTTCGACAACTTCAGCATTTTTCTACAACGTCTAGACATAAACTGTGACGTTATTGTATTAACCGAATGTTGGCTTTCCAAACAATTTAACATACCACTTATTCCGGGATATAATATGTATAAAAGTAACATAAACTACAATCAGAACGATGGGGTGATAGTTTACGCAAGAAATCATCTCAAGGTGACTGTCAAGGAACCAAATACGCACGACTGTAACAGATTGTTAGTTAAAATTGGGTTAGAATTAGCGATACTTGCCTTATATCGACCCCCCTCTTTTAGAAATATAAACAATTTCACTGACTCTCTAAACAACACCTTGCAGAACCTGTCGTCTTTCAAAAATACAATTTTGGTTGGAGATATTAATATCAATATTCTTCCAGAAAGTGCTGACGCATCCGCTGAGGAATACCTTAACCTATGCGCCTTCCATGGTTTGCTTCCTGCTCACACGCTTCCTACACATCAAAGTGGCTCCTATTTGGACCATATTATGCTCAAATCAAATTTCCCTGCACTTGCCCTTGTAACTAATTCCACAATAAGCGATCACAATGCTACCCTACTTATTTTAAATTGTAAATTACCAAAAGTAGACACTCGCACAATTTCTAGTTTAATTGTAAATAAACTTGAAGAAGATTTACGCAATATCGACTTTGACCCAGTCTACGATTCCGCTGATCCGCAGTTTTGTATGTTGTAGTTACAACATACAAAAATGTACAACATGCAATTCAGAAAAACACGGTCATGTCAATAACAAAAATCACAACATAAAACCATGGATCACGATAGGACTCATTCGCTGTATGAAAAATAGAGATAAACTGCATATGAAAGCTAAATCTAATCCAGATAATTTAATTTTACAACTGTCGTATAAACGATATCGTAATTTCTGCAATAATCTTCTAAAAAAAGTAAAAAGCAACTACGATAAAATTGCACTAAAAAAAGCTGGTACAAATAGTAAAAAAATCTGGAATTTTATTAAAAGTGTAACGTATAACTCTAAGCAAAATCAATCATCTTCAGGTTTATTACAAGCACACTCATCACAGGTAGCATCTGCCAACATTGCGAATAATTTCTTTGTTAATGTTGGTAAATGTTTGGCTGAAAAAGTTCAGGGCCAGTCACATTATTTAACAAGCACACCATTTACATGTAGCACTATTCCATCATCCTTTGTGTTACTAGACACTGACGAGACTGAGGTAGAAACGATAATTATGAGTTTGAAGGACGACTGTGCAGTTGGCTGGGATAACATATCAAATAAAATTATTAAACAGTTCAGGCACATTTTGGGACCGCCACTAACTTATATTTTCCAAAAATGTTTAACTACAGGTCTTTTTCCCAAGTGCTTCAAAAAAGCTGTTGTTGTCCCTGTTTACAAATCAGGCAGTAAAGATCAAGTGACAAATTATAGACCCAATTCCTTGCTGCCTACAATATCTAAAATATTAGAAAAAAATATGAATAAAAGGCTTTATAAATACTTGGAGGATAAAGCAATTTTATCTAAACGGCAGTTTGGGTTTAGGCCTAAAATGTCAACAGACGATGCCGTGCACCATCTGACTGACTATCTAGCACCAGAACTTGATAATGGTAACCACACAGTAGGAATCTTCCTGGACCTCGCCAAAGCGTTTGACACGGTTTCTATTCCTATTCTGTTGCACAAGCTTGAAGCTTTAGGTATCCGAGGCACCCAGCTAAAATTATTTAAGAGCTATCTAGAAGATCGTACTCAATGTGTAAGGATTGGTAATATTCTCAGCGATAGTAAAAAAAATACATCCTTCGGAGTTCCCCAAGGAAGTATTTTAGGGCCTACACTATTTTTGATATATATAAACGATCTCTGTAACCTAAATCTAGATCACGGCCAAATTGTTTCTTATGCTGACGACACTGCCCTGCTATTTTCGGCTGACTCGGAAAAAAATGTCTACGAGCATGCGCAACATGGATTCAATATTGTTAATAAATGGCTTCAACATAATTCACTAACACTAAATGCAGACAAGACAAATTACATTAAGTTTTCGATGCGCAAGCAAACATCAACAACAAGCACTACCTCGACATTACATGCTCATTATTGCACAATTCCTACAGATAACCAATGTGTTTGTCCCAACATTAACATGAAAAATACAACAAAATACCTTGGTGTTATAATAGATGAAACACTTTCGTTCAAACAACATATACAAGCTTTAAATAATAGGATTCGCAAGTTAATATTTGTTTTTAAAAAGTTACGCTATATTGCTGACCCAAAAATCGTTAGACAAGTTTACTTTGCTCTATGTCAATCAATATTAACTTACTGTATTACCACATGGGGTGGAGCGGGTAAAACAATGTTACTAACCATCGAGAGAGCTCAAAGGGCGATTCTCAAAGTGTCTACTTTCCGCCCTTTCCTTTTTCCTACTAACCTCTTATACAAATTTTGTGAAGTATTAACAGTTCGACAGCTATTTATAATAAATAAAAAAAATAAAATAAAATTCATTTATTTCGGGTAACTGGGCCCATAGAAGTCAATTTTATAAAACATATCACACTAATAATATAATACAATAGAATAAAATAATAGCAATAAAATTCATATTAAATGTCAAAAATTCAAAATAAAATAAGACATTATTACAATTAAAATTATACAATTAAAATAATACAATCAAAAACAATACATACAAAGACACACAAGGATTAATAATGCCTGACAAACGGCCTTGCCGGAACATGCCTGCTGCAGCAATGCAGCATGTAGGGGCAGTCCAGCCTGTCAGCAATCATCGCCAGGACCGTGTTGGAGCTGGCCCGTACTCTGCGTACCAGAGAGATGCTCCGCCTGCGCATAGTCGCGTAAAAACAGGCGGTACGCTCCTCCGCGAACATACCCGAGGCGCTGCAGAACCGAGGCAGCCCCATCACAATCCTAAACGCATTATTATAGAGAACGCGTAGGTCGCTATAGCACTTCTTTGTGTAACGAGCCCACAGGCTACAGGTGTACAGGGATGTACAATACGCTCTAAATAGTGTCACCTTCACCCTCCCTGAACACCTAGCAAACCTGCGGGCTATCATATTGGCTCGTATCGAGAGCGACCTCCACTCTCTCTCTATATCCTCATTATCATTTAGGTCAGGCGTAAGAATATGTCCCAAATATTTAAATTTATTCACCCTCTCCAGAGGTGTCCCGTTCAGTTTAACTGACGGAACATTCTGGGGACTCACTGCACCTACTTTAAAAACCATGAACTGGCTTTTTGCCACATTATATCGCAATCCATGATCACGAGCATAGTCCTCACATACCTTTAACAACCTCCTCAGACCACATACCGACGCACTCAGCAACACCATGTCGTCCGCATAACTGAGATTATTCACAGACACTCCATCAATATGGCAGCCGACATGGCAGTTGCTGAGCGCGACGATCAGGTCATTCATGTACACGTTGAAAAGTGTAGGAGATGTCAAACCGCCCTGCCTGACACCACATTCAAGTTCATATTGCTCTGACATCGCCCCCTCCCATCTCACACAATTCTTTTGATGCCCATACCAGAACCGAAATAGGCCTGTAATTTCATTCGGTAAGTTAATCTGGTCTAACTTGTTCCACAGGACATCATATTGGACTAAATCGAAAGCCTTGGAGAGGTCCAGGAAGCATGCGTACACCGGCGTGTTCCTCTTTGTGTAATAGTTGACGGTGTGCTTAAGGCACAGTATCGCGCTCTCCGTTGATAGCTGCGGACGAAACCCGAACTGGTTATCGTGGAGAGTTACGTTATTGTTCAGCTGTACATTAAACAGACCATCAAAGACTTTAGCCGCTGTGGTAGCGAGAGAGATAGGCCTGTAGTTATTAGTATCAGCTAAGTCACCCGTCTTATTTTTAACTACCGGCACTACCACGGTTTTCATAAAATCATCCGGTAAGTAGCAGTGGCTCATACACAGAGAGTAGAACATTGCTAATACTCGCGAGATGTGAGGTCCAGCATGCAGGAAGTGCTCAATACTGAGTCCATCATGACCCGGAGATTTTCCTCGAGTCATGTGCCTTATGACACTAGCTACCTCTTTCGCACTAAATCTTGTTCCAACAGCATGACCACTCCTGTCAGTATTGAGCACATCACTGTCTGGACCACGCGGCGAATTAACAGCGAAATGCTCTTTAAAAAGATTGGCAATGCCCTTAGGATCACTCACCCCTCCGACGCTCGCAGGAACTCCAGGTCGAACGTTGATTTTGGCAGTGCTCTGCCAGAAGCCACGGAAATCGCCTTGACGGTGTTTATCTGCAAGGGCATCCATTCTAATCTGATCTTGGTGATCTTGACACCACTTCAATCTTGATTTGAATACCCGTCTACTACAACACATATCATTATAGACAGAACCAGACTTGGGCCTACCGCACAAGTCCCATTCAATAAACCTAGCCCTGGCGTCCCTATGAGCACCGGCGACATGTCTGTTCCACCCAATTGCGCGTGAGCCCCTCGCACGCCGCCTGGCCCCCCCTTGGCCCTCCTCCGTTGATACCTTTGCCGCAGTGCAGAGGGCAGTGACGATGTCAGAATGGGTATTGTATTAAAACAACACACAGCTCTACCTTACAGCACTGCTTATACTAATAAAAGGCGTACAGATATAGTTTGTCCACAAAATACATCAAAACATGCTTTTGTATCTAAATTTTACCTGTACCTCGGTCCTCTTCTCAATAATAGACTAAACTCGAAAGCAAACATTTATTCCCTGAACTATATAAATTGTAAGAGTATTCTCAAGGATGCTCTCCAAAGTATGTCTTACGAAGATACAGAGAATTTACTAACTGTGTTAAAGTGAATAAGTATGTACAAATTTCACCTACGTTAAGTATTTATCAAATTTAGAAACTAAGATTTAAGCTACTCAACATATAATTAGTGATCTATTGTCAACCTGCAGATAATTTATTTATTTATAAGTCTATTTTAGCACTTCTCGCCTGAAACACAGGATTACCTAGTTCAGGCACTTAAGTCTTAGGAATATAATTTACATGTAAGCAAATCTGTAATATTTTTTATGCCTTGTAATTTTTTGAATAAATTTTGAAGCCCCGGTGTCAAACAATGTTTGACACCCCGACAAACATTGTTGGACACCGGGATTTTATCTTTTTCTAATATAAAATAATGTCTAATGTCCTCTGTGGCTTTTTTATTCTATAGTCGGATAGATATGCTAGTCAACAAAACCATTTCATTTTAAAATACCTGGAACGCAACATTTTAAAAAAATATTGAAAGTGACGTTCGGGGACGAAAAAATGTCAGTCTACGAATCGCTCCGGCCTTGAAGGTTATTACCGTAATATTTCATTTTTATTGTGGTTTTTGTGTGTAAATCGACGGGAAGTGGTGTTATTTTCATTTTTAAGTAAATATTACGTCGTTGTAGATAATATTTGCAGTAAATAACATCATGTTATACCTATTTTGACCCAAACTAAAAGTGTAAACAAACATGTGAATGAAAAAGTGACCGTGCTGTGATTTTGTGGTATTTTGGTGTGTAATCGTTGGTATTTGATGGGTAAGTCGCCTTTTTTAATGATTACATTAGATTTTTAATAATGTTAGGCACTTTTTTTGCCTAAATACGGCAAAAAAATATTTTTTTGGAACGAAGAAAGTTACGTAAACACTAGAAATTCTAGATCTTAAAAATTATAGATTTTTAGTATTTTTTATTTTCAACGTTTGTCTCTAAAAACGCTTTTGTTAGATAACATAACTATCCATAATGTACCCTGCAAAATTTCGTGTGAATTGGTTAGCTAGTTTTATCAGAAATCGTAAAATTAGTGGACAATAGACTCGCGAACAAAAACGCGTAATAAATCTTAGTAAACATTTCACACGAAAGTTATAAATATTTATGTTGGGTTCCTTATCTATCCGAGAACCGAAAATAATAGGCTTTATCGTTCGACGGCTTCTAGGAAACTTGAGTATTTTGTTTATCTGAAGGTGAGTCATAAATCTTTTGCGTCGTGGGTGGTCGCGGGGCTTGACAGGAATGACTCATCTGTCAAAAAATACCTGAGAGGTTAATTATGTCAAAGATTTGAAAGATCACCAACTGTAAATTCAAAATTTCCAAAGCTTACTACATGCAAAGCGGCACCAAAAGGCACAAGAATTGTATGTCATCTTGATCGCCGTGTATGGTGCAATAGCTCATGTGAGTACCAGCCCATCAGTTCTATTCAGTTTTGAAAAAAAGCACTTTAAGCGTTTTATACCATACAAAAAAAAAAATAAAAAAAAATTCTCACGCATGGAGCTACTCATACCCTTCATACTATATTAGTAAAACAAAGGGAGGTATACTAAACACAAAACATATTTTTATTTACTAATTTCTGACGTTAAGTTTCTATGACATACTCATAGAAACTTAACGTCAGAAATTAATAAATTCTAAAGCTTGATTTTCAGACCACTGTGCGCCGCCGCCGCGCCGTGGGAAAAAAAATACTTTTTTGTTCAAAAATCTGCCTACACCACAATTTTTGACGGATAGCTGCCATTTTTAACCGACTTCCAAAAAGGAGGAGGTTATATGTTCGTCGCGTATGTTTGTTTTTTTTTTTTTTTTTTTTTCTTTTTTTTTTTTATGTATGTCCACCGATTTCTCCGTCAATTGTGAACCGATTTTGAAAATTCTTTTTTTGTTTGAAAGGGTATGCTCTCGAGGTGGTCCCATATAAATTTTATTATCTTTGCTTCGATAGTTTTTGAGTTAGCTTCAATAATACGTACTTTTTCCCATTAGTATGTGGATGATATGATAAGTTCCTGTCACTGTTATTTACATAGCAGGTAGTGGTATTCGAATTTGTGTGGGGTAGGTAGGTAGGTACCACAACTAAAAAGAGAAAAATAAAAACTTTTACAAAAAAAAACAACCGACTTCCAAAAAACACTACAAAGTGAAAAATAACTTTAATTTCGGAAGTCGGTGACAAAAAACGAAAATTCAAAACCAAAGACACCGACTTCCGAAATTAAAGTTATTTTTCACTTTGTAGTGTTTTTTGGAAGTCGGTTGTTTTTTTTTTTTTTATACACTCCTGAGATAACACACTTTGGTGTGAATCAATTTTTTTTTTGGGCCTCCTTTTGCATCCGCCATTTTGAATTTTTATAAACAGACGGTAAATTCATGACCTGAAAAACCCCTGAAAACTGATTTTTGTTAAAATATTTTTTTAAGATTTTTTTTTATTTTGCTTCATTTCCCGATTTTTGAGGTTATAGTATTGAATTTTATGGAAAAGTGGCAGTGACACACCAAAGTGTGTTATCACAGGAGTGTATAAAAAAAAAATACAGCGGTACGTCAAAAATTGTGGTGTAGACAGATTTTTGAACAATAAATCCCAGGTTACGACACAACCAGATGCAGATAAAAGGTAACTTACAATTGTACGCATTGCCATTTTGTATTGCACTGAACTTCCCTAAAAAAATTTGCCGTTCAAAAGTGCATTTTATGTGCCTAATTGAAATAAATTATTTGACTTTGACTTAGGAACTCCAAGAGCTTCACCGTCTTACTGATGCACTGTCAGATTACACGAATACAATCTAAATACTACCTATGGGAAATGTCGCCCGCAATGTGTGTAACTGACTTATGGGAGTGTGATGGGTGTGTTAGTTTACGCAGAATGTTGCGACCAAAACGGCTCACGGCCCGCGCCGGGCGGCTATTGTATTGCTTCGGTAGCTGTAAGTACATCCTGGGCCTACATGATGACAAGGCAACAGTTCAATCTACTGATGGCGTTTCATTTCGGAGTCATTTAGTACGAGCTAATATTTAGTCTAATAAACAGAGGAGTCAAAATCAAAATCAAAAGTCATTTATTCAAACTAGGCTGAGAATCAGCACTATTCGAACGTCAAAATTACATAAGACAGTCCCCCAAAAACGCCCACCCTTCACCACTTCCTAGTGCCTTTAGCTGGGGAGAAGAAGTGGTGCAACAAACGCCCCAGCAGCACAGCAGTCTGTTCAAGTTAAAAAAAAAATGATTCTATATAATAGTATGCAAAATTATTATGCAACACAAAACATTATTTTACTTATAAATTACTGGCCATATGTCAGCTAGCACACGCCAATATACCAACCATAAACATCGAGAACAATACTCAAGCAGAATTAAAAAAAAATAAAAACTAAACGTAAACAGAACTTAATATCTAAATAAAAGCCTCCAGGCATAAAGGGCGTGCCCGCTTACATGAAGCTGTAATTGGAAGTTATAAATGATAAACTAGGACCATCGAGGTAAAATAAATGAACAGTTAATTACTAGTAACAATAACAAAACCAAGATCAGCAAGACGACCAGTCACCACAAGCAGCACCCGTTCACGAGCATAACGCAAAGATCAGCCATTACCCCCTCGCCATATTTGAGGAAAGGAAACAACCCGACCCCCGACGCTACCGCAAGCATCGACATCTAAGGGAGCAAGACGAACATGCTGCCGGTTGCTCAGGCAAAAAATAATATGATCAATTTTACTGTCGAGGTCACTAGCTAACCACAAATTGCAATACGACTCATAACATAAACATTGTAATGAGTAGATTATGTCAACAATAAAATAAAATTAAAAAAATTGACACGTAAAAAAAAAAAAAATTGACTCAAATTTAAATAAAATAAAATAATATAAACTCATATAAACTGTTAGTAGGTAAGCTAATTCTGGAGAAAGAACATAAACATTGTCTTGAGTTAATCACAACAACCAACTATTCTTATCATTTAAGTAGTCGTTGATACAATAGTATGCCTTTGAACAAAGGTTGGATTTTACTTTATTTTTAAACGCATTAAAAGGCAAATCTAGCAAAGAAGAGGGTAGCTTGTTATAAAAGGTTATACCAAGATCAACAAATGAGTTATGAACCTTATGAAGCCGGTGAAAGGGAGCTCGTAGTTTGTCCTTATTTCTAGTGTTAACATTGTGAATATCACTGTTTTTAGTATATAAGTGTATATTTTGCCTAATATATAAGATGTTGGCGAAAATGAATTGTGATGCTACCGTGAGAATACCAACATCTTTTAAAAAATCCCTTAGAGTAACTCTGGCACCTAGCTGGTAAATTGCTCGAACAGCTCGTTTTTGAAGAACAAATATATTCTGAATGTCAGCGGCTTTGCCCCACAGCAGAATACCATAGGACATAACGCTATGGAAATAACTAAAATAGACTAACCGAGCTCGGTTAGTCTATTTTATATACACTAAGTCATTTATATACACTAAGAATAAGAATGGACCCAGTATTGAGCCTTGAGGTACATCTAATTGAACTGGTAGCCCGGAAGATTTCACACCATTAACATCTACACATTGGACCCTATTATGTAAATAAGAATTTATTACTTTAAGAGCTTCGTTTTGGACACCGTAATGACGTAGTTTACGAGAAAGTGTGTCATGTTGCACGCAATCAAAGGCTTTGGAGATATCACAGAAAACTCCAATTGCATTTTGCGAGTTCTCCCATGCGTTAAATATGTGTTTCAGCAGAGCAACACCCGCATCTGTGATCGAACGACCTTTTGTAAAACCATATTCCTCAGCTACGTCGACTGCTATATTAACTAATCTATACTGTCGACCATAATCTCGAGTTGCTTTTTTTGTTTAACCGACTTACCCGTTTCATTGTTAGTAAAGTGGTTTTTATTTTATTATTTGAATTTTTAATTGTATCGACTAAAAATTTTGATTTTGCAAAAACACAAATATTTTTAAATAATTTTGAATAATTTTTGACATACTCTAAGAAAGGAATATCAAACCTGTATTTTTTCAAACCGTATAACTCATATAGTGTCGCTCTACTTTTATAAATACCTGGAGTAGCCCATTGGTTAAAGCCAACGGAGGTGCCATTAATGTTAATAAAATTAGTTTTGGGTCTTGAAAGTAGATTGTTACTCTTTTTGCACAACATCAAAAAGGGCTCCATAGATTTCATTAGGATTCTCGTGTTCTACTATAGATGGTGTAATTCTATTAGCTATATTATGATGAGTGATGGACATTATCAGGCGAGCGTCCCACAGGGCACGCATGCGCGTCAAAGCATCGCCGCTCGCCACGTGGCAACCCAGCTGATGCCTGTTCTCTGATCAGCAAGCAGTGCACAGCATCTTGATTTGGCGGAGATCAGCGAGGTACCTACCGCCGCGCGCGATTACGTCATGACAGATTAGTCGTCCTGCGGGCAGCCCTCAGTCGCCGCCGACTCTAGTGACGCGACACGCGTGTGCATCTTTTTAGTAAAAGCGGTGATAGACATAATGTTATTATAGTATCTACAAGAAATAGGGACATATTAATTCAACCAAGTTTCAGTTTGGCTAAAGTAGACTCATTTTTTATGGGGTACTGTTTAAAATGTTACACTAAAATTCCTTCCCACATAGCGACATTAACTGAATGAGACGAAATTTAAATCTTATTTAACGCACACTTTGCAGGCAGGCATATTATAAGTTGGGAGATTACATCGCCACAGATAATAACATCGTTGATAAAAATGCTTGGCTCAATGCTGGGCTTGTTCCACAACCACAACTAATTGATTAACATTTAAAAATACTGTTGGAGCTGCTGAAGATTGTAAGACCATCTTTTTAATGTATAAACTCAATCTCCTATAAAAGCATAATTGCATGGCACAGGTGTGAGCACTATGTACTATAGAGCTACCATTTACCGGGTAATATATATTTCATTGACTTGAATGTGGCTGGGCCGCTGTGAGTTAGTCATGCTCACTCAGATGTTTCGCTGACGGTGGCGCGTGTGGTGGATCATTTAGATCCCTTCAAAATGGTTGAGCCGAAAGGTGCTGATCCATACGTCATGTTCGTGAACAGGAGCCGTCTGTTGGGACTGGTCATCTGTTAGCTGCCACGGCTTATTTTACTATACAAGGCGACTTGTAATTTGACGTATTTCTTCTAGGATATGGTAGTGTGATTTGCAACAATTAAGCACCCCATAAAACCTAGGCGAAAATTCATTCATTCATTTATATATATATTATATGTACCTACCTATATATATTATCGTTATAATACATAATATTATAAATATTTAGACATTTGTCAACAAATATGCATAATATGACAAATGGCCAGATTTTGAATGAAATATGTGAAATCACCAAAAAGGTGTCTCCGAAATCGACTAAATAGCTGGGTACCCTTATTACAATCCTATTTAAATCAGAATGGTATCATTTTGAAGCTAATTAATTTCTCCAGGACTACTTTTTTTTCAATATCTCTTTTCGTTTATGAGAAGTTTAAGATTCTTTAAAAAAGTCCCAAAATAAACTGTCAAAAATTGGTTTCTTTTTAATAACATTTTTTATAAACTGTTAACACTTTTTTTTTTACATTATTGTAGCCCTTTTAGTAACGCATATTACCATGTTCTCTATCTTAATAATTGAGGACGCCAGCCCCCGGTTGCACTTTTCTTCAAAACGGGTGGTGGTACTGAAGCGATCGAAAAAGCATTTTCAATGCTAAACTAAAAAGTGGCCCGGTGGCGCGTCGCGCCGCTTGGCGACAGTTCGCCTCGTCTATTAATATCGCGCTCGTGAGTCTGTGTGTACACGGAGATGTATTATTAGTCGGCGAAAGTTGCTGCGGAAATAATTACACGCTGGCTTCGTCACCTCGACCCATCCTCAAACAATGCCCCGAATGCTTCCGAACGATCTTTCAAACACTCTCCAAGCATAATGATGGATGTTTCATTTAGTAGAGTGAAAGTGCAAGGGGCACAGTTTTTCGGACTGTAATTATTTGTTTTCGAATTTCCGGGTTGCTACTGAAAAATTCAAGATGGGAAAACCCAATAACACTTTGTCTGCCCCGGAATAAAAAATCAAAAGACATGGTAAATATCTCGTAAATATAGAAATGAATATAACCATGTCAATTTAAAATCCTATAATTATTATACTTAACCAACTTAAAAAAACCCGACTGCAGCTGTAGGTTACTAATTTACTAAAAAGCATGTGGTGGCAAGACGATAATAAAACAGAAATACAGTAACCCAAAACTAACTGTTAAACACGAGACTACTTTTGAAGCTACTTTACATCTAACAAAAGTCAATCACACAAAATCTTCGACGGGACCTAACCATTTGGTGAGCAACAACGACAACGCGATCTAGCGATGTACAGTAGCGCCATCTGGTGACGTTATTGTAAAACGTTTTAAAGAATTCTGAAAATAATTTTAAGAATTCTCTAAAAGGCTAAAATTCTGGGCTGAGGCCTTTTGCAGCGCGGGAACCTGGAGGATGTTGGAATTAAAATGTATAGTCTTGCTTAACTGCTACGCTCTTCCTTTGGCATTGATTAGACCTTGGCTTGGCTCGATGTCTGTGGGTCCAACCGGGAAATATGCATGAGGATGGTGAGCTCTTCAGCTCAAAAATCCTGGCTTGTAGCCTTTCTTGCCCTCAACCAGCCAATACACCCGAATAATTAACTTTTTTGAACGGGCAAAAACATTGGGTGTAAGGACAACAGACTGTCAAATTGTGTTGTCGTTGATCGGGTCCCAAAATAATCCAAACGTCATTTTAGCCGAATCTTCGGATTTCGTGTTTAGGGAGTAAACCTGCGATAGTTTGTAGTTTTAGCGTTCGAAAATATTTTATGCTACCAACGCACTTGACTATTATTTGACGGCGATGACCTATTTTTTTTTCTATCAAATAAACATTTCATCGTCAAATTCAAATTTAAAAACCGGGCAAGCGCGTGGGCCACGCTCAATTAAAGGTTCCGTAGTTGGGATCAATTTATCCCAAGAACAAACTTTTACATTGTAGTTGAAAAACATGTTAACTTGTAAAGCATACTTAGTTGTGATAGTTTTCCTTTTAAATTCGTAATATTATATACTACTGCCGTGATTTTTTTCACATATCCAAAAACAACCATTTCGCTGGCAGGGGGGACAACACTTGCCTGCCGGGGTTGCGAAGAAATCCGAAAGGGAGATCGTGGCCCCGGCAACATGGCAACTGAAGGAACACGGGTGGGTTTTAGTCAGTAAGAGTCTGACACGCCCTCCCGCTTCGCCCAGAGCGGGAGAAGTTATTTGATAATTTCCCACCCAAAAAAAAAGGCGGGACAACACTTGACTATAACAAAAATTAGCACTTTAAAGCTTAATATTTCGCAAAAGGATTCCTGAGTCAAAAATTTGTGTTCACACACCCACACAATACCCCATAACATAGGAAATCATCCCCACTTTACGTGTAGGGAGGAGAGATACCCTAAAAACATATTTATCATGATATTATTTTACCACTTCGTCGGCCAGCGTGTTTAATGTATGCCAAATGCAAAAAAACAGCTTTCTAGTACTAAGATTCTCTGAGCAAAGCCGCGGATAGACAGACGGACAGTCAGATGGACATGGTGAAACTATATCGGTTCCTTGTTGACTACAGAACCCTAAAGACCTGAAAAATTATGAGTAAAAATTTGTAGGCCAGCAAGAAAAATTACTATAGGTTTTAATAAATAGTGAGCAATTTACTGCATTTTGAGAAGCTATTCTGCTCATCATGCCGAAGATCCTCATCAGATCTTCACAAATTTTTTGAGACTAACATAAAGTCACTACCTTTTAAATAAAAAAGAACCATCGAAATCGGATCTCATAAGGCGAAGATATCCAGTAGCCCCCCTTTTTGCCCCATTTTGGAGGAAGTAGCCCTCCAATCAAAAATTCCCGACGACTGAAAATTACAAAAAATTCGTCAAACCTGTACACCAAATTTCGTCCAGACCGGTTGTAAAATACGACCTGTAGATGAATACGTTGAAAGAATATTTTGCCAGACTTGATCCAGAGACGCTTCGCTCGCTACGCTCGTTCGGTCGATTATAGCGGTAGGTACCTACCTTGCACATTCATTTATAAAAATATTATGTATCTGAGGAAAAATCTACATCTTTTTAATAAAAATAAGTGATACATAAAAAATAAAATTATGTCTAATTTTATTTTATTTTAATTTTTACTAGAAATAAAGATAAAATAGGTCAACCATTTTTCAGATTATCTAAAGTACATACATCTTTTATGGGGTACTGTGTTAAATGTTATAACAAAATACCTTGTGATATATTACAATTAACTGAAAGAAAATTTAAAACTCATATTAAAAGTACTCTTTGTAAACAAGCATATTACAAATTAGAGGATTAAATCCTGGATAAGAATGCTTGGAAGCATGCTGGTCTGGCTCCATAGGACAATTTATAGTCTAGACAAAATCAAACTCGTTGCTAATTTAACTGTGTAATTAATTATTATAACATTTACTTTACATTCTGTGATTACTTGAACTCACACACTGACTTATTAGTATTACTTGTAATTTTTTTTTTTTAGGATTGTCTTGTATGTACCTACTTTTACAATGCTTGTAAATATGTGAACACCATGTATCCATAACACAATTATTTTTTCTGTCATTGCTTCTTTTTTAATTATTTTTACCTACTATGGTATAGTACTCGTAATCTTATTCCAGGTGCATCGTCTTCACATATAATTAAATAATTAATGTATACAAAATATTGTAAAACATTTAAAAGAGTAATGGAAACTACTTACCTTTTGGAAGGGGCGACTAGAATCAATTCTATTGTTTGTAAATTTTGACGTTCAAAAGTGTATTTTATGTGCCTAAATGAAATAAATTATTTGAATTTATCTCCTTTGGGGGTGAAAAGGGGGATACAGTTTATATGAAAAATCTTATTTCTTTGATCTGAAAACTTTAAAATTGGCTTTTTTTTTAATTAAACTAAATTCTCAAAAAGGGTTTAGGGGGGTCAATGTTAGTATGGATTTTTTTGAACAAGCTATCGAATTTCCTACTTAATTTCCCAAAAAATAAAATAAAATGTTCCTACATTTTATTTTATTTTTTCCTCTGTATATAGTTAGTTCTAATTAATGTTCACAACTAAAATAAAGAAAAAATGTATAAAAAATTGTAGCAAAGTTAATAAAATTTATATGGGACCAAATTAAGCTATCGAATTAACTTGGAATTCGTTACTAATACTTAAAACAAAAAATAGAGAATTATGTGTTTCAGGGTTTTTAAAAAATCAACCCCTGGCCCCAGTTTAAGGGACGGATTTTACTCCGAAAATGGGTATAAACAATGTCAAATAATTGAAATGAAATGAAATAAAATTGTTTATTCTGTATATAGGATATTAGAATCACTTTTACAAGTCATATAAAAAAAAAATAAGCTAGATGAGTTCGGCGTTTCCTATCTGACTATTCTGAGAAGAAAGGCCGAAACAAACTCAGAGGTCGCAGTCTCTTTTAAAGTCCAGACATAATCTTGGTCAGGCCATATGAGGACCATGTAGATTAGTGTCTGAAAAAGTCTATTGAGGAAAGAACCACACAGATTTGAGTGGACCTGTCCAGTCAGTGCAAGCATTTGTCAGTAATCGTGGAGCTCAACTCAGAACATAAGGAGCTCAAAACGACGAACAATACCAAAGAAAGGACATTTGGGTAGGCCGCATAAACTACTCAAACTGCCAGACCATCACTAAAACCAGCAGAGAAATAAAAATAATATCCACTTAGTCCTCACATTCACAATAATTAAAATAATATAATACTTTACAAAGTAATCATGTCATTTTGAATATAATTTTCAACAATGTCAATGTGTTTATAAAACTGGTATATGTTGATTTTACATAATAATTAAAATGTCTAGTTTTATGGTTTTATCACAAGGCTTAGCAGAGCGAGCAGTTCAATCCCAAGCTTTTCTATCTTCTATATAATCTGAAATTGTATGGTACCATTTTTTACAAAGTTTTGTTTTGATAGAGATTTTAAATCGTTTAATGGGTAAGTTTCGAATGTCAATGGGAAATTTGTTGTAAAAGCGTATACATTGACCCATGAATGACGTGTCGTGTACAGCAAGGTTGTGTTTATTCCTGGTATATAAACTATGAATATCGGACGTTTTCTTAAAATTTGATATATTTTTGTGTACATACAATAGGTTTTTAAAAATATTATTGTGAGGCTACAGTCAGAATATTTATTTCTTTGAATTTTTCTCTAAGGGAATCTCTTGGACCTAGGTTGTAAATGGCTCGAACAGCTCTTTTCTGTAGAACAAAGATAGTATTAATGTCCGCACAGGTTCTCCAGAGAAGAATCTCATATGACATAAGACTATGAAAATAAACAATTTTGGCTGTATCTACGTCAGTTATCTGTCTAATTTTTTAACAGCAAAATTTAAACGTACGAAACGATATTTTCATAAAAACAAGCCCTATATCGAATGAAAGGTCTTAATCCTTTAATTTACAAAACATAACATAACATCACGCCTTGTTTCCCCGAAGGGTTGGGCAGAGGTGTCCCTGTAGCAGGTACACCCACATTTCGCCAGTTATGTTTAAGTCCCATGTAATAGGGGGCGAGCCTATTGCCATCAACCGGGCACAAATCCAGACTCCGAGCTGCTACTGAGAAATTTCAGATAGAAAAACCCAATAACACTTTGCCCGACCCGGGAATCGAACCCAGGACCTCATGCTCAGCAGTAGCGCTTGCGACCACTAGACCAACGAGGCATCCTTTAATTTATAAACTTGAAAATCTTTAATTTTCAAAAACTTTCTTTTAAAGGAAGTGGCGGGGGTTTTAAAAAAAAATATAGGAAGGAAAGTACGAAAACTATGTGGACGAAGTCGCGGGCGCCGGGCGGGCGTCGGGCGGGCGTCGGGCGGGCGTCGGGCGGGCGTCGGGCGGGCGTAGTGCTTCGAGTAATCATATTAACATTTTCCTTGCTTCCGTACCTGTAATTATTTAAATAACTATAGAGGCCATTCTATTTACCTACTAGCTGTGCTCGAGGTGAATCAGTGTATATGCCGAGGCCAGCTATCTTATTGCGTAACACATTCTCGTAAATGGTTAAGACTAATCTGTTTCATTTTGACAATTCAACAACATTCATTGCGTTATTTACGTTGTTAGGCAGATTTTTTTTCAAACTTATGAAGCAATAGATTAGCAATCTCTTTCAAAATGATTCTGATTGTGATTGATCGTGTATTACGCACATTGATATATAAAAACCCAACAGCAGCCCAACAATCTCGAATAAAAGTATCGCTCGAAAGTGTCCCGAAACTCTATTTCTGTCTCTTTCTATAAGCTACAAGCATATATTATTGCAAGTTCAACCTTACGCCAATTGTTTAAAGTTGTTATTACAACGCAGGTACTTAAAGCAATAAAATTTTACGACCGACCGTGGTCGGTAGGACAAGGTATTGAGTGGAGTCGAACATGACTTTTTTTTTCATCATACATTATTAGTTAGTATTTTAAGAGTTTGTTAAATTGTGTTTTAAACACATAAATATCAAAAAAACAAATAATAACTGTTAAAATTGTTTATTCAAATATATGGTTCAAAACGCTTGAATTATTCGGCTTAAAAAATCTTCCCGCCTTTGTTAGCTGACGATTGATGTCCATTCTCTACATCGTATTGGGTCACGAGGAAAACTAAAATATAAAAATTTGAAGTTTCCATGAAGTTTATTATGTGACACTTACAGACTACAGACTATGCGACATTTCAGTCTATCCTTAGCATGCCGCATGTCGCGAACTCATAAGTTGGCCCATAAATTAATCGTTATACATCATAATATTTACGAACACTAAAAAAAAAAAAAATTGTCTACCTCCTGACCTATTATGTAACGTAAATATTTACATTTGTCAAAAACTACACACAAAAAAAGTTCAATAGTACATAAACGTATTTAAAAAAAAACACAAATAAAAAAAATCGACTCCACTTATTAGAACAGGGTCATTTTTATAATGCGACTAAAATAAAACGGAGACTGTAGTGCGTTGTTCTAATACTGAACAGGCAGCCATTGAAGTTAGCCGTATTGTACTTTGAGCGTTGAATGAAGTTTTTAGAAAACATAAATCAAATCAGTCATAAAAACAACAAAAACTAGTCAATAAGTTTTTTACTTACCGAAAATACGATATCCCATCCTTTTTAGGGTTCCGTAGTAAACAAGGAACCCTTATAGTTTCGTCATGTCCGTCTGTCTGTCCGTCTGTCTGTCTGTCTGTCTGTCTGTCCGCGGTCTAGCTCCAAGACTGTTAGTACAAGAAAGTTGTAATTTGGCATGGGTATACATATTAATCATGCCGACAAAGTGGTAAAATAAAATTATGAAAAATATTTTTTTTTAGGGTACCTCCCCTACACGTAAAGTGGGGATACATTTTTTTTTTCTATCCCTTGATATGGGGTATCGTTGGAAAGGTCTTTCAAAAACATTGTGAGTGTGTTAAAATCATTTTTGAATTCAGAGATCCGTTTGCGAAATATTAAGCTTTAAAGTGCAAATTTTTGTTAGAGTCAAGTGTTAGAGTGTTAGAGTCAACCATTTAGGGGGGGGGGCCCCCAACGACCAACTTGGAAGTAGCGCTCGCCAGCCACTACCGCGGCACCGCTCGCTTCGCTAGCTCGGCTCGCGTGCGGTTGGTCACAGTACTAAAACCCATTTGGTCGGGGTGCCACAAAAGCGGAGTAAATAAAAAAAAATACAAATTTTAAGTGCTTTGTTGCATTTCACGCCATAGCAGCAGCCGGCGAGCGCTACTTCCAAGTTGATCGCTTTCCATAATAACTATCATATATTTGGAAACGAAATAAAAAAAAGTCCATCGACTAATTTTGCGTGGTACTTTGTTTGATTTGTTGAATGCCGCCGCCGCCGCCATGATGCACAACAAAAACAAAGCGATATCAACGCTAGAGGCGTTGATATCGCTTTGTTAGGTAATTCAACTTTGTTAATTAAACCGGTGGATAATTTAATCTAACGTGTCCGTATGAATTGAGGAGCCATGTCTCATATTTAAACGCGGGTACTACCAATATTTAGTAGTAAATTAGACGATTCTGTAGGCCCGATCCTGGAATTTGTAGTAAAACACTTTAAAAGATACACGACTTTTAAGGTGGCTCCTCAATTCAGACGTCTGAATTGAGGAGCCACCTTACAACTCTAAAACTAGCCGACGGATATTTTTGAAAATTTGGTAGGATTTAGTAGTGCTTATGTGTAATCTCTACAAAAAAAATGGGTTTTGTACGGCTGAATTTGAGATAGCTACAATGTTTTGATTTTTCATAAAAATCCATAAATTTCACCGCGCTGTTTCTCGAAAAGTAATCAACCAATTATAACATATTTTTAGTATAATTTAGTAGTAAATACGTTCTAATTTGTAGTATAAAAATAAAATGGAAAACTACATAATTTCGCTAATACAACACATTTTATGTGGCTCCTCAATCCTGACGGTCTGTAGAAAATATATGTGCGTAGCTACTAAAGTAGTTGATCAAATCGGATAACAATAGCACCAATATTTAGTAGAAATTTCTACTAAATATTGGCGTAATCCAACATTTTGTACATTCATTATTTCAAAAGATATTAAAAAAATAAACATTCCTTAACAATTTAGTGTGGTACAAGAGCCCACGACCAAAACCATGTCACATCGTTTTACGGCCAAAACCGTATAAAATCGTTAGTTTAGATGATTCTGAACCGATTCGATGGGAAGTACCGGTCAGAAACATTCCAGTTTTACGGGAGCCCATTTCTGCTTTAAAAAAATAAACAGGCAGTCGGTTTCATCACAATATGTCTGATATTTAAAATGTATAATAGGTTTCGTAATTTTATTACGAAAAAGTTTGTTTTCAGACATTTTTGCGTGTCAAATGTGGACTGAGCGCATTTTCAAAAATGTCAAAAAATTTAACCTATCTGTCTCATAGCAACCTGGTTCAATTGAAAAGTTGTCTGATTAGTAACGTATTTTTTTCTTCTTTTACGTACCTAATCAAAAGATTACGGCAGGTCAGTGTCAGGTTGTATATTGATCAAAAATAACTTTTCCATAAGAGATATGTTCTAATGGAACAAATCTATCTTACGGAGATGTATTAATGATTCAACCTACAAACTGCAAAAAATATAAGAAAATTTTAATGCCGGTGGCTACAACTGCAGAAGATTCTGAATCCAAAAATTTTTGACATTTTCCGCTTCACGTCTGACCTAAGTGCATTTGAAATACCTATGTAAAAAATAATACTGAACTGTTTCATAGCAATCTGTCTGATTTTCAGAATTTAGTTGATTTTAGATACCGAAAACACCATTTTCTGAAACCAGTATATGCAGTAGCGTCACACCCAGAAGACCGTTTGAGAAAATCTAAAATGAGACAAAAAATAAAACCTATAGCAACCCGTCTGAAAATCTTGTATTCAGGTGAACATTGGCCAGTTGATGCGAATAAATCATTTTTCAAAATAAATCGTTTTTACGTACGATTAATAAAGAGCTTACCCGAAACCATCAAACTGAAATTAAAAGGTTTTTTTAAATAAATTGGACAAAAGGAATCTGGGATAACGTCTGAAAATAACTATTTATTGAAATAAAATTCGTCATTCTTTTTTTAACTGTCGGCCTCTTCATCGGTGTCGTAAGTGTAACAAGCACCGCGCGTTATCCGGGTGACTCCGAAACGTTCTTTCTGTTTTTGGAGTTATATAATACGATATTTAAAATTTCTGAAAACAGATTTTCAGTAACTATAGAAAAGATTTAAAAAAATTGAACCAGGTTGCTATGAGAAAGATAGGTAGGTTACATTTTTTGACATTTTTTGAAAATGCGCTCAGGCCACATGTGACACGCAAAATGTCTGAAAAAAAAACTTTTTTGTAGTAAAATTACTTTATTTAGGCAACCAACAGCGATACATAATAGTATGTTACAGAATATGTGTTACTTATTAGTAACACATATTCTGTAACATACTATTATGTAAACCTAAAGAAACCTGTTATTATAGGTTTGTAATTGTATGGCTAATAATAGGTTTCCCTGTATAACTAGGATAAGTATAAAACATGCGAACGGACTGCTTATAAATATTTGAATTCAAAAAGTGCAACTTTAGTAAATAAATAAAGTATATCATAAATCAAACACATGTCCATAACTTTGCGCCTTTCATTCAGTGTTAGCAGACCATGTGTTCGACAACTAGTTTCATAAGCCATCGGAGGTTTACGGAGGCAATAGTTAAGATGGTTAATAAATTTTCTTTGAACCCGTTCTAGTTGTAAATTACGAAAACTATGTACATTTTGAATATCAGGGGGCTTACAGGGGGCTCATAAACAGTATTATTTTAATATTACTTCAGTGGGAGAAAGAGATAGCTACGAGTATATAGCTAAAGAGAAGCTATACGACCTGTAGACCTGTAGAGCATCTCTTTCCCACACAGAAGTAATATTAAAATAATACTGCTTTATAAGCAGGTGGTAGGCCCCCAGGCATATTGTGATGAAACCGTCTGCTTATTTTTTTTTTGACATAGCAGAAATAGGCTTCCGTAAAACTGGGACGTTTCTGACCGGTACTTCTAACTGAGTTGGGTTCAGGAATCATCTAAACTATTGATTTTATATGGTTTTGGCCGTGAAACGATGTGATATGGTTTTGGTCGTGGGCTCTCGTACCACACTAGATTTTTAAGGAATGTTTATTTTGTTAATAACTTTTGAAATACTGAATGTACAAAATGTTGGATTACGCCAATATTTAGTAGAAATTTCTACTAAATATTGGTGCTGTTATTATCCGATTTGATCAACTACTTTAGTAGCTCTACGTACATATATTTTCTACAGACCGTCAGGATTGAGGAGCCACATAAAATGTGCTGTATTAGCGAAATTATGTAGTTTGTTCATTTTATTTTTATACTACAAATTAGAACGTATTTACTACTAAATTATACTAAAAATATGTTATAATTGGTTGATTACGTTTCGAGAAACAGCGCGGTGAAATTTATGGATTTTTATGAAAAATCAAAACATTGTAGCTATCTCAAATTCAGCCGTACAAAACCCATTTTTTTTGTAGAGATTAAACATAAGCACTACTAAATCCTACCAAATTTTCAAAAATATCCGTCGGCTAGTTTTAGAGTTGTAAGGTGGCACCTCAATTCAGACGCCTGAATTGAGGAGCCACCTTAAAAGTCGTGTATCTTTTAAAGTGTTTTACTACAAATTCCAGGATCGGGCCTACAAAATCACCTAATTTACTACTAAATATTGGTAGTACCCGCGTTTAAATATGAGACATGGCTCCTCAATTCATACGGACACAATCTAACTGGTATTTTGGGTGTTTCGCGTAATTCGTGCAAATTCCATGACATTTCTAAATTTCAAATTAACTGTCGTATAACTTTGTTTTTTTTTCTAATACCATTAATATACGTATAATCCTTCAATATTTTGTGGTTTACACCTTCCTTCTATATACAACAATGAAATTAGTATCATAACAAAAAACAGAATGAGACGGTAATGAGAAAGTTAACGAAGGGAATGATTTTGAGACGTGAGACGTGAGAAGTGAAGGCATAGAGCTGCGAGGGTAATGAAGATAAATGGAAGGCAACATACTGTTATACAAAGATGCATTTTTAATATTTAAAATTCAATTAACTTAATTGTTGTAATTAAATTAAACTACCTGCTAAATAGGTACTTTAATGATCAAAACATAATATTGGCCATTTCTTTTTGCCTTTATAATAAAACTTACAAGTTTCTATATTTATACATTTTTTTAAAGCTTGAGATCAAAATCAAAAGTCCTTCTTAACAAGAACAAAAAATCAAGCTAATTATTAATTTAAACAAGAATAAACTTATTTATAATTTTTTTGGAACACGTTCCTATATTTATAATTTTTTTGGAAGCATGAGATCAAAATCAAAAGCCCTTCTTAACGAGAACTAAAAATCAGGCTTACTATTAATTTAAACAAGAATAAAAGTTTTTAAATTTATAAATTTTTTGGAAGCATGAGATCAAAATCAAAAGTCCTTAACAAGAACTAAAAATCATCTTTCTGTTTATTCGTTTTTTCAATTTCTCTTTTCAAAATGCCTGCCTCAGTGTCACTATTTGGTGGAGAATTATCTAGTAATAACTGCTAAATAGCTTTTTCTTTCTTTTTTATTTCATAATGACGTTTCGAATTAACTCTCCATGTTTTTTTTTGAACTCTCAATTGTCTAGGTGTCATATTTTCTACACTATTTATTTTTCTCTGTTCTTTTCTTTTAAGGTATCTTGCTCTTTCTTTGGACTTCAGTTCTGCATACTTTTCGGGATCTTTCTTAGTTTCCGCATATTTTTTTTTGTAACCGATCGCTCTCTCGTTTCTGCTCTAATGTTTGTTTGGTTTTCCTTGGCATTCTTAATGTTTAATAATCTGTAAAAACAAATAAAATATTAGAGCTCCTATCGTTAATAATTAAGCGTCATAAAAAGTTTTAAAATTACACTCACCTGATATCTTTAAGCAACATCAAATAATGAAATAACAAGTATTAATTCTTTATTATATATTATTCATTAAAGTAACAATTATGTAAAGAAATAAAATTACTACGGGTGGGACTAAAGCCCATGACCACACCGAAGTTAACAAACATAACATATTCAAAAGGTTTGCACAATAAAAAATTTAAAGGACCTGACATAAAAAGTTTCTAATTGCCATCGTTTTGACCTCATTACCATCGCTCTAAAAAACGACGGTAAACGAAGGCAGTGAGGAAGCAGGTAATGAGGTTTGAATCCTTTATCTAATTTTTTCCTAAGTAATATCAAAATTTCGAACCTCATGCATATTCTAAACTACGAAGGTAATTATAAGAAACAATAATTAGCTACAAAGTAAACAAAATCATATATACTCACGTAGTAATACGGACGATAGGAAGGAGAACGATTCCAGAATAATCACCTCCCGCGTAACTAAACACGCAAATATTTTTTTACCACGACCAAGTGTCCACTCGCTACGACGTTTGCTGGGTGACTGAGACGTGTGCGGGGCGCAGCATGGGGCAATGCAGCATTTTTAAGGGCATTATGTAGACTGTAATTTAGATTTTCTTTCAAACCGATGGTAATCAGAAAAAATATATGTTAAAACTTTTATGAAATATTTTTTTATTATATTGCGGATTTAATGTTATTTGTTTAGGTGTAAACCATGTGCTTTTTAATACAGTTTCTTGGTATGGTTACTTTGTTTATATTAATATTGATATTTTTGGTTAAAATACAAATGTATTAACGAAAATAGTAAATGGACAACGAAGGAAATGAGAATTTACAAAGTTTTTTATGCACAATTTATTTATTTATTTATTTGGATCTGTAAATGTTACATGCATGTAAGCATAACTTTATTATGTTTGGTTTCCTTTAAAAGGAATGTAGATTTATAATGAATAAGTAAAGATTTTTTTTACTGGACGTGTAATATGCGCGAAAAATGTTAAACACCCTTTTACGATATGATCACTAATGGTTGGCCACATCATGAAGTAGTCGTGCGTTTAACTGGTCATATCGTCGAACGTAGAGTATTCAATGATCTGGCCATGCCATATCATGATGTGACCAGCGGTCGATGTTCATTTCATGAAATGATCAATTCTAAGATCTGGCCACGACTTAAATACCGCGGATACCACTAATACCGTCGGAGTACCCATTCGAGTTTAAAGTATGTTTCGCAATGACGATTAATAAGTATCAAAGGCTAGTCACTGAAAACAGCGGGAATTGATCTTAGAGGGGACTGCTTCTCGCATGGCCAGTTTTACGTGGCCTGCTCTGAGTGTGCTCATCTAGCAGCCTGGTTGTGTTAGAACTTGAGGGCAGAACCTCTAATCTGTAAATAAAAGGAGAAACTGACTGACTGACTGCCATATCAACGCAGAGTCGAAACTACTGGGACTAGGAGCGTGATTTTGCACACAGCTTCCTTTTATAATGTAGGGGAGCACTAAGAAGGGGTTTTTGAAAATTACACCTTTAAGGGGGCGAAAAGAGGGGATTTCATTTGTATGAAAAATCTTATCCTTTTCCTTACATATTATAAAACAAAGTCCCCCGCCGCGTCTGTATGTACAGACATACAGACGCGGCGGGGGACTTTGTTTAGGTAGTTTTTGAGTTTATCGCGTTCAGACAGACAGACAGACAGACGCGGCGGGTGACTTTGTTTTATAATTATGTAAGGATGAAATCTCGGTAGTACGTTTCCGTGGGATATTTTCCGACATCTACGCGGGCGAAGCCGCGGACAAAAGCTAGTCTTCTATAAACTTGAAACTTGACACAAAAAGTACTAGGCTTGTATGAATTCAAGATAGTATTTAAATCATTAGATGTTGCGTACAATTTCTGAGCAGTAACCTAACAATAAGTAATTAATAGGCTTGCATAAATTCACGATAGTATTCAATTATTATGTTTTGCTACTAACAGGATTTAGATGAGGCACACAGATAGTTTATAGCCTGGATTAACACAAAGGATACTTTTTATCCCGGTAGTACGTTTCCATGGGATAACTTCCGAATGTCAAGCGAGCGAAGCCGCGGGAAAAAGCTAATGTAGTAAATAAATAAACCGGCTAAGTGCGTGTTGGACCACGCACAATGAATGGTTCCGTAGTTGGGATGAATTTATCCCAAAAACAAGGTTAACTTTGTAGTTGAAAAACATGTTCTCCCATACGGAATGTAAGGGAAAACATGTTTTTGCAACTGCAAATATAAGTTGGTCGATTATTACTCGTTAACTTGTAGAGCCTACTTAGCTGTGATAGTTTTGCTTTTAATTTCGTTATATAAACTACTGCTGTGATTTTTTTCACACATCCAAAACCAACCATTTAGCTGGCAGGGGACGACACCACTTGACTCTAACAAAAAGCGGCCAAGTGCGAGTCGGACTCGCCCATGAAGGGTTCCGTAGCAGCAAGTAACATTGAAAGAAAGGTAAATTGTGGTTTACGATTTATGACGTATTAAAAAAAAACTACTTGCTAGATCTCGTTCAAACCAATTTTCGGTGGAAGTTTACATGGTAATGTACAGTAAGCGTTCAAAAGTGCATAGGCACGTTAAGAGTCGTATTGCTGTGAACACGCGGTATAGCTCGTACATTTATATGTGTAAGCAACACGATACACACACCACAGATAACGCAGTTTTGCACTACACGAAACAACAATATATTTCCGTCGCTTTTAACATGCTAGCACACACGCATTATGCGCATGACCTTGACCAGTTTATGGCATTGCTAAAATTCGATAGTAACTTAACAAGTGCAGATAGCAGAATTCGTTAAGCATTAGAATGAAATTCAAACTGCCTCAGGTTCTAATCTCGTAAAGCACAATGTATTTTTTTGCAAATATTATTACTTTTGTTTTCTATAATAATATTTTTTATAAATTGCTGTTTTTTTATGTTGTTATTGCAATAAAGGGTTTAGAATAAAATAAAAAATATATTTATTCGTTATATTTATTTTACTTATGTTAACAAACTGCTACAATTATTTATCATTACTTCAGCTGAATAAGTTGTGAAATAGATGTCAAGAAACTTAGAAGCAGTTTGTATTATTTTGACATATTTAAATTATGAAATGTTTTAAATTTTAAATGGATTTTTTCTTCATGAATATTAAGCTTTGATCATGGTCGAATTAATTAAGTAATAAATAAGAATATTAGACTACTTAAAATGTAAAAAAAACTACTTACAGAATAGGTGATTTAAGATTAAATATGGGCAGTTTGTTTATATTTTATTTGTATTAATTATTTTACATTTTATTTGACTTTAGAAAATATTGGTTGGTATTGAGGTTATAGCTTAAGTATTCATTTTCTTTACGAAAAGAAGATTGAAACTAAACCTCAAATTTTAATCCAAAAATAATAATATGACTAAAATAATCTTAAACATTTTCGGTTTATCTGCAAGAAATACGACAAACACCATATTGAAACGTGCTTAATAATTCGTTACCACAAATTCATGCAATAACGAATCTGTTGTTTATTAAGTTGGTATGGTAAATATTTTAAGGTTAAAATATAGCAGTGTCCCACTTGAAGTCTTAATCCTATTATCGTGCGAAACTTAGATGTTCAGGTTTATTATGCCTTTCTGTCAAAAATGGTTTTCTAGCTGGTCTTCAGTGATGCAAGGCTTCAGAGTGCACGGCGAACGGTTCATAATGACGTGTTTAATAATTCAGCAAAATATCTCGTTGGTATGAAACCATTTATCTCATATTCATTCACCATTTGACGTCGCTGCACCTCGATAATAAGCCTATTCCTCATATCTCTTAACCCTCACAGTATTTCTCTAGAACAAAGAATAACATTGTATTTATTACACATAATACCTAATTATTTATCATTCACTAATCGAATTATACGTCATAATGAATATAAAACTTTAAAGGCATCTTCTATCTCAACAATACCTCTGTTCTATCAACAATACCTTTGATTAAGATTTATGTTTAGTAAAATATGAAATATTTAAATGATAACACTCACACTTAGTCCGGTTTCATTGGAAATTTGTGTAAATTACATTCACTTTTACTGCATTCACTTTATTTGACTGCATTTTGAAAATAATAACCACAACACCGCTAATAGCTAAATACTCGTCACCAACAATAATCACAAACCAACAAAGTTCTAAGTGAATACTCGTAACGAATTGCATCTGTCTACCCCACAGAAATCGAAATAATTTACGTAGTTTTCTGTGGTCTACCTGCAAAACTTTAATATTTATGTGAACAAGACACGAATAATTATCGAACTAGTCATTACTATGAGTTGCAGACAAAGTGAGTGTGTGTGTGTGTGTAATGTGCGTGTCTACAGTATTGTAACAACTTACAGAAGAAGGTCGTAAGTCAAACCGAAGCGTCAGTCTATTGCTTTGTGAGATTGCTTATGGACTTTTGGTCGGTACTGTACATCATATATTTTTTTTAGTTTTATCATTCTCTTATTTTAGAAGTTACAGGGGGGGGACACACATTTTACCACTTTGGAAGTGTCTCTCGCGCAAACTATTCAGTTTAAAAAATAAATATATTAGAAACCTCAATATCCTTTTTAAAGACCTATCCATAGATACCCCAAAGGTAAGTTACCCTAAAAAAATTAAAATATTTTTTTTCATAATTTTATTTTACCACTTTATTGGCATATTTTAATACCCATGTCAAATTACAGCTTTCTAGTACTAAGAGTCTCGGAGCTTGGCCGCGGACAGACAGACGGACATGACGAAACTATAAGAGTTCCTTGTTTACTACGGAACCCTAAAAATGTACTTCATCTACAAAATAATAATAATAATGAACCCTCCACAACCGCGAGATTTACAGTCTCAGGAAATATTTCCTTCAAACTGACGTGGGTATGCAACGATGTGGTCGCAGTGGACAAGGGCCTCACCCCGCTCTCCTTGGCAAAAGAGAACTGGCGCAAACCTGCAGTACTTGATACTACCGATCGTAAGGAAGTATGGCAGGGCAAAGAGCTACACGGACGCTTCTTCCGGGCCCTCCACGGGCCTGATGTAGACTTTATGGCGTCTGTATCCTGGCTGCGTTTCGGCGACCTCTTCGGGGAAACTGAAGGTTTTGTCTGTGCGATTATGGATGAAGTTATCATGACGAATAATTATCGGAAATACATTGTCAAGGACGGTACGGTTGACATCTGTCGGGCATGCCACCGTCCCGGTGAATCAATTCGACATATTGTTTCCGGTTGTTTTCGTTTTGCTAATGGCGAGTACTTGCACAGACACAATCTAGTGGCTAGGATTATTCACCAGCAACTTGCCTTGCAGTACAACCTTATGGATTCCGAAGTACCATACTACATGTATGTAGGAACGGAGCGTTATGACAGGAGGGTGAAACGAGACGTGAAGATGAATGACCGATGTGAAGCATAAACGAGTGACAGAGATGAATGTGCGAGATAGTCAAGGAGTGAAAGAGATAGTGAATGGTTGATTAAGATATGGAATAATTAGAATAAGGTGTGGGTGTGGACTAGGAAGCAAAAAAGACGTAAGACGGTTAGAGTGGACGACGGAAAATAAAATACAGTTAAGAAGCAAGTTTTGTTTGATTTATTTGAATTATATTGAGCCCATCCCACAACTTTTTGGGGGCTCGTCCGGGATAGCTCAATATTTCAAGTTTTCAGACGCAAAACGTAACAAGGAAAATTTTCACCAGACGTCATTTGAAAAAAAAGACGATCGGCTTTGAGCTGGAGCTGATAGAAGACGGTAACAATAGTTTGTAAAGACGAAAGAAATATGGAAAGATCGCCGCGAAAAGGGAGAAATCGCCGCCAAGCCAACGACAACGAAGACGAACATGGCGCATCCACATCGGCTAGGCAGGGGTTCTACCTTGATCAGGCCATCTTCCATGAGAGCCTTGTCCCAAATTTCAGTGGCCAAGACAAGACCTTTTCAGTAGACAAATGGGCACAGGACATCGACGACAATGCCGAGATTTTTCAGTGGTCACCCCTACAAACCCTGATCGTAGCCAGAAGGGCTTTGGTCGGAACTGCTGCGCTGTGGCTCAGATCTGAAAAACCTTTTAAAAGCTGGGAGGATTTAAAGGCTGGATTACTGAAGGAGTTTCCAGATTCGGTGGACAGCAAAACCATCCACGAGATGATGGCCGCCAGAAAGAAAAAAAAAGACGAAAGGTGTCTAGACTACATGTTAGTCATGAAGGAGATGGGGAAACGCGGCAAGATGCCTGATCATGTCGCCATTAAATACATAATCGACGGCATAATCGACTCGGAAGTCAACAAAATGTTATTGTATGGAGTTACGACGTACTCGGACCTGAAAGATAAAATTCAAATCTATGAGACTATCAAAGAGAAGATGAGGACGGGTAACGAGGGTCATAGCCGATTTAAGAAGCCTGAAAATCATGAAAGTGGCGCAGGGATCAAGAGATGTTACAGTTGTGGTGAAAAAGATCATCAATCATCCAGGTGTCCGAACAAAGAAAAAGGCTTAAAATGTTTTAAGTGTAACGAGTTTGGGCACATTTCTACGCAATGCATTCGGTCAGTGAATGAAAAGACTCAAGACCGAGAACGGGAATGGCGAGGCGGAAAACCGAGTTTTCACGAAGATAGACGAACGATGTGTGTAACCGATTTCACTCCGAACATTCGCGAGGCTGCGGTTGGCAAAACTAATGACATTGACAGGAGTGCCAACGTTAGTGACAGAGACAAGATGGCGATGCCAGTGGGAACCGAGGCCAACTTCACTGATGTTTATGTCAAAGTTTTCCCTTCGCCGGCACAGATTAGATTTGAAAATGCCTGCAAAACGATTTTTGTGAATAAGTGCGAAGTAAATGCGTTAGTTGACTCTGGTAGTGAGATAAATTTGGTGTGTACCGAATTTTATGTTCAACTTGGAGCTCCTCAGTCTGTAAATACTGTCACGAATCTTGTGGGATTAGGCGGCAGCATAGTGTCTACGCAAAAATTTACCGCTTGTGTATTGTTAGATGGACACGAATATAACGATATCGCATTTCATGTTGTTCCTAGGCATGCTTTACCGTGTAGTGTTATATTGGGTCAAGAATTTCTCAAATATGTTTTTACTATTATGTCGAAGGGGTCAATACTGATTGCTCCAAACGTGAACAGTTGGTTATCGAGGCTTGTGTGTGTGGTTAGTCAGGATGAGTTTGTTTTAGGTAATGTTCAAGACAAGCAGGTGGAACAAGGAGTTATTGACTGTGTGAAGAATTATAAACCTATACAGGTAAAGGAGGCGCCAATTGAATTACGTATTGTGCTCAAGGATGACATACCGGTGGCTCAGCGACCAAGACGTATATCATTAGCTGAACAACAGATTGTTGAAAAGCAAGTATCAGAGTGGCTTAAGGATGGGATCATTCGTGTAAGTTTTTCGGAATATTCCTCTCCCTTGGTGTTAGTAAAGAAAAAAGATGGCAGTACTAGAGTATGTGTAGATTATAGACCTATAAACAAAAAGATGATTAAAGATGAATTTCCTCTGCCTATAATTGACGACTTGATTGATAAACTTAAAGGTGCTCGTGTTTTTAGTGTGTTAGATTTAAAAAATGGATTCTTTCATTTGAGAGTCAGTGAAAAAAGTATAAAATACACTGCCTTTGTTACGCACAATGGACAATATGAGTTTTTAAGGGCTCCATTTGGTTTGTCGGTTTGCCCGAAGTATTTTATGAGATTTGTAACTATCGTGTTTCAGGAACTTATAGCAAAAGGAATATTGGTTATATTCATCGACGATTTATTGATACCTGCTATTGATGAATGTCAGGCATTGCAGCGGTTAAAAGAAGTCTTAACGGTCGCATCGCAATATGGCTTGCAGATGAATTGGAAAAAAGCGCAATTACTATGTCGAAGAATAGAGTACCTAGGACATATTATAGAAGATGGAAAAGTTCAACCTTCTCAGGACAAAACAGACGCTGTTACCAGGTACCCTGAACCCAAGACTTTAAAGCAACTTCATAGTTTTGTGGGATTAACTTCATATTTTAGAAAGTATATTAAAGATTTTGCATTGATAGCTAAACCGTTAACTGATTTATTGAAGAAGGATGTTAATTTTGTGTTTGAAGATGTTCAGAGAAGTGCATTTAACATGCTGAAGAATGCTTTAGCTAGTAGCCCAGTGTTAAGGATTTATGATCCTCAATTATTAACTGAATTGCATACCGATGCCTCTGCAATAGCATATAGTGCTATTTTACTTCAGAGAGACCATGCAGGTGAGTTACATCCTGTACATTTCTACAGTAGGAAGACCAGTGATGCTGAGAAGAAGTATAGTAGCTATGAGTTGGAAGCTTTGGCTATTATTGAAGGAGTAAAGAAGTTTAGACATTACTTGTACGGAAAACACTTTAAAATTGTTACAGACTGTCAAGCCTTTCAGAAGACATTGAATAAAAAGGACCTAGCAACTAGAGTAGCCAGATGGGTATTATTGCTTGAAGAATACGATTATGTGATTGAACATCGACCAGGAGGTAATATGCAACATGTAGACGCTTTGAGCAGAAATCCATTTGTTGGAGCTATTGAGTTAAGCCTACATGATCAAGTCAAGCAAGCACAGATGTTGGATGAAGGTGTAAAGGCTATTATAGAGATTTTAAAACTTCAACCTTATGAAGACTATGTCTACAGCGATGGTTTACTGTACAAAGGACTAGAAAGAAAGTTAGTAATACCAAAAAATTTAGAATTCGAGATACTACGAAGAATACATCAGAAGGGGCATTTTGGAAAAAGAAAAATGATAGAACTGTTAGAAAAAGAATATTACATCAAAAAGATTAACAAGAAGATTGAAGAATTTTTACTGTCGTGCATACCATGTCTGCTAGCAACCAAAAAAGAAGGAAAACAGGAGGGATTTTTAAATTGCATTGACAAAGAAAGTATACCTTTACATACTATACATTGTGATCATATTGGACCACTTTCAGAGACGAGAAAGATGTATAATTATATTTTAACTGTTGTCGATGGATTTACAAAGTTTGTGTGGTTGTTTCCAGTGAAGGGGACTACCAGTAGGGAGACTATAGATAAGTTAAAGATTCATCAGCAAACATTTGGAAATCCTATACGATTGATTTCAGATCGTGGTAGTGCATTTACCAGTAATGACTTTAAGGAGTATTGTGAGCAAGAGAATATTCAACATATAACCATAACCACAGGTGTACCCAGAGGGAATGGTCAAGGGGAGCGCATTCACAGAATAATTATAGCAGTTCTAGCAAAGCTATGTATTGAAGAGCCATCTCAGTGGTACAAGCAGTACAGCCGGGTGCAAAGAGCACTAAATAGCACATACCAAAGAAGCATTGACACCACTCCCTTTGAACTCATGTTGGGTATAAAGATGAAAACTAAAGAAGATATTGAGATTTACGATTTGCTTCAGCAAGAGCATAGGAGTAATTTCTTGCAGAAGAGAGAAGAGTTAAAGATGAAGGCGAAAGAACAAATAAGAAAAGTTCAAGATGAAAATTGTAAGACGTATAATAGAAGAAGAAAAGAAAGTCTGAAGTATGTAGTAGGAGATGTTGTAGCCATCAAACGCACACAGTTTGGTATTGGATTGAAGCTCAAGCCGAAGTATCTAGGACCATACAGGGTAACTAAAGTAAAAAAAAATGATCGATATGATGTTGAGAAGATGGATCACATGAAGTACCATACTACATGTATGTAGGAACGGAGCGTTATGACAGGAGGGTGAAACGAGACGTGAAGATGAATGACCGATGTGAAGCATAAACGAGTGACAGAGATGAATGTGCGAGATAGTCAAGGAGTGAAAGAGATAGTGAATGGTTGATTAAGATATGGAATAATTAGAATAAGGTGTGGGTGTGGACTAGGAAGCAAAAAAGACGTAAGACGGTTAGAGTGGACGACGGAAAATAAAATACAGTTAAGAAGCAAGTTTTGTTTGATTTATTTGAATTACCTACACTGTCCTCCCATACCTACACTGTCCTCCCATACCTAGAAACACTGTTATTTGAAAGTATTGTAAAAGCCAATTATTTTTAAAAGAGTAACCGTGGAGTTTCTTGCCGGCTCTTCTCCATAGGAAACGACCAATTGGAACCGTGCACCTAGCTTCTGACGTTTCATAAGTGCCCATGTAGGTTTATGTGAAATAAAATATTTTGATTTTGATTTTGATTTTTTTTTTTTGAATTATATTGAGCCCATCCCACATGTATGTGCCCGACCCAGTTCTCGAGAATGGTCACGCCACATTGTACTGGGATCGATCTATCATCACTGACAGGACTATTGTAGCCAATAAGACTGATATTGTAGTGATAGATCGACGAGAGCGCAGTGCAATGATTGTAGATATCGCTATCCCTCATGACGAGAATCTCGTGAAAGCTGAGAAAGATAAAAAAATCAAGTATCTTGACTTAGCACACGAGGTGGTCGACATGTGGGATGTGGACTCTGCAGTAATTGTACCGATAATCGTTACGGTTAATGGCTTAATAGCGAAGAGCCTCGACCAACACCTCAGGAGGCTCTCATTGCGCGGCTGGGTCAAGAGCTTGATTCAGAAAGCAGTACTCCTAGACACGGCACGCATAGTGAGGAGGTTCCTCTCTCTAGAGCCCAGACCACCGGCAGCTTGACCCTGTTCCTGATGCCGATGGGCCACAATTTTTTTTAATGATTTTTATAAAAATATTTAAAAATGTATTTAATATGTAAAAAAAAAGAATGAATAAAAATAATAATGATAATTTGGCTGGCAACACAAACGTCAACACGTCTCAAAAAGTGTGCTCTCAATTTTCATAGTTATATTTATTTTAGACGCAGTTTTTAGTAAAAACGTACAAGCGTAAAAGCCTAAAAATCAAAATAAAATAGAAAAAAGATCAAAATGACCAGAGAAATTATAGACTATATTCAAAAAATGCCATAACGGAGGTGACATATCACCTCCAATAAAACCAAAAAATTGGAATGAAAACTAAATGTTGACGAGATCGGCCACATGATCAGTACGCCCACCACCTCCGGACTCTTCGCTCAGCTCCGCCTCGCCGCCGCCGGTACCCATCCGCATTGTGAGCGCTGTGTCGACACCGGCCGCGGTAGTTGCGTCGAGCTCGAGCGACGAGTATTTCTCCCCGCCGACGTCACCAACACCTGTACGTCGGCAGGGGAGAGGCCAGCCACCGAGGAGCTTGGGACTTAGGGGCCAACCGGCCCCGAGCCGGGTCCCCGCTGCCGGTGGTTGTGTGCAGCGCATGAGATGGACTCAGTCAATGAACGAGAACGTCATGCGCGCATATTACGGGTCTACAGAGGGAGGAACCTCTAACCTAACCTCACTGCATACCGTGTTAGGATGCTGTCTCTGTTCCAGGAACTAGAGCCAACCGTCAACGTCTCGGCCCAACGACTGTCGGATCAGGTGTGTGTCATCCAACGCCACAGTAAGTAGCCAGTGTAACGACCGATTGAGGAGCGCACTGGAGGATGCGTTTCGCAAGTATAGGTACACTCCGACCGAACTTAGGACCCCAATTACCAAGCCTACCCATGCACAAAAAAAATTGGGCGCTGGTGTGTGCCTTGGACTCGAAGCTTACGAATTTTTTCGAAAGCAGCGAGGATCTCATTGATACACACTCGATCCTGTATTGCGCGGCTGTTGCGGCATGTCGTTTAGCTAACGTCAAGTTTCCAAACTACCATGGAGCTACTCGACCCAAACCAGCCGTACCAGCCTGGCAGTGCAGAATCGAGCGACGTATCGATGGGGCCAGGGCACTCATCGGCAAACTATACTGCTTCAGGGAGGGAAATACACGACCACGAGTGATGCGCTTTGTAAGGCGGGCATTCTCGGGGACTGAAATCAGTCCTCAAGAATACATGTAAGATACGCAGAATCGCATGTTCCAGAGCGATGAGAGGTGGGTATATAGAGCTTGGGAGCGACCTGAAAAAAATGTGACAGACGTGTGCCGCCCGGATGATGCTGCCACAAGTGCATTCTGGCGCAGCATCTGGTCGGTGCTCGTCAGTCACATTGAGGCTGGCTGGATGCAGGATGTCGAGCGAGTGTGTGACTACCAACAACTATACCAGAAATGGACGCTATACTATGATTAGTATAGCGTCCATTTCTGGTATAGTTGTCCGTGTCCGTGTGTCTGGCTACGTCTAATGGCGTGATCGCCATTAGACGTAGCCAGAGCAGTCCGTCCTTTACCGAATTGGAAATCACCGGGGCCGGACGGACTGCACAACTTTTGGTTAAAATGGCTGAGTAGTTCACACACTCGCCTGGCATCTCAATTCCAGTCAGCCCTAGAGTCGCTACCACAGTTTCTAACAACAGGCGTTACCCACCTGCTCCATAAGTCAGGTAGTCCCGTGGAACCCAAGAATTATAGACCGATCACATGTTTGTCGACGGTCTATAAACTTCTTACATCCATTTTGAGAAAGAAAATTAACACACATAATTATTGACAGTAATTCAATCATGTCAGCCTCTCAAAATGGATGTAGGAACGGGTCCCGCGGTACTAAGGAGCTTTTCCTCATCGACATGGCCATAAGCCAACAGGTTCGTCGATCCCGCAAGGATCTGTCGACATGCTGGATAGACTATAAGAAGGCCTACGACTCGGTGCCACATACATGGCTCATGAGGATGCTAGAGCTGTACAAGATAGATGCAACTCTGCGCACCTTCCTGATGTCGTGTATGGGGCAATGGAGGACGGTCCTTCGCTACCCAGGATGTCGACAGATCTAGAAGAATGACGAGCCTGTATGGATTAAACGGGGAATATTTCAGGGCGACAGTTTAAGTCCACTTTGGTTTTGCTTAGTCCTGAACCCTCTAAGCACACTGCTGGAGGATTCAAGTCTAGGCTATAGGTTGAGGAGAGGTGGTCAGGTCATATCTCACCTCCTATATATGGATGACTTGAAACTCTTTGCCCCCAACAAATTGCGGCTGATGGAGCTACTGAAGGTAACTGAAACATTCAGTGGCGCCATCAATATGGAATTTGGTGTGGACAAATGTGCAGTCATGCATGTAAAGCGAGGGGAGATTATGGAATCCGAGGGGACCCAACTCTCCGACTCCATACACCTTAGATCCCTCTCCTCAACCGAAAGCTGTATGTATTTGGGTATGTCGAAAGCGTTAAGCATCAACGTTACTGACATGAAGCAATCGTTGAAGGAGCGCTTCTTTGGTCGCCTGAAAAAAGTATTAAATAGTCTTCTTTCAGGCGTAAACAAGGTGCGCGCCTTCAACGGTTGGGTCATGCCAGTTTTGATGTACTCTTTCAGCATACTCAAATGGACTCAGACTGAACTGAAATGGACGAAGACTTCAGGGACTACTTTCTTAAAGCCGATATGGGTATGCACCGTGATGTGGTCGCAGTGGACAACGGGCTCACCCCGCTCTCCATGGCTAAAGAGAACTGGCGCAAACCTGTAGTACTTACTACAGATGACCACAAGGAGGCATAAGCAAGGCGCTTCATGGGCGCTTCTATCGGGCTCTTCATGAACCCGGTGTAGATTTCTTACGTCCGTATCCTGGCTACGTTTCGGTGACCTTTTCGGGGAAACCGAAGGTTTCGTCTGTGCAATTATGGACGAAGTTATCTTGACGAATAACTACCGGAGACATATTATGAAGGACGGTATGGTTGACGTGTGTCGGGCATGCCATCGTCTGGGTGAGTCCATCAGACATAATTATCTCTGGTTGCTCGCGTCTAGCTAACGGCGAGTACTTGCACAGACATAACCAAGTGGCTAGGATTATTCACCAGCAACTTGCTTTGAAATATAAACTGGTGGACTCTGAGGTACCGTATTACAAGTATGTGCCGACCCAGTTCTCGAAAATGACCATGTCACGTTGTACTGGGATCGGTCTATCATTACTGACAGGACTATTGTAGCAAATAAGCGTGATATAGTAGTGATAGATCGATTAGCGCGCTGCGCAATGATAGTCGATGTTACCATTCCACATGACGAGAACCTCGTGAAAGCTGAGAAAGAGTAACAAATAAAATATCTAGACTTAGCACACGAGGTTGTTGACATGTGGAATGCGAGCTCGGCTATCATTGTGCCGATTGTCGTAACGGCTAATGGCCTGATGGCCGAAAGCCTCGACCAACATCTCTCGAGGCTCTCGTTAGGCGGTTGGATCAAGCGCCTGATTCAGAAGGCAGTACTCCTCGATACGGCTCGCATTGTGAGGAGATTCCTGTCTCTGCAGCCCTAACCACCGGTAGCTTGGAACCTGCTCCAGACACCGGCGGAACTCAATTTATTTTTATTTTTAAATGTTTTTTTGTTCTTTTTACTATATGAAATATTTAAAAATGTAATCGAATAGGAATTGAAATGAATAAACGGAGAATAATAATGAAATTAAATAATAAAATTAACAAACATATTGACACCAACTCCATCATGTCTGCCTCTCAAAATGGATATAGGAACGGGTCCCGCGGTACTAAGGAGCTACTTCTCATCGGTACGAGTATGGCCATTAGTCGCACACTGCTAATCGTAAATTGGATGCATCAACCACGTTCATCGGTGATGAGACTGCATATCCCGCGGAAGTGCAGAGGTCGAGACTGCTTAAATGCTAAGACCCTGCACAACCGTGAGGTATGCAGTCTCAGAGAATAAATACTTCCTAGAAGCCGACGTGGGGATGCACCGAGGTGTGGTCTCAGTGGACAAGGGCCTCACCCCGCTATTCTTGGCTAACGAGAACTGGCGCAAACCTATAGTATTAGATACTAATGATCGCAGGGAGGTATGGCAGAGCAAAGAGCTTCATGGCGCTGTTACCGGGCATTACATGGGCCCGATGTAGACCTGTTAGCATCCGTATTTGGGTTACGATTCGGTGACCTCTTTGGGGAAACTGAAGGTTTTGTCTTTGCGATTATGGACGAAGCTATGATGACGAACAACTACCGGGAATATATTGTGAAGGACGGCACGGTTGACATCTGTCGGGTATGCCACCGTCCCGGGGAATCAATCCGACACATTATTTCTGGCTGTTCTCGTCTGGCTAACGGAGACTACTTGCATAGGCACAACCTTGTAGCCAGGATTATCCACCAGCAACTTGCTCTGAAATACAGTCTTGTGGAATCGGAAGTACCGTACTATAGATATGTGCCCGACCCAGTCCTCGAAAATGGCAATATTATCACGTTGTATTGGGATCGATCTATCATCACGGACTGGACTATTGTTGCCACAGTAAATCTGTGATTGTTGCCAATAAGCCAGACATAGTGGTGATAGATTGACTAGAGCGCCGCACAATGACTATTTTTATATAGCGGTCACGCATGACGAGAACCTCGTGAAAGCTGAAAAAGATAAACAGATTAAGTATCTTGACCTGGCTCGCGAGGTAGTCGACATGTGGGATGTTGATATAGCAATCATTGTGCCGATAGTCGTGATAGCCAATGGCATAATAGCCAAAAGCTTCGACCAACACTTGAGGAGGCTCTCGTTAGGCAGCTGGATCAGGGGCCTGATCCAGAAAGCGGTACCTACTCCTGGACACGGCGCGTATTGTTAGGAGGTTCCTCTCTCAGGAGCCCTGACCACCGGCAGCTTGGACCCTGTTCCCGATACCGGTGGGATACAATTTTTTATATTTTTAAATGTTTTTTTTTTTTGTTTTTATATAGGTAAATATTTAAAAATGTAAATAATATGTTTAGAAACGAAATAAAGGAAATAATAATTAAAAAATAATAATAACAATAATTATTATTGTCTTTATCTACAAAATAAATAGACTAAACCCCCTGTGAATGCTGTGTCCCCATGTTTGCAAAGTAATAAATTATTTGATTTGATTTGATTTGAATAACAATGTAAGTAATTTTACCCTCAGTTACCGGATTTTACAATAGGTGGTGTGCGAGTAATTTCATAAAGAGTGAAAATGTAAACGAAGTCTATAACCTGGATTATCACATAGGGTACTTTTAATCCCGGTAGTACGTTTCCGTGAGATATTTTCCGACATCGACGCGGAAGAAGCCACGGGCAATAGTTGGTTATACTTAGAGAAAAGTATGGAAACACAACATTAACATCACTTCTAAATTAAAATGGTAACAGTATTCAGACTTGAATTCGCGATGACTTTACTAGATCGACCACGCAAATGGATGACGAGACAGGGCTACCTTCGCAGTTGTAGGTAATATTAATATGGAGGAAGGATATGGATTATATTCCATATGAACAGTGTTTATTATGTGAGCATGCATGTTAGAGCACGTATGTCGCGCCACCTGTGTCAGGTATCGGATCATCAATCTTCAATATGTCCCATATTAAATGTCGTCGGGAGATAAATCGCGTAGTCTGCCCTTCGGCACCAGCGCCGGGCGCGTCATGACCCTATTGTTTACTTACCTCTCGGCGCACGTTACCTGCTGCCTCTACACATTTGTTTCTACTCCCTACTTAGTACCTAGGCTACCTACACAATTATCATTGATGTGCGGCATATTGGATGTCGTTACATTTTATGAAGCCAAAAGCAAACCTTCTTTTTAACCGACTGCCAAAAAGGAGGAGGTTATATGTTCGTCGCGTATGTTTTTTTTTTTTTTTTATGTGTATCCACCGATTTCTCCGTCAATTGTGGACCGATTTTGAAAATTATTTTTTTGTTTGAAAGGGTATGCTCTCGATAAAATTTATATGGGACCCCCATATAAATTTTAATAACTTTGCTTTGGTAGTTTATGAGTTAGCTTCAATAATACGTACTTTTTCCCACTTAGTATGTGGATGATATGATAAGTTCCTGACACTGTTATTTACATAGCAGTTAGTGGTTTTCGAATTTGTGTGGGGTAGGTACCACAACTAAAAAGTGAAAAATAAACACTTTTTACAAAAAAAAACAACCGACTTCCAAAAAACACTACAAAGTGAAAAATAACTTTAATTTCGGAAGTCGGTGTCTGGTTTTGAACTATCGTTTTTGTCACCAACTTCCGAAATTTCGTTTTTTGGAAGACCCGCCGCCTTGGCCGGGGCCACCGCCGCCTTGGCTGGGACCCTCGCCACCTGTGCAGCCGCTCCGCCTTTGGTCTGCCCCGACGAGCCTGGTCCGACTGCGGCAGCTGCGGTGGCGGCGTATGACGCCGCCGCCTTTCGCTGGCCCGAGACCGGCTGGCTTGCCGCCAACGGGGGGCGCAGGATTATGGCCTCCAGGGTGGAAAACTTGCTCCGTAGAGCAGCCATTTCCTGCCGCACAAGGTCGAGGATCCGGTACTCGGCAGGCACGGGCCGTCCCTGCCCATGCTGCTCCCCCACCTGAAGCACCTCTCGGGGGCCGGCTCCTCGGAGCCCAGCCAAGTCCGCTCGGAGCTCCGCATTCTCCTTTTGGAGAAGCTCCATGGCGGCTGTCAAGCGGGCAATCTCTGCCCGCATCTCTGACATTCCGTCCGACGGAGGCCCGGGTTGGAAGGCCTCCGCTGCCGCCATAATAGAGGCAGTAACCGCGGATATGGCCTTGTCTTTAGAGGACTTCATCCTCTTCAAGGCATCGTTGATCGCGGCCACTACCACCTCCGCGAACCTGACCGCTCGCTCCGAATTGGAACCGCCAGTGGCGTCCGGCTTACCACCACGGTGGTCCGACTTGTTCTTGGCCCACTCCCAGGCCGGACGGGCCATTTCGGCAACCTGGTTGGTGGCGACCACTCCACCCTGAGCACGTTTTGCGGCGTTACCCCGCAACTTCGCGCCCACAAGTGAGGCGGTTACCACCGCCGTCTCCTCCGTTGAGACCTCGGATGACGAGTCCCCGGGGTCGCTCTCCGCACCGATTATCGGCATATCAGGCCGCTTGGGGTGACCCCGATTACCCCGCCCTAGCCTCGAAGCGGAAGCTGCACCCACAACCGCTCGTCCTCGGCCTCTCCTCACCGTCGGCACTTTCGCGATCGGGAGGCTTTCCTCGCTCGAGGATTGCCCCGCCGATCCTGCGCGCTCCGACCCACGCGAACGTTTGCCCCAAAACTTGGAGCCCCCGCGTTTAATGTCCTGGTTGGACATGCTTTGGTCCTCTGAGGGACTGGAGCCTCCTCGGCTCTTGTTGCCGTCGCCGGCAAGCGGTTCCTTCTCTGCTACTAAAGGCACTTTAACGTCTTTGTTTGTTTTTGTTTTATTATTAGTTTCTTCCATTTTTGTTCCCACGAGCACCACGAGTAATAAAGGAATATATGTCCACCTAGGCAGAGCCTTTTACCTAGGTAAGCCTATATACTGTAGAGGTCGGCAGGTATCTACAGGGGAAGCGCTAACGACTGGTCTCCCACCAGCCACTCATCCTCTCGCCGCGCTTCAGAACTTAGGATTAGGTGGTTTTTTTATCTTAGAGGTGTCCTTCCTCTGGGCCGGGCGGTTAAGCCGAGCCCCTGACGGCAGCATTATACATGCCTCCGTTCGCTGTCCAGATAACCTGGGTCAGCGAACCCGCCGAAAGTTCTCCCTCTAGATCGCTCTTGAGGGAGAAAGGACAGCCGCTTTGGTGCGCCTGCACCGCAGCGGCTGGGTCACGTCCAGTGTCGATCGACGAACGTCGATCAATCAGGAGCGACCCGCCTCCCTCGTTCCTCCACTGTGCCTTCTGCAAATCAGAGGGACACGCGGAAGAACGTCGAGGAGTATGCTGCTCCCCCGCCCGCAGAAATTCGCCACAAACAATACCCTCTCCGAAAAAACGCCCAAACCTTTTCTGAAGAGTATATTGTTCATGCCCAGGGTGCACCGGCCCGACACCTGCTCTTCCCCTTGAACGTAACCATAAGGGACCAGCAGGTATCAGGCACACGAGGAAGTTTTCTGTACGCACCCCCCGATGCCTGCCTGGGATGCGGTTTTGTCCGAAAGGGTTACCGTGGCCCCTGGCAATACAGGCAACTGATGGAACACGGGTGGGTTTCAGTCTGTAAAAGTCTGACACGCCCTCCCGCTCTACCCAGAGCGGGAGAAGTTATTCTATTAGATAATTTAAAAAAAGGTAATTTTTGGCACCTAACATCCGCCACGTTGTTTTTATTTTAAAGTTATGTAGTCAGCGTCGCTCACGCCATTAAGTTTATACAAATGTAAGAGCACCCCATTTGTTAAAATCGGTTATTGTTTATTTACGAGGGATCATAGAGACATATCAGTACCAACATACCATTTAAAAAAAGAAATAAGTCCCTTACTGTTCTTGTATTGCTTGACTTTAGTAGCGCCTTTAACTCTGTGGATTTCGACATTTTATTAGGTATCCTTAAATCTGTCAATTTCTCTTCTTCCGCTTTAGCTTGGTTCAGTTCTTATCTTCGGGGACGCGCTCAGTGTGTTCGCCTGGAGGAGTCCTTCTCTGATTGGTGTAGCCTCACTGAGGGTATTCCTCAGGGTAGCGTTCTCTCTCCTCTTCTTTTTAAATTTTCATTAACTTTGCTACCAGAGTAATCTCCTCTAGTTTTAATCTCTACGCAGATGACTTGCAGCTCTACTGACATTTTATTGTAGCTGACGTGGTTTCTGCAATTGCTCCTATGTATCATGACCTGGCTTGCATCAGCCTTTGGGCTAAGTCATTTGGTCTGCAAATTAATCCAACTTAATTTTAGGCCATGATCATAGGCAGCAGATTCGTTAGCAATGCGGCTGATGTTGCATCTCTGATGCCTTTGTATCTCGATGGTGTTCGTATTGACTATACCGAAACCGCCAAGGATCTGGGTGTAATTATTGACTCCAATTTTTCATGGCATGCTCAGGTCAGTGAGGTCAGTCGAAAGGTACATTTCTCTTTTCATTCGTTGAAAATCCTTCAAAGTCTCCTTCCTGCCCTTGAAGACTAAAATTTCTTTGGCACAAACACTTATTCAGCTGATCATAGATTATGCCGACGCCTGCTACCTGGATGCTACTGAGGAGCTATTAAACAAGCTTGAGCGCTTGCAAAACTTGTGCATTCGCTTTGTTTTCGGTCTTCGAAAGTATGACCATGTTTCTCACCTTCGCAAAGAACCCAAGTGGCTCCCAATCCGCCTTCGCAGGAACACTCGGATTTTATGTCTCCTCTTCAACATCTTACACAACCCGTCTTATCCTTCCTACCTGCGTGAGCGTTTTTTTTACGCTCGCCCTAGCGACGCACCGTGTTGATCACACTTAGATCCCTCCTTAAATCTCATCCTCATAAAACATTATTTCTTCTCTGTCCATGCAGTAAGACTGTGGAACTCTCTTCCGCCTAGCATTCGTGATTTAAAAACTGTTTCTCATTTCAAATATCGAGTAAAAGAGCATTACTTCTCCTCTCAACTGTGAGTAGGTATATACTTATAGTATGTATGTTTATATATTTAAGCTTTATGTATTTATTTAAGTATATGTTATTTTATTACGTTTATATGTGTAGGTATATTTTAATATTTTAGTTCGCATATCCATATTTTCTCTTCTTGTTCTCACACACTATTGTCTACATTTCTTTCTCATTTCTCCTTTCGCAGGTCTGCTGGAAGAAATTTCTTAAGAAATAAGCAGTACCTTTGTACTCTACATTTTACTGTGTGTACCATAAATAATAAAATAAATTAATTAATTAAAAAAACAATACTTACTTTTCTTTTGGACTCCGTCGCAGTAGGGTAAAAATGCTGATTATGGACCACTACAGTAAACTTTATCATGAAATAACTTTTATGTAGGTATATGAAGCTTATTTACGAGTTGACATATTATTTTGACGACTTACGAAACGCGAAACTAACATTTTACGAGGTCGCTAAGCGGGCGACAAACTCTGTCTGATGCGGCTCATGCGGCACGCCGCCGCCGCCGGACAAGGCCGCACCCGGCGACCAGCGGCGGCGCCCGGCGCGCGGCGTCCGGCCTTCGGTGCCGTCCGCGTGCTTCCGACCGCCGCCGGATATATACCGAAAACGTTGTCGGCGCTAAGTCCGAATTGTTGTATTTTTTGCGCTTAAGTTTGGACGCGCCTCGTAGTGCGGAGCAACATTATACTCGGTGTCGATTTGAGTAAGACGGCCACACGGCCACATCGCCATTGAACACGTTTTAATTGTTCGGCCGGGCGCACATACTGTGTTGTGATCGTATCAATCTCGTTCAGAAGAACTCCCGAGATCGCACATCAGTGGTAACACTTACATTATATTTTATGGGTAGTAAAAACGTCCCGGAAAAAAAAATTGTGTATGCTCAAAATATGCAATTTACTGCAATAAATACTAATTTTCAGCTTATATGCGACAAATAAAGAAACGACCGAATAAAATACTGATAATTCCGAAAAATCAATACAAAATTTGCTGACGTAATATTTTCTAAACACTCAAACAAGCATACATCATGCATGCAGCATGCAAATAACAGAACTTCAGGCTACAAATCATAACATCACCGCCTCGCTGAATCAAAGTCTGTTCAATGAGTTGATGCCTGTTGCCCCGTCAAAGTCTATAGTGTAAGAGGGGTTTATGGCAGAAGCCATAAACCCCTCTTACACTATAGATTTAACAGGTGATGAGGATTCAAAGTCATGTCATTCAGTGAGGGTAGTCACCAGTAAAAACAAACTTAAAAAATACATTAAAATTAATAAATACATTGTTAAAACACAAAAAAAATATTAAAAGACAAAAGTTCTTTATTAAAAATGTTAAACTTAATAGAAAAAGGCTAAATTTACTAAAACAATTAGATATGTATTCTTTTAATTTGGAACAAAGTACTAGGAAATACAATATTGACACAGAGTACTTGCAATTTGAACTTCACCATTTATAGGAGAAACTTAGCTCAATGACTAACAAATAATAATACCTCTGAACATCTGATGAGGGAATATGTGCTGGCAATGAATGAGCTGGTAAACTCACAAACAAACAACTGTGAGCAGTGTCAAACACCATCTAAAGTACTTACACCGGACCATTCATTGACAAAATGCAATACCACCTTACCGCAGCCCTGTGTTGATTTGACATTTCCTGCTATCAATAGTTCAAATAAACCATCTAAACAAATTGTAAAAAATGACGTAGTATTATTTTGTGATGAGATTGTAAAGGACTTAGGCCACTTGTTGACAGATGAATATCCAGGACACTCCATAGTAAATTACTGTATGCCTGGTTGTTCTTCATTTGACATTATGAAAGAAATGATTAAATCTAGACACGCGGGAGCGTGTCGAGCCAAGTTCAAGGCAAGACACGGCTGCTGTGTGTAATATCCCATCAAAAACATAAATGTGAAAATGGGAGCCAAGTTCAATAAATATGGTTGTCGACTACGCCGACAAAAGAATTGAGATCTAAATGGGTGCCAAGTTCTGTAGATAGAAATTTATTTATAAGAACATGCAACTTTCTAAAATAAAATTTATACACAAATTCTTGTTTTTTCTGCTATAACAATGTTTGATATTTAAAAATATAACTTCTTAAATTTGAACAGTCGAATTATTTACACAAAGCACTTGAAGCTCAAGATTTGACTTGGCTAGTTTTTACATACAAGTTATCTTACAACTTTATATGTGATTTTATATTTGTCTACAGTTGTCTACAGTTGTGTTGTGGTGCAAAAGAACTAAAACAAACAGGGTAACTTTTTATGCCGGTGTGCATTACAGCTACGTCTTACATTCGCGCCACGTCATTGTGCTGTAATTTTACTTTTCTAGTGTGCGTGCATTAAGCGACAAACAGTTGGACGCTATTTTTTTATCGACTTTACAGCTTTTGACTGTCTACCTAGGCATTTTTTATTATTATTTAATTTTAAGTAGGCACTCAACATCAAATAAGTCATTCATGATGTGACCTGTAAGAAATTGGTACACTAATCTATAAGTTTATTAGATGTATCTCATATCTTTGTATCGGTGTACTCAGTTGTTGGTGAGTCAAATAAATAAAATAAAATGATTATATCTTTGTTCTTTATGTTATGCGCAAGTTACTGTTTCTAATTATAACTGTTTACAGCTTTGACTGTCTAGCTAGGCATATTTATATATTGATTTATATTTATATTTATTTATTATGCGCAAGATACTGTTTCTTATTGTAACTGTAAGGTCAAAATATCTTCCTCCTCTAAAATTTCAGCTTGCTGGTAAAAACTAGCCAAGTCAAATCTTGAGCTTCAATTTATCCTAAGTGCTTTGTGTAAATAATTCGACTGTTCAAATTTAAGAAGTTATATTTTTAAATAGCAAACATTGATAAAGCAGAAAAAACAAGAATTTGTGTTTTAATTTTATTTTAGAAAGTTGCATGTTCTTATAAATAAATTTCAGGATTATCTACAGAACTTGGCACCCATTTAAATCTCAATTCTTTTGTCGGCGTAGTCGACAACCATATTTATTGAACTTGGCTCCCATTTTCACATTTATGTTTTTGATGGGATATCATTACTTTTTGTAAAGAAATTATTATTATTTGTCAATCAAACGTGATCTATGAAATTCTTTTTGCAAATATGCGTAGCGATAATGTGTAAGAATGTAGGTATTTCTTTCGTAACAATTGTTACAATTGTCCGCAATGATGTCAGATCGCTGAGCCAGCGCGGCAAGTATTATTATTAAAAAAGACTTGTGCAGTCGGGTAGCCCCGTCAGGAACAAAGTTCCTTCTCGCATATGATTTAATTATTTAATTTTCGCAACCGCCACTTGGATTTACATTTTGACCTCACTATGGACTTACCTATTCGTAAGTTAAATCAAAAATAGTTACTTTTAACTATTTACTATATTAAACAACAATAGTCCCTAAAACAATAGTCATATGATTTTCCCTCTTCACCTAGTTATCTAGCCCCGCACTTTCAGTACATTTGCGACAACCACAATAGAAATCTACGTTCATCTCACAATCGTCTTCTTCAATGTCCCACCCACCGCACAGACTTCATTCACTCTTCCTTCTTCGTTCAGTCTATCTCTCTGTGGAACGCGCTCCCCCAGGAAATTAGGATGGCGACCAACCGATTATCTTTTAAAGTCAAAGTTCGCGAGCACATTCGCAAGAAGCTGGCAGTATCATCACAGCGGTAATGATTTCCCATTGTTTGTCTTATTTGCTTTAGTAGTATTTTATGTGTATTTATATTTGTTTATATTTATATATAATTGGAAATATATATTTATGTATATCTTTATATTTAAATAAATATCTATTCCTCAATTCTCGCTATTGCACCTACCACTGTTTGTCTCTGCATCACCCAAAGGTTGACTGGTAGAAAATGCCTTTGGCATTAAGTCCGCCTCTGTACATTTGTGTGCTTGAAGTATTAAATAAATAAATAAATAAATATGATCTATCAATTCAAAAACGTCTCAAGCACAGTACCAACCTACAAACTACCTTGATCATACCAACCTAACGATTATAACTACGCTTTTCAAGATCAGAGAATGCATAAAATGAATTCACTACCGCCTAACATTAAGGACCAAGATTTTGACACGTGGCACATCAGTTGACTCGACGGGGTGTTTTGAATTCAGTCATGAAATTCAGGACTTTACATCAACTTTTAGCATTCGAATCAAAAATGTATAGTTAGTTGTCAAATTATAAGACGCTGGAGATCAGCGCCATCTGAAGTGAGCAAGTGGCAGTTTTTAACCCTATTTGAAAATTTTTCGTCATGACTGTTATTTTCATGGTTTTCGGGAGATAGTGCTGATATCGAATTAGATGGACATTCTGGATTTTAAGATGGCGGCTATTCCAAATAACAATAATATTGTAAATCAATTCTCATAGACATCAATTTCATGCCGATTGTAAACTTGATAATCAAAATCCGTAAAAAAATGGACCTCTTAATTTCGTCAAGTTCGTCTGTCCGTTCGTCCGGATGTCATACAGCCATTTTACATGGAGACTTTTTACTCTCTATCGATGAAAATTTTGAAAAAGGTGTATTTTTTGCACCGTTAAACAATGGTGTAGTGAAATTACGATAAATATAATAGTGGGGTTGGCATTCTCCATACCTACATATAACCGAGAGATGAAAAAAATCTATGCATATAAAGCGTGTATTGTTGGATCTCATAATTAAAATGTTAAAGATGTTTCTAAGTGACTTTGCTTTTGACGTCAATAGTTTTTGAGACACAGTTTATTTTCGGTTACAACCGCAGAATTAACTTTGTTTTTATAGTTTTTTCGAGAAATACAAACTTATTTTTGCAGTTGATAAAATTGATACTATGCAATGTTTACGCGTAAATATTCATCCCAATTACGGAACCCTTCACTGTGCGTAGTCCGACATACACTTGGGCAGTTTTTTAAATTTCGTTTTGAAACTACTTCAAAAAAAAAGGAGATTATCCTATTAAAAACAAATACTACCAAACTCATACAACTAACAAAAAATATAGACGTCATTTAAAAGTGTTTGCGGAATACCTACCTAATTTATAGAATTAATTTAACATCATTCCCGAACAAAATTTTCTTGCCTACCTAAAAAATGTATACTAGTGTTAGGTTTCAATTTATTATACTGGCAGCACCGAAAGATTCGATGTGGCCTTCTGGGTTGGGCGCTCGTGATGGTAGGACGTGCTTAGTGGCGGTGTTGGTAAAAATACAGATTGGCATAGAATTGGTTGGAGATCTACTGTAAATTAAGGTAACCTATTAGTTTTATGGTAAATATAAGAATACTGATTTGATGGTGAAATGAATTGTGATATTATGTGGGGAATAGGAGATGTGATGGTATGGTGTAGAATATTGAATTTGATGTTGGCAAAGAAATATAAATGACTGACAAATATCTTGGTGTTTCATATTACTTCCTTATCCCTGAAATACTGTAAATATGTAGTTTTATTATGATTGTGATTATGATATTGGGGTAACGACTTTAAGATTCAATTGGGGATTAGTATCCATTTGAGGTTAAATAATTATACTCGGTTAGTTATTTTAGAGATAGGATAGTTTTATTATATTTCAGAAGTGGTATGTGGCCCGATTATTTCTTTTGCATTATAATAGAATTCATTTAAAAGTATTATTAACGGTTAAAATTGAATTGTAGAAATACCTAACCTACCTACATCACATCTCTTTTGGTATATTCGAATTTTCGGTTACAAAAATTAAATAGACTGTGATCCGTATAGTACCACTTTATGAAGGTTATGTGAAGGTCACATTTTTCTTTCTCTAAATTTATCTCCTGGATAAGTACACTAGGTGCAAGGGGAAGTAAAATCTTGTTATTTTTGAGCTACGACTTACCGTTTAGAAGTTATTAGACATTTTAACTTTTTCACGGCTTGTTCGAAAAGGAGTCAAACCCGTTGTTATGAGTTTCAGATAATGTTTCGCGACAGTGAAGCGTCCTCACTGGGCACCGGCTGACGACCCCGGCCCGAGGTGGTATCCATTCAGGGGTAGAACTGGGAACTAGTCGCAGTCATAGCCGACGCCATGGAGGTCGCAGCCACCGTGGTAGGAGTCTCGTGTGCAGCGTCCATTGTGAGCGGACCGCGGGATGTGCGAGCGTGAGCCGGCAAAAGCGGTTACGCTGGTGCAGCTGGACGCCAGTGCAGCTGGACGCCAGTGCAGCTGGACGCCAGTGCAGCTGGACGCCAGTGCAGCTGGACGCCAGTGCAGCTGGACGCCAGTGCAGCTAGACGCCAGTGCAGCTGGACGCCTGTACAGCTAGATGCCAGTGCAACTGGATGCCAGTGAAGCTGGATGCCTGTATAGCTGGATGCTAGTGCAGTCGCACTTGGTGCTGATAATCGGTGCTGTTGCTTCAATATCTTTTCATTATATCATTTTAGTTACGTATTTATTCAAAATCATTTATTTGCAAATAAGGTACAGAAAGTTTTTAAGATAATTATTTCTATCTTATACATATTATGCCTTTAATTACGGAGTGCACATACTGGATTATTATTTTGAGAAATTAGTTAATTAAGTTTTATAATGGATGCGATTAGTAAATAATATTAAATTAAATCCTTATTCATAAATGACATCAAAATACTACAATTTACAACTTATAACTTAATGTACTTGGGATTCAGTTATACAATTCGATACACATATAAAGCTGTTGTTGGAGCTGAGTGTGAGTTTCGTCTTGGGTTGATATAACTACTTAGTATTACGAGATCAATACTCAATTCTTTATTGCGTTCCATATGTATTACATAGAAAACATAACAAAGTAAAAGATCAATATGGACCCTGTCGGGCATTAAGGGGCATATTGTTGCTTGTTGCCTGCTGTTAGTTTCTTACATTTGATTAATAGTACTTCCCAGATGTCATAAGGTAAACTAACTAAGTTTTAATGAGGACAAATAGGAGAAATCAATCCGGATAAGTTCATGTACAATTTTATTGTGTCTAAAGTTATTAGTATTCCTAGTTAATTATAATGTGTAGATTGACTGGTTTGAGATTTGATTAATTATATCTGGAACGATAAGGATGAGAATATGTATGTGAATATGACACATATGTAGCACACATGTATATATGTGTGTAACTGTTATTTTGTGATACTTCTGTGAATATCAAAATTATAATTTCGAACAATCAGTATATACTTATGTATTTATGCTTGTGAGAGCGTTCACAAGTTATGAGCACGGTTGGCGAGAGCGTTCGCTACCACCGTGACTTTATGATTATATGTATTTATGTACTTATGCTTGTGAGAGCGGTCACAAGTTATGTCGCCATGATTGGTGAGAGCGTTCACTACCATCATGACTTCATGATTATATTTATGTATTTATGCTTATGCGAGCGGTCACAAGTTATGTCACCGTGGTTGGCGAGAGCGTTTGCTACCACCGTGACTTCATGATTATGTATTTATACTTGTGAGAGCGGTCACAAGTTATGTCACCATAGTTCGAGAGAGCGTACATTGCCACCGCGACTTAATAATTATTTTTATGTATTTAATATGAGAAGGAGGGTTCAAGAAATTATGAAAAGTATAGAATAGTTCTTTATTTGCACAGAAAGTAGGTACAAGTTACAGATGTTAAGTTTAAAATTGATCCTTATACTAACTACCTCAATTAAGGCATGCAAACAGTTTAAGCTATGATAAAGACTCCCTTAATGTAATATTATTAAAACTTTAAATCAAAACAATACAAGTTTACCATGTCAAGATGAAATTTAGTAAATAATTTGAAATAAGCAATACCTACAATACGTAATGTCAAGTTTAATAAAATGGGATCATAAATTCGTCAAGTTCGAGGTCAATATGGTTAAATTAACATGATTTAGTACAAGTCAAGAGTACAGAGATTTATTTATTATTATTTGATATATAATAACAATTTACATTAACATCAGAAAAATAAAACGCCTATTTATTTTATTTTATTTTTTAATTAACTCGAACACAAATGATTCATATTGTTGTTACTTGAGTTTTATGGTTGTTAATTGATCTGACAATTTATTTTTGAAAAGTGGAAATGTCTCATTTTTATTACATCGGGTATTTTGTTAAATATGGTTAGTAAGAAGCTACTGGTTAGAACATATACAGTTAGTTCTGATAATAATATCAAGGAATTGAATTGTTTTAGTTTAGAATCAGATTATAAGATAGATAGACAGTTAGATAGAATATTCTTTATTATGTACACCATAAAAATTACAGACATTATATTCAGAAATTTTACTTTGGGTGTCACAATGGGCGGTCTTATCGCTAAAAGCGATCTTTTACAGACAACCTTTGGATGGATTTAAATGGCAAAGGAGAGACAATACTGCAGGTAGTCAGTGGTGTACCATTTATATATTCAACATATACATAAAGCATATATTTACCTATATAAATATATATATATTAGATAAATAACAGATACACCTATATAAAATTATAAACATGAAACAAGAGCAAGGAACTACATGTAATGATGATGTTTAAGGAGAGAGGAAGTGTTTAAACCCCAACAGAAGCTTGTTTGGTCGTAATTTAATCCTTGGTAGTGAGAATATTATGAATGAAATATTTTTAGATACAAGACGGTTATCTGAAAAATAATGATTAAGTTGATTAGGCAGGTGATGAATGAAATACGCCTAAATTGTGGAGTATGTAATTGGTCATAGGTTTTAAAAACAGAATAATTGTGTTACATCAGAAGTTTATGATTTACGTTTCTTCATATGATACGGTTGACCTGAAAGAATAAAAATAAAGATTAATAAGGAAATAGTAACAAATAATGTATGTTAATTAATCTATGAATTTTATGATTAAGTTATTGTTTGAAAGTGAAGAGGAAGTGTGAATTAAATATTATTATGCTGTTTTGTTAAAAGTCATGCTGTGTTAAAAATAATAGAGGCAAATGTTATGATTTTAATGAAACTGAAACTTTTAAGGGAAAATATCGATATTACTTAAGTTAAGCTAAAATGAAAATACATACTTATATATGATTGAGACATGGAAGTCGAAGCATAGGCCATTCATTGGAAGTCGTACAGTGGCTGGCAAGTGAGAGTGCTTAACCAGTAAAGCTTGCGGTGCAATGTTTGGCACGTGCAGGATGTTATGTCACTTATTGGAAATCGTACAGTGGCTGGCAAGTGAGAGTGCTTGTCCAGTGAAGCTTGCGGTGCAATGTGTGGCATATGCCGAATGTAATGTTAACATATTAGGTCGAAGTCGAAGCATAGGCCATTCATTGTAAGTCGTACAGTGGCTGACAGGTGAGAGTGCTTGATCAGTGAAGCTTACGGTGCAATGAGTGACGGATGTAAATTAATATTGAAAAGTCTGAATGAGCTAATCAAACTAAGAAATTAACTAAATGCGATTATGTAATATCTTACCTTTTAAGCGTTTTTGGAGTAAATAGTCACTGACTAATGAATTTCATTGTTTTTGAGAATATTGTTAGCTCATGCTTGTAATATTTAACGCTAAATATTCAGGTCTTCTATAACATCGATTGAACAAACAAACAACATAACGTTTATTTTATAATATAAAGCTTACGGACAAACTTGATGTCAGGAAGGTCGAATGTTAGCTTTTGATTTTAACGTAACTAAATCTTGTTGATAGGATGCAGATTATTTTGTAAATGTTTTATTTAATTATTTGACACTTTCTGAAACCGACTTCCGGTGCTGTAATTACAGTCTCCGCGGGCTTATTACGTATCTTGCAGAAGCCTAGCGATAGCGAAATTTGCGCAATAGTTGCTCTTAAATTGCAAATCCGTATTATGTATCGGCTATAGCCACACCATAGCAAACTAGCGATAGTGCTGCCTCTAGGGAACAATCAGTCAACTGAAGTGTGCAGTGGTCGCATGGTGATCGCGATTATTTCGTATTATCTCATCATCTGTTATGACGCCTCATTAAGGTGGATAACAATTAAAATTCTATTGTGTCTCGTTAATGACAGTTGAAAGGAAGTTTTTGGTAGCCGAGCGACAGCCATTGGCGAGCATATTTGGCTGTCAAATTGCGATAACCTTTTCCCGTGTTGTTGATCGCTTGCCTGTCGCTCGCTGATTGAAATATAAATTGGTCTTACAATTCGAAGAATTTTAACTAAAATTGTGTACTAAATTTAACTTCGTTGCGTGTTCATTAGAACAAACTGTGTGTAGCGTAAAAGACTATTCATTTAGTTATGTTTGCGTCTCTATTGATGTATTGGGTAAGGATGGCTAAGAAACTCTAAAAGTTCATCTAATTGGTCATTGGATACTCTATTTGCCATTTTACACTGAAACAGGATTAGGTACTGTAAATTTTAAAGTTAACTTTATTAAGATAAGACATATTTATTTGCTCAAACATGTGTACACGTACAATAATAAAAACGTGCGTGAAGGATAACAAAAAAAAAATACAAGACATGTTTGCCACATGCTATGCGTGCAAATATGAATAGTTATGATTGTTAATAATTAATTTCAAGTCAAACATTCATTTAATGTGAATTTAGCAAACAATAATAAATTAAAAATGTCGACATAAAAAATATGTAAATATATTCATAAAAACATCTAAGTTAAAATAAATGCTTCAGTCTTAAATTTATTAATATTACGTATAACTCTTTGTTTCTCATATTATTAATGTTTTAAAACTTATTTTAACTTGTTGAGAACAGTCGAATATTGTCTGTAGTTCAAGTAAACGCTTATTTCATCCACTTATCCATCTTGTAGCCGACGCTAAGCTATTTGGTAAATTTCAAGTAGAAAATGGATTCTTTGTTTTTTCATGACAAAGATTTTGTTACATGTGTTTGAAAGTTGAATTTCTTATCACGTTAGTGTCGATAATTGCTGATTGCTATTTAAGATGCGTAATAGACCTTAGGTTAGCGAATGGAAGTCGATTACAAACTTGATTGAAATAATATTTAATGTTTTATTTTGGAAGTTGCTTGGCACGCCACCTAGTTGCAGTTTTTAGATGTAGAAAGGTTTAAAAGCAAATGTCAGTGCATTTTATAGTAAGTTCCGTGCAGAATAAAGGAATGTAAATGTGAGTACCATGTATCCATTTATAATGTTATTATGATGTTGTTAGACTTGAAAGTGAGTATGTCATGCACACTCAAATGGTTGAGTTAAATGGTGCACAGCCATGCGTCATGTTCATGAACGGGAGCCGTCAATTCAGACTGAACTGCCAGCGCTTATCTTTAATCGTGTGTTTTGAGTTGTTTGATATTGTTTTTTTGTACATTGTTCTCACATATAGAATCAACAATAATAATGTACCCAGGATTTTGTAATATCTTTATTTAAAAGAGTATCATTGGAGTTTCTTGCCCGTTCTTCTCCATAGAGATCTACCTATGTTTTGGAATGGGCGACTAGCTTCAACTCTCTGAATAACTGACAACCCTTTGAAAATTTTAAAGTGCCTGTAAATGTTTTAATAGAAATAAATGTTTTGAGTTTTAGTCTACGTTATACCATCATATCACGACTAGTATAATAATTTCAATAATTTTTCTCTCATTTGCATTATGTTTTATATTCTGGCTAGAAGAACGGTTCTCAGTTTATAAGTTTTGGAAATAACGTATAAATAGTTGTAAGCCGAGTGTTAGGTTTTAGATGCTAATTCACTTGTGTGCATGAGGACATGCACGATGTCAGGATGGTCGAGTGTTAGGTTTCAATTTATTATACTGGCAGCACCGAAAGATTCGATGTGGCCTTCTGGGTTGGGCGCTCGTGATGGTAGGACGTGCTTAGTGGCGGTGTCGGTAAAAATACAGATTGGCATAGAATTGGTTGGAGATCTACTGTAAATTAAGGTAACCTATTAGTTTTATGGTAAATATAAGAATACTGATTTGATGGTGAAATGAATTGTGATATTATGTGGGGAACTCAGACCAACAAAAAAAGAAAGACGGCGCGCTGCGAACATCAAAACTGAAGCCACCTTTTTATCTATGTGTGAGTCGAAGGGTTGCCATTTTTATAAAAAATACCCCATAATTTGGGTAATAATATTTTATGGGTAGGCTAATATTGTACAAGTAAGATATTGTTAAGTATGGCATTATACCTCAATTGTTTAGAAGGACCTCTATTCCGAACAAAACAAAAAAAATTACATCAGAAAAAAAAAACAATTATAAAGTGCACCTTTAAAGCAGGAATTGTTGTGTTGGGCCTTGGAAGACTCCGCTGTTCCACTTAGGCCCGTGTTACAGAACCTCACTCAAGACTCAAGCATTACTTAAAGCTAGTTTTAACCAATCACAAGGCTTTAAACGAGTTTTATGTAATGCTTGAGTTTTGAGTGAGGTTCTGTAATACGGGCCTTAGAAATATCCATTAATTTGCAATTTAATGTAAAAAATTCAAAATGCAAATATAAATAAATAGGTTAGTTTTAAACTATAGAAAAATCAAATAACTTTATATAAATGAACGAGCTTAATACAGAGAAAAAGGCAAAAATGCGCCTAATTGTGTGACGTGTGCAAGTGTGGGTGAGAGTGCGCTAGTACGAGAGTGTGAAGTGTGTAGCATTCTCTGTCTACGGTGTAAGGGTTAAAATTTGCATATATTTAGTTCCACTATAGGGTATATCTTTAGGTGTAAGTTAACCCTACCCGCGACAGTGTCTTGGGATTGAAAGAAGTGAAATACAGCTTCTTTCGATAACCATGCACATATAAATTCAATTATAAGTTTGTTGAAGCGTAAATCATAACATTGTCGTAGGTATGTATGAAGTCATTATGTAAATTACTTTGAAGTAATATAGGTAATTATATTGTAAATTACCTTTATTAAATACAAAAAGATCACAACAACAAAATCACTGACTGAAGTAGTAAGTAATATCAAGATAAATCGTAACAAACAAAAAGTTTTTTTAACCATAATATAGCCTTTGGTCCACGATTAGTTGAATAAAGGTCGTTATTATCAAAATGATCGGAACAAACCACGCTGGTTTTCGACGGCAGCCATTCTGGATCATTCCGACTTTATCTTATATCTACTATCCATTTACTTTTTAATTCAGTATTAATTAGAAATCTAAAATATTAAATAAATAAAAAAGAGAACAAGAATATAACTCGAAGTAAGAAATCACATTTAAATTTGTTGAATCGAATGGGAAAGATTTAAATCATATTATGGCAACCCTCGCACTTTAAGTCACTGCTTTCGTTTGTTGAGGTTATTAATTGTTCCAAGTAACCTAAAATTCGTTTAATAAAAAACGATGTTATTTCAAGTACATCAATGCTTAGGGGTGAAAAGTGATTCCATGAGACTTTTTTTGTGATTTGCTATTGTTTTTATAAGTTTTCACTACACAGGAAAGCATAATTATATTTTTTTTAATCAATGTTAACTAGACGACGACTCATGACGTACTAAGAGCGATGAGCATGGTTTTAGTGTAGGTGTGTGCGTGAGCGAGTGTATTTACTTGCAGGAGCACGGTTTTGTGGCTTCACTTTTAATGTTCACGGCGCGCCGTCTTTCTTTTTTTGTTGGTCTGAGGTGGGGAATAGGAGATGTGATGGTATGGTGTAGAATATTGAATTTGATGTTGGCAAAGAAATATAAATGACTGACAAATATCTTGGTGTTTCATATTACTTCCTTATCCCTGAAATACTGTAAATATGTAGTTTTATTATGATTGTGATTATGATATTGGGGTAACGACTTTAAGATTCAATTGGGGATTAGTATCCATTTGAGGTTAAATAATTATACTCGGTTAGTTATTTTAGAGATAGGATAGTTTTATTATACTAGGCATTCTGTAGCAAACTTTCAAAAATAAAATCCACAATAAATAATTGTCCAATAAATTAAAAATAATTTTGAACAGCGTTCCGAATTTAAATTCAAATATAGAAACAATTCGGCGCGAAATTCAATAAATGAGGTAAGTATCTATCCACGTCCTGTCTGTTAAATCGTTTTATATTGAATGTCCTAAAAACGATTAAAATTAAACTAGAAAAGTATAAATAATTATTTTAAACAATGCTTATTGTATTTAATGCTTAAATCCGCTAGATGGCGCTGCATCTAGTCTAACGCGAGAAAAAACGCTGTGTGTAAATTATCTGTTTAAAAATACTATTTGTCGTGTAATAACGTTTGATCGCTGGTTCAAACCTCATCATTGAGTCCCGCCTCTTTTTGTGAATTCTAAAATTCTATATTTTCTCACAAAATAACGCACAGACCACATATTAGCGATCAATTTCAAGAATTATTTCTTCGATAATTTGACACCAGAGCACTCTACGATAGCTTGGAGTAAAGATGGACTCCAGCAGTAACAACATTACCTACCGTAAACATTGTAGATCAAGCTCGCTAACTGACCTAACTAAAAATATGACTAGCAACAGTGAGAAAACGATACTTGATACAACAATGATGAGCATTCCTGATAGTTTCCATGACACAATTGACGACGTTCGTGAGTTAACTGAAGAAAACAAAATACTTAAGAACCAATTATTAAGCGCACATAAAGAAATAGAAGATCTAAATACGGAGAACTTTCGTCTCAAATCGGATTTACAAAATATGATTAAGACCGTTGACACATGTAAGAAAATATGCGCGACTCCTGAGAAAAAAAGTGCGACTCCAACACGCAAAAACAAATCTTTGCATGGAATAAGCTCACCAAAGCACCTGATCAAGAAACATGAACAACAACCACATCGTAGTGAGCGTGCGGCTAACAAAAAAAATAAAGAGACCCAAACTATAAGCACTGATACATCAAACAATATAGCACCATCAAATGTAATAACGACGCCAACGCAAAAGAATAAACAACCCATTATGAAGATTACTAGAGAGGATACCAAAAATAGAAAACTCTGCGTACTCAGTAACTACACACAACGAGACATGCTACAAGCTATTGAAGAAAATTTTGCAAGGGTATTTAATTATTGTAGTTACACCTCACCAAATTCAAACACTAAAACATTATTAGCAGGTATAAAATCAAAGTTAGACCATCATACAATGAATGATTACTGTATAATATTATTAGGGGCGGCTGACATTAAAGCCCATGATAACCTTATTGACCTAGTAAACTTAATAAGAGAATGCTTAATGAATGTAACACACACTAACATAATATTATGCGCACCCACATATATCTGTGGGGCACTCATTTATAATTATAAGGTTGAAATGTTTAACAACCTACTCTGTATGGACATCCAAAATAATAAGTATGCATATTTCTTTGACTCCAACTATGGATTAACATTTGACATGTTTTCAAATATATTGGGCAAATTAAATAAAAATGGAATACAATCCATATTTAGGGACATTATGAATAGAATTAAAATTGACATAGAATTATTTCCACATGACTTGAGCACCGACGCAAATGGACAAAACTCACAGTTTTTTCTTTTTTTCGTGTTCTCCACCAAAACATAGCAGGTCTCATAAACAAATCTGATATCTTGACGGTACATTTAGAGGAATTAGCACAAAATAATAAACCCATAGACGCTATCTGTATAACCGAACACTTTATGACGACCGACCAGGAAAACACACTTGACATACCCAACTTCCGCCTAGCAACAAGTTATTCTAGAGACGTAAAGAGGGGAGGGGCATGTATACTAATCAGAATTGGACATGAATATACAACACTTAAAACTAACTGTTCTATTAAAGGTGTTATAGAATGTAGCGCCATAGAACTTAATGAACATGGACTCGTAACAGTGTGTATATACCGAGTGCCAAATTCATGCATGAATCTATTTTACGATAATTTAGAGAAATTATTACGACAAATATGTGACAATACTAACAAGAAAATAGTTCTATGTGGAGATTTTAACATAAATATACTCAAATGAAACCGCCATGCTCTAGACTTTGAATATCTTCTGGAAAGCCATAATTTAAAATTAGAAATTAGACATCCTACCAGGCTCAGCAGTAAGTCTTGTATTGACAACTTTGCACACAATATTCCTAGATGCAAAAGTGAAATAATTGAATTTGGTATATCCGATCACACAGCTCAACTGTTACAATGCCCCGTCAAAAAAACTTGTGTGATAACATCTTGGCGTATTAGAAGACAAGACTATAGTAATGAAAATCTGAGTAAATTTTAAAAATGCATAAACAGCTTGTCGTTTACTGAAATTTACAATACAAATGACCCGGACGAAGCTTATAATAATTTTCTAGACCTTTTCCTATGTTTTTACAATTTATGTTTCCCTTTCAAAACTATAACAAAATCACTAAACAAAAAATCTAAATGGATATCTAAAGGTCTTAGAAACTTAATTAATTAAATATTTATTTATTTTCTCATCACAAATGCAGATTTGTACAGGAAATGCTTAATCTAAAAATTGGGTTAACATTTGTGAGAGACTGGTGCCCGAAAAAGGCATAAAATACCTGTGTTACGGGTCACCAGGCCCCCCAATACTTAAAAATGTACATATTAATTTAGATTAATTAGCAAACGCAAGTGATGAAGTTAAATTATTTTCTAGGTACAGTAACAATATAATAGTAACAATATAAAGAAAAAATTAAATAAAAATAAATCTAGGCTGGACATTCATATATGTGGTTTAAGTGTGTGTACAGTAAGCGCTCAAAAGTGCATGAGCACGCTAAGAGTCGTATTGCTATGAACACGCGGTATAGTCCGTACATTTGTATGTGTAAACAGTCAGACGTCTGTGGTGTGAGTGCCGTACACACACCACAGAGAACGCAGTTTTGCGCTACACACTATCGTATCGTCACGGTTCGCGGGCGCCGCACTTATATTTCCATAACTTTTGTTAGCACGCATCATACTCGTACGCGTGACCTTGGCCAGTGTATCGCATTGCTAAAATTCGAAAGTATATTATATGTGCCGATAGCAGAAGGCGTTAAGCGTTGGTCTTAGATTCAAGATGGCTAAGGTTCTAATCTCGTAAATCACAGCGCTGTTTTTGCAAATATTATTATTTTTGTTTGCAATAATAATATTTTTAAATATCCTGCCTATTTATTAATGTTGTTATTGCAATAAAGGGTTTAGAATAAAAAATGCGTGATATGTTATAATAAAAAATAAATAATATTTATTCGTTATGTTTATTTTACATAAGTATAGTTATCGAACTGCTACAATTATTTATCATTACTTCACCTGAAGAATATGTGAAATAGATGTCTAGAAACTTAGAAGCAATTTGTATTATTTTGACATATTTAAATTTTGAAATGTTTTAAATTTTGAATGGATTTTTTTGCACCATAAATATAAAGCTTTGATCATGGTCTAAGTAATTAAGCAATAAATAAGAATATTAGACTACTTAAAATGTAAAAAATCTACTGACAAAATTGTTGATTTTAAGGTTCATATTAATAAGGCAGTTGTTCATATTAATTATTTTAAACTTTATTTGGCTGTAGTAAATATTGGTTGGTATTGAGGTTATAGCTTAAGTATTCATTTTCTTTACGAAAAGAAGATTGAAACTAAACCTCAAATTTTAATCCTAAAATAATACTATTACTAAAATAATATTAAACAATTTCGGTATATCTGCAAGAAATATACGACAAACACCCTATTGAAACGTGCTTAAAAAATTCGTTACCATAAATTAATGCAATAACGAATCTGTTGTTTACAATATTTTAAGGTCAAAAACGGTTTTCTAGCTGGTCTTCAGTGATGCAAGCCTTCAGAGTGCACGGCGAACGGTTCATAATGACGTGTTTTTAATAATTCAGCAAAATATCTCGTTGGTATGAAACCATTTGTTTCATTCACCATTTGACGTCGCTGCTACTCGATAATAAGCCCCTTCCTCATATCTCTTAACCGTCACAGTATTTCTCTAGAACAAAGAAAAACATTGTTTTTATTACACATAATACCTAATTATTTATTATACACTAATCGAATTAAACCTCACAATGAATTTAAAACTTTAAAGGCATCTTCTGTCTCAACAATACCTCTGTTCTATCAACAATACCCTTGATTAAGATTTATGTTTAGTAAAATATGAAATATATAAATGATAACACTCACACTTAGTCCGGTTTCATTAGATATTCACTTCACTTTTACGCAGCGCAATAATATTCTCTGATCTGATCTGATCTCTTCAATATATTTTATGCCTGCTTTTTGATAATAATAACCACAACACTGCGCTAAATGCTCGTCACCAATATTATCACGGCACGAACCAACAAAGTTCTATTGAATACTTGTAACAAACTGCATCTACCCCACAGAAGTCGAAATAATTTACTTAGTTTTTTTGTGGTCTACCTGCTAAACTTTAATATTTATGTGAACAAGACGAATGAAACTAAAAACGAATGATGATTATCGAACTAGTCATTGGTTGCAGACAAAGTGAGTGTGTGTGTGTAATGTGCGTGTCTACAGTATTGTAACAACTTATAGAAGAAGGTCGTAAGTCAAACCGAAGCGTCAGTCTATTGCTTTGTGAGATTGCTTATGGACTTTTGGTCGGTACTGTACGTATGTGTTGTGTGTGAGGGTGTGTATGTGAGTGAGTGAGTGGGGTGTGTGTGCGTGTCTGGTGATGGTGTGTGTGTGTATGTGTGATAGTGAACGTTTATTAAGGAAATATAAATTTAGCGAATAGGGATCAGAAGACTCTCAGTTGCCTGATAGTCGAGAGTTTTAAGCCATTTACATACATTAAGTTTAAAAGTCGATCTAAGCATGGGGTAAATTATAAGTGTTGTATTGATTTTATTATACAGATATCCTCCAAGAAAACAATAAAACCTTTGAGAGAAAATTGTGCGAAAGAAATTAGTAGGACAGACATTACCTTTCCTTCGCTTATCTTTGTTGAGATTAGGGTCATATTTTATTTCTTTATGTTTTTTGAGTAGTAATGTAAATATGAAGGTCTGCCTGACTGTTAGAGTATCCCAACGTTTATATAGCTCAGCACTTGGATAGCGAAAGGGGAGCCCAGCTCCAACCTTGAGTACGGCTCTCTGTGCTCTTTCAACTTCCAGAAGGTGCACTTTTCCTGCTCCTCCCCAGGAGGTTATGCAATAATTGACTATTGACTGGCAGAGTGCTGAGTACACCATTTTGATAGTCTTATTATCCGCCACATGTCTTAGTGTCTTGAAAATGTATATCAGCTTACGAATCCTAGTGACGAGAATGTCAATATGAGGCTTAAAAGTTAGTGTCTGATCAATATACACTCCAAGATATCTAATAACGTCTGTTCTTTGAAGGGGCGAACAAAGGCACGAAAGCGGGGCCAAGTAGGTACAAGTGTGAGCAGTAATATTGAGAGTTGTGGGTGGCAGCAGATTTTTCCTAGGTGCAAAGGCAATATATTTGGTTTTTGATACATTTAGTGTCAAAACATTGTCTTTAAGCCACTGGCATACCTCATTGAGACCATGTTGAGCACATTGGAAAACATCTTCCCAACTTTTTCCACAAAAAAATAACGCAGTGTCATCCGCAAAAGATAGCAATTTTCCTTGTTTAAGTTGGAGTTGACACAAGTCATTAATATACACAAGGAAAAGGCTAGGACCCAGGACACTGCCCTGCGGCACTCCATAGTGCACAGAAAGTTCGTCACTAAAGTTTTTCACTCGTTGCTTCCTATTACTTAAGTAGTCTTTGAGTAGTTGGAATGGAAGACCTCTAACACCAATTTTATCTAGTTTATGTAATAACAATGGAATAGGGACGGTGTCAAAGGCCTTGGCTAAGTCGAGGAACACCGTCACACACTTCTTGCCACTGTCAATATCAGTGACAATATGGTTTGTGAGTTCATGAACAGCGTCATCAGTTGACCTTCCCGATCGAAAGCCAAATTGCATAGGTGAAAGGAGGAGGTTTGTCTCAAGGAAGTTCATAAGGCGTTTGTTGATCAGTCGTTCTAAGACTTTGGACAACGTGGGAAGGATCGAAATTGGTCTGTAGTTGTTAATGCAATCTTTGTCTCCTCCCTTGTGAATAGGTTTGACAAGAGCTATCTTCAACGCCAATGGAAAGGTACCAGTAGCAAATGCCAGATTGCAAATATGAGTGAGTGGAGGTGTTAGCAGCTTAACGTATCGCTTTAAAATTTTCCCAGAAATCTGATCTACTCCAACAGCTGCACCCTCTCTCAAGTCCATCACAAGGAATTGAACCTCCTTTTCATCAGTAGGAAGCAAGACAAGTGAGTTTGGTGATGCGGGAATAGAAAACCGGCAGCAACTCGATAGATCGGTGCTACCAATAATTTCTTCCGCCAGACTCAGTCCAACACCCGTAAAATATTTATTAACGTCATCGACACTGCTTTTAGGATTATCAGTTTTGATCAGAGCCGAGGAATGGTCTGACTTTTTGTTAGTACTACAGATATTTTTAATTACATCCCACAGTTTTTTACTGTTATTTTTAGAATTTTCAATTTCCTGTTTCTCATATATTCTCTTCTGTTTCTTTAGGATAGCGTTGCAAAATTTCGGTATCTCTTGTATGTCAAATTAAGTGTTTCATCGTTTGGATTCCTTTTAAGCTTTTTATGCAGATTGTCTCTATTACGCATACATCGTAGTAAACCAGTAGTAATCCATGGTTTGTTAATTCTTTTCCTATTAGACACTTTAGCCATATGTGAGTTATCCTGAATAGCCTTGTCCAATAAGGAAATGAGTTGATCGGTAGCTGCATTGGCATCACTACAGTCAAGAATCGGTTTAAAGTTAGTTTCATTTAAACTGTGGTCTAATCCGGTATAATTGATACGCTTCATCGTTAAAGAAGGCGCGAAGCGTTTTGTGAGTAGATTAATAGCAATGCCAACACTTTCGTGATCCATGACTGAAGATTCCGCTGTAAAGCAGGTGGCTTCCAATTTAGTTTAATTTACCATTTATAATAAAATACCAAATATTTTAAAAAATTACCCAATCCAAATGTTTAAAAAGAAACTGACAGCCCTATTGCTTGATAAGTGTTACTATTCAATTAATGATTTTTTAAATGACCCTAATCTTTAGATTTAATTATTGACATTGTATATTTCTTTATTATTATTATTATGCTAGTTTTAAATTATATAATTTTTTGATTAATTTATTTTTTTGCTAATTTTAATTTGACTCTGATTTTCATTTGTTTTTTTATTGTAATAAAATTTCCTTTTAATGTTTGCATGCCTTATTGGTAGATTGTACAGGGATCTCAACATTTTGTGAACACCTTCATTTATGTACCTACTCTCAAAGCGAATAAATGATTATGATTATGATTAGTTTTAATCATAATATGATCCAGACAAGTGAAGCCATGAGTGGGTATGGTATGAGCAGGAAGTATACAATGACTAGCCAAGACATTGAGGTATTCTAAGGAGCGCTTATCATTAGTGTTAGGAGTTATGTCAATATTTATGTCTCCACAAATGATTATGTTTTTGTAGTTGGATAGTTTTTTTAGTAGCTCATCCATTGAAGTACAGAAACCACTAGTGTTACGCTGGCCTAGAGGGCGGTAAATTCCGATAATGCATGTCTCAGAGCTCAGTTTTAACAAAAGACAATTAGCATCAATGATGGGAGGTTCCTCAGCAAAAATTTTAAAATTGTTTTTGTGGTAGATGACAACACCTTCATTTTGAGTGTTATGTGAAGCCGTAGAGATACAAGTATGACCATCCAGCTCAGGTATGGATTGGGTGTACTTGAGCCAGCACTCCGTTAGAATAAGTATATCCCAATCAACGTCCGAGCGAGCCAATAATGTATTAAAACCAGGCATGTTACAATTAATGCTCCTAATGTTTTGAGTCAGAATTTTTAGTTTATTGTTTGGTAACGGTATAATGGATTTTATATCTTCAACCTCGCATGTCAGAGAATTGGCCACCACTAAAGAATCGAGGCTGTTGTGAATAGATTCAATACCAAAGTTATCGAATTTTAAAATAAATTGTCTTTCAGGATGACTTAAGGGGTATAAAACGCACAAAAGATACATCGAACTGTGTACAATAGATTAAAGTGAATCGGTAATGGCGATTATAAATAGTGTTAAAATATGTAAGTGTAAATGAAGCAGTTGTGATATGTTTTGTGAATGTATGACCAGAATTAATTAAATTGAATATTAGAATTACCATGCATACAAGTATTTTATTAGAGCATATTTCCGTGAGTGAAGTTTTGTATTCGTTGTTCATTAAAACGGAATTATAATTAAATAACATGAGAACTAGCACGACTTCAGTTGAAATACAAGATACATGTGTATATTTACCACGTGAAGCTTTCAATATGCAAAATACAGCAACTGAATAAAGAATGGCTTTAAAGAATATACTTAGTAAGTGCCTATTATGAAAGCACAAAAAACGTATGAAGACTAAAGATACTAACAACAAAATAGTTTACATTTAGTCACATAATAATTTTGAGTATTTCAGCTTCTTCTTGAATGCGAATAGGAGCCTGACCCTCCTGCTTCTTTACGTAAACCTTGCCGTAGGACGTCCACGTAGCTGCGAGTTTATTGTTTTTAACATATCCCCTTGTCATGTAGTACAAACGTTGAGCTTTAGTGGTTAGGGGCTCGGAGATAAAAATTGGTTTGGCTGGTCCCAGTATTTTTGGAAGGGCTGTGTTTAGTTGAGGCTTCTTTGCTTCGCAATTGGCTTTATTAAACTTTTTGGACGTTGATAGCATAGATTCTTTTCTGATTACAGAAGTGAAGTCAACAATAATTGCCTCAGACTTAGATCGGTAAATATCTCTAATTTCCAGGTCTTGAATAGAAGTTTCCAATCCAATAGCCAAGCCAATATCCTTGATAATGTTGGTCATATCCTTTTTATTTTCATTGATTTGTTTCGGGATATTTCGAATTTCCATAGAAGTAGAGCGCATATTCTTTTCAAAGTGTTCCAATTTATTATCCAAAGTCTTAATGCGGGCTTTGTAATCGGTGTTTTCTTGCACCAGACAATTGATTTTAGACAATAGTTCATCATATTTGGCCGACATAAACTGTACTGATTTATGCATTTCTTCGTTCTTATTAGTAAGGGTATTCACTGAACTAGTCAAGGATTCGAATTTTAGTTCTATTTGTTCTTTGAGCTCGGAGAACATCAATTTTACGGCATCATCAGATGGAGCGGACTGATCACAATACTCATTGAAAGTACGCTTGAACCGTTTAGCTACTTCGATCGATGTTTTATTGATTGCAGAGTCCGACCCATAATGCATCGATGTTGGAGATTTTACTGGTAATGTTGAGCTCTGGGGCCATCGTTGAACAGACATAATGATAAGAAAAATAAAATAATATCCAAAAAGACAAAAAGTAGTTGTCGACGAGCGGAATCGAACTCAAGTCACCGTGCGCTGCAATCTGGACTGTTCGAGCAGGCGCTAACTCGGTATTAATATAGCCAGTGAAATTATCAAGTAGCATGTAGAACAACTCTGTGATTTGTCATAGAAACACTAATGACAATTTCTTTAGTGGGTACTTCACAGTCTCACGAATAAAATTGTCACTCATATAGATTCTTGATTTGCAAATAATGTTCACTTGCACTGATTTTATACGCGAAATTTTGCAATAGATCACTGGAGTTTCGGTTTAGTTTACTTAGTAGCAATAATTAAGGGAAAAATATAACTAGAAACACTTTTTAAATTTATTTTTGCGGAGCTAACAAAAACACGACCGTTCGCTACTAAGTCAGCGGGGTGGGGGAAAATTAAACTGTAGTAAAATTAAAAGAAAAATGTTATGGCAGTATAGGATACATCCAACAAAAAGAAATAAAAACATATTTCAGCAATACGCAGCTAGATTAAAAAAAGTAATATCACTAACTCAAAAGTCACAAAACAATTATTACATAAATACATCACAAAACAAATCAAAAGCGACATGGTCAATTATAAACAAGTCTAAATTTACCTTTCCCAAAGAGCCTATTACAGAAATACTTAAAGATAACATCAAGATTACAGATCCTAAATCTATTGCGAGTAATTTTAACGACTTCTTCATTGACCAAGCTTCAAAATCAGACCAAACAAATAATTTAAGGAATGACAATCAAAACAAAACTCGACCCTCAAATTATAAAATTAACACTAAAATTAATTCAATTTTTCTTACTCCCACAACACCTACAGAGGTAGACAGAGAGATAAAGCAGCTGAAAAATACCCATAGCGTGGGCAACGATGGTGTCTGCACCAAAGTCATAAAATATGTATCCCCGATTATTTCAGCTCATCTATGCTACATAATTAACTTATGCATTTCTAATGGAATATACCCAGAAAATCTTAAAACGTCCATTGTCATTCCACTACACAAAAAAGAAGACAAACGAAAAATGGAAAACTATAGACCCATAGCGTTGATCCCCATTTTTTCAAAATTATTTGAAAGGATCATAATATAGCCGACTATACAGTTTTTTTGAAAAATATAATATATTGGTAGACGAACAGAAAGGCTTTCTCAAGGGGAAATCGATAAATATAGCCATATATGACCTTCTGAAAAGTATTTTGGATGCTATGGACAAAAAAATTCCAACATGTGCTATCTTTATGGATATGAGTAAAGCCTTTGACCGAGTTGACCATACGATACTAATGCAAAAACTGAGTATGTATGGCATAAGAGGTAAAGCGCACAAATATGTCAGAAAACGCGAAATGAGATTAAATATAAGTCAAACCCGAAAACGATCAAATTTGAGTTCCACAAGGTAGTGTCCTAGGCCCGTTACTGTTCTTGATATATATCAATGATCTTCCTAAACATATCAACCAACAAATGGTACTATTTGCAGATGATAGCACAGTTATAATAAAAAGTGACAAAGAAAATGATGACGAGCACGTAATCAACCAAACATTAAATACGATAATACAATGGCTAACCGAAAATAATCTTAAAACAAATATGGACAAAACGAAAATTATACACTTTCACCAGAGAACTCAACTGACAAATATTAACGTTAGTTACCAAGGCGAAATAGTACATCCTGTGACAGAAACAAAGTTTCTAGGAATTAATATTGACAATAAACTAACATGGAAAACACATTTAGAATATGTCTGCAAAAAAATTAATAAATCGTCATTTGCTCTATACAAACTCTCAAAAATTGTTAATAAAGAAGCCGTGTTAGCTGCTTATCACGGACTAGTTGCACCTGTCCTAAGATATGGTATTACATCTTGGGGCAACTCAGTCGATAAGGAATCTGTATTTAAAGCTCAAAAGAAATGCATTAGAGCAATGTGTAATGTAGACAACACTACCAGCTGTCAACCATATTTTAAAAGCATGAAAATTCTGACACTGCCTTCGTTATATATATATGAACTAAATGTTTTTGTTAAATTAAATCCTAATTATTATAATACTGCTTCTAAAAGCTACTATAGACAACTACATGACAAAAAAAGATTAGAAATTAATATACCTTATGGGAAAACAGCACTAATCAATAAAAGTATTCTCTGTATGGCATCATTGATTTACAACAAGTTGCCTGATGATGTCAAAAAGTTACCTGTTCATAAATTCAAGTCGAAGCTGCACAAATTCCTGGTAAATAAATGTTATTATAATGTCAAGGAGTACTTACAGGATAAAAATATAGATAGTTACATAAATTAAGAGTAATTTATTGACATTTAATAATAATATGACAATACAAATAGTGTGACATGCTATAATAATTTAATTTGACATCTGTATAATTTTATTTTATTTTAATTTGGATCAATATTTTTATTTAATTTATCTAATTGTTAAGTCTATGACATGTATTTTAATTCATCTGACATTTTTATTTTTATTTTTAAACCTTTGACGTGTGTAATATTCTGTTTTTTTTTATTATATTTTTATTTTTTTTGAGTATAATAATTTTGTAATGTTATTTTAATAATTATTTAATTAGATTATTAATAATGTAAATATTTGCACACCATAATAGGTAATGATACAGAGTACTTTATATTTATTTGTAACATCTTTTTATACCTACCTGTATTATGCAAATAAATGATTTGATTTGAGTTGATTTGAAAACAATTTTATTTTAATTTTCAAGTATAGATTTCAGACATTCGACATATACCTAAATTAACCGAGACAATCAAAATTGAAAAAAAAAAAAAAAACGTTTGGCATAATCGTTTTCGCACGTCATTATAATAAAAAAAAAACAATGATCGGCGATTTTTAACACAAATTGAGTAGTAGTAATGAATATTACGTGTTATTGAACGTGTGTTCGTATAATAAGTTAAGATCTGGGCATTTTCTAGATGCTTATGATATTTTTAATCATGTGTCACATTTAAAACCATTTCTACATGTGTATGTGTGTTAATTGTGAAAAGTTAAAATGTAAACACGCACGATTGGCGCGAAACTTCGACTTTTGATAATTAAAAACTTCATTACCACTACTTATTTAACTTGATAAAGATAAAGATAATTTGTCAAACATGCGTTTACATACAAATCGAGCATGCAACATCTTAAATAGGAAAAAAGAGTCCGTACATGTTTTGCCTGACGAGGCGTACAATTTTTCTTTTTTTTTTCTTTTATATAACAAACAAATAATTACTTCAATAAACCAAAGACTAAAGACTGGTTCACTAACATTCATTAACACATTTTACGAGATTATTAAAACTATAGAAATAATAACATAAAGTTCAAGCATGTCAAAAAGTATCTGTCAAAAAGTCATTTATATTATAATAGCACTCGAATCTTGTTTTTTAAATTTATTTGTTGTCATAGCTCTATATGACTATTTTGTTGTATATTTTCGGGGCTACACAAAAAAAGCTTTTCCCAATGAGGGCAGTTTTTGCCGAGTGCAAGCAGAGTTGGCTATTGTCACGTTTGTTGCGCGGAAAAGTGTCAGATTTTCGTGGAAAGAGTTGGGGGTTAGATTTTACAAACAAGGCTACTTCTAAAATATATAGAGATGGTAAAGTTAATTATTTGTATTTATTTAACAATGGTCTGCAGCTTTCTGTCGATTGTAACTTAAACATAGCCCGAATATACCTCTTTTAGGCTTTAAACGCTATTTCCTTGTTCGTAGAGTTACCCCAAAATATGATACCATAGCGCAGAATTGATGCTACTAATCCATGATAGGCTGTCACCAAAGCATCTGGGTTAAGTTCTGCGGACAGTTTGTACAAGACATACGTGGACGAGCTCAGTTTTTTGCTTATATATTCAATGTGCGCTTTCCAGTTCAATTTTGCGTCTATCATTACACCAAGAAATTTCGTATCGTCGACTTTATTTAATACTGTGCCATTTTAGAGGGCTTCAATGTCAATATCAGCATGTACCGGTTGACTAAAATGCATTATGGTCGTCTTATCTAGATTAATTTTAAGATTATTCCTATCTAACCATAATATTATTGACGTCAAAGTTCCATTAATGTCATATTCATAAACATCCATATTATTACATCTTATAGTCACTGTGCTGTCACCTGCAAATAGGGTCATGGGGTAGTTAATAGCATCAGGCAGGTCATTGATATATAGGATAAACAATAGTGATCCAAGCACGCTCCCTTGTGGGACACCGTAAACAGGCGTTCGTTCGCCAGATATGTAAAATTCCTCTCTTTTTGTTTTAATATTTATTTTTTGTTATTTCTGTGTACTGTTTTCTGTTAATTAGGTAAGACTCTATAAGGTTAAGTATGTTTCCTCGTATGCCATATGCCTCTAGTTTCTGCAGTAGAACGTTATGGTTTACATAGTCAAACGCTTGTGTCATATCACAGTAAATAGCGCATACCGGAATTCTAATGTCCATATCTATCATTACCTTATGCAAGAAGTCATAAATTGCCATATTGGTTGTCCTGTTTTTCCTAAATCCCTTTTGCTCATCGATTAAAATGTGTTTCTTTTCAAGGTATGAGTACAACTCCTTATAAATATACTTTTCAAAATTTTTTGATATGATCGGAATGAGTGCAATTGGTCTATAGTTGCCCATGTCTTCATTATTGTTTTTTTTAAATAACGGTTTTACAATAGACACTTTTAAGGCATCTGGATATACACCTGAACAGATACACAGATTTATGAGATAGCTCAAGTGTTTACAAATAAAGTCAGATACATACTTGATACCTTTGTAGAAATTCCGTCATATCCTGTACTATTTGTGGATTTTAATGATTTTATAATGTTTTTAATGTCTATAGGTATACTGGGGGCAACAAAAATTGAATCTTGACGTTTTGTAATATTGACTGAATTATTTCCTGAACGTGGAATGGGTTGAATTTTGTCTATGAAAAAGTCGTTAAATGCGTTTGCTATTTCCTGAGGGTCATTTAATACTTTATTATTATCTAAATTAATCTGTCTAATGGACTCCTTAGGGAAACACGGTTTTGATTTGTTTATTATATTCCAGGTAGTTTTTGACTTAATGGTAGAGGTTTTTATAGAATAGTTGTTTTGGGCACGTCTAGTAAGTTTCATAATTTTTTTAAACCTATTTTTGTAGTTTAAGAAACTTGCCTTATTCATTATATTTGGCTTTAGTCTATAACGCCAGAGCAATTGCCGTTTCTTTTTGCTGCATTATTTTATGCCGTGTGATATCCATTTAGGTTTCCTTATCACCCTTATAGTTGTCAATTTAAATGGAAAACGTAGGTCATAAAAAACTTTAAACGTGTCAATAAATATGTCAAATGCGTCATTAGGATTATCCGTTTCATAAATTTCTGAAAAAGTCACTTGTTCTAAGCAATCTTTAAATTTTATCATATTCTCTGCATTATAATCACGTCTTTTTACGCGCCAATATTTTAAAATAGCAGTTTTTTTTACCGGACACTTTATAATTTGAGCTGTGTGGTCTGACAGTGCAAATTCAGTTACTTCAGTTTTACATTTGGCTTTAAAGTTATGTGCGATATTGTCTATGCAGGTTCGGTTGTTTTAAAGCTAATGTTAGATTGAAATGTAGTAACAGACATTCAAATACAGACAGCCTGTTTACAATATTATTTTTCTTCATTACGTCAATATTAAAGTCTCCCGTCATTACAATATGCGCATATTATTTTTTTCGTATTACTCGTAATATCTTTTCTAACACCCCAAAGAATACATTTATATTATTTATTTTTGGTACCCTGTATACAGGGCGTCCCAAAGTTATGGGACATGAAGGGGAAGTACCTTAAATATCGTAGATAGGGTATTTTGCTGAAAGAAGACATTATGTTATTTTAAAAAGTTAGTAATTCTGCATTCAAAGATTTTTTAAAAATTACTTGCCTCGTCTGGGAATCGAACCGACTTAAATGTAAAAAAAAAAACACCCTACTTTTATGATGCCAATCGAAAGAATGGCCAAAAAATAATAACTCTTCATAAGTAACATAGTATTTTAAAAGAAAGGAACTTAAAAATATTATAAAGTCTTCTTTCAGCAAAATACCCTATCTACTATATTTAAGGTACTTTCCCTTCATGTCCCATAATTTTGGGACGCCCTGTATACACAAAATAACAATATTATTCTGAATGAGCTCTACACCGCAGCACTCGACTACACCAGTTATTGATAAATTAGCTATCTGCGGGACCTCTCTCCATTGATGCCCGTTTCTAATTAAAATACAAGCGCCACCACGCTCACTATTTTTTCTACAAAACACTGATGCTAAACAGTAATTGGGTACCTTTAAGTGACCCTCGTAACCTGACATCATAAAATGCTCTGAAATACACAGCGCGTCAATAATAATGTTCTTTTCTTCTAATTCTTGTAGGCAAACAGTTAAAGCATCTGTCTTATACCGGTGCGTCCGCGGTCCGCTAAAGGACCGCGGACGCACCGGTGCGTCCAAGTACCCACGCGGCTTACAACTCTATTTGTATTCGCTGTAATGGCTATTATTGTCTGTGAATTTTTGTGTCTATGGTCAGATAAATATTCTCGTCAAATAAATCGACTAAAAGCAAAAATATTAATAGGCAACATTTTAAAAAAATGTTGAAAATCACGTTCCCGCGCGGTAAAATGTCAGTCAAATGTCACTCCCGTTCGCTGTAATAATTCGTTTTTTAATGGTTTTTGTGTGTAAATCGTCGGAAAGTGGTGATATTTTCATTTTGAAGTAAATATTACATCGTTTTAGATATAAATAACATCATGTTATACCTATTTTGACCCAACCAAAAAAGTGTAAACAAACAGATAAGAGAAAGTTCCCGTCAAAGTGAAAGTTGTGATATTTTGTGGTTTTTCTGTATGGATCTGATCCGTAAGTGTTTTATTTCTTTTCTATATTACATGTATCATCGTATTAGACAACATTTAGAACAAAATAATACAAAAAAAAATTTTTTTGGGACGGAGAAAGTTACGTAAGCATTAGAAAATCTAGATTATCTAAAATCTAGATTTTTTGAATTTTTTGTTTTGAATGTTTGTCTCTAAAAACGCTTTTGTTAGATAACTTATCTATCCATAATGTACCCTGCAAAATTTCGTGTGAATTGGTACGGTAGTTTTATCAGAAATCGTTATCACAAAGAACAAAAGAAATAATAACAAAAGCGGGTAATAAAGATAAGTGAACGTTGTTTACAAAGACTGCAACCATTTGAAACGTATTCCTAATCTATTCGAGTAGCAAAAAACATAAACAATACTACTTGAGACGTTATAATGAAACCCGAGTAATTGTTTATTTAAGTGCGGTCGTAAATCTGTCACGGCGCGGACCGCCCGCGGGCCTTGAGCGGTTAAAAGGCCTGCTATATTTTGATGCATCACGTACATACTTTCAGTACAGAAAAAACTGTTTTTCTGTTTCTAGCACATGTGTGGGTTCGTGGGTCGTTAATGTAACCAAGTGATTCCTTAGAGACTGAGTGTTAAAACATTGTATGTTCCTAATTAAATTAAGAAGACTAACAAAAACGGTACGGAGTCCAAAGTTATTTAGTTGACCAGATTGCCTAAAGAATGTGTTGTAGTTATACTCGATGTTTGCATTTGAATCCAACACATATGCATAATTATGTTTCCTATTATCTTCATAAAAAAGTTGATTAAAGCTCATGACTCGCCAATTATACAGATTTGAATTGACCTTATATTTATATGTTGGTAAACAGATAATAATGTTAGTTTGTGTTATGGCACTGAGCGTGTTCCTTAATGTCAACTATTAGTTTCAAGTAGTTATTACTAATTTTATACAATGGATACAATGGATGAATTTTATTTGTCAAATAATTAAATTTTGTAATAGTCACTGTCCTTATGGTGGAGTTTGGATGTTCGAAATCCCCAATTTTTATGTTTCTTAGCCTCGACCTCGACTGTCATCAAAATGGCGATTATCGCATTTACAGACTTGAATTTTATAAAGGTAAATTAATAATCTTGCGCGCTAAATATGAAACATTTAATGGCATAAACATTAAACTCAAACTCAAACTCAAAGCATTTATTTCAATTAAACCATTTACAGGCACTTTTGAATTGTCAAAGAATCGGTCAGTTAGTCAGAAAGTTGAAGCTAGTTGCCCATTCCAAAACGTAGATCTCTATGGAGAAGAACGGGCAAGAAACTCCAAGGCCACTCTTTTAAATATAGATATTACAAAATTCTGGGTACATTATTCTTGTTGCTTCTATATGTGAGAACAATGTACAAAAAATAATCAAAGCAGTTGAAAATATCTGATTAAAAATAAGCCCTGGCAGATAAGAGATGACCAGTCTCAACTGACGGCGCCCGTTCACGAACATGACGCGTGGATCAGCACCATCCAGCTCAACCATTTTGTAGGGAACCGAATGATCCAACACACTCGCCACCATCAGCGAGACATTTAAGTGAGCTTGACATTCTCTCAACTGCCATGCTCTTTCAAGTCAACATACATCTTAATAACATAATAAACGGCTCCATGGTACTCACGTTTACAAAAAAAACTAAAAATGCTTCTAAATTATACAAAACTATAGTTTGCAATGTATTTAAGAAATTAATAGAATTTGACTATCAATATTTTACCATTATTTTAGCCAACTCTCTTAATTAAAGATGAATAATCTCATTGGCAGCAGCATTTTCAGTGCTTCTATAAGAAGGTTTACTCTAACAAATAACACAACAATAAATACTAAAAACATTTTGTTTCTCATAGAATTCAAAACGGCTTCAGCTTCATTCTCATAACGTAGTCATGGTATGAAAGCAGCGTAGGTACGGTAGGTGGTAGGTGTACGCTTTCCCACGAAACAGTAATAAGCAATGATGATCTCTTAAACGATTTGTCCTATTTTGCTCATTTATCAATAATTATGTACACCAAGTCCTGCTGCTCACACGTCACGATTTGATTCTGGCCCTAACCAGATTATTGTTTTGACCTATTAAGGGTAAATCTCTTAAACTCTAGGGTGGCTCTGTTTTTATCATCACTTGCTTGCCTATAAATATTTCTGGTAGCAGCCTCTCTCAATAAGCATGACAAACTTTATCCAAATGTATGACCTAGAAAGTAAGAAGGTACTTCTTATTGTTGTTTATTTACTTTTGTTTAATAATTATATCACTCATAGTAATTCTGCCATTTTAAAAACACTAACCTGATGACTTCTGTGACTTGCAATTGACATGCCACATGCAAAACATAATATGCTTAGATTTCCATGAGCAAGTATTACTTGGGATAGAGTTGTAGATAATATAATCAATAATGTCAAGTCTTGCAATAACACATGTCATCATCATACCTGAAAAAGGTGAAAAAATTCAGTGTATTTACTTATGTAATATAATTACATCATACTATAGACATTTACAGCTGACGACGCGCGACGTACCCCTGACTGAACATTGGCCTTCTACTAATAGGCTGCTAAAATCAATGAGGTTTTTACAATACGCTAAAATAGTGAAAGGTGAACGGGTGTTTATAATAAATATTTAAAGAACTTATTAAACTTACCCAGGGCCATGGAAAGATAAGCAATAGTTCGTCTGGCTTCAATTTAAATTAACAGCATTAAATCGTAACGTAATTTAAGTATAAAGTAAATACAGAAAAATAAATTCAAATCAACGTAAAACAAACAGCAAACAATGCCATTGATCTGACAGATATTTTTTTGACAGTTTGACATTATGCATGGTGTCAATATTACCAGGTTTAATTATTTTGGTAATCGATTGACGAAATCGATTGGGTGATTAGCAGTGATCGGAGTAGGTAGATTGATTTTACGTAGGTACTCGCATCATGAATAGTCATAGAAATCATAACATGGATAAGCCTTTTTTCCGGGATTTCATTTTGGTACTTACGGGATTTAATCAAATATTATTAAAGTAAGGATTTTTTAAACTACTACTACCTACTACATTAGAACTTTATAGAATGCGATAGATAAACATTTAAAACATATTAAATTATTATATTGTTTATAGTATATCTATCCTTTTCTTGGAGTCCGATCACCTATATACTATTAAAAAGACAGCAAAATGGTTAAACATTTCTTATTCATATTGATGTATTCTTTATTTTACACATCACAACATTTGAAATTCCTTAAACAAAATCTTAATAATTTGTAAATCCCGGAATCCCGGAGGCATATCCATACTAATATATACATGCCAGTTCATTGACCCCAAATCAATCTACCTACTCCGATCACTGGTGATTAGTTTATAAAATAACATTACTGTCTCGAAACACTTTTAAGTTTTTGAGTATATTCAGACCAGATAATATTTTAGTTATTGTAAAATCATAATTTTACAGTATTTGAGTATTATAAATAGCATTTGAAACATACTCGTGTAGTGGATACTCCACTTACTCCATGTGGGTTAGTATCGATATTTTCAATCGATTACAAATTATTTTATTGGAATAGTCTGTCATCAGGCAACATTCAGGTTAGGATTGAATGGTGGATGTAGTACTTTAAACATCAACAAAATAAATATTTATTAGGTTCTCTAATGCTAGCAGAAATAAATTTTGATAAAAAACGACTTAACTTGAAAAAAATACGACATAATTTTTGATAAATAAGCTTTGACACGGTACCATACCGTGGGCCTGCTTTCGAGAAATCTCCTTTCAACTTTCTAGGTCATCCGGAAGTGGATTAAACGTTTTTGATAACCCATGATATGTAGTTGATAAAAATGCCGATTTTTAGACGTTAATATCTCAATAACCGTTTGAGCTTTATTTATGAAATTTGGAGTTCTAGTAATATAACACATTGCAGCCGTGTCTTGTCTGGAACTTGGCTCGACACGTTCCCGCGTGTCTAGATTATACGAACCATTTGGAGCCACTTTTGACCCCTTAATATCTCAAAATCTATGTAACATTAGCACATGAAATTTGGTTAATTTATTAAAACCCCTTAGATTAACTAGAACTCCAAATTTCATAATTAGGGATGCTGTGGCCCGGGGTGGGGTCGTCTTGGCGGTGTCTCTAGACATCGCCAATGCCTTCAACACCCTGCCCTGCTGCTTGTTCGATGGTTGGGAGCGCCGAGTCGTGGGATGCGGTGATCTCCTTCTGTGAAACCGTAGTTTCGCAGAAGGAGGCTGCGGAAAGGGAGAGGGAGATTGAGACCACTCTCCTGATCCGTAGCAGGCGGACTGGGCGTCGGCGGAGGGCGGACAACGCCCTCTTCCAGCCCCCGTAAACAGATCCGGAGGGACGGCGGACTCGGGGACGTCCGCCGCCCCCCATCCAGCAGGACCCGAGGTGGCGGTGCGTAGTGTTCCGCGCGCGCCCCTATTTGACGTCGCGGGGGTAGTCTCACCTCACTCCGCCCGCGGGCATGAAGTGGCCCGCAAATGCGGGCCGGCACCAGTCGGGGATCATGGAAGGCGCACTAGTTCTCATGATCCCCGGTCCAAGTGTGGGAAGGGAACACCGGGGTGGTTTTTAGTCAGTAGGAGTCTGACAGACCCCTTCGCCTGCCCCAGGGCGGAGGACATCCATGAGGATTTTCCACCCCGGAACAAAAAAAAAAAAAAAAAAAAGGGAGGCACTCCGGTATCACCGGATGCCGACCTACCTCTGTCGTGTGGTCGAGGCCTATCTGACGGACAGTGCCGTCATCTACCCCGGTCACCAAGGAGAGTGGAACCGGCAAGAGATGTCGTGCGGTGTCCCACAGGCTTCGGTCCTGGGGCCGTATCTGTGGGACATCGGATACGACTGGGTGCTGCGCGCCGACCTCCCTAGCGGCGTCAGCGTCGTTTGTTACGCTGACAACACGCTGGTCCTGGCGCAGGGGAGGTCGTACCAGGCGGCGGCCGATTTAGCGACACGCGGGGTTGCGACAATCGTTGACAGGATCCGGCAGCTGGGACTAGAGGTGGCCCTGCACAAGTCTGAGGCCATGGGTTTTCATGGTCCTCGGAATGCGCCACCGTCGGGTTCTCAGGTAATGGCGGGAGGGGTTCACATCGGTGTCGAGTCGACGATGAAGTATCTAGGACTCGTCCTCGACAGCCGGTGGAATTTCGTCGAACATTTCCGACGTTAGGCTCCCAGACTGGAGCGGGCCGGGGCTGCATTGAAGCGGCTCCTGCCCAATCTAGGGTATCCAAACGCCTCCTGCCGGAGGCTCTACGCGGGGATCGTGCGGTCCATGGCCCTCTATGGGGCGCCAGTGTGGGCGCGTTCATTGAGGCTGCGGCCAGCCCGCCGGTTGATCGCGTCCCAGAGGGTCATGGCCATTCGGCTGGCCCGAGGATACCGCACGGTCTCCTGCGAGGCGGCGAGCCTCCTTGCCGGATTACCGCCATGGGATCTGGAGGCAAAGGTCCTCGCGCACATCTGGGAGTGGCGCGAGGAGGCGAAACGCCGGGGCTTAACTCCGATGCCGCAAGAAATCGCGGCACAGCGGACAGAGCTCCGGCGGGATCTCATGGCGTCATGGAGAGTGCGATTGTCGCAACCCCGCGCTGGGCAAGCCACAATTGCGGCGATAAGACCCTTCTTTGAGAAGTGGCTTGAGAGGCGCCACGGCGTCCTCACCTTTCGCCTGACACAGGTCCTCACCGGACACGGCTGCTTCGAGAGGTTCCTGTTCAGGATAAGGCGGGAGGAAACACCCGGGTGTCACCATTGTGTGGATTGACCTGAGGACACGGTGGAGCATACGGTGGAGGTCTGCCTGGCTTGGGCGGAGCAACGCCGTGTCCTCGTAGAGGCGATCGGGGGCGGTGATCTCTCGCGTCCGGCCCTGGTTCAGGCCATGGTACGGAGCGAGAGGAAATGGCAGGCCGTCACCTCCTTCTGCGAAGCGGTATTGCTCGCGAAGGAGGAGGCGGAACGCGTGAGGGAGAGGCAAATTTTGCGCCCTCACGACCTCAAACGCCGCAGGAGGAGACGCCCGGGGCGGGAATCGCGAGCCGAGTTCCGGCCACCGTAGGGGCGGGCTTGCGGACGGTGAGCAATGGGTAGCTCGCCGTCCGATAAGGACCAAGCCCGGTTCGACGGCGCGTTGTATTCCACGCGCGCCTCAAAGAGATGTCAGCAGAATTGACGGGGTCCGCTAGGGCCAATGCCTGCCGGGGGTTCGAAGAAAACCGATAGGGACATCGTGGCCCCCGGCAACAGTGCAACCGAAGGAACACGGGTGGGTTTTAGTCAGTAAGAGTCTGACACGCCCTCCTGCTCCGCCCAGAGCGGGAGAAGTTATTTGATAATTTCCCACCCAAAAAAAAAAAAATGTGGCGGCTGCGAAAATTAAATAACTAAATCATACGTGAGAAGGAACTTTGTTCCTAACGGGGCTCCCCGACTGCACACGTTTTTTTTATAATAATACTTGCCGCGCCGGCTCAACGATCTGACATCATTGCGGAAAATTGTAACAATTGTTACGAAAGAAATACCTACATTCTTACACAATATTGCCACAAGACTAAAAAAGAAACAGACTGCAAGTAAAGTTACATGCTCTGTGACTGCAAGCTTCATACTAACGCTTTGCGCGAGATCACTACTACACACACAGCTTTGTGTGCGTGCAATGTCACAGACAAGGCGCGCGGGGGGTGCACCGGCGGTTTGAGCCGGCTCAGTCAGACGACAAACTTCAGGGGTACGCTGCGCGCCGTGTGCCAGCGGTACGAGGTATATAAATGTATGTTCTGTGGGTACGAGTGACGCGGACATTTAGGTTTAATAAAAATGGCAAATTTTTGTAAGTACTGTGTGTATGAATAATAGTAGGAAAAGTAAGATTTTTTTTTATATCCAAAGGATTTTGTCAGGTAATTATCTATATCTACTCATACCTACTCATTTTTAATGCTTATTGCAGAATGATTTAGTTACGACTTACGAGGTAAGTAGTATCCTAAATAACAAAGATGGCAATTAGGTTTTCCCATAAGAATTATTATTTATTAATCTTATGGTTTACTGCCTGTATTAGCGAGTTATTGTTCGTCTCCTATATGTTTCGTATTTTTTTTTTAGTAGGTTTTTAGGTACCACTTACGTTCGAAAAATAGTAAAACAAGAAAGCAAACTTTATAGTTTCGCCATGTTCGTCTGTCCGTCCGTCCATGAGTCACGGTATTTTAATAAATAACCAACTTCAAAAAAAGCAAGCAACGTATGCATGCATCTATGTATGTATAACTATTTCACAGTATAAATAATTACTTACATACATTTTACTATCGTGTTTTAGTAGCATATAAGCTTAATCAACCTGGATATAATGTTCTCACTGCTGGGAAATAGGCCTCCTCTTTCTGTGAGAGGGAGTGGGCCGTAATCCACCACGCGGGCCCAGTTCTAGGTTCTAGGACATGCCGGTTTAGTCACGATGTTTTCCTGTACAGTTTTGAGAGCAGTGGTGATGAAATAATTTACACAAAGTAAGGTGCCTGCTTGGGTTCGAACCCCAGAGTCGTAAGTCGCGGCCGTTACCACTGGGCCACCACTGCTCATTTCATTACCTGATTTCAAAAAAGGGAGGGTCTCAGTTGAACAACTGTGTACGCCTGTGTGTATAAATAATTATTTCACAGTATGATTAATTAAATAGGTATTACTGAATTTTAAACAAACTGTTAAAATAATTACCAGTTCAGTACCGTAATTGGAAAACGGAAAACTCACGGGATAACCTCGAGTCATAGTACGTGTCCGACCGTCTGTCCGTCTGTCCAGCTGTCCATCCGTCCATCCATCCGTCCGTCCGGCTGTGCTCATTGCCGAATCTCGACTCGCAGTTACCTGGTTTTTTTTATTTTTAATAACCGAGTGACAGCCCTATGAAAGTAGGTAAGAATTTTGAACTCTGTTAGGAAGCTTGCCTTCCGCTCGTTTTTTATTCTTGTGATATTGCTACGCATATTTGCAAAAAGAATTTTATAGATCACGTTTAATTGACAAATAATAATATTTTTTTTACAAAAAGTAATGATATCCTATCAAAAACATAAATGTGAAAATGGGAGCCAAGTTCAATAAATATGGTTGTTGAGTTCGCCGACAAAAGAATTGAGATCTAAATGGGTGCCAAGTTCTATAGATAATCCAAAAATTTATTTATAAGAACATGCAAATTTCTAAAATAATATTAAAACACAAATTCTTGTTTTTTCTGCTTTATCAATGTTTGCTATTTAAAAATATAACTTCTTAAATTTGAACAGTCGAATTATTTACACAAAGCACTTAGGATAAATTGAAGCTCAAGATTTGACTTGGCTAGTTTTTACCAGCAAGCTGAAATTTTAGAGGAGGCAGGTATTTTGACCTTACAGTTACAATAAGAAACAGTATCTTGCGCATAATATCAATATATAAATATGCCTAGGCAGACAGTCAAAGCTGTAAACAGTTATAATAAGAAACAGTTACTTGCGCATAACATAAAGAACAAAGATATTAACATTTTATTTTATTTATTTGACTCACCAACAATAGAAAGAAAGAAAGAAAGAAAGAAAAATAGGTTTATTTGTCACACACGTGCATTCATAAAAGACAAGAGTAATCAAAGAATAACAAAAAGTACATAACAAATCACGAGCATAGAACAGAATTTACTTAGGCGGCAGCTGCACGACATGACTGCTACAAGAAGGCTTCCACTCAGCATGATGCTGTGCTATGGGGGACCCACAGCACAGCTCTTTATGAGCGTGATGACGTACTGTGCTATCTGTGAGCCATCGAGCCGGGCACCCGGCCGCGAGGCGCGGGGCGTCGCGCTCGACGCAGCCCGGCCGCGGTGCAGCGGCGTGTGCGGCTCACGAGACCTGCGGGGTCACGTGTCGCACCACGCGACTTGAGTTACAACCGCCAAAACAACACACCGTCAGTGGGCAACCGGCTTGCGCTTGCGTCTTAGTCGACGCTTGATCAAACGTGTCCAACTGTCTAAACGTGAGGTGTTTAGCGACACTACATACCTGTACATCGCTATTAGCATGAGGGAATTATGCAAGCCGCCTCGAACCGCTTGGATGTTGGTATACCTTGCCCATAGATAATAAACCTTATGTGAGTATTTATTTATAAAATATTTGCTGTTCATCCTTTTGTTTTTCTAATGGATATTTTTTAGATGTAACTTAAAATTTTGTTTTGTTTTCAGGGATCTTATGGGAGGTGGTAAATCATTCCAGCAGTGAGAAGCGGCATACTTGAAACATCCTCTGAATACTGTAGTCCTATGTCGAGGCATCGAGATCGGGACGGACGTGGAACGAGCAGAGTAGCTGTAGTGCTCATGCCTCCAGCTAATTTTTTTAAACAGGTATTCCGGTTTGTGTGTTTTTATGATACCGAACATTAAAACGCCTAAATGTTGTTTCCGCCGGGCAGCCATTTTTAATATATTGTGTTCATTTAAATACGGTATGATATGATGCCTCCGGGGTATGCCAAAGCAATAACGAGCACACGCATTTTGTACACGCTGTATTAGACGTTCGGTACGGGAAAGGAAACATGGCCCGTATACAGCGTCACAATAATTAAGTTTAGATAATACCAGGCTATCCACCAATCTCTTCCTCATTCCAATACTAAGGAAGTCCCTCACCCTGTACAGAACCTTTAATCTATAAAAACAGTTTTTTACCACATCATTAATGTGCTCCTCAAAACGAAGTTCCGGATCAGTGATTAGACCCAGGTTACGTGCGATTTCTACTCTTTGTATACTATCTCCCATGATTTTAACATCTGGTTTCGCAGATAGAATTGATTTTATTTGATTTCTGCTCCCCATGGCCATAAACTTAGATTTTTGAGGGTTCTGTACTAGTGAGTTGCTCATAGACCACGAAGCAATTCTATCAAGTCATAGTCATAGTCATTTATTCATATACAAGTCTTGTATCTGAATTTACACACAAAATTACACAATTATAGAATATACACTAAAATAAATTAACATTTGAATTTCATAATTTACTTACATCTACATTTAAATATATAAATTTACATTTCATCAATAGTATTTCGACATATAAATTAAACAATCTGGCCTGACCTTAAAATTTAAAATAATAACAATAAAATAATTAATTAAAGACAAATTCGCAAATTACAATTCGATAAAACTACAGTTCTTCTACGGCATATAGACACTTATTCAGTAGGTAATTTTTTAGTTTTATTTTGAAAGCGCTACTGTAGACAGCACTTTTTATGTCTAAAGGCAACCTGTTGAATAATTTTACAGACTGGTATCGTGGACTGTGTTTAACAATTTGTAGGCTATGATTATTAAAAATTTTATTCTTCAAGTCCAGTCTACGGGTGCCTTCCCTTACCTGCCGTTCTTCTACTGTCTCATAGTCTTGTATGTATTTCGCCATATTACTCAAGAGTACCAGTACATAAAGACCTGGCACTGTAAGTATGCCTAAATTTTTAAAATGTTGTCGGCAACTTTCCCTTTGTGAGATGCGGACCATTGTTCGAATTGCACGTTTTTGCAGTACCAAAGCTCTTCTACTATTATATTCATAGCTATTGCCCCAAAAAAGTATGCTATATCTGATTTTTGACTCTACTAGCGCAAAATATACTATTTTTAGCTGTTCTATACTGATTTCATTTCTCAGGGCTCTCAAAGCGTAACATGCAGACGATACCGATGCATCAATTGCTTTTAATTCTGGTTTCCAGTTTAACAATTGGTCAATATTTATACCTAAAAATTTTACTTCGGCAACGAGCTCAATGTCGACTTCATTTAAGGCAACATTTAAATGAAGTCGACATTGAGCTCGTTGCCGAAGTAAAATTTTTAGAAAAAATGAAAAGAGAAAATTTTTAGTTCCTCATTTAGGGTACGTACGGCAGATGCTGTGTTGCTGGCGTTAAAAGAGACATACAACTGAGTGTTATCCGCGTACACATGATATTTGCAGTTCTTAATGCATGTGGTTATGTCGGCACTATACAGTATATAGAGAAGCGGGCCGAGCAGCGATCCTTGGGGAACTCCCCTTGTTATTAATCGTGGGGAGGAAGATACTGTGCAACCGTCTTTCTTGCGTAACTCCACCCTCTGCGTTCTACCCGTTAGGTAACTCTCAAACCAGTCTGTTGTTCGGCTATCAAAACCATAGTACGCCAGTTTGGACAACAATAAAGAAATATTAATTGAATCGAAAGCCCGCGAATAGTCGAGCAGTACCAAAATAGATCCCTCACCGCGGTCCCGGGCTTCAAGGATATGACCCAGGACGTCTGCCAAGGCAGTTGTGGTTCCGCGTCCCTTTCTGAAACCCGACTGCAGTTCAGGCAACATACCATGCGCCTCGAGAAAATCAGAAACCTGCATATACACTACTCTTTCCAACACCTTGGACAAGCACGGCAATATGCTTATGGGGCGAAAATCTTTGTAACTTTGTGGGCTATAATTTTTTGGAATTGGCCGCACAATTGCATTACGCCACAGATCAGGAAAAACATTTGAGGTGATGGATCTATTCACTATCTCCGTTATTGCAGTGAGTGATTGCGGGAGTGTAAGACTTAGCATTTCCATAGATATACCGTCAATCCCTTGCGCATTTGTTGAAATGGTTTTTAAAATATTTAAAACTGTTTTCGGGTCTGTTGGCGTCATTGTGAAATTAGCGGTCCCGTACCGGTTTGATTCAAAGAAAGTTTTTTGAACAGTGTTTACATTAGGGTCACCCGGGACATCTAGGAACGCCGAATTTACCTCGTCTGGGTCGTTAAATTGCTCTAAGAGCACACCGTCGTCCTTACTTACTGGAAGCACATGCTTTTTTATATTGAGCCATAATGATTTTGAGTCAGAAATATTGTCATTTATAAACTTAGTAAAGAATGCTTTTTTTTCATTTAATAAACCAATTATTGCTTGGTGCTTAAGGTCTAAGTAGTAGTGTTTGTGTGCTTCCAGTTTGGTTTGACGATATCGATAGCGGGCATTGTTTCTCAATTTAAATATTAATTTTATAATGTCTGTTATCCAAGGTGTAGGTTGCGTTCTGAAAACTCGTGTTTTTAACGGTGCGTGGGCATCGAAAAGCCTGATAACATGAGAATTAAAGGAATGCACCATGTCATTTACATCCTGAAGGTCGCAGATTGAATCCCACGGGATTGCCTCCAAATCTCTTTGGAAATCATCAGATGATTTATCTCTAAACGGGCGATATGTTACCTTTTTACGAACCGGTTTCTCTTTTTTAAAAACGATTTCACATGATACGAATGAGTGATGGCCGAGTTCCGCTATATGGTCCACAACAACGTCCCGATACCGCGCGTCCGTAAATATCACGTCGATCAGAGTAGCACTGTCTCCTACGAAGTGCGTAGGCGTGAGTACAATCTGATCCATGTTGCAGTATTTAAGAAATTCCGTGAGCTTTTTTGTTTTGGAATTGCTTATGTCGAGCATATTAACATTGAGATCGCCTAGTAAAATTATGTTAATTGAGTACATCGATACAAAGATATGAGATACATCCAATAAACTTATAGACTAGTGTAGCAATTTCTTACAGGTCACATCATGAACGACTTATTTGATGTTGAGTGCCTACTTAAAATTAAATAATAATAATTAAATATGCCTAGGTAGACGATGTAAAGTCGATGAAAAAATAGCGTCCAACTGTTAGCCGCTTAATGCACGCACACTAGAAAAGTAAAATTACAGCACAATGACGTGGGGCGAGTGTAAGACGTAGGTGTAACGCACACCGGTATGAAAAAGTTACCCTGTTTGTTTTTGTTCTTTTGCACCGCGGCACTGTAGACAAATATAAAATCAAATATAAAGTTGTAAGATAACTTGTATGTAAAAACTAGCCAAGTCAAATCTTGAGCTTCAATTTATCCTAAGTGCTTCGTGTAAATAATTCGACTGTTCAAATTTAAGAAGTTACATTTTAAAATAGCAAACATTGTTGTAGCAGAAAAAACAAGAATTTGTGTTTTAAATTAATTTTAGAAAAATTTAATGTTCTTATAAATAAATTTCAGGATTATCTACAGAACTTGGCACCCATTTAGATCTCAATTCTTTTGTCGGCGAACTCGACAACCATATTTATTGAACTTGGCTCCCATTTTCACATTTATGTTTTTGATGGGATGTAACTTGGATGGAATGGCACTACATTATTAATTTTTATGGTTAATAGGGGAAATGTGAAGAAAAGAGAATTGCTCCAATATTATAAAACATTGTGTAATCCAAGTTTAAGAAAAATTGAGTTGTTTACATTCCTATATAGTAACAGTTTGCCACAGGAAGAAAATAGCTTAAGATTCAAATTAAATTTGACATTGTATAATTTTTGGTGTTTAGGTTTCCGTTTATTATTTACACACACGTATTTACATTATTTAAAAACTATCAGACTTAAAATAATAATATGTACAAGTATATAAAAAGGGGGGGGGGCGGGGAAATAATCATGGGGCTTCAAAAAATTCGTCCGTATAGCTTTCACTAAGAAAAGTGCCCAAAAGTCTGGCAGCATTGCCACGTTGTATGGCAATGCTGATTCTTTGACCAAAGAATAGGCCAGCCCTCTGGTCACGTGAAGAGTCGACCAGCCGCTTGGCGAAAAACAAGGTGGGCACTCGGACCCCATGGCCCTAGTGTTTCAACCCCATTGGAGTATTTGCACCGTTTGAGGTTTTTTTGCGCACCTGCAGCAGCAGCCCCAGCACAGCCCGCCGTGCTAGGAAGATGGGATGGCGCAAGGGTGTCGACACACGTTGCATCCCACACCAAAGGCCTACCTACCTTCCAAGGCATTATGGTCATTCCGCCTGGTCTTTTCCCATCGTCGCGTGCCAAGCCATTGGGTTCTAAAACAGCTGGCACTCCGGCGGTGACAAGAGCAAGACGGATGATGCCATTGATGCTGGCGTGCCGTGCTATCCGGCCTATGCTCTTAATACATGATAGGCCGTGGTGTCCGAGACAGTCGACATCTTCACCGCATTGGCAACGATGCGGAGCCACACAAGGAGCACCCAGACGCAGACAGGTAGCGAGCCGGAAGGTGGTATCACCCAGCATAGTGCCTATGTTGGGTGACGGTAGCGCTTGAAGCCAGAGGCCCGACTCCCACTCACCCACAGCCAGCAGGCGGGCACGCTCAGCAGTACTGGTGGACGTATTAATAAGATTGTTCCGTACCAACCTGCAGAGCGGCTCATCCCACTGCCTCTGGGAAGATGGGTTCACGGGCCGATCTGTATTCGGGCAAGTCGCTTTCCAGGCGATCTTCGCAACGGTCAAGCACGACACTTCAGAGTCAACCAGGCAGGGGACTAAAATTTTCCCGGTCTACTTTTCAGTGCTGTGGACAGAGGACAGGAACGCGGGTAAGCTAATACTGGTAATTTTGCGGACGCCGACGCCACCAAAACGGATGGGTAGTGTAGCTTGCAGCCACGCTCTGTCGTCCAGGGCCACATTTAAAATGGATGTTAATGTGCTGCGAATAATTTGGTCAATTTTGTCCAAGAGGTCGCTAACATTCTCCCCCCCAGTGCTGGCTCAGCACTCCTCACCAAGTGAAATACGCGCGACGCGGGCTGCAGGTCGCTTCCAGACGCCAGTCTTAGTCTTCACTTCGACCAGTCTGATTCGTCCATCCTTACCTGGACATGTGTTCTGAATAACACCCTTCGGCCAGGTACTATGAGGACTGTTAGGGTCAGCCACTAGCACTACGTCACCTACCTGCAATGCTTTCACCTCCTCGTTCTATTTTCTTCGAGGCAGTAAGTCAGGAAGAACCTCTTTCACCCATCTTCGCCAAAACATATCCGCTAACGCTTGTGACTTTCGCCATTGTTTGCATAGAAACATGTCGGAATCCTCGAAAGTCCCAATGATAGGTGTGTTGGATGAGCTACCTAAAAGAAAATGGTTAGGAGTTAAAGATTCTAAGCTTTCAGGGTCGACGGAAACGTGTGTCAGCGGACGACCGTTGACCATATTCTCTACTTCCGCCATCAGGGTAAGCAGCTCTTCTTCACGTGGAGCGCGTTCGTTCATTATAATTCGAAGTGATGTTTTGACGCTTCGAATCAGCCTCTCCCAGGCTCCACCCCAGTGAGGACTAGAGGGAGGTATAAAATGCCACTGCATGGCGTAGTTCATGCCGACGGCCTTCAGAGCATCTATATTAAGTGCCTGCTCTGGTTGCTTCAGCTCCTTATCGCTTGCTCTTAGGTTGGTGCCATTGTCAGAGTATAGACGACAGGGCCAACCTCGCCGTGTTGCCATGCGTCGCAGCGCCATAATCAAAGAGTCTGACGTGAGTGACGGAACAAGCTCGATATGAATCGCTCGTATAGTGAGGCAGGTGAACAAGACGCCATATCTCTTCTGCCTTCCTCTGCCAACAGTCACTTCCATTGGACCAAACAAATCCAGACCAAAAAATGAAAATGGTCGTTGGTGATGTGCTACTCGGGCATGGGGTAAGTCACCCATTCTGGGCACTTGAGGCTTACATTTCCTTATGCGGCAAAGCATGCAATTCGAAACCACCCTTTTAACTGTTGGACTTATTCTTATAATCCAATATTTTTGTTTCAGGTTATTGACGACCATTTCTTGGTTCCCGTGTGCTGCCTTCATGTGAAAGAACCGTACAAGAAGACGCGTTATGTCATGTTTTCCATCTAATATAATTGGTCTCTTCATTTCTAGGTCCACGTCTGACGCGGCATCGATGCGGCCACCGAGTCGGAGTAAACCATTTTCGTCTAGATACGGTGACAAGGTAAGTAACTTATTATCTCGTGATATGTGTTTTCCGTTTTTGATTGCAGATATTTCGGCGAAGAACGTCCACCTGCGCCTTCTTTAGCAACAGGATCTCAGCTCGAGCCATCGGATCGCAGTCAAGCTCACCGATAAGTCTCTTGTATCTGTCAATAAATTTCAGAAGGACGGCCGTGGCTCGCAGCAAGCGAAGCCAGGAGGAAAACCGCTGCGGCTCAGGAACAGGTAAGTTACATGTAGGCTCATGCATCACAGCTACACACTCTAACTCCCTTCGTCTCCATCGATTTTGGGGTTCACGACGTCAGCAGGCCACAAGGACTCGTCTTTGTATAAAAAATCGGGCCCCGGGAACCACTCACTGTGAAGCAACGTGTGGTTAAATTCATAACGAGTACCAAGATCTGCTTTATTTAATTTGGTAGGTACATATCTCCATTCGAAAATACGCGTAAGTTCATCAATTTCTCCTAATCGGTTCGCTTCGAACGTTTTATACCTACGTGTGTTATTTCTAATCCACTGTAAAACGGTGGTGGAGTCACACCAAAAATATCGTCGCTCGGGCGCTAGTCTGTGTTCCTTCAGAACGGTATCAGATAATCGTGCAGCCAACAGCGCCGCCTGTAGCTCGGCTCGAGGCACAGTCATGGGCTTAACAGGTAAGACACGACATTAACTTGCTATAAATGCAACGTTAACATTCCCATTGACTATCCATCGCCAGTACGCCACACAACACATGGCTTAAACAGATGCGTCGCATAATAAAGGCAGCTGTAAGCATGTATATTATTACTTGCTGGCGTAGTACACGTAGCGGTTGTCGTAGGCGGTCTACACGTCTCGGAGCGGCTTCGCGTAGCAGATAACTCCAATGCAGGAGTCGCGGGTGGAGGAGGACAACAGCAGCTGGTAATGTCGACTCGTAACGTTGCGCATTTACATTTTTAACAAACTGAGCTACAAAGGGAGAACAGTTAGCGTCGAAAATAAGTGACGTCATAATGTAAATCTCAACTGGCTCGTCAGGGCTGTTCCGCCAAAGGAACCTAAACGCGTGTTGATCTTTAGGGCAAATTTTGAACCTAAGGAACATGTCCTTGATGTCACCGGTTACTGCAATTGAATATTCCCTAAAGCGCAGCATTATACCAAACAGGGATGACAACAAGTCCGGCCCTGTAAGTAAATAATCATTTAGACATTTAACATCAACTAGAGTGGCGGAATCGAACACTAGCCTAAGCGATCTTTTATTGGGATTGTCTACCCCGAAGTGGGGTAGATACCACGTCGTTGCAAAGTTGTTGCAAAGGTAAGTATAATTTATCAACACATCGAACTTTCATATTATGCATCTTATTGTCCATAGGTACCTGATAAATTGATAATGTTACATTCACGATGGTCGTTTCACATACCAGTTCACTCCGCGTATTCGCATCGTCTCTGAGCGGCCACGAAGCCCCGCGCGCTCCGCTAGCCCCGCACTGATAAGTGAGACGGTCGATCCGTCATCAAGGAGGGCATTTGCACTGAACACACTGTTGGCACTATGTATACGTATAGGTTCAACTTTAAGTATCACTTTGTTTGACTCGCGTTTATATGCGTCACTTTTTGTGTACTATTGGCGGAGGACATCGGCGATGTTGTCGTCATCGGAGTTTGCACAGGCATCGTCGGCTTCAACTCCGGAACCTGGCTACTTCCAGCGTCACTTTTCGGCTTGTTTCCGACGTAGTGAAGTAGATTGTGATGCCCCTTTCCACAGCTGTTCTTATCGCAAGGCGGTGCTGAGCATGTGTCACGTGCGTGGCGCGACAGTAGGCATTTATAACAAATCCCGTTACGTTTTACAAGTTCCCATCTCTTTTTACGTAACGCCTTCTTGAATTGTTTACATTCAGTTAATTTATATTTTGAGGTACGGCAGAATTTGCAGTTATCATTATCATCATCTGTTTGCAATAATATAGTTTGATATCGATTGCCGGAACTATCTTTGTTTTTATGATTATTGTTTTTATATTGGTCCGTACGAGGACACGTAAAATGGATATTTGATGTGACTAATATCTTTACGGCCTCATCGTGTAAGAAATCAGATAAAATGACCATTGGGATATCTGTCCTTCAGTGATGAGCGGGAAACTATAATCAGACCATTTAGATAACAGTGTTGTAGGCAGCTTGTACAATATAATTGAAACAATGCTCATACCTTGTAAGTACTCTTCGCGTCCAACTGCTCGCACTACTTGTATAAGGTTTTGCACTTTCACTGAAAATCACACGATTTCATTATGATAGTTTTGTGACATTGGGGCAATTTCTTGATATCCTGCACTATTTTGGATATTATTAGATCAGGATTGCCAAAACGTAACTCCAAAGTTGACATGATTTTGCACGGTGGACTCGCAGAAATAAGTAACGCTGCGACAGCATCTTTGGCAGCTCCTCGGAGACACTTTCTTAACCTCCACAGGTTTTCTTCAGGAGAAAATTTACAAAGCTCGGTTGACTCTTTATAGGCTTGTTTGAATTGCAAAAATCCCGTGGGTCTCCTGAAAATTCTGGAAGATCCTTCGACGTGCTTAATCGAGATATAAGGTGATTATTCAGTGCACTCGTAGAAGCCAGGTCTTTCAACGCGCTAGCTAGCATCTGAATAGTCGCTTGCATACTGGTGGCCTCCGCCGCTGGTGGCGGTGCGGATACAGTGTGTGGGTGCGACTCCATCGGCAGATGTGGCACTGAAGGTAGCGGCTTTTGAGGTGACGAAGCTGGTGGTGCTGGTGGTGCTGCTGGTGCCGTAAAGAGGACGGCATTTACAGGCGCCATGATCGGGGGCCGATTGCATTAATTCGTGGTGACTCCGTTCCAGCCATTGCTCCACGTCGTGAGCACATTCTTCGCGTGGACTGTATTTTTCTTCTTTCTTTAGTTCAGCTAAGTCCGCTTCTAGCTGTCTGTCTATGAGTTCCAGTCGTATCTGTGCTTTTTGCTTTGTAGCATCCAAAGGCAACTGCGCCTTACGAGCTTTTACCGATGATGTGTCGGAATGACCTTTCGACCTTGGTAACGTGTTTTCTGTTTTGACGCTCGGCGGTGCCACGGGTGATTTGAATGCTGCACTAGTTGAAGACTTAAGCTCTTCAGTATCTGAGTCTTGAGCAACCTTTTGTTGTTCGAAAAGTTCGCGTTGCGCGCGCTCGCGCCGTACCGTATTTCGCGTGCCCACCATTTTTATTTTCACTGGTGGCATGACAAACATTATTTTTAACCGACTTCCAAAAGGAAGAGGTTTTCAATTCGACTGTAAGTTTTTTTTTTTTTTTTGTATGTTTGTTACGCTATTAATCCGCTAATTATGAATTGATTTTGATGATTCTTTTTTGTTTGGTAGATCATACTTCAGAGGTGGTCTCATATAAATTTTATTAACTTCGCTCGGGTAGTTTTTGAGTTAGCTTCAATAATACGTATTTTTTCCCACTTAGTATGTGGATGATATGATAACTTCCTGTCACTGTTATTTACATAACGGGTAGTGGTATTCGAATCTGTGTGGGGTAGATACCAGAACACTAAAAAGTGAAAAATAAAAACATTTTACATAAAAAGAAACAACCGACTTAAAAAAAAACACTACAAAGTGAAAAATAACTTTAATATCGGAAGTAGGTGACAAAGAACGAAAATTCAAAACCAAAGACACCGACTTCCGAAATTAAGTATTTTTCACTTTGTAGTGTTTTTTTTGAAGTCGGTTGTTTTTTTTTTACTTGATTCGGTTCGATTGACCACTTTGTAGATGGTAGTAGGTGGTAATCGGCGAAGTGAAACGAGAAGATGGCTTAGAAAGCTTATATTTGAAAAGACACGGATAATTTTAACAAACGAGGTAAACACATACAAGCACACCCGCTTGCGGTGCTCGCACGGACTGAACTGCCGGTGTGTTGGGTGGGGGTCTAGCGGCCCATACATCTGTACTTAATTTGTTAAAAAAAAAAAAACGCGCAAGTTTTTAATCACGTCTAAACTTGTATGGAGTAGTGACAGGCGCTGATTAATTTGACAGGACTAAACTAAAATTTATCTTCTGTCCTTTTCTTAATGAAATAGAAAGAAAAAGATGCACTGAACTTAAATTTAGTTTAGTTTGTGAACAAGGGAATCGGCACCATTGTCTGTTTGTGACCGCGTTCTATTTAGTGATTGCAGGCAGAGGTTATTTGAATTGTATCATGAAAAAACATGTAACCATGATGAAACTTTTTAAAACAACTTGGAATATAATTAATTCAGAAACGGGAAGAACGACAGTACGGAATCGTGACTTCCATCTAAAAATCAATGATGTAGATATTAAGGCAGACGTGGAGGTGGCAACTGAGTTTGAAAATTATAATAATAATAAAAATAAGCTGGCAACACCAACGTAAAGACAACGCCAAAAATTTATTTTCATAATTTCCACATTTTTATTAATTTTAGACGCAGTTTTTCAGTACAAAAACAAACCCGAAAGCCTGAAGATTACTTTATAATAAAAAAACAACGACCACAATGAATAAAACCAATAGACTGCAGTAAAAAAATGTCACCTCCGACAAAACAGAAAGAATTATGAAAATGAAACTGATGTTATGTTGACGAGATCAGTGAGACAAAGAACACGCCCATCACTTCCGGTCTCGTCGCTCAGCTCCGCCTTGCCGCCGCCGGTACCCAGCCTCACCGTGAGCGCTGTGACAACACCGGCCGCGGTAGTTGCGTCAAGCTCGAGCGACGAGTATTTTTCCCCGCCGACGCCGACGTCGCCAACACCTGTACGTCAGCTGGGGAGAGGCCGGCCACCAGCGGGCTTGGGACCTCGGGGCCAACAGGCCCCGAACAGGGTCCCCGCTGCCGGTGGAAATGTGTCGCGCATGCGATGGACTCAGTCCATTAATGAAAATGTGATGCGCGCATATTATGGGGCTACAGAGGGAGGAATTAACCTTACAGCGTACCGAAGTCGGATGCTCTCTCTGTTTCAGGTGCTTGAACCTGCCGTCAACGTCTCGGCCCAACGACTATCGAATCAGGTGCGCGTCATTCAACACAACCACAGGTTGGATAACGCTACATTTGATCGGCTGCGCTCGGAAATGCAGAATAGCTCTGCTAGTAACCCTCTCCCATCTCAGAATGTTGTGCATGCGCCTTCTGCAGTTCCATTGCAAGCAACCCAATATGATGAAGAGGAGGACGGCAGGGCTATATCTGCAGAAAACCAATGTAATGTGGAATTAAGGAACGCACTGGAGGATGCGATTCATGAGTACCGGTTCACATCACCTGACCTTAGACCACGGCTACCACGTTTGCCCATGAATAAAAGAAACAGAGCACTGGTGTGTGCCCTAATGCGCTGTTACCAAATTTTATTAAAAGCAGCGCAGACCTTTGCGATACACACTCAATCTTGTATTGCACGGCTGTAGCGGCATGTCGTATGGCTCGTGTCAAATTCCCAAACACTGACCGATCTGCACGACCGAAACCCACCGCACCAGCTTGGCAATGCAGGATTGAGTGTCGTATTAATGAGGCTAGGGTACTCATCGGGAAGCTCATCTGCTTCAGGGAGGGCAATACACGCCCAAGGGTGATGCGCTTTGTGAAGCGGGCGTTCTCGGGAACTAGTATTAGTCCCCGAGAATATGTATCCCATGTCACAGAGCGCATCGACTTCCTGAAGCAGAAAGTTTATGCATGGGCAAACCGTATCCGTCGGTATAGGCGAAGAGTGGATCGGTACACTCAGAACCGCATGTTCCTGAACGATGAAAGGTGGGTATACAGAGCGTGGGAGCGGCCCACTCCCAATCAAGGTGTGACTGACGCGCGTCTACCAGATAATGATGCCATGAAAGCTTTTTGGCGAAGTATTTGGTCGGTGCCTGTCAGTCACACTGAAGGTGATTGGATGCGTGTTGTTGAGCAGGCGTGTGATCCAATACCAAACATGGAGACCATCACCATTACGCCTTTGGATGTAGCCCGTGCAGTCCGTCCGTTGCCTAACTGGAAATCTCCAGGACCGGACGGACTGCACAATTTCTGGCTTAAATGGCTACAAAGGTCACATGCCTGCTTAGCCTCGCAATTCCAGTCATCTTTAGAGACTGGGTCGCTAGCAGTGTTCTTCACAACAGGAGTTACCCACCTGCTCCATAAATCGGGCAGTACTGCGGAACCTAAAAATTATAGACCAATTACATGTTTACCGACGGTCTATAAAGTTCTTACATCCATTCTTAGAGCTAAAATTTCACATCATATTAACAACAACTCAATTATGTCTGTGTCTCAGAATGGATGTAAGAATGGGTCCCGTGGTACTAAGGAGCTGCTCCTTATAGACATGACCATCAGCCAACAGGTTCGTAGATCCCGGAAGGATTTGTCGACTTGTTGGATAGACTATAAGAAGGCCTATGATTCGGTGCCACATACATGGCTCATGAGGGTGCTGGAATTGTACAAGATAAATGCAACTCTGCGCACCTTTCTAATGTCATGTATGCGGCAATGGAGGACGGTTCTTCTTTATCCAGGATGTCGACAGATCCGGGGAATCGATGAACCGATCAGGATTGAACGGGGAATATTTCAGGGCGATAGTTTGAGTCCGCTTTGGTATTGCTTAGCCTTGAATCCTTTAAGGACACTGCTGGAGGATTCAGGTCTAGGCTACCGGTTGAGAAGGGGTGGTCAAGTGATATCTCACCTCCTTTACATGGATGACTTGAAACTCTTTGCCCCCAACAATTTGCGACTGATGGAACTACTGAAGGTAACAGGATTATGGAATCCGTGGAAACCTAACTCTCGGATTCCATACACCTTAAATCCCTCTCCTCAACCGAAACCTACAAGTACTTGGGTATGTCGGAAGCATTAGGCATCAATGTTACCAACATGAAACAATCGTTGAGGGAACGCTTCTTTGGCCGCCTGAATAAAGTGTTAAATAGTCTTTTATCAGGCGGAAACAAGGTGCGTGCCTTCAACGGTTGGGTCATGCCTGTTTTGATGTATTATTTCGGCATACTCAAATGGACTCAGACAGAACTTGACGCTCTGGATAGGAAGGTCAGGTCCGTACATTGCTGACAGCAAATCGGATGCATCACCGACGGTCATCAGTGATGAGACTGTACATCCCGCGGAAGTGTGGGGGTCGAGGTTTCCTAAATGCTAAAACCCTCCACAACCGCGAGATTAACAGTCTCAGGGAATATTTCCTTCAAACTGACGTGGGAATGCAATGCAACGATGTGGTCGCAGTGGACAAGGGCCTCACCCCGCTCTCCTTGGCAAAAGAGAACTGGCGCAAACCCGCAGTACTTGATACTAACGATCGTAAGAAAGTATGGCAGGGCAAAGAGCTACATGGACGCTTTTTCCGGGCCCTCCACGGGCCTGATGAAGACTTTTTGGCGTCTGTATCCTGGCTGCGTTTCGGCGACCTCTTCGGGGAAACTGAAGGTTTTGTCTGTGCGATTATGGATGAAGTTATCATGACGAATAATTATCGGAAATACATTGTCAAGGACGGTACGGTTGACATCTGTCGTGCATGCCACCGTCCCGGTGAATCAATCAGACATATTGTTTCCGGTTGTTCTCGTCTTGCTAATGGCGAATACTTGCACAGACACAATCTAGTGGCTAGGATTATTCACCAGCAACTTGCCTTGCAGTACAACCTTGTGAAGTCCGAAGTACCATACTACATGTATGTGCCCGACCCAGTTCTCGAGAATGGTCACGCCACATTGTACTGGGATCGATCTATCATCACTGACAGGACTATTGTAGCCAATGAGCCTGATATTGTGGTGATAGATCGACGAGAGCGCAGTGCAATGATTGTAGATATCGCTGTCCCTCATAACGAGAATCTCGTGAAAGCTGAGAAAGATAAAAAAATCAAGTATCTTGACTTAGCACACGAGGTTGTCGACATGTGGGATGTGGACTCTGCAATAATTGTACCGATAATCGTTACGGTTAATGGCCTAATAGCGAAGAGCCTCGACCAATACCTCAGCAGGCTCTCATTGCGCGGCTGGGTCAAGGGCTTGATTCAGAAAGCAGTACTCCTAGACACGGCACGCATAGTGAGGAGGTTCCTCTCTCTAGAGCCCTGACCACTGGCAGCTTGGTTCCTGATGCCAATGGGCCACTATTTTTTTATATTTTTAAATGTTTTTTTAATGATTTTTATAAAAATATTTAAAAATGTATTTAATATGTAAAAAAAATGAATAAATGATAATAATAAATGCGAAGACCCTCCACAACCGCGAGGTGTGCAGCCTCAGGGACTACTTTCTTAAAGCCGATGTGGGTATGCACCGTGATGTGGTCGCAGTGGACAACGGGCTCACCCCGCTCTCCATGGCTAAAGAGAACTGGCGCAAACCTGTAGTATTTACTACAGATGACCGCAAGGAGGTATGGCAAAGCAAGGCGCTTCACGGGCGCTTCTATCGGGCTCTTCATGAGCCCGGTGTACATTTCTTAGCGTCCGTATCCTGGCTACGTTTCGGTGACCTTTTCTGGGAAACCGAAGGTTTCGTCTGTGCAATTATGGATAAAGTTATCTTGACGAATAACTACCGGAGACATATTATGAAGGACGGTACGGTTGACGTGTGTCAGGCATGCCATCGTCCGGGTGAGTCCATCAGACATAATATTATCTCTGGTTGCTCGCGTTTAGCTAACGGCGAGTACTTGCACAGACATAACCAAGTGGCTAGGATTATTCACCAGCAACTTGCTTTGAAATATAAACTCGTGGACTCTAAGGTACCGTATTACAAGTATGTGCCCGACCCAGTTCTCGAAAATGACCATGTCACGTTGTACTGGGATCGGTCTATCATTACTGATAGGACTATTATAGCATTATGGTAAAGCAATAAAGATATTGAGTATTGAGTATATAAGCCTGATATAGTAGTGATAGATCGATTAGCGCGCCGCGCAATGATAGTCGATGTTACCATTCCACATGACGAGAACCTCGTGAAAGCTGAGAAAGAGAAACAAATAAAATATCTCGACTTAGCACACGAGGTTGTTGACATGTGGGATGTGAGCTCGGCCATCATTGTGCCGATTGTCGTAACGGCTAATACACAATGATGTCAGAGCACGGCGAGATGCGCGCGCGCGTCTATGGCGACACCGTGCGGATTAAACGGACAACAGTGCGCTGTGATCCGATTGGTCAAAACATTTGTAAATATATGTAGTCTTACTTTAAGTTAACATAATTCTTCATTATTCATTACAATCTGGAGTCCGAGTATTATTTATATCAGCCTACGATACTCCTCCAAAAAGGCAATAACAATAAAAGTAACGTCAACATTGTACATTGGTCAATTTAAGACTACAACAACTATTTACAGCTCCTATAACTATGATATAATAAATATTAATGTTTAATTATATTACTAGTTCATTATATTACTGTTTAATTATATTATTAATTAATTTAATTACATTCTTATTATTATTTTATTATAATTATTTGCTATAACTACTTATACAAAAACGATTAGCAGAGATTATCTTTGCTGTCGTCAGTCCTCTAAATCCGAGTCCAGCATTGACGCGTTAATATCAATAAATACAACATTCTCTTTGTCTAGATCTGCATCATCACCAATGAGAAGAGATTTCATATCATCAGTAATAGGTGTATTTACTGATTTTCTCAGCACAGGTCTTATGCTGGACAGGTAGGGATCTGACGAGACAAGGAGACCATTGAAAATGTCTTCGTTTGTCGCTTTTCGACAAAATTTGCGCGAATGCTGTTCTCGGATTTTCTTGAAGTCTTTGTTTCTGGCTTCTGATGCCTCTTCAGAAAATTTGCCAATGGGCATAATATCGAAGTGTTAAATAACTTCAGCACCGTGCGGTAAAAGTTTGTGGACACTCGAAGGCATGTAATACCAGCCATAGAGCTCCACATACAATTCTGCTGTTTGGCTTGCAAAGTTTTTAAACGCCTCAACATTTATGGGCTCCCCACCATGATTTTACCATCTATCATGGTCATAAGCATTGAGTGCTTAACAGTATGAATTCCCATAATAGACGGCCCCAGTGCTGCAATCTCAGCTTCAATCAAAGCCTACTCTTCCTTAATATTTAATTGGTTTTCATTTGCAAATTTAAAATAGAGCGGTCTGCAGAACATTGTGGAAGATGGCTTTGGATTCTCCCATAACTTTTCTTCACCACAAACTAAGCGCAGAGGCACAAAAGAACACATAAAATTGCTTGAATCATCTTCATCCGCCATAGTTTGTTTGTACAAACTTTGCCCTGAAGCACCATCAAAGCCCCACTTGCATATCAATGTTAGCTCTTTGCCATCTAGCGAAAATTCCAAACGTAGGAATTTCCCAAATCTAGCTACAGTTTTGTCCAAAATCGCTTGAAGCTTAACTTTTACCCCTCTTTCGGTGATTTCTACGGTGTCTTTTGGTGGGTAAAAGTCCTTCTTCGCCTCCAAGATAGCAGTATATGAAGGATATAGTAGTATTCCTTCTTCTTTTGCACAAGCTTTTAATGTTGTATATTGCCATTTCGAAAGCTTCAATGAAGTCAGAATTCCTAAAGCTTTATCAACGGAATATATGGACATAGCTTTCTTGGACTTCAACAATTCCTTTATCTTTGTAGCCTCTTCGGAATGCTCTGTAATCAATTTTATTATCTCTGCTACATTTTTGTTATCTGCACTTAAACCAGTTGCATAAGCAAGGCTTTCAGTGCTATGCGTGAGGAGCTCTTCCACTCTTCTTCTCTTCTGTAGCGAGCTTAGCTCCGAGAACACTTTTCTTGGACTCACAACAGTTGATGTTCCAACACTGCACGTCTCCGGTTTGTATGATGTTGATGCACCCTCATTTACACCGAAGTCAAAACTGGAACATGGTTGCTGCTCTTCTAACACTAAAGAAGGTGTCATCTTGTCCTTCATGAACTCAGGCCATTTTATGTCTTCTTGCAGCCATGTCTCATACTTTTTTATGAAAGTATGTCTCGTGCGATTACACGAGATCCATTTGTTCCTCAACGAACACACATGATTCTGACAGAATTGTTTCAATTCTTTATTTTCGTTTTCTGACAAATCAACGGCATTGACAAAAACTTCATATAATACACTGGGCTGTGAGAAATTGCTATTGTTAGCCACAAACATAAAAATATCCAAATTGGTACGAAAACCTTCCATCATAACACGAAAACAAATCGAACGTAATAAGTATAGTAAGCGCGCACAAGTGCAAAGAGCTACTGAGTGAAGTTAGTTTAAAAATATCCTATTTATATTATAACTACCCTCATTAACGCTCGCTGTCCCATAATGCTTATTAAATTAAAATTCAACAATAATGACGGTGATTAACAAATGAGTTATTTCGTGAAATGAATTTTGTAGTAAAATGTAAATAATCTACATCGTTTTCTAATATTTTCATTATAAAAGTCATAAGCAGGTTATTAACTAACGACAATATCAGTTATGTGGTTGGTTACTTCATTTAATTATGTCAAAGATTTGAAAGATGAAGATTTGAAAGATGAGAACTGTAAATTCAAAATTTCCAAAGCTTGCTACATGCAAAGCGGCACCGAAAGGCACAAGAATTGTATGTCATCTTGATCGCCGTGTACGGTGCAATACCTCATGTGAGTATCAGCCCATCAGTTCTATTCAGTTTTGAAAAAAAGAACTTTAAGGGTTTTATTCCATACAAAAAAAAAAAAAATCTTTTTCTCACGCATGGAGCTCTTCATACCCTTCATAGTACTATATTCGTAAAACAAAGGGAGGTATACTAAACACAAAACATATTTTTATTTATTAATTTCTGACGTTAAGTTTCTATGAGTATGGAGCTTGATTTTCAGACCACTGTGCGCCGTATCTCTACGTTGACGTCGTGGTGGGGCTTGCACGCTCCAAACTCTGGGTCTGTGCCGGTAAGGTTCACATTGCCGAAACAGGTCTAGGGTGAGGAGCCAGACCAAGGAGATACAAAAACCCGCAGGGCAGCATGTGGCGAGCTGTTGGGCAGTAGCGATCCCACGGACCCTATCTTCCGGGAGCTAGAGTGAACACTGATGAGGAACAGAGCTCCCACCTCATTCTTGCCTTTATTGGCTGGCTTGAGTGGAGATTCGCAAGAGCAAACATGCTCGGAGGAAGGAAGTATTCCAGTAAGATGCTGGTAGGGATCTTGACCGTACTTCCGGGATTGTCCTGATAGCCGTGGAATACGTCTCCACTCCTCATAAGCACCTCAGGACATGTTGCCCTCTTGTCGCTTCGACACTTTGTGCTAGCGACCATTTTCGGGGCCCATTATTGAGTGTGCAAGTCACCCCCTGCCATTTTATCCGTGTACATATAAACATTGATCAGGCAGGGGCCATAGTCCTTCCATAGTTCCAGGTAACCAGTCCACTTTAGCCACCCAAACCCATAGTCAAAATATCTATGTTTCCATTTACTGCAATAGTCCTACACCAACCGGGGGTTGTCCTTGGGTGCCCTTGCGTAGTGCGAACAGGGATAGTCGTCGGTTGGTGCCTCAATACTTAAAAATGTCTAAGGGGCCTCTGCAAGTTGGCTTCGGCCCCTCGTACGCCTTCCAAAGGTCCGGGACCCCAGGGTCCCGAGATATGTTAAAGAAAAAAAAAAAAACAATATTTATTGATCCAAAATCATACATAGACACAGGTTGAGCACAGTAGTATTATACTAAAAATTATACATAATTGTTTGTACAGAAGTTAAAAGGCTACAAAAATCTAAATGACAATTTCTTCACTAATATTCCCATTTTAACAACCAAAACTCTGTCATCGTCGTCCTCCACTTCTGCTTACTCAATACTTAAAGAATGTGTACCAGAATGTGACAAACTTTTTGAATTCACAATTATTACTGCTAAAGACATTATAGAATCTTTTAAAAATCTTGGTGTAAAAAAAAACTGCTGACCATTGGGGATTATCAGTACCTACATACCGTATCCTCAATAATTCATGTTATTTCACCCTTTTTAGCAATCGTTTTTAACTCTTGTAAAGCATCTGGTATATTTCCTGATCTGATGAAACTTAGCAAAGTGATTCCACTGTTCAAATCTGGTCCAACTGATCCCACAAATTTTCGGCCTATTTCGATATTACCTACATTGAGCAAAATCTTTGAAAATTTAGTTTTAAAACAAATGTTAGGACATTTCAATGTATATAATTTACTTCATCTGAAACAGTTTGGTTTTACTAAGGGTCGTTCAACTACAGATGCGGGCGTGGAATTACTGAAGAACATAATTATTCGAGGCCTGGGAAGAGTCGCAAGATGCTCTTAGCATTTTCTGCGACTTGTCCAAGGCCTTCAATTGCGTATATCATGATACACTTATCAGGAAACTGTACCACTATGGTATGAGGAACAAGGCTCTTGACCTTCTGACTTCTTATCTGAACAACAGAATTCAGAGGGTCGATGTTAATGGCAAGAGATCTGCAGGGTCTGCGGTAACCATGGGCGTTCCGCAGGGTTCAATTCTTGGTCCTTACTTATTTCTAATTTATATAAATGACTTACCTTATCACATTTTCCTCACCTCATTTTTAAAATCAAACGTCAGTTAGTCAAGTTAATGATGCACTCTCTAAAGTTATGCATTGGTTTAATGTAAATAATCTTCTCCTGAACGAAAAAAAGACTAAACTCATTAAATTTTCAATGCCAAATGTCAGGCAGCTATCTACCAATGTTCAGGTCTAATGGAACAGAGTTGGACCCTGTTGAGTCGACAGTTTTTCTTGGAATCACTATTGACGGTAAATTACAATGGGGCCCACACATAGAAAAATTGTCAGGAAGGCTAAGTTTGGCCGCCTATGCTGTTAAAAAAATTAGACAGATAACTGACGTAGATACAGCCAGAAATGTTTATTTTAGTTATTTTCATAGTCTTATGTCATAAGGGATTCTTCTCTGGGGAACCTGTGCGGACATTAATACTATCTTTGTTCTACAGAAAAGGGCTGTTTGAGCCATTTACAACCTAGGTCCAAGAGATTCCCTTAGAGAAAAATTCAAAGATATAAATCTGACTGTAGCCTCACAATATATTTTTGAAAACCTATTGTATGTGCACAAAAATATATAAAATTTTTAGAAACTGTCCGACGTCTTAGTTTAAATACCAGGAATAAACACAACGATGCTGTACATCGCACATGTCTCCACAAATTAGGCTCAACTCAAAAGACCTTTTCAGACACTTATCTACATGGTCCTCATATGGCCTGACCAAGATTATGTCTGGACTTTAAAAGAGACTGCAACCTCTGAGTTTGTTTCGGCCTTTCTTCTCAGAGTAGTCAGATAGGAAACGCCGAACTCATCTAGCTTACTTTTTTTTTTAATATGACGTGTAAAAGTGGTTTTGATATATTATTTACAGAATAAACAATTTCATTTCATTTCAATTTTATTTCCTAAGAGTCGTAGCGTGATGTTACAATAGCCATTAACCTTTTTCAAAAATTGGGCTGTCCAATGCAAAAATAATTTTTCAAATCCGACTGGAAGTTCCGAAAATGACCCCCTACATACAAATTTACAAACAAACCAATTTCACCTCTTTAAAATAATATAATATTATATACTAGCTTTTGCCCGTAGCTTCGCCCGCATGGATGTCGGAAAATATCCCACGGGAACGTACTACCGGGCAGTACCGGGATTACATACCTAATAGTCCAGGAAAAGGTTATTGACTCCTACCGCTGCGCTCCAACCATAATAATTATTTTGTTACGCGTAATTTTAAATCTGTGATATCTTTTAAACCATTCATTTAAATGATATGATGTCAAGGGATATTTTAATCCAATGCCCAATTAAAATGACATATTTCATTGAATAAGGATTACATCAAATTGATTGTTTAAATTCATTGTTGTTATAACAATGGAATTTTCATCAAATTCTGAAAGATAATAATATTGTTACTGTGGGTCATCCTTAGAAGATTGCCGACTTTTTACCCAACTACAGCAAAGCCAAAAGGAAGGGTTATGATTTTAGTCTATGTATGTATATTTGTATGTTTGCTTTTACGTGTATTCCACCGTAGCGCCTAAACTACTGAACCGATTTTGATGAATGAGGTATCAATGGATTCGTATTATTAGTCTGGGTGACATAGGCTATATAAATTTCCCGTAAATTTAATATTGTGGACTAAAGTCCACAATATTAAATTTACGTGTAAACACGTAAATTTCTAACTTCGAACAAAATTTAAATGAGATGATCATGACATGTTTGGTTTAAAAAGAAAGGTCTTGACGAGCACATTACAAATATGTATATAATATTATATTCTCAAAGTAAATAAATATGTTTAAATTATCGTCAAAAACTTGTAATTCCAGTCTCATGAAAAACAAGTACAACGAAATATTTATATTTTGGATTTCTTCGAAGCTCGATAAATGGTGTTGGTGTCGAAAATAAATTACGCTATGGTTTCGTTCAAAGCACTATGCACTGCTATTGGAATTTAAAATAGTTTAATTACTGACCTATTGTATTACGTTTTCGTAATGTTTAGCGTAAAAACGGAAAAGTATAAAAAATTCAGTTTAATAAAAAAACTGTAACCCGACTACGGGAAAATAAAAATGATCTAAAAAGTACGAAACAAGCAAATATTTCAGACAGAAATCAAGACATAGGTACAAAAATGGTCAAGGTAAAGCCGTGGTCGCATGCCTGTATACCATGTGGTTGTTAAGAACACCTACAAAATTGTAATAGCATGCGACGACGGCTTTACCTTGACCATTTTTGTACCTTTGTCTAATAGTCCTTCGACTTCGACACTAATAAAAAGCGACGACGCTCCGACTAATATATATGTCACCGTAAGATTGTGTTTATAATCTGTCGGAATTATTTCCGTTAGATTATAAACTGTCGAAAAATTGTGAATTGGTTGAAATGGGTTAGGTTAGGTTAAAACTGTGACCAACCGCGCGCGAGCCGAGCGAGCGAAGCGAGCGGTGCCGCGGCAGCGGCTGGCGAGCGCTACTTCCAAGTTGCTCGCAGCCAGGCAGGCTATTTAATATACAACGCAAGGTGCGTTACATCGCAAGCAAGTTTAATACCAGTTCACAATTTGTCGGTTTCCCATGGAAAGATTATAAATTAGCGAAAAATAATGCGTTAAATTGTAAATGGTTCGTTGCAGTTTACAATTTTTCGACAGTTTATAATTTAACGGAAATAATACCGATAGATTATAAACTAACGAAGTTCATAATTATACGGTGACATATACAAACAATCCCGCAACCAAACCTAAAGCCAAATGAGGAAATAGGACATGCCATTCAACCCGTAACAGAAACAGAAAAAACTTGTATACCTGTACCAAACCCAGTATCTGAACCTGAGTCCATAGATCAAGTATCGCCGCAAACGCAAGCAGAAACGCTCATTAGTCCACAGCCTAGTCCAATAGAAGAAAGCAAATGCCTACTAAAAGAGCATTTATCTTTGGTGCACGGGACTGGCACAAAAGTGCCTTTTATGTGCATAATTGAAATAAATTATTTGAACTGAACGAAAGACCGGTTCATTGTTACCAGGATATTTTAAGTACTTTATAATGGTTTTACCTCGAAATTAAAGGACGCACGTGACCCTACTTCGAAAAATAGTATCTATGCAATAATATAGCTTAACATCTGGAATTGCAAAGTTTCACTTTTGTGGACACTTGCATCATATTACTCTTTTTTTTGTGTTCCCAAATTATATTTTAAAATGATTGATTCAATGATTATAAAGTATTTAACATAATAAGACATCCTAATTTTCATCCTTTATAACCCAAGCATGAACTATATGCTTACAGAATGATGATCCAAAAGTATTTCGCAATACCTAACCTTTCAATTTCATCATCATAAATAATTGTATTTCGTTTTAATTAAAAAAAAAGCCTTAGGGCTTTACCAACTTTAGCTACTTCTTATTGCCGGAAAGCTTTCCGATATTCTTACAGTAGCTTGAGGCTAACAGTCTCAAATGTCAGAGGCGGCAGCGCGATATTATCGTTATGGTGTGAATGAAGTCAGCTAATCAACAACCAACGTTTCCAAATTATCGTTTAGTAGCTCCAACATCGATCATAAAAATAGCGAAACAAAATTCATTAGTAAGCTGTTTTAAAAGACCAAAGCACGTTCCCGCTTCTGATGTTAGAAAAAGCGGTAAACACTGTTAATGTAAATATAGGTATTTTATTATTTATTTAACTCGAATACAAATGATTCATATTGTTGTTAGTAACACTTATAAAACTATGTTGGTAACATTTCTAAACTAAATTACATTAAACTAATTCATGAACTTATAACTATGTCCGCTTCCCGCTGCACCAGACCTGCAGCTGTGCATACGGGTCCAGTGCCCCAGACACGGGCAATCAGGCTTATTAAATAGGTATAGTGAGTATTAACAATCACCTTTAAAATGCTATTGGTGCTCCCCGAATCCTTTGCATCAGGCATGCTGTTCTTTTTTGCATAATAGCCTGTAAACTATCTGTATTTGCTTCAGCAAACATGCCCGATGCACTACAGAACCACGGGAGCCCCAACAGTACCCTAAAGGCGTTGTTGTACTGTACACAAAGAACGTTTTGCATTTTGCGTTTAACATTATTTTGTTAGAGAAAAAGTGTTATAAAATGATTCTATTTTTAAATTTCAGTATTGTATTTATAAAGTATGTCAATATAAACTCGTTTTGAAGTTTATAATTTGAATATTATGCTATGAGAGTAGATAAAAGCTGATTCGTAATTCTTAGATAAAATTCAATAGAATATCAACATCACCTGACAGTATTGGGGCAATCGATCGAAACAGCTTATTACATTAAAATAGCAATATAAAATCTAAGATAATAGATAGATAATTTGGAAAGAGTGAAGAAGAAATACTCCGAAATGAAAACGAAAGTGAAAGAGATGGTAAAAATTAAGAAGGGTGAAAAGGAAGAAAAGCATAACAGGCAGTTCTCTGATAACTTCAGGTTCAATGTTAAGCTGTTCTGGAAACAGATAAGATTGGCTCGCGGAGTGACAGGAACATTGAGTATAAATGTTATAAGAGCAGAAGATGGATGTTTACTTAGCGAAGAATGTAAGGTCTTGGAACGCTGGAAGGGACACTTTGAAAGTTTATTTAGTTGTCAGGATAGTATCCAAGGAGTGAATAACTGGACAGATGCCAGTTCTGTGGAACCAAACTTAAATGAAGATGAAGAAAATGCAATATAAATAGATGAGATTGTAAGAGCACTGAAAGGGATGAAAGTTGGGAAAGCTGCAGGCTACGACAGAGTATCTGCTGAAATGCTGAAGGGCGGTGATGGGGTGGTAGCAAGCCTGTTGTGCCGAATCTTTAATACATATGTGTTGGAGATACACGACCGTGTGCCGGATGATTTGTGCAAGGCTGTAATCGTACCACCATATAAAGGAAAAGGCTCTCAGCAGGAGTGTAAAAACTACCGCGGCATTAGTCTAAGAACGTCTATTAAGCTTTCGTTGATTTGGAGAAGGCCTATGACAGTGTGTGGAGGGAAGAACTGTGGTCGACAATATCCATGTTCGGTGTGGACTGGCGCTTGGTACGGGTACTGAAATCTTTATACAAGGATTCCAGTACTTGTGTTAGGATAAATGGGGCATACACAAACTGGTTCTGCATCTCGAGAGGTGTTAGACAGGGTTGTGTAGCGTCACCGTAGCTTTTCAACTTGTACATGGATAGTTGTCTGACAGATTTGAAAGAGGATGAGTGCGGATTGAGGATGAATGAGTTGCTTGTCAAATGCCTTATCTACGCAGATGATCAAGTTCTACTTGCATCGTCAGCAGAACAGTTGCAAGATTGTGATGGATGCAGCATATAAGATGAAAGGTATAAATGTTAATGTAAATGAGATGAAGGTCATAGTGTTTGAATGAGGAGAGTATGTATCGGTATGTGATGTGAAAATAAATGATAAAAGTGTGAAGCAAGTAGGTAAATGAGTTTATAATTATATTTGGGGAGCAGTGTTGTCCCAGTGGTAACGGTCCCGACTTAAGAGTTGTAGGTCGTGGGTTTGAACCCAGGCAGGCGCTTTTCTTTTTGTAAATTATTTCATCACCACTGCTCTCAAAACGGTGAAGGAAAAAAATTCAAAGACATGTGACATCTGCCAACCCGCACTGGGCCCGCGTGGTAGATTACGGCCCACTCCCTTTCACAGAGAGGAGGCCTGTGTCCCGGCAGTGGGAACATTATAGGCTGATGATGATGACTAATACCGTTCAAATTTGATACATTTACAAATAAAATAATAATAAATATATTATAAAATATTTTTTTTGTTTTTTTTTTAATGAAAAAATATTTTGAAATATCATTTATAAGTATTTAAATGAAATAAATAAAGGAGACAATAATAAAATAATTATGATAGGCTATATGCCTATATAGCCTATCATAATTATTTGATTATGTTATTATGTTATGTTATACTATAATAAAATATTGTTTTTTTGATAATGACATCTGTCACATTTACGAAGCTTGGGACCAATGTAAAAGTACCTAATTTGACTTGGTATTCTGTTTACCTAAAAATAACACTTAACTTGTAAAACTAAACATTAATATAAATTATTACGAAATATTTAATGATACTTGTAGTATATCTTCCCGTTCCTGTTCTTAAGGCCCTCTATCATCTTTTTTTTCTCATGTGGAAATACTACGGCTAACAGCTGATTTGAATTTGTCCCTATAATTTTAATTTTAAATATTAGATTTCCTTCTTATTAAGGCCTATTTCCAATTTATTAACTAGTTTGAAGCTTAATTAAGTGTTTTGTGCGTTAATTTCAGGCACTAAGTGCAAATTATGTGTAAAAAATTCATTGTGATTCGTTGACAGTTACCGGCTCAAGCGAACGTTGCATTTTCGTCTCGTTATCAGGTACAATACTAAATATTTTACTTGGTAGTAGATTGTTGACGTTCTAATATTTTACCTACAATTTATTAGATCATTTTTATTACGGCTACAAGTTGATGCCAATGACCTTAAAAACGTAATCATAACCTTAATTAGTTTGGTGACAGAACTTCTTTCTTTACGATCTAAATTTCATTTTCCGTTCAACTAATCATGTTACTTAATCCACTACTCTTTTACAACCCCTTCTCTTTTTCTCTTTAATCATGATTATGACTCGCAGCGTGCGGGCTCGCCTAGAAGAGACCAAACTCAGTCAGGCTTTGAGCGAATTAAAGGCGTCTCAGGAGCTCTGTGAGTCTGTGACCAACTGATTAAGGAAAAAGATGAAAATGAAATAGAGCTCCTTGGTGTCCTTGAAAGAAATAGCAAGTTAAAAACAGAAATGGCTGTTATACACTCAACACACTGATGCCATAGAAGCCCGGGACAGGCTCCAAGTTGTTGTGGACGGGTTCAGCCAGTGTAGCAATGAGTATGAACAAGCTCTTAGTCATAAACATTTATTACAAAAGCAGCTACATGAGGCTCAAAGTCAGGTTGAACAACTTGAGACAACAAATCTTAATATCACTGCCTCGCTGAATCAAAGTCTATTCAATGAATTGGTGCCTATAGCCCCATCAATAGTTTCTGCAATAAACCCCTCTTACACAATAGATTTAACAGGTAATGATGATTCAAAATCAATTAAATCAGTGAGGGTAGTTACTAGTATAAGTTAAATAAAAAAATACATAAAAATGATCAAATACATAGTTAAAACTAAGAAAATGATCAAAAAACAAAAGTTCTTCATCAAAAATGTTAAGCTTAGCAGAGAAAGGTTGCATCTATTAAAAAAATTAGACATGTATTCATTTAACTTAGAAAAAAGTACTAGGAAATACCAAATTGACACAGAAGACTTGCAGTATGAACTTGACCAACTACAGGAAAAACTTAATTGTATGACCATCAAATATACAGCCTCTGAAAACCAAATGAGGGAATATGTATTGGCAATGAATGAGCTGGTAAGCTCACAAACTAACAAATGTGAACCACCATCTATTGTACCCACACCGGACCATCCATTGACAATTTGTGACACCACCATACCGCAGTCTAGTGCCAGTTTACCATTATCAATTACTAATTATTTGCCAAAACAGAGTGTAAATAAAGAAATTAATAGTCGCCGCCCCCGCAGAATAAACGCGTAAGTGCTATTGCGGCGGTTTTGATGTTAATACATATTCGTAATCTATAGGTCAAAATACATCACCTTAATTTTTTCCAGATTATTACCTATATCAAGTATTTACGAAGTTACGAAAAGTTATTACTTTATTCTTTATTTAAAACCAAAATCAAAAAATCTGCAATATATGCATGCGTACCATAATGAAAGCCTTACATTGTGTAAAGTATATTACCATACTTATCAGGTGCAACTGAGACATCACTTTAACGGCGTTATCCATTGCGGGTTTGTTCTGGTGCATATTTTAATACTATAACTCCGCAACGTGCAATCGCAGAAAACTTTAAGAACTTAATAGTACATTATTATCCTTTACATTTCGTTTCCATCTTAATTGTTATTGTAAATGTAGTTGCAAACCAAATAATCGTATTTTATACTACGCAAGTGATATCATTCTCTCTTTCTATTGTGGTACAAACTCTTTGGCCGTTAGCAATTGAGGCTGGTACGCGGGGTTTGTTGTGCTTTGGAGTTTTTGGTCAACGACAACAGCTATTGAGTGCATTTTGTAGTTACCTAATCATGTTTTGTGATATAATTTTTTAACAAGTGCAATGGATAAACAACGAAAACTATGTTATCGCAACATAAACCCACGAAGAAAAAGGATGTTGATAATGTCATGTGGACCAGAAGAGCAAGGTAAGATAAATTATTTACCTTATATCCGTATGCTTATATTCAGTAGGCTACTACACACCTAAATTAGTCCCTTTCTGTTTATTCTCACTTTTGTGCAATACCATTTTTTTATAAAACACGACACACAAGTGAAGTAGGCACGGCACGTCCATCGCGGGAATTGGAATCTCGGATATTTGATCTCCTGTTTAATTTGTCTCTCAAAATCAGGCCTTGTAACGTATAAGTTGGAAGAAAAGCATTTTAGGTATTTAAAAGAATGTAGAAGAACCAGTTCACGTCACTCTATATATCAACTATTTAAAGCCGTTCTTACCAATTTTCACATGTCAGTCATCGCGTTTTACTGGATAAATATGGATTTGTTTGATTACTTTCTCTTGAATACCTAACAACATACATATTGACAAGAGCGAATCACACCTACTTCATAAAGCTGACCCGCGCGGCGCGCGAAGGCGGCGCGGAAGTGGTGATGATTGGGTACCTACTTCGGTGAGGTCTGCCTGTGCGATCTACGACTTTAATGCTTGAGCTTTTATATAGCTTTGCCGCAAAATATCAGACAAATATTTAATTTTCAGAAGACAATAATTTGCCTGAATCACGAATCAAGGAAAGGGATTACAAAATATTGGAACATGGTAAGTTTTTGAGGGTTCTGTACTCCTAAACCTAAAGGGTACTCGATTGCTAAGCCTTTGCCATCTGTCTGTCCGTCTGTTCATGCACTTAGCCTAGTTGTGTTTTAATAGTGGATAGTGAAATAAGTTTTTTAATAAATTTCTTTATTTCAGTTTTACCTACATCACCGATAATAAACAAAAACGTCGTGCCAAATGACTTATCAAATTAAAGTAATTTATCAGTAATTTCAGAAAATCGGGACTATTCCATTAATACGTGTTCGAACAGCCACATCAGTGCTTCTCGTGAAGGTTATTATCTTACTTACTAATATTATAAATGCGAAAGTAAATCGGTCTATCTCTTACGCTTTCACGGTTAAACCGCTTAACCGAATTAGAAGACATTGATTTTAAAAAAATCATAATAGTAAACCGTAAACTAACTCACCAATTATTTATTTGCCTCAGAACCTGGTTTACGGATTACGACGATTTAAAAAAAATCGGCCTTCCAACATTTCGTGCCCAATTAGCAGCTATGTTAATGAGACAGACGAATGCGATTCAATGAGAAAAAAATATTTGTTTCATGTTTTTATTTTTTACGAATTTGGACACAATTTTTTTTTTCAGAGTCTATAGAGTTAAGCAATGTTAAGTCTGGTCATTATCTACGTTCCCTCAAGAGTCAAAATCACACCGTAGAAGATTTTGATGACAGTATTGATGGAGACTTTTCACCAGATGTATCTGAATATCTACCTAGCCCTGAAAGAGCAGACTCTTTACTTGGTGAGCTAATTGATGAGAATATGCAAACTCCTTCAGCAATTTCTAATATTTCTAAATTTTTTGATAAAATGGCTACTCCTCCTGCACTAAATAATGCAAATAGTAAAAATGGCACGCCGAGACAAGCTTTAAGTGTGAATGTAGAAACTCAAGAGCCCCCAAAAATATTTTTAGACTTAGATACACAAGAAACATCAACGTTGCGAGCTGTCTCTAGTAAAATAAATTAGTGTATCAAGCACAACACCAGACCAGCTCATATTCAAATACGATTTTACCGAAAACTATCGCACGGTCAACACCGAGATAGCTACTAGACCCTCAAGAGGCAGCGCAAGATTACCCCGAGGAAGAATAACTACAACTAATACCGGCAGCAGTTCAGCTGGTTTGGGTTCAGACACCGAAGCTACTGGTATCTTGCAAAATTTAAAACCAGCTCATAACCAGCTCCTCCCCGTGCCAAAGGCCCTTTATAATGATGTAATGAGTTTGTGTCGTACTGAGGCTATTCCTCGACACTATCAAGGATTTTATAAATCTTTAAATTGTGATATTAATACCGAAGAGGCTGATTCTGATGAAGAGAGTTAAACCAAACTAGTAATTAGTGCAAATCATTCAATTGCGAGAGTTAAAGACTTTAATCATAGTAGAGTATATTTTAATCATCTTTATTGTTTTAGAAATTTAAGTTAATTATGTATGTAAGAAAAGTGCATTTAACAAAAATGTATAATTCTGAATTAAAACGAAAAGTTCGTTTCAGATTATCGTAAAATATTGATCTCTTATAATAAAATTGATGTACCAATAAAGAACCAAAGTATCGTGTTATTATATTTTTAAGTAGATTTAATATTATCTTAATTGGTAAAGTTGTTCGTATTGTCATAATTAAGCTGTACATGCACAATAACTAGTTGAACTAAATATTAAGATACACAGATAAATAAGGCCAATAATTAATAAAAAAATGTTTGTTAAAAGTATTTTTTTTACAATTAGCGAGCTTTCTGAAGGCTGATTAATTAAGTATTAGATATGTTTATGTTTGACTATCTGAAATTATTAAAGTAAAGATTTCTTTTTTTAAGATTTTTTATTCCTTTATAGATAAATTACTACCGATATACCGTAACATAATGTTATAATTCTGACCTTGATGATGTATTATCTAGAACAAAAACTTAATCACCTATTACATTATTAGAAACTTTTCGACTGCACCAGAATAAACGCGTAATAACCTATTAACGGTACCACTGTACTGGGAAAAACGCAAAGTAAATTCAAGTTATATTACATTGCAAAACAAAAAAAAAACAATAGTTGACAAGAAAAAAAACTTAAAGTAACATTAACGATAAAAAATAGCTAAAACATTTCTGTAAAATGTTTTTTTATCAATAACTCAAAAACGGTACCTGTCTAACATTTAATATTTATTAAACTATCTACAAAAAAAATAATCTTTTAAACGACATAAAAAATAAGCTTCTATTGTGTGTCTTCATAAAGTTATGGATCAATTTAGGTTTTTTATTTTTCCTGTAAAATTGAATTTTTACACTTGCGCGTTTATTCTGCGGGGGCGGCGGTATTATTTTGTGATGAAATTGTAAAAGATCTAGGCCACTTGTTGACAAATAAATATCCAGGGTACTCAATAATGAACTACTGTATGCCTGGTTGTTCTTTATTTGACATAATGAAAAAATTATGAAATGCAGTTTTAACCAGAATAGTACATTATTAATATTTGTTGGTAATAGGGGTAATGTGAACAAAGGAGAATTACTCCAATATTATAGATCATTGTGCAACCTAAGTTTAAGTTTAAGAAAAATTGTGATGTTCACTCATACAGCCAAAGTTTGCCACAGGAAGAAAATAATTATAGATCTGAAATAAATATGACATTATATAATTTCACTAGTAATAATAATTTATTCCATTTAATTGACACTAACAATTATGTTGGTAACCACTTTTATTTGACAAAAGATAGATTTTGTATGGATAGGTACTATCTTTCAAAGTATTGTAAAAGACAGATAGCTGTGTCGCTATCATATTACTTTTCTATTACAGCCAAGAATTTGGCTAAACAAATTGCTTCTATTGAGCAATGCTATGACATTTTAAATAATTCAGCCAATAATTTGGTATCAAAAATTGACATTGATAATAATTTAAATTAGAAATTAAGACAATAGAGGCAACCTCTAGCAATAGTGTACAGAATTGCAAAATAAAATTAAATAAAAATTTATTATTATTATATTATTTATATTAACCAAATAAATAGTATTAACCTGGTGCATCAAAATATTCAAGGATTAATGAACAAAGATTTAGAAGTAGAATTATTTTTGAATTTTAATAGTATTGATATTCTTTGTATAACAGAACATTGGCTTAAAAGCCACCAGTTCTTGTTCAACTTTAATAATCACCAGGTAGGTAGTTCATTCAGCAGAGTTAACGCTATACATGGTGGCTCATTAATTTCAGTAAGTAACCAGCTTAAATTTAAAGACCGTAAGGATATCGTGAGCCTATCTGTTGAGCGGACAGTTGAAATAGCCTGTATAGAATTGGAGCAGTTTATTGTATTAAGTGTGTACAGACCCCCTTCAGGATTGTATGACTGTTTTGAAAAGGTAATGGATGAAGTAGTGGCGGTGATTTTAATGTTAACTTATTAGAAAAATCTGGTTTTTGTAGTAAAATAGTAAGACTATTTCAGTCCTACAATCTTGTAAACCTATTTTTGGAGCCCACAAGAATAACTACTACTAGTGCCACATGCCTAGATAATATTTATACAGATGTTATACCAAGCCACAAAGAAATTATAAATTTACTAGATTCTGATCATTGCGGGCAGAGGATTACTATCCCAAACCAAAACAACAAAGTGGCTAAAAAGGATATCACGGCTAATCCCAAAACTGCAAGTCACTTGGAAACTTTTAAAGTTAAACTCATTAATAAATTACCAGTTGTCTATACATGCTGACCCTAATAATCTATATAATGATTTCTTTAATATATACTGTAAGCAATTTAATTCCACCTTTATTACTACTACTATCTCGGTTAATAGTAACGCATCTTTTAGTGATTGGGCTACCATTGGTATACATAAAAGTAGAACAGAGCTTTATGAGCTGTACAATGAAAGAACTTATGTGAACACATCTGAATTTAATTTATATGTTAGAAATTATTCTAAATTATTTAAAAAAATGTGTTGTATGGCCAAGTCGCGTTATTTGAGTTCGAAGATTAAAAATAGTAGTAATGTAATTAAAACGACTTGGAATATTATTAATAGTGAAACGGGAAGGTCCAATAACCGAAATACTGACTACAGCCTGTCTATTAATGACAACATAATAAAATCAGACACACAAGTCGCCGCGGCCTTTGAAAATTTATTTTCAGATATTCCCGTTTCAACTACTAAATCCCTAAACTCATCACCTTCTGTTGCCGAGTCTTTGCTTACGGAAAATGTTAATGTTTGCGATTCGGACTTTATTTTTGAACATATTGTAGAGACACTGTAGAGACATAATTGAAACCTTTCACACTTTAAATGTAAAAAAGACTGCAGATCTGTGGGGTAATTCTGTAGAAGTTGCCAAGTCTGTTATTGACATTGTAGCACCTACTTTAGCTCGTTATCTTTAATAATTGTATCGACTGTGGGGAGTTTCCTGACTTTATGAAGAATACTAAAATACTACCTTTGTTTAATCAGGTAGTACATCAGACCCCACAAATTATAGACCTATTTCAGTAAAATTAACCTACTTTTAGTAAAATTTTTGAGAAATTTATTTTAGAGTAATTGCAAAGATTTTTTAATAGACCTAAATTATTACATAGCAAACAGTTCGGTTTTACAAGGGGTCGTTCAACTACTTATGCCGCCGGTGTTGAACTTTTAGGTCATATAATGCATGGGAAGATAAATGCGATGCCTTGGGTATTTTTTGTGATTTGTCCAAGGCGTTTGATTGCGTTCTTCATGAAACATTAATCAGGAAACTGCGCCACTATGGGATCTGGAACAGCGCTCTGAATCTTCTAATTTCATACTTTAGTAATAGGATTCAGAGCGTTGACGTTAATGGAAAAAGATCTCCCGGATCTATAGTAACAATGGGAGTCCCTCAGGACTCAATTCTTGGTCCTTTCTTGTTTCTTATTTATATTAATGACTTGCCTTACCTCATAAAGGATAACCATGATATAGTGTTGTTTGCGGATGACACTTCACTTCAAACTTAAACATCAGCAGCTGGTTACTGACAATGTAAATAGCGCGATCTCAAAAGTAGTTCACTGGTTCAATGTAACAATTTACTTCTTAATGAAAAAAAAACCAAATGCATTAAGTTTACCCTACCTCATGTTAGGCAGATGAAAACTAGTGTGTTATTAAAGGGCAAAGAATTGAATCCTGAAGATAGCACAGTTTTCTTGGGCTTAACTTTGGATGCTAAGCTTCAGTGGGGCCCACACATAGGTAAATTGTCAAAAAAGCTAAGCTCCGCAGCATATGCTGTTAGAAAAATTAGTAATTTGACTGACATAGAGACAGCCCGTTTAGTTTACTTTAGCTATTTTCATAGAGTAATGTCGTACGGTATTCTGTTGTGGGGAAATGCCGCCGACATTCAGACTATCTTTGTTTTGCAGAAAAGAACTGTTCGATCAATTTATAAATTAAGTCCGAGACACTAACTCAGAGATAAATTTAAGGAGATTAATGTAATGACTGTGCCTTCCAGTATATTTTTGATAATCTTTTATATGCCCATAAAAATATAAAAATTGTTTAAAAAATATAGTGATATCCATAACATAAATACTAGAAACAAACACAAATTTGTTGTACCTACAACAAGGCTCAAGAAAATAGGTGGCTCGTTCAGATGTCAATGTATACGCTTTTATAATAAACTTCCAAGCCACGTACAAGATCTAAGCCTTAATAAATTTAAATCATTAATTAAACGTAAGTTGTGCCAGAAAGCTTTTTATACCGTTAAAGATTACGTTGAGGACAAAAAGGCTTGGGATTGAGCTGCTCCAATTATAATTTTTTATTTTTTACTTTCTGAACTTTGTTTATTTTGCTAACTTTAAAATTATATACACAATGACATGAATATTTACTTTGTGAAGTATAATATTATTATTATTTTTATCATTTTATTTATCTTGGTTCTTATTAAATTACATTTTAAAATATTTATTAAAATAAAAGAATTTAAAAAACATTTAAAAATATACAAAAATAGGCCCGCCGGTGTCGGGAGCAGGGTCCAAGCTACCGGTGGTTAGGGCTGCAGAGACAGGAACCTCCTCACAATGCGAGCCGTATCGAGGAGTACTGCCTTCTGAAACAGGCGCTTGATCCAACCGCCTAACGAAAGCCTCGAGAGATGTTGGTCGAGGCTTTCAGCCATCAGGCCATTAGCCGTTACGACAATCGGCACAATGATAGCCGAGCTCACATTCCACATGTCAACAACCTCGTGAGCTAAGTCAAGATATTTTATTTGTTTCTCTTTCTCAGCTTTCACGAGGTTCTCATCATGTGGAATGGTAACATCGACTATCATTGCGCGGCGCGCTAATCGATCTATCACTACTATATCAGGCTTATTTGCTACAATAGTCCTGTCAGTAATGATAGACCGATCCCAGTACAAAGTGACATGGTCCTTTTCGAAAACTGGGTCGGGCACATACTTGTAATACGGTACCTCAGAGTCCACAAGTTTATATTTCAAAGTAAGTTGCTGGTGAATAATCCTAGCCACTTGGTTATGTCTGTGCAAGTACTCGCCGTTAGCTAGACGCGAACAACCGGAGATAATATGTCTGATGGACTCACCCGGACGATGGCATGCCCGACACACGTCAACCATAGTACCTCGCTGCTCTCGAAAAAATTCGTAAGCTGCGAGTCCAAGGCACACACCAGCGCCCTATTTTTTTTGTGCATGGGTAGGCGTGGTAATCGGGGTCTAAGTTCGGTCGGAGAGTGCCTATACTCGCGGAACGCATCCTCCAGTGCGTTCCTCAATCGTTCTAGAATTTCACATTCAAGAGAAACTAGAATTTGTCGATAAAACGGTTTTCCTGGGGATCACGCTCGACTCAAGGCTTCAATGGGGTCCTCATTTAACATCCCTTACAGGACGTCTAAGTTCAGCAGCATATGCTGTGAGAAAAATCCGTCAATTTACTGATGTAGATACCGCGAGGCTAGTCTATTTCAGTTACTTTCATAGTATTATGTCGTACGGTATTTTACTATGGGGTCGGGCTGCAGACATCGAGTCTATTTTTATTCTGCAAAAAAGAGCCATCAGAGCCATATATGGCCTCCGCAGGCGCGACTCTCTAAGGGAACTGTTTAAAGATATTAACATCATGATGGTACCTTGTCAATATATCTATGAAAACATTATGCACGTCAGGAAAAATCTACATCTTTTTAGTAAAAGAGGTGCAAGACACAATTATATCACTAGAAATAGGGATCAATTAGTTCAACCGGGTTTCAGACTGGCTAAAGTGGACTCATCTTTCATGGGGTACTGTTTAAAATGTTACAATAAAATACCTCCTCACATACTTCAGCTGAATGAAACGAAATTTAAATCTTATATAAAACGCACACTATGCAGCCAAGCATATTATAAGTTGGGGGATTACATCGCTGATATACTCGTAAGTGCTTGGCCGAACGCTGGTCCTGCTCCACAAGGGCGCATAAACTAATTGATTAGCATTTGAAAATACTGTTGGAACTGCTGAAGATTTTAAAAACTATTTGCATTGTATAGATTCAATCCCTTAGCATTATATAATTGCATAACATGTGTGAGTACTATGTACCTACTATAAAGCTATCATTTACTAGGTACGTCTTTCATTGACTTGAATGTGCCCTGGCGGCTGAGAGTATGTCATGCTCACTCTAATGTCTCGCTGACGGTGGCGTGTATGTTGGATCATTTAGCTCCCTTCAAAATGGTTGAGCTGAATGGTGCTAATCTATGCGTCATGTTCGTGAACGGGCGCTGTCAGTAGGGACTGGTCATCTCTTAGCTGCCATGGCTTATTTTAATTTTATTTTTGAATTGTATTATTTGTTTTATTTTCTATTACGGACTCTTTTAACGTTCTGCATCGTTCTCACATGTATAACTTCAACATGAATGATGTAACCAATATTTTGTAACCATATTCTGATTTAAAAGAGTGTCCGTGGAGTTTCTTGCCCGTTCTTCTCCATAGGTACCTACTACGCTTTGGAATGGGCAACTAGCTTCATCTTTCTGACTGACCGACCCCTTGACAATTCAAAAGTGCCTGTAATTGGTTTATTTGAAATAAATGCTTTGAGTTTGAGTTTGAGTTCGTTACACTGGCTACTTACTGTGGCAACCTTATCATCCTCCTCTTCAACACCATGATTGAACCGCAGCGGGATTGCATCAATATTTGACGCTTGTGCCGCGGTTTGTGCTCGAGTTGAGACGATGTTGCTCAGTACCTCTGAGCGCAGCCTATCAAGTGCAGCATCGTCCAGCCTATGATTGCGCTGGATGACACGCACCTGATCCGACATTATTATTTTAATTATTGTGAATGTGAGGACTATGTGGGTCATATATATGTTTTTTTTTTTCTCAGTTACTTTTAATGATAATCTGGCAGTTTTTGAGTACTTTATGCGGCCTACCCAAATGTCCCTTCTTTGGTATTGTTCGTCGAATCGTTGAGCTCCTTGTAAGTTCTCCTTTTAAGGTTCAGTTGAAAACCAGCGTCAGGCACTAGTTGTCTGGCATTTATGCTGAACTGGGCCTATTTGTCGCAGCCGTGAGGCACACAATACTGTTTTAAACTTTCTTTGTTTTTTGTTTTTGAAAACTGTGTGCCTTAACCTGTGTCAAATAAATTATTTTCTTTCTTTCTTTCTTTCTACACTATTACTGACAAATGCGTGCACTGACTGGACAGATCCACTCAAATCTGTATGGTTCTTTCCTCAGAAGACCATTTCAGACACAAATCTACATGGTCCTCAAATGAAATGCTCTGACCAAGATTATTTCCGGGTTTTTATATACACATTGATTGACATTACTGAATTTTATATATACAATGACATGAATATTTACTTTTAAAGTATTTTGTTATTTTCATTATGGTGAATGTGAAGACTATGTGGGTCATTCCTATTTGATTTGTTTTTAATTTTTTCTCAGTTCGTTCTAATCATGGTCTGACAGTAATTTAAGTGGCTTTCCCAAATGTCTTTTTTATGGTATTGTTCGTCAAATCGTTGAGCTCCTTAAATTCTGAGTTGAGCTGCACGAGAACTGACAAATGCGTGCACTGACTGGACAGGCCCTCTCAATCTGTGTGGTGCTTTCCTCAAAAGACCACTTCAGACACCAATCCACATGGCCTTCACATGATCTGACCAAGATTATGTCTGGACTTTAAAAGAGACTGAGACCTCTGAGTTTGTTTCGGCCTTTCTTCTCAGAGTAGTCAGATAGGAAACGCCGACCTCATCTAGTTTTAAAATATGATTGACGTGTAAAAGTGTTTGTACAAACCTACTTTCAGAAATAAAATCATTTATCATAAAGTTTGTGACAAAAATCGTACCAAATTCGATCCTGGCTTTTTTCCTTTGCTATGGACCTGGAAAAATACTATTAACTCCAAGTTTACAGGCTGGTCAGGTGTATTATAAAAGAAAATTAAAGATACACAATTTTTCAGTGTATAATTATAATTTAAGAGGTTCCGAAGCTACAAATTATAATGTAGCATGAAGGAGTGGGTACTGGTGCAGCGGAGATTGCCACTTGCATATTTGGATGTATTTATCGTCATTGGCTCCTGAGTTAAAGAAATAACTTTCTTTTCTGATATTGTTTCTGGCCAGAACCGGAACACTATTTATTGCCGCAATGTTACATGCAGTAACAGTTTTGCCAATCAAAACCAAAGTCAGGAACTCAGGACATTCAGAGATGGAACGCGATAATGTTCACTCTGCAGTAGAAAACAGAGGGAGACAAATGTTACAACAGAGGGCTGGTACACTGTCACACGTAAGACTAAAACAACAAAGCCCTATTACAAGATTTGACACATATTTAGATTTTATTGTACAGTAACACAGTTATCACAAATAAAAATAAAACGGATACCAGTGACAATATGAACTGGCTGTTATTAACCAATCTGATCCAATCATTTTAAGAATGTATGCGAATTGTCTCCTATTTGGCGACAATTGTAAAAATGGATTCAAAATCGAAAAGGAATGCCTAAAACGATATTTTTCAAAAATCGATTATCTGAAGAACATTTTAAATCTTTACCTATAGGTACAGCGCAAAGTTCTACGTAAATCTGCTAAGACGCCATGTTGCGATTTACAGAAGATCTATAACAAGAAGCTTAAAATCCATGCAAATAAACTTAAAGATCTAAAGGATCTCTGCGCAAAAAGTACCATACCTTCGGTGTATTATGATTTTTATAACAATCTGGAAGAAGGACCAATTAGTGACAACTCAGAAAGTGATTTATTTTTTATCTTCCTTATTTTTCTACACTACTTTTTGATTGTTAATTTGATTTATTTCCCTTTAAAAATAAATGAAAGAGGTGGTAATTATTTTGTATTTATTTTAAAACACTCCATTTCGCTTAAGGCCTTTATAACTAATTAGATTTATAAGTCATGAGATTAAAACTCAATAAGACGAGAATTAAGTGACTTACACTCCGAAATAAGAATATTACATTGTATATAAAATAGTGGTCAACAGGCCTAAGCCACATAACTTAAAAACCATGATATTCTGGTATTTTTAAATTGTATCATTCAATGGTTACACGTTTTAATAATCTAGGGTAAAAATTTGAACTGTACTAAAGAATGTCGCTGATTTATGTTAAAATAACTGTTCTTACGTGCATCATGTATTTTTTAAACGCCCGTAACTCAGAAGTGTAGTTCTGTGGAATAGCTCCATTACCCTCCGAGGCGACGATATACGAGTAATTTGCATCTAAATAATAATGTAAACCAAATTTGGAACAGCGCCATCCATACAACTATTTTGTAAGTCTTGAGATGTCGCTTATCGTTGTGATTTTTGCAGCGATATAGTAACTCAATAATTTTGATTGTTTCTGAACGCATCACACCACGCCGCTTGCGAGATTGCGAGTCACGTGACCAAAGTGTATAATAATACGCGACAACAAACTGAAAAGATTGTTTTCTGTCTGTAAAATGCATACAAGGTGTTCTTTACATAACCTGGCAAAACCATATCCCACGACTGCGCCACCCATTCTTCGATTTAGCAATGTTTGCAAATTTAATTTTGTGACTACTTTGGTGGCTTACCGAATTGTAATAATTTAATTCTTTGTTGACCAAAAAATATACAAATTGACAACATCGACACGTAGGTAGGTATAATTAGTATTATGACGAGATTTCAGTGTCCAAAAAGCTAAACTCACGGGCCAACTTGCTGTTTCTAATACCGCCGAAATAGGTACTTTTATTTTACAATAAAATTGCGTATTTTGAATAATTAATAAAATTATTATCTACAACGTTCACTGAAAATAGCTCACAAAATATAACACGCAACAAATTCCGCGCGCTTTTCCTAGTGCATCAATATCCCGAGCGACTACTTGAAAATGCATTTTTATTACATTACAATCATTCAAAAGAGCTGGCAACGTCTTTTCTTTCAATTTCGTATACAGGTCCAGAACGGAGGAATGGCACAGTCACTTATTTTACCTACGAATAATGATATTTTAAATGTTGCCACACAACAATAATAATTACGACATAAAATTGTTTACATTGCAGGGTTTATGGTCGCCAGTTTTATGTTACAATTTTTTTTTTTTTTTGTAATGAAATTAGAAAATAAAATAAATCAAATAATGTACTTATCATATTGTTTTATCAGAATTATAATGTTACCTGCACGTCATCTAGCGCTCAAATTTCTAAACTATAACAAACATGGCGCATTAGTTTGCTTGTCAAAACGAACCCACACATATAAAGGAGTGTCAAATTTTGTCGGGATTTCACAATTGTTTTTCTCAATAATTAATGTAAATTATTTCCTAAAAGGTCAAACACGGCCACATTTCATTGTAGAAGAGTGATAAAATGATTCGTTTTAAACAAAGAGTGTCTAGTTTTAGCGTAAATGTGCTTTAAAAAATGTATGGACGGTCGATCGGAACATCCACCTTAATGACTTTCCAATGGCAATCAAAAATCCTATGACACTGTTCGCAGATGACAGTACAGTAACTACACCCAGTATTAGGACATAAATAATACATTAAAAGAAACGATAGGATGGTTAGACAATAATAATAATAAAATAACTCGAGAATACATGTCCCGTGTCACAGAGCGCATCGACTTCCTGAAGCAGAAAGTTAGTGCATGGGCGAGCCGTATTCGGAGGTATAAGCGGCGGGTTGATCGATACACGCAGAATCGCATGTTCAAGAGCGATGAGAGGTGGGTATATAGAGCTTGGGAGCGACCTGAACAAAATGTGACAGACGTGCGCCGTTCGGATGATGCCGCCACAAGTGCATTCTGGCGCAGCATATGGTCGGTGTCCGTCTGTCACGCTGAGGCTGACTGGATGCAGGATGTCGAGCGAGTGTGTGAAACTATACCAGAAATGAAAAAGTTGAAATCACGCCATTCGATGTAGCCAGAGCAGTCCGTCCGTTACCGAATTGGAAGTCACCGGGACCGGACGGGCTGCACAACTTTTGGCTAAAATGGCTAATTAGTTCACACACTTGCCTGGCATCTCAGTTCCAGACATCTTTAGAGTCTGGATCGCTACCACAGTTCCTAACAACAGGCATTACCCACTTGCTCCATAAACCAGGTAGTCCCGCGGAACCCAAGAATTATAGACCGATCACATGTTTGTCGACGGTTTATAAACTTCTTACATCTATTTTGAGAGTGAAAATTAACACACACATTGAAAATAACTCAATTATGTCTCCCTCTCAAAATGGATGTAGGAATGGGTCCCGCGGTACTAAGGAGCTACTCCTCATCGACATGGCCATAAGCCAACAGGTTCGTCGATCCCGCAAGGATCTGTCAGCATGCTGGATAGACTATAAGAAGGCTTGCGACTCGGTGCCACATACATGGCTCATGAGGGTGCTAGATTTGTATAAGATAGATAGATACAACTCTACGCACCTTCCTGATGTCGTGTATGGGGCAATGGAGGACGGTCCTTCGCTATCCAGGATGTCGACAGATCCAGGGGAATGATGAGCCTGTATGGATTAAACGGGGAATATTCCAAGGTGACAGTTTGAGTCCACTTTGGTTCTGCTTAGCCCTGAATCCTCTAAGCACACTGCTGGAGGATTCAGGTCTAGGCTATCGGTCGAGGAGAGGTGGTCAGGTCATATCTCACCTCCTCTACATGGATGACTTGAAACTCTTTGCCCCCAACAAATTGCGACTGATGGAGCTACTGAAGGTAACTGAAACATTCAGTAGCGCCATCAGGATGGAATTTGGTGTGGACAAATGTGCAGTCATGCATGTAAAGCGAGGGGAGATTATGGAATCCGAGGGAACTCAACTCTCGGACCCCATACACCTAAAATCCCTCTCTTCAACCGAAAGCTATAAGTATTTGGGTATGTCGGAAGCGTTAGGCATCAACGTTGCTGACATGAAGCAATCGCTGAAGGAACGCTTCTTTGGTCACCTAAAGAAGGTATTAATTAGTCTTCTTTCAGGCGGAAATAAGGTGCGCGCCTTCAACGGTTGGGTCATGCCGGTATTGATGTACTCTTTCGGTATACTCAAATGGACTCAGACCGAACTCGATGCCCTGGATAGAAGGGTCCGTACACTGTTGACCGCAAACCGGATACATCACCCACGATCATCGGTGATGAGATTGTACATCCCGCGGAAGTGTGGGGGTCGAGGCTTCTTAAATGCGAAAATCCTCCACAACCGCGAGGTGTGCAGCCTCAGGGAATACTTTCTTAAAACCGATGTGGGTATGCACCGTGATGTGGTCGCAGTGGACAACGGGCTCACCCCGCTCTCCATGGCTAAAGAGAACTGGCACAAACCTGTGGTACTTACTACAGATGACCGCAAGGAGGTATGGCAAAGCAAGGAACTTCACGGGCGCTTCTATCGGGCTCTTCACGAGCCCGGTGTAGATTTTCTAGCGTCCGTATCCTGGGTACGTTTTGGTGACCTTTTCGGGGAAACTGAAGGTTTCGTCTGTGCAATTATGGACGAAGTTATCTTGACGAATAACTACCGGAGACATATTATGAAGGACGAGATGGTTGACGTGTGTCGGGCATGCCACCGGCCAGGTGAGTCCATCAGACATATCATCTCGGGTTGTTCTCGTCTGGCTAACGGCGAGTACTTGCACAGACATAACCAAGTGGCCAGGATTATCCACCAACAGCTTGCTTTGAAATATAAACTTGTAGATTCTGAGGTACCGTATTACAAGTATGTGCCCGACCCAGTTCTCGAAAATGACCATGTCACGTTGTACTGGGATCGGTCTATCATTACTGACAGGACTATTGTTGCCAATAAGCCTGATATAGTGGTGATAGATCGATTAGCGCGCTACGCAATGATAGTCGATGTTACCATTCCACATGACGAGAACCTTGTGAAAGCTGAGAAAGAGAAACAAATAAAATATCTCGACTTAGCACACGAGGTTGTCAACATGTGGAGTGTGAGCTCTGCTACCATACCGTGCCGATTGTCGTAACGGCCAACGGCCTGATGGCCAAAAGCCTCGACCATCATCTCTTGAAGCTCTCGTTAGGCGGTTGGATCAAAGGCCTGATCCAGAAAGCAGTACTCCTCGATACGGCTCGCATTGTGAGGAGGTTCCTCTCTCTGCAGCCCTAACCACCGGTAGCTTGGACCCTGCTCCCGACACCGGCGGACCTCTATTTTTTATATTTTTAAATGTTTTTTTTTATTCTGATTATTTTAAGAAATATTTAAAAATGTAAATGAATAAGAAACTAGATGAATAAACGAAATATAATAATTATTTATTTATTTAATTTGACAACATTGGTCCAATGGTTAGTATATAGAACATACTTAAGGGTTAGTATTAATAGTTTAAAAATAAATTTAAATGAGACTGTAATTATGCATTTTAGCCAGCGTGCCTTGACTTTTTCCAATTTTGACATAGCATACAATGACATTAGAATTGACACAGTTAATACAACTAAGTTTCTAGAACTAACAATAGATCGCAATTTAAATTGGAAAGCGCGTATAGAGACCCTGACTAAAAGAATAAGCAGTAGTGCGTACGCCTTGTACATTCTGTCACACACTGTTAACATAGATGCGTTACGAACTGCTTACTAACTAACTAACTGTATCTGTTTTCAGATACGGTATTATCTTTTGGGGTAATTCAACTAACAAAGAAGTTGCGTTTAAAGCACAAAAGAGGTGCCTCAGAGCCATGTTTAAGTTAAAAACTATCGATAATTGTAAGCCCTATTTCATAAGCTATAAAATATTGACATTGGCATCTCTTTATATTCTGGAATCAGTAACGTTTGTTGGATATAACAGTAATTTATTTCCGCGTGTGGTAGATAAATGTCCCAGAAACAGGCGTGATCAAAGTCAGCTCTGTCTGCATAGTAGTAGGACGGCACTTCAAGAGTGTTTTTTGCATGGCCCTCATCATTTATAATAAGTGTTGTAATTATAAATTTAAGACCTTTCTTCTTTATCAATTGGTACATCACTACCATATTACTAAAAGTACTTCACTAGTAACGATAGTCTATGCTCTGTAGTCTGTGGTAATCTCTCAAATAAATGAACGTTACAAATTATTTTCACTTGCTTTATTTATTAAATATATCAATAAGTTACCGAAAAGTTGGAGGGAGCTTAATAATATACAATTGACGAAACAACTTAAGTCATTTCTAACCGCCAAAGCATATTATATTATTAAGGAATTTCTGACAGAACCATTTATTTTGACATAGATTTTTTGGATTGACATTTATAATTTATTATGTTTGCTAAATTCAAGGTACATTCATGAAATTAAGTGACTACCTAAATTATTAACAATCATAATTATTAATATTTGCACGCCATAATATGTGGTAACATGTATGAACCTGTACTTTTTTAATGTTATCCTGCATGCATGTTTTTATTTCTGTGTGTGTATACATGTTTGAGCAAATAAATTTAATATATCTTATCTTATCTAGCTCTAGTTCCGTGCGCGCTTATTGGTCAAATCAAATAGCGCGCGCTTCCCCGGCTTCCTGTAACACACTTCCATCCCTTTTCACGAAATCACTCCTACAGATTTCAGGAAAGTGAGAGGAAAGATGTTACCCATCAAAAATATTTGTAACTTTCATTGAACAAGGCTGCAGGACTGTTTAAAAAATAAAACCACTAGGGTACTTCCCGAAGTCCTAGAAAGTTAAAATTTGCAATGCATGGTAGGATATGCACACGAACAAGACCAAAAAAGAATTGAAACTTTCACCCTCCATCCCCCCTAAAGGGAGGCGCAACTCTGCATTTAATATTTCATTTTAAATACCTAGGGCATTTAGTTACAGACGGTCTCAGGGATGATACTGATATCGAGAGGGAGCGGAGGGCGTAGTCAATTAGAGCAAATATGAAAGCCCGCAGGTTTGCACGCTGTTCCAAGTCGGTCAAGCCAACACTTCTTAGAGCTCATTGTACCTCATAGTACGTGCAGCCTATAGGTGAATCACACCCAAAAAGCATACAGAGCCTTCCGCGTCCAATATAACAACGCCTTCAGAGCGCTGATGGGGCTGTCGCGACACTGTAGTGCCTCAGGCATGTTTGCCGATGCTAGCGTCGACTGCTTTTATGCAACGATGCGTAAGCGGAGCGCATCTCTGGTGCGCAGCCTCAACAGCGTGCTGATGATGATAGCCGACAGGCTCAACTATCCGTACATACGACATTGCAGTGACTTGCACGTCACCTACAGTCGTCGGCCATTAATGTTGTGTTACTGTAAGTGTTGTATGTAAGGTGGTTTTTGTTTTGTATTTTACTGTAATGTTAATGTATTGTTTGATAAAGGTATGTGTGATGTATTGAATTTTGTATATTGTGTATGAGTAACTTGAATGAATAAATTAATAATTTGCCTGCCATTTTATCCATGTAGATTTAAACATTGATCAGGCAGGGGCCATAGTCCTTCCATAGTTCCAGGTAACCAGTCCACTTTAACCACCCAAACCCATACTCCAATATCGTTGTTTCCATATCCTGCAATAGTTCTACACCAACCGGGGGTTGTCCTTGGGTGCCCTTGCATAGTGCGAACAGGGATAATCGTCGGTTGGTGCCTCAACAATTAAAAATGTCTAAGGGGCCTCTGCGTGTTGGCTTCGGCCCCTCGTACGCCTTCCAAAGGTCCGGGACCACTGGGTCCCCAGATTTGTCAAAGACATTTAAAAATAATAATAATAAGCCTGACCACCGGTGTTTTGGACCCTGTTCCCGACACCGGTGGGCTACAATAGTCCGTGCAATCCACGAAGACGCGCCCCACTCCGCGATTACTGTACTGTAAGCTCAACACTAGTACGGCGCGGAACGGAGTGGGGCGCGTCTTCGTGGATTGCGTGGACTATATTTATTTTTTATTTTTATTGTTTTTTTAAATTATTTTTATAAGAATATTTAAAAATGTAAATAATATGTTTCAAAATGAAATAAAGGAATAATAATAAAAAGTAAGTTGCCAAGACTTACGTAACGCTTTCACTGTTCAAAAGTTATGAGATCTAATGTAGAGCCAAGCAAACTCTATCAAGTACTACGCACAAGTACTACTCACTCTACGAATGTTCAAAATGTGTGGCTTTTAGTGGGTACCTACTTATCTGGCAAATAATTAAGATCGAATAATACATTTTTCAAAACTTGCCCTTAAAGGTGTTGAGAGCGTGTAGAAATTAACAGGGGAACAAACCAAAGCGAGCAAAGTCACTGGCAAATTGTTGGTCTGACATAAAATGAAAAACATAAATTCGCAGTACTACTTGGTATACTCACTAGTGTGTATTTCCATTGTTACAGATCATACCAATGAGGCTCCACCGCCGGTTCGATACATTAGTAAGTAAACAGATCAAACATTACCCCAACTTAGTAGAGAGCGGCCGCGAAGTAACGTGGCGCCCGCGCGCGATCCACCGGCAACCAGCGACTCTGACCTGGGGGCATGGTAGTGCCCCCACCAAGACGAGCTAGAAATAAAAAGCACTACCTACCTTTTCTCGAAGCGTTTCGTCGTATTTTCAAACCCTCATAGCTTCGAATTCTCAGGATAAGATGTAGTTCGTAAACTTATTAAACATTTCTAAGTTTTATTTGTCCAGTTTTTATACTTTGGGTTTTATTAATACTTAAAATTAATCACTGTCTGACTGACTCACTCACTCGCTCATCAAAACTTCCCGAAGAAAAAAAAACATGAATCTGTAAGTTTCTCCCACCACCCCCGTAATGGGGGTGCAGGTCTGTATATAAAATAGGTCCTCTAGGGTACTTGCCGAAGTGCTAGAGGCTATATATAGCCTGTGCGCGCATTGGTTAACATCGCTTTTGTTCGCTCTGTGTTTAAAAATCAAAATCAAAATCAAAATATTTTATTTCACATAAACCTACATGGGCACTTATGAAACGTCAGAAGCTAGGTGCACGGTTCCAATTGAATTCGATAAACTATGGAAAATACCAAAAGTTGATAATTAAAGTTATACCAGAAGAAAGAAGATTTGTGAGGTTTCGAACTATATAAATAAAAAACTGAATTTACCGAATAAATGAATAAATCAATCAAGTAATGAAAAAAACCGGTGAATATTTCAAAAACACTGCTAACACACCGAGTTGCTTGAATCATCATTGGTGGCAGTCATTGACCCCGCCTCTACGTCTTCGGCACACACGATCACCGCAGCTTATTGGTTGCAACACTGATTCTATATCGCTTACTAGCAGGTTTAAAAAAAACAACTGTAAATAATAATGAATTGCCCAGCATGCTGTCAACAAATACAATACGTTGGAGCGACTCTGAAATGCACTGGATGCTCAGCTTAATAACATTATGCATGCCTTAACATGACATCAGTCTGCCTATTATATATTTAGATAATAAGCATGAACTTACAAAATGTTCTTGCTGCCCAGACTGTGCTAAAATCACTCGTCGCTTTAGGAATGATAATACTGTTCAAAAACTAAACGAGACGACACTGTCAATTGACGTTGCTCAAGATGATCGATCCTTTAGGGGTATGAGGAACAGGGTGTAAAGTTCACTCATCAACCATAGAAAAGGGAGGATCGTCCGACCAGACGGGTGTTGTGTCTGGCGGGCAACTGCTCAACGGTTTGAAGTTGAAATCTTGTATCTATGTCGATCGCTCGGTAAACTCTAATTGCGCGATGCAGGATTTGTGTGACGTCATGTCTATGATGCGTAGTTTTGTATTGTGGCGGTGTAACCGCTACAACCCTAACACAAATATTACGACATAGTCGAGTGTAAAACCCCAACCAAAATAACCAAACCACCACCAAAACACAGGAAATTGCAACAGAAAGCCTTTCGATTACTTTAGACAGTCTCAGTAAATTTCTAGATTCTAAACTAGAAAAGTCAAAGTCAAATAATTTATTTCAATTTGGCACAAAAAGGCACTTTTGAACGTCAAAATTTACAAAAAATAGAATTTATTCTAGTCGCCCCTTCCAAAAGGTAGGTAGGTTTCGTATGGAGAAGAATGGGCAAGAAACTCCACCGTTACTCTTTTAAAATGTTTTACAATATTTTGTATACATTAATTATATAATTATATGTGAAGACGATGCACCTGGAATAAGATTACTATACCACAATAGGTAAAAATGAAGCAATGACAGAAAAACCGGCCAAGTGCATGTCGAACCACGCACAATGAAGGGTTCCGTAGTTGGGATGAATTTATCCGAAGAACAAACTTAACTTTGTAGTTGAAAAAGATGTTCTCCCTTACGGAATGTATGGGAAAACATGTTTTTGCAACTGCAAAGTTAAGTTGGTCGATTATTACTCGTTAACATGTAGAGCCTACTTAGCTGTGATAGTTTTCCTTTTAATTTCGTCATATATGCTACTGTCGTGAATTTTTCACATACTCAAAACCAACTATTAAACTTGCACGGGGGGGGGGGGGGACACTTGACTCCAACAAAAATTAGCACTTTAAAGCTTAATATTTCGAAAACGGATCTCTAAATACAAAAATAGTTTTAACCCTAAAAATAATTATGTAATGGATACATGGTGTTCACATATTTACAAGCATTGTAAAAGTAGGTACCCATACGATATTCCTAAAAAAATTATAAGTAATACTAATAATAATTCAGTATGTGAGTTCAAGTTCAAGTAATCACAGAATGTAAAATAAATGTTATAATAATTAATTACACAATTAAATTAGCAACCAGTTTGATTTTGTCTAGACTCTAAATAATTGTCCTATGGAGCTAGACCAGCATGCTTCCAAGCATTCTTATCTAGGATATAATCCTTTAATTTGTAATATGCTTGTCTACAAAGAGTACTTTTAATATGAGTTTTAAATTTTCTTACAGGGAACTGTGATATATCACAAGGTATTTTGTTGTAACATTTAACACAGTACCCCATAAAAGATGTTTGTACTTTGGATAATCTGAAAAATGGTTGATCTTTTTTTCTCTTTATTTCTAGTATTCAAATTATGTCTATCACTTATTTTATTAAAAAGATGTAGATTTTTCCATACATACATAATATTTTCCACAGACATATAAAGAGTAACAGACCAAACATTAATCCATTGGTATATTTATATAGCTGGACAAGATTCTCTATCCTTTTTTTGCTAAGCGACAAGTCGCAAATTGTATCTCGTTCTGTCACCTGTTGTCACACTGACTCACACATAGACAAAATTTGACGCATAGCTTGTTTAAGCCGCACCGCCATATTGATAAGCAACATCATCTGCATCGCGTTCTATGTTTCAACCGCGTTATTTAGTCAGGGACGGATTTGTCAACAAAGATGAAAAGTTTTTGTAAAACATTTACCATTGAATTATCAAACAGAGCCTCAGTTTACTCTACGTATTAATAAAAAAAAATCGTGACATTGTTCCAGAATACTGCAGAGTGCAGATTGTCAGTGTAAAAATAAAATAAATTATGTTATCCTGTATCTGTGTGATGGATAACAAAAATATAGGCATAGGTGTACAGACGCCAGCACATCAAGCTACTACAATCTGTCAAATTTCAACTTTATCGCTGAAGTATAAGGTTCAAAGTTGATTGGGAAAATTTGACAGTGTCGGGTAGCTTGATGTGCTGGCGTCTGTACATAAATAGGGATAGGCTACTCACATAACTTTGAAATTTCGTTCAGCAGGTAATAATTGATTTTATTGATATGTAATCTACACTTCTTATACCCAGAGACTATCGATTTTCGGATTTTCAGTAAGTAAAGGTATTGGTTGTTTCAATATCGTTAGATAATACCGGCAACCGGCCTTAGTCCGGCCCTGTATTGTCAACACTCCCTGTGTATGCGTAATGGCTACGCAATTTTTTGCGAATGTTTGGTCTGATACTCTTTAAATGTCTGTGATATTTTCATAGATGAATTGGCAAGGTACCGTCATAATATTTTTTTTTTTAAATAGTTCCCTGAGAGATTCGCGACGACATAGATTATAAATGGCTCTGACAGCTCTCTTTTGTAAAATAAAGATGGATTCAATGTCAGCAGCCCGACCCCACAGCAAAATGCCATATAACATAATGCTGTGAAAGTAGCTAAAATAAACCAAACGCGCGGTTTCTACATCTGCTAACTGTCTTATCTTTCTAACAGCATAAGCGGCCGAGCTTAGCCGCCACGCAAGAGATGAAAGAACATTCAATCCCTACTCCTTGCACTAAAAAACGCAATACAAAATGTAATACTAGAAACTATCACAGAATTAAAGGAAGATATTTTGTCATCTATTCAAAAAGAGCTAGTTTATTCTTCGTAAACAGGGACTAAAATAGCTTTTTAATTCCTAGAGATTAAAAGTGATTTATTTATTTATTATTTATTATATTTAAATTAACAAGCAACAAGACTCAAAAATGTTAGTAACAATATATCTTAACAACTATGTTAGTAAACATAACCTATACATTTAATGAATCCCTGCTACACGCTCAACACAGATGTGCAAAGCTTGCAGCAGCGATTCATACACAAACAGTCTAGTCTGCTCCCGATACACTGCAGTATATTGTTGGGGCTGGCCCGCACCCGGCGCACCAGGGAAGCGCATTTTTTCGCATCGTTGCGTAGAAACAATCGACACAAGCATAAGCAAACATCCCTGATGCGCTACAGAAGCGGAACAGCCCATCAATACCCGGAACACATATTTAAATACTTATATCCTTTATATCTATATATTTATTTGTCGTCTGCCTCGTTGGTCTAGTGGTCGCAAGCGCTACTGCTGAGCATGAGGTCTTGGGTTCGATTCCCGGGTCGGGCAAAGTGTTATTGGGTTTTTCTATCTGGAATTTCTCAGTAGCAGCCCGGAGTCTGGATTTGTGCCCGATTGATGGCAATAGGCTCGCCCCCTATTACATGGGACTTAAACATAACTGGCGAAATGTGGGTGTACCTACTGCAGGTACACCTCTGCCCAACCCTTCGGGGAAACAAGGCGTGATGTTATGTTATGTTATTTGTTCGCGGATTTGAATTTGGAATGTAGATATTGTTAGTAAAAGTTCCAATCACCAAAGAGACCAAACACGAACATTATATGAACAAGTAATAGGCTGGAAAGAGAGAGAGAGTGAGAGAGAAAGTGTGAATTTGGTCAAAAAGAAAATCCAAGATGACGGCTGCAAAAATTTTCAAATTTTTCGCCGTTGGTTTCGTTTTCAAAGTTTTCCAGGGTGCTAAAGCCGATAGTGAGGTCAAAATGTAAATCCAAGATGGCGGCTCTGAAAATTTTCAGATTTATCATCATGTGTATCGGTTTCATGGTTTTCAAGGGTGTTAAAGCCGATAGTGACATCAAAATGAAAATCCAAGATAGCGGCTGCGGAAATATTAAAATTTTTCGTCATGGGTGTCGTTTTCATGGTTTTTAAGGATGCTAAAGCCGATAGTGAGGTCAAAATGTAAATCCAAGATGACGTGACGGCTACGGAAATTTTAAAATTTTTCATCATGGGTGTCGTTTTTATAGTTTTCGAGGGTGCTAAAGCCGATAGTGAGGTTAAAATGTAATTCCAAGCTGGCAGATGCGAAAATTTTCTAATTTTTCTTCTTGGGAATCGTTTTTATAGTTTTCCAAGGTGCTAAAGTCGATAGTGAGGTCAAAATATAAATCCATGATGACGGCTGCGAAAATTTTGTTTTTTAAATCATATGTGAGAAGGAACTTCGTTCCTGAGGGAGGTCGGATCACACACATTTGTTTTTCTCATACAGGGTGATAAAAAGTAGAGTGTTCACCTCGGGAGCAACACTATTTGAAGCTCGAATGACGTACTTTGAATCCCTCGCTGCGCTCTAGATTTAAAGAAACACTCTCACCTTAAAAATTGTTGTTTGCTCTCTTGGCAAACAAACAAGCTAACACGCTACGCAACTAATATAAACACACTAAATGTGTAAATAAAAACAATACAAAAAAAAAACAAAGAATTTAAATAGCACAATTAAAAGTAATATAACAAAATATGGCAATAACAGAAAATCAACAACAGGACAATAATTTAAAAAAAGGTACTACACTCGGCGTCACAAAAATCACACCTCTTTAAGAATTCCCTTCAAAGTCATTTTAACCCTATTAATCAATGGTAGACATATGACGATAAGGTATCATTGGAATGGCAATTTATTTAAATTTCAGAATAAATCAATAGATTAGATTTTTGTTTACCAGGGAATAAAAAAAGCAAGCTAATGCAAATGATTAAAAAGTTAAATTTAATTTTATCACCAAAAATTGCAACAAAGTCCATAAAAACAACTTAAAACCTAATGTTACCCCCCTAGCCCTGATGATTGCTTCCATGCGTTCTCTCATGGACCTAATTAATGTGACAACAGTCTCTTGAGGAATGTTGTCCCATTCTGCAACGACGGCATTTTGGAGGTCTTGGAGAGTGGTAGGGGCAGGATCACGTGCCCGTACTCGCCGTTTCAGTTCATCCCAAAGGTGCTCAATAGGGTTCAGGTCTGGAGTACGCGCCCGCCAGCGCATAACAGGGATCCCAACTTCTTGCAGGTAGTTACTTACAATTAATGCGGTGTAACAGCGGGCGTTATCGTGCTTTAACGTGAACCCACTGCCAACAAAACACGCATAAGGGACAACCTGCTCCTCTAAGATCTCTGTTATGTACCGATGAGCAGTCAGCGACCCTTGCCCGCGAGCACTTCCAGTCCGAGAAACACACACACAAGGTTCGTTTTGCCGTCGATTGACATGCCGCCCCAGGGCCAGAACATGCACGAGCCACCCCCGTATTCCACTGTCTCTTGAATACAGGCTTGTGCGAATCGTTCTCCTTGCCTCCTGTACACTCTTCTACACCTGTTGTTGCAGAAAAGACACACCCTCGTCTCATCCGAGAAGAGCACAGCTCTCCATTGGTCTATTGTCCAATCCACATGGTCACGGGCAAATTGCAACCGGTCTCTCCTATGCTGTGCAGTCAACTTTGGCCCTATAGCAGCCCTGTGAGCTGCAATTTTCTTCTCCAGCATTCTTCTTTTAATCGTGGAGATGCTTACAGAAGTTCTGCGAGCTGATCGCAGTTGTTGTTGCAGCTCAACAGCATTGGAGAACCGATAACGTAAAGACGTCGAAACAATGAAGCGATCGTCTCTTTCGGATGTGCACCGTTGTCTTCCAGATCCACGTCTTCGGATATAGCTACCAGTCTCTTGGAAGCGTTGGAACACTCGTCGAACGGAAAAACGACTTAAGTTCAGTTGCCGAACAACATCACATTGCCGCATCCCTAATTGCAGTAGTGCAATGACTTGAGCGGCTTCATCTGCAGTGGTATCCATTTTCTGGGGTATTTTCTTGCTGTAGCTGTTTACGTGTCTTCACTTCAAAGGTTGGATAGCGAATGACCCACATTTAACCCGGGTCGCCCTTTTTATACCCTTGTAGGGAGGTGCAATTAGTGGCTAATGCGTATTTTGACAACATTTTTTTTAACGTTATGTGCTAATGAGATCTGTTGTATTTAGGAATTCTAACTAATGTTTATTTAAAGGTCGTTAAATATACTTTTAATATTTTTAAATACAATTTCGGAAATTAAATCGAGTTAAAAAAACAACCGAATTCCAAAAAAAAACACTACAAAGTGAAAAATAACTTTAATTTCGGAAGTCGGTGATTCACCGACTTCCGAAATTAAAGTTATTTTTCACTTAGCCACTAATTGCACCTCCCTACAAGGGTATAAAAAGGGCGACCCGGGTTAAATGTGGGTCATTCGCTATCCAACCTTTGAAGTGAAGACACGTAAACAGCTACAGCAAGAAAATACCCCAGAAAATGGATACCACTGCAGATGAAGCCGCTCAAGTCATTGCACTACTGCAATTAGGGATGCGGCAATGTGATGTTGTTCGGCAACTGAACTTAAGTCGTTTTTCCGTTCGACGAGTGTTCCAACGCTTCCAAGAGACTGGTAGCTATATCCGAAGACGTGGATCTGGAAGACAACGGTGCACATCCGAAAGAGACGATCGCTTCATTGTTTCGACGTCTTTACGTTATCGGTTCTCCAATGCTGTTGAGCTGCAACAACAACTGCGATCAGCTCGCAGAACTTCTGTAAGCATCTCCACGATTAAAAGAAGAATGCTGGAGAAGAAAATTGCAGCTCACAGGGCTGCTATAGGGCCAAAGTTGACTGCACAGCATAGGAGAGACCGGTTGCAATTTGCCCGTGACCATGTGGATTGGACAATAGACCAATGGAGAGCTGTGCTCTTCTCGGATGAGACGAGGGTGTGTCTTTTCTGCAACAACAGGTGTAGAAGAGTGTACAGGAGGCAAGGAGAACGATTCGCACAAGCCTGTATTCAAGAGACAGTGGAATACGGGGGTGGCTCGTGCATGTTCTGGCCCTGGGGCGGCATGTCAATCGACGGCAAAACGAACCTTGTGTGTGTGTTTCTCGGACTGGAAGTGCTCGCGGGCAAGGGTCGCTGACTGCTCATCGGTACATAACAGAGATCTTAGAGGAGCAGGTTGTCCCTTATGCGTGTTTTGTTGGCAGTGGGTTCACGTTAAAGCACGATAACGCCCGCTGTTACACCGCATTAATTGTAAGTGACTACCTGCAAGAAGTTGGGATCCCTGTTATGCGCTGGCGGGCGCGTACTCCAGACCTGAACCCTATTGAGCACCTTTGGGATGAACTGAAACGGCGAGTACGGGCACGTGATCCTGCCCCTACCACTCTCCAAGACCTCCAAAATGCCGTCGTTGCAGAATGGGACAACATTCCTCAAGAGACTGTTGTCACATTAATTAGGTCCATGAGAGAACGCATGGAAGCAATCATCAGGGCTAGGGGGGTAACATTAGGTTTTAAGTTGTTTTTATGGACTTTGTTGCAATTTTTGGTGATAAAATTAAATTTAACTTTTTAATCATTTGCATTAGCTTGCTTTTTTTATTCCCTGGTAAACAAAAATCTAATCTATTGATTTATTCTGAAATTTAAATAAATTGCCATTCCAATGATACCTTATCGTCATATGTCTACCATTGATTAATAGGGTTAAAATGACTTTGAAGGGAATTCTTAAAGAGGTGTGATTTTTGTGACGCCGAGTGTAGTACCTTTTTTTAAATTATTGTCCTGTTGTTGATTTTCTGTTATTGCCATATTTTGTTATATTACTTTTAATTGTGCTATTTAAATTCTTTGTTTTTTTTTTGTATTGTTTTTATTTACACATTTAGTGTGTTTATATTAGTTGCGTAGCGTGTTAGCTTGTTTGTTTGCCAAGAGAGCAAACAACAATTTTTAAGGTGAGAGTGTTTCTTTAAATCTAGAGCGCAGCGAGGGATTCAAAGTACGTCATTCGAGCTTCAAACAGTGTTGCTCCCGAGGTGAACACTCTACTTTTTATCACCCTGTATGAGAAAAACAAATGTGTGTGATCCGACCTCCCTCAGGAACGAAGTTCCTTCTCACATATGATTTAAAAAACAAAATTTTCGCAGCCGTCATCATGGATTTATATTTTGACCTCACTATCGACTTTAGCACCTTGGAAAACTATAAAAACGATTCCCAAGAAGAAAAATTAGAAAATTTTCGCATCTGCCAGCTTGGAATTACATTTTAACCTCACTATCGGCTTTAGCACCCTCGAAAACTATAAAAACGACACCCATGATGAAAAATTTTAAAATTTCCGTAGCCGTCACGTCATCTTGGATTTACATTTTGACCTCACTATCGGCTTTAGCATCCTTAAAAACCATGAAAACGACACCCATGACGAAAAATTTTAATATTTCCGCAGCCGCTATCTTGGATTTTCATTTTGATGTCACTATCGGCTTTAACACCCTTGAAAACCATGAAACCGATACACATGATGATAAATCTGAAAATTTTCAGAGCCGCCATCTTGGATTTACATTTTGACCTCACTATCGGCTTTAGCACCCTGGAAAACTTTGAAAACGAAACCAACGGCGAAAAATTTGAAAATTTTTGCAGCCGTCATCTTGGATTTTCTTTTTGACCAAATTCACACTTTCTCTCTCACTCTCTCTCTCTTTCCAGCCTATTACTTGTTCATATAATGTTCGTGTTTGGTCTCTTTGGTGATTGGAACTTTTACTAACAATATCTACATTCCAAATTCAAATCCGCGAACAAATAACATAACATAACATCACGCCTTCCGAAATTAAAGTTATTTTTCACTTTGTAGTGTTTTTTTTTGGAATTCGGTTGTTTCTTTTTTGTAAAAAGTTTTTATTTTTCACTTTTTAGTTGTGGTACCTACCTCACACATATTCGAATACCACTACCTGCTACCAGTGACACGAACTTATCATATCATCTACATACTAAGTGGGAAAAAAATACGTATTTTGTAGCTAACTCAAAAACTGCCCAAGCAAAGTTAATAAAATATATATGGGACCAATTTGGGAGCATACCCTTTCAAACGAAAAAAGAATTTTCAAAATCGGTCCACAAATGACGGAGAAATCGGTGGACATACATAAAAAAAAAAACAAAAAAAAAAAAAAAACAAAAACAAACATACGCGACGAACATATAACCTCCTCCTTTTTGGAAGTCGGTTAAAAAATAGGAGTTCATCACTCTCGAGCAGATCTTATTTCACCCAAATGTAATCTGTTATTGAAGTGACGCACCGCTCCAGCTACATCTGCGCTGCTGCCCCCACTGCTGCCAGCAGTCGGCCTCCTGGGGCGAGACAAAGTCCGGTCAATAAGTTGCGCACGCGCAAGGCCACAGCTCCACATCACTACCACAGATGCTGTAGAATGGTAGTAGACCATGGTCTGAACAACATTTGTTCTACCAAAACTGTGATTTAAATTTCACGGTGTATGATAATCTGGGGGCACGGCAGTGCCCCCACCAAGTCGAGCAAAAAAGCATCACGGCCGTACCATCCTTTTCTCGAAGCAATTCAGACCATTTTCGACCCCCTGTAACTTCGTTGTGGATAAAACTAGAAGACTGAAATTTTCAGTAACCATGCAAGCATTGTAAAGACACGGTATATTTCAAATTTCATTCAATTTGAACCAGTATTTTAAGAATTATAACGGGTCAAATTTCTTAATTTTGTCACTCACTGACTCACCGATCATCAAAATTCTAAGGCACTTCTAGCAGACCTAGAAGCTTCAAATTTGGAATATAAGTAGTGTTTGGTGTATGAATCAAGGAAAAACTAAAAAATCTAGAAAAGACCGCAAAGAAAATTAAGCCCATACAGCCAAGTCTTCAGTTAAATTTTTCAATATTGGCTTTATTCGTAACGATGTTTTATTTATGTTTTACGGCAGTTATTATTATATTGCGTGCGAAGCCGCGGATTTAAGCTAGTCCCATATAAATATAGGCGCATGGTAGTGCCCCTGCCAAATCGAGCAAAAAATGGGTATTCCCGTCATGAAAACACTACAGTATTCACATCCGGTCAAGCTTACGTGGCACTTTCGAGAATTACAAGTCTGGGCGGTTTACATCTAATTAATGTCGACTTTGGAAGTGTTAAAGCGCAGGAATCCTCAATTTGTGAATACAACAGACTAAGAAAGAAAGAGAAAGAAAGAAAGAAAAAGTATTTATAGAAGCATTTACCGTCCAGATTTGTCAAAAATTGTAACATCAAAGCCTCCCAGAAAAACGCATAGAGACAGGGAGTGGGCTCTTAGAAAAGTTGTAGCTGAAGCTCAAGAAGTAGTACCGGAAAAGAAAAAACGGAAGGCTACCTACAAAAATAAGAAAAGTTCATAAGTCAGAGAGAGGGCTTTAAGAAAATTCGTTGCTGGTAGATATACATATATACAATAAGTAGAAGGTACCGAAAAGGATAAAAGTAGAAATGTCTACAAAATAAAAAAAGAAATGAGATCCCATCAAAAACAATACTTGTCAAAAAAACCAAGTCTCGCAACTCAGTTGTTCTGCGGTAAAAAGTTGTGAGATCCATGTAATACCAAGTCGGTTATTAATTTATTCAGTCTCTACTTAAGCGACTTTCTGTCTTAATACGTCCAGTCTCTAAGACCACGATCGTGGTCCATAACAATTGAAAATCAATTGTGTCTGGAATCTCCGTACTCGAAGCATTAAGTTGTTACGTAATAATTAACAGCATCTTATAGTGACGCATATCAATATTAAAATTCTTTAATGTTTTATATAAATATATTGAGACTTGGCCATCGCCTGAAAACACGTGTAAATTCCATCGCCTGAAAACACATGTAAATTCAATTATTTAGTGCGATGGCCAAGTCTCAATATAACTTTTCTTGTGATTGAGCCAGCTTGTTGTGTTTTTACATGTGGCTATTTAAAGTTCTGTTCATATGGGATTGATTGATTGATTTGACTTGATTTTAAGGTATTTTCTCTATAAGACTAGTTTTGGGTTCTTACGTCTATTTGGCATGACGGCAATACGATAAAACTCCATCAAAATTCCCCCAAAAATGCTTGGAATTTATGGACGTAAAACATTTTTCCTTAAATTATTAATAATTGTACCAATATTTATTTGGACCTAGTTGGCGATCTAAAATATTGCAATTTAAGAATGAGAGACCATCAAAATTAAAGTTATTTCTTTGATTTTAAAAGTTTATACGCCTGTCTGACTTGTCATTAATACTGAGAAGTGTTTGAATTCTAAGTGGAAGTATAGACTATTTTTGTTCTAAAATTTAGAAAAACTAAACACAAATGCTAGTAATTACACAATGTTTTCGGTGTGAAAAAAAAATAAGAACAAAACATTAGCATATAAAATTATAATTTATTCTATCTTAACAAAATTATTTTCAATGATATAAAACACAAACATTCAAAATAGAGCTCATTATTGATTGATACATACATTATCACAATCACCGAAAATTGGACGTGGCATCACACAAAATGCGTAAACTTTGGGCAGATGATATCATCGAACTCGAAGAAGAATTGAGAAGATTACGAAGTGGGGTTTTTGGGTTATCTGAAGTCTAAAGAGAGGGGGAGGACTTGATAATCCTCAAATCTGGGAACCTGCTCTATATTCGGGAGAGCGATTAGCAGTCTCAAGGTGATGTTGGGTTTACCATCCTTATGTTCTTTGTGAGCAACGTGGTGAAGATCGAGAGTGTGTTGACCAGACTGGCGTACCTTATACTCAGAATATCAACAAATTATTCGTTGAAGGTAATACAGGTTTACGCCCCGACCTTGTCATACTCCGACGATGAGGTGGAGACCATGTATGAGAATATTGTCAGAGCCATGTATGGCTCTAAAACTCACTTCACCGTTGTTATGGGACTTAACGCGAAACTGAGCAAACGAGACGACTATGAACTGCGAGTGGGGCAATTTGGAGTTGGACGTCGGAAACAACGGGGTCATCAACTGGCCAGTTTTATGGAAAAGGAAAGCCTCTTTATGATGAACTCCTTCTTCAAAAAGCATAATGCAAAAGAAGAGAGAATACTTCCTTATGTCAACGAAGAAGCTAACATTTAATGATGTCTCTATCATCAATGCGGTGAAAACCGGAAGTGATTACCACATGGTAAGAATTGTAAATAGCACATTGAATCTAAATATCAAGCGGGAAAGATCTAGACTGATGAAATCTACGCTTCGTCCAGCACCAATCCAATTCCAAAACCTCGAGAGCTTTCAGCTTGAACTTGAGAATCGTTTCAAGTGCTTAGGGAGCTCCGAGGACGATTATAACGATGGGTTCGTGAAAACTGTCCATACTCGTCCTTGAAAAGCGACCTTCTGCGCTTTAATACTGACCGTATTAAAGACGTAATAAAGCGGAACAAGGGCTCCAAGTTCTTTACCAGAGATCTTTCTATTGGGGACAGCCAGCTCATGAAGATCTTCTAGAAAGAGGTCAATCGTCGACTCCGACTCCGTCGTCCGACTCGGCTGGGCAGCGTTCGGAAAGCTGTGTTATATCTTCTCGTTTCACATACCACAGTGTCTCAAGATGAAAGTCTTAGACCAGGGGGCCGACCACAATCTTTTACGAAACAATCTTATTTCAGGAGAGTTTTGTTTCAAGCTTACAATAACATAACTCATATTAGTACCTACCATAACCTTCATCGTTCAAGAATGTTTTATTCCTGCTTAGTGCTGGGAAAGCACGAACTATTTGTAAGATTTGTCTATTGCCTGCTATAGTAGAAAAGGAACAACGCTATGTGAACTGTATAGCGCTGTCCCTTTCATACGTTGGTCCGAATCGCTACTACGAAGTATTGGTCTTGAAGCAAAATATTATTTTCTTTTACTTAAAATATTACTTTGCATTAGAATCTAATTTTTATGAGTAATTTCCATGAAATTGACACAAATATTAAAAGATTTTGCTTTGAAAAATAAGAAAAACAATTGAAAAAATTAAAAATAAGCTACGGCTAAGCTGTTACATGATATAAATCGGAACAGAACGAAATTTGAAACTCGGGCCGCATTCAGAGTTACGCCTTAATCGCTCACATCAATATTTTGCCTACCGATTTAGATATACTTGCACAAGATGGTTGGATTACAGTATTTCTTTGAGTATACACAGCAAATTTCTTCTTCTTTGATTAGGTGGCGACTGTAGCCAGAAGCACAATTTCGAAAATGCCACGTTAGTTTAAAGATATGGTGCAACTCAAAACAAAACAGCACAACTGTCATTTTGACAGCGCTCACGCTCACGGTGATATTAATTTAGGGCATGGTCAGCGTTATCGCAAGATGGCACATGCTATGACGTCATCTATGACGATTCGTACACTAATTCGTTATGGGTGTTAGCACGCTCTAATCGATTGCAGCGTAACTCTGAACACAGCCTCGATGTAGCAATATTTTTGTTTACAAGTGGATTACTACGAGGTTGAACTTATTTTAACATATTAGCTTATGAATTTATGATCTAATTGGCTACAAAGTCGACATGGAATCAAGGGAAGATTAAGGTTACTCAGTGAATAAGTTTTAAAACAAAGAAATGTGTAATGTTTTGACGAAGATAGTTCGAAACAATATATTGTGGTCAGACTCAGTGATTAGTGTTTTGTTATTAATTTTGCAGTCGGGTTTCCGGGCGGCAGCTAGAGGTACTCTGGGAATTTTTATTTTTCTGCGTTATCTGCTTCCAAAAACTCATATGTTTCGTATGCATTCGCCATCAAACAAGAAATTAATTACCTACACATGTAATAAAATCTATAGATAATTCATTCAGCAAGTTTACGTAAATAAATACATTTTACTAACTTTACATGACACGAAAATGTTTTTTCTTGATATATAAATTGCAAAACAATAATATTTCCGTCGAGTCCGAGGAACTTTTTTAAGATTGCTAAATTTGACATTAAAACAATATTGCTAGTTGTCAAAAGTCACGTCGTTGTACGAATTGAATGAACTTTTAGAGGTGACGTCACCAAAATCGCTAAGAAAATAAGATTGTTCAAACATTACAATAAGCTTATTTTATGGACGTCATGGTACGAAAAGTCAAAGTAAGATTATAATAATACTGCTATAAGAGCTGGTGGTAGGCCCCCAGTGCGTGTTGCCAGTGATGACCTATGGCAATGTAACGTGACGCTCAAAATGGGCCTCAATAGAATGCTGAAAGTCATCCAAAGGGCAAAGGAGTAAGTTATGCTTGGAGTTTCCCTACGTGATTAAATTAGTAATGAAGAGATCCGTAGGAGTACCAAGGTAATCGACATAGCACGAAAAATTGCCAAACTGTGTGACAGTGGGCAGGCATATTACGCGCAAAATAGATGGCCGATAGGGCCGAAAAGTTCTGGAGTGGCAACCGTGTACCGGAAGACGTAGCGTTGGAAGGTCTTACAAGGTGGATTGATGACCTGGTTAAGGCCGCAGGAATACGCTGGATGCGAGAAAAAAGAACGGGTCAACGTAGCAATACTTGGGGAGGTATATGTCCAGCAGTGGACGTCTTTCGCCTGTTATGATGATGATGAAATTATCATTATTTAGTGCTCGCATATTGTCTCTACGCTTCATTATTTTCACTAAATTCACACGACAACAGCACATTGTAGTAATTATTTATTACAATAGCCCACGAAAGATAATTAATTCAGCATTAAAATTGACGTCTACTACATATGGCAGCTTACTGCAGAATGACCGTGTTGGGTGTTGTTGATATAATTAGACGTCCGCATTTTGACAAAATCTTGAGACAGCAATACTAAAATATGTAGATGTATGTACATACGTCTGCAATGATGACTAAATATTCTCAGGATCATGTTGAAATGGTCGGTCGTAGCGCATACGTCCCTATGGCCTGACACAATTCCCTTAGATTATAATAAAATTGAAGGTCATACGTGTATACGTCTTTGTGGCAGGTTAAAACTGCCCCCTATTACGTCTACTATACGACCATATGGCCTAAAAATAATTGCAGACTATCTGGCTTACGATAAATAATATTTTTTCTTCAATTCCAAAAGTAGTTAATATTAAATTATAAGAAAAATTGAGGATACGTACTGCATATAATAGAATCCAATGACATTAAAAACGAAAAATCGAATTTTTGCATATACGCCTATGGTTGGAGACCTGCGATATGTATTCAATATTATAATATATATGTCGAAGACGGGTATGTGACTCTCGTTATTATCAGCGATATTTTAACTACTGTGGGCGTAGTGTGGGTAGTGTTGGTTAGTGCGCAATGAAGGGTGGGCGTTTTTGGGGGACTGTCTTATGTAATTTTGACGTTCGAAAAGTGCTGATTCTCAGCCTAGTTTGAATAAATGACTTTTGAATTTTGAATAGAAAAACAGTTTGCAGTTCAGATCACATTATAATTGACTATCAAATTAATCACACTAGCTAAATTATACACACACTGGGTGCGACGGCGTTTATTAAAATCACCAATTAACACAATGATCACAAATTACAACTAACACAATTACTGAGCACCACGAATCGAGAACAGTTCCGCGACGTCTTAACTCCGCGATCCAAGGCTGAATCCCTTCTCGCCGTGGCCTTAAAACATCACGACTCTGTAGAAGCGCACGCTTTAGGTGTTGGTAGATCACGCGCCAGCGGCGCGCTTGCGATTCGTTTCGTGTCCGTACTAATGACCGGATCCGACACTGCCATCCTGCTATGCACACGTCCTCGTGTGTTGACCTGCAACCAAAACTCAACAACAGTGCCTGTTCGACTTGGCCAATTCTGACCATTTACGGGTTCCAACTTTTGAAATAAGCAAACTTTAATCCTCAACACTTTACAAAACAATACTTCTACTTCTCAATGAACTCAACAAACTTTCGACTCATTATGGCAAAAATCATCAACCAGAACCAGGTACCATCGTTTTCCACATTAACAATCGTCTTTTTCACTAAGAGCCCTAGAAACCCACACACGAGTAAACCACTCTAACGCCATGGATCTCCAGCCGACTAGCAATCGCATTGCTCTCATACATCCATCACATGGATCAAAACTATGGTCTCTCCAGACCCCGACCTCTGCCAGTAACTACTGGCACGGTCCCACACAAAACGGCCGTTAGAAAACCCTACTCGCGTGGTTCCCATAACTTAGGTTTGCTCATCACCACTGTGATCACCATCTACTTCGACTGGTACATGACCTACTGGCATCTTTCTTCACCTAACGTAAACGTGAACTTCTGTTAAGTTTGTTTATTTAACTAACATCACATTTCTAATATCATTCAACTAACTTCCAAAATGACAAAATCAATTAAAAATAATAGCTAAACAATTTGGTTACAAGTCAAATTGTAGGTAGGGATAACGATTAAATAAGCAACATGACAATCGATCAGAGTCCAGGTACTATTGAGGATTATGTACACTGATAATTTAAGAATTGACCCAAAGTTATTAACCAATCAACAAAGCCCAAGGTATCTCATTCGCGGTCAACATTGTCACATACGCACTTCCCGAAGGAATGCCGAGTCGTCTTTGACTCTACGGTCTTGCCTGCAAGGCTAGACCCGACCATACTACCCAGAGTTACCGCGTACCACGTACACGATACTCTGGTACGGTATCCTACGGTCTTGGCTACAAGGCTAGATCCGACCATACTGCTCAGAGCAACCGCGCACCACGTACCCACCGGTCTAGCAAGTAGATACCGATTTCTAACGGGCTATGGCTACGATACTCTGGTACGGTCTCCGACCCAACGAATCGAGAACCCGTGCATCTCACACAAACAATTCAGTTCGACTCTACTTTCACTATCTCGTCTTCCTCAAAAACTTCAATAGGTACTTGGCCCTCTACACATCACGTCAAGCTTAGTTTGATTACGCTCTTCGTTTTCTAATAACACAAAATCCTCAAACGAAATTTTTGTTATATCTGCTTTTTTCTAATATTCTCTGACACTGTCTCGCGGACTTCATCAACATCCTATAATAATAATTTAATTACTTTGCAAGTATGTGTCGGAAAGCACATCCCAAAATCAAAACAAATAAAACATAAAAACCTCAAGTTGGTGTTCGCTAATCGTTACGCTACATAAGATTAGTTCTAAGCTGAATGATTTTGATTTTTTTTTATTTTGATTGGTCTGACACGAGTGTGTTAGACCAATCAAAATCAAAAAAATCAAAATCAAAATATTTTATTTCACATAAACCTACATGGGCACTTATGAAACGTCAGAAGCTAGGTGCACGGTTTCAATTGGTCGTTTCCTATGGAGAAGAGCCGGCAAGAAACTCCACGGTTAAGTCTTTCAATAAGTACCAAGTACTTAACAAAATAGAAAATGATCAACAGGTCTACAATCCACTAAGCCTACAGCGTTCTCACATTCACAAAATATGTAGAAAAGAATCTATACAAGAAATTAATTAATTAATAAAAGTAAAAAACCTATTTTAAATAAAACGCAATTATATGATTGCTGTTACAACTGTAATCAATCTGAATAATTATCATGTCCACAAAAGCCACAAAAAAAAAAAAAAGTTGAGATTAAATCGTAGGTATACAAAATGTCAAATAATAGAATATTAAATATGTAAAGGGCGAATGTAAAAATAAATAAAAATAAAGATTTAAATAAACATGGTAATTTGGGAGCAGTTAATAGACTCTTACTTATTTATGCCGTTAATGAGGTACCAGGGAAGCCACATGTGCAGAAGGAATTATTGCCAAATTTCCTTGTCATCAACGTAGTCTTTAATTTTATAATATGATTTCTTGATAAGGACACGTTTGATGTGGGTTTTGAACTTCCCATCGCTAAGTTCTGTCACAGACTTTGGCAACTTGTTATAAAAGCGGATACTGTTTATAAGAAATGACTTGCTTGTTTTAGTTAATCTAAATTTGGGTATCACAATTTCATGTCGACTACGTGTATTTATATTATGGAAATCGCTTCTTATTTTGAAAAGTCTTAAGTTTTTGCGAACATACATGATACTTTCTAAGATATAAAGTGAAGGCAAAGTCAGTATATCAATTTCTTTAAATTTGTCTCTAAGGGACTCGCGAGGGCCCATTTTATAGATCGCGCGGATTGCCCTCTTTTGTAAAATGAAAATTGAATCTACGTCAGCTGCCGATCCCCACAGCAGGACGCCATAAGACATAATACTGTGGAAATAAGCAAAGTATACTAACCTAGCTGTGGCTATATCAGTCAACTGCCTTATTTTTCTTACTGCATATGCAGCTGAACTTAATCTACATGAAAGAGTTCTAATATGGGCGCCCCATTGTAATTTTGAATTTAAAGTAATTCCTAAGAATATAGTTTCCGTTATTGCATCTAGTTTTTTGCCATCAAGTTTTAGATTTAGACCTACTTGAGGTACATTTGGTAATGAGAACCTAATACATTTCGTTTTGTTCGCATTAAGTAAAAGATTATTAGCTGCGAACCATTTTGAAAGTACAGCCAGACTATCGTTAACATGTAATACATCTCTATCTTTCCTGTCTATTTTAAAAATAAGAGAAGTGTCGTCAGCTAATAGAATTATATCTGATAAGTTAGTCATCATGTAAGGAAGATCATTTATATAAACTAGAAATAAGAAAGGGCCGAGAATTGAACCTTGAGGCACGCCCATTTTCACTAGAGACCCCGAAGACATCGCCCCATTAACATTTACTTTTTGCTGCCTGTTTGATAGATAGGAAAGAACAGATCAGCAGCTTGTCCACGAATTCCGTAGTGGTGTAATTTACAGATCAGTGTATTGTGGTCAACGCAGTCAAACGCTATTGAGAGGTCACAGAAAATGCCAATTGCATCCTGGGACTTCTCCCAGGATTCCAAAATGTGACTGATGAGTTTTACTCCTGCGTCAGTCATCGACCTACCTTTAGTGAAACCAAACTGGTGACTATGTAAAATCCCATTAGAATTAAAATGTGAAAACATCTGGTCTAGCATGATTTTTTCATATATTTTACTCAATGCTGGTAGCACAGATATTGGTCTATAATTAGAGGGATCACTCTTACTACCCGATTTGAAAATTGGTACTACTTTACTATGTTTCATTAAATCAGGAAACGTACCGCTATCTAAACATTGATCAAATATGCCTGTTAGGACAGGGGCAATTGTGTCAATGATATCTTCAAGAACCTTAACGGAAATCCCCCATAAGTCTTCAGTGTTTTTTATGTTAAGACTTTTAAATGCTTTTTTAATTGTGACAATTGAAATGGGCTTGAATTCAAAACTTGGAATGTCTCTACTGAAGTGTTCTTTTAAAGAGATTCAGCTAGTATAGATGATGAGGGAAGAGATTTCGTAACCTCTATTGGGATGTTGGTAAAGAAGTTTTCTAGTGTCTCAGCAACTTTTAACTTATCTGAAATGGTTACATTATCAATTTTTAATGACAATTCATTCTGATCTCGCTGTTTTGTGTTTCCAGTTTCTTTGTTAATTACCTGCCACACAGCTTTTATTTTATTGTTAGAATTATTAATTTTGTTACTTATTAATTTAGATTTAGCTTGGGCGCAGACCAGTCAACGCAACAACGTTAACTCGTTTGCCACTTAATTTGGCTGCACATCTCCTATAACATAGGAAGGGGTATATGGGTTACCCTATAGGCATAGGGTTAGGGCAATTATATGATTGCTGTTACAACTGTAATCAATCTGAATAATTATCATGTCCACAAAAGCCACAAAAAAAAAAAAAAGTTGAGATTAAATCGTAGGTATATAAAATGTCAAATAATAGAATATTAAATATGTAAAGGGCGAATGTAAAAATAAATAAAAATAAAGATTTAAATAAACATGGTAATTTGGGAGCAGTTAATAGACTCTTACTTATTTATGCCGTTAATGAGGTACCAGGGAAGCCACATGTGCAGAAGGAATTATTGCCAAATTTCCTTGTCATCAACGTAGTCTTTAATTTTATAATATGATTTCTTGATAAGGACACGTTTGATGTGGGTTTTGAACTTCCCATCGCTAAGTTCTGTCACAGACTTTGGCAACTTGTTATAAAAGCGGATACTGTTTATAAGAAATGACTTGCTTGTTTTAGTTAATCTAAATTTGGGTATCACAATTTCATGTCGACTACGTGTATTTATATTATGGAAATCGCTTCTTATTTTGAAAAGTCTTAAGTTTTTGCGAACATACATGATACTTTCTAAGATATAAAGTGAAGGCAAAGTCAGTATATCAATTTCTTTAAATTTGTCTCTAAGGGACTCGCGAGGGCCCATTTTATAGATCGCGCGGATTGCCCTCTTTTGTAAAATGAAAATTGAATCTACGTCAGCTGCCGATCCCCACAGCAGGACGCCATAAGACATAATACTGTGGAAATAAGCAAAGTATACTAACCTAGCTGTGGCTATATCAGTCAACTGCCTTATTTTTCTTACTGCATATGCAGCTGAACTTAATCTACATGAAAGAGTTCTAATATGGGCGCCCCATTGTAATTTTGAATTTAAAGTAATTCCTAAGAATATAGTTTCCGTTATTGCATCTAGTTTTTTGCCATCAAGTTTTAGATTTAGACCTACTTGAGGTACATTTGGTAATGAGAACCTAATACATTTCGTTTTGTTCGCATTAAGTAAAAGATTATTAGCTGCGAACCATTTTGAAAGTACAGCCAGACTATCGTTAACATGTAATACATCTCTATCTTTCCTGTCTATTTTAAAAATAAGAGAAGTGTCGTCAGCTAATAGAATTATATCTGATAAGTTAGTCATCATGTAAGGAAGATCATTTATATAAACTAGAAATAAGAAAGGGCCGAGAATTGAACCTTGAGGCACGCCCATTTTCACTAGAGACCCCGAAGACATCGCCCCATTAACATTTACTTTTTGCTGCCTGTTTGATAGATAGGAAAGAACAGATCAGCAGCTTGTCCACGAATTCCGTAGTGGTGTAATTTACAGATCAGTGTATTGTGGTCAACGCAGTCAAACGCTATTGAGAGGTCACAGAAAATGCCAATTGCATCCTGGGACTTCTCCCAGGATTCCAAAATGTGACTGATGAGTTTTACTCCTGCGTCAGTCATCGACCTACCTTTAGTGAAACCAAACTGGTGACTATGTAAAATCCCATTAGAATTAAAATGTGAAAACATCTGGTCTAGCATGATTTTTTCATATATTTTACTCAATGCTGGTAGCACAGATATTGGTCTATAATTAGAGGGATCACTCTTACTACCCGATTTGAAAATTGGTACTACTTTACTATGTTTCATTAAATCAGGAAACGTACCGCTATCTAAACATTGATCAAATATGCCTGTTAGGACAGGGGCAATTGTGTCAATGATATCTTCAAGAACCTTAACGGAAATCCCCCATAAGTCTTCAGTGTTTTTTATGTTAAGACTTTTAAATGCTTTTTTAATTGTGACAATTGAAATGGGCTTGAATTCAAAACTTGGAATGTCTCTACTGAAGTGTTCTTTTAAAGAGATTCAGCTAGTATAGATGATGAGGGAAGAGATTTCGTAACCTCTATTGGGATGTTGGTAAAGAAGTTTTCTAGTGTCTCAGCAACTTTTAACTTATCTGAAATGGTTACATTATCAATTTTTAATGACAATTCATTCTGATCTCGCTGTTTTGTGTTTCCAGTTTCTTTGTTAATTACCTGCCACACAGCTTTTATTTTATTGTTAGAATTATTAATTTTGTTACTTATTAATTTAGATTTAGCTTGGGCGCAGACCAGTCAACGCAACAACGTTAACTCGTTTGCCACTTAATTTGGCTGCACATCTCCTATAACATAGGAAGGGGTATATGGGTTACCCTATGCCTGGGATTTGGCTTTCGGGAACCTCTCTTAAGTAAGTAAGTCGTTTATGTTGCAAATATGGGTACAGTACATGGTGATAAGGAAAACAAATTGATTCAGCCTTATTTTACCAATAGGCATGCAAAAAATATAGTTTGACGCTAAAATAAGATACATTGAAGAGCTTTAAAATCACAACTTATGTAGATCACTACCACACAATTTATATATACAAAATTCTCAACAAAAACACTATTTACTTATACAATACTTATACAGTTTCAGATATGTCAGCTAATAATAATATCAATAAATTGTGTGTGCAATTTATATAAGATGTCAAAGTATCATTTTAATGTCAGAGTATCAAAGAGTAAGATGTCAAAGTATAAAAGATAAACAATTCAATTAGGATGTCAAAGTATCATTCAAATAGTCATGTAAATTATAATAACATTTAATAAATAGCAAGTCTTTCAGTTTCTTTTTGAATCCATTTAAATTTAACTCTTTAATTGATTTTGGAATTTTGTTTTGTTTTGGCTCTCCGTCCGCGTAACATATCAGTCCACCTGATACGTTTAACAGTATCTGAAAGGTGGGAAAACAAGTGTGCATTCAACTTAACAAACAAGGCAGTTTCATAAATATACAAAGACGGGAGTGTCAGAATTTTGATTTTTTTTAAATACGGTGCACAATTGTCCGTTACTTGAAGTCCAAACATGGCTCTGATAGAACGCTTTTGCGCTTTAAAAGCGGCTTCCCTGTTTGTTGAATTACCCCAAAATATAATACCATATCTTAATACAGATGCAACAAGACCATGGTAAGCTGTGAGAAGTGCATCTGTGTTAACTGTTGGAGCAAGTTTATACAGGGCATAGGATGAACTTCTAATCTTTTTACATAGCGCTTCAATGTGATCCTTCCAGTTGAGTTGCCTATCAATAATCAAGCCTACAAATTTTGCACTATCTACATCGTCAATTTTGTTACTTTGGTATTGAACCTCCATTTTTGAACTGGGTTTTTTATGGCCAAAGTGCATTATTTGGGTTTTTGCAAGATTAATTCTTAAATTAATATTATTAAGCCAAGAGATTAATGAATTGACCGCGTTATTGACATCAAATTCATATAATTCTGGTTTATTGCAAGGTATTGTTACTGTACTATCGTCAGCAAAGAGTGTTATGTTATGTTTAGTCTATGGCTTTGGGCAGGTCATTAATATAAATCAAGAACAGTAAGGGACCCAATACACTACCCTGTGGTACTCCAAAATATACTGTGCGTTCTTTGGACAGGTATGTAACTTCTTTAGTCTTTAAATTTAAGTCTGCTATAGCAGTGAATTGTTTTCTTTTTGAAAGGTAAGTGCATAATAAGTCCAGAATGTTACCTCTTATACCATAGGAGTCAAGTTTGTTTCTTAAAATATTGTAGTCAACACAGTCAAAAGCTTGCGTCATATCACAATATACAGCACAAACAGGTGTTTTATTATCAATATTAGACATAACTTTATTTAAAAAGTCATAAATAGCCATATTAATTGTCTTATTCTTCCGGAAACCTTTTTGCTCGTTACAGAAAATCATGTTTTTCTATGTATGCGTATAGCTCATTATAAATATATTTCTCATATAGAAAAAATTGGCAAAAGTGCAATAGGTCTATAGTTTTGCATTAGCTGCTTATTACCTTTTTAAATATAGGTTTAACTATGGAGATCTTAAGACGGTCAGGAAAAACACCCTGGCTGATACATAGGTTAAGAATGTGACTCAAGTGTTTAGAGATTAAATCGGCAACATGTTTTATAATCTTAGTGGAAATTTCGTCATGCCCGACGCTATTAGTGTTTTTAAGACCTTTTATAATGTTAAATATTTGCATCAGTTGACATGGAGCCATGAATATTGACTTGTTTATTTAATATATAAGCGTTCGATTTTTTACCTGATCCTGGTACTGGCACAAATTTTTCTACGAAAATCGAAAATTCAATTTTATTTAATCAGTCATTAGGTAGATTTAATGTAGGGCTTTTTATTATTTTCCATGTCATTTTGCTTTTATTGTCAGAAGTTTGAATATTGTAGTTATTTTGAGATCGTTTCGTCAGTTTAATAATTTTTTTTAAATAACTTTGAATAATTTGAATATTTTTCCTTATTTATATAAGTAGGTTTAAGTCTAGACGTCCATAATAATTGCCTTTTCTTGAAGCTACATAATTTAAGTCCTCGAGATATCCATTTTGGTTTTTTACTTGTTGATATTTTAATACGTCTAATGGGGAAGCATAGGTCATAAAATGATTTAAATTGTTCGATAAATGAGTTAAATGCATCATTTGGATCGTCATGTTCGTAGATTTCAGAGAACGTTAATTTCTCAAGACAGGTTCTAAATTTTATCATGTTCTCTGGGCTAAAGTCCCGCTGTGATTTATACCAATATTTCAAAACACAGTTAACAGGTACGGGACACTTCAGCAATTGTGCAGTGTGATCGGATAGGGCAAATTCTATCACTTCCGTCCTGCATTTTTTCTCGAAATTGTGGGCGAAATTATCAATGCAGATTTGGCTTTGCATCCTGGTTGGTTTTTATATTGCTAATGTCATGTTAAAACTTTTTAGGAGACATTTTAGTTCGAAAGTTATGTTATTTTTTATTCAATACGTCTATATTCAAATCGCCTGCTATAACAATATTCTCACAATTTCTTCTTGCCAGCAATGTTAATAATTGCTCTAATTTGCTAAAAAATACATTCAAATTCCCTGTCTTTGGTACTCTATAGATACATATTATTACAATTTTATAACTTGTCAGTTCAATTGCACAACATTCTACTACATTAGTCAATGAAAGTTCTGAAACCTCTGGTAACTCCCTCCATAAATATCCAGACCGGACCAGAATGCAAGATCCGCCTCTTTTACTATTGAGTCTGCTGAAACATGCAGCCAATCTATAATTAGGTACTACAAGGCGATCCTCATAACCTGACATCATAAAATACTCCGTTACGCATAGTACATCAACGGACAGGTCTTTTTCTGACAGTTCATTAAGGCAATTAAATACCTATGTATAAAACAGACACCCTCTCTGTAGAGAGGGTGTCTGTTTTATACATAGGTATTTATTCACGAAAAAAATCACCACGTACAGTATTATCCTCTAAAGAATTGTTACTAGAAGAGTTTTTATTACAAATTTTTTCTTCGACATTTTTGGTCTTTATTTTATTTTTAAGGTTTGTAAAGTCAGTTTGTACAGATTTATCTACATATGTTTTTTTTATTTTGTACAATTAATAAATTTTGATATTCATTTGACTTATATTTATAGTCCAATTGCAAAATTTCCTTTATTAAAGATCTAGCTAGATTAAGTATGAAGTGTGTTCTCCGAAGCCGATATCTAGAGTAGTCCATATCCATAAAAATAACATTGTCATACTTTTCACAGATAAACCTTAACATATAATTTAGTTTTGTTTCATTAAGATATTTATTTGATGGAACCTCACTTATCTTTTTTCCGCAGTCTAGTAAATTATTTTTAAGTGTGTTATTTTCAATGTTTAGGTTATCAATTTCTGAGTTGGTGGTTTGCAACTCCAGTCTTAGTTTTTCTATCTCCTCCTTCATTATAGTAATAGTTTACCTATGTCGAATTCGCTGTCACTACTAGTCGTCATATTTTTATTATGTATATTTTGTCTTCTTTGGGTAATGTTTTTTATAGTCATCGTCCATTATGAGGTGTGATAGTTATATTGGAAGTTTACATTTAGTTTTATTTCAACTTCTCGGTTTTAAATGGACTTTATTGTTTACCATGTTGACATATAATATACACAAACATATTTACAACTAACTACGGTTTTAAATTAGTTCTGGATTTTTTATATTCCAAAAAGTCAATCGGTTGGTGAGACTCGAACCCGAGTCATGTGCCGTACGAGGTCGGTGTTGTACCAAACGGGCCACTGTGACAATTATATTAAGCGTTGAAATTAGTGCTATGTTGCTAGTACAAAATAAAAAAAAATACGTCGTTCGTTAAAATTACTGTCATTTAATAGTAGATTGTTTACCAAGGGAGCAAAGAACTATTTTTAAGGCGAGAGTGTTTCTTTGAATCCAGAGCGGAGCGAAGGATTCTAGAGTAGAATCCCGAGCGTAGCGAGGGATTCTAAAGTAGAATCCTGAGCGCAGCGAGGGATTCAAAGTACGCCACTCGAGCTTAAAATAGTGTTGCTCCCGAGGTGAACACTCTACTTTTTATCACCCTCTATGAGAAAAAAAAACGTGTATGATCCGACCCCCGTCAGGAACAAAGTTCCTTCGCAAGTAAAATTTTAAAAAAATCACTGCCACCATCGTGGATTTACATTGTGACCTCACTATAGACTTAAGCACCTTCGAAAACTATGAAAACGATACCCACGATGATTTTTTTTTAATTATTCGCAGCTGCCATCTTGGATTTACATTTTCACCTCACTATCGGTTTTAGCACCCTCGTAAACTATGAAAACGACACCCATGACGAAAAACTTGAAAATTTTCTTAGCTGCCATCTTGGATTTTCATTTTGACCTCAGCATCGGCTTTAGCACCCTTAAAAACCATGAAAACGATACCCATGACGAAAAATTTTAAATTTTTCGCCGCCACCATCTTGGATTTTCATTTTGACCTCACTATCGGCTTTAGCACCCTTAAAAACCATGAAAACGATACCCATGACGAAAAATTTGATTTTTTTTGCATCCGCCTTCTTGGATTTTTATTTTGACCTCACCATCGGCTTTAGCACCCCTAAAAACCATGAAAGCGATACCCATGACGAAAAATTTGCAATTTTTTGCCGCCGCCATCTTGGATTTTCATTTTGACCTCACCATCGGCTTTAGCACCCTTAAAAACCATGAAAACGATACCCATGACGAAAAATTTTAAAATTTTTGCATCCGCCATCTTGGATTTTCATTTTGACCTCACCATCGGCTTTAGCACCCTTAAAAACCGTGAAAACGATACCCATGATGATAAATTTGAAAATCTTCGGAGCCGCCATCTTGGATTTACATTTTGACCTCACAATCGGCTTTAGCACCCTCGAAAACTATGAAAACGACACCAAAGACAAAAAAATTGAAAATTTTCTAAGCCGCCATCTTGGATTTTCATTTTGACCAAATTCACACTTTCTCTCTCTTGCCAGCCTGCTACTTGTTCATACAATGTTCGTGTTTGATCTCTTTGGTAATTGGAACTTTTACTAACAATATCCACATTCCAAATTCAAATCACTTTTAATCCCTAGGGATTAAAAAGCTATTTTAGTCCCTGTTTATGAAGAACCAATTAGCTCTTTTTGAATAGATGTGATAAAAATATTTTTTTCCACCCACTGACACTTTGATTTGAAAAATTGTTTTTGTTATTTTTGAGGCAATATTTGATGGTTTGCACAATTTCTACACAAATGATAGCTATTTATACTATAGTAGATTGTTAGAAAACACAGTACTTATTGTTATTTTAGCTCATTTTTGGAAAATATTAAAATGTTGTTATTGTATAGTTTAAAGTCGATATTATGTTTAGATAACACTTTCACACACTGGTTGTACTAATTTCATCACTTTAGACGTAAATTAGTCACTAAATAGTTCAATATTATATTTTCTAAACAATTTTATACGGGAGCACAATGTTTGCGTGACGACTACCGTCATCCGATCAATTGATCGATCTCTTGTCGGGGATCTCTTTAGAAGATGCTCCGAGTGCGGGATCGGCCACCAGCGATCAATGTAACCGTTAATGGTCGGTCCCGCAGCCGGAGTTGGGCTATCCGCAACCTGCCCACCCGCTCGGTTGCAAGAGAAGAAGTGCCTAGCAGTCTGGGTCACCCCACCACAGATGTACGTATATATTCGTGTTGGAGCAATCCAGCCTCCCCCGAGGTTCGTAACCTATAAACCCATCAAAGAAATTGTGAAATTTATATAGGTATAATTTTATCGGGATTTTAACGAGTAATAATTTTGGGTAGTCACGTGGGTATTTGTGACCAAAAAAGGTTCATAGTTAAGCTGATTATTCGGGTATAATTTTTCGTTAGCTTCCGGGTTTATAAAGGACTCATTTGCTCCAGTGTCGATTAAAAGTTTTATTGGTGGATAATTTATTTGAATATAAGGTAAATGACATTGCTATGCAAATTTAGTTCTATTCGGGGGCAGTTTTCTCCAAGGTTGGGCAAAAATAAGAACTCTTACGGACGTTTTGGACGTCAAAAGTTTTATTGTTGACATCAAGATCGGTCAAAAAATCGTGAGGGTAATTTGTATTTGTATTAGTAACATCAATGGTCTGGATATTGCAATCATAGTAGCAATAATTATCGTTAAAAGATTCGTGGAAGTTCGGCTCTTTTACCTGAGGAATATTAATCGGCGCCAAACTGCGTCTGTCATTGTAGTTCGTGGGTGGCAGAGTACGCGCGACGGGGTAACTAATGCCACTCATAGGTTTTGGATAATTATTCTGGGGTGCTTGGCGTAGTGGGATTCGAAATCCAGTTGACATGTTGGTAGGGGGTGCTCTGAACATTTGTTGAGTCTGTAGGTCTCGCATATGGTTGTCTGAACTGATCTGGTCGTGCATGATATTGTGGTGGATATTGAAATACGAAAGGCTGGATTTGAGGTCTCGAGTATATTTGAAATGTTGAATTTAGATTTTCTGGCCTAACCGAACGAAAATTTCTAAATTACGAAAGGCGTCACTTCGCGCGATGCGGAGTTGATTGCGGCTACTAAGACTAAGGTCCCTATTACTACGTGGGTGAAAATTTTTGGAAAATTATAGTATCCTGCGTTAAAAATATAACAACCAATACTAGGACTTATGTACTTACATGAGTAGCATTGCTGGCGAGCGTTGTTTCATCGATTTTTGAACGTCCCAATCTTCGGTGCAACAGCTTCCTTGACAGGCCTCCAATAGGTTCTTCGTCTAGACGGTTGATGCGGCGATTTCCTGATTTTTAGGTATTTCACATCACCACACCTTAAGTCTGTGACGAGCTACCGACTGCGCCAGATATGTGTGGGCGTGTGTCGGGAAACTCTCCAATAAGTAATTCCTTTTAGGTTGCGAAATATATTTGAAACTTCACAAATTTCACATTAAAATTATAAAATAGATTTCTTATTAGTTAGGTTTAATATAATAGTGTCCGTTCCCACCGAAGTTAGGTAAAGAAAGACGGTGACGTGGGAAGCGCGGTGTCGTAATGCGATCGGTCACTTTGTCGGTAATATATGCTGAGCTTGCAGGTTGGCCTCGTAACACACTCAGCAAACGGCATTTTGCTTATGTTTTGATTGTTTGTTGTTTTCATTTGCTAATGCAAACAAAATTGTAAATTGTCTTTGGTATCTGGCCTTGACATAAGCAATAGACAAAATTTGTCGAACTTTTTATTAGTTTTCGAATATTGAATACGAGACTTTTTTTTGGCTTAAGGTTAATGCATATTTCATATATATTTTTTTTTGTAATGTTTGTTTATTTTGTGCAGAATAAACAATTTTTCTTTCTTTCTTTTTATCCTTTTAGGAAAACCTAGTAAATGTAAGTATGCGGAACTACTCTGTACAGGAAACAGAGCTTATTCCTTCTCTTAAGGATCTCTAAAATAAGTGTGATTTCTGTGTTGCCAAAGATGAAGATAACTCTATGTAAAAAAAATTATTTACAATATTTTATATATAAACGAACGCGATGTCTCTCGCCGTATTATCCCCGACCAATTTGACTCAATCGCTGACACGACAGCCGCGATCGACTCACTCACGGAGCACGTACAAACCGTCCTGAGCGACTGCTCAAGGGAGGTTCCAGCAACAGATCCCTGTTACTTGAAACTCCCCGACGATGTGCGTGCCATGATGACTGAGAAGAGCGCTCCCCCTCCCCCGACCAATCACCTTGTTTGGCAAGCCGATCCCTTGGGAGAAGCGAGCCAAATACCTCGGTGTGATCCTAGACAATCATCTCTCCTTTTCAGAGCACATAAAGACGGTTCGTTCGTGAGCCGCTTTCGCTCTAGGTAGACTTCACTTCATTCTAAATGCACGCAGCAAATTGTCACTTAAGTGCAAATTGCGTACCTATACAGCGTGCATTCGTCCCATCATGACTTATGCGGGAGCAGTCTTTGCCCACGCCAAACCCCGTTCCATCCATTGGATGCAGACCCTACAGAACCGATTCCTTCGCAAGGCCACGGGAGCCCCCTGGTTCGTCAGAAAAGAGATCTTCCATCTCGACTGTAAAATCCCAACCATTCACCAGTTTCTTAAACGCATGACCAAGCGTTACTTTGACTCCGCTCTCAGACATCGCAACCCTCTGGTTGTCGAGGCAACCAATTATATCCCCTCCCGAATTAGTCAGACCCGCCGCCCAAGGCATGTACTCTCCGACCCAGATGACCCCATTACACTCCTACAGGAGCAGAATAGGGCCACCAGTACAGTACACAAAAACAGACGCCTCCCGTCATTCCGACCTCGCCGCCGAGGTCCTTTGCGATCGCGACCGAATCCCCGAGCAAATGAAACTCCCCCCCGACCCTTGCTCGAAAACGAGGTGCCAGCAGTTGTTGCAGCTGAGCAGGTAGCTTTAAATACCCGCATAATAATCATGATGAAAATATAAATTTGATCCAGCTTGCCCCTTCTTGCTGTCCTCCCATCAGCGATGCCCTAAGCCGAGGTTCGTACCCCACAGGGGGTGCCCTTAGCGAGCATTCGCTTAATTTTAATTTAGAATAAGTTCAAAAAGCTCCTGGCTGGAGGCTCTAAGTGTAGAAGCTTATGGCACCCACAGGAAAATCCGGTTAAGCAGCCAAGACCTTAGTGGTCAGTACTGCGAGATGACATTTAAAAAAAAAAAAAAATCTCGCCGTGTATAAGAATTACTACACTGTTAACTAATTACATTTCAGATCGCCGTTCATAAAATTAGAATCAAGACTTCGCTTAACAGGAAAGCTCGTTTGATTCCCAATTATACGTGTTTTTTTTATCGGTTCTTCGCGATAAATGAATCCACTCCAAACACTTTTTTTCTTGTCAACTTGAGGTTTTATAAAAACGGTACAAATTTTATACCATCTTGCTCGTATGCACTGTCAGAACTGCAATCCTGAAAGCACAATGTTTAGTTGGCATTATAATTTATTTTTTAATATTTTATATTCCCTTTATTAATTTATTAATTTCAATGATAAGGCATGCGTTTAACGTTATTGTCAATAGGGAAATCAAAACTCGTGTAGCCCCCACTAGTGCTGCAAATCCGCAGAGGAAAATGGCAAATACTTACGTCTATGCAGGCCTTGTCCTCCAACTATGACGTCTTACTTAAAGAATTAAAAAGCCTCAAGTTTGAACGTAAGGAACACTTGGCTTACATTAACCTTGAAAAACAGTCCTGTTTGGCTAAGATAGAATAGCGAAACATTCCAAAACTACAAAACGAGTCGAAAGCTGAGCTGTGTAATATCGTAAAGAAAATCGGAAATGTTCTCAATCTTCAATTACTAACCTAAGACATTAAAGACATTTATCGTCCATTTGCAAAATCGAACTTACTGAAACCGATTGTCGTTGAGTTCACCTGTTTTTTTTGGGTTCCATCTATCTGGCAGAATCTTGATGCCCCGAAATTAATTTGGCATAACACACTTGGCATAATCTTCTTTAAACGAATATTTTAAGGGCATAAAAATTATTTAATTATTGTTTGACCGAATTTTTATATGTCCGAATTTACAATGGCATACTTTTAAGATGGCAGAATTTTATTTGGCATAATTACCTTTGGCAAAGTTAAAATTCCGCATAATTTCGTTTAGCATAACGTTTATTTAGAGCGACAATTATTTGGTACAATTTCACTTAGCATACTATGAAGATGGCAGAATTTCAGTTGGAATAATTTTATTAGGCATATTGCCATTTCTATAAAATAGCATTTTTAACCTTAAATAAAAAAATAAAATATTGTCTTAAAAAGTCGATATGTTGTGCTACAAAATTTAGTGACAGAAACGAATCGCTACAAAACTGACTCCACGTAGTTTTATCTGCCCTACCCCTAGAGTGTAATTTAAACCCGCGTAGGCGCGGAAGAGCGAGGCGGCGCTCGAGCTGAGGAGCAGGTGGATTTAACGCTCGCGTGGGACCGCCGAAGCTTCGCAGCGCCGAAGCCGTGACAGAAACCATGCCTGCTGCATGCTTGTTTGCATGCTGCATGCATGGTGTATGCTTGTTTGCATGCTTCTTACTTACAAAAAAAAATGTATATGGAATGTATGCCAAAAGATGATTCTATCTGTAAACTTTCTGAGATATGATAGTTTTGCCTTTTAATAATTATCGATATGAAATGTATGCCAAACGACGATTCTGACTGTGAACTTTCTGCGATACGATGGTTCTACTTTTTAATTATTATGGATATGAAATTTATGCCTAAAGATGATTCTGACTTACAAAATTATGAGTTTTGAATGTATGATAAATGAGTGTCTGCCAAAAGATTTTCTGCGAAATGAAGTTTATGCTATCCGCTGTTATGCAAAATAATATTATGACATAAAAAGTTCTGGGTTCACCCTTGTTTGGTATAACAACGTTTTGTCGAAAATCGCTCCGGCTAGTCATTTCGTATAATTATTCATTTGACCGAATAATTAATTGGTAGATTTTTATTTAGCATATTTATTTATGAAATAATGTCATTTGACCGAATTTTCAAATGCACTAATTTTATTTAAACTAATGTTATTGTTATGTCATTTGCATAAAATTTTGACCTAATATAACTTGGCATACTTTTGTTTGCCCTAATTATATTTTCGCATAGTATTATTTACGCATAACAGCTTACGCATATTTTTTTACGCATCATTTCTCTAATCATAATAATGATTATCCATTCTAAAGCATAAATTTATTAAGCAGAACATTCTAAAGCATAACTTTATTAAGCATAACATTCACAAGCATAAGTTTTTTTCGCTGTAAGAAACATTCAAACAAGCATATACCATGCATGCAGCAAGCATGCAGCAAACATGCAACCTGTAAACAAGCATACACCAGGCATGCAAGCAAGCATACAGCAGGCAGCAGGCATGATTTCTGTCACGGCTCCGGCGCTGCGGGCCTCCGGCGGCCCCACGCGTGCCTTTCGCTCACCACCGCAGCTTCGGCTTGCTGGCCGGCTCTGCCGGCCAGCCTCAACCGCGGTGGCTCGCTTCCAGCCACCTGCTCCTCAGCCCGCGGGCCGCCTCGCCCCTACGCGCTTACGCGATTTTATATTACACTCTAGGGGTAGGGCAGACAAGACTTCGTGGAGTCGGTTTTGCAGCGATTCGGTTCTGTCACTAACTTTTGTAGCACAACATAATGATTTTTGAAGACAATACTTTAATTTTAATTTTTTTCTCCAATGAATATTCGATAAAATACATGTTATACCACCTGAACACTACATCAAATGAGCATTATACCTTTTGATCAATAGCGCAAATGTTGTTATCGCAAATAAATATTCGATGAAATGAAAATTATGTTAATCGATATTATACAAATTGATTATTTTCTTAAACGTTGTTCGAATTAGTAACATTACATCAAAAGTTGTTATACCAAACAAGGGTGAACCGAGCCAAATACGTCGGTGTGACCCTAGACCAACATCTCTCCTTTTCAGAGCACATAAAGACTTTTCATTTGCGAGCCGCTTTCGCTCTAGGTAGACTTCACTTCATTCTGAACGCGCGCAGCAAATTGTCACTCAAGTGCTAATTGCGTACCTATACAGCATGCATTCGTCCCATCGTGACCTATGCGGGAGCAGTCTTTGCCCATGCCAAACCCCGTTCCATCCATAGAATGCAGACCCTACAGAATCGATTCCTTCACAAGGCCACGGGAGCCCCCTGGTACGTCCGAAGTGAGATCCTCCATCTCGACTGTAAAATCCCAACGATTCACCAGTTTCTTAAACGCATGACCAAGCGTTACTTTAACTCCGCTCCCAGATATCGCAACCCTCTGGTTGTCGAGGCTGCTAATTATACCCCATCCCGAATTAGTCAGATCCGCCGCCCGAGGCATGTTCTCTCCGACCCAGATGACCCCATTACACTCCTCCAGGAGCAGAATAGGGCCACCAGTACAGTGCACAGAAACAGACGCCTCCCGTCATTCCGACCTCGCCGCCGAGGTCCTTTACGATCGTGACCGAATCCCCGAGTAAATGAAACTACCCCCCCGACCCTTGCTCGAAAACGAGGTACCAGCAGTTGAGCACGTAGCTTTAAATACCCCGCATAATAATCACGATGAAAATATAAGTTTGATCTAGCCTGTCCCTACTTGCTGTCCTCCCCCAGCGATGCCCTAAGCCGAGATTCGTACCCCACAGGGGGTGCCCTTAGCGAGCACTCGCTTAGTTTTAATTTAGAATAGTTTAAAAAGCTCCTGGCTGGAGGCTCTAAGTGTAGAAACTTATGGCACTCACAGGAAAATCCGGTTAAGCAGCCAAGACCTTAGTGGTCAATACTACGAGATGCCCTACTAAAAAAAAAACCCATCCCATCAGTAGCAAACGGGCCTTCCCAGCGTGAGGACGTATCACTTTGCGTCGCAGCACGCACACACGTACGCACGTGTCCGATGTTAACATATTCCGGAAATTGTACGTCGACTACCACATTTTGATCCGCATTTTATGTTAAGTACTTTGCTTGTTTTTGAAGAACATTAAAATTTTGCATGCCTGGCAATAACCGGTGTACGTTTTTCATAATTCTTGCTATCCTAAACGGCTTGATTGATTTAGATGTTTTTTTAAATTCTTTTTGTGTCACTTGGATGGTTCTTGGCTATAGTTGGACCCGGGTGGCGCTGTTGTCGCAGGACAACGTCTGCCTGCCAGGTTCGCTAGTTACAAGTAAAGTGCTAAAGCCGATAGTGATGTCAAAATGTAAATCCAAGACGGCGGCGGCGGCTGCAACAATTTTCAAATTTTTCGTCATGGGTGTCGTTTTCATAGTTTTCGAGGATGCTAAAGCTGATAGTGAGTTAAAATGTAAATCCAAGATGGCGATTGCGACAATTTTCAAAATGTTTGTCATGGTGTTGTTTTTATGGTTTTTGAAGGAGTTAAAGCCGATGGTGAGGTCAAAATAAAAATCCAAGATGGCGGCTGCGAACATTTTCAAATTTTTCTCGTCATGGGTGCCTTTTTCATAGTTTTCGAGGATTCTAAAGCAGATTTTGATGTCAAAATGTAAATCAAAGATGGAGGCTGCAAAAATTTTCACATTTCTTAATAACAAATGTGAATTTTTTTTTGTGAAATTGAAGGCGTAATGTCATGAAAAAATCTCGTTGCCGCAACTTTTTCGCGCAAGTGTCTTTAGCGGAAATGTCTTTCGCAGAAATGTCTTTCGCGCAAGTGTCCCACATCCATTTATGGATACTGGTGCCAATTCTCATGTCACAAATGCCTTTAAACTAGACTAAAAATCACCAAAATTTCGTTTATTCCTGTCAAACGATGACTTCCCATTCTGCAATATTAGAATATATTTTATTTTGACAGCACTAAGATGGCAATATGGTGCCAATTCTCTTGTACACCGAACTAAACTAGCACTAAAATTCCTTACTTTTGCCTATGAAAATCTTAAAGCTATTCAGCAGCATATGCTGTGAGAAAAATCCGTCAATTTACCGATGTAGATACCGCGAGGCTAGTCTATTTCAGTTACTTTCATAGTATCATGTCTTACGGTATTTTACTATGGGGACGGGCTGCAGATATCGAGTCTATTTTTATTCTGCAGAAGAGAGCCATCAGAGCAATATATGGCCTCCGCAGACGCGATTCTCTAAGGGAACTGTTTAAAGATATTAACATCATGACGGTACCTTGTCAATATATCTATGAAAACATCATGTACGTAAGGAAAAATCTAAGTCTTTTCAGTAAAAGAGGTGATAAACACAATTATGGGACTAGAAATAGGGACCAATTAGTTCAACCGGGTTTCAGACTGGCTAAAGTAGACTCATCCTTCATGGGGTGCTGTTTAAAATGTTATAATAAAATACCTTCCCACATACTCCAACTGAACGAAACGAAATTTAAATCATGTATAAAACGCACACCATGCTGCCAAGCATATTATAAGTTGGGGGATTACATCGCTGATAAAAATGCTTGGCTCAGCGCTGGTCCAGCTCCACAAGGGTGCATAAACTAATTGATTAGCATTCGAAAGTATTGTTGCAGCTGCTGAAGATTGTAAAACTATCTTTCCTTTATATAAATTCAATCTCTTTGTATTGTATAATTGCATATCACATGTGTGAGCACTGTGACCATGTTGTACATTCCATAAAGCTACCATTTACTGGGTACGTCTTTCATTGACTTGAATGTGCCCTGGCGGCTGAGAGTATGTCATCACTCAAATGTCTCGCTGATGGTGGCGTGTGTGTTGGATCATTAAGTTCCCTTTAAAATGGTTGAGCTAAATGGTGCTGATCCATGCGTCATGTTCGTGAACGGGCGCCGTCAGTAGGGACTGGTCATCTCTTAGCTGCCACGATTTATTTTAATTTATTTAAATTTTTGAATTGATATTATATTTTTAATACGGCCGCTTTTAACGTGCACGTCTTTCTACATTGTTCTCACATGTATTAAGTTCAACACGAATGATGTAACCAATATTTTGTAACAATATTTTGATTTAAAAGAGTGTCCGTGGAGTTTCTTGCCCGTTCTTTCCATAGGTACCTACTACGCTTTGGAATGGGCAACTAGCTTCATTTTTCTGACTGACCGACCCCTTGACAATTCAAAAGTACCTGTAATTGGTTTATTTGAAATAAATGCTTTGAGTTTTGAGTTTGAGTTTGAGCAACAAAAAATCTCTAAATATAAATATATTTTGACACAACTAAACTCGTATTTGACAATCGCGAATCTACGTGGTACTTGTTTGCCCTATCCCGTGAATGTTCTTTAGAGCTGGAGGCGCACAGCCTCGACGTGTTTTATATAGAATTTTTCACTTTTTGTATGGAAAATAAAAAAAAAAATTTGAAAATAAGACACACCATTTTCGTGACCCGACACTACCTATACACTTTATTCCACACCTTTTTAATCGCGATTAAAAATAGTCAGATTTAGTTAGTTAGACAATCAAAATTTTAGGTAAAAATAGTCAAATTTCAGAATAGCAAAATTGCCATTTTCACTAAATTAATAACTCATTCAGGTGCAAAAACTGTACCTACTGTATCTTTTTTCTGTTCTTTTGCTTATATCTGGAAAATGGTGTCCTATCGCAAAAATAATGAATATTTCGACCCCCTTTATGAAACTCTTAAACCCATAAAACTTAAAATGTAGGTATTAATTTTATATATTTTCCATACAAAAAGTAAAAAAATCCATATAAAACACGTCGAGGCTGACCTAAGTGCGCGCCTCCGGCTCTAAAAAAAATTCACGGGGTAGGGCAAGCTAGTACCACGTGGAGTCGCGTTGGTCAAATTCGATTTTAGTTATGTCAAAATTACTTTTATTTTTAGAGTTCTTTTTCAGAATAGCTTCAAGTTCGGTGTACAAGAGACGGCACCACTACTCGTATTTAAATAAAACGCTTACCTCAATGTTATTGAATGTCTAAATGTACCTAAATGCATCTAACACCAAATTGTAGCAAATATACTAAATGAATATCTATACACAAACATTCCAAACTTATTTCTTACCCGTACCTACGTAACTTAAGAAAATATAATCTATCTATCTATAGGATCAAAACTGTTGCGATCACTACGCTCGATATTTAGGCGTGTGTGCGTAAACGATGCTCACAGACATAGCATTGCAAGAATTTACCTAAAGTCTGACGAGTGAATTTTGTGCATGGAGCCTTTATGAGACACAATAGAATTTTAATTGTTATCGATCTCAATAAGTCCTCGTGACAGTTGAACTCTTAAATAATAACGAAATGCTGTTCGTAGGTAATAAATACCGGGTTCATACGGTTCGATTTTAGTTGAACAACTTTTGTTGCACAACAATGTATACTTTGAATTTGAAAAGTCTGTTCAAATCGCTATCGACTTAGCAGTTGATCAACTAAAATCGAACCGTGTGAACCCGCTACAAGCGCATCACTTGAGAACGGCTGGACCGGTTTGACTATTTTTGGTTTTAAAATGTCTGAATTAGGTTTTTAGGGAAAGAAAAATTTGAAAATTTTCCCGGAACATTTTGAAATTCAGAACGTCTTTTTTTCTATTGGATTTTTGTATGTTTGGATAGGACAACGTCTGTCGGTTTTACCTAATAAGCAATAAAGATGACATTTATTATACGTATATCTTATGTAGGTATTTAATATGGAAAGAACTTTAATGTAACCCCATGTGAAAAGTAAGTGAGTCAAAATTATAATTCAAGTTCTATTAATATGCACAATTCGAAAGTCATACCTAACAAAATACACGTATAGCGCGCGCAGTTAGCAAGCTTCACCTGGCGGGGCGCGTGAGCAGCGCGGCGCCGGCCGCCAGTGCGAGAGGCACGCCGCGGGGCCGTGGCGAGCCCGTGGCCGTGTTCAAACGGCGCATGCGCAGCGTCGAATCCGCGTCGTGTATGGTGGCGTTCACCAGGTCCGCGTACTGGTACAGCGACGTGAACACACTGGTGGCGCCCTCCGCCACATTCCCGTCGCTCACGGCGCACTCCAGTGGGCCCATGGAGGTGACGCCCACCTGCGTGCCACGGTACAGCACGGGCCCACCCGAATCGCCCGAGCACACGCCCCGCGCGCCACCCGCGCTCTCCGTGTTCTCGCCGCACACGCAGTGCTCCCACGAGCTACGCTCGCAGAACACCAGCCGCAGCCGCACCTCGAACAGCTCCTCACCCAGCGACGACATTTCCGTGCTCCCGAACCCCAGCACCTGCCGACACAACACGTACAGTTCTACAAATACGAGACTCCCTGCTCTTATTACAAGCTCACAGCAGCCTTGGATCGGTGGCCGAAGTGTATAAAGCCGAGAGCGTGACAGCTTCTGAAAATTCTGATGATATTTAACTGATCACACGCCAGTTTCCTACAGTATCTGATTTTAACCGTGTGAACAGCGTGAAGTTGTCGTGTGTTCCCAACATTAAACTGTAAAATATTATCGAACAGTTCAGCGCCGTGTGAGTGCTCACATCTAAAATAAGATATATTTATTTGCTCAAACATGTGTACACATACAGAAATAAAAATGTGCATGCAGGATAATATTAAAAAAGTACAGGTTCAGACATGTTTGCCACATATTATGGCGTGCAAATATTAATAATTATGATTGTTAATAATTTAGGTAATCAAGTCAATATCATTAATGTACAGTAAGCGTTCAAAAGTGGATAGGCACGTTAAGAGTCGTATTCCTGTGAACACGTCCGTACATCTGTATGTGTAAACAATACGGTACACACACCACAGTGAACGCAGTTTTGCGCTTGACACACTGTCGTATCGTCACGTACTCGCGCCGCACTATACGGAACAAAACTATATTTCCATCGCTTTTGTTAGACACGGTAAAACACACGCATCATGTGCGTGACCTTGGCCAGTTTATGGCATTACTAAAATTCGAGTTATACTTAAATGAGCTGATAGAAGGATCCGTAAGGCATTGGACTGATAAACATTTATTTGTCTTAGGTTCTGATCTCGTATAACGCAGGGCGGTTTTTTGCAATTTTTTTTTTTTTTGCAATATTAATATTTTTTAAATATTGCTGCCTTTTTAGGGTTCCGTAGTAAACAAGGAACCCTTATAGTTTCGTCATGTCAGTCTGTCTGTCTGTCCGCGGTCTAGCTCCGAGACTCTTAGTACTAGAAAGCTATAATTTGGCAAAGGTATACATACGCCGACAAAGTGGTAAAACAAAAGTATGAAAAACATTTTTTTTAAAGGTACCTCTCCTACACGTAAAATGGTGCATGGTGTGGGGTATCATTTAAAAGGTCCTTTAAAAACATTGTGAGTTTGTGAAAACCATTTTTGGATTCAGGGATCCGTTTGCGAAATATTAAGCTTTAAAGTGCTAATTTTTGTTAGAGTCAAGTGTCGTCCCCCCCCCCCCCCTGCCAGCTAAATGGTTGGTTTTGGATGTGTGAAAAAAATCACAGCAGTAGTTTATATAACGAAATTAAAAGGAAAATTATCACAACTAAGTAGGCTCTACATATTATCGTGTAATAATTGACCAACTTAACTTTGCAGTTGCAAAAACATGTTTTCCCATACATTCCGTATAGGAGAACACATTTTTCAACTACAAAGTTAAGTTTGTTTTTGGGATAAATTCATCCCAACTAGGGAACCCTTCATTGTGCGTGGTCCGACACGCACTTGGCCGGTTTTATTAATTAATGTTGTTATTGCAATAAAGGGTTTACAATAAAAATGCGTGATATAACAAAATAAAAAAATTATATATTCGTTACATTGCTGTTCATCATCTGACTAACTTTTTAAGCACAAACCTGGATGGACACAAACGGCATGCACACCATAGGTATATTCTTAGACCTTGCCAAGGCTTTTGACATAATTTCTTGTACTTTGCTTTTGTACAAGCTGGAAATGCTGGGAATACGGGGAGTACAATTGCAACTATTATCTGATTACCTTAGCGACCGCCATCAGTGTGTAAAAATAGGTCAGTACATAAGTTCTGAACTTGAGAGTAGCTGTTATGGAATCCCACAAGGCAGTATTTTGGGTCCTACTTTGTTTTTAATTTATATAAATGACCTGTGCAATTTGACAATTCAAAAGGGAGTAATTATGTCATATGCGGATGACACAGCTCTACTGTTCGCAGCTAAATCAAAGGATGAGGTCTATGAAGTAGCACAGAATGGGTTTAATGCTGTGTGTAATTGGCTTCATAAAAATCTCTTAACATTAAATACAGATAAAACCAAGTACCTGTTATTTACAATGAGAAAACTAATCCAAAGCTTACTACTAATTCAAGCGCATAACAATTGTAATTTACATTATGCTGACATTGCATGCACTTGTCCCACTTTAGCCAAAACCGACCATATCAAAGAACTAGGCGTCACAATTGACACAAACCTGAATTTCCACAAACACATCGCTTTATTATGCACCAGAGTGCGTAAACTAAAATATATTTAAAAAAAATTACGCAGCTTTGCTGACTTTAAATTAATTAGACAGGTTTATTTGGTTTTGTGTCAATCTATTATTACCTACTGCATAACATCCTATAAACCTATAACGCGCCCAAAGAGCAGTTTTAAAGGACGAAAAGTTCGTCCATTTAGATTTCCTTCATACCAGCTTTATATGGCATGTAAAGTGCTACAGTACGTCAATTACTTGTTTTGAATGTAGTTTTATTACAACTCACGAACTTTATTTTAACCTTCAGGTAGGAGAAGAAAAGATTTGGTTTGTGCTAACTCTCAGACTAAGCATGCTTTTACTAGTCGATTTTATTTATTTTTAGGACCCTACTTGTATAACCAGTTTAACAGAGTGAAATATTTATAGTTTAAGTTATAATAGGTGTAACTGACTTGTACAATATCGACCAAAAGTCCATGAGCAATCTCACAAAGCAATAGACTGACGCTTCGGTTTGACTTACGACCTTCTTCTATAAGTTGTTACAATACTGTAGACACGCACATTACACACACACACTCTCTTTGTCTGCAACCAATGACTAGTTCAATAATCATCATTCGTTTTTAATTTCATTCGTCTTGTTCACATAAATATTAAAGTTTAGCAGGTAGACCACAAAAAACTAAGTAAATTATTTCGATTTCTGTGGGGTAGATGCAGTTTGTTACGAGTATTTAATTAATAGAACTTTTTTGGTTCGTGGATAATATTGGTGACGAGTATTTAGCGCAGTGTTGTGGTTATTATTATCAAAAAGCAGGCATAAAATATATTGAAGAGATCAGATCAGATCAGAGAATATTATTGCGCTGCGTAAAAGTGAAGTGAATATCTAATGAAACCGGACTAAGTGTGAGTGTTATCATTTATATATTTCATATTTTACTAAACATAAATCTTAATCAAGGGTATTGTTGATAGAACAGAGGTATTGTTGAGACAGAAGATGCCTTTAAAGTTTTAAATTCATTGTGAGGTTTAATTCGATTAGTGAATAATAAATAATAAGGTATTATGTGTAATAAAAACAATGTTTTTCTTTGTTCTAGAGAAATACTGTGAGGGTTAAGAGATATGAGGGGAAGGGGCTTATTATCGAGTAGCAGCGACGTCAAATGGTGAATGAAACAAATGGTTTCATACCAACGAGATATTTTGCTGAATTATTAAAAACACGTCATTATGAACCGTTCGCCGTGCACTCTGAAGGCTTGCATCACTGAAGACCAGCTAGAAAACCGTTTTTGACCTTAAAATATTGACCGTACCAACTTAATAAACAACAGATTCGTTATTGCATGAATTTATGGTAACGAATTTTTTAAGCACGTTTCAATAGGGTTTTTGTCGTATTTCTTGCAGATATACCGAAATTGTTTAATATTATTTTAGTAATAGTATTATTTTAGGATTAAAATTTGAGGTTTAGTTTCAATCTTCTTTTCGTAAAGAAAATGAATACTTAAGCTTTAACCTCAATAACAACCAATATTTACTAAAGTCAAATAAAATGTAAAATAATTAATACAAATAAAATATAAACAAACTGCCCATATTTAACCTTAAAATTACCTATTCTGTAAGTAGTTTTTTACATTTTAAGTAGTCTAATATTCTTATTTATTACTTAATTACTTCGACCATGATCAAAGCTTAATATTTATGGTGAAAAAATCCATTAAAAATTTAAAATATTTCATAATTTAAATATGTCAAAATAATACAAACTGCTTCTAAGTTTCTTGACATCTATTTCACATCTTATTCAGCTGAAGTAATGATAAATAATTGTAGCAGTTTTTTAACTTATGTAAAATAAATATAACGAATAAACATATTTTTTTTAATTTTGTTATCATATATCACGCATTTTTTATTCTAAAACCTTTATTGCAAGAACAACATAAAAAAGCAGCAATATTTAAAAAATATTATTATCGAAAACAAACATAATAATATTTGCAAAAAACCGCACTGTGTTTTACGAGATTAGAACCTGAGGCAGTTTGAATTCCATACCAACGCTTAACGCTTTCTGCTATCTGCACTTGTTAAGTTACTATCGAATTTTAGCAATGCCATTAACTGGTCAAGTTCACGCGCATAGTGCGTGTGTGCTAGCATGTTTAAAGCGACGGAAATATATTGTTGTTTCGTGTAGTGCAAAACTGCGTTATCTGTGGTGTGTGTTGCTTACACATACAAATGTACGAGCTATACCGCGTGTTCACAGCAATACGACTCTTAGCGTGCTCATGCACTTTTGAGCGCTTACTGTACAAGAATATTTGGCAAAGCTCAATAAATGCAGACACGGAAAAACTACTAGAAATTTTAAAATAAAATTTTTATCTACCTACTCTATCTTAAGCACAGATAAAGTCTATACTCTATATTATGTCTCTTCCTTTACCAAATTAATAATACTTTGTCTACTTTAATATTATTCGTTAATTTTTTTGAATATCTTACATAATCTAGTTTAAAAATAATATACCCAAATAATTACTGTTTAAGTCACTGAAAATATTATGTCTCCTTTTTAATTTAGCTTCTAATAAATGTATTGCTGTCTTCTTTTTAAATGTTTTATGTAAATTGATGGCCTGAAACACAGGTTTTCATAAACCTAGATCAGGCTAGTCAAAATTACTGTTAAAATTAAATTTTCCTCGATTGTAATTAATGTAAATCATAATTTTACTTTATGTTTGATTAAAAAAGATTTATTTAAATATATTTTACATAAAGTTAACAAACTGCTACAATTATTTATCATTACTTCAGCTGAATAAGATGTGAAATAGATGTCAAAAAACTTAGAAGCAATTTTTATTATTTTGACATCATTAAATTTTGAAATGTTTTAAATTTTAAATGGATTTAGTTCACCATAAACATTTAAGCTGTGATAATGATCGAAGTAATTAAGCAATAAATAAGAATACTATACTACTCAAAATGTAAAAAAATACCACTTACAAAATAGGTGATTTTAAGGTTAAATATGGGCAGTTTGTTTACATTAAGTATTTTACATTTTATATGGCTTTAGTAAATATAGGTAGGTTTTGAGGTTATAGCTTAAGTATTCATTTTCTTTATGAAAAGAAGATTGAATGTAAACATTTTCGGTCTATTTGCAAGAAATACGACAAACACCATTTGAATACGTGCTTAAAAAATTCGTTACCACAAATTCATGCAATAAAGAATTTGTTTTTATTAAGTACGGTTAAAATATAGCAGTGTCCCAGTTGAAGTGTAAATATTCTCGTGAGAAACTTAAACGTTCTAATATGGCATATATTAGAACGTTTAAGTTTCTCACGAGAATATTTACACTGCTGTCAAAAACGGTTTCCTAGCATGATGGTCTTCGATGATGCAAGGCTTAAGAGTGCACGGAGAACGGTTCATAATAACGTGTTTAATAGTTCTACAAAATATCTCGTAGGTATGAAACTATTTGTATAATATTCATTCACCATTTGACGTCGCTGCTCCTCGATAATAAACCTCTTTCTCATATCGCTTAAAGTCTTAACCCTCACAGTATTTATCTTAAACAAAGAACAACATTGTATTTATTACATATCTTTATATAACATTAACATTTTTCAATTTAAAACTTTAAAGGCATCTTCTGTCTCAACAATACCTTTGATTTAGATTTATGTTTAGTAAATTAAGAAATATTGAAATGATAACACTCACACTTAGTCCAGTTTCATTTTCACTTTTACGCAGCGTAATAATATTTGATGGGTTCCCTCTATCTGGCAGAATCTTAATGCTCCGAAATTCATTTGGCATAACACACTTGGCATAATCTTCTTTAAACGAATATTTTAAAGGCATAAAAATTATTTAATATAATTATTGTTTGACCGAATTTTTATATGTCCGAATTTACAATGGCATACTTTTAAGATGGCAGAATTTTATTTGGCAAAGTTAAAATTCCGCATAATTTCGTTTAGCATAACGTTTATTTAGAGCGACAATTATTTGGTACAATTGCACTTGGCATACTATGAAGATGGCAGAATTTCATTTGGAATAATTTTATTAGGTATATTGCCATTTATATAAAATAGCATTTTTAACCTTAAATAAAAAAAAATAATATTGTCTTAAAAAGTCAATATGTTGTGCTACAAAATTTTGTGACAGAAACGAATCGTAAAACTGACTCCACGTAGTCTTGTCTGCCCTACCCCTAGAGTGTAATTTAAACCCGCGTAGGCGCGGAGGAGCTAGGCGGCCCTCGAGCTGAGGAGCAGGTGGATTTAACGCTCGCCTACGCACGCGGCTGAGGCTGGCCGGCGCAGCCGGCCAGCAAGCCGAAGAGCGGTGAGGTGAGAGGTGGTGAGCGCTAAAACCATCTGTGACGATAAGCTCGCGTGGGACCGCCGGAGCTTCGCAGCGCCGAAACCGTGACAGAAACCATGCCTGCTGCATGCTTGCTTGCGTGCTGCATGCTTGCTTCCCGCATGGTGTATGCTTGTTTGCATGCTGCATGCTTGCTGCATGCATGGTGTTTGCTTGTTTGCATGCTGCATGCATGGTGTATGCTTGTTTGCATGCTTCTTACTTACAAAATAAAAAATGGATATGGAATGTATGCCAAATGATGATTCTATCTGTAAACTTTCTGAGATATGATAGTTTTGCCTTTTAATGATTATCGAAATGAAATGTATGCCAAACGACGATTCTGACTGTGAACTTTCTGCGATACGATAGTTCTACTTTTCAATTATTAAGGATATGAAATTTATGCGTAAAGATGATTCTGACTTACAAAATTATGAGTTTTGAATGTATGATAAATGAGTGTCTGCCAAAAGATTGTCTGCGAAATGAAGTTTATGCTATCCGCTGTTATGCAAAATAATAGTATGACATAAAAAGTTCTGCTATAAAGGGTGGACCCATATTTGATCTCGCTTCAATATTTATATTTGACTGCATTTGGAAAATATTAACCACAACACCGCCAACAGTTAAATACTCGTCACCAAAAATAACCACGAACCAACAAAGTTCTATAAGTGAATACCCCACAGAAATTTAAATAATTTACTTAGTTTTCTGTGGTCTACCTCATAGACTAATATATATAAATGAGATAGACTGGAAACTTTACGTCTGACAGGGGTCTCCCTTGTTTTACCGAAAAGAAATTGCCAAATTATCACTTCCCAATCAAATTTTCGCATAATTTCATTTGCCAAATTATTACTTACCAAAAAATCTCTTTACAAATAATTGTTACGAAAACCTATGTTTGGCAAGTGAACGTTTGAACAATAACTTGTTCACCAACTAGTACTTTTACCATTTTTTATCTAGTCAAATATTTCAGTTGGTATAACATATTTTACGCAAAATTAAATAAGCCAAATATTTTTTCTCTCGATAGCCTCCTAAAAATAATCTCTTTTTTCCATATTTTTTTCTATATAATCTAGTCGTTTCTGGCACTCGCCGGCCGCTGCCGCGGCACCGCTCGCTTCGCTCGCTCGGCTCGTGCGTAGGTGGTCACAGTTTTAACCTAACCTAACCATTTTTTTTAAATTAATAACCTACTCTGTAACTAGTTCCATAAATAACCTAATGTCTAGTAACCATAAATTTGACTTGTTTCAGACAAATTCAAGCACATAAGCTTACAAAGAAATACGCAAATGACATCAAATTTAACAAACAAATTCCCAAAAAAATATTATTTTTGCCTTTATATTTTTTGTCATAACAAATCATTTGACTAAACGTTTATTGTCTAAATATTGTTTGCTGTAATAAATCATTTGATTAAAGACCAAAAGCCTTAATGACATTATCCTTGGTAACAATCTGCCAAGTAAACATTTGACCAAATGAAAATGTGCGTACTAAAATTATTCCAAATATTACATTGGTATAAAAAAAGGTTGCTAAAATTTGTTTGGGTAATGAAAATTTGGCAAAATCTTTTCGGCAAAACGGCAGGATCCCGTCTGACAGAATAGGAATACGATCAGCGCCATTCCAAGCCTTGGAACTAAAATATCTATAGATATACGTAGGTATAGATGTACCTATCTATATTCAATATAGATAAGCATATCTACGTATATACTTTCAAATATGTTTTTGAAAGTATAGTTTATCTAAATCTGGAAATGAAATAAATAAAACACGAAATATAATAATATTCACAGAAAGGCAAATTAAGATGGATATTCTTGCCTCAAATCTTTCAGCGGGGAATTTTTCAGCCTTCTAGAAAAATACTAACAAGATGAACCCTAAGTCAAGTATACCTGTGAGCGTCGGCGGCATCAGTGATCCTAAAGAATATGCCAATAATTTTAGAGACCACTTTATGGTAAGATCTCCCCTAGGACCAGCGAGGACCGATGCGGGCGGTGCTGGGGCCGTCGTATCCGGGAGAAAAACTTGCTTTTCAGCAAAAGAAGTTGTCACAGAAATTCTAAGGATAAAGGGGGGTAAGTCTCCACGATATGACGGGCTCAGCATCGAGCATTTCAGGCATGCAGGTGTACATCTGCCGCGTGTACTGGCTATGTTTTTTACGCTGTGTATCGGTCACTCATACCTGCCGGAATCGCTGATGAAAACCTTGGTTGTACCCATTCTTAAAAACAGGACAGGGGATGTATCGGATAGGACGAATTTATCGACCCATCTCACCTGCTACAACAACAGCTAAGATACTTGACAGTCTGCTTAATCAGAGTCTCAGTGGATACTTACATTTACATGATGCACAATTCGGTTTCAGGGCGGGATTATCCACTGAGAGTGCTATTTTATGCCTTAAGCATACTGTCAGGTATTACACAGAGAGAAAGACACCGATATATGCCTGTTTCCTCGATTTGTCAAAGCTTTTGACACAGTTGCCTATGACATACTGTGGCGAAAGCTAGATAAAACGGGTATGCCAATGGAATATAACACTATCTTAAAATTCTGGTATACAAACCAAATTAACCAGGTGAGATGGGGTGGTACTTTGTCTGACGAATATAGATTAGAATGCGGTGTAAGGCAGGGTGGCCTCACATCTACTGGCCTCTTTAGCCTATATGTGAACCAGTTGATCGACGAGCTCAGCAGGACACATGTTGGATGCTACATTGACGGAACATGTGTCAACAACATAAGCTATGCTGATGATATGGTTCTGCTGGCCCCCTCGGTCAACGCCCTGAGGACACTGGTTAAGGTTTGTGAATGCTATGCATCCGAGCATGGTCTCAGGTACAACTCACTGAAAAGTGAGGTACTGATTTTCAGGGCTGGAAAACAGAGACCTAGTACAGTGCCTCCGATCATGGTCGATGGATCGGCATTGAAAATTGTGCAAAACTTTAAATATCTGGGTTATCTGGTCACGGAGGACTAAAAGATGACCCAGATATAGAAAGGAAACGCAGGGCGTTGGCGGTAAGGAGCAATATGCTGGCCCGTAGGTTCACTCGATGTACCAAAGAAGTCATAGTGACACTTTTTAGGGCATATCGTCAGTCTTTTTACTCGAGCGGCCTGTGGGCTCGGTATACGCAACGTGCCTACAACGCCCTGCGTATTCAGTATAATAATGCTTTCAGAATGCTGTTGGGGTTGCCGCGGCATTGTAGTGCGTCGCAAATGTTCGCAAATGCACGCGTTGTCGGTTTCCACGCTATAGTGCGTAAGAAAGTGGCGTCATTATTCCACAGACTGTGCGGTAGCTCCACATTTTGCAAATGATTGCATCCCGACATGACTGTCCCATACAGGCACACTGGGTTTGAATAGTTACAGGGACATTGTAAAACTATATTAGATTATGTACAGTACCGACGAAAAGTCCATAGGCAATCTCACAAAGCAATAGACTGACGCTTCGATTTGACTTACGACCTTCTTCTATAAGTTGTTACAATTCAAATTCAAATTCAAATTCATTTATTTTAAAAGACAACTTATTGGTCCACAGTAGGTGTTTGTAGTATGTACATGTAATATAAATTTAAAAACTATTCACATAATAATAACATTGAAAATACTATAAAATCAACAATAAATTAATTAAATTATTATATTCACTAAAATGTCAAATTTCAATAATATTATAAATAAATGTCATAATTAAATTAAATTAAATATTATAAAATCACATTACAGTCAAAATAAATAAAACACAATAATTATAATTTCCTAACCGGCATTGGAACAGCAACATGCCTGCCACAACCATGCCGGACATAAGGGCAGTCCAGCCTATCGGCGATCATTGCCAGGATGGCATTAGGGCTGGCCCGCACCCGGCGCACCAGGGACGCACACCGCTTGCGCATAGAAGCGTAGAAACAGTCAGTGCGTGCTATCGCGAACATCCCTGACGCGCTACAGAAACGGGGCAGCCCCAACACCGCCCGGAACGCGTTGTTGTACTGGACACGGAGGGCACTGTATGCTCTTTCAGTATAGTCAATCCACAGGCTGCTCGTATACAGTGATGTGCAGTACGCTCTAAAAAGCGTGACCTTCACACCAGCAGAACAACGAGAAAACCTGCGGGCTATCATGTTGGCTCGCACCGACAGTGCCCTCCGCTCCCGCTCCATGTCAGCATGGTCTTTCAGGTCCTCGGTGAGTAGATGCCCTAGATATTTCACTTGGTCCACTCGGTCTATTGGGATATCGTTTAGAAAAACAGCCGGTAAGTTCATAGGTCTCGACACACCGATGGCCCGAAAAACCATGTATTGGCTTTTCTTCCCATTATAAACTAACCCATGTCCACGCGCGTATTCCGTACACGTACTGAGTAGCCTCCTCAGACCACAGATTGACGCGCTCAACAGCACCATGTCGTCCGCATAACTAATATTGTTGACACAAACTCCGTCTACATAGCATCCGACATGTTGACTGCTGAGCGAGACGACCAGTTCATCCATGTATAGGTTGAACAACGTAGGCGAGGTCAGACCGCCCTGCCTTACGCCACATTTGTTAATATAAGGGTCCGACATCGTCCCCGCCCATCGGACACTATTGACCTGGTGCCCGTACCAGTACCGGAGAATACTAATGAGTTCCCACGGTAAGTCCGTACTCTCCAGCTTCTCCCATAGGATGTCGTACGAGACGAGGTCAAAGGCCTTGGATAAATCGAGGAAGCACGCGTATACCGGGGTCTTTCTCTTCGTGTAATATTTAACGGTGTGCTTTAAACACAGTATTGCACTCTCTGTGGACAGTTTAGGTCGAAAACCAAACTGATTATCATGAAGTGTTACGTGTCTATTTAACTGCGTGTTAAGCACACCGTCAAATACTTTCGCCACTACAGTTGCAAGCGATATAGGCCTGTAATTATTTTTATCCGCCATATCACCAGTTTTATTCTTAATCACCGGTACAACAACTGTCCTCATAAAGTCCGCAGGCAGATAGGAGTGGCACACACACAGCGAGAAGAACATTGCAAGAACTCTCGCCAGGTGCGGTCCGGCGTGCTGCAGGTGCTCAATGCTGAGTGCGTCGTGCCCAGGGGACTTTCCCCGCGCAATCTGGCTTATGGCTTTCGCGACATCTTTCGCGAGGAAACTTATTCCTACAATTTTATCGTTCAACTCAGCATTCAGCACCCTACTCGCCGGACCAAGCGGTGACCGGCCTGTAAACTGTTCTCTTAAAACGTTCGCAATGCTCTTAGGATCACTTAAGCCCTCGAGGCTCACAGGAAGGCCAGGTCGAGAGTTTACTTTTCTCGTTTTTTTCCAAAAGCCACGGAAGTCCCTTTTCGAATGTTGTTCAGCAAAGGCGTCCATCTTAATCTGGTCCTGATTATTCTGGCACCACTTTAACCTGGACTTAAACACTTTTCGACTCTCTCGCATCTCCTCATACACACAACCGGACTTAGGTCTGCCACACAGTATCCACTCATTAAGCCTCAGCCCGGCCACCCTGTAAGCCTCGCCCACATGCCTGTTCCATCCCGCCAAGCGTGCACCACGCCCACAGTTCCGTGCACTTCCCCCACTCACCATTGCCGCGCCCTGAAGGGCAGTCACAATGTCGGAGTATAATTTTTCAAGGACACGCTCATGGTCATGGTTATTACATAAATAATCCGCACATTGTGTACATTCTGAGGGAAAATCTATTAATTTTAATCTCCTCTGACACTCCTCATTATACATTAATACCTGCTTCTGATTTCTTTCTCGCCATAGAATATCCATATTTTCATCACAGGCCGTACGTGTTACTACTATCTTAGGCGTTAATACATATAGATTGCATTCTACAATGAGAGGATAGTGGTCCGACCATAGTGTGTCATACTCAACAAAAACATTCGTAACAGACTGCTTCGCCGCGTGAGTTACAATACAATGATCGAGCCAGCTGGGCGTTCCGTAGACGTCACTAATGTATGTATAGGTACCGGAATTTCTCCCTAACATTTCTACATCTATACACGACCACCTCTCCTCATTACACACTTTAATAAGTTCATTGTAAAATAACTCACCCGGCTCCGCATTAAAATCACCCAAAACAAAAACAGACTCGATGTTACTCTCATCAACAATCGCAGTAATTTCACTCAAACAGTCAATAAACTCCGGCAAATTGTTCACGGAGTTCGTTGGCAAATACGCACTTATCACTAAGACTGACCTATCGCCTGCCGCTATTCTAATGGCACAAATACGCTCACTACACTGAATTACCGACACTTCTTGAAAGGCATTGTAACGCCATAGCACCGCAACGCCGCCGTAGGGGTGTCCGCGCAAAATGCCCGCCGACGTACCCACTGCCGACGTCGCTGTGTAACCGAACCCGTCATCAATCGTACCTACAAAAGGTATGTCGTGCGGGAGCAGCCAGGTCTCCTGCAAGCATATCACGTCACACGAACTGCACAGGTCCCTTATGTCGTGGATAGCTCGTTTCACATTTTTGCAATTATAACTTGCTAAGCGAAAAGACCGACTATCCATTATTTGACTTATTCGTGCCGCCAGAAGAATCCTTCTGGCGGCATTCTCCTGATTTATGTCTCTGCGTCGGTAACGAACGAACCGTCGAAATATGACACCCGCCGGCCATAGTTTCTCGTCCATGTACATAGGTAGATTAGATTCCAGTATATAAAACTTATAAGCTTTATACCCTCGCAGCACTCGCATGTTTATAACTTCTAGAGATACAGTTTCATTAGTTCTTTTTTGTATATACTGGACTATATCGCACTCCTTAGTTGAACTATGCACGTTCGTAATAAACATCGGAATCTTCTTCTCAGCCGCCCTAAATGAACATTCCATGTCCCTTGCTATGCCAGACTTTCCCAAAAATCTATATTTAACATTTTGCTTGCGACGAGACACTTGCTGCCATCCCTCGTCGTCGTCATTATTTTCATTCGTCATCGAAATCGTGTCGCGCATTCCACCAATCGGCTGGGCGCATCGCTCTAATTCGCGATGGTCCGTAGTAGTCGTCAGCAGCTTAGAAACCTGCGGTGTAGCAGTGGCCGCAGGGCTATGTACTGATGACGTCACCGCAGCGTTCGTTGTACCGTTCCTTGCGTAACCCGGCTGACTCACCAGCGGCAGCGGGCTCTCCCCTCCCACGATACCCGAGCTTGCTTGCTTATGTTCTGTAGCTCGCGACCGCAGCCGCTCATATCCTTCTTCAACATAATCATTCCTTTTTTCGTCGTCTACCCCCAATTTTCTATATTGAGGTAGATGTGATACGTTATTTATTGATTCGTTTGTTGAATCGTTGATGTATTCATGCGACAACCCAACGGGCCCACTATCTAGCCACGCTCCACGTATTGTGTTTATTTTAAAAGCGGACGTCGGTGGTATGGAGTCGTTTCTTATTCGCAAAACTTCAACCTTTATATCTTGTACGCTGTCGGTAGTTGCATAATTCATCTTCATGTTCTCAATTTCCGTTTTCATTACTAAAATATCCTTTAGCACCTTCGAGCAATCTAAATGATCCCACAGTATTAGAGGCAGCTTATCCAACTGTCTCGCGACAAACACGGGGATATCATCTGGTTCCGTGGATTTAAAAAGGCTGATAATATCCGCAAGATCACGCTCCTCCCTGCCTTTATTCTTTCGGATTATTTTTCGCTTATCCGTTGGTAAGGCTTCGTATAAAAGCGATTTGGATTTCTTTATTTCGTCACTAGTAAAAGCCGACGCACATATTCGAACTAATGTTTCCTCGTCCGCGATCGAGATTTTCTGTTGCACATAACATAGCAACTCATCTACGATGAGATTGCAGCCAGTACACTTTACTAGGTTTGTCATTTTACACGCATAGATACTACGAACCGACAAAAACGCACCCGTCACTGGTGGTTGCGCGCGCGAGACTGAGACAATACTATAGACACGCACAGTACACACACACACACACACACTTACTTTGTCTGCGACCAATGACTAGTTCGATAATCATTCGTTTTTTGTTTCATTCGTCTTGTTCACATAAATATTAAAGTTTAGCAGGTAGACCACAGAAAACTAACTAAATTATTTCGATTTCTGTGGGGTAGATAGATGCAGTTCCTTACGAGTATTCACATAATAGAACTTTGTTGGTTCGTGGATAATGTTGGTGATGAGTATTTAGCGCGGTGTTGTGGTTATTATTTCAAATATAAATATTGAAGGAAGATTATTGCGCTGCGTAAAAGTGAATGTTATTTACACAAATTTCTAATGAAACCGGACTAAGTGTGAGTGTTATCATTTAAATATTCATATTTTACAGAACATAAATCTTAATCAAGGTATTGTTGATAGAACAGAGGTATTATTAAGACAGAAGATGGCCTTTAAAGTTTTAAATTAATTATGAGGTTTAATTCGATTAGTGAATAATTAGGTATTATGTATAATAAAAAAACGTTATTCTTTGTTCTAGAGAAATACTGTGAGGGTTAAGAGATATTTTTATTTTATTTTATTTTATTATTCTCATTTATTCATTTTTTTACATATTAAATACATTTTTAAATATTTTTATAAAAATCATTAAAAAAACATTTAAAAATATAAAAAATAGTGGCCCATCGGCATCAGGAACAGGGTCCAAGCTGCCGGTGGTCAGGGCTCTAGAGAGAGGAACCTCCTCACTATGCGTGCCGTGTCTAGGAGTACTGCTTTCTGAATCAAGCCCTTGACCCAGCCGCGCAATGAGAGCCTCCTGAGGTGTTGGTCGAGGCTCTTCGCTATTAGGCCATTAACCGTAACGATTATCGGTACAATGATCGCAGAGTCCACATCCCACATGTCGACAACCTCGTGTGCTAAGTCAAGATACTTGATTTTTTTATCTTTCTCAGCTTTCACGAGATTCTCGTCATGAGGGACAGCGATATCAACAATCATTGCACGGCGCTCTCGTCGATCTATCACCACAATATCAGGCTTATTGGCTACAATAGTCCTGTCAGTGATGATAGATCGATCCCAGTACAATGTGGCGTGACCATTCTCGAGAACTGGGTCGGGCACATACATATAGTATGGTACTTCGGACTCCACAAGGTTGTACTGCAAGGCAAGTTGCTGGTGAATAATCCTAGCCACTAGATTGTGTCTGTGCAAGTACTCGCCATTAGCAAGACGAGAACAACCGGAAACAATATGTCGGATTGATTCACCGGGACAGTGGCATGCCCGACAGATGTCAACCGTACCGTCCTTGACAATGTATTTCCGATAATTATTCGTCATGATAACTTCATCCATAATCGCACAGACAAAACCTTCGGTTTCCCCGAAGAGGTCACCGAAACGCAGCCAGGATACAGACGCCAAAAAGTCTACATCAGGCCCGTGAAGGGCCCGGAAAAAGCGTCCATGTAGCTCTTTGCCCTGCCATACTTCCTTACGATCGTTAGTATCAAGTACTGCAGGTTTGCGCCAGTTCTCTTTTGCCAAGGAGAGCGGGGTAAGGCCCTTATCCGCTGCGACCACATCTCGTTGCATACCCACGTCAGTTTGAAGGAAATATTCCCTGAGACTGTAAATCTCGCGGTTGTGGAGGGTTTTAGCATTTAGGAAACCTCGACCCCCACACTTCCGCGGGATGTACAGTCTCATCACTGATGACCGTGGGTGATGCATCCGATTTGCTGTCAGCAATGTACGGACCTTCCTATCCAGAGCGTCAAGTTCTGTCTGAGTCCATTTGAGTATGCCGAAAGAATACATCAAAACAGGCATGACCCAACCGTTGAAGGCACGCACCTTGTTTCCGCCTGATAAAAGACTATTTAAAACTTTATTCAGGCGGCCAAAGAAGCGTTCCCTCAACGATTGTTTCATGTCGGCAACATTGATGCCTAATGCTTCCGACATACCCAAGTACTTGTAGGTTTCGGTTGAGGAGAGGGATCTAAGGTGTATGGAATCCGAGAGTTGGGTTCCCAAGGATTCCATAATCCTCCCTCGCTTTACATGCATGACTGCACATTTGTCCACACCAAATTCCATCCTGATGGCGCTACTGAACGTTTCTGTTACCTTCAGTAGTTCCATCAGTCGCAAATTGTTGGGGGCAAAGAGTTTCAAGTCATCCATGTAAAGGAGGTGAGATATCACCTGGCCACCCCTTCTCAACCGGTAGCCTAGACCTGAATCCTCCAGCAGTGTGCTTAAAGGATTCAAGGCTAAGCAAAACCAAAGCGGACTCAAACTATCGCCCTGAAATATTCCCCGTTCAATCCTGATCGGTTCATCGATTCCCCGGATCTGTCGAGATCCTGGATAGAGAAGGACCGTCCTCCATTGCCGCATACATGACATCAGGAAGGTGCGCAGAGTTGCATTTATCTTGTACAACTCCAGCACCCTCATGAGCCATGTATGTGGCACCGAATCATAGGCCTTCTTATAATCTATCCAACAAGTCGACAAATCCTTCCGGGATCTACGAACCTGTTGGCTGATGGTCATGTCTATAAGGAGCAGCTCCTTAGTACCACGGGATCCATTCTTACATCCATTCTGAGACACAGACATAATTGAGTTGTTGTTAATATGATGTGAAATTTTAGCTCTAAGAATGGATGTAAGAACTTTATAGACCGTCGGTAAACATGTAATTGGTCTATAATTTTTAGGTTCCGCAGTACTGCCCGATTTATGGAGCAGGTGGGTAACTCCTGTTGTGAAGAACACTGCTAGCGACCCAGTCTCTAAAGATGACTGGAATTGCGAGGCTAAGCAGGCATGTGACCTTTGTAGCCATTTAAGCCAGAAATTGTGCAGTCCGTCCGGTCCTGGAGATTTCCAGTTAGGCAACGGACGGACTGCACGGGCTACATCCAAAGGCGTAATGGTGATGGTCTCCATGTCTGGTATTGGATCACACGCCTGCTCAACAACACGCATCCAATCACCTTCAGTGTGACTGACAGGCACCGACCAAATACTTCGCCAAAAAGCTTTCATGGCATCATTATCTGGTAGACGCGCGTCAGTCACACCTTGATTGGGAGTGGGCCGCTCCCACGCTCTGTATACCCACCTTTCATCGTTCTGGAACATGCGGTTCTGAGTGTACCGATCCACTCTTCGCCTATACCGACGGATACGGTTTGCCCATGCATAAACTTTCTGCTTCAGGAAGTCGATGCGCTCTGTGACATGGGATACATATTCTCGGGGACTAATACTAGTTCCCGAGAACGCCCGCTTCACAAAGCGCATCACCCTTGGGCGTGTATTGCCCTCCCTGAAGTAGATGAGCTTCCCGATGAGTACCCTAGCCTCATTAATACGACACTCAATCCTGCATTGCCAAGCTGGTGCGGTGGGTTTCGGTCGTGCAGATCGGTCAGTGTTTGGGAATTTGACACGAGCCATACGACATGCCGCTACAGCCGTGCAATACAAGATTGAGTGTGTATCGCAAAGGTCTGCGCTGCTTTCAATAAAATTTGGTAACAGCGCATCTAGGGCACACACCAGTGCTCTGTTTCTTTTATTCATGGGCAAACGTGGTAGCCGTGGTCTAAGGTCAGGTGATGTGAACCGGTACTCATGAATCGCATCCTCCAGTGCGTTCCTTAATTCCACATTGCATAGGTTATCTGCAGATATAGCCCTGCCGTCCTCCTCTTCATCATATTCGGTTGCTTGCAATGGAGCTGCGGAAGGCGCATGCACAACATTCTGGGATGGGAGAGGGTTACTAGCAGAGCTATTCTTTATTTCCGAGCGCAGCCGATCAAGTGTGGCGTTATCCAACCTGTGGTTGTGTTGAATGACGCGCACCTGATCCGACAATCGTTGGGCCGAGGCGTTGACGGCAGGTTCAAGTACCTGAAACAGAGAGAGCATCCGACTTCGGTACGCTGTAAGGTTAATTCCTCCCTCTGTAGCCCCATAATATGCGCGCATCACATTTTCGTTCATGGACTGGGTCCATCGCATGCGCGACACATTTCCACCGGCAGCGGGGACCCTGTTCGGGGCCTGTTGGCCTCGAGGTCCTAAGCCCGCTGGTGGCCGGCCTCTCCCCAGCCGACGTACAGGTGTTGGCGACGTCGGCGGGGAAAAATACTCGTCGCTCGAGCTCGACGCAACTACCGCGGCCGGTGTTGTCACAGCGCTCACGGTGGGGCTGGGTACCGGCGGCGGCGAGGCGGAGCTGAGCGACGAGACCGGAGGTGATGGGTGTGTTCTTTGTTTCGCTGATCTCGTCAACATATCATCGATTTCATTTTCATAATATTCTTCTTGTTATGTCGGAGGTGACAGATGTCACCTCCGGTTCGATATTTTTTTACTGCAGTCTATTGCTTTTATACATTGTGGTCGTTGTTTTTTTATTATAAAGTAATCTTCATTTAATATAAACATCTTTATTTTATTTATTATTAGGCTCTTCAACAATGAGTACACTATTACTTATAATTAGTACATTGCAAACTTAAGTCTAAGCGCCTCATTACTTATAGAAAAGCACAGCATACACTACATTATGCGCAGATAATAACATAATTAATTAATTAAAACAAGTAATACATGGTTTAGATGAAAATAAATTATTAAAAGCTAAAATGATTACAAAAAATAAATTAAATTACATTGAATAAATTAGATTAGATTAGATTTTGTGTTATAATTTTAAATAAGATTATGTTAATATTTGAATTTATACTACATAGAGACACCCATTAAATGGCAAGTGAGGCTTTTTTTAGAGCAGTTACTGATGAATGAAAGAGGTCAATGTCTACTTCATGCTCTTTGTATGCAGCATACATTCTGGACAGTGGACAGTATTGCCTTAAGTTGGTATGACATCTTGGCATGCAGAATAGCCTCCTATTAGAACTTCTTGGCAGACTACGTGGCACATGGAATAACACCCTACTGAGCAAATCAGGACAGTTAAGAGAGCCTGTTACCAGCTTCTTAAGGAAAACCAAGTCTAGCATATTCCTGCGTTTCTCCAGCGACACCATCCCAAAATACTTCAGTCTTTCTTGGTACGAATTGAGTTTTTTTCCCATATTACTTTTATAGGTGAGATGCAATAAGAACCTTTTTTGCAGCCGTTCGATGCGCTTAAGGTGGATCTTATACTCAGGTGACCAGACCACACTGCAATACTCGAGATGGCTTCTAACTAGCGAGTTGTACATAATTTTCTTAATGCTAGGTTTTTTGAAGTTCTTACACTCTCTCATAACGAAACCAAGCATCTTTGATGTTTTTAATATAATTTTGTCTATATGTTCTACAAAGCTTAGCTTTTTGTCGAACTGAACACCTAGGTCTCGAATAGTTTCGACTTCCTCAAGCTGACTTTATAGACTGACTGCATGATATTCTTTTTTTTTGTAAATTTGATATGATGGCATTTTTTTACATTCAAAGTCATTTTGTTGTGCTCACACCACATAGTCAGCTTGTCTAAGTCGCTTTGAAATAGTACCGAGTCCGCAGGATTTTTTATAATTTTTATAGCTTTGAGGTCATCAGCGAATAAGAATATATTCGAGTTCGAGAAGCATTTGTAAATATCATTTATAAAAAGATCGAATAAATGTGGACCCAAATGTGATCCCTGAGGGATTCCCGACGTTGCAATGTACGAATCTGAAGAGCAGCCATTTACCACAAACCTGAGTATCCGTCCAGACAGATATGATTCAAACCAACCCAAGAGGGGGTCCGATACACCATTCATTTCAAGCTTCTTGATGAGTGTGCCATGGTCTACCATGTCAAAAGCCTTGCTGAAGTCGGTGTAGATTGCATCAACCTGGACACGCGCATCAACCGCTTCAACAATGCTTTCAACATAAGTCACCAAATTGGTAGCTGTTGATTTCCCCTTCATAAATCCATATTGGCTATCTATTATTAGCTGTGATAAATGTCTAGACAGCACAGGGCATATGAGGGCTTCAAATACCTTTGCAAGTATAGAGAGAATAGCGATGGGCCTGTAATTTCTCACATCAGACCGATCCCCGTTTTTGAAAATAGGCACAATTTTGGTTTCCTTCCAAAGGGCTGGAAAAGTACCCCGAAGAACAGAATGATTAAATATAATACTTAATGGCAGTGAAAGAACATCCGATAGCTTATTTAAAAGCAAAGCAGGTATATTATCAGGGCCGGCCCCTTTGTGAACGTTAAATTTTTTTAATTCTCTGCATATCTGATCTTGTGATATTGTTATATGGCCTAACGTGCTATTGCTTATGCAGCTATCAATGTCACCTGCGCTCGCATGAACACCATTCCCATCGCTACCGTATACCTTAGAGAAATGGGATGCGAAATAATTACATATTTCCTTCATATTTTCAGAGGTGTTTATACCATCTGTCATGGAACTGGGGTAGTTACTAGTGTCACCTCTCTTAATTTTTAAGTAACTCCAGAAATATTTTGGGTTTGAAGTAATTTTAGCCTCCATATCAGCAATGTGAGCATTATAACAAAACGTAGCCATACGGTCACATCTTTTCTTAAGTAAATCTAAAACAATAGTGTCTAAAGGATTACTGTACTTTTTTACTCTAAGTCGAAGACGGTTCTTTTCGTTTAGTCTTTTAATGAGCTGTTTAGAAAACCAGTGCGGATATTTAAAATCTTTTATGGGTACAAGTGGAACGTGAAGTTTAATTAACCCATACAATATATTATTTAAAAAAATTACCATCTGATCTACAGTCATGCAAGGATCTAGCTCTGTCGACCAATTGAACTTCTCTAGTGCTGCATTAATTGCCACGTAATCTGCCTTAAAATAATTCAACTTAGTTCTGTTATTAAAATTCTGTGGCTTTTTTAAATGGTTAAACGAGAGCTCACACAGTACAGGTGGATGGTGCATATCTATTTTAGAAAGTACATCCACTGGTGCACTTACCACAACAAGATCTAAGTTGGTCAAGACTAAATCAAGAATTCTGTTATTGTGATTAAATAAATAATTGCATTGTCTTAGATTGTTAAGCAAGACAAAATCCCAAAGAGTCTGTTCTAAGCCTGTACAAATATTTTGAGGAGCTCTTATAACATCACCACCTGTCCCAAGCCAGTTAACAGTTTTCATTCGCATTCGTTGGCATGTTCCAAGACATTGTTTGTATTATCTATAAAATGCTCCAGTACTCTGGGCTGTATCGGTGACGGCAAGTATACAGTACACAGATAAATTACCCTAGCTTTCTTACCCCCTTTAAGTGACAACTTGACCCAGAGATCATCGCAAGAGCTTTCAAATTTAATCAGTCTCTGTGATTCAAATTTTGTAGAAACAGCGATAAGAACTCCACCACCGTCGGTTTTATTATTTAAAACATTATTGGATCTATCACGCCTATAGATAGCGTAACGCCCATCCATGATCTCTGAGTCAAAGATACCATCCAGTAGCCAAGTTTCAGTAAACATTATAACATCATATGAACAGCTTGCAACTTTTTGGTAAATGTCACTCAGCTTTGTCCTAATACCCCTCACATTCTGGTAGTAGATTTTTAACTGATCGAATTGAAATCCTTATAAATCTTATACTTTATTCTATACATCTTTTTTATTGCTTACTGTAATTTGTCCAACGAGTCGATGTCTCTGATATATTTATAGTCTGCACCATCATGTTTTCTGGCAAAAATCTTGCCGCCACGGACCCACACATACTTGTAACCCAAACTCTTTGCTTTAATCCTGGTCGCAGCGTGCAACGCCTTATTTGCTTGTGATAAATGTTCCACTATATAGACATTTTATTTTTTACTGCCAATCCCAAGAAGAGCGGTGTTGAGCTTTTCTTCAGAAGTTTTATTTTTATTAAAATTGATAGAAGAAGCCAAAAAGTTGTCTCGAACTCGTGGACTGCTGAATTGAACGACAATAGACTTCGGGCGGTTACTAGTTGGGGTTTGCTTTGCAATTCTTGTAACATGATGTATGTTATTCTCAGTTAAATGACCAGATATCACCTTACTTATATTCGTGACAGTTGACACGAGATTTTCATTATTGTGCTCAGGCAGACACTGAATTTCCACATTCGTAGAACGTGCTTGTTGTTCCATCTGAGTTAGCCTCACACCTAGGTCTTTGACAGTAGTTTTGAGTAGCTCGTTTTCCTTTTTAATATCATTAACCACTTTGGTGTTTAAGGAAAACTCAGTCTTCATTTCCTCAAACTTTACGTTCATAAATTCCATTGATGTATTAAGCCCTTCTAATTTCTCCATAATCGTCGTCATCTGTGTGGTAACATAGTCCGCTAAAGTTTGTTTGAGGTGCCGCATAAGATCGTCTATCTGTTTCTTCATAATGCGAGAAACTTCGCCAGACGTAACAGGAGCTACATCGCTGAGAATAGTTACCGAAGACACTTTCTGTCTATGCGTTACATTAGGATCACTCGCCTGACTATTGCGCACCGGAGTATTATCTGCGTTTCGCTTCTTCGGCTTACAGGTCGGACACTTCCAATTATGCAATTCGGATTGTTGGAAGTCACAACCCAGCTGCGTAAGACAGGAACGGTGGTATGGTTTTTGACACGAAGAGCATTTAATCACAGAACTTCCTTCAGCTATGCCTTCCGAGCAACAGTCACAATTCATAATGGTGCTACGGTGTTTACGGATAGATAGATATGAGGAAGGGGCTTATTATCGAGTAGCAGCGACGTGAAATGGTGAATGAATATGAAACAAATGGTTTCATACCAACGAGATATTTTGCTGAATTTTTAAAAACACGTCATTACGAATCGTTCGCCTTGCACTCTGAAGGCTTGCATCACTGAAGACCAGCTAGAAAACCGTTTTTGACCTTAAAATATTGACCGTATCAACTTAATAAACAACAGATTCGTAATTGCATGAATTTATGGTAACGAATTTTTTAAGCACGTTTCAATATGATGTTTGTCATATTTCTTGCAGATAGACCGAAAATATTTAATATTATTTTAGTAATATTATTATTTTAGGATTAAAATTTGAGGTTTAGTTTCAATCTTCTTTTCGTGAAGCAAATGAATACTTAAGCTATAACCTCAATACCAACCAATATTTACTAAAGTCAAATAAAATTTAAAATAATTAATGTAAACAAACTGCCTATACCTATCCTGAAAATCAAAAGTATCTTGACTTGGCTCGCGAGATTGTCGACATGTGGGATGTGGACTCAGCGATCATTGTGCCGATAGTCGTATCAGCCAATGGCTTAATTGCCAAGAGCCTCGACCAACATCTAAGGAGGCTCGCGTTGGGCAACTGGATCAAGGGCTTGATTCAGAAAGCGGTACTCCTGGACACGGCTCGCATTGTCAGGAGGTTACTCTCTCTGGAGCCCTGACCACCGGTAGCTTGGACCCTGTTGCCAATACCGGTGGGCTACTATTTTTTATATTTTTAAATGTTTTTATATTTTCTTTATTCTAATATTTAAAATTCATTGATGTACATTCAATTAGATAACTATGCCGACGTCCATACAAAAACTGGCCATGTTCTTTAGTAACATTAATTCTACGCCAGTTTGCCTCGTTCGTTTCTTGCATTTCATTTTAATATAATGTTCTCGAGTCTGTACGAAGATGCGATCAGTTTCATCGGTTGAGCGCCCAGGAGCACCGCAAACGTATCTCGGCGTTGTGTAGAATGTAAAACAACACTACATTGTGATATTAATATAGTCCAAACTCCTTACGAAGGGCATAACTACATGTGTATGTCACAAACACTTTCACAAAACCACAGTCAATGCTGGAATTTTGGTGTTTCTTTCAGCTCAAATCGACGTAAATAACACAAAAACACTGAAATTACAAGAAATTTGCACACAGGCATGTACCCGCACCGGTAAAAATACTCTTGTGACTTTTATATACAGGTTACAGGGTTGCTAGCATTTGGTGTAAACCATACCAACGTTACATATTTTGGTTTGTTAATAGTTTTAGTTAAGTTAGAATATTATATTGTTATTTAGGTTTAGGTAGTTATTTATGTACATAAAACTTTACGTCACACTAAATCACGTAAAAAAGTGGCAACATCAACCAAAGTTTCTGTAGTTTAGAGAAAGTAAGTGTGTGTGTGTGTGTCTATAGTTTCGTAACAACTTACAGAAGAAGGTTGTAAGTCGAACCGAAGCGTCAGTCTATTGCTTTGTGAGATTGCCTATGGACTACTGTACCTACCTTGAATTTAAAAAACAGTAATAAATTTTATAAGTCAATAGTAAATAAAAATAATTTAAAAAATCTATGTCAAAGCAAATGGGTCTGTCAGAAATTCCTTAATATTATTGCTTTGGCGGTTAGAAATGACTTAGTTGTTTCTTCAATTGTATAATATTAAGCTCCCTCCAACTTTTCGATAACTTATTTTAAATGATGGAGGCCATGCAAAAAATACACTTGCGCATAAGTGCAGTCCTCCTACTATGCAGACAGAGCTGACTTTGATCACGCCTGTTTCTGGGAAATTTATCTGCCATACACGAAAATAAATTACTATTATAACAAACATTACTGATTCCAGAATATAAAGAGATGCCAATGTCAATATTTTATAGCGTACGAAATAGGACTTACAATTATCGATAGTTTTTAACTTAAACATGGCTCTGAGGCATCTCTTTTGTGCTTTAAACGCAACTTCTTTGCTAGTTGAGTTACCCCAAAAGATAACACCATATCTGAGAACAGATTCAGTTAGCCCGTAGTAAGCAGTTAGTAACGCATCTATGTTAACAGTGCGCGACAGAATGTACAAGGCGTACGCACTACTACTTATTCCTTTAGTCAGGGTCTCTACATAGGCATTCCAATTTAAATCATAAATACATATATATACCATCGGTATACAAACTAAGGCTTCAATAACGGGAGTAGGTATTACTGTCACCTGCACTTCGTGGTCTCTGAGGTTCTCGAGATTATACAGGCGCAAGGAGTCCACGGGGTTCGCCACGGGGGGGGTGGTGAGCACCATGGCCTTGCTTGTGCGCAGCAGCCCCACGTCGTGGTGCAGCTGAGTCACGTCCAAGCCGCGGCCTTCGTCCTCTTGTAGGACCTCGAAGCTGAATACACAAGCACGAGTGAGAGGCGCGACCACGCGCCTCGCGGCCTCGCGAGCACTATAGTTGACACCTACCCGGGGTGGCGGTACAGGTAGTAGACGGGAGATACGTCGCCGACGGACGAGGTGGGGCGTTGCGAGTTGTACTTGACGTAGGCTATCTGCGTTGATACGCAGTGTGCGGCCGTGAGCACCCAGTAAGGTGTCACCACGGTGGCCGAGCAGCGCGTCTTCCAGTAGCGGTCTAACAGGGCGCACGCCGCTGGGAACGTGCTCAACGGCGTGGCCAAGCCACCGAACACACGCCGCGACTCGCCTGCGCGCCGCCCCCCCACCTGCCCCGTCATGTCACGGTAGAACCCGTACCGGCTGCCGCCCGCCGAGTACGCGTTCACCACGCACGCGAGCACCAGCCCCGCCTGCAACATTGCGGATAACATTTCGAGCTCGACTCACGACGACTTTGTCAGTACCTGACATATTCTGTCACCCCTTCATGTCTATGACCATTACTTTCCTCTATGCTATGACTTGTGTGGCAGCCTTAGAATAATTATTATTATAAGGTGGCAGCATAGACATATCAAGTAATCCAGCAACCTCATAAGCAACGAGATTATGAGCACTGAGGTAAAATAACTGTGAAAGGACAGTATCGTCTCTACGGAATTAGTAAGTACTATTTATTTATTTATTTAGGCAAACCAACTAAATACACACAAAAACATTCAAAGTACATATCATTTACAAATACAATAGCATTACGTGCATCTAAATTAAAGGTAAGCACAGCATTTTATTTAGAAATTCAAATTCAAAATATTTTATTTCACATCAACAGGGCACTTATGAAACGTCAGAAGCTAGGTGCACGGTTCCAATTGGTCGCTTCCTATTAAGAAGAGCCGGCAAGAAATTCCACAGTTACTCTTTAAAAAGTAAATGGTTTCTACAATGTTTTCAAATTACAGTGTTAATACACTCGGCGTCACAAAAATCGCACCTCTCCGAAAATAAGTTTCAAGCATGTCCCGCCATCAACGAATACATTAAACCTAATTAATTTTAGTATCAATTGAAAGTATACCGATAAAGCCCCACTGTATCCAATTGGATACGGTCGTTCCAAGCGATTTAAAACATTATTTTGTAATATAAATAAAGGTTAAAATTGTCTGTGGTCTATTTCACTATCGGGCGGATAAATATTCTTGTCAAATAAATCGACTAAAAGCAAAAATATTAATAGGCAACATTTTAAAAAAATGTTGAAAATTACATTCCCGCGCGGTAAAATGTCAGTCAAATGTCACTCCCGGGACGCGCGCGTTCGCTGTAATAATTCTTTTTTTAATGGTTTTTGTGTGTAAATCGTCGGAAAGTGGTGATATTTTCATTTTGAAGTAAATATTACATCGTTTTAGATAATATCCGCACTAAATAACATCATATTATACCTATTTTGACCCAACCAAAAAAGTGTAAACAAACAGATAAGAGAAAGTTCCCGTCAAAGCGAAAGTTGTGATATTTTGTGGTTTTTCTGTATGGATCTGATCCGTAAGTGTTTTATTTCTTTTCTATATTACATGTATCGTCGTATTAGACAACATTTAGAACAAAATAATACAAAAAAATATTTTTTTGGGACGGAGAAAGTTACGTAAGCATTAGAAATTCTAGATTATCTAAAATCTAGATTTTTTGAATTTTTTGTTTTGAATGTTTGTCTCTAAAAACGCTTTTGTTAGATAACTTATCTATCCATAATGTACCCTGCAAAATTTCGTGTGAATTGGTTAGCTAGTTTTATCAGAAATCGTAAAATTTGTGGACAATAGACTCGTCAACAAAACGATTCTCACGATAAATACAATTCTCGTAACACGAGTATAGCTTACACTTAACAATACGGTCTGTTTATTCACGAAACCAAAACACTTTAGATAACGGGCCTAGAGCCCATAGAAACAGCAGGAGAGCGTTTTTTGTTACAAAGGTCATAAACATTCCGCGCCGTCGGAATGCGCTCGGTACGTAGGCGAGGTTGACGTCATCGAACGCGCGGTACTACAGCGGTTAAATTAACATTAGTTAGAATTCCTAAACACAACAGACCTCATTAGCACGTAACGTTAAAAAAATTTGTCAAAATACGCATTACAACGGCCACTAATTGCACCTCCCTACAAGGGTATAAAAAGGGCGACCCGGGTTAAATGTGGGTTCATTGGACGCTCGGCACTGGTCACGAACGGTTGTGTGCTTGCGCTCTCTCCCGCTCATGACTCAGTGTTCTTGAGTCACCATTTCGTTGTGTTTACGTAACGTTTCTCGTAGTCACCCGATCTCCGATCGTCAATCGATTGGGCTAGGATCAAAAAACGGCCATTTTCAAGGCTAATATTATTTCTTTATCAGAATATTCGTGTGAGTAGCTTCACTAGGCCCCTTCTGGGTAAAACCACAGTTTTGTGGTCCTCGGTTGAAACCATACGGTGCCAACGAAGCCGAGTGGGGTGTTGACCCAACACACCCGCCGATCCCCTCCAGAGTGAGGCAGTGAATTGGCCGGGTCCCAGTGTTCGGTGACATTTGATGTAAGATTATGACATTTTACATTTATTATGATTCAAATGATTTGACATTACTCTGTAAAATTTGTAATTATGATAATATTTTCTAATGTGATTAAAATGATATTAATTAATTTGATTTGCATGCCATGTGACGGCAGAACATGGAGAGCTAACTTTATGACAACACCTATGTACAAATTTACCCATGTTTGCAAAGAAATAAATGATTTAATTTGATTTGATTTTTTTTTGGGAGATCTCCTAGTCAGCATTGGTGACAGTATTCCTTCCTCAGCTACACACCCTGTGTCGGTCGGGTGTGTCTACACCCGGCGCATTAGACTGGTTAGGACCCCGTTGCACAATAAGATAGGCATCGGGCCAAAGCAAGCTTAGGGCTCACGTTAGTACACAACCTCCCTGTCTTTACCCGACAGGGAGGGTTTACACATCCCCGGTAGTCCGCCCGGGGAGATAGGAATAGGAGATGGGTATCCTTCCCTATATTTTAATACTTTTAGTTAGTCATTATGGAGGCTTTACAGGGTGACATTCAGTCACTCTGAAATGACCTTTTATCTCTCAGGAATGATAATTCCAGATTACTGGACTTATTAAATATAGTCCTAAAAAAGGACCCCACCCTTACCACCGAGTTCGGTACCGAACTCGAAGGTCTAGCTGCTTCACAGCAGGCCGACTTCCACTCTATCGCTAACTTTAACGATGCGATCGACCCGCAATTTAGTCCTTGTCCCTCTGACATGGACACGGAAGACGCATTAGTGCGCGCCCCAACCCCCCACCCTCATTTTACCCCCGATACGGAGGCTCATGCCTCTGCTTCTTCCTCTTCCTCCCACTTTGATGAGGAGAGCTTCACCCCAGTCACAGGAAAGGGAAACAAGAGGAAGAAGAAGAGACAAAGCTCTTCCCAGGCCGCCAAAGTCGTCGCAATCGACTACTCTATTATTTCATCCCCTCCGATAGTTAGCATAGCTACTACCGCGACTAGCACCCCAGTAGCTTCCCCCTCCACTTCCCCCTGCCCGATTGCGTCACTCTCTCAGAATGACTCACAAATCCCCATTCCTAGCTCTGGCCCTAAAAAGGTCGCGCCTCCACCTCCCGTCTTCATACAAGACAAGGATAAGTGGACGGCCGTTTCAAAGTGGTGTGTAGAGATAAAAATCTCTTACACAAATGCTAGATCTACCCAACAGGGTATTAAGGTTCTGGTCCCTACGTCGAAAGACTACAGGGACTTAACTAGGGTCCTGAAAGAGAGAGGTGTGTCATTCCACACCTACTCTCTCCCAGAAGACAAACAGATCAGAGTAGTGATCAAAAAGATCTCTAAGGAAATCTCCCCCTCCGAAATCTTAGCCGACCTTCAGTCGCAGAATATCCCCGTAGACGAGGTGCATCGCATGCACCGCTCGCGCGGCAGGGAAGCATACGACATGGTTCTAGTCGTGTGCTCCCCAACCCAGGGGCATCACCCCATCTTTAACATAAAGACTCTATGTAACCTCATGGGCTTCACTATCGAGAAGCCCTGGAAAAATAGCGCAATCAGACAGTGTCATCGATGTCAATTGTATGGCCATTCGCAAAAGAATTGCCATGCAAAACCCAGGTGCGTAAAGTGCTTGGGTGACCACGGTACCACTGACTGCCCGCGTCCTAAGGATCGTAATCTATGCCTCAGTCCGCCTAGTTGTGTGCTGTGTGGCCTCGAGGGTCACACAGCCAACTACCGCGGCTGTTCAAAAGCCCCTAAGGCTACTTCAGCTAAGCAAACCAAACGTTTAGACGTAAGGCAGCAAAAGCAAAGGGATTTCCATCCCTTCCCCTCCTCTCAAATTCCCGAGCGGTTAAGCCCTCAGAGACCTAGCCCTTGGACTATGTTAAACCACCAACAGGCTGTCCCAGCCCTGGGTATCCCGCGCCCCCCTTCCCCTCATACCCCTCATTACACTCTCATGGCCCGCGTGTCCATCGACTCTCCCCTCCCTCCGGCCTCCCCACTCCCCCGCGATCCACGCCTTCAGCGCTTCCCATACCCTCTGCGCCCAGTGTGAATCCCTCCACCGCTCTTAAAGCTCCGCGCCCCGCTCCCACTCCCGTGGCTAATTTAGACCCCGTTAACAATGCATTCGGCATTATTAGCTCCACGTTCGCAACCTTTTGCACCCCCAGGGCTACGAAAATGGCTGAGGACATAATCGCAGCCCAAATGTTGGGCGACATGGGACTAATTCAAAGAATTTATCGCGCGTACCCGGATATTACGCAAGCCCTCATTTCCTTTAATAGACCCCCTCATCATGTATAACGCCATTCATGAAAGGTTTAAACCCCGATCCCTCAAGCTAGGCATCTATAATGCCAATGGCTTAATCAATCAAAAAGATGAAATCGTGGAATTCCTCCGCGCTCATCAGTTAGATATCCTCCTCATCCAGGAAACTTTTCTAAAACCCTATAGAGGCAATCCCTCCATAGCTAACTATCGTATCATTCGGGACGATAGAACGCGTTGTCATAAGGGTATCCCTTATTTATTACAAAAAGAATCTGTACTGCATCCCATTGGATCCTCCCCCTCTCTCTCGATTAGAAGTATCAGTTTGTCGTCTAGGCATGACTGGTCACGAACCGATCACTCTAGTGTCGGTCTATATCCCTCCCATTCCTTCCGTAGCTTCGGAAAACTTCCAACTACTTTCTAATGATTTCGAACTCTTGTTCGGCATGAGTAACTCCGTCATTATTGCGGGCGATCTCAATGCCAAACATCCCTCTTGGAATAGCTCCACCACCAATGCCAGAGGTCAGCACTTGTTTGACCTCTCCTCCTCCCTAAACTTCGACATCATCGCTCCGATGAGTCCCACTCACTATCCTCATATCATCACTTATACCCTTGACGTCCTTGACTTAACGCTCCTTAAGAAAGTTAATTTACGCTTAGACTCCATAGAAACGGTGCACGAGCTTGCCTCTGACCACCGTCCGGTTATCTACTACCGGTTACTCATCTTCCGCATAGGTCCCTCTGACCCCAACCACCCCCTCCCCACTAAAAAGGTGACGGACTGGACGAAAGTAAGCGTTCAGCTGAAATCCAACACGTCCCCTTTACTAGACGCTATCCCGACCAATTTGACTCAATCGCTGACACGACAGCCGCGATCGACTCACTCACGGAGCACGTACAAACCGTCCTGAGCGACTGCTCAAGGGAGGTTCCAGCAACAGATCCCTGTTACTTGAAACTCCCCGACGATGTACGTGCCCTGATGACTGAGAAGAACGCGGCTACTCGTGCCTACAGCGTCTTTCCCTGTGCCGCCAACAAAGCCCACATGCGCTACTTTCAGAGAACTGTAAGGACACGCATTGTGGAGCTGCGTGACGCGGGTTGGGACAAGATGCTGGGCGATCTCGAGCCTTCTCATCCAGCCTTCTGGGAACTCCAGAGGAAACTTAGGTACCCTCAGTCAGCTCGACTGCCCCCATTAGTCCGCCCCGATAAAACGATTGCTTTCGACGACATTGACAAAGCAGAGTACCTAGCCGATAGTCTAGAAGCCCAATGCTCTCCCAGCTCCCTACCAGTAGACAAAGCTCACCTCGATAAGGTCGACGCTGAAGTTGAACGTAGAGCCTCCCTTCCTCCCGTTGATGACCCTGACTTTCCCATGCCCCCCATCGAACCAGATGAGGTACACGAGATAATCAAAGGTCTTAAAACTCGTAAAGCCCCCGGCTCCAACGGACTCACCAACAGGGTGGTCCAGCTCTTCCCAGCTCACTTGATCATGCTATTGACCACCATCTTCAATGGTGCTCTAAGTAATAATATCTTTCCCCAGACGTGGAAGGAGGCCACAGTCATAGGTATCCCAAAGCCCGGCAAGCCTAAAAACGAGCCCTCTAGCTACCGTCCTATCAGTCTGCTAAAAGTCCTCGGCAAAATCTATGAGAGGCTTATTTATAAGCGTCTCAGAGACTACGCAGAGACTAAGGGCCTCATTCCCAACGAGCAGTTCGGTTTTAGAACTCAGCACTCTAGCGTGCATCAGGTCCACCGTATCGTCGAGCTTATCAAATATGGTTTCAACCACGGCCGGCAGACATGTGCATGTTACATTTTAAGTAGACTAATATTCTTATTTATTACTTAATTACTTCGAACATGATCAAAGCTTTATATATATGGTGAAAAAAATCCATTTAAAATTTAAAATATTTCAAAATTTAAATATGTCAAAATAATACAAATTGCTTCTAAGTTTCTAGACATCTATTTCACATTATTATTCAGGTGAAGTAATGATAAATAATTGTAGCAGTTTATTAACTATACTTAAGTAAAATAAATATAACGAATAAATATTATTTATTTTTTATTATCACATATCACGCATTTTTATTCTAAACCCTTTATTGCAATAACAACATTAATAAATAGGCAGGAATATTTAAAAATATTATTATTGCAAACAAAAATAATAATATTTGCAAAAACAGCGCTGTGATTTACGAGATTAGAACCTTAGCCATCTTGAATCTAAGACCAACGCTTAACGCCTTCTGCTATTTGCTCTTATAATTTACTTTCGAATTTTAGCAATGCCATACACTGGCCAAGGTCACGCGTATGATGCATGCTAACAAAAGTGATGGAAATATAAGTGCGGCGCCCGCGAACCGTGACGATACGACAGTGTGTAGTGCAAATATGCGTTCTCTGTTGTGTGTGTACGGCACTCACACCACAGACGTCTGACTGTTTACACATACAAATGTACGGACTATACCGCGTGTTCACAGCAATACGACTCTTAGCGTGCTTATGCACTTTTGAGCGCTTACTGTATGTATGTTATGTAGGTATACTGGGGGCAACAAAAATTGAATCTTGACGTTTTGTAATATTGACTGAATTATTTCCTGAACATGGAATGGGTTGAATTTTGTCCACGAAAAAGTTGTTAAATGCGTTTGCTATTTCCTGAGGGTCATTTTATACTTTATTATCTAAATTGATCTGTATAATGGACTCCTTAGGGAAACACGGTTTTGATTTGTTTATTATATTCCAGGTAGTTTTTGACTTTTTGGTAGAGGTTATATAGAATAGTTGTTTTGGGCACGTCTACTAAGTTTCGAATTTTTTTTAAACCTTTTTTGTAGTTTAAGAAACTTGCCTTATTCGTTATATTCGTTAGTAGGTTCTAACTAATAAACCATCTAATTTGTGAACATACTTACTTTTTTTTTGTCATCAATCAAAGTAGGTATATAACTCAGATACTGAACCACCCAGTACACTCTGTATGTTAAGAATTGTGAATTCCAATTTTCGTTCTCAGATGTACCCACCTTACCTAAAAGTATATTAAATATGGGGAAGTCCCTAAAATTATTGCGGGGAATTACCTCTTTTCGACAAAAGACGAAGTATAGATATAAAGTAGGATGGACTATATTCAAATAAGGGGAATCCCCAAAATATTTACGGGGAATTACTTCATTTTGACCGGCGGCGACGAAGCGTACAAAACTATCTAACCTTTTTAATTTCTTTTCGAGCTATTTCAAATCCTAATAATTTATAACTTTTCATTTATTTCCATTCAGATTCGATTTAAAACCATGTCTTTTTTTCTTCATGTTTGAAACATTATTTTAAACTTGTTTTATAAGTACTGTTTAGGCAAGTACTTACTAACGAATGTAACGTTAGTACACCTACATATAGCTAGCTATCGATACATAGATGATCGATCACACGTACAGTCCACTCAATGTTTGTTAAGATAAAGATAAAGATATAGATAAATTTATTTGTTCAAACATGAGTAACATGATACATGAATACGAGTATGCACATATAGATGGAAAAATAGTTTTACCGGTCCAACATGTTTTGCCTCACTCGGCGTACAAAATATTAAAATATTAATTATAAATTAATTCTCAGTTTCTTAGATAAAATTAAAGTCGAGTGCAAAAATATAGTCAATAATTAAATATACAATTAGAGTCAGTACAAAAAGTAGACAATTTTAATTACAGGCAAAATATGTCATATTTAAATCAAATAAATAGTAAAATTCAAAATTTGTTATTTAAAAAGTCAACAATATTATAGTAGCAGTTATCCGTAAGCAGTTTTTTAAATGTTTTCTTAAATAAATTAAAATTCAATTGCTTAATGTCATTCGGAATTTTATTGTATATTAACGGGGCCATGCATACAACACTTTTACTTAGAAGTGCTGTTTTGGCCGAGTGTGACTGCACCCAAAGTCTATACTTCTCACGTCTATTTCTATCGGAATTATTTGACAATAGAGGAAACCATTTAGGATTACTTTTTACAAATATTGCTATTTCTAATATGTAGAGTGATGGAAGCGTTAAAATTCTGTGCTTTATGAACATTGGTCTGCAACTGTCCATAGTTTGCAACCCAAACATAGCCCGTACACAACGCTTTTGTGCTTTGAATACTGTGTCTTTGTTTGTTGAATTGCCCCAGAAAATTATCCCAAATCTCAATAAAGATTCAACAAGTCGTCCGTAATAGGCCGTTAGCAAGGTGTTTGTATTGACAGTAGGAGCAAGTTTATAGAGGGCTAACGACGAACTGCTGATTTTTTTACTTAGTACATCAATCTGTTTTTTCCAATTTAATTGCTGATCAATGATTAATCCCAGAAATCGGGCTGTCTCTGCTTCTTGTATAATATTATTATTGTAAGATAAATTAAAGTTTGATAAATTATTAAATTTTTCCCGCTGTCTAAAATGCATTATGTTAGTTTTGTTAAGATTCATTTTCAAATTATTGTTGCTAAGCCAGGTAATTATAGATTTTAATGAATTATTAGCGTCAAAATTATAGTCAGAATTTTTTTTTGGATGCTATATTTACAGTACTGTCATCAGCGAATAATGTCATGGGTTCTTTCGTTGTATTTGGTAGGTCATTAATATATAGTAAGAACAAGAGAGGGCCTAATACACTTCCCTGGGGCACACCATGCGTAATAAGACGCTTTTGAGAGGAGAAGATCTGTTCCTTTTAGCTTTAATATTGAATTTAGTTATTTGAGTTATTTGTTGTCGGTCTGTTAGATATGATTTTAACAATTCCAAGACATTTCCTCTTATACCGTAGGCTTCAAGTTTATCTAGTAGAATATTGTGGTCTACATAATCGAATGTTTGGGACATGTCACAGTAAATAGAACAAACAGGTAAAGATTTGTCAACACGTGTTGAGACAGTGTATATTTATAAAGTCATAAACCGCCATATTAATGTTTCTATTTTTTCTGAAACCTTTCTGTTCATAACATAGGATTACATGCTGTTCTAAGTATCTGTTGAGTTCGTTATTTTATATTTCTCAAAAAAATTCGAGAATACGGAAATTAATGCTATGGGTCTATAGTTTTCCATTAAAAATTTATCTTCTTTTTTAAATAGAGGTTTAATTATTGTCAACTTGAGGTCCCACTTAGTATACATAGGTTCATAATATGGCTTAAGTGTTGAGAAATCTCTTCTTTCACTGCTTTGATCACGATTGTTGCAATACCGTCATATCCTACACTACTCGTGTTTTTTAGATTTGTTATAATCTTCCGCATATGATAAGGCAGACTTGGAGATAAAAACATTGAGTTGGGTCGATTATTGATTAGAGCTGTGGCATCCTTACCAGCACCTGGAAGAGGTTTTACTTTTTCAATAAAATAGTTATTAAATGCATTAGCAATTTTATTTGGATTTGTTGTCAATTTATCGTTAATTCTTAATTCAATAGTCGATTCCTTAGGTATATTCAATTTGTTATCATTTATAATTTGCCATGCTGTTCTACTTTTATTAGTCGATGTATTCATTTTGTAATTATTTTGTGCGCGCTTAGTGAGATTTATAATTCGTTTAAGCAGTTTAGAATAGTTAGTATATTTTTGCTTATTAGTAAATGATGGTTTCCGTCTGAACTTCCAGAGTAATTCTCTTTTATTTTTACTACACACTTTAATCCCGCGCGATATCCATTTTAGCTTGGTATTTACTTGCACAGTGATTTGAGTTAGCGGAAAGCACAAGTCGTAAAGTAGTTTAAATATTTCAATGAAATGATGATACGCAGCTGATGGATCATTGGTTGTATATATTTCATCAAAAGAAAGGCTTTTAATATGATTATTAAATTTTTGAATATTTTCTAAACTGTAGTCCCGTTTCATTTTACGCCAATATTTTAATTTAAATATTTTCTTAACTGGTAGCTTAATTAATTGGGCAGCATGGTCAGATAAGCCAAATTCCAATACATCCGTCTTACACTTTTTATTAAAATTATGGGCAAAGTTATCCAGACAAGTATTACTGGATAATCTTGTGGGCTGTTTAAGTGCTAATGTAAAATTATATTTTAACAATAAACACTCGAAATCTAAGGTAACATTTTACACTTCATGACATTTATGTTGAAGTTAGTTGAAATTAAATCTTCGCTACAAACACACGACTATTTTTTCTAAAAGTCCTATAAACCAAATACAACCTTATTACCATAAATATATGGTCCTAAATCGAACCGGATTCGAGTCATTGACCGACCCAGTTGCGAGCGAGCGCCGTGAGTGAGAACAATAGCATTCCTAAGCGATAAGGATTCTAAAAGACAACATCTCACACATGCATAAACGTTCAGCTCGACTAGGAAATCCTTGGCCTTGGACTTAAGACTTAAGACTTGGCCGGTTTATATTCATTTTAGGTTTTTATGTCCCTTATTATTAATTACCTACGTATTTTCTCAGTTTACAAGCGCCGCAGAGATTATTTCCAATAACGATGATTACAAGGCGTGCGTTTGTTTGTCTACAGGTGGGTAGCGCGGGTAGCGAGTGGTGAGGGCGGGGGGATGCGCGCCCATGCCGCCCCCCCACCATGAGCAACGCTTCGGACGAGGGCTGCGACTCCGACGTGGGCGTGGAGCCCGCCGACCATCTGTTCCGCTTCGTGGTGCACGGCGTGCTGCTCAACGCCATCGGCGCGGCTGGCTTGCTGGGCAACGCGCTGTCCGTGCTGGTGCTATCGCGACCGCAGATGCGCTCGTCCATTAATTGCCTGCTGGTGGGGCTGGCGGCCTGCGACACCGTGCTCATCCTCACCTCCGTGCTGCTGTTCGGGCTCACGGCCGTGTTCCCGTACACGGGGCACCTGCGCTACTACTACTACCACGTGTGCCCACACATCACGCCCTACGCGTACCCCATCGCCAACGCCGCGCAGACCATGTCCGTGTACCTCACGCTCATTGTGACGGTGGAGCGCTGGGTGGCAGTGTGCCACCCGTTCCGCGCCAAAGCGCTGTGCACGTCCTCGCGCGCGCGCTGGTATGTGCTGGGCACGGCCGCCTTCGCCTTCGCCTACAACGCACCCAAGTTCTTCGAGGCGGAGGTGATCGAGCGCTTCGTGGACGGTGAACCCGTATACTGCGTCACCGCCGACCTGAATTTCCGCACCGAGTCCTACATCGTTGTGTACATCCACTCTTTGTACATGATCGTGATGTACATCGTGCCATTCTCGGCGCTTGCGGCGCTGAACGCGTGCATCGTGCGGCAAGTGCGACGCGCGCAGGCCGAGCGCGCGCGACTCTCTCGCGTGCAACGCCGCGAGCTCGGCCTGGCCACCATGTTGCTGGTGGTCGTGCTGGTGTTCTTCTTGTGCAACCTGCTGCCACTCGTCACCAACTCGTTTGAAGTGTTTCTGGGTGACCAGTTCGACAAGCTGGACCCGCTTGTCAAGACGAGCAATCTGCTGGTCACAATCAACAGCAGCGTCAATTTCGTCATCTACGTAATATTTGGAGAGAAGTTCAAACGTGTGTTCTTGAAAATGTTCTGCGCGGGAGGTATGCGCACGCGCGGAGGCACTCGTGACTCACCAGAGCACACGCGCGACGACTCGTTCGCGTCGTGCGGTGAGCGCGTGTCGCTGCGGCTCGCTCGCAACGGAACCTTGCGGCGCTCGGAGGCGCGGAGCTCACGCGGCGCCAGCATACCGAGTGGCGGCACTAGTCGTCCGAGGCGGGCACCGTCGCCCGCGCCCACCGTGTACTACCCGGCGCACGTCACCGAGCTCACGAGCACGTCGGACGCGCGCTGGAATGGGAGCGCTCGCGCGCACTTCTAACAGCGCACGCGCGCGCCGCCCGCCGCCGCGCACATCTCCTCGCGCGCCTCGCTCGCCTCGCTCGCTGTATAGAGAGTCGCGCCTTGTATTGCTCAAACATTGAACTTTTCTGGAACGCTCTCTCTTCAGTGTCAATCGGAGTTCGAGTAAATGAACATATTGATCGAGATCTGTGTTTTGTTAATAAAAACAGTACTATGAAAATAAATAAAACTATCTGATAAAACTTTCATAAGAAAACATTGTTCCACTAATAATATTTCCTGTAAATATATGTAAATATTAATCTCGCCCGCGCAAAGGCCTAATGAATTAGGTAGGTACGGCTTGGACGGTCACTTCGAATTACTATGATGTAATATTAATTAAAACTATTTGTAAATAAAGTAAGTATTAGTTAATTATAATTATTGAATAGTACATAAATGTAAGCGATGAAGCGTCCGAGATGCACAGCCGCTCATCACCGCACTCGCTGTGCCAGTGAGAGTGTGTGACGATGACACAGTGCGACGGCGACGTTCGCGTATAACTTACTCTAATAATAAAATGTAATTTAAGTCTGTGTATGTTCATTGTCAGTGTCACTTCTCCCCTTCCTCTTTCCTCTACCCATCATGATGCGTTACCGGTATGTGACGCTGATGTCAATGTACGAGTTACGAACTGACGACACAACGACTGCAAGCGCGCTGACAACCACTGTGACAATGCTTCGTAAGTAAGTACGTAGGGACGGAATACAACTACGACGCCTCTAGATTGTACTAGAATCTGATCTGAAAACTATGTACAGATACCTAGCTCAAAACAATGAACAATGAGATAGTATATAATAAAACTCGCAAAGTACTTGTCAAAACAAATCGAACAAAATCAAACAACGGGGCTATCTCGAAAAGTTAAGGAGTTCCTATGGCTACCTTCCGGCTATATCATCAGACCCTGGACATCAGCAAGTGTTATACCACTTCGCACCCCCAGCGAATAATATGGTAATGTGGTACTACGATAGTACATATTCGGTGTTTAGAGCATCAATTACATGTTGTCATTTCTTTTTGTATTTTTTCTGTGTATATTTATAAAAGTACAAGAATGTCAATGGTACCGTAATGAACATAACGATATTATTCCCTTACAATCTAAACACACCTTTTGCACGAATAATACCGTAACATATTATTACAGATTATGCAATCGTTAACTTTTTCGGTAAGCGACTATTACCATTACACTCTGCTCTGTCCTCGAGATCGAGATCAAGAAAACTATGTAGTAACGCGTAGGTACTGCTATTCAACCACTAAATTTGAAATCTACAAGATAAGCAAAAAACATGAACCAAGTAGTGGTGCCCTCTCTCGGTAACTCATTCGCGTTTTAGTGCTTCCGCTATCTGCCACATTCAGTCGTTCCTCCTAGATTATTAAATAATTCAACCAGTTTCAAGTGTTTTTGGGTAAGGTGTGTAAACGTATAGTATATTTATCATTATGCCGAAAAACCGGTACAGTGATGAAGATATTGAAGCCTACGTAAATCGAAAAAAAAAACCTTTAAAAAAAAAGCTTTTATTTAAAGGCTCTAAAAAGAAGAAAATAAAATTTTCTTTTAAAATTTTAACTTTCAACTTATAACCTCATTATTAGTCATTATACACAATTTATATGATAATAAAAGCTTGTCGCGAGGTTTGCATTAGTACCTATAAGTGTAATCGCTGCGACAAGCTTTTATGATCATATCAATTGTGTATAATGAGGTTATAAGTTGATAGTTAAAATTTAATCACTATCGTTTTTTAACCTGCATTTTTATTCTCAGCAAACCCTTTCATTTAATATCCATACTATAGGAAAGCATAAAAAACTTCAAAAGTCCGCCATATTGGATTAAGAGTGATATCAGAATATTTTTCTAATTATTCTCGGCAAGCCCTTTCATTTGATACCCATATTGCAGAAGTGCATAAAAAATAACTATTCCGCCATCTTGGATGTTCCGCCATATTGGATTTAGAATGACGTCACATTATTTTTCGAGTTACTCTCAATAAGCCCTTTCATTTGATACCCATATTGTAGAAATACATTAAAAATAACTATTCCGCCATCTTGGATGGTCCGCCATATTGAATTTAGAATGACGACACATAATTTATCATATGTTGTCATCCAAACTAAACGTGTATACAAAATTTCAGCTCAATTGGTTGAAGATATCTGCTTCAAAATTGAGTAGCAAGATTCCACCCGAACATATATACATACAGTAAGCGCTCAAAGGTGCATAAACACGCTAAGAGTCGTATTGCTGTGAACACGCGGTGTAGTCCGTACATTTGTATGTGTAATCAGACGTCTGTGGTGTGTGTGCCCTACACACACCACAGAAAACGCAGTTTTGCACTAACACTCTCGTATCGTCGCGGTTCGCGAGCGCCGCACTTTATTGTTAGACACGCATTATACGCGTGACCTTGGCCAGTTTATGGCATTGCTAAAATTCGAAAGTAAATTATATGTGCAGATAGCAGAAAGCGTTAAGCGTTGATCTTAGATTCAAGATGGCTCAGGTTCTAATCTCGTAAATCACAGCGCTGTTTTTGCAAATATTATTATTTTTGTTTGCAATAATAATATTTTTAAATATTCCTGCCTATTTATTAATGTTGTTATTGCAATAAAGGGTTTAGAATAAAAAATGCGTGATATGTTATAATAAAAAATAAATAATATTTATTCGTTATATTTATTTTACTTAAGTATAGTTAAAAAACTGCTACAATTATTTATCATTACTTCACCTGAATAATATGTGAAATAGATGTCTAGGAACTTAGAAGCAATTTTTTTTTTTTTTTTTAAATGGATTTTTTTCACCATATATATTCGATAATGTTCGAAGTAATTAAGCAATAAATAAGAATATTAGACTACATAGAATGTAAAAAAATCTACTGACAAAATTGTTGATTTTAAGGTAAAGTATTATTTTAAATTTTATTTGGCTTTAGTAAATATTGGTTGGTATTGAGGTTACAGCTTAAGTATTCATTTTCTTTACGAAAAGAAGATTGAAACTAAACCTCAAATTTTAATCCTAAAATAATAATATTACTAATTTTTATTTTAAGAAATATTTAAAAATGTAATAGAATAAGAACTAAAATGAATAAATGAATTTAATATTACTAAAATAATATTAAACAATTTCGGTATATCTGCAAGAAATACGACAAACACCCTATTGAAACGTGCTTAAAAAATTCGTTACCATAAATTCATGCAATAACGAATCTGTTGTTTATTAAGTTGATACGGTCAATATTTTAAGGTCAAAAACGGTTTTCTAGCTGGTCTTCAGTGATGCAAGCCTTCAGAGTGCACGGCGAACGGTTCATAACGACGTGTTTTTAATAATTCAGCAAAATATCTCGTTGGTATGAAACCATTTGTTTCATATTCATTCACCATTTGACGTCGCTGCACCTCGATAATAAGCCCCTTCCTCATATCTCTTAACCCTCACAGTATTTCTCTAGAACAAAGAACAACATTGTTTTTATTACACATAATACCTAATTATTTATTATTCACTAATCGAATTAAACCTCATAATGAATTTAAAACTTTAAAGGCATCTTCTGTCTCAACAATACCTCTGTTCTGTCAACAATACCCTTGATTAAGATTTATGTTTAGTAAAATATGAAATATATAAATGAAAACACTCACACTTAGTCCGGTTTCATTAGATATTCACTTCACTTTTACGCAGCGCAATAATATTCTCTGATCTGATCTGATCTCTTCAATATATTTTATGCCTGCTTTTTGAATATAATAACCACAACACTGCGCTAAATACTCGTCACCAATATTATCTACGAGCCAACAAAGTTCTATTAATTGAATACTCGTAATGAACTGTATCTGTCTACCCTACAGAAATCGAAATAATTTACTTAGTTTTCTGTGGTCTACCTGCTAAACTTTAATATTTATGTGAACAAGACGAATGAAACAAAAAACGAATGATTATCGAACTAGTCATTGGTTGCAGACAAAGTGAGTGTGTGTGTGTGTGTACTTTGCGTGTCTATAGTATTGTAACAATTTATAGAAGAAGGTCGTAAGTCAAACCGAAGCGTCAATCTATTGCTTTGTGAGATTGCTCATGGACTTTTGGTCGGTACTGTACATTGCAAGTTAAAAAAAAAAGAAAATATTATCACGAAATACTATCACACAAATAAAAGTAAACAGTGATACTATAACAGATCCCCAGAAAATAGCTAACGAATTTAACAACTATTTTATTGAAAAAGTAGTCCCGCTTGTTGATTCAGGAAATCAAGTCACTTCAAAAATCCCAAATAGAGAAAAATCATTTTTTATGCCCCCTTGTATACCGCAGGACGTGTTTAGAATAATCAAACTATTGAAAAATACGAATAGCGTGGGTCATGATGGAATATCAACAAAAATAGTTAAGCTGGTGGCTCCAGAAATTTGCACGCATCTAAGCCATCTGATTAATTTATGTATAAGTACTGGCATATTCCCTGATGCTTTAAAAAAATCAATTGTAAAACCTATATTTAAAAAAGAAAATAGATTATCCATGGAATTTTATAGACCTATTTCGATAATTAGTGTTTTCTCCAAAATTTTTGAAAAGCATATATATAAAGAATTAAGTGCTAACTTAGAAAAACATAATATACTAGTTAACGAACAAAAAGGATTCAGAGAAAACCGAACTATAAATATGGCAGTTTACGATTTCCTACATAAGGTTATGGTAAATGTCGATAGAACCAATCCCGTCTGCACTATATTCTGTGATAAGACGCAGGCATTTGATTACGTCAGGCATGATATTTTAATAAATAAGTTGGAAGCATACGGTATAAGGGGCAATGTTCTAAATTTAATAAATACATATCTTGATAACAGAAAACAGGTCACGGAGATATCTAGGATAAACGTTAAAACTAAATGTGAAGAAATATTTCATTCACACGAACAAGTAGTCAAGTATGGAGTCCCCCAGGGTAGTGTGTTGGGTCCCCCACTATTCATAGTATATATAAATGACTTACCTAAACATGTAGGCCAACCAGTTACACTCTTTGCTGATGATAGCACTATCACAATTCAATGTAATGCTAAAGATAGCTACAATAACGACATTAATAATTCTCTGACATCAATAATAAATTGGATGAATAATAATAATCTAAAAATCAATCTTAATAAAACTAACATAATGCACTTCAGTCAACGTTTATCACCTATGACTGATCTCAACGTCCAATACAATAATAGAATTATTACAGAAGTTGACAACACTAAATTCCTTGGTGTGACGATTGACAAAAAGCTAAACTGGAAAGCACATATAGAAGAACTCAGTAAAAAAATTAGTAATTCTTGTTACGCGCTGTTCAAACTGGTCCCAGTGCTTAACACTGAATCTTTGCTCATGGCTTATCACGGTTTGGTTTCTTCACATTTAAGATATGGGATCATTTTCTGGGGCAACTCAACCGACAAGGACATACCCTTTAAAGCCCAAAAAAGGTGCATCAGGACTATGTTTAAGTTACAGTCAAGCGAAAGTTGTAAGCCCTACTTTACAAAATATAAAATATTAACTCTGCCTTGCCTTTACATTTTAGACATTGTTATGTTTATAAAATCAAATCGACACTTATTTCCACGTCAATCAGAAGTGGTCGATCGCAACCATAGTAGACGCGATGACAGTATTCTCTGTCTACATAGATCGAAAACAGCATTAATGCATAAGAGTTTTTTCTGTATGGCCCCTAAAATTTTCAATAAACTCTCCGATAATTGGAAGGAGCTTAATGTCCGTCAATTAAAAAATAAATTAAAGATAATGCTAGAAGGGAAAGCATACTATAGTATCCTAGAATTTCTTAATGATAACATCTAATACAGTATAGTGACCAATATTATCAATACATCTTTGACATAATCTACATATAGCAACATATTATTACTATGATGATAATTTTAATTGACATTTAATAATTATTACGTAACTATTACCATATATTTAATTAATTTGTTTTCAAAATTGACATTTACTATTTTTGTTTTTATATAATCTAATACTTTATGCAATAACTTTTATTACTGACATTTAAATATTTGTACGCCACTAAGGCCAAACATGACTGATCTTAAACTATAATGTAATTTAATAACTTGCATGCTCTGTATGTGTACTCATGTTTCCACAAATAAATAATCTGGAATCTTGAAAAAAAAAAAGGCTTTTAATGAGGAAGATCGAAAAAAGTTGAAAAAAAGACGGCGACAACGCTCAAAGTTCAAAGTTTTTATTAAATGCGATTTCGCGATTTCTCATCTTCGCAAGATTCGTTAAAAATCTTAGGTGAGTACAAATAAATAATAAATAACAGTGAAATGATGTACTATTCTTTACAAAGACATACATTCCTTATGAAGAATAATATTTTTTTCCTTTATGTGGTAACTACCTACCCACACAGTGTGGTAAGATCCCGGTTTTTGTGTCATCGTGTTTTTATTGAATTAATCGATAGAGTCTACAATTCTGAGGATTAGAGTAAAACTCCGGGTTCGCTAAGACTTGTACTTTTTTTTTAAATGTCACAGTTTCAGAATATCCGACTTATGAAAAACGAAAAAAAAATATTATAATTTAACGGAAGTACTTATTCCAGAATTTATTTATTCTATCAAAAAAAGGTATAATAGCCGACCGTTTTACCAATTCCTGTTGCTTTAATATGAATGAGTCGAGAGATATGTTTTTTTTTTCTCATTTTTCGTTTCCATTTTTTAGGGTTCCGTAGTAAACAAGGAACCCTTATAGTTTCGTCATGTCCGTCTGTCTGTCTGTCTGTCTGTCTGTCCGCGGTCTAGCTCCAAGACAATTAGTACTAGAAAGTTGTAATTTGGCATGGATATACATATTAAACATGCCGACAAAGTGGTAAAATAAAATTACGAATTTTTTTTTTAAGGTACCTACTTCCCCTACACGTAAAGTGGGGATGTTTTTTTTTTTTCTATCCCTTGGTGTGGGGTATCGTTGAAAAGGTCTTTTAAAAACATTGTGAGTGTGTCAAAACTATTTTTGAATTCAGAGATCCGTTTGCGAAATATTAAGCTTTAAAGTGCAAAATTTTGTTAGAGTCAAGTGTCCCCCCCCCTTGCCAGCTAAATGGTTGGTTTTAGATATGTAAAAAAATTCACAGCAGTAGCTTCTATAACGAATTTAAAAGGAAAACTATCACAGCTGAGTAGGCTTTACAAGTTAACGAGTAATAATCGACCAACTTAGATTTGCGGTTGTATAAACATGTTCTCCCATACATTCCGTATGAAAGATTTTTTTTTTCAACTACAAAGTTAAATTTGTTCTTGGGATAAATAAAATTCATCCCAACTACGGAACCCTACATTGTGCGTGGTCCGACATGCACTTGGCCGGTTTTTTTTTATTCATCTCAACTGCCGTAGTAGGTGGTCATTCCTACATCAAACAATTGCTGATTCTTTCTATTATGTGTAGTATTATTTCCAAAACCTAACTCATTAGTTTCCAGGAGTTAATGGAAATTCAAAATTTTCCTTAGAGTTGTCACTATCAAGTACCCGAAAAAAAAAACAACAAGAATATATTTTGTTTGAAAAAAAAAAGTGTTTTAAATACTTTCTAATAACTAATATGGAGTTGGCTATTCGAAAGGAAAATGTATATGAATTTGTAAAATATTATATGGGCTAACCGAACTAAAATTCATCTTCATTGTGTTAGGTTTCAATTTATTATACTGGCAGCACCGAAAGATTCGATGTGGCCTTCTGGGTTGGGCGTTCGTGACGGTAGGACGTGCTTAGTGGCGGTGTCGGTAAAAATACAGATTGGCATAGAATTGGTTGGAGATCTACTGTAAATTAAGGTAACCTTATTAGTTTTATGGTAAATATAAGAATACTGATTTGATAGTGAAATGAATTGTGATAGGTATTATGTGGGGAATAGGAGATGTGATGGTATGGTGTAGAATATTGAATTTGATGTTGGCAAAGAAATATAAATGACTGACAAATATCTTGGTGTTTCATATTACTTCCTTATCCCTGAAATGCTGTAAATACTTTTATTAAACAGTTTTAGATTATGATATTGGGGTAACGACTTTAAGATTCAATTGGGGATTAGTATCCATTTGAGGTTAAATAATTATACTCGGTTAGTTATTTTAGAGATAGGATAGTTTTATTATATTTCAGAAGTGGTATGTGGCCCGCTTATTTCTTTTGCATTTTATTAGAATTCATTTAATTTTAAAAGTATTATTAACGGTTAAAATTGAATTGTAGAAATACCTAACCTACCTACATCACATCTCTTTTGGTATATTCGAATTTTCGGTTACAAAAATTAAATAGACTGTGATCCGTATAGTACCACTTTATGAAGGTTATGTGAAGGTCACATTTTTCTTTCTCTAAATTTATCTCCTGGATAAGTTCTCTGGGTGCAAGGGGAAGTAAAATCTTGTTATTTTTGAGCTACGACCTACCGTTTATAAGATATTAGACATTTTAACTTTTTCACGGCTTGTTCGAAAAGGAGTCAAACCCGTTGTTATGAGTTTCAGATAATGTTTCGCGACAGTGAAGCGTCCTCACTGGGCACCGGCTGACGACCCCGGCCCGAGGTGGTATCCATTCAGGGGTAGAACTGGGAACTAGTCGCAGTCATAGCCGACGCCATGGAGGTCGCAGCCACCGTGGTAGGAGTCTCGTGTGCAGCGTCCATTGTGAGCGGACCGCGAGATGTGCGAGCGCGAGCCGACAAAAGTGGTTACGCTGGTGCAGCTGGACACCAGTGCAGCTGGACGCCAGTGCAGCTGGACGCCAGTGCAGCTAGACGCCAGTGCAGCTGGACGCCTGTACAGCTAGATGCCAGTGCAACTGGATGCCAGTGAAGCTGGACGCCAATATAGCTGGATGCTAGTGCAGTCGCACTTGGTGCTGATAATCGGTGCTGTTGCTTCAATATCTTTTCATTATATCATTTTAGTTACGTATTTATTCAAAATCATTTATTTGCAAATAAGGTACAGAAAGTTTTTAAGATAATTATTTCTATCTTATATTATGCCTTTAATTACGGAGTGCACATACTGGATTATTATTTTGAGAAATTAATTAATTAAGTTATATAATGGATGCGATTAGTAAATAATATTAAATTAAATCCATATTCATAAATGGCATCAAAATACTACAATTTACAACTTATAACTTACTGTACTTGGGATTCAGTTATACAATGATACACATGATAAAGCTGTTGTTGGATCTGAGTGTGAGTTTCGTCTTGGGTTGATATAACTAGTTAGTATTACGAGATCAATACTCAATTCTTTATTGCGTTCCATAATGTATTACATAGAAAACATAACAAAGTAAAAGATCAATACCCTGTCGGGCATCAAGGGGCATATAGTAGCTGGTTGCCTGCTGTTAGTTTCTTACATTTGATTAATAGTACTTCCCAGATGTCATAAGGTAAATTAACTAAGTTTTAATGAGGACAAATAGGAGAAATCAATCCGGATAAGTTTTTGTACAATTTTATTGTGTCTAAAGTTATTAGTATTCCTAGTTAATTATAATGTGTAGATTGACTGGTTTGAGATTTGATTAATTATATCTGGAACGATAAGGATGAGAATATGTATGTGAATATGACACATATGTAGCACACATGTATATATGTGTGTAACTGTTATTTTGTGATACTTCTGTGAATATCAAAATTATAATTTCGAACAATCAGTATATACTTATGTATTTATGCTTGTGAGAGCGTTCACAAGTTATGAGCACGGTTGGCGAGAGCGTTCGCTACCACCGTGACTTTATGATTATATGTATTTATGTACTTATGCTTGTGAGAGCGGTCACAAGTTATGTCGCCATGATTGGCGAGAGCGTTCACTACCATCATTACTTTATGATTATATTTATGCTTATGCGAGCGGTCACCAGTTAGGTCACCGTGGTTGGCGATAGCGTTTGCTACCACCGTGACTTCATGATTATAATTATGTATACCGCTTCCAAAAAGGAGGAGGTTATATGTTCGTCGCGTATGTTTGTTTTTTTTTTTTTTTATGTATGTCCACCGATTTCTCCGTCATTTGTGGACCGATTTTAAAAAATATTTTTTGTTTGAAAGGGTATGCTCCCAAATTGGTCCCATATAAATTTTATTAACTTTGCTTGGGTAGTTTTTGAGTTAGCTACAAAATACGTATTTTTTTCCCACTTAGTATGTAGATGATATGATAAGTTCCTGTCACTGGTAGCAGGTACTGGTATTCAAATGTGTGTGGTGTAGGTACCACAACTAAAAAGTGAAAAATAAAAACTTTTTACAAAAAAAAAACAACCGACTTCCAAAAAAAAACACTACAAAGTGAAAAATAACTTTAATTTCGGAAGTCGGTGGCAAAAAATGAAAACACAAAACCCAAGACACAGACTTCCGAAATTAAAGTTATTTTTCACTTTGTAGTGTTTTTTTTTTTTGGAAGTCGGTTGTTTTTTTTTATGTATTTAATATGAGAAGGAGGGTTCAAGAAATTATGAAAAGTATAGAATAGTTCTTTATTTGCACAGAAAGTAGGTACAAGTTACAGATGTTAAGTTTAAAATTGATCCTTATACTAACTACCTCAATTAAGGCATGCAAATAGTTTAAGCTATGATAAATAATAATAATAATAATAATAATCAGGTGCTTGAGCCAGCTGTCAACGTTTCGGCACAACGACTATCGGATCAGGTGCGGGTCATCCAGCGTAATCATATGCTGGACGACACTGCACTTGATCGCCTACGAGTTGAAATGCAGAGTAGCCATGTCGTTGCTCCCCCGTCGCAGACTATTGTAGTGACACCACGGTCCAACACAAGCCAAGCTGACGAGGGGAGTGACGACAGGGCTACAACCGTAAGTACCCAATGCAATGAGGAATTGAGGAGTGCTTTGGAAGGTGCGATTCAGGAATATCGATATATGTCACCTGAACTTAGGCCACGCTTACCTCGTTTGCCCATGCACAAAAAAAATAGGGCGCTGGTGGCGGTTCTGGATTCGCAGTTATCAAACTATTTTGATGACTGCGAAGACCTCACTGATACTCACTCAATTTTGTACTGCGCGGCTGTAGCGGCATGTCGTGTAGCTCACGTCAAATTTCCTAATAGTTCTAGAGCTACACGACCGAAACCAGCCGTACCAGCTTGGCAGTGCAGAATTGAGCGCCGTATTGGTGAGGCCAGAGCGCTCATCGGCAAACTATTCTGCTTCAGGGAGGGCAATACTCGCCCTAGAGTGATGCGCTTTGTGAGGCGGGCGTTCTCAGGGACTGATATCAGTCCTGAGGACTATATGTCCCGTGTCACAGAGCGCATCGACTTCCTGAAGCAGAAAGTGTATGCATGGGCAAACCGTATCCGTAGGTATAAGCGGCGAGTAGAGCGATATACTCAAAATCGCACCTTCCAGAGTGATGAAAGGTGGGTTTATAGGGCTTGGGAGCGACCGGACCAAGGTGTGACTGACACGCGCCTACCGGATGATGATGCCATGGACTCTTTCTGGCGGAGTATCTGGTCGGTGCCTGTTAGTCACACCGAAGGTGACTGGACTCGGGAAGTCGAGCGAGCCTGCGATCCAATACCAGAAATGGGGGCTATTACCATCTGCCCCCAAGATGTAACACTTGCAGTTCGTCCGCTACCTAACTGGAAGTCTCCAGGACCGAACGGGCTGCACAACTTCTGGATCAAATGGTTTGTGAGATCGCACGCTCGCTTGGCGGCTCAGTACCAGACTGCTTTGGAGTCTGGGTCGCTACCCCATTTCCTAACAACAGGAGTTACCCACCTGCTCCATAAATCTGGTAGCACCGCGGAACCCAAAAATTATAGACCGATCACGTGTTTACCGACGGTCTATAAAGTTCTTACATCCATTTTGAGAGCTAAAATTAACAAACATATAGACACCAACTCCATCATGTCTGCCTCTCAAAATGGATGTAGGAACGGGTCCCGCGGTACTAAGGAGCTACTCCTCATTGATATGGCCATTAGCCAACAGGTGCGCCGTTCCGAAAGGATCTGTCGACATGCTGGATAGACTATAAGAAGGCCTATGACTCGGTGCCACATACATGGCTCATGAGGGTGCTGAAGTTGTATAAAGTAGATACAACTCTGCGCACCTTTCTGATGTCGTGTATGAGGCAATGGAGGACGGTCCTTCGCTATCCAGGATGTCGAAATATCCAGAGGAATAGCGAACCGATAAGGATAGAGCGTGGCATATTTCAGGGTGACAGTTTGAGTCCGCTTTGGTTCTGCTTAGCCCTGAATACTCTAAGCACACTGCTAGAGGATTCAGGTCTTGGCTATCGGTTGAGGAGAGGAGGTCAGGTTATATCTCACCTCCTATACATGGATGACCTAAAACTCTTTGCCCCCAACAATTTGCAACTGATGGAGCTACTGAAAGTAACTGAAACTTTCAGTAGCGCCATCAGGATGGAATTTGGTGTGGACAAATGTGCGGTCATGCATGTAAAGCGAGGGGAGATTGTGGAATCCGTGGGAGCCCAACTCTCGGATTCCATAAACCTTAGAGCCCTCTCCGCATCCGAAACCTATAAGTATTTGGGTATGTCGGAAGCGTTGGGCATCAATGTTACTGACATGAAGCAATCGTTGAAGGAGCGCTTCTTTGGCCGCCTGAAGAAAGTATTTAATAGTCTCCTATCAGGCGGAAACAAGGTGCGCGCCTTCAACGGTTGGGTCATGCCGGTTTTGATGTACTCTTTCGGCATACTCAAATGGACTCAGACCGAACTCGACGCCCTGGATAGGAGGGTCCGTACGCTGCTGACTGCATATCGAATGCATCACCCACGGTCATCGGTAATGAGACTGTATATCCCGCGAAAGTGTGGAGGTCGAGGCTTTTTAAACGCTAAGACCCTCCACAATCGCGAGATATGCAGTCTTAGGGAATATTTCCTAGAAGCCGACTTGAGGATGCATCGAGATGTGGTCACGGTGGACAAGGGTCTCACCCCGCTCTCCTTGGCTAAAGAGAACTGGCGCAAGCCTGTAGTGCTTGACACTAACGATCGCAAGGAGGTATGGCAGAGTAAGGAGCTTCACGCACGCTTTTTCCGGGCCCTACATGGACCCGATGTAGATTTACTAGCGTCCGTGACCTGGCTACGTTTTGGTGACCTCTTCGGGGAGACCGAAGGTTTTATCTGTGCAATTACCGGAGATTTATTGTGAAGGATGGCACGGTTGACATATGTCGGGCATGCCACCGTCCGGGAGAATCAATCCGACACATTATCTCCGGGTGTTCTCGTCTAGCTAACGAAGAGTACTTGCATAGACATAACCTTGTAGCCAGGATTATCCATCAGCAACTTGCTCTGAAATACGGCCTTGTGGAATCGGAAGTGCCGTACTACAGGTATGTGCCCGATCCAGTTCTCGAAAATGGAAATATCACATTGTACTGGGATCGATCCATCATCACTGATAGGACTATTGTTGCCAATAAACCTGATATAGTGGTGGTGGATCGAGTAGAACGGCGCACAATGATTATCGACATAACAGTCCCGCATGACGGGAACCTCGTGAAAGCCGAGAAAGACAAACAAATCAAGTATCTTGACTTGGCTCGCGAGATTGTCGACATGTGGGATGTGGACTCAGCGATCATTGTGCCGATAGTCGTATCAGCCAATGGCTTAATTGCCAAGAGCCTCGACCAACACCTAAGGAGGCTCTCGTTGGGCAGCTGGATCAAGGGCTTGATTCAGAAGGCGGTACTCCTGGACACGGCTCGCATTGTCAGGTGGTTCCTCTCTCTGGAGCCCTGACCGCCGGTAGCTTGGACCCTGTTCCCGATACCGGTGGGCTACTATTTTTTATATTTTAAAATGTTTTTATATTTTCCTTATTCTAATATTTAAAAATATAATTTATAAGTATTTAAATGAAATAAAAGATAATAATAATAAAATCGTTTATTTATAAAAAGGTGCACATTTACAATAAGTAAAGATAATAAGTTAAGTTAACTTAAGTAAGTAAGTTAAGTTAAGTAAGTTAAGTTAACGTAATGATAAAGACTCCCTTAATATAATATTATTAAAACTTTCAATCAAAACAATACAAGTTTACCATGTCAAGATGAAATTTAGTAAATAATTTGAAATAAGCAATACCTACAATACGTAATGTCAAGTTTAATAAAATGGGATCATAAATTCTTCAAGTTCGAGGTCAATATGGTTAAATTAACATGATTTAGTACAAGTCAAGAGTACAGAGATTTATTTATTATTATTAGATATATAATAACAATTTACATTCTCATCAGAAAAAAAAAACGCCTATTTATTTTATTTTATTGTTTATTTAACTCGAACACAAATGATTCATATTGTTGTTACTTGAGTTATAACATTTATTAATTAATTGATCTGACAATTTCTTTTTGGAAAGTGGAAATGTCTCATTTTTATTACATCGGGTATTTTGTTAAATATGGTTAGTAAGAAACTACTGGTTAGAACATATACAGTTAGTTCTGATAATAATATCAAGGAATTGAATTGTTTTAGTTTAGAATCAGATTATAAGATAGATAGACAGTTAGATAGAATATTCTTTATTATGTACACCATAAAAATTACAGACATTATATTCAGAAATTTTACATTGAGTGTCACAATGGGCGGTCTTTTACAGACAACCTTTGGATGGATTTAAATGGCAAAGGAGAGACAATACTGCAGGTAGTCAGTGGTGTACCATTTACATAAACAACAGATACACAGATACATAAATCATATATTTACCTATATAAATATTATATATTATATAAATAACAGATACACCTATATAAAATTATAAACATGAAACAAGAGCAAGGAACAACATGTAATGATGATGTTTAAGGACAGAGGAAGTGTTTTAAAAAATTAGGTAATTTAAAAGTGCCAAGTTTATATGTTTTAGTACTACTCAGCCACTTTGCGAAATACATACACGAGCACGAATCACAGGAAGAACGTGAACTTAGAGAGAAAACTAGAAGAAACGTTATAAAAAATAAAATAGCGCCGAAACTTAATATTGCTGAACATTGCTCTAAATACCAAGCAGTAGAATTATTTAATAAGTTGCCTACTGACTTACGATCATTGATTTACAAAGGTACACTATTCAAAGCCAAAGTTAAAGCATTCCTGTTGAATAAATGTTTATATTCTATATCTGAATTGGTGACAAATGATGGTGAATAGTTTTATATTTAGTAATTTACCTTTTTGACATTATATATACATTCAAGACATTGTTCGATTTTTTGCATTTTAGAGAATAGATTTATACGAATTTGACATGATAATATTTACAATAATTTATGTAATTACTATTACAATCTATTGAAATATTAATTTATCATATAAGTTATTGATTTTATTTTTAGTGAAATTTACTGTTTGATATTCATAATTTATAATTCATTGTTTTTAGCTGTAAAATATTAATTAATGTACTACAAAATTCAAACACAATGCGAATTGTTATATGAATAAATAAATAAAAGTTTAAACCCCAACAGAAGCTTGTTTGGTCGTAATTTAATCCTTGGTAGTGAGAATATTATTAATGAAATATTTTTAGATACAAGACGGTTATCTGAAAAATAATGATTAAGTTATTGTTTGAAAGTGAAGAGGAAGTGTAAATTAAATATTATTATGCTGTTTTGTTAAAAGTCATGCTGTATTAAAAATAATAGAGGCAAATGTTATGATTTTAATGAAACTGAAACTTTTAAGGGAAAGTGGTGCCGATTCTCTTGTACAGCGAACTAAACTAACTAAACTATCACTAAAATTCCTTACTTTTGACTATGAGAATCTTATAGCTATTCTGCAAAATAAATTCTCAAAACATAAAAATAATTTTGACACATCTAAATCGAATTTGACAATCGCGACTCCACACGTGATACCTAACCACGTGATCTTTTTAGAGCCAGAGGCGCGCAGGGGGGGCAGCCTCGTCGTGTTTTATATGGAATTTTTCACGTTTTGTATGGAAATTAAGAAAAATTATTACCTACATGTAGAGTGTCAAGGGTTTAAGGGTTTTATAAAGGGGGTCGAAATTTTCATTATTTTTGCGATTGGACACACCGTTTTCGAGATATAAGCAAAAGAAAAAAAAAGATTCAGTACTGTTTTTGTATTTGAAGTCGAGGTGTTGGTGTGAATTTGTAGTTCATGACAACCAATTTTATTCCACATGTTTTTAGTCGCGATTAAAAATAGTCAGATTTAGTTAGAAAATCTAAATTTTAGGTGAAAAATGTCAAATTCAGAATAGCAAAATTGCTATTTTCACTAAACTAATATCTCGTTGCCATCTTAGTGCTGTCAAACTAAAATATAGTTAAGTTGTGTCACTTTAGTCCATTTCAGAATGGGAAATCGTCGTTTGGCAGGAATAAACTAAATTTTGGTGATTTTTAGTTTAGTTTAGAGGCATTTGTGACAAGAGAATCGGCACCAATATCGATATTACTTAAGTTAAGCTAAAATGAAAATACATACTTATATATGATTGAGAGATGGAAGTCGAAGCATAGGCCATTCATTGGAAGTCGTACAGTGGCTGGCAAGTGAGAGTGCTTAACCAGTAAAGCTTGCGGTGCAATGTTTGGCAGGTGCAGGATGTTATGTCACTTATTGGAAATCGTACAGTGGCTGGCAAGTGAGAGTGCTTGTCCAGTGAAGCCTGCGGTGCAATGTGTGGCTTAAACCCCTTGCCATGCAACTTGATCCCCCAGCGGAACTTTAGAAATAATGCTACAAATGTAAACTGTTCCTAAGCGGGACGCAAGGATCCCGCGTGCCATTGGACGACAATATTTGGCATTTATTTGCACTTGCAACACGATCTGGCTGTATCATTCGACTAATCGATTAATACTTGACCGGTTTTAGTAACAATTTACTGGGAACACCACTAAAATGAACGAAAAAAAAAAACAAACAAAATGTATCTGTGGTTTATGTGACGCGACGCCGCCATACTGTCAAAACTTGGTGAAGTGTGTGTGTTGTTTACATTTGTTCGCAATGTTTTTATGAAGAAAACGGTGAGTGATCTTATTAGAATCTTATACGGAATTACTGAGAAATAAGTATAGATTTCATATTGAGTGTTAGTTTATCGAAAAGTGATAAATAATTCCATGAAAAGATAACGAAAGTTTTGTAATGCACAAATTTTGAAGCTGTCGCCGCCGCGCCGGCGCCGTGTTTAGTAAAGTTTTTATGATAAATATTCTTGTATACTGTTTGAAATACACATAAGTACCTAGTTTATTTATCTACGAACGTAATTTGGCCTATAGCTACTGATACTATTGCGTATTCTTATCGTATTCGTATTTCCAAAAGTAAAGTTCGGCGTAGTTCCCGCGTATCATGACACGTCAAATTTTTACCGTTGTGTAAACAAAAACTTTTTATGGTTTAGATAAGGTTTTAAGTGCTATGGGTTTCTGTTATCATATTTATGGCGTGGCCTACACATTGTTTTGTCGTAATCAAGTGTTTATGTGGTGAATGAGTGTGTAAATTCGATATATTGTGATAAAGTTTCAAGGTTATGTGAGTGAAAATTATCAAAATGAATAGATATCACATCACTGCAAAATCAGGTGAGTATAAACCTCTGTGAAAATTATTTATTTAGTTAGGTTAACTCATAACGAAGCCAGAAAGGTATAATATGTGCCATGTTAATGACTGTAGGTATATTGACGAATTCTTCGTTTTTCCGAAGGCCTACCCAAAAATCAAAGCAAATGACAATTAGGTGGACAAGATGTTTGTTTTTAGGTAAACCTAGGCTAACAGTCAAAAGGATACAGAATGTAATGTTAACATATTAGGTCGAAGTCGAAGCATAGGCCATTCATTGTAAGTCGTACAGTGGCTGACAGGTGAGAGTGCTTGATCAGTGAAGCTTGCGGTGCAATGAGTGACGGATGTAAATTAATATTGAAAAGTCTGAATGAGCTAATCAAACTCAGAAATTAACAAAATGCGATTATGTAATATCTTACCTTTAAAGCGTTTTTGGAGTAAATTGTCACTGACTAATGAATTTCATAGTTTTTGAGAATATTGTTAGCTCATGCTTGTAATATTTAACGCTAAATATTCAGGTCTTCTATAACATTGATTGAACAAACAAACAACATAATGTTTATTTTATAATATAAAGCTTACGGACAAATTTGATGTCAGGAAGGTCGAATGTTAGCTTTTGATTTTAACGTAACTAAATCTTGTTGATAGGATGCAGATTATTTTGTAAATGTTTTATTTAATTATTTGACACTTTCTGAAACCGACTTCCGGTGCTGTAATTACAGTTTCCGCGGGATTATTACGTATCTTGCAGAAGCCTAGCGATTTTCCGACGTATGACACTTTTCTCCACAGCTGAAACATCGCATCATTGCAGCCGCGTTTCTTCTATTATAACTGCTGTTCTGCGTGTCATTATGCGGCTTATTACGTCGAATGTCCTTAGCTGAATTTTTCTTGAACATAGCGTACAACTTTAGTTTTTCTTTCAGATCCCCGTAAGTTGTGACACCATACAACATAATCTTATTTATCTCATCGTCTATGATGCCTTCCACAATATATTTGATAGCTACGTAATCCGGTATTCGTCCACGCTTGCCCAATTCTTTCATTACTAGCATGTAGTCAATACATGACTCGTCTTTTTTCTTATGTCTTGCGCTCATCAATTCATGTATCTTCTTCACATCTAAGGTATCTGCGAATTCTTTACCAATAGCCACTTTCAATTCATCCCATGATTTATACGTTTTCTCGCTGCGCAGCCATAGTGCTGCTGTGCCTGTTAGCGAACGTCGCGCCACTAACAACAGTTGAGTCGGACTCCATTGAAATATTTCGCCATTTTCTTCAATGTCCCGTATCCACATGGATGCTGTATGAGTGTCGTCTTGTGCACTGAATTTTCGTACGAGCTGTTCCGTAAAGTGCAGCATATCGCCGTGTGCCGTCTGTGCCGATACTGACGCTGCCGCATCGTGAAAGTCCTGGTCGGATTTATCCGTCGGCATCGTAATTCCTCGTAGTCGTCGTAACTAGAAATATCGTCATAAACGTCGTCGTTATCCGTAGGATCTTTCTTCGAAAATCAATCAGCGTGCGTCGTGGTCGTGCGTCTTCTAAGTCGTTCGGCGTCCCTAACTAATTCCACTTATATCACCGCAATCCCGGACGAGCCCCCAAGATGATTGGATGAATCCAAACTATGAATGGTTGAAAGATGTTGCATGTTTTTCTAGTTCTGTTGATTGTTTAGCTCACGTCAGTAATCCTGCTATACAAGAAGAAGTTACAAGATTAGTAACAAGTTATGTGCCACATAAAAATAAAGAAGCTCCAATAGAATTAAAAATTGTTCTCAGAGATGACTTACCTGTATCTCAGCGGCCACGACGAATCTCATTCAAGGAGCAGGAGGATGTGGATCGCCAGATCCAAGAATGGCTTGATGATGGAATTATCAGGGTGAGTTACTCAGAATATTCCAGTCCGTTAGTATTGGTGAGAAAAAAGAATGGTGGTTTGAGAATATGCGTTGATTATAGAAAGATTAATGGTTAAAGATGAATACCCACTCCCTATAATAGATGATCTTATCGACAAGTTGTCTTCAGCAAGAATATTTAGTGCATTAGACCTAAAAAATGGTTATTTTCATTTGCGTTTACACGAAGATTCAATTAAATATACTTCTTTTGTAACGACAACCGGACAGTATGAATTTTTACGTGCACCTTTTGGTCTATCGACTTGCCCCAAGGTTTTTATAAGATTTATCACAATCATATTCAGAGAATTGATTGCCAGAGGTATTGTTATTATTTTTATTGACGATATTTTAATTCCAGCGCAAGACGAGTATCAGGCTTTTGAGCGCTTAAAGGAAGTTCTGAATACTGCATCAGAGTATGGGTTGCATATCAACTGGAAGAAGTGTCAGCTGCTAACCAGAAAGGTTGAATACCTAGGTCACGTTATAGAAGGTGGTACAGTAATGCCGTCGCCAGGGAAAACAGATGCTGTTACAAAATTCCCTGAGCCTCAGAATTTGAAGCAACTGCACAGTTTCTTGGGACTTTGTTCCTACTTCAGAAAATTTATATCTAAATATGCCCAGATAGCACAACCGCTCACAGATATGCTGAGGAAAGAATGCAAGTTTGAATTCAATGATGTACATAGAGCAGTTTTTAACCAATTGAAGATGAAATTGGCTACTAAACCAGTGTTGAAGATCTATGATCAAAGAGCAGAGACGGAGCTCCATACTGATGCATCAGGCATCGCATATTCAGCAATTTTGATGCAAAGAGGTGATGATGGGAATTTACACCCAGTTCATTATATGAGTCGAAGGACTACCGATGCACAGGCCAAGTACACAAGCTATGAGCTTGAAGGACTAGCTATAATTGAAGGTGTGAAGAAGTACAGACACTACTTATATGGAAAATTCTTCAAGATTGTCACCGATTGTAAAGCTTTCCAAATGACACTAAACAAGAAGGATTTAGCATCATCAACAAGAGTTGCTCGATGGATTTTATTTCTACAGGATTACGATTTCACAGTAGAACACCGTGACGGTATTGGAATGAGGCATGTAGACGCATTGAGTCGAAATCCGTATGTAGCAGCCATAACATCTTGCTTACACCAGGATATAAAACGAGCACAGGAGTGTGACGAGGGTCTTAGTGCAATAATAAAAATTTTGGAAGAAGAAAAATCATTTAAAGATTACAATCTGAATTAGGTTAGGTTAGGTTAGGTTAGGTTAGGTTAGGTTAGGTTAGGTTAGGTTTTTTTTTTTTTTTTTTTTTTTTTTTTTTTTTTTTTTTTTTTCTTGTCCCTGTGACTTTATCAAATTTCACAGACCTTATCGCTCTACGTGTTTTATTAAAAAGTACGCTATACAATTCAAATACTCTACCCTGGCAGGGTCCTACACTAATTATTTACTTATCTATAGTCTACGTTTCTACATTTTCTTTACAGGCGGTCCTTTATAAGCATTCTTGAACCGCTTGTGCCTATCTTCTACTTTCTGTCTACATTTTCTTTACAAGGTGTATCTTTCTAATCAATTCATACATTCCTTGTGCCTATCTCTTTGTCTATCGATTTCCATTTTCTTTACAACCCTAGTTGTGCCCACTTTATTATTCTATCTTAGTTCTTAATCTAGTTATAACCTAACCTAACCTAACCTAAGCTAACCGTTAACAGTAACGGTTAGGTTAGGTTAGGTTAGGTTAGGTTAGGTTAGGTTAGGTTAGGTTAGGTTAGGTTAGGTTAGGTTAGGTTAGGTTAGGTTAGGTTAGGTTAGGTTAGGTTAGGTTAGGTTAGGTTAGGTTAGGTTAGGTTAGGTTAGGTTAGGTTAGGTTAGGTTAGGTTAGGTTAGGTTAGGTTAGGTTAGGTTAGGTTAGGTTAGGTTAGGTTAGGTTAGGTTAGGTTAGGTTAGGTTAGGTTAGGTTAGGTTAGGTTAGGTTAGGTTAGGTTAGGTTAGGTTAGGTTAGGTTAGGTTAGGTTAGGTTAGGTTAGGTTAGGTTAGGTTAGGTTAGGTTAGGTTAGGTTAGGTTAGGTTAGGTTAGGTTAGGTTAGGTTAGGTTAGGTTAGGTTAGGTTAGGTTAGGTTAGGTTAGGTTAGGTTAGGTTAGGTTAGGTTAGGTTAGGTTAGGTTAGGTTAGGTTAGGTTAGGTTAGGTTAGGTTAGGTTAGGTTAGGTTAGGTTAGGTTAGGTTAGGTTAGGTTAGGTTAGGTTAGGTTAGGTTAGGTTAGGTTAGGTTAGGTTTTTTTTTTTTTTTTTTTTTTTTTTTTTTTTTTTTTTGTTTTGGCAGGAGTGGGAAATCCTCATGGACGCCCAGACTGACTCACTGGTGAGCCAGTCTGGGCAGTGCCGGACTCTTACCGGCTAAAACCCACTCCTGCCTTTCTAAGTGTCCCTCTGACATTGGTCATCAGAGATCTTTTTCATCGATTCGTCTTTTTCTTTCTTCCATTCATTCATCTTTCTGCCTCAAGGGTATAACACATAGGCACATGTTTTGTATTTATCTTTTACAGTGATTCTATCTTATTTATTATATTATAACTAATGCAGTAACATATTTGCTACGGGTTTAACAGCCATCTTATATCTAATTACTTATTTCGAATTAAACAATTTTTTCATCTTTACGTTAAATTTTGACAACTCAGGATTTTAAGACTAAATTTTTACATCTAAAGTTTTATGATTTACGGTTAATATTTTAAAATCTTTAATTTCACAGCGATCACTTTTTATGTATTCTGGTAATACATAACAGTATATCTTTTTTCTTAAACTTTATTATTTTTAATAACTTTACCAGCAATTTCCTCACAGTACATTAAAAACTTTTTTCTTAGTTTTGGATTTCCCATTATTGTCGGTATGTTTTCTAATTTTATTTCTGTGTTTATTTCGGACTCGAGGTCATATTTGTGTTTCGCGAATATAGGGCACTCTGTTAGCAAATGTGGGATGCTCTCATTTTTAGAAGGGTCACAGGGACATGCCGGGCTCTCCTTGCACTTGAAGCGATTCAAGTACTCGGAGAACCCGCCATGTCCTGTAAGCACTTGTACTATGACAGGGTTGAGCACAATTTTTCGGACTATGTGGTAGGCTGCAATTGCGTCAGGGAGAAAAAGTTTTGTAGTTGTAGCCGTTTCGCCCGAACCGTATCTCGCGCTCCATTCGTCAAGCGACACCGTTCGGATTTGTCGCTTGACGAATGAAGCCGGACATAGATCGTAGTGGGGCCTTGTTTTACTATTTAATGCTGCCTCTTTTGCCAACACGTCTGCCCTCTCATTCCCTTCCATCCCCGCATGTGCCTTAATCCAGAACAGTTGGAGGGATTTTCCGCACAGTTTCAATGCCTGGATATTTTTTTGCATTTTAAATGCCAAGGGATGGAGAGAGACGCCTCCGGTGACGGTTTCTAGGGCTGATCTAGAGTCGCAATAGATCTGGACAACGGCTGAGGGATGTTTCAAAGCCAACTCCGAGGCCTTATGCAGAGCCAGTAGTTCGGCTTGATAAACGGTGCAGAAACTATCCAGTTTAAACTTTTGGGCTTTGGCTTCCACCCCATTTTCCCACAGACTCAACGCTGCACCGACTTTGCCCTGGATTTTGCTTCCGTCGGTGAAGATTCTTGGGATTGTGAGTTCTTGCTGGGCCATTTCTGCATCGTTCACCACGCACTTGAACTGAATACCAACTTGGCTGGCTGGGTGTGGTAGTTCCGTGTAAGGAACTGGTGTTTCGATGTCTCGGTCTCCTGTGACTCTCCAGGAGTATCCTCTTTTCTCTTCATAAAAAGAGGCTGCTTCGCGGATCCTAAGGTCCAAAGGAAGCAGCCCAGAGAGTAACAGGGCCGAGTTCAGCGATGTTGTCCTGTACGCCTTCACTATTTTCTGCACAAAGCCCCGTTGAACGGTGTCCAGCTGCTTCCGCATCCCCTTTTTGTTTGCAGCCGGTGCCCAAGCACTGGCAGCATACATTATCACCGGCTCCACCACTGCGGTGTATATGGTCCTGATTATTTCGGGCTTCAGGCCCCAGCTGATTTTGGCGGCTCTTGATAGCTGCTTGTACAAGTTTAACGCCTTTCTCGTGACGTTCGAGGCGTGGGCGTTAAACGTCAGCTTGTCATCAACCGTGAGCCCCAGTATCTTGATTTCCCGAGACAGGGCAATGTCCTCACCGCCCATGCGCAGAAGCGGTGAATCATATTTCAACCTATTTGTGACCACCATAGCTTTTGTTTTGTGGGGTGCAAATTTGAGTTTGTTTCCGATTCCCCACTTCTGGACATGAGCGAGACTTGCACTAGCCTGTCCCTGGACATCAAGCGCTGTTTCACCCGAAAAAATCAGAACCACATCATCCGCGAATGCCTGGCAATAGTCGCCTCGCTGTTCTAGCTCTTTGAGCAGGGGATCCAGGAGCAGGTTCCAGAACGTGGGCCCACCTATAGAGCCTTGTACGCAACCTTTTGACGTTCCTTGTACGAACTCTGCTCCTGCATACCGCACCCTTACCTTCCTGTCCAGTAGATAGCTATCTACCAGACGTCTCAAATTGATTGGGCACGGTGTCTCGGCCAGTCGGCATTTCAAGGCTGGCCACCAAGCATTGTCGAAGGCTCCCTCTATGTCCAATGATATGACGACGACGATCTTTTTCTCTTTCAGTCGGTCTCTTATATGTTTTATCAGGTCATAGAGGGAGTCCTCGGTGCTGCGCTGCGGCATGAAACCGTACTGGCTCCTGCTAACTTGTGGCGATATATGCCATCTAATACGACGCATCAGCATTTTCTCAAGTATTTTCCCCAGTACAGGCAATAGCCCAATCGGCCTGTACGATTTGGGGTGCGCATAGTCGTCCTTGCCTGGCTTTTTAAGGACCACGACTACTGCCTCTTTCCAGATGGTCGGAAAATGGAACAGAGAGAGACATCTGTTTAGCACTGCTAGAAACAGTTGCGGGTTATGGGTAATAGCCGCCCTGCATATATCCGCTGTTAGGCCGTCAACACCCGGTGCTTTCTTAGGATTAAAACTAGATACGGACCACTTAAGTTCCTCCACTGTGAATAGAGGATCAAATGTCTCACCATTCGTATTTTCATTCACTCTATTCGCCAGCTCACGTATCCTACTGTGGTCCGCATTGTCATCCTGTGTTTTATCCTCAGGATAAAACGTCTTCGCAAGCATCCGGGCTGACTCCTCGCTGCTGAGTACGCGGTTGCCTTGTACTAGCGGTATGTCTTCCTGCCTACTGGCAGTGCGACTTATTACCCTATATATGCTGTCCCACATAGTCTCCCGTTCCTGTCTTCCACAGAACTCTTTCCAACTGGATGTCAGCGTGCTCTCCATTTTTTGTTTCAGCTCCTCTTTGGCTGCGAGGTACGAGGCTAGGACCCATGCTCTGCGTCTCGGTGCGGCACCGGAGATTCTCCTCTTACGCCTTTTAACCTCCTCTTTCATTCGTGTCAACTCCTCGGTCCACCAAGGCAATCCTGTCTGATTTCTTTTACTTACAATCGGTATGGTTCCCTCACATGCCTGCTCAATTGATTCTGTGTATCTTTCTGTTATCTTGTCCAAATCTTCTATCGTTAATATTTTGTCTATTTCTATTTTGTTTATGTTTTGTTGTTCCCAAATTTCGTCAAGTTTCTCAGAAAATTGTCCCCATTTTGCTTTTCTAGTATTATACTTTCTAGTGGTTCTTATAATGTCCATACCTTTTGATTTCTCTAGTTTTAATTCAAACAGGATTGCCTTGTGGTCCGAGGTGGTGACGTCCCCGGATAGTCTCCAGTTTGCCACACTTCGGAGCATGTCTTCTGTGCAGGTCGTTATGTCGACGCAGCTGCAGTACCTTCGGTTACCCCTGATGACGTCGAAGGTAGGGACCGTTCCCATGTTGAGGATCTGGAGTCCTAGTTCATCAAGAGCACCTGCTAGGGCCTCACCCCTATGATCTGCCTCTCGGCTTTCCCACCACGTGTTCCAAGCGTTGACATCCCCCCCCAGTATCACGTCGCTAACTCCGATTCCCTCCATAATCTTCCTAAGATGGCCCAAGTCTGGCTCGATAGGCTGTCCACCATCCAGGTACACCGACACCACTCCTATTTCCCAGGCTCCGGTCCTCAGTTTTGCAACTGCAAAGTTTTCAGTAGTTAGGGTTGGGCACTGTGTGAGGTTTATGGTGTCGTCGAACAGTACAATGGCCGCTTTGTTGACTTTCTCGGTTTTCCTGGCACACTGTACTACCCGTGCACCCGGATGGCTCTTCATTTCCCCAACTCTGCCAATGTATGGCTCTTGGACCATTGCAAACGCCAACTTTCGCTTTTCCGCTTCCATAATGAGCTCAGCTGTGGCCAGTTTGCGGTTAGGTTAGGTTAGGTTAGGTTAGGTTAGGTTAGGTTAGGTTAGGTTAGGTTAGGTTAGGTTAGGTTAGGTTAGGTTAGGTTAGGTTAGGTTAGGTTAGGTTAGGTTAGGTTAGGTTAGGTTAGGTTAGGTTAGGTTAGGTTAGGTTAGGTTAGGTTAGGTTAGGTTAGGTTAGGTTAGGTTAGGTTAGGTTAGGTTAGGTTAGGTTAGGTTAGGTTAGGTTAGGTTAGGTTAGGTTAGGTTAGGTTAGGTTAGGTTAGGTTAGGTTAGGTTAGGTTAGGTTAGGTTAGGTTAGGTTAGGTTAGGTTGGGGGATCCCCCACAGTGCATACTTCCTCGTAGTTTCCCCCGGGCAACGCCGTGTCTGACCACCGTAACGGAGTGGCAGACCGGCGGCTAAAGTGCGCTGTGATTCGTAGACAAAAAATGCGGTCGTCTTCGAATATGACGAGCAAACCACCCACGCGTGACGCCTCTGGGCGTTTTATTTCGAATCGCTCCTCCCAGGGCGATTCTAACGGCCCTTCTCAGGGCCAACCCAAAGGCCCTTCTCAGGGCCAACCCAACGGCCCTTCTCAGGGCCACGCTGGCGGCGCTTTGTCGTCGGAAGCTGACCGCGCACCATCTGCGGTCAGCTTTTTCAGTAGGCCAGACGAGTTGTCGGACTCCGACGACTCCAATATGGACACGTCGGGGGCCGAAAGCGACCGCTTCAAGCGGAAGAGGTCCGAGGGCTCCTCGGAGTCGACTAGAGGTGGGGCGAAGAAGAAGTCGAAGTCTAAAAAGTCGACTTCTACTGCGCCTTCTACCCACGATGTGGGCTTGGTGGACGCCGAGCGCCAGCTACACCTAGCAAAAAGGGCGCAACTCCAACTAGACCTGGAGGAGAGGGTCGCCGCCAAGGAGCAGCAGGCGCAAGTTGCCAGATCGAGGGCCGGCTATGGTGCATCCAAGGTGCTGTATGCCGACCACTCCCTGGCGGAATTGGAGCGCATGGCGCAAGAAGATAAGGAGGAGGTCCTGGAGGTCGCCTCAAAGTCTTCAAATTTGAAGGGGACCTTTCAGAAGGCCCTCAAATGCCGGGCCGCCAGCATGCACGGCATTGTTCTGGAGCTGGTGAAGCGAACGGCCACGGACGAGACACGGCAGCTGCAGGCCAAGGTGGATCGCCTTCAGGCGGAGGTCAGCCAGCTACACCAGAAGCTGGCTGAGGCCACGGCCACGCCTGCCCAATCTGCCCCAGGTCCGGTGGTAGGAGGCTGCTCCTCCTCCCCTGCCAGCCTTGAGGCAACAATCCGCGGGGTTGTAATGGAGGAGAGGGCCTTCATCAGAGCCTGCTTCGCAGGCATCGAGGACCGGCTCTTGCCGGAAAGGCGGCTCCGCCCGCCGCTAGCGGCGGACAAGAGTCCACCACCGAGGGAGCCGGAACCTGCGCCTCTAGCAGGCCCGGTATCCAAGGGCAAAGGAAAGGGCAAGAAGACTAAGGCGGCTCCTCATACACCCACCACAAGCGCGGAGGGAGCATCTGGGTCGTCTGCTACTCCAGCTGCAGCTCCCCAGAACTCGCAGGAGGAAGACGCCCTTCTTCCCTCCACCACCCCGTCCAACCAGTCGTGGACGGAAGTGGTAAGAAGAGGAAAGGGAAAAAAGGGGAAAAAGTCGGCCCCCAAGCCCGCTGCGACTGGTACTGCAGCCAAAAGGGCCCCAGCCGGCGGGAGAAAACTGGTTCCTCCCAAAACCGCGGCCGTCGTGGTGACCGTCACTCCGGAGGCCGTGGGGCGGGGCGAGACGTATGAGTCCGTCCTAAGACGGGCTCGTACCAATGCTGATCCCTCCCGGCTGGGGATCAGCAACATCACGTGCCGCCTTACCCTAACCGGGGCTCGAATTTTCGAGTTCTCGGGGGAACAGCGCAGCGCAAATGCGGACCTCTTCGCAACAAAGTTGCAAGAGGTTATTGCGGATGCGGCAACGGTCGTCAGGCCCGTTAAGACCGCAGCCTTGGAGGTGGCCGATCTGGATGATTCGGTCACCAAAGAGGATGTGGTGGCGGCCGTCGCGGCGGCTGGAGGCTGCGACGCTGACGCGGTCAAGGGTGGAGCCATCAGGCTCGGCCGCCGCGGCATGGGCGTCATCCGCGTTGAGTGCCCAGTCGCCGCGGCTGGGGCCGTTCTTGCTGCGACCAAGGGACGGCTGCTTGTGGGGTTCAGCACGGCTGTGGTTCGACCGCTTGAAGAACAGCCTGTTCGCTGCTTCAAGTGCTTCGCGTTCGGCCACACCCGAGCCACGTGTCCCTCCAAGTTCGACTGGGGAGACACTTGCTTCCAATGCGGACAGGAGGGACACAAGAGTGCTGCTTGCCACGCTGCCACCGCGCCACACTGCGCGGCGTGTGCCGCCAGTGGCCGCCCGGCGGACCACAGGATGATGGGCAGGAGCTGCAAGCCCCCTGTGAGGAAAGGCATAGTGCCAGCGCAGGTTCGCCCTGTTGCTGCCGCCGCTGCCGTCGTCGTCGCCGCTGCAGCTTCAGCGGCGGTAGCTGAGGGGACAGGTGCGATGTCGGAATAATGGTTTCCGACTACCGCATCCTCCAGGCGAACACCAATCACTGCAGAGCGGCCCAGGACCTGGTGGTGCAGGTCATGGCCGAGTGGTTGGTGAACGTAGCGGTGGTCGCCGAGCCCTACTCAATCCCCGGCAGCTGGCTGGGTGACGAGGACGACTCGGTGGCACTAGCAGCGCGGTCTACCACAGACTCCCCTCCCCTCTCACTATTAGAGAGGGGACCGGGATACGTGGCCGCCGCGTGGGGAGACTTAGCTCTTGTAGGCGTCTATTTCTCCCCAAACCGCCCTCTTCAGGACTTCGAGAACTATCTCGGAGTCCTGGCCGCTGTGGTCGGCAGGGTGGCGCCGCGTCAGGTCTCCGTACTGGGAGACCTGAATGCCAAGTCGGTGACTTGGGGCAACCCGGCCACTGACGCACGCGGGCGGGCAGTGGAGATGTGGGCAGCCTCCTCTGGACTTTCCCTCCTGAACAGAGGAAGCGTCCAGACATGCGTGCGGCGGCAGGGTGGCTCAATAGTGGACGTCACTTTCGCCACCCCTGCGTTGGCCGCGCGCGTGTTGAACTGGCGGGTGGACCTGGTGGAGACTATGTCGGACCACCGCTACGTGCGGTTCGACATCTCCACCAGTGGCCCTGGAGAGACGCAGCCCCTCTCGGTGCGATCACCGTTCCCACGGTGGGCTCTTGCCCGCCTGGACAGGGAGGCAGCGGTGGAGGCGGCGTTCGTCCAGGACTGGCTTTCGCCGCCTTCCGCCGGCCTGGATGTGGATACAGTGGCGGGGCACCTGAGGGACTCTCTGACCGAGGTATGCAACTCCAGCATGCCTCGGTCTCACCGACCACTACCCAAACGCGCCGTGTACTGGTGGTCGGCGGAGCTGGCGGGGCTTCGAGCAGCGTGTGTGGAGGCAAGGAGGGCCTACACGCGGAGACGGCGGCGGCGTCGACGGGATCTGGCCGACGAGGACCACCTCTATGAGGTATACACGGAGGCAAAAATGGTCCTTGATCGGGCCATCGCCGCCGCCAGAGACTCGGCGAGAGCGGAGCTGCTGGAGGGTCTCGACAACGACCCCTACGGGAGACCTTATAAGGCGGCACGCAACAAACTGCGCCCCTTTGGTCCCCCGGTGGCCGAGACCCTGGAGCCCTCAATTCTGGATGGGGTGGTTCAGTCCCTGTTCCCGTGCAGGGACAACTTCACCCCGCCAGCTATGGACCCACCACGGGGGATAGCTCCGCCAGCTGAGGAAGAAGAGGAGGCCCCTCCGGTTACGGAGTCGGAACTTGGCGCGGCGATTCTCCATATCCGCGCCAAGAAGACAGCTCCGGGCCCCGACGGTGTTCCGGCAAGAGTGGTGGCGATCGCTGCCACTCAAATGGAGGAAAGGTTTCGGGACCTCTTCAGCGCATGCCTTGCGTCTGGAAGGTTCCCGAAACCGTGGAAGGAGGGGCAGTTGTGCCTCCTTCGCAAGGAGGGCCGCCCAGCTGATTCCCCCTCGGCATACCGGCCCATCGTTCTGCTCGATGAGGTCAGCAAAATGTTTGAGGGGATAATCGCTGCCCGCCTAAAGAGCCATCTGCGGAGTATCGGGCCGGACTTGTCGGACGCTCAGTTTGGTTTTCGGGCTGAGCGTTCCACGGTGGATGCGCTGGCCTGCCTTAAGGGCCAGGTGAAGGAGGCGATGGAAGCGGGGGACGGATTGTTGGCTGTGTCATTCGACATAGCGAATGCCTTCAACTCCGTTCCCCACTCCGTCATCCTAGAGGCCCTCCGCTTCCACGGAGTGCCTCAATACATGCGCAGGCTGCTGGCCGACTACCTGGAGGATCGGGCGATCCTCCTGGTAAATAGGACTGGCCAAGTCCGGCGGTACGCCGTTGAGGCCGGCGTTCCACAGGGGTCAGTCTTAGGACCTCTCCTCTGGAACGTCGGCTATGATTGGCTCTTGCGGGGTACTCTCCTCCGAGGCACGAGTGTCATCTGCTATGCGGATGACACTCTCCTCACCGCCCGGGGGGAGAGTTTCAGAGAGGCGGCCAACTTGGCCTCGGCGGGCGGCTCCTTGGTCGCAGGGAGGATCCGCCGCCTAGGTCTAACGGTGGCGCTGCACAAGACCGAGGCCGTGTTCTTCCACGGCCCTCGGCAGCGTCCCCCACCTGACGCCCACATCTTCGTGGAGG